>OZ025294.1:209815349-211162015 GCA_964019185.1 Maratus speculifer
AAGATTTCATCCATAAAGCATTATTATCAATCTAAATTATTATTCTTAAATAATTTTTTCTTTAATTACAAGTTTTTTGCATCTCACTAATTTTAATACAAAATAAATAAGCGAATTACAAAAAAAATCAGAGATGGGACAAGGAAAAAAAAAAACTTTCATGTGTTTCACGAGATGTGTGATTTTATCAAAATGTTATGGACAAAGTCAAAATTTCGTCAAAGTATTGCAGGAAAAAACCCAAATTTCATGAAAGAATCTCGAAAAAACAGGGAAATTTCGCTAAATCACTATAAAAACAGCAAATTTTAACAAAAAATGCATAAAAAAGAAGCAAACATAAAAAAAATCCCCAAAAGAGGGCAGATTTCGTCAAAAGATTGCAAAAAACAGCAGATTTTGCAAAAAGATTGTGAAAAGACAACAAATTTCATCTAATGATTGCGAAAAATGACAAATTTCGTCAAAAGATCACAAAAAATGAAAATTTATAAAAAGATTGAAAGGGGGGAAAAAAAACCCCTCAAATTTCATCAAAGGAACATGAAAAAAAAAAAAAAAAAAGTTATTGCAAAAAAAGTGAATGGATTTTTCTGTTCTAAAAACTAATCTTCCTGCTCCAAAATTGTCTTTTTTGCTGTTCCAAAAATGGATTTTCCTGCTTCACAGTCTGTTTTTAATTGTTCATAATCTTTGTGAGTGAATGTAAGAATTGAAAGCAGTCATTCATTAAAAAAAAAGTAGCCCTTTACTCAATGAAAGTATTCTGTTTGAGCAAAACGATCTTTTTCAATGAATTTGTCTTGCCCTTTTTTAAAAGAAATTAAAAATAGTGATACTTGTTATCTTCTACATTGAAATAAGCATTATTTTATAATTAAATTTGTATCTATCTTGCACATTTTTTTTTTTTTTTTTTTTTTTTTTTAAGCAAATTTTTCTAAATAGTTTTTAAAAATTTTTTTTGTTTTAAGTATTCATTAATTATTATTAAAACAATAATTCATGCCTTTTATTGTCCTTTTCCAAGTAGACAAGTTAAATTTTGTATTTAAAATATGACTTATTATTAGTGGGGACTCGCTTTTGTAAAAAAGTGACCCAGAATTAAAAAAAATATTGGGTCCCAGGGACCTGGGATTTTTCAAGTCCAGCAACATCACTGATTACACTTATATGTATTCAGAAAGCTTTTTATAATCATACATGAATAGATTAATACAAAAATTGTAGATCACAGTGATAGAAAAAAAATGTAAATAAAACTTACACTGAGGACTGATTCTACAGTTTTCACAACAAATTTTAAATAGGGTCCACTAGTCATAAAATCAAACAGCCATATGCTTCGTGCACCTTCAAAAATAATAAGCAGTAGGTGAGATATTTCTTTAGCAAGAACAACAGCTTCATCAGCAGTGCAACTTTGTGAAATAAGGAAAAAGAGTAGAGAAAGACCCATGATACACTTCATTTGATTCCCAGGTAATAAGTATTGGAGAGGTAGAGTACTTATAAGCTATAAAAAACAAACATGTGTGCAAAAATTAAATTTACTGTATGAAAAGTGAGAATTTTACAAATAAAGTTAATGTAAAGTAATATAAATACATATTTTAACTGATTATAAGAAAAAATTGCAGCCATAAAATAAACAACAACAAAGCTAAGTACAATGTAACACAGCAGCAGACACTGCATGTATTTAGACCTAGCTATTTCAGACCTAAATCCAAAAGCTTGAAAAAGAAACAAAAAGTTTTAAAAATATTGCTAAATTTAGTTTAAGACTCAAGATTTATTATATTTTTTATTACACTTTCTTTGTAAATGTAAATTTTAATAGAGCTCAAGTAATTTTCTCAAAGTGATGAAAAAGAATCATGAATCAAACCTTTTCTACATATACTGTAACACTGATTATGGTCAGGCAGAAACTGAACTTTATACCTCAGCTTGTACAGATCTATTACAAGCGTATTGTAGGGCAGGCATGTCAAACACATGGCCTGTCGACATTTTATTTGTGGCTTACCAAACCTTTGGCATTTTCCTTATGTTTGATGCAAAAAATACATTTTGCACAAACCCACTTTCACTAATTATTACTGCAATGTTGCCAAATTGGAGAATTTTTTCTTTCAAATATTTACCATAGTTACAGAATCATAGAGTTATTTTTATTTAAAGGTAAGCATTCTGTAATTAAAGTAATTAAAAAATTGGTAGTTTTTTTAACTACAAAAGTCTGTCAAAATTAAATTTTTAATTATATCATAGTCAAAAACCAATAATGTGCAATACTTAATAGCTATTAAAAGATCTTATAAAAACTGTTAATCTTAAATTAAATCTCATAAATTATTTTTTAAAATATGTTAGTAAATGGAGCAATATTAATTATCCTGATATTTATCTTCTTTTTATCATTTTTTTATACACATGTTTGTACTCATATACATTTTAAGATTTTTAAAAAACTTAAGCTAAATATCTCAAACAGTGTGGATAAACATAGTTGATTAAGCATGAAACTCACAAGTTGACGAAGCTGTATTTACTGTCTTTTCTATTTAAATAATAATTGTTGAAATTTATGTTTGATATGTAAAAACTGTGGGAATACATGCTGATGAATATCTAGAAAACTTTGGAAAAATAAATTGTTACATTTGAAATAGATATGTCATAAAGTGTTAAAAAAGTATTTATGAATACTATTAAAGGTTGAGCATCTCCATAAAAAATGCTTTCAGTTGCACGGTCAAAATCTTTCACTGCTAAACAAAAGAAATGATGTTTAGAATGGTTAAAGAAATTTAAAAATAACATAAGCTTAACTATATAAAAATGTCAACACTAGGAATATTCATGATACAGTCAGAAATTTCAATAATAAAATAAGATCTATAATTTCAATATTTGTTTCCTGATATATTGAAATTTATGAAAATACTGATGCACAAAATTCCACTCAGTTGGCAGTTTATACTGCTGGACTTAATTTGTACTTAAAAATAAATCAGAAGTTTCTAGAAATTTTTCCTTATCTTGATACTATAGTTGATGTCTGACTCGTGAAAATTTTGTTTCAATAAAATTTTTCATTTAAAAGTAAGTTCATGTTACAAATAACAGTGCTCTATTGGTTTTTATAAAGAATGACAATTTCAAAATTAATACAAAAAATGCAAACATCAGGGCAATTTCTTTAATACTTATTTTTTCTTTTTGATTGTGTTTTAATTTATTTTATACTAGACTTGCATTTAAACATCTTTATTTATTGAAATGGATTTTTACCTAAGTTTTGCAATGCATTTTTGTGTGTCATCTTTTCTATTCTCAAATTTAAGGATTAATGTCTCTTACTTAATAAATATTCTATTTAAGGTTTTCCAGTGATAGCTTTAAGTTTTATCTCTAAGTAGCTTTGAAATTTGAAAATTTTCATTTTATTCATTTATTTATTTTAACAGTGTTGTATTTTGTATGTACAAGCTTCATTCTGCGTCTATGAGATTTTAACATAGTAAATTTGCTTTTGTTTATTTTTTTATTATAATGTTGCCTGTGGTTTTATATACAATAGTTATTTTAGTGTTTGATATGCCTGTTATAGGACTTTACATCTCATGAAGCTATTGTATCTCAGGGCTCGAAAATTCAAAAAATGTTGAGGTTCCCAGATGAAAAATATAGGTTCCCAATAAAATTTATGTGTGAGTATTCTCATGAAATTTTCCGGTTTTTCGCAATCTTTTGACAAAATCTGCTGTTTTTTCGCGATCTCTTGACAAAATCTGCCGCTTTATTGCGATGTTTTAACGAAACCTGTCGATTTATTGCGATATTTTAACAAAACCTGTCGTTTTTCAATATTTTTTAATAACATTTGCCGTTTTTTCGCTATCTTTTAATGAAGTTTGTGTTGCTTCCTGCGATTTTTCATCGAAATCTGTTGTTTTCTTGGTATTTTTTGAGGAAATTTGCCATTTTAGAGCGATTTTTTGAGGTTGCTGTTTTTTTGTGATTATTTTTTAACGAAATTTGCCGTGTTTTCGTGATTTTTTAACAAAATTTGCTGTTTTTTCTGATTTTTTGACGAAATTCAGGCTTTTTTCGTAATATTTTGACAAAATTAATGAAGTCCCACGGTCTGCTCAAGAGCTCTATTTTTGCATAATTTATGCAATATAACGCGTGTGCAGCATCGTTGGCGACCATTGCGATTTTTTAGGTTCCCAACCGGGAACCTGAGTAAAAAAATATACGTTCTCAGAAAAGATTTCTGGGTTCCCCGGGATCCCGGTAGCGCTATTTTTCGAGCCCTGTATCTGCTTTTTTTGTATTTTTTTAATTATGTAATTGTATATTTTTGATGATATAGTTTTCCTTTTTATCATGGACAAGCATGATGTCATTTTTGCAGAGAGAACAATAAATTTTAATTATTTACTAATGATTACAGGGACAATATACACACAAAAAAATTTGTTAATTCCATTAATTCAGAGCAAAGTTTAAGAAGATTATAATTTGATAACATTTAATAATGTAACCAAAGATTTCGAAACATATTTATTTATGATATAATGAGAATTTAAAAATAATTATGTTTTAATAAAACAAAAAGGATAGTAATATTTTCTACAAAAAAATTATTAGTTAATATTATTTTTTATGACAACATGCATTGTTCAGCATTGTTGGGTTGCAGATGAACTTTATTTTTTGCAGATTGACACAGAAAATTCTGCTATTTGGCTGCACAATTTAAATCAGCCATATGAAATACGTAAGTGTTACACTAACCATTAAAAATTGCTTAAACTGTCAATGTAATTGAGAATAGATGAAAATAATAAAAAATTTATTTAAAAATTGCATAGAAATCAGTGAAAAAAAAAAAAAAAAAAAAAAAAAAAAAAAAACATTTACATAATTACACAATATACATAGTAAAGGGGGTGGGGAGGAGAAGCAAGGGAGAACAATTGCTTTAAGAACACAGAAATTAACGTCTGATTTAATTAAATAATAAGTTAACAATCGCTTTATCCTGGATTTTCAAATAATTTAACTGACTAAATTTCCCCCCCCCCCCCCTCCCTCTTATGACTTAAAAAAATATTATTCTGGAATGATTTCAAATAATTAAGCACTAAGAAAAAGAGGAAACATGCATACCCCCTCATTTTTGGATTATTAACGCTTGTTACATTTTCGTACATTTTTTTGTGTTTATATGTTTTTCAAAAAAATGGTTTATATGTGAGAGGTTAGAAAAAAATTCCTCAGCTTATTTTATTTTAAGTCTATATTGCTTATTTTTTTTTTATAAATATTTTTATTTTTTACATGGTTTTTTAAGTAGATTACAAGCACAACAGTTCAAAAATCTTGCTCCACCCAGGATTTTGTTTCTATGAGCACCAAGGAAAAAGAATAAAATAAATCTATAAAGAAAAGGGTAATAATTTAGTGATTTTCAAATAAAATGGTAGCTTACCTTTATTACTTCACTGGCATTCTTAGTTTTTATCTGGTCTTTGGGTAGTGATCCTGACAATAAAATATTATTCAAATGATCAGCTATTTCTTTTATTTCACTCCACATGCTACCCAGGTTTTTATCACTTTTTGGAGTACGCTGAGCATATTTCAAAGATTTTCTTTTAAAGCCATTAAGCAGAGTAAAAATCCTATCAATCATTGTTTCTTCGACCTCCATATCATCATGCAATCTAAATATTTAAATATAAACTTAAGACAAACAGATTAAGAAAAATTAAACAATATTAAATAATAGCTAATATTTTGATATAAACAAGAATGTTAGAAAAGGTCTTTACTAAATTTAGAAGAATATCTGTGACAAATTTCGGTATTGTAGATTACATTAGTATTATTTCGAAAACAAATGTTAAAAGATATCTTTTTTTATGATTTCAATTTCAAATTAATTTCTAAATCAAACAATATTCCCTCATTTTTATTAAACTTTCCTATATGGATAACTAATTTTATTTAGTAATTTTCTTTTCTACATCTTTTTCAATATAATGCATCTGTTTCTACCATGAAGTGTATTTTGTCAATTATATTACAATTCATCAGACATACAAGTAAAAAATTACATAAATATTTTTACAATAAAAAATGTAAATGTTTTGGGCTAATTTTTAGCTTATCATTAGTGCAAAAATATTTAGGGCCATAACTAGAAGGGAATAATAGAGGGAGCATCATATTTTCTCTCACTTTATGCATGTTGCAGAAAGATAAATTAGCGCATATTCACACTGTAGTTGCTATGTTTTTCATTAATTGTTGCAATAACTTCATTTTATGCTAAGAAAAGAAAAAGATGATGAAAATTCGAGTGTATAACTAGTGCAATATTAAATATCATGTTAGCTTTATATGTGGAAATAGGATGAGCAAGTGTTGAAACACTTATTTTAGTTACAATTTAGTATTTTTGCAAAACTACGAAAGGTCCTCAAAACTAAATTAGATTTTTCAACAAAATTTCATTTGGATTTTCTGAACATAAATTCATTTAGTGACCTTGAAATCTTTTCCAGGCGAGGCTCAAAATATTTTAGGGGGGAGGAGCTGAGACGCCCATTGCACCCCCTTAGCTACGGACCTTAAAACATTCAAAATGACCAGAAAACTACATAGCAAGTTTACAATTAATTGCTAATAGTTAAAACAGGGACAATATCAAAGCAATGCTGTGTATTCAAGTGAAATTGTACAGGATTCATTAATTGGTGAAATTTGCTTATGAGTCAAGAAAAATTCTACTTTTAACATTATTGCAAATAGATCTGATAACTGTCATATTTGCGATATCTGCGCTATGGTCAGTATTCAAAGAATGCTGTACAAGTTTAGACTGCATGCTTTTAGATTTATAGGCATGTTTATGCTCAGCAAGGCAAATTGTGCATGTACAGCCAGTTTTGCCAATATACAGTCGAGTCTCTATATAACGAAATCCATCGTCCAGACAAAAATTTTGTTGAATAGAGAACAGCAAAAATTTTTCATTTAATGTTTAAATTTTGAAACAGAATTGTTTTTGAGGTGTTTAATTAAGTTTTTTAAATATTTAACAGAATTTTTTCCAGAATTTCGGGTATAACGGGGGGGGGGGATTCTAGATTTAGGCTTAGAAAACAAACTTTTAAAACTTTTTGTGGGTTGAATGTGGTACTGATATTAAAAGACTTCAAAAAACTAGAAACGTTTTCAGAAAGATATTTGTAATATTAATATTTTTGACTTATATGTCTGATAACTTGTAATAGGTCTTTGTAATTTTTAAATTACTTTCTTAGCTTAATATTTTTATCAATCATTATGAATGAATTTTGTGTTCATATACTTTTATGAAATGAAATATTGGGCTGTGAATCTAATTTCAATTGAAGTTATCGCAGACCATATTTGAACATAACTCATCTCTCAAACATTATTATTTTTAAATAAACTTTTCAAGAATAAAACTTTTATGCAGTTTTATTTGAAAAAATAATTTTGAGTAAAAATGGCATATGAAAAGCAAAGTACTAAGCCCATAACTGTTTATAACAGTCACATGACTTGCACTATTATTAAACAGATGCACTACAATATCTATTATTAAATAAATTACAGAAGTAGCTTCAGCCTTTGGTAGCAAATAAAGTCATAAAATCCCTGGTCCAAATTCGGCTGGCCTGGACACTGTTTCATTTAGTTGGAAAATTACAACTTGTATGATTAATGAATAAAATTCTACCAACATGTTTTAAAATGGAATTTTGAAACAGTGCGTTATTATTTTATTTCAGGGTTGGCATGATTTAAATCAACCGATTTAAATCAAGATTTAAATCTAGATTTAAATCAACTGATTTTTTTAAAAAAATCATTTGATTTAAATCAATTTTTTGCAATATCAGATGAATGCACATATCAAGGAAAAATTTAGGGTAAAAAGTTAGAAAATGAATTAGATAACGATAGAATTGCAAAATTTAAAGCAAGATATGGACAAGCTATAAATGGGCGTCATTTTGCTGCAGTTTTATTAAGTTCCTTTGTTTTAAATCGAAATGAAATTTCACTTAGTTTAGGGGAAAATAATGAAGGTTTGGCATTCATTAAAGAAGATTGTCTAAATCTTCTCACTACTGCAGCACATTTTCAAGCAAAAAATGGCCCATTCCAAAAATTATCATTGCTTGAGAAAAAAGTTTCTGATATTATGACAGATTATGATTGGTGGAAGTCCTTTTATGTAATAGGAGGTAAAGAAAAAATTAGCGAAATTGAATTATTTACCAAATAACAACAGCCGTGGCTTCATCTGCTGGATTAGAAAGACAATTTTCTTCTTTTGGACTAGTTCATTTAAGCCTTCATAATAAATTAGAAGTAGACAAAGCTTATAAATTAGTGTTTTTGTTCAAACAATTAAATCCCTGATTTTTCCCTATTTGCTTAAAAAATATTGAATCAATTGTGATTTTTATCCCTTAATAAATAGCTTGCATTAAATGAATACAGTAGACTCCCTCAAATCCACACAGCTTGAGACCAGAGGTTGTGTGGATTTTAGAATTTTGTGGATTTCTGGTCATGGGTTTGTTTACATTTTTTAAACAGTAATTTGATTGTAAAATGCAATTGAAATTATAATAATGAATGCTTATAATATAGTAAAATATTAAAACAATTATGTAAGGTTTAACTAAAATAATAAAAATTTAGATAATTAAAAATGATTAAAATATTGAAAGCAGCAGAGATGAAGTAAATAATCAATAATGAATAACTAAATATTTATTATAAAGATGAGATAAATTTTTTCCTAAATTATTCAATGAAACTTGCCCCATAAAGATGCACTACAATGACGCACTAATTCACATCAAAATCATAAAATAAAGAAGTTTTATTTCAGGTTTAACTATACTCAATAATAAAATAAGCTTGATGAATGTATAAATGCATTTTGCAAAAAGATTGTGATCAGCACTGATATTACATTAGCAATACCTTGAAATTTTTTCAGAAATAAATTTATTCTTCCTTCATGAAAAAGCACGAATTTAGTAATATTAATGAAAGTTACAGATTAAAATATATATAGAATTGCTATAAAAATAAAAAAGTCCAATTTTGTCCCTATACTTAACCTGAAAGCTTCATTGTTTACATCTGTAAATTATGCGCAGATTTTAGAGAATTGCAGATTTGAGGGAGTCTACTATATTTAACTTGTTTTTTAAATTTTATCATTTTCTATTCATTTACAACATATTTAAATATATTTCTTATATAGTGTGCACAATTCAATTACAAAATAATAGACGATTAAAGCCTAGATGTTTAATTTTTAGTATCAATCAGTAACTAGAATATAATATTTTCTTAACTATAGAATTATTTTATATATATATATATTTTAAATTATAAATATTATTTATTCTTTTTTAGTTATTTGTTATAAAAAACAGCTTCATGTATTGTAAAAACATAAACACACAGTAATTAAATATAGGATTCTAAAAAAATCAAATAAATCCGATTTAAATCAAAAAAATCTGATTTAAATCAAATAAATCCGATTTTTTTGATTTTTTTAAAAAAATCATGATTTTTTTCCAACCCTGTTTTATTTTATTCTTTGTTAAAAAGCAAATACATTTTTAAATTGTCTGCCACAAAGGGACGAGAATTACATATGTGCAAAGGTCTCTTGGTGAAAAAGTCTTAAGTCTTTTTTATTTTAGTGTTTTATTATTATAAAGTTATTTATGAAAAATACATTTTTTCTTTTATTAAATTTGAAAATCTAAAATTAGATAATGACCTGGTGGTGTACCCCCACTTGCCAGCACTTATGCAAAGATAACACAACAATCAGCTGCTATTGCCCCTATTCCCACCACTTCCTTAATGATACTACAGTGAACATAACCTAGTTCAAAATAGGTCTTTTTTTATGACAAATAATCTCATAGAAATGAGCATTAAAAAATACTAGTATAACAAAATTAACATTCTAATGTCTAGTTTATACAACATATTAACGTTTAAGTATGCATTTTTCTGCAAATAATTTACCTTTTTTTAGTATGAAGCAGATTACTTTGTCTCCATATTGATGAAACAAAAGCTGTTTGGAAATGTTTAAAATCTTCAAAATCTCCTCTTTTCAATGTAGACAGAATAAAAGATTTTGCTCCAGCTTCACATCTGTCAAGAACAAAAATAAATGTAAGTAAAAATTTAGAATTAAAATTATCAGTTCATCTAAATTTAAATTGCACAATTTCAAAATTGTTCAAGATATTGCAATAAGATATGGTTATCCTTTGCATTTCGTTAAAAAATACATTTATAATAACAATTATTGGCATTAGTATAAAAATTAAAAGACTATTATATTAATGTTGCTCTTTTATTTAAATTTTAGTATTACTAATAGTTGTATTGGGATTGGATTGATAGGATTATTAATCTATAATATTAATACTGAATTTGTTATTTGTTAGTAATAATATTTTACTATGAATTAGTAGGGTTGTTGAATAGCTAAAGGCTATTTTTAAGTTAAGTTACATGCGTGTAGCTACTACTTTATGCTTAAATAATTTTAATGCTCAAGATTCTATCTGGAATAACTGTAAAAATATTATTTAACTAAATAATAATTATGATAATGCTGTTATTAACTTTCATATTTCTACAACAGATGGCAGCACCACAAAATGTGGCTAGCTTCCTTTGGTTTTTCTCATATATAATTTTTTTTCTCTCTCTCTGATAGATTGTAATACTAAAAGTGAAATATTACGGTGTAGTAGTAGTTGTAATAATTTTATTTTCTGCTAACAATTAAAATAATATCCTTGATAATTATATTAAATAGTAATAACATTTTGAGTAATGATTATTAATTTTAATCATAAAATGAGTGGAATAATATAATATATGTTCTACTAAGTACTTATATTATTATTATTTTAATTTTATCATCTATTCCTGTTTTACTAACTGTAACCCATAAACTTTATATTGCATCATACATTTGCTTTTTTAACATAAGTTAACACATACTTATGCTGGATCCATGCTTTGTTACTATCTACACAGGATATATTAGGTATAAATTATTATTTTTATTATTCATTATTGATTTTTCATTAAATTCCTTTTTAGCTCACAGGCTATCATAGCCTGAGAGCTTATGTGCCGGTCCGTTCTGTATGTACGTGCGTAACGCGATAACTCATGATAAAAATATCCGATCCACTTGAAATTTTGTATATAGGTATAGCCTGATAAGGCGCTTCCCTGATTAGTTTTTGGAGTTCATTCGATATGTATAAGAGGGGCAACGGGGGACTCATGTCCCTCCCCTTAATGGATATAAATGGGTTTTTCATGCAGAATTAACAGTTTTTGTCCAAAATTTAGATATAGGATCATTCTGATGAGGCGATTCCGTGACTGTTATTATGTGTTCATTGAATAAGTATAAACAGGGGGAATGGGGGGCTCATGCCCCCCCCCTTAATTGATATAAACGGGATTTTCATGCAGAATTAACAGTTTTCGTTCAAAATTTAGATATAGGATCATTCGGATGAGGCGATACCGTGGCTGTTATTAGGTGTTCATTGAATAAATATAAACAGGGGGAACGGGGGGCTCATGCCCCCCCCCCTTAATTGATATAAACGGGATTTTCATGCAGAATTAACAGTTTTCGTTCAAAATTTAGATATAGGATCATTCTGATGAGGCGAGTCCGAGGCTGTTATTAGGTGTTCATTGAATAAGTATAAACAGGGGGAACGGGGGTTCTAATGCCCCCCCCCCCCTTAACTTGCATAAATGGGTTTTTCAATCAGAATTGCTAGATTTCGTCCAAATCTCTGAATAGTTTTGGAAGTTTAATGGTTAAGTATAAAAGAGGAGAATAACTCCTCTTAAATTATATAAATGCTAAATGGGTTTTTATTAAGAATTATCTGATTTGCTCTGAATTTTGGATATAGATTTTTTAATATGATAATGCATGTACTTGATAGTTTAGGAAGTTCAATGATTAAGTATAAAAAAGGAGAAAGGGGAGAGCTGTTTCCCCTTCTTAATTTTTTTTCTTTTTTTTTTTTCGAACGGAATTAACGAAAATACAAGGCTGTAATGTACAATTAGTATGCGTAGCCTGTGAGCTCAATGCCATCAGTTTAACTGAGCAATATTCTTTTTATTTTTTTTCTTATTTTGAATTGGTGTCTCCATTTAACCAATAGGGTGCATAATGAGTCAAATTCCTTAGCTTATAGCTCGACTCATTACAGAAACTGTCTAAATAACTTGCTTTTATATGCACCACTGATGATGATTTTATATAAAAGCTTTTCTTCATATATATATCCATATGCTTTTCATAATTTTGGTAATCTACTTTCTAACACTTTAGACCTCAGCTGTTTTTTAATAGGAATTCTTTTTTCAAGTCCATTATACTACAAATACTGTAATACTAGTTTCATTGAATTTTTGTTTTGGTAAAATCTGATTTACTTTGGATTTATTTATAAAAGTATTTATGTATGTTTAAGTGATTTTTTTTTTTTTTTTTTTTTTTTTTTTTTTTTTTACACATTTTATTATATACATTTGGTAATTTCAGTAATGCTGTACGGTAACTTGGTAACGCTATATGGTCTTGGTGTACAGTTAAAACACAGAAAACACAACAATTTTCTTATTCCCTTTTTTTTTTTTTTTTTTGTAATTTTAGCATGAAGATTCAAGGACAGTCTAGACAGGCACAGATACAATTGGCAGATGAATAAAGATTTTTTTCGCTAACAGGTGTTCCTCTTGTGTAAATCATAGTTTTGGCAATTGCAACATCCAACTACTATTTATAGGACAATAGATGCATGTTTTTGATTACTTTTAAAAATGTGTATGGAATGTGCAGTGTAGAAAACAAAAGGAAAAAGAAATTAACAACATACCCATTATCCTGTAAAATAATATCCTGTGCTGAAGAGCAGAAATAATAGACATCTTTTGGCTGCAAATGATTCAAGACCAATCGAGATATTTTTAAAAATGACATCCAAAATGCTGAACCATAATTTTTTGCATTAATTGTACACATCTAAAAATTAATAAAACAAAATATATTACTATCCATAAGTAATTTTAAAAAGATTATGAATACATGGATACAAACAAAAAACTCAATCAAGAATTCATTGTTTTTGTTCAAAAACAATAAGTAGGGTCACACAGGGTAAATCCTGTCCAACAACTTTCTGGGGTAATTCTTGATCACAGAACTTTTCAGTGTTTGTAAATGTTCTCAGAAAAATGAAAAAAACTATACAGATACTCTAAACAAGAGGTTCCCAAACTATGGGTCGTGGAACAATCAAGGTTTGTCACAAAATATACATTTTATATGAACGGTTTCAAAAATACAACAATTTGAACAGCAACGAAAATCTTTAATTTCTTTCTGTATGAATATATGAGCAGAACATTCATAAATATGTAAATCAGCTTTGAATTCCTTAATGTGGTTCAACATGACATACTTTTGTAAACATGCTTTTTCTACATTGCTGCTTAAAAAACAGACACAATTGCATGTAGAAAGTAACTTAAGGTTACATTTACCTAGTTTTTATCCTGAAATAAATGTTTTCGTCGATAAACATCATTTCAGAAATTTCATTGGTTATAAAGTGATGTTTTGGTAATAATTAAACAATTTTAAATGATCTTTGTATGTTGTTTTTATTAGTACTCTACTTGAACACACTGAGATTACCAATTCTTGTTTTTATCGATAATGTGTTCTTCGTACAAAAATAGGCCTTTTTGCAGGAAAATATCAAAGTTTATAAAGGTCATACAATTTCTATACTGATTTAAAATCTTATATTAGACAGGTTACGAAAAACTATTTGAAAGTGGGTTGTGAAAAACTTTTTTACTTGAATGTGGGTTGCACACCAATAAAGATTGGAAACCGTTACTCTAAACTATTATACAACACGATCATGCTGTATAGCAAAGCTCAGATGCATCTCTAATGTTAAAGTCCAAAGTTTGCCCCTTAATAATTTTGGACACAATCATCGAATTGTGGAGAAATTGAAAAGGCAAAGTGCCTTACTCTAGGCCTCAAAGTTTACCAAATTTCATCCAGATCCACCAATTAGATATGGAGATTAAGAACCCTTATTTTGTCACTTTTTACTTACCCATCATACGTAGTATAGGGTAAGTCTTGCAATCGTTTTGAAAATCGGAAAAAAAAATTTTTGACGGATTTACACGTTTTAGATAGTGGCGATTCCGAAAAACATATTTTTAGAAAATTTTTTTTGCCGTCCGTCTGTCTGTCTGTCTGTAAACGCTCTATCTCCCGAACGAATTGAGATAGAGACTTGAAATTTTGTATGTAGTTAGTATGTAAGAATGGAACGAACCCTATTTAATATCAGCAACCTCGATTATCCGGAACTATTTTTTTCGGACTCTCGAAAAATTCATTCTGATGAAAGGTACATAAAAATTTTCGAATTTTTTTGTTCTAAGGAATGGACGTAAAAGGCAATAAAATGACACACATTTTGCATATAGAACGAAGTCGATCGGATTATTAGTTGTTGAGATATTTGTAAACCTGTTTTCCACATTCTTCGATTTTTCATGACCCTGTATTTCGTTCAAATTTCAATTCAGAGGTATATTTTAATTGGAAATGAGACGCTTAATCTGATGCAGTTAATTGTTAGTTAATAGAGTTATTATTTTTGGAGTTATAAGGATGTTTCTTTTACGCTGTTCGGTACTACTTGAGTAGTTCGGCGTTTTATATAATTTGTCGAAATCGGTAATCAGCAGTTCTTTAATGGAGCATTACTATGTATATTAACAATATTTAAATTTTGTTTATGAATTGCATTGCATTGTATAAATAGTTTTCACATGTTTTATTTTCATATACATATCCATGATGGGTAAGTATTACGGTGGCCCCCAATGACTAGTTTCTATATGAAATAAGATAAAAGGGCAACAACTCAATTATAATCTGAACCAAGAAACATTCAGCAAGGTGTAATAGCTTGTTCAAAAGCTTTTAATTTAGGTAGTGATTTTGGAAAGTCCTGTCAAAAATATCCAATATTAAAGAAATGACATCCATTTAAAATTTATATAGAGCTTCTATAATTTGACATTATAGAAATCTCTCCTTTTTAACTGTTAAATTAATCGTTTCTTTCAAGTTTTCTCCAACTAAAAAGCAGCACAATAATTTAAAAAAGAAACGATAACACATGTTCTTTTTTAGATCAATAAAAATTCAGATTCTCCTGATAGACTTTTGCATTTTTGAAGTTGACGTCATTTGAAACAGAAAATGCATATTTTTCATAAACAAATATATAAACTGTAACTAAATTTATGTTAAAACAACATCACACCTTTATTTGAATGTTTCTGAAGTCAAAACAGTTACTATAATACAGATATTTCCATTACAAAAGGATAATTTAGAAAAAAAATCCTTCTACGTATAAAAAAGAATAATGATTTGGAAATATAGCAATGAAAATCTGTGTAGATGCCAATGGACAAATGAAAATCTGCATAGATATTGCAAAACTGTAGGGGGGACTACCAGGGGGGTAGTCCAAGTTGGCACTGTTGCCAACTTGGCACTATTTCTGGTATATTTTCAAACTAATGTCTACTAATAACTTTAACCTTATACTAATATTAATTTAAAATTGTCAGTTGAAGTTGGTTGATCAAGTTCCTCAAAGGATCAGAAAAAGTTGTGAAATCATATAAAAAACTGGAAAAACCAGAGATAAAAGAAGAGCTCAATCTAAAAAATGATACAGTAGCAAATTTGCAAATATTTTCAATATAAAAAAGTGTGTAGAAAAGAAATGGAATCAGATTGTCTGTAAAGCTCATGAAATTAATGACCCAAATTTTTGTTAGCTGAAAATGTGGACTGAGCTTTACTGGTGCCTTATATACATAGTCATACAATTATCCACTCAAAATTATTACTGGGCAAAGTAGTTAGTAGAATATATAGTTAAGTTGTCTCAAATCAGCTAAGATCCACAGCGTTAAACAATTATAAACTATGATGTAATAATTAACAAGTAACATTAATATAGTCAGACTGTTGAGGAAATGATGAAGAAAAATATTTCTGAAGAGAAATATTTAGTATAAAGTTGAATCGTATATGTTTAAGATTTTGAGTTTATTTGGAGCTTTAATCTTCCACTAATCAAAAACCCCTGGAAAGGAACTTTGTCCACACTTTGTAATGAATGAACTGTTTAAGTTCTCGTTCTTTATTACATCAGCATGTAACTTATACTTATGAACCCAAATTTTTAAATTGGTTATGGATTATTGGAACAAGGAGCGAGTTAAAAATGCCTCTTTACCATGACTGAGTTTAAGGCACCAGTAAAGCTCAGTCCACATTTTTAGCTAACAAAAATTTGGGTAATTTCATGAACTTTAGAGATAATCTGATTCCATTTCTTTTCTACACACTTTTTTATATTGAAAATATTTGCAATTTTTTTTTAGATTGAGCTCTACTTTTATCTCTGGTTTTACCAGTTTTTTATATAATCTTTTTAGAATTTATCATTTAATTGTACAATAACAATTTATTTAGTTTAAGGGGGAAAAATTGTTTTGAAACTGATTGCTAAGTTTTTGTAAAATAGCATTGGTCTTAGTTATGGCACATTTTTACAAAGATCTTTGTCACAACTCAAATTTTAAATATTTTTCTTTTCTTTCTTTTAGGTTCAATTACCAATTACTTTAGATAAGTCTTGATTTTTTTTTTTTTTTATACTACAACTTTAAGTAATTTACAGAAGTTGATTAAATATTGCCTCATGTATTTGGGGTAAATCTTGGTCACTAGGGTAATTCCTGATCAATGATTTTCTTATTATTTAATCCCTTTTTCTTGTTATATTTAGTGATTTTAATTGTTAACAAACTCTTTAAGCATTAACTGTAACCACACTGTTCATCACATTTTAATTAATTGTGGTTCTTAAAAAAGTAGAATCATCCGGAGTATTTCCTGGTCGCTTGAGTTTTGAAGTAATTGTCGATTATTTTCACTTTTGTTATCAAAATAACAATTTATCACACTGTAAAAAATCTGAAAGATACCTTGAACCTTTTGCTTTGAAATGTATGCTTTAACTGTTGATTTAGTTGAAACTTAATATTAAAAATATGTATTTTTATTCAAATTTCAGCAAAACATTTACCTTAATTTTGACACTTTTTATAAAGATTTTTCATTCTAAAAGCTTTAATTATTTTATTTTTATTTTATTTCAACTATAATATACCACAGTCTTTAAAAAAGATATGAGCAAATCAAATTAAGTCTATATTTGTGAAGTAAATCCTGGCTAGTGCTTAGTAATGTAATTTTACAATATTTATATGGATATTTTCTACTGTAACTGTGCACTCTAAAAACTATTGACTTGCAACTTTTTTCTATACCATAAGTATAAAATAGCATTCTTAACTGAAACTATAAAGAAGAAAGCAGTAAATACTCAGAGAATAAGACACATTCTATGACTGAACAATTTAAGTAAAAAAAAACTATCTCATTTCAAAATGCCAAAATGGTACAAAAAAGATACATAATACAATAGAGGAAATTAACTATTATGCTGTGTATTATATTAAAGATATTATATTAAAGATCTGCATTGAAAATTTCTTGAAAAAGGAGCTGAAAACTTTACTTGACCTAAGCAAAATAAAACTGAAAACATAAACATTCAGTTATATATTTTGTGGACCAATAAATTTGCAAAGTATTAATAAATCCATTTAGAGTGAATAGTAAAAAAATAATAAATGCTGCTTTTAAATGTTGTAAAAATGCATAAGAATTTTTTTGCTAATTAATGTTTTGTAAAATGTCTTTTGCACATCAAATAAATTTGTATTTATACTAAAAACAAAATCTTTTCTTTACTATTCCACAATTATATGAACAAACTTTTACAAGATTGATTCTACTTATTTTACTATAAAGTTAAAAAAAAAAAAAAATTACTTTATTTACATCAAAATTTATTACTTCATTTATATCAACATCGATTATGATTATATTTATCTAAATACTCAATCTTAAAAAATTTAACTTTGATACTTTATTTACATCAAAAAAGATGCTGACTGATAACTACCCCTAACGTCACTAAGATTTACGTGGTAATTCTCGATCACTTAAAAGTTATAATTATTTTAATTTTAAGTGCATATATATTTAAGTAAGCTTTTTATTATATGGGCATCGGAGGAGGTTTATTTCACACAAACACATTAAAAAAAAAAAAAAAAAAAAAAGGAAACAATATTTTTAATAGTTTTTATAATAATTGAATATTGATTATTGATCAGGAATTACTTCGAGTGACCCTATAATTACTGTATTTATATATTTAAATACAATAAATCCACTAGTTTAGGAAAACACATATTCCAGAGATTTTAACAAAACAGTAAAATTCTTTTATATTTTTACTTTGAAAGTTTAGAAATTGACTAGGTAAAAGTATAATCATTTTCTTATGTACAGATGGATTACAGTATGCCATGCATGGTTAGTACACTTGTTTGAGAGGAGAAAATTCTTCATAACAATTATTGCTACAAGCAATCAATCCTTTCACAATAAACATTATCAAAACTCAAAACAGTTTTAATTTATTTATTAATAACAACATTTCTTAAGTCAGTTTCTGCTAAAATTTTGCTTCTGGTGAACTCCTTTTGTTTGCAAATTACATATTTTAAAACTTAACAAAATAAAAGCAATGGACTTTACCCATTTGACATCAAAGTAGCTATATAAAAGAAAAACAGCAATAAGCGTACAGAATAATTTTAACACTGCTTCCCCCTTTTTCCAATAAAGTCTTTTTTCGCAGGATACATACCTACAGAGCCATGGCTTTTGCCATTTCTGGATAAAGTTCATTAATCAGGAACATGTTTTTCTGAAATAAAATTTTATGAAGGAGTCTACTTTATTAAGAGGAATTTTGTGAAGGGACCTTTCATATTAAAAGAAATTTTGTGAAGAAACTTGCTTTATTAAGTTTATTTTTGTAAAGATGTATTAATTTTTGTCTGGATCAAATCCTAATCAATTACACTTTATTTTCTTGAAACCATTTTTTCTGAAAATACTTTTTTGGACCTCTGAAATTCTGCAATTTGATGAGATGCAAATTAAAAAGAATATATATCTGTGCAAAACAGTTGCTAAATTCAAGGGTTTCACACATCCTACATGTATCGCTCATGTAACAAAAAGATTAACATTATAAAAAACATCCAATTATTATAACTATTCACACTGTCACTAATCAATTTTTAAATGATGTTGGTTGATGCTATTGCTATTTATTTTGCACTGCTCTATCTAAACTAATAATTAAAACTGAAAAAGTCAACACCAACAACATAAATTACAATTATATGCAATAAAAATTAATGTATTAATTTCAAAGGTTCACTACATAAAGCGTAATCAATGTATTTATTCAAAATATACACATTGAAAAAGTTAATATACACAAGTTAAGAATAGTAGTTTGTAATTTTATATTCGAGAATAAATGGCATAGTAAGTCCAATCATCGTAAGCCACCACAATCCCTAGATCTTACCCCATGCTTTTTTTTTGTTGTGGGTGTTTGTAAAGGATCATGTGCATAGTGCATGTCCCTCCAGATTAAATGACCAAGACTAATTTGACAGCCTGTAAACAGTTGCTATTACCAGCATCAATACAAACATACTGTACATAATTCGGCAAGAATTACATTAGAAATTTGATATATGCCGTATAACAAAAAGAGTGCACATTGAACATTTATGAAGAGTACATTCTAAACTTGATTATAACACCTCTACTTCTAAATATATTTTGAACAGGGTTAAAAATTGGGAATTTTAAGTAAGACGTCATTTGATGTCTTACTTAAAATTTTTACCTACAATTTTTTATCTAGGTTTCAAAACAGCATTTCATGGTTGCAGTTTTACATTACATCTTATTTTCTCATTTCTTTTTGCAACCATACTAACAATAATATTGTTTCTATTTTTATGTGCTAAGGCAACAAGTGTGTGTACATATTGAAAAAATTTATCTCTGTCTTAATCACTAATATTTAAAAAAAAAAAAAAAAAAAAAAAAAAAAATCTGTTTTTTTATAAAATTGTAAAATTTGATTAACCTACAATACAATGATTTAAAAAAAAAAAAAGTTTAACTAATTCAAATAATGATGTTTAGTTTTTGTAATCAGGTCGCTTAACTCGACCTTGCATTATATAGGAGTATCATAAATTAAAGGCTTTTTCAGCATTGAAATCTTTCAGTTGTTGTCCATATAACTTTAGAGACATGCATTTCAGGTCAGTTTTATCAGTTATTGCTTAAGTCAGCTTAGATTTGATTGGCATGAGCATGGGAGTTTTAAATCATGCTTTTGAACAAGGTGTGCAAGAGTTTTGGGATATGTGACTGGCTCAATGGACATGGGGTCAATTTCATCAATCATTGGTTAAAGTGAAGTCAGCTTAGAGGAAATTGACAAATGCAAGGGTGTCTTAAAAATGTGCTATTATCCAATATTTTATGGAAAACAGGTGTTCTCAGGCAAAAAGTTATGCTAAACCAGAAATAAGAGTGTTTGTTAAACAAAAATTAAAGTGAAACAAAGCTAGACATCAAATTTGAGAACTAGATATAATTTTGTGGTCCTCAAATGCAATAATTTAGTTGTATTACGTGACTAACAACCATTAATTTCTACCCTGATTTTGAATAAATACATTGATTATATTTTGTTTAATATACCTTTGAAATTGAGACATTCATTTTGACTTACCTTGAATGTATATATGCATACATATATTAAATGTACTTTATCAAGAATTATTATTTTAAAGAGATACAAAACTTATTAAGGCATAAAAAAAAAACTGTAAAATATTACAAAAGTTTAACTCACATCTAAATCCCATGAATCAGAAGCATGACTACTGTTTTGCAAGCATTGTAAAACTGCAGGAATCATTTGCTGCAGATGATTGATATGATTTCCCAAAGATTGGTCAGTAGAATCAGAAAACTTTGAGCAAAAATCAAGAATTCTGATTTTTTGCAGCATCAGTTGAAACTAAAGTAAAATAATAATAACCATTCCTATTCATTTATTTCATAGAGTTTTGTATATAACAAAATAAAAAATAAATAAGAATTATAGTTGTTTAAGATAAAAAATTAGTCCTTTTCAATGGTTTGATAAAAACTCATACTGACATTTCTTTAGATGTTTTGATAACGATCACCATATATTTTGTCAAACAAATAAAAGACTGTTTATTTTAACTTATTTTATTTTGTATGGTTGAAAATCTTTAAATTTTTTGCTACTCCTATAAACTTTTGAGACTCTTGGTATTTTGGTTGAAAGGTGTAAAAAATGTCACGACTGATTTGTTGACATTTAGGATGTGATTGATGATAATATTATTTAATGATAATGACACTTTATGATACTTTAATGATACATTGTTGGGCAAAAGTATATACACACAAAAATTATCTTTTTGTTTTAAACATCATAAAAATTCCATAGCATTGACTCTAGAGAAAAAGGGCAACTGGATGGAAAATTTTCAAAAAGGGGACACTAATAAATCTAAAAAAAAGTATTTTACTTTATTTTTATTTTATTTTATTTTTTCATAAAGGAAACATTATAGGGTACATTTAAAAAAAAATAATAACATTTTTCTAAAAAAGGGGGCACATTTATACCTTGTTCACAAAAAATATTTTGAACTGATTTGTTTAGAATCCCCTAGAATTTGTGATATTTTCCTAAGATCAATTGATTTGCTACAGGGTACACAGGAAGTGTTAAAAAAAGCTGCCGAACAGTGTAATCTCCTAAAATGACTTAGAGTCACAGTCAACACTATTCAGCTTACATTTCCATTAATTTTTAAAGATATATAGTTAGAAAAGTACTTCTAAATTTAATATAACTCATAATGCATATAAAAAATACACAACTTTAAAAAAGTACCATTACGTGAAATCAAGACAAAAAAAAAAAAAAAAAAAAAAAAGTAAAAAATTCTGTTTGATGGTATTTATTATTTGAATAAACACATTTTATGACAAGAAACTAATCAAAGACTACATTAGTGATTTTTTCCACCTGAAAAATTGTTGAATGACAAAATATGAAAGATAAAAATTAATCAAATTACTTTTTCATACATATTAATTGAGAAATACATTATCTCATATTTTAATTTTTCTGAACAATTTCATCAAAATTATCTATCTTATTATTTGATTTTTAATATATGTTTGCAATTATTCAAGTCTTCTTAATTACATATTATGTATGTATCTTGTTCAGTCATTAGGATTATTATTCTTTGTACATTAAAATTCAAACGGTTGTGAAATACTTTGAGAAGTAATTCTCACAGAACAGCCAAGTTGGTAAAATTTTAGCCTTCAGAACTGCTAGAAATATTCGGTACAAATTGCAATACAGGCCAAATGTTTACAAAGAACAATAAAAAATTTTATGAAGTTTACTTAGCCTACGAAAAGAGGAAAAAGTGTAGTAAAATCTCAAAGATAACAGCAAAAATTTGAAGATTAATTCGAAATCCTTTAAATCTAAATGTGCTTTAAAAGTTCTTAGATTGTTAGAAAAATTCTCTGCCAATTCCCAAGTCTGAAATAGAAGAAAATTAAGGCCAAATATAAGCAAAAATTTCATCACAGCATTTCACATCTTTTAAAGATTTGTATACAATTTACATGGATTGCTAAAATTTAAGTTCAGATTCAAAACCCATTTGGAAATTTATTTTCAGCATTTACCATCAATATATGAAAACTGGTAAATCTTTAAAATGCATACCATATCTGAAAATGTACTTACGGTATTATATGTTCATGTAACGACAGGGATGAGATTGATAAAAAAGTAAAAAATCTGAAAACTGTACGAACGACATTTGAGCAATAATACTTATGAATTTCAAGCAGATTAAATATTATAATTACTATTAAAATTTACATATTACATGAAAATATGGACTATTATATCAAAGTACAAAAACAAAAGTAAAAAACTAAAGAAAAAATATAAAATTTTTCCAAAAATTTAATTGGTGAAATTTTTTTCAAAATTGAAAAAAAAAAGTCAAATTCAGATTAAACTCTGAAGAATCTCATCCCTGAATGAATAAATAAATACTATTCTCTTCATATACTACAGTAGCCATCTTGTAGCACATTTTAGCAATGCACATGAATTTCATTATGTTTGAAATAGTGTAACATTTTTAAAATAACTGCAAAAAAATTTTCCCCATAGGCCATAATTAATGTAATTTTTTCTGTATCCTTGTAAGTAAATGATAAATTTCATGCATTCAATATTCTATAGAAAGAATATTATACTCAAAAACATTTATCATTTTCAATATGGTTCCCACCATAAATCCTAATGTATGGTAACTCTTAATAACATATACCAAGCTCTTGGTAATCCAAATATATACAAATGTATTGAAATACAGACAGACAGACAATTAGATAGACATATACACTTTTCATATGTGTTGCAAAATGTTAAAAGTGGCTTTAGCAGAGACATATCAAATAATGAAGTAGAATGTGCTCAAATATCAGAGCACAAACCATTAAAAAATGGATATATTTGAAGTATGGAACCAGTTATTTCACTGGATAAGTTGAAGTTTCTGAAATCAAGGCCAAGACACATTTGAGGAAATTGAGAAGCACAGCAGCACAACTCAGTGTGTAAGTAAGTTTATGCCCAGATTGAAAAGTAACATGGATTCATATATTCTCTATCTTCTTTCATTTTAGTGATTTGTTACATTAAAATTGCAAATGTTCTTTAATTATTTGTTTTGGATTCATTAATCTAATTGTGTATGTAATTTAACCGTGAGCAAGACAAAGTAAAATTTTTCAAGTTTATGTTTTTGCCAGGAATGCATCTTTTTTGTTGTGCATTATGCTTTTTATTTCAATCACATGCAATCCTTTAGTCCATATGCAGTCCTTTAATTTATACAGCTTAGAATGTAAAGTTATGTGGAACACTAACTCATTTAATTAAAATTTCAAATCAAATTAAACAATACAGTATGGAACCTTTTATCCGGAAACCAGTTAACCGGAAAACCAGTTATCCGGAATGATATTTCTAATAGACAAATGTTAGAATTTTAGTAGAAAAAAGTGTCATACACTGCTAATTTGACATATATTTTGCTTGAAACAATTGTATAGTTTGATAACAGCATCTAGTATTTGAAGCAGAAGCATATATAGTTATATTATAGATGGTTTAATTTTTATGCAGAGAAAAAAGAACAATTTTTGTTCCCTAGGAATTCCCATAAATTACTTTCTTTCAAACTGCAATATTTGATCTTACTTGCATCTGATTCTTAGATCAAGTAATCTAATAATTAATTTAAAATTAGGAATAATACCACAACCACATATATTTCATAAAACTTTTCAGACCCTGCAAACTCTAAATGGAGTTACTACTCATACAAAAGAATGAAATTACATGACTTTTTCAGGTGCATTTCATGAAAAATTTAGTCTATTGATGTAGTGCATAGTGGAGATGCTGAGGATAAAAAAAAAAATAGTGCATCACTCTAACATTCAAATTTTCTGAATACTGATGATAAATAAAATCTTTGTATTTATTCATTCCCCTCACCCCCCCCCCCCCCTTCACACACACACACAAAATTGCACTGAAGATTACAAATGGAATTTCTCACTTTATAATCATTATAAGTTTCCAACAAACTAATGTTCTATCACTAATGTCCAGATGAACTGTATTTCCAACATGAGGCAAAGCAAGAAAAGAAGTAAATACTTCAGTAGCAAGATGGAGCCTTGCAATAATTACTTATTGTAACATGAAAATAAAAAACAATGTTTGTAAAAGTTTTAAAATCTGTAATAATGAATTTTAAAATTTGTAAACTATATGCTATGATGAATGAGAGAATTGTGGGATAGCAGAGGGCCCAGATGGGATTTTTTTATTTTATTTGAATGAAATTTGCCAAACTATGGAATATTTTCATCTCTGGTATCCCAAAGGTGATACTTTCATGGCTATCGCAACAAAATGTTATCAAATTTTCTGACTTTTTCAGATTTTGGATAAAATATTGTAATTCCCTGACTTATTTGACCAATTTTCTAAAGCCCTGACTTTCCCAAGTGGTGTAGCAACCTTGTCTAAAAACACACTAATTTGCTTTATTTAAAAAAAGATATCATGATCAGCGGCAACCTTCCATAATTGGATAGCCATTCACATGTTTGACTAGAGGATTTTTTTTTTTTTTTTTTTTTTTTTTTTTTTTTTTTTTCCACAGCTGTATCCAGGGATATTGCAACAGCTATTTTTATATTCAACCCTCCAAGCGTCTTGCAAATGGGTAAATTTGTAATGTTGTTTTCTCTGCATTTTGTCTTAATTGCTAATAAAATATAATTCTTTCAATATTACATAAAAAAATCTTATTTAGGAATATAAATGTAATCCTTGAGAGTCTTAATCATTCCTCAATGCTTTGAAAATCCATTAAATTTATAGAATTATAATATCTTAAACACTGCTTATATTGCAGTGAAACCTGGACCTTAGTGTACGGAATATTACGGGCCAAACGCTTAGAGGGTTAAGAAAGATCAATTACCGGTTTGAAAACCCACTTTTATGAAATGATTAAATATAAAATGTTGCCACTGCTCAGACTTGTATGTTATTAACATCTAGAAGGGAAATTTTTTTAGATGCTCAAATCGCCTTACATTTGACTTTTTAAAATTATCATTTTAAGGCAGCTCACAAAAACACCTCTGTTTAACAAGGAAAATTTTTCTCACACATTTTCAGAGAAAAAGAAAAAAAAAAAAAAAAAAAAAAGGCATCATCAAATGTGATTATTGAAGGAATTTCTAATTTCCCACCCCACCCCCTTTTCTGTTAATTGAATCACATATTGAGTTATAAATATTTTTTACCACAGGACAGCAGTTTTTTCCATTCCTGCGATCCTACATCCAGAAATTTAGTTCAAAAAGGTAAGTTTGAAAGCTGAAAAATCTAGTGCTTTTATTAAAAAAAAGAAAAAAAACACTTTGATTGTATATATATATTTTAATGCATTTGCAAATTGGATAGTTTGAGAACAAAAATTAATTAAAAAATGCGTCAGAAAGTAGCCAGCTTATATTTGAGAACATTCTTAAACATAACAATTTTCCGTATTAAGTGCTTTTCACATGTGATAATTTTATTGAAATTAAAGTCTTCTTTTCTTTTTTTTAATATCCTCCTATAAATATATTGTTCAATTGAAAAGGACTTCGAAAAATATTATTCAGACTTTTAAAAATCTGGCAACAGTTAAAATTGGATATTTCAAACTATGAATTAACTCTGTATTCTGATGAAGAAACTTTAATGATTATACATTGCAAACTATAAACTCTAGTCAAGTATACATCTTCAAAAGAAAGATAAACTATTATACATAATTTATGATCCTATAAAACTTGGGTAAAAAAACTATTTTGGCAGACAATTCTTTAAACAATTGTTTGATTTAATAACTACAAGCTTCAATGTGTCGTGTTATCAAAAATTTCTCCATAAAACTATCAGTTTTTATGATTTTATATGCAATGGTTTTTGTAAGATAAATGAAAAGGTCACAATAGATTCAATAATGGCAGTAACAGCATTACTTACTATTTTTTTAAAATATAGAAATATATATTAAATAATAAATAATCAATAACATGAAAAAAAAAGTTTATTTTTTCATTTTTACATATTAATTGTAGCACTTTCTACATATATTCATAGTTGCAATATTATATTATTGATTATAAAATACAGAAATTTTAATGAAAAAGCAAGCTTTTAAAATATGTATTTCATTTATAAAATATGTCATGAAGACGAAATAAAAAATAAACAATTTCCACGTTATATTAATAAATAAATGATTTATATTTTTAAAAAGATTCAATAATACAGTCTTTACTTACTACTAAATAACTCAAGACTTTTTCATTGCTTTTTATGAAGGCTTCTAAAATTGAACAATACTTCAGATCCAAATAATTATGAATAACAGAAAAATCAAAAATTTCATCAGACAATGGCTGTTTTGCTAGATTAAGAAGCTCTCCAATGTTGGCACTATACAAGAATTTCACCTCACCTATAGCATAACATAATTGTAAAATAGAACACTGTAAAGGAACAACCTAAAATAAAAAAAGAAAATCATATAACATTTTGCACAGACAAATACATAATGAAAAAATAATATCAATTTACAAAAAACTTGGAGAACACTGATACAGAAATAATAGCATGATAGGCTGTGTCATATTTTGGCAACTAATTTAGGCAGTTTAAAAATATTTATATATAGACATAAACAGATTAGATGATACAGATAATGGAACTCACAAGGAAGGTCTCCATACGGGCATATCCCGAAAAATCTGAAAAAATTACAGAATGTTCTTCTCATGTGGATATATACGTTTATAAAAAAAATTTCAGCGGAACCACCATTCAGTATCCATAAAAAAAATAATGAAAATTTTGTTATTTGGCAGTTTATTGCCGGTTAGCGAAGGAATGTAATTTAAAAAAATGCTTTGTTTTAAATATACTTCAAGAAAAAAAAAAGTTTCATGTTGAACTTGTTTGATAAGTTTAATTTAAATAACTTTAGTTTTATAAGTTTTAATTTGTTTTAAGTATAATTTTGTTATATCAATATTTATAGGTATTTATATTCAAATTTAATCATCAAAATTTGAGATTTAAAAAGAAATTCATAATTCAAATTAATTAAATTTGTTTCCTGCTCAATGTCCATTTGAGAATTGTCGATTTGATTTTGTTGCTATGGAAACATGTGGCTTTTATTTTTAAATACGCTTAAATTTATGAAGATGATTTTTCTCAATATGATTTTTTTTTTATCCATGAAAACATTTTTTAAAGTGATTAATTAAATAGCTACTTCAACAAGTAATATATATATATGCAATATAATGCTTATATATATGTATATAATATATTAAAGTCTCTCATTGTTTATGTTTAAATTCATTAAATACGATTTACACGCATTCTAAATATCCAACAGTTTTGAGTTGCATAATAATCGTTTGCTTTTGGTGAGGAAAAGAGCTGCCAGCCAAATTGAGTGACTCTTTCGTCTTTTCACGCCAAATATTCAAAACTATTTTATTTTTTTACATAATTTCTAATGTGATTCTGCCACTAATTTTGACTGATCCTTTATTACATACATAAGTACTTTAATTAGTTTTTTTTTCATAAAATTCTGAGTATGCCCAGTATGGAGACCTTCCTTGTCAGTAAAGATGTTTCCACAGCAATATCACAGAGCTTGCTACAATGTAATGTGAAAGGCTGAAGACTACTGATGTCATCCGACTCAGACACATCATCAGTAAACAGATTGCCCTTTATTTCATTTTTTAATGTGGGTGTAACGTTGTTGTAGCAACATCCCATTCTGGTGTGTCAGTTAAATGAGATCACATATACCAAAACCATCCATTCTAAAATTGATTGCTGAAATGTGAAATTACCTCTCAGACTATAAGCATTGTGTAACATATTAAAAAATATATATCCAAACAAATTATAAACTTTAAGGAGTGATAGAGTGTGCTACAATAAACATCTTTATATAGAAAACCAAAGACATTTATTCCATCAAAGGCACCGGAAAAATACATTCCAAGCAGAATCCAGAGTTTCATATATAGCATTAAGAGGAATGAAAATATTATAACAATATTTTCAACAAAATTATTTGAATTCCTGTAAAATCACAAGAAGTATCTTAAGTGACCATAATTCACAATTAAACAACACTAAACTACAAGCTCTATACTTTAAAATGAAGCTGAGATTATATATGTCACCACCAAATCACAGTGCACTTCTAACTTTTCACAAGATGTAAATGCATTTCAAACAGTTATTAAGTTGAAAATTTCAATGCAAGATCATCATTATTGTTAATGTAATGAAAAAATAAAATGGGTTTGGCTTGCTGTGATACACCTTGTATATTTAAATGAAAAAGTTGATTGCAACTGTGGTTTCCTTAACACACAAACATACACACACACATATATATATATATGTGTGTGTAGCATGTTGCCACTGTTTATAATTTGTGTATTTTTTAAAAAACATTCTTATGATTACAAAAAATTGCACAGCATAGAATATTTCAAATACATCCAGTTGACAAAAATTATTTCATACAGCAATAAGTTACAAACTTGCTTTGTATGTTAGATACTCATTATAGCAGATGCATGCTTTAATTTATATAAATATTAATCAAAGAAAATTTAAGCTTGCCCTTATTATAGTAACATAGATGAAGAAACATCTACTTTGATTTAGTATAATTTATTATAAAAAACTTTAATTAAATGTCAATTTTGATAATTACCTTATTATCAGTATCCTTTAGTGCAGAAATATTTTTCTTTATTTCTTCACATGTGGATTCAATCAAAGAACTAAATTGAGAATTAATGTTGGCTGGAATGTTAGCTTGAAACAGCTGTGCATGCAATAGAAAAGTGGAAAATAATTGTGCTACGAAGAATATAAAACCTAGAAGAATGATGTAAAACATATGAATAAGTGTGACAAACTGAATAAAATAAATAAATAATTACTTTAAATTATTAGTAGTTGAAGAATAAAAGTTCATAATGCAATTATAAACTTTTAAATAAATATTTAAAACATATAACTAGAAAATATTAATATGAATCAATCACATATAAATCAAATTAAAATTTATTAGAATGAGATAAAATTGAATATCTTTTTCTGCATAAATTCATGATTTCAAAACAAAGGTTTCTAGTAGGCATCCCCCCCCCCTTTTCTTTCATTTTCAAACCAACTGCACCAAGTGTATGAAAGTTGGCTTTGTATGATTTTGGAATACCATCATTAATGGTTCAAGCATTTGATAATAACACAGAGCCATAAATATGGTCTATATACAATTTATCCCCAAAATTATCCATGGAATTGGCTTCAGTTTTTATTGAGTTACAGCTGCCATAAAAGGTGAGCATTGTAATTAGTTTTCCATTTAATCCGGATTTCGGAATCACCATTTTACCAAACAACATGCAAATTTTGTATTTTTCATAGCCAGCAACAGTATGCTGCATTGTGTAAGACTACAAATAGTACATATGTTTTGAGCAGTTATACTGATCTTAATGTTTGCCTTTGAATGTAGAAAGAACTAAACATAGATTTTGTTTTCAACAGCTTCTCATTCCTGTATGTTGTGTCTATTGTTGTTAGGATTTTTTTTATACAGGTTTATAGATGTTTTAGTGGTGTGCTTAGTGCTTATGGTGCTATAAAAGGGAATTTTCAACAGATTTCAATTTAAGTGAGCTCAAACCAAAAATTTTTTTTTCTTTCCCAAAGCCTTTGTTCTAAAACTCCAAACAATATTTAATAGAAATGAGCATTATTTAGCATAACAGGATAAATATCCATAATATTGATCTAAAATTTGTAATTCAGTAACAGAATAACAAAAAGTCCCTGTTATTTTTGGAACACTTCATATAATAAGCATTTACCCCCCCCCCCCCCCAAAAAAAAAAAAAAAAAAAAAAAAGGTGACAAATAGCAAAGCTGAAATTGTTTTAAAAATATATATTTATTGAGTAATAAAAATCAAATTATCAAAAAACTGTTTTTTAACTTGTAAATCTCATTTGAATCTAAGATAAAGAATTTTTATTACAACAGAAAAGAATCCCCCAATAGAATTTATAACGCTTTTCAGAGAAAGAGAGAGAGAACGGCAGTCACACTGTTTGTGAAAGAAAAACTATCAGATTTTTCTCATTATGCATCACTATCCATCAACTATACCAAGACATTAAAAATCAGTTTGGTCTGAACTAGGAAGTCAATCAGAGCAATCTTTGTCCATTTGATATCTCAAAAGATCACCTGATAAAATCTCTCAAAAGTTATTGGTTGTCTTGGAAAATAACTGCATTCAGCAATGTATATTAATAGATAGTTTCTATTTACGGTATAGGTATTGTATGGATATTTCAGAACATCTCATTTCGATTTTTGTTAGAAATTCTTCTATCTTTTGAATGTTTTATAATGCTCACAGTTGTAAATATTGAAACTTAGAATTGGCTTTTAGAATAGTGAAAACCACATTTATTCAAACCAATCATTGGAATATTGGAACTGAAAAGGGGAGAAACATATTTTTAATCCTAAAGTGCATGACGAAGAGAAGTAAACTTGTGGATCTTGGTGACGCTTGTAAGTTATTAAAAAGCTAGGAGATAATATAAGTCATCTTTGATCATAATTTTAATGCGAAAGAATCTGAAATGATTTCATCTGTGTTAGAAGGTACAATTAAAGAGATTAATTGATTTGAGTGTTGATAAAAAAGCTGTTTAATCATACAATAGACAATCTTTGTCTGGTGTAGTTGGTAGGGTTGGGTTTTTGACGTCAGAAACTGGTTTTTGACATGACAAGCATCAAAAACTGGTTTAAACCATCAAAAACTGGCTTAAGGGGGCTCAGGGGTTGATCGATATGGAAAAACATGTAAACAGAGCTCTCAATTTGAGTCATATAAAAACAGAAATATTCAATGTAATTAATTTAAACTTTCTGATATTTTAAAGGTATGTTTGAAATCTTATAAAATTATAAAATGAAGTACTTCAATGTAATATAATAAGAAATATAGCAAAATTTATGTAACACAATTTTCGGAAAAAAAATTATGTGTTATATCACCAACACCAAGATATCTTAATGTTGAATTGACATAAGAACAGTGTTCTCGCTGACGCTCGCCATTGCGCCAAATTGCGACTAAATTGTTCATTTGGTGAGGAAACAAAGGATTTGATTCGCCAAATTGTTAGTGCTCAATTCTTGCTTTGATATCTTTTCCTTTTCATACATATGCATATATATGCATATTTTTAATATATATGTAGCGGATAGTTGAAATTAGATTAATATGAATCATTGTCGCAGTTATAAAAACTTTGGTTACATTAGAACATATTGAAAAAAAGGGGATACATTAAAGGATTGATAATAATTTTTTTTGTGCTACACGGCGAATCTATTTGGCTAATACTTTTTTCATTTGGTGAATTTTTTTCATTTTTAATTAGCCAAATTACTAACGTTAGTCAAATGTCAGCGAGAACACTGCATAAAAACCTAATTTTTGCTTTAAAATGATCTGGAAACTTTACTCTGTAGAATGAATTAAGGATATAACTATCACTCAAAAACAACATTATTAAAAAAGCTCTCAAATTTGAAAATTGAAAAAACTCCTAAAAAATATAACTTTTTTTTCATTAAAAATACTCAAAATATTAAACTATCTAAACTATATTAATTCATTATATAGATAATGACGTTATATGCATGTAAGTTAAGGAGTCTAGGGGTAATATCAGATATCTTTAATAATCTTGGTTAATATAACATATTTACAAGGGAAAAATAAGTAAAAGATTAAGATTAAGGGGCATCTTCGGTCTTTTCAACCAGAGCTCGGATGAGCACGTCTTCACCTGGCTGGATCCGGCATCCTTCTGGCTCTTCTGTACTGTTGCTGAGGCCCTTTCGTGGGAAAGTGCTGACTATGCAACAATTATTTCACACGTGGCTGTTAACAAGGGCGTCCACGTGTTGTACTTTGATATGGGGCAGATGCCGAGTCGGCCAAATGCATCTGAAGCAAGCCTGTTGCTATGGGCTTGCTATATCGACACTCGGCCAATCTGACATGCAGCTGACCACAGCTGAATGTGTACACTGATAGGGATACTTAAGATAAAATATTACCAAAAACAATCATCTAGGGGTAATATCACATATCTTTAATAACCTTGGTTAATATAACATATTTACAAGGGAAAAATAAGTAAAAGATTAAGATTAAGGGACATCTTCGGTCTTTTCAACCAGAGCTCGGATGAGCACGTCTTCACCTGGCTGGATCCGGCATCCTTCTGGCTCTTCTGTACTGTTGCTGAGGCCCTTTCGTGAGAAAGTGCTGACTATGCAACAATTATTTCACATGTGGCTGTTAACAAGGGCGTCCACGTGTTGTACTTTGATATGGGGCAGATGCCGAGTCGGCCAAATGCATCTGAAGCAAGCCTGTTGCTATGGGCTTGCTATATCGACATGCATGCAAAGAAAAATTTAAGTCATTCCATCAAATAGTTTTTTTTTTATCTTGGTGTTAGTCGTCGAAAATCAAGTTTTGAGAAAACGCAACTTAAAGTTGAAATTATATGGATGCGGCTATGAAAGTGTTGATATATAAATGCTTATAACTCCATTAAAAACGCAAATATTTTTATGCGGTTTTTTGCATTGAGTTCAAAATTAGTTGAATAATAAAACTAGATCATAAAAAGAAAAAAAATCGATTTTTTGAAAAGTTTTCAACCCCTGAGCCCCCTTAAACCGTCAAAAACCTGTAATGCGCTTTAAACCATTTTAAGAACAAGAGGGAAAAGTTAATGAGGGAAGTCTTAATGATTTAAGTAATTTTTTATTTAACTTAATTACAATAATTTAATAGTTACAAAAAAAATTAAATTATTTTAATTGCAATAAAACATTTTCGTTTTTTAGAATGTTCAAACAGAAAAGAATGAACAGTGAATAATTTGGGTCAATTTTACCTTGCAGCATTTTATAGCACATAACCTTATTTAGCACATTTATGCACCATTTATTTTTACCTTATTTAGCACTCAAATGATTTCTGAATTTAGAATGTATGAAGCCAAAGTTAGAAAATCCTCTCTCAATTGATGCTGAGCTAGCAGTGCTTGATAGCAGATGCATTGCTAGTTAAGCAAATTTGGAGGCAGGCCAAATTTTTAAATTTATAAAAGATTTTTTTTTCTTTTTTCGGAAATGATAATATACAATACAGTAATAGTGAATTTTTAATATTACATCTAATGTTATATATGCGTGACAGATATTTAGTGTGAAATTTACAGACCAGTGAAGTATTTGAGGTTTCTGATAAGAGGTTTTTGACATGACGGTTTAAACCAGATAAAATCGCACACTGTCAAAAACTTGCCAACCCTAGTAGTTGGATGGGTAAAATGCTGGCAGTTTCTTTGAATTTGAATATTTGAAAGGGATATTACTATGTACTTATGCTATTTGGGGAGAAAGGGAGGATTCTGGCACTACAATTTTTGGTTTTTGACCAAGTGCTTATTATTGTTATTTTGTCTTTATTGTATTGTTAGAAAATGAGAACTGAAAAACACTATTTCTGTAATTTTATTTTACTGAAAAAAAAAAAAAAAAAAAAGAAAGAAAATAGCATCGTGATGACCCTTAATTTTATTAAATTTGTTTGGATGAATTGCATTTTATTAAAAATGCTTAAATAATATTTTTTTTTTTTTTTTTTTTTTGTAGGATTAACTTTGAATATGCATTGATTGATATGCCTTCGAGGAAGTCAAACTTCAAATCAACTTACCAATGATATTAAGATCAAATTTCTCTTTTAAACAAACTGTATAGTTAAAATTAAAACTATGTTTATTTTTATATAGGATATTTCTTATTATTGTTTACAAAACGTTAATTTCAAAATCGTTAGTTTTAGAGGCATAGTATTAGTTACAAAAATGTTTTGAATTTTGTTCTGCATCATATAAAATCAATTTACATTAATATATACATATTTTTTTTAAATAGTGAAAAATGTTTATACAATGTCCTATAAGTTATACAATTTCCTCTAATCTTTAGTTAGGAAAAAAATTATCTGTGTTTGAACAAGTAAAACAGCAAAAAATTAATTTCTCTATTGGCAAAATTTACAGAATTATGATACTTATGAATTTTCAACATGGAAAAACATGTTTTTAGTATCATAAAATGCTGATAATGTGTGAAAAGCAAAGTATCATAACTAGGAAAGTTTTGGCCTAACAAAAATAAAGTTTTTAACCACAAGCTAATTTTAATGGTGTAGATTTATCTCAACCAACCCAGCCTCTTTACTTATGTCCTAAAATTATTTCAGATATCTTCTTTAAAAGCCTTCTAATTGAAATGTTTGTTGACAGCATACTTTTTGATTAATTATACATTATAAAAATAACAGATTGTTAAAATTGTTACCTGTGCAAATGCGGAATGATGTAACAATCAAAAGTAACTCTTATTTTCCATCTCTAGTTATTAATAAAAATAATGTTTTAAATTTAAAATGACTAAATTTTATTTTCAATAACCTTTATTAAACATCAAGATTATGATCATTTTTTATACAAACTAGAATGGCATTTTAATTATGCCAAATCAGATAAAAAAGGAATAAGAGGTTAACTTTCAGTTAATTTCAGAAAGACATTATACAAAATGATTTTATCTCTTATAATTTGAAACTTATCATTTGAGTATGAGATATTAAAACTAAACAAACATGCAATCATCAAAGATAAAGCAACAACAATAACAAATACCTTTGCTAACATTTAACACTTGGCTCATGTTTTCAAGTGTAGAAAAAGTTTCAATAAAAATTTTCCACAATTCAATCATCTGTCCATATGGTAATTCTTGAACACATTTTGCAACAGATTCCAGTACCTGGGGCAAAATTTGGCCATTTTTCAAAAAATGTCCACCAGAGTCTTCTTTAATACATTCAGTTAAAGCAAGAAGAAGTTTAACAAAAAATTTTGGAACTTGATGAAGCTTTGAATGCGTCTGCAGGACAATATCAAAGAGAATGCAGTACTGCTTCTTAGATTCTTTGCTGTGCTAAATATTTAAATCAAATTCAAAATTAATATTAAATAAAAAACTCATAAAAAATGTCTAATAAAAACTTGTTTTAAAAAATCATTAAAATAAAGAACAGAACAATTTGATTTATAATGTTTGGATAGTTGCAAAATTGGATATACAATGTTTCTAGGATAAAAAGCAATTTTTTATACTCAAAATAAACTAAGAATTACACACACACAAAAAAAGTAAAATAATAATAAGAAGAAAAACCATACACACATAAAATATTACTCAGTAACATTTAAAAATACTTTAGATGTCATGCCGAAATGATAAATGCTAATTTTTTCAGATTCAATGATCAGTAAAAAGCCTTTTTCAATGATAAACCAAATTACTTAAAAAAATAAGAACATGCTTATATAATGTCCAAAATTTTGACTAACATACAAAGAATAAAAAAATATAGAATAAGAAAATTTAATTGAAATACAACAAATTTTCAAAAAAGCTGAAAACAAAAAGTAGTAATTATTAGGTATCAAAAACACAACTTAATTAGTTAATATATATATATACAAATAAAAACTACATGTGCACATATATAAATATATTAAGAAAAAATAATGTGTATGTGTATGTTTGTGTATATACACAATCTACCAATAAGTATTTGGAAACTTTCAATTTTTGACATTTTGTCAAATATTTAAAAATATACTTGTCGGATTCTTCTGAAACTTCAGGATTATGAGGATTATGTCTGACCTCATATTTATCAACATCCATTTGATAAGCAGGGCAATTAGGGGGCCGACAAAAAATTAAAGAATAACAGAAATATTTGGGATCACCCTGTACATGAAAATGCACGAAACAATTTATTGCTGCAGAATACAAATATGTAGATACTGCACAACATGTACACTGATTTTTGTAAGAATAACATGTATATTCATGGAGAAAGAGTGATTTTTTTTTTTTAATTCAAAAATTCTGGTATGTTTTTTGTTTATATCATGCAGGGCTTTTGACCAAATTTAATGCAAATTTCAGAAATATTGGCAAAATTTATTAGAAAAAATATAGCGCAATTGGAATATAAATATATTAAATATTTTATGAAATATGAGTTTTTATGAAATAATTTTTATCTGTGCATGCGCAAACGATAAAAATGATTCTTTTACATGATTTAACAGTCAATTCTATGGACTAACTTATAAAAAAAATCCAATCTAATATCGTGAAAATTCAAAAAGATATCATTATTATAAGTAAGATGTTTTTACATTGCTCTCTAAAAATGGCTGAATGATAAGGGATTCTCCACAAATTGACATTTTTTATTAACTGACTTTTAGGAAAAAAATAGTACTATTTAATGAATACAATATCTAATACAATATTGCTGCTAATAAGTATCTTGACACCTGTGATAGAAAAGGAAAAGAGCTTTTATTCTTTGCTATCACAGATGTCAAGATACTTATTAACAGAAATATTGTATTAGACATTGTATATATTAAATACTAATTTTTTTCTAAAAGTCAGTTAATAAAAAACGTCAATTTGTGGAGAATCCCTTATCATTCAGCCGTTTTTAAGAGAGCAATGTAAAAACAGCTTACTTATAATAATGATATCTTTTTGAATTTTCATGATATTTGATCGGATTTTTTTTATAAGTTACTCCATAGAATTGACTATTAAATGATGTAAAAGAATAGTTTTTATCATTCGCACATGCACAGATAAAAATTATTTCATAAAACTACTCATATTTCATAAAATATTTAATATATTTATATTCCAATTGCGCTATATTTTTTCTAAAAGATTTTGCTAATATTTCTGAAATTTGCGTTAAATTTGGTCAAAAACCCTGCATGATATAAACAAAAAACATACCAGAATTTTTGAATTTTTTTTTTTAATCACTCTTTCTCCCTGAATATACATGCTATTCTTACAAAAATCAGTGTACATGTTGTGAAGTATCCATACATTTGTATTTTGCAGCGATAAATCATTTCGTGCATTTTCATGTACAGGGTGATCCCAAATATTTCTGTTATTCTTTAATTTTTTGTCGGCCCCCTAATTGCCCTGCTTATCAAATAAATATTGATAAATATGAGGTCAGACATAATCTTCATAATCTGGAAGTTTCAGAAGAATCCGACAAGTATATTTTTAAATATTTGACAAAATGTCAAAAATTGAAAGTTTCCGAATACTTATTGGTAGATAGTGTATATACATATATATAATGATAAAATTTAAACCCATTTTAAAATTCAAAATTCAAATTAAAGATATAAACATAAAATTAAAAAAAAAAAAATCTTTTCCTTAAAATGCTAAATCCAATACTTTAAACTTATTTGTTCAGAAGCATTGTAAATATCTTTAACATTGATTAATATTTAAAAAAAACATTAGATGATCATCCAAAACCATAAGCGATTTTCCTGATATGACAGTTATTAGGCTCATCTGTTAAGTCATTAATCCCAATCAACTTTCCTCATCATAAGTTATAAGACTCATTTCACAAAATCAAACTAGATAATTATGTTCAGAAGATGCATTCAGATTGATAGCCAAACAGGAAATCCAAAATTACATTTAGATAATAAAATTTAATCAATTTCTGCAATATGACAGTTATTAGAAAGTGCAATTCACAAAGTCAAGCTAACTTATATCATAAATGTAAAAATAAGACTGTGATGACTCAATAGTTATTAATAATACATTTAAATAACAATCTTAAATAATTGCATATCAGCTTTAAATAACAAAGGAGCATATTAGAATTTTGAAATGTTCAAATAAATGTTATTTACAAACAAATGCTTTGAATGGCAAGGTTTTAAATATTTCATAACAAATAACTTAAAAAAACAACAACAAGAAGAACAATAAAACCAACTCCAGAAGATTGCTTTTTGTTTAACTGCACTAATATTTACTTATTGCATGCCAATTGACATACTTTTGTGAGAATGATATGCAGAAAGTGAGTGTTTTAATAACAGTCCTTTATTGTTAGCCACATTCACTTCAAATCTGCTGTTACCAATATTGTTCATATGTTATATACAGTAGATGATGTTATACTAAAAATGAATCCCTGTAAATAAATGCACAATACACATAATATATAACAACACATAAAAAATACTTAAAAAACATGAAGTAATACTGTGTACCATAACAAAATATTCAATTTTTATAGCAATAAAATAATTTTTGTAAAAATCAGAGAGGGAGGAAAAAAAAAAAAAAAAGTCAGACATAAAATTTTTGGATCCTGTTGAAATTAATATGTGGTCATCACTATAATAAAACCTTTAAAAAAACTTAAAAACTGGAGCATTTATTAACTCAAACTACAGACAAGACTAAAGGTACTCGCTTAGATAATGCTTTCTCATTTTAGTTAATTTTTTCACAGATAGAAAATTGACATGCCAAGGCAAAAGATAAAGGGAATTAAATATTTAATAAAGAATTATATCATAGAACTTACCACAGAAATATTTAGCAGAGCAACTTTAATTAGTTGAAGAATATCACTTTCAATAATAGTGGGTGAAATGATAAGAAGAGAACTAAAACATTTTAACAATGCAGCTTTATTTTTGCTGACTTTTACATCCAACAAAGCAGCTGATATACCTTTTAACCAAAGAGATGGCTTTAGATATCCTTCAGGTACAGATACAGATGTAAAATATTGAGGAACAGTAGAACATGCTTCCAAAAGATGACTTACGGCTGATATCGATAAGTCTAAATTTGATATGTTTGCCTAAAGGAGGAAAAATTAGATAAATAAGATATTTTACAATTGGATATATTTGTTGGCATAACAAGACTGCACATAGTATAAACTTTGAATTAAAAATTTACTAGGGGCAATCAAATGAAAAGGTACGAAACGCCCTAACTACCAAACCGGTTGAAATTTGAATATGCCACTTTGGAATAAAGTAGTGAGACTTCGAGAGATGAGATTGGAGTATCCAGCATAGTTGTGAACATGCGTAGGCGCTTGTGCATGAAGGGGGGAAGAAGCAGACAGCAAGTGAGTTCCGTCCAATTGACGCGGCAGTGCCTATGAAGCCATCATGACTTTCCCATTGCAAAATCCGATGATTAAAGAGCAGCGAGGTATTATCAGATTTCTCACTGCTTCAGACTACCGAAAAACAGATGAATGGACCAGGTAACGACTATAAGTGCTAAAAGTTGAAAAATTATGATATTTTCCCATGAACGATAATCTAATAAAATTGTTTTAAGTGTCTCAGCAAATAGACTACAAGCTTTACACACTTTATTTTCAATAACGAACAGGGCATAGTAAATCTAAAAAAAATATCAATTACTGATCAATCCAACGATATTAAAATAAGTTCGGAAAGACAGACAGACAACCAGATGGACAGACAAACATAATTCACAAAATAATTTTAACTTCTTGTAATGCTTTAAAAATGCATGACAAATTTAAATTTCACTTTCAAGAAATTATAAATGGAATCATACTTGAATACTGTCATGCAACCCTGTATTTTACCCACTTATTATTTACACGATACTAATTGGCTGTTATTTAATTATAATCTGTAATTTAATTAAGACTCACTTAAATCTACTGAGATCATTGCTTCAGAGATTATCATCCATAGAAGGCCTTGGATCCAATTTTTTGCGTGGCTTTGTATATTATTTTATCTACATGGTACAAAGATATCTTAGTGTACTAAATGTAGTAAACACAAAAATGCATAATTAAAAGAAAAAAAAAAAAACTTTTAAGCTATTTCCGTTTATACTCAGTATCCCTTAGAAATCATTTTGTATAACCCTGAATATGAATGATAACATTTATACATAAAATGTTACATGTTAAAATTTTAGTTAAAAGCTCATATCAAAACAAAAATGAACCATCAGCAGTCATTGATTATATACACTACTTCATCGCAGTATCGCACCTGAAATTTTTTGAGTGTCCCTGTAAATACTATGCGTTTTCTGTTAAATAGAAAGTAACTTGTAGTTGCCTTCATCAACGTATAGCAATTTAATAGAATGTTAAATAATTCAATATAATTAAATTACTCCTCAAACAATGTTTCCTCATATATCATTATGCAATGAAATACTTTTGTGAGGCCCTGTAACTTAAGTACAAATATCCTTTGCACCGCACATTGTATTGAATATTTATTTTAATGTATTTCATAGATGCATATCATTTTCAAAATGTATGAAAAGTGTAACATGTTTAAAATGCATTAGTAGGTATTCTTCCCATTGGCGTTATGTAACGGAATATTTTTGACTGTTCTTATAATTAAACTATATATCCGATGCTCATAAAATTTGCAATGACATGACAAAATATGCAACAATTATGTATTTTAAATTTCAAATCATTTGGTTGGGTACTATTTTCATAGTTATGTGCGGATAGACAGACATACGAACAGACCAGACACGACTATAATTGCTACGTATTTATATAGTTACGAACGCATTTAAAAATACGTAGAAGTTTTCAGAAATTTGACGCATTAAATTGATCCCGTTTTTATGCAACGATATTCTAAAATTTTATAAACTGCATGTTATTATAATTTTTTAGGCAACAAAGTACATTTCTTCAGGAGAGTTCTGTCCCCCTGAACCCCCAGTTGACTCATTAAATTTACATTCATAATTCTTTATTGAATGTGTGGCAGCATTGATTTTTTTCTCCCCCTACTAACCACAAAAACCTGTATTTGATATATAAGTAATTTATAGAGAAGGAGATATAAAAATTTATATAAAGGAGTTATCTAATTTAGAATTCTAATGTTTTTACAATTTTTGTTTTACAAAAATTTCACTTTTATTACATTTCTATAATATTTAGATCTAAGATTTTATCTAAATATAAATCCAAATCTTTTTGATAATTTTACCTTGCTAAAATCACCCGATAAAGACACTTATTTCTCACTAATCTTGACGTCATTTTGACATCGATATCTATGCGATGCAAATTAATGACATTTATAGCTATGTGGGACATATTATTAAAATTTGTTATCCAACCACTTGCTTAACAACAAGTTTATTATTATTTTAAATATTTAAAAAAAAATTTTAATGCGCATCTGACAAATTTTAAAATTTTTATAATAAATTTCTTTTTTAAATAAGGAATAATATCATTATCCAAGACCATTTAATTTAAGCGCCAAAGTGCATCAGTTTTATTTTCGATATATGATGTCAAAATCGCTTGTTTTCGTGCCCTAAAATCAATCTTCCTTTATCTTTTATTATTAAAAGATACTTGAAAATTTCAGTTTTCTTTCCAATATAAAGTTATATTAATTTTCTTTTAATTCATATATATTTTTTTAATTTACCTTTATTTACATGAAAATTCAAACATTACACTGACGCATTTACATGCTTTTAATATTATGATGATAAAGGGTTGCTAGGCAACTATAAAAAGTAAAAGAAAAAATGGAATAAATACATTTGAAATAAGCAAATCTCTAAAACAAATTGTTTTATATTATTGGAACACATTTATAAAAATTATCCAAAAATTGAAGCAATAATTTAAAAAATCTGACAAATGCATAGACAAAATTTCAAAATAATTTCAGCCTCGTATTCCTAAATTTCAATATTGAATTTGTCATTTAATGCCATTGAGCAAGTGAGCCATTTTCTTTCAACAAATGAAAATTTTAAAAACGTCTGAATTGCCATAGAAAAGCATTATGGTGCAAAATTAAATGTCCTGTATTTTCCGAACAAATGAATCAAATCGAACAAAAAACTATACAGCTAAATCCAGGTATCTCAAGAACATACCCACTTAACTTCAAGTTAATCGGGTGTTTTTTTTCTCCAGTTATCGCAGAACAGACAGACAGAAACCAAAACATTTCGCGTCTCCAAAGTAAGCCTTCACTTACATTTCGGCAATTAAGCTTCCTATTTTCTATTTAAATCTATGTTAAGTATAAAACTGTAAATTAAAGTTTAAAATGAATTTTGTCATCATTTTATCCGTAGCAGCAAAGTATATATTTTTCTTTTTTTTTTAAGTTTTTGGTTATTTTCACGAAAAATTCTGTATAATCATTTATTGGTTTATGCATAATAGATTTATATTATAGATAGATGCCATTTATGAATTTGGTAGAATTAATTTTATTCTACCATGTGTTAGTGTCTGCCTGACTTAGGCTTGGGTATCACACTACACTAGCAACTGCCTTTAGGTTGTCTCATAGATTTTAAAAACAATTTTACACTCCTTGTTATAGTCATTGTTATATTAGCAATTTATAGAGCACATTCAATATTTTCAGGTTAGTATTTTAATAGAGCATATATAAACAGATAAAGCCTAATACATGTGATATGAAGAATAAACAACAAAAATTGAAATCAATACTTACCTTAAACAAAAATTTGCAGCAAGAAGTTGTAGCCATAATAATGGGAATGTCTAATCCAGCAATGGCAAAAAATAGTGATATAACTTTTAATGAATGTAAATTTGATCTGAAATAAAAGTTAGATTTCCGTTATATAAAAAGCATACATTACAAAAAAGCTTTAAACAAAATTATTTCAGTTAAGTACGAGAATTGGGAGTAAATTATTTTAAGCATATTTAAAATTTATTTGCAACACAGTAATTCTGGTTAATTACGACACATTGATTCTAGTAGATTTGTCCTGGCTACTCCAACTATCAGAAGTCTTTATGCTTTTGTTATTGACACTTTGTTCCAATTGAATAGTGTCCCAAATAATTTTATCAACAATTAGATGGAATTTATCAGTACAGAAAAATGCATAATGTGCATTTTTAAGCAAACATTTAAAAATTCACAGTTAAAAAAAAGATGTTTGTCTAATGATGTTTTACAGACCAATTATACCACATATGTATTTATCATTATTGTAGTCTTACATTCTAATCACAATCTTTTTATAGCAGAAAACTGAGTCACCACATGGCTATGCAACAAAAAATAAATAAAGCCATAACAGCTTGCCCCAAAGCAGAATATGCTTAAAAGTGCGACGTACGTCGCAGAACAACGAACTTCTCTGCAGAACATTTCAAAAAATCATTTAAGAAATTCACCCTTCAGTCAAAGGAAAAATAAAAATATATGCAAAAAATTAGAAAAAAAATCGGACATAAAAATATACCGCAAATTTTGATGAATGGTCACCGAAAAAAATTAATTTTTTCAATTGTGCGAAGAAAAATTGCTAATTTTGTTGGAGGATCATGGAAAAAAACGGAAATTATGTCAAAGGAGTGCGAAATAAACGGCAAATTCCATTTAAAAATCATGATAAAACTGATCAAAAGATCGAGAAAAAAAAAAAGCAAATTTCCCCAAATAATCGCAAAAAAGTGACAAATTTTATAAAAAAAATCGCGAAAAAGCGGCAAATTTCATCAAAAGATCGTGAAAAAGCGGCAAATTTCATTAAAAAAATTGCGAAAAAGCGGCAAATTTCATAAAAATCGCGAAAAACAGGTAAACTCATAAGAAAATCGCGAAAATTCGGCAAATTTTATCAAAAAAACGCGAAAATGAGGCAAAATTTGTCAAAAGATCGTGAAAAACAGCAAATTTCGTCAAACGATCACGAAACAACGTTAAAAATTCTCTAAAGGGTGCCGAAAGCAACAAATTTCATAAATAGATCGCGAAAAAATGGTGAATTTCATATAAATATCGCAAAAAAGCGGCAACTTTCATAAAAAGGCCGTGAAAAAACGGTAAATTTTGTCAAAAGATCACGGAAAAATTCCTCAGTGTGCCAAAAACGACAAATTTTTCCAAAAGATCGCAAAAAAAAGGGCTAATTTCATAGAAAGATCGCGAAAAAGAGGCAAATTTCGTCAAAAGATCGGAAAAAAATGGCGAATTCTGTCAAAAGATGGGGAATAAAACTGAAAAATTCCACAAGAGTGCCAAAAACGACAAATTTCGTCAACGACAAATTTCGTATAAGAGAGGTGCAAAAAAAATGGATTTCTATAAAAGATACACTTTTTAATACATATAAAATAAATCTCATTGTGTCTTTCTTTTTCATTCTCGCAGAACATTTTTGATCAACTGAATTTCGTTGCAGAACATTGCAAAGTATTCTGCTTTGGGAACAGCTTGTAAGATGTGCTAACCTAATAATCAGTATTATATACTTGAAAATTTTAATCATTCTATTATCCAATGGTAGATCTAGGGAGGGGAGGAGGCGATGGGGCGATTGCCCTGTCCCCTTTGGCTATTAAAGGTGTTCAAACCAAGGTTCTCCTTCATGGGAAAAAAATGGGTAGAAACTCGAGGTTGGCATGGCCCAACAGTCTGAACAGGGGTAGAAGTGACCAATTCAAAAAATATAGGACATATATAGGACATTTAAAAAATAACGCTATTAGTAATACTTTGCTATAGAATACTTTTTTAGCACATATGCATATATGTTAGTTTATAATTTTTCACTAATTAATGATCAGGGTTGGCATTTTTGCCGGCAAAAAGGTATTTTTGCCAGGACAGTGGAAAAAACTGGAAAAAACCAGGGAAAAAATGGAAAAAACCGGCAAAAATGGAAAAAACCTATTTGTCTTTAATGTGTAATAAAATCTGCACGTTAATAAGGATAGTAATGGTATAAACAATTAAATTTAACAGTGTATTATTTAATATTTTAATTTCATTTGCTAATTAATTAATATTAAATATTTTAAATCTTTAAAAAATAGGTGAGATTCAGTCTTACTTAGGAATTTAGGAAAAAAAAAATTACATATCTATTTTTTTTTTTACTTTAAGTCAGGGATATGTTTAGGAAAATTTTAGGTCCTTTAAAGGACCCTTCACAAAATTCTTTAACCTCAAACAGGATTCTTCATAAAATTGTCTCTCAAATCGACATTTCACCTTTAAACTGAACTTTTCACAAATTTAATTATTTTAAAATAAAATCTAGCCTATTAATAAACATTTGAACTCACCTAAAAATATATTACTTAGCTTCTCTATATGTGAAGGGTAGAACCTGAAAACCTGATAATTTAAAATTCACAAAACTGTCTAGAATTTTCACAAAGACAAGAAAAGTCTAGACAGACCCCTGTAAGTAAAGTATTTTATCAGTCATTAACATACATATTTTTTTAATTATCAAAAGATTTTCACTTTTAAATATGTCCAGCAAGCAGTGCTGCTATTAAAAGATTTTTTTCAAATTTTTCATTTGTGCAAACTGAGATTCGAAATACTTCAACAGATACTCTTTCAAAACTTGTTTACTGTTATGCCATGCTAAAGCAGCAAAATTTAGGTTGTGAGGAAGATATTGCTGAAATATTTGAAATTTAATAGTTTTCTGCTTTAAATATAATTTTATATTAAATTAAATTTAGGTTACTATAACTGTTTCTTCGAATTTCTAACATATATAAACTATAAATATAAATGCTTTACTCAGTCTCAACAGTTCTATTATGTGAATTAATAATTGTATAAACATGAATAAATGAGGTTTCTATTTAATTATATTAAAATTGGTATTTTTTTCATTTATAACATTGTTATAAAAGTTAGTATTCTTTCAAAAAGTGCATAATTATACTTATTTAACTTAAAAGTTAAAATAAATTTAGAATAATATTGATTTTTTAATTAAGTATGCAGTTTATTTTTTCTTTTGTGAAATATTTTTCTCTTTCTGGGGAAAAAATTTAAATGGACAGCCTATTTTTGCCACTTCTTTGGCAAAAACCTATTTTTGCCAGGACGGTTTTTACCAGGTTTTTTCCACGGTTTTTTCCACCTTCGGCAAAAACTCGCCAACCCTGTTAATGATCATAAATCAAGATATAATATTAAAAAATACATATATAATGAATTTTTCCATTGTTCTTAAGTTTTCTAGGTGCGATGAAAATTTTCCAAATCATCAATGTTAAATTTCACAGAAATCTGTGATAATCAGTTTCTTCGAAAATCAGGTTTCAAGGAAATCTGATGTTTGAGAAAGGCTCACATGTGGTAGACACCCTTGCCAAATGTAATGTGAACAATATATAAATTAAAGGTTTCAACGCTAACTCAAATTTTCATATGGATTGCACTTCTCTTTCCAAAACTTTCAAAGCTGATTTATTTACATTAGGACCATCTGATCCTAGGATGAACAAATAATCTAACTCAAATTTAGTGACTTTCATAGCATTGATTATGCTATTTGCAATGTCTGTTGCGGTTACATGTTACATTACTAAAAAAACTCACTTCCAATATATTTTTTGGCAATACCACCTATTTTCTCACTCCAATACCAAGCAAAAATGTCTGGTCATTTAATGTCTCATCTCACATGAGAACGAAAAAAGGATAATCTTGCTTGAAATTATTACTAATTTGCTTTAAAATATATGAGACAAGGTCATGACATATGGCATATGATACTTTCTTTGAACTTAATTGAATACTTTGTGGCAAAGAGGAATCTGCAAACATTTCACACAAAAAAAAATTTGTATTTCATCTGATGACTGAAATAAATAATTAGGGCCATGTGAATTATCCACAGAATCTTGGAATGGTACATCACTTCCTCATTTATAGTCCAAATACTCAATCCACCTCCCCCCCCCTCCCCCCGATATTCAAACTCAATCTATTTCTGCCAGTAGAATGCACAAAGTCAGATTGAGACTAGTCCCTTTGTTTTTCTGAATTATTTTTATGCTTCATTGTTTTGGCATGCTGCATTCAGTGGTGCCAACTTATATGGGCCCATGGGGCCTGAGCCCACCCATAAGCCCACCCAATAACTTTGGATCATACTGTACCCAATTTATTGTTCTAGTTATTTAGTTCAATATTATTTTACTATTCATTTTTCTTCTAAGAATAAAATTTGTTTTTCCAATGACCATGTGTTTTAGTTCTCCAACTGAAATGTTTTGCTCCATGTTTAACTTTCTGCTAATTTGATTTGTAGCCATATTTATGATATCATGACATTACAGTAAATATTAGTGTCTTTATAAGGAAAAATGCATGAAAATATAATTTAATAAAATTGCAATTATATTAAAACATGCTAGCTTGACTTAAAATTTTCATCTTACACCAACTGTCAACCCTTCTAAGAAAAATAAACTGGTTGCATCATTTTGCAAAAATATTTTTGAGCCCACCCAATATTTTTCAAAAGTTGGCTCCACTGGCTGCATTAATTGTGAATAACCACTGTTGCTGAAGGGAAATGGATGTGGTAATAATCTTAACCCTTCACACTCCATTTGGAGATTTTTTTCTCCGATGCCCATTAATCTCATCTATCCAAGCATCACAGAATTTTATCAATCCAGCATTCAGAATCCTTGGTGGTTTGCTGGTCTGTGACCACCAAAAAACAATACAAACAATTAATTGCAAATGCTAACAGGTGATGATATTAATACCAAATATATGAGAAAGTAGGGAAATATAGGACAGTTAGGACAATACAGGTCATTTTTGAAGGTTTTTTTATTAATATAGGATATATAGGAAATATAGTACAACTCTGACCCCTGTCTGAGCCAATTTATGAATCAAGCTGGGTCAAATTTTTGTTGTTTCAGAATCTGGTCGGAGTTGGACCTTACTTTTTTCTGCATATTCGGACTAGGCTAGATTTCTTTTTCTTGCAGGTCAAACATGGCCAAGTCTTCATTCTTAATAGAGGTCTAATCTTTATTGGCCGAACTTTCCAGGTACAAACTCGGTCCGGCTTAAAAACTGAACATTTGGTCCGTGTCGAACGAAATGGTGGATCTCAGAGGGGAGAGATGTGCGAAGGGACAATCGCTCACCCTCTTGGGCTAATAAAGAGTTTGCAAAAACAACATTATGCATATGGGAAATGAATTGGGAGGAAGTTCTAGTCAGAACAGGGCTGCGCCAGTTTAAATCTGCAAGACTTGGGTTGGGTCCTGCTCTTGCATTTTTTAGCAGATAGGGGTCAGGTCAGACTTCTTTTTCTCCCAAGTTACGTCTAGCCTGGATTTTGTTCTTCATAGAGATTTGCACTGACCAAAATTTCCATGATGGGACTTGGCCAGAAATAAAAGCTAAACGTTTGCTTTGTTTATTCTCTGACTTGGCCTATTTGATAAGCATTATTGGCTCAACCACGATTCGAGAACTCCCCTAAATTCTTCCCCACAAGCCCAAGTGGGGTTGACATCTTATTTTTTATCCGTAAAAATTATATTCATACTGTACATTTGTTTAGCGAAATCTTCAGAAATTTTATTTGGTTTGATAAGTTACAGAAATTCATTTTTAAAGATCTATTTTTTTGCTTTGTAGATCTTTAAAATTAAGATTTTTCTTTTAGCACCTGGTTCTTTTATTCTAGATTGATTTTCTTATTGGATTTCCTTTGAATGTAGTAATTGTCTAAGTCATATTTTTTGCATAGAGTTTATGTGCATAACTGTTTAAAAAATCATTAATATTATTGTTTTTATGTATGTGTACATAAACTGAAAATAAAATATAAACATAAATAAATGTGTTTTATGAATAATTTTAATTGCAAGATGCAGTCCAGGCTCAAGTTGATTTTTTAGCTTTCATACTGTTATCGGTCCTAAGAACTGGGGTCAGGCCTGAAAATTTCAACTGGGGTAAACCTCTAACTGACCAACTGAGGCCAGCTTAAAAATGCTATTGTCAGCCATCATCCCGCAGCTAATGAATATCTACCAGTTGTTCTAAAATGAACTGACTGATTTTAAAATTCAATAACTTGTAAATGGTGATAGCTACCCCTCCCCCCCCCCCCAAAAAAAAAAAAAAAATACTATGCAGGGCAGTAATGTAAGAAGTCAGGAGGAGTGGTGATTTTGTTCTGAATTTTAAGGCATTCACTTCCGAAAATTTAAAAATTCTTATAATAATTTCTAAAAATAATTGTGAATTTTTACAAATGGTCGTCATAAAAAATCTATTTTGTCTAAATTGTTTGTAGAAAATATTTTCAATTTCGCCAAGGGATCATGGATAAAATGCGAATTTGATCAAAGGCTAAGGAAAAAATGCAAAAATCTTCAAATGATCGCAGAGCTTGCAAATTTTTTTTAAAGGGCAGTAGAACTCCAGTAGACAAAGGCAGCAGATTTCGTTAAAGGACCACTGATAAAACATACATTTCACCAAATAGCCGCAAAAAATTGGAATTTTGTCAAAGAACCGTGAAAAACATGCAAACTTCGTCAAAGGATCAGGGTAGAAATGTGAATTTCATCAAAGAATAGTGGAAAAATTACAATAGTCTCTTTATAAAACAGCACATGCATAACATCTGTATTTATTATTATAAGTACAGTTTTTAAACAACTTGCAAAGATCTACACTCAGCCTGAAATTGATCCAAATTGAAAACATTTAACCTGACCAGCAACAAAAACTATTAGTTCGAAGAGAGAATCCTGCATCCTCACCTCCTCCTGTTTTAACCTTTTTGAATTTCAGAATTTCCCCCCCCCCCCCCCCTCTCAGAATCATCCCTGATCAGGAGTTTTTCTAAAGCAATTCTAGATTTTAAGAGGAAATCCCCTTCCCCTCCCTCTGTTTTAATTTTTCAATTTTATTCAGACTCAGTTTTTTATTGTGATTCTGAATTTTATTTTAAAATAGCAATGATAGATGATTCTGTAAGCAATAGCCACTAAATCGGTACCCAAATTTTGTCCTCTATCTTCTCAGAGTATTGTTGGGAGGGATGAAAGTTAAACATCTGTAGCAAGCCCCATAGAATAAAATTGCACACTGTTTACAGATAACATCTCCATATTTTTAACCTCTCTCTTTCCATTAATCTCAGAGAAGAGAGAGGCCTGAAATCAGATCCCTGTTTACTTGCAGTACCACCCACTGCTATTGAAAAGTAAAATCACAAATTGCAGAAAAAAATCTCTAGACATCTTATATAACTCTCCTAGAAGACTTTTTTTTAAAAAAAAAATAGTTGTTTTATCACCATTTGCAAGTTACTGAATATTAAAACTGGTCAGTTCATTTTAGGACACCAGGCATGTTTCTTTAATAAGTTTCAAAGCAATCTTTACTAAATTACAACTGTTAATAAAGAAACAAGCAGTCTCTTTATATCTAATTACAGTTGATTAGTATTACCTAATTAGTATTTTTTTACATAATTCTGCAGATTAAAAACTTTTTCTAATTAGTTATTTGGGTGTATCTAATATGGATCTTTTATTGTATATAGTTTTTATCTTCGAAAACATTAAGACTTTCTTTTCCAAAAATCGGGTCAGCCAGAACTTTTTTCGCAAGAATGGAATTCCAATTTGAAACTGACCCAAACCCAAAGTAATGTATATCAATCCCCAAATTCAATGTGCTAGGCACAGCTAAAAGATTTTGACTTCTAAATGTTTACCTTTCATGAACATGTGTTTAATTTAATTAGGCAGCTTTGAAAACCATTCTTTCAACCAATTAAAAATAAATACCGTATTTACTTGTGTATAGGGTGCATGCGTGTATAAGGTGCACCCCTACTTTACAAGTAAAAATGGCGATTTCTTAAAATCTCGTATATAAGGTGCACCATAAATTTGATACGCTAATGAAGAATGACCAAAAAAATTTTAATTAAAAAAAAAAGTCGAAACAAACATTACACCAGAACAGAAAACAAGACGAAAATGCATTTTTAGACTTCGGGTTGTAAGAGAATGATGAGAAATAGGAATGAGTGACGGTAAAGAGAATTGCTAATTAGCGTTTAGATAATGTCACTAGCTCTGTTGTATAAAAAACTGCAAGGAGTGAAATAAATATGCAGTAATACTCCAATTAAGTAACATTTTCCGAGTTTTAATATCTTCTTTGAGTAATTTCTTGTTTCATATGTACATCGTTCGACTGCATCCAACAGTAAAAAATTATTCCGTGTATAAGGCGCACCTAGGAGTTTTGCCCTAATTTTTTGGAAAAAAAGTGCGCCTTATACACGAGTAAATACGGTAGTAATTTATCTATAGAGAAAGAAATAAGCCTTAACTATAAAGTATACTAAATAGAGAAATTATCTTACCCTAAGTTCCTTCTGTATAACAGAAGGAACTTAGAGTTTTTAACACAATTTTATAACAATAATCAATATTCAATTCAAAATTTTCAGATAATGTGCAAAACAATATAAATATCAAATGCACATTTTTAATTTTTGTAACCCTATTGATAGCATACAACAATTTACAGGATAATGTAATTAATACTAGCAAAATCCATGCTTTGTTTGGATTCGCGAAGCATTATTGCATTAGATAACTATTTGGAAGTAACAATATTTTTATTATATTATTTGGTACTACTTGATTATCTTGTCGACCAAAAAAGTACCGCCATATTAAAAGATTAAATGCCAATGATGATAATGAAAAATGTCACATTCATGTAACATTAAACTCGTATCACGTGTTTGTTAAATCATCAAGTGATTTTTAATATGACGTTTTATTTGTATTCTTATTAATTTTTTATTAATTTATTTATTCTTTTGTTATTTAAAATAAAAAATACATCAATTTGTTTAATTTGACTTATAGTTTGCCAATTAGTATAATTTGGCAAAATTGGTTGACGGAATAACCAAGTAGTACCTGTTATTTTTGCATCTATATTAAGCAAAAACGCTATTTTATTTTTTTTGGTGCATTTTAACTTTAGAAATGTAAATTCAGCCAAATAACTAAGAATTTCCTAGGAATTTTTTAATTTATGATATAAGACTGGTATAAATATATATTTTTGGTACTACTCTGTTATACCGTCGACCAATTTTGCCAAATTATACAAACCGCCATACTTATTGGCAAATTATACAGATTGAGATAATTTTTATTTTAATCATGTATTAATTAGCAGAATATTAATAAAAATATAAATAAAAAATCGAAATAAAATCACTTAATGACGTTTTTAATACCTTTATTATATTTAATGCCATTAAATGTGACATTCACGGTCATCCATTACTGGCATTTAATCTTATGCTTTGGGGATAATTTTTTGGCTAAAAGCTCTTTTTTAAAGATTTTTTTTTTCCCTTCCATCTTGTCTTCTAACAAAAATGGGTATTACTTGGTTCTCCTGTCGATCAATTTCGTCAAATAATAAAAATAATCAAACTATTAGCCAAATTGTACAAATTGACGCATTTAAAAAATATATATCTAACGAAAAAATAAATAAATTAGTAATACATTAATAAAAATACAAATAAAAAGTCGAATTAAAAATCAGTTGATGACAAAAGTAATGAGACATTATGATCATTATTGGCATTTAATACAGAAATTTGGCGTTAGATTTTATGTCGATAGGATAACGAAATAGTACCCAAAAAGATGCTGTGATATAGTATCTATGGAATAAGGGAAGAGTTCTATATCCTGTTCTGGTTGGTGCGATTGGCGAAGGAATAAAAAATGGCACCATAAAAACTATTTAGCATTGTATTGAATTTTTCAAGATGCAAAAAATCACGATCTTTAAATATTTATAAACATTTATTTATTTAATAAACGGTACTACTCTGTTATCCCTTCGACCAATTTTGCCAAATTATACAAATCGACAAAATAAGAGCCAAATTATATATATTAACATAATTTTTATTTTAAATAACGAAAAAAAAAAATAGTAGAGTATTAATAAAAATTCAAATAAAAACGAAATAAAAATCACTTAATGACATTTTAAACACGTGAATCGTATTTAATGTCATTGAATGTAACATTCACGTTCATCCATTATTGGCATTTAATCTTATAGTTTGGCAATAATTTTTTGGTTGACGGGATAACCCAGTAGTACCTAATAAACATTACATACATCACATGTTAAAAAGTAAATACATTGTTTATATAAATATTTTTATTTTTATGTATATATATTACATAAATCTCTCTATATCTTATACTATAATGCGAGCAAAAATTGTGTGTGTGTGTGTGGGTAAATTTTATCTCAAAAACGGCTCTAACGATTTTCGCAAAAATTTGGATTTTACCATTTTCGGGCACGAGAAGACCATTGGGCTAGGTCCCATGTTCGGGAAAATTCGAATACTGGGTCATTTTGGGTTATAATGGGTCGGGATAAAGCTATTTATATCTATAGAATGGCTGGATCGATTTTAAGGAAATTTTGTACCCAATCGTTTTTTGGTACGAAAAAACTATTGAGCAGCGTCACATGTTCGAAAAATTTCGATTAGTGGGTCATTTTTGGGTCATTATGGGTCAAGCCATTTTTATCTAAAAAACGGCTCTAACGATTTTGACCAAATTTTATATTGTACCGTTTTAGATTACAAGAAGACCATTGGGTTAGGCAACATGTTCGAGAAAATTCAGTTAGTGGGTCATTTTTGGGGTCATTGTGGGTCATGCTATTTTTATCTAGAGACTTTCTCACGCAATTTTGACTAAAAATTGCATTCTATGGTTTTCGGGCACGAAAAAAACATTGGGCTAGGTTACATGTTCGAGAAAAAATTTTAATGGGTCATATTGGGTCATTAAGGGTCTGGGTCAAGCTATTTATATTTAAAGAACGGCGTGATGGATTATAACGAAATTTTGTATGTAACAGTTTTTTGACATGAGAAAACTAATGGGCTAAATCACATGTTTGAGAGATTTTGACTATGAGAGTCATTTGTGGGTCATAATGGGCCATGGTCAAGCTATATCTAAAGAACAGGTGAATCGATTTTAACGAAATTTTGTATGCAACATTTTTTTGGCACGATAAAATCATTGGACTAGGTTACATGTTCGAAAAATTTCGATTAATGGGTCATTTTGGGTCATTAAGAGTCTGGGTCAAGCTATTTATATTTAAAGAACGGCGTGATGGATTATAACGAAATTTTGTATGTAACAGTTTTTTGACATGAGAAAACTAATGGGCTAAATCACATGTTTGAGAGATTTCGACTATGAGGGTCATTTGTGGGTCATGATGGGCCATAATGGGCCATGGTCAAGCTATATCTAAAAAACAGATGAATCGATTTTAACGAAATTTTGTATGCAACATTTTTTTGGCACGATAAAATCATTGGACTAGGTTACATGTTCGAAAAATTTCGATTAATGGGTCATTTTGGGTCATTAAGAGTCTGGGTCAAGCTATTTATATTTAAAGAACGGCGTGATGGATTATAACGAAATTTTGTATGTAACAGTTTTTTGACATGAGAAAACTAATGGGCTAAATCACATGTTTGAGAGATTTCGACTATGAAGGTCATTTGTGGGTCATGATGGGTCATAATGGGTTATGGTCAAGCTATATCTAAAGAACAGGCAGATCGATTTTAATGAAATTTTGTATGCAATATTTTTTTGACACGATAAAATCATTGGACTAGGTTACATGTTCGAAAAATTTCGATTAATGGGTCATTTTGGATCATAGAGGGTCTGGGTCAAGCTATATATAATTAAAGAACGGCAGGATCAATTTTAATGAAATTCTGTATGCAACAATTTTTAGAAACGAGAAAACTAATGGACTAAGTCACATATTCGAGAGCTTTCGATTATAAGGGTCATTTGTGGGTCTTAATGGGTAAAGGTCAAGCTATATCTAAAGAATGGGTGGGTCGATTTTAACGAAATTTTGTATACAACATATTTTTGGCATGAGAAAATCATTGGGGTAGGTCACATGTTCGAGAAATTTCGATTAATGGGCCACTTTTGGGTCATTCTAATTTTATCTAGACAACGTTTTGCGCAATTTTGACTAAATTTTGTATTTTATCGTTTTCGGGCACAAGAAAATCATTGGGTTATGACAGATTTTTGAGAAAATTCGATCAATGGGTCATTTTGGATCATAAGAGGTCAGGGTCAAACTAACTATATCTAAAAAACGGCTCAATCGATTTTATCTAAATTTTGTATCTAATGTTTTTCGGCATGCTAAAACTAATGAGCTAGGCCACACGTTCGAGAGATTTTGATTATAAGGGTCATTTGTTGGTCATGATGGGTCATGCTAATTTTATATAGAAAATGATACTCACCATTTTGACTATACTTTGTATTATATTGTTTTTGAGCAAGAGAAAACCATTTGGCTTGGAAACATGCTCGCGAAAATTCGATTAGTGGGTCATTTTGGGTCTTAATGAGCTAGGGTTATATATAACAACGCTAATATATATAACAACGGAGCATAATAGCTAACTATATATAACAACGACTCAATCAATTTTACCTAAATTTTGAAACAAAACGTTTTTTGTCACGAGAAGACTATTGGGCTGAGTCGCATGTTAAACAAAATTATATTGGTGGTTCATTTCGCTTCATTGCTGAATGCTGCCAAGCTAATTTTACCTAAAAAGTGGCTTAAACGATTTTGATTCAACTGTTGATTCTACTGTTTTTGATTACCTGAAGACGATTGAGCTATGCCAAATGCTTGATCAAATTTGATTAGGGGCTCATTTTGGGTAATACTGGTCAAGGTCACGAGAATATGGCAAAAGCCAATAACTTGATGATATTTGACAAAATATTGGCGACATATGGCCAAAAAATCGACTATAAAAGTTACGAAAACCAAAACACGTATTTGGAGCCAAATGCCTCCAAATTTGGCTATATCTAGCAAAAAACATTGTCTTTCAGAATGTAAAGAATTTTTTTATACATTCTTAAGAGGATTCGAGATGCATGGTTAAACCAATCAGAGTCGAGCTAAAAAAGTGATTTAGATCGATCTCCTTTCGTTGTAAATTTTAAAATAAAGTAAAATTTATAAACATGCGCATAAAAACATAGTTTTCTTATTGATTGTTTTTCTAAATAATACTATTATAAACATGTTTTACAGTAATAATACAGAGTTAACGATACAGTGAAAATACTACATCGAGTTGGACACAAAGTTAATTTTGATCAAGCTAAGCTTGGTCTCCCCTGCTAGTATGTAATTATATAAAGATATATATATATATAAATATGCATTATATACACATATAAATAAATGTTATACACTTATATTTATATATTTTTTTAATTTTATATATTTATTATGCATGTCAAAATGAAACAAAAGTCAAACTTTTCCGAAAAATATGCTGAATGCAAAAGGCAAATGGATAAAGTCCATTGCATTAATTAAAAAAGCAACCCTAAAAGCTGAAAATCGTAACCACATCGGTTCATTTAATGCGAAAAACAGCTCGCAAAAGAACCAGAACATGACATGGAACTTTTCCCAAATGAGGTAATAAAGAACGAAATTCTATAATATCATGGTGAAAATTAATAGTTTGCCCACTGCATTCAAGCTGACTCACTTTAATGTGATAAACAATAACAACTGGATGAACTTGGGCAGTTAATTTCTCCTCAACGAAAGTTAAGCTTTTCAATATTTAGGTATTTATCTATATTATTAGCTACAGAAAAAATATTTAGTTCAGTATTTACTATACATTTAGGGCAAGTCTTATAAGATCCATCAGATAGAACATGCAGGCCAAACAAACGACAATGACAAATTTTACAAAAATATGATTTTAAATTTTTTGTACATCTTCGAAATTTAAAGTTTTTTTTTTTTTTTTTTTTTCCCAAATCACATGGATTTTCTGTCACAAGAGATTCATCATGTCCACGTTTTGGCACAGATGTCATATACGCTGCGCATTGACGCTATTTTTTTTTATGTCATATACGCACCGGGGTACTTAATTGGCGGCAAAGTGTCGTTATTTTGCTTGACATGGTAACCCAAATGTTGTTTATTTATTAATAAATTTTTTTATTTACTTTTATTTTCTTTTTAAAATTATATAAATTGTTTTGTTCTATAGATATTAATTAAACTTTTTAAAATTTATTGTTGTTCCCTTTTTAAAAATGTACATGGTAACTGATATTCAAAATCGAGTTTTTTGCCAAATTGGCGTCGGAAAAAATCGCGCCAATGTGATGTGTATATGACACCTGTGCCGTCGTTTTTTACGCTGATATCTAGTCTCTTGCCTTAAAGCTATATTATACTCGCATTTTTTTTCAACCAGTAAGTGTACGTTTTCTTGGCATTTTTTATAATAAAACTAATACATTCAATAAATTGTTTTTAAATGGCAAACTATTTAAAAGTAATGCACCATATATCAAAATAATAATATATGTTTCATTTTGTTCAATTTTCAACCTTCGAATTCAAATAACTCTTTATATAACAAATTTAACAAGTAATTTTATTTGTTTAAAATCTGTCTGTTGCCACTTAAAAAAAATATATCATAATATAATTCTTTTAATATTAGTAAGTATCATCAGCGTAAATAATTTTGTCCGATTAAAGGAAATACATTTTATTTATTTAATTAATCATGATTCTATCTCTAATTTCTAACTCCATGGTTTATTGGTTCTTCTGAAAATATACATGTTTTATTTTTTTTTTTCCAAAAATGCACCCGCAATGGAAAAACATGTAAAATAAATTAATTCAAATAATAATTATTTTTAGGGTTAATTTGTAAAAAAATAATATTCTGCAAATCTACAGATCATAATTTATTTTTGTGTTTAATTTCAAGTCAAAATACTGAATAGTTTTTTTGTAATGTGTACGACAAAATGTAATTTGAGTGGCCTAGTAGAGGATTCGCTTCGCTCATCCTAATAAATTACTATTTCACTGCCTCATTATTTCGGTTTAGTATAAATCAGATTCTGCAACATTGATAAATGGTTTTCTATACTTAATAACAATAATAAAACAATATTATATTAATCTAACATAAAGTATCTATAACGCTATTTAACTATTCTAAAGGTTCTTTAAAATAAATATTAATTAAAAAGTCTGTAAAAACTTACTTGTTTTGATTCAAGAAATTTGACAACAACATTTCTATTAAAGTTCCACTTGCTGTGCTCAGAGGTACTGAATAATGCATCATATTCTGAAATATTTGTTTAATAAAAGAACAATTAAATTTTAAAAAATAATAAAATAAGATATTATCTTTTAAGAAATTTCAATAATAGTACTTAAAAAACAAAAATTCAAATTTACACAAATCAAACTAGCATTAAATTACATCAGTTTTTTTTTTTTTTTTTTTTTTTTTTTTCCTTTAACAAGTTGGATTGATTTTATTTGCTTGGTTACTATTACCCCCAAAGCAGAATACTGAACAATGTTCTGCAATGAAATTTAGCTGATAAAAAAATATTCTGCAGGAATTGTATGAGTTTTTCTCGCGACTAGTTGATGATTTTGCAAACTTTAAATGAGCAATTAAAGAAATTTGAATTTTTTTTTTTTTTTTTTTTTTTTTCTCCTCTATTGAGCAATGATTTCCCAAAAGTGATTCTGAGTTTTGAAAAAAGAATTCTGAAATTAACAGCAAATTTTCTGAAAGATTACAGCAGAAGGGAGTGGAATTTATTCCCACCACTGATTTTTTAAAACTTTTTTTAACCTTTTTGACTAAATTTGCAGTTTTTTGGTGTTTTTTTTTTTATGAAATATTCAGTTATTATGGATCTTTTTATAAAATTTGATTTTTTTTTTTTTTTTTTTTTTTTTTTTTTTTCACAATGATTTGATGAAATCTGCTATTTTATCGCTATCCTTTAATAGAATTTGCAACCTTTTCCACGATCCTTAGCTAAATTTGCTATTTTTTCATGATTCTTTAACAAAATTTGCCATTTTTTCATGATCCTTTGATGAAATTTGTGTTTTTTATTGTCTTTTGAGGAAATTTGCATTTTTTTTTGCGATCCTTTGACAAAATTTTCGTTTTTCTTTCCGCGATCTTCTGACAAAGTTGGCAACTTTTCTTCCTACAATTAAAAAAATTGATTTTTTTGGGTGACAATTTGTCGAAATTTGCAAAATATTAGATACATAATCATTTTTTTTTTTTAATTTTTGGAACTCTTAATTTTTTGGAAAATTCAAAACCCTTGTACATTTTTTAATTTTTTTTTTGTTTTTTTTTGTTTTTTGATTCAATGATGAATTTCTTAATTGTTCACTCGAAATGTTCTGCAGAGAAACTTGTTGTTTGACAAGTTAACAAAGCATAAACAACACATTTTTTGCTATGTTTAAAAGAAACTCTAGATCAAAAAATTAATTTGCTGAATGCATAATGTGACCATAAAATGAATCAATGACCACTGCTATTTATTCATACATTGCCAAAAGCATGGAATGTGTAATAAGAGAGAAGGCTCTCTCATAATTCCTCTAATGAGTGACGTGGTTCACCAGAGCATATTGAAACATATACCAAAAATTGAAATCTAATCACATGGTCAATGGACTTGTTTTATTGAACATTACATGAATAAATAAAATTTTGATTGTAATATTGAACCCTGTTTTTTTTTTTTTTTTTTTTCACTTTATTGAATAATAAATTGCAAAATAAAGCATTTATTCTTTTAAATTCGCAGTGTATTTTAGCAATTAACCATATGCATGCTATGACATGTTATTTAACATTTTAGTACAATATGATAAACAAATTATAAAAATTTTAAAACAAGCAGGTGTTATTTTTTTTTCAATTATTTTTTGTATTAATCATTGTCTCAAATTTTTGTGCACAAAAAATTATATCTGCTTTTGGTGAGATTTAAAAAAAAAAAAAAAAATGCTATTGATGAAATTTGCATGTGGCTAACATAAAAATAACTTTTTTTTTGGCAGGGCGGGGGGGGGGGGGGGGGGGGAAATCCACTAAGTTGATAAATTTAAATATTTTTCTACACATTCTGCATACATTTTGTAAATATGTAAAAGATTCTAGATAAATAATTGCTCTAATAGTCTTGCTACATTTGACACCCCAACACTACAGTATCACTATTCTTTTATGCTATGTTTGGCAATATACCCACTTACAGAATTTTACCTCTTAGTCAGTAATTCCCTATATAATCAAACCTCAATATAACAAGTTTTTCAATATCTCAAGGAAAAAAAATTCATGCAAAACATCCTATGTATGCAATGTTTAAAAAACTTCGGTTTGACAAATTTTTTTTGTTCATCCCTCAATAACTTGAATTTTTTCATAAATAATGCATTTTTTTTTTTTTTTTTTTTTTTTTTTTTTTTTTACTTTTAAAGAATAGAAAAAATTATATTCACAAAATACAATGGTAAAATTTTGCATAAACTTTAAAATGAAGGAACATAAAGATGCCAGTAACACAATGAAATATCTTGCCATCTCTACCCCCCATCTCCACCCTCTAGATTGGAGTTGAAATTCTTGTTTCCTTATCTTTTTCTAGACAGTTGCCATTTATATGCATTGACCATCTACCCTTTGTTTGGTTACCTTTACAAGGTTATTTTCTTCAGGGATTGGAGCAGTTTCAAAGAAACCGGAAAGGATGCAAAATTCGCATCTTTTTCAAGGTCCGTTTGACAAAAATCATGTTTCTGCTGCAATCATTTGATGAAAATCGGGAATTATTTGCAATCATTTGATGGAAATCGCGTCTTTTTCTCGATTCTTTGGCAAAATTCGCATCTATTTAGTATTCTTTGACCGGAAAAAGCATCTTTTTCGCGATTCTTCTACGGAAAGAGCATCTTTCTCGCGATTCTTCGACAAAAATAGCATCTTTTTCGTGATTTTTCGACAGGAATTGCATTTTTTCTGCAAGCTTTTGACAGAAAACTCATCTTTTTGCGATCCTTTGACAGAGACCGTGTCTATTTTACATTCTTTGATCGAGATGACGTCTTTTATGTGATCTTTTAACAGGAATGGCGTTTTCTTCACATCACAAGCTTGACGAAAATCGCACCTTTTTTCGCAATTCTTTGATGATATTGGAGTGTTTTTCACGATCTTTCGAAAGAAATAGCGTGTTTTTCGAGTACCTTTGGCAGGTATTGCATTTTTTTCCACAATCTTTTGACGGCAAATGTATCATTTTTTGCAATCCTTTGACAGAAATAGCACTTTTTTCTGTGATCATTTCACGAAAATCATGTTTTTTTCCGCAATCCTTTGACGAAAATAATTTTTTTCGCTATGCTTTGACGAAAACCACATGTTTTTCGCGATCTGCTTTTGTCCTCAGAGATTTTTCCGTCTCGTTTCCTTCCTCGGGAGTTTTTAAAAGACAGAATTCTGTCTCAGGACAGAACCCATGAGCCTGCATTTTTTTTTTTTTTTTTCAAAAAAACTAATAAAAATACATTTACAAAGAGGTGACGAAATAGGTATCATAGAGTTGGAAAAATAAGCATGCTTCCATAATTGAATCTAATTTTTCACAGATTGGAATTTTTATCTAACTTGCAAACAAGGAACACTGTGAAGTTTCTGACAAGGCTGAACATGAAATGGATGAAGAAAATTTACAGCTCTGTCACACTGACAGTTACAGATCAAATTTTGAGGAGTTAGAATCAAAATTTAAAAAGATTTAAAGTGGAATGCCTATGGAGAGGCATTCACATCCTGCATTCTGACTTGTTTCAATACCAACTGATATCTCCTTAAATGATAAATTACATAAAAATATTTAAATTTTGATTATTTAATAAAAATGACAAACATTGTCTTTCCATTATTTAATGGAATGCTCTGCGCTGTAGAGAAAACTTTGATTAAAATTAGATTACTGTTATGGTGTTGACAGCATAACAATGAGTGAAAGCACTGTTTACAATATTTTAAAGCTTATTAAAGCCAGTTTCGAGGGATGCAGCATTTCTTTTCTAAAATAAGGCAAGAAATATTAATCATTATAAATGTGTTTTTATCAGGAGGCTCACATTTTTTTAACACTTTATTTACACTATTTTTTTAGAAAAAGAACATAAGAATTAAAATTAGTGTTGTAAGGGTGCTCACAGCACTCAGATTAAAAATAAAATCCTTAAATCTAGTGCACACTTAACAGGGGTTTTTAAAAACTTAAATGTTTTACCAAGAAATTACAAATAAAATTTCAATATTAATGGAAAACTTACATCACTCATTAAAAGTCTTTGAAGTGAAGTGAAAAATTGCAATAAATTTGGATTAGGTCTTTCTACTGCTGAATTTTCTGCAGAACTCAGAAGGGTTTCAAATGTCTTCTCCTTAAGACTAAACAAAAAAGATACAATAATACATATAGATAAAAATATATTTATATAAGAAACAAAATTAACAAATATCAACTTTAACAAGTTACAGTACTTACTTAAAAATTATAGATGTTATTTTTCTGGCTAGTTTTTCACTTAGGTGATGCAATTTCATGTCATTTGAAGCCATGTACATGAAAACAGCCAAATCTTGTAAATAATCTGCTAGCAATAATGCCTTCATGTAATGTAAAGAAATGTTTGTTAACAGTGTAAAATACATAGCTTAATCTTAGAAATAGGCATAAAAAGAGATAGCTAACGTTATTATTTATCTATCATTGTGTACAATAAAATACATCTTTAAAAATCAGACATTTATACAAGAACAACAATGTTCACTAACAATAAATCCAGTTATATAATTCAATATTATGTTCATTACAATTCTGATAATGCTAACTAATTCAAACTCTTACTAATTTCAATTATGCAAAATTCTGATATAAACAGAACAATTAAATAAAGAATACTGCCCAGTTAAACTGATGGCATTGAGCTCACAGGCTACAAATACTAATTGTACATTAAAGCCTTATATTTTCAAGGGTTAATTCCGTTCGAAAAAAAAATTAAGAAGGGGAAACAGCTCTCCCCTTTCCTCTTTTTTTTATACTTAATCATTGAATCTCCTATACTATCAAAGACATGCTTTATCATATAAAAAATCTATATCCAAAATTCAGAGCAAATTAGATAATTCTTAATGAAAACCCACTTAGCATTTATATAATTTAAAAGGAGTTATCCCCTTCTTTTATACTTAACCATTAAACTTCCAAAACTATTCAGAGATTTGAACGAAATCTGAAAATTCTGCTTGAAAAACCTATTTATATAAATTAAGAGGGCATTAAGAGGGGGGGGGGGCATTAGAACCCCTGTTGCCCCTATTTATACTTATTCAATGAACACTTAATAGCAGTCACGGAATCGCCTCATCAGAATGATCCTAATCTAAATTTTGAACGAAAACTTAATTCTGCATGAAAATCCCATTTATATCAACTAACGGGGGGGGGGGGGATTAGAACCCCTGTTCCCCCTATTTATACTTATTCAATGAACACCTAATAACAGTCACGGAATCGCCTCATCAGAATGATCCTAATCTAAATTTTGAACGAAAACTTAATTCTGCATGAAAATCCCATTTATATCAACTAACGGGGGGGGGGGGGGGGGGGGGGGCATTAGAACCCCTGTTCCCCCTATTTATACTTATTTAATGAACACCTAATAACAGTCACGGAATCGCCTCATCAGAATGATCCTAATCTAAATTTTGAACCAAAACTTAATTCTGCATGAAAATCCCATTTATATCAACTAACGGGGGGGGGGGGGGATTAGAACCCCTGTTCCCCCTATTTATACTTATTCAATGAACACCTAATAACAGTCACGGAATCGCCTCATCAGAATGATCCTAATCTACATTTTGAACGAAAACTTAATTCTGCATGAAAATCCCATTTATATCAACTAACGGGGGGGGGGGATTAGAACCCCTGTTCCCCCTATTTATACTTATTCAATGAACACCTAATAACAGTCACGGAATCGCCTCATCAGAATGATCCTAATCTAAATTTTGAAAACTTAATTCTGCATGAAAATCCCATTTATATCAACTAACGGGGGGCATGAGCCCCCCGTTCCCCCTCTTATGCATATCGAATGAACTCCAAAAACTAATCAGGGAAGCGCCTTGTCAGGATATACCTATATACAAAATTTCAAGTGGATCCGATATTTTTATCATGAGTTATCGCGTTACGCACATACATACAGAACGGGCGGGCACATAAGCTCTCAGGCTATGATAGCCTGTGAGCTAAAAAGAAAGGGAAATAAGTCTAGAAGTTATTATATTTACTAGCAATAAATTTAGTTATCTAATTCAATATTATGTTCACTACAATCTTGATAATGCTAACTAATCCAGACTTTTACCAATTTGAATTAATAAAGTTTCAATCATGCAAAATTCTGATATAAGCAGAACGATTAAAAAAGAATAAACATTTTATTTTTATTTTATTTTATTAATTTTTTTTTTCCATTTATTTACAAAATTAAAAGACAATTTTGTGACATTAGCAAGACGCTCTGAAAACTATTTACATAACATTTTAATTTATTTTAATTAAAATTTATCATTTAAATGTGGTGGTAGAAATTAAAAATAACCAAGATATTTGCATTTTGTCCTTTAACGATCACAAGAATGTCTCCCCTGATGAAAGTACATATTGAACATTAAACAATCAATTTTAAAGTATATTAATGTTTTAGTTTTTAAAGTAGAAGTATGAATTTCTTTTATTCACAACCTTTTAAGGATTGTTATAGTCCCATTTACATTACACTACTATATTTTTTTTATTTGTGAAAGTTTTAATTGCTTAACAAATGATTTTATAAATGAAATAATAACTTACCTTTTGAACATCATTAGATGCTGGCAGATTTTCCAAAATGTCTAAAGCACTATTTGCCAAATTTTCAGCTTCTTTTTGAGATACCACATGACAACTGCTATCCTCTTTGATTTTACATATGATTTTCAATGAACCAATTAGTAACAGAAACTATTAAAAAAATATTTTAAAGTAAATATTCATATGCAATTTTTGAAGTCACTTTAATTATTTAGACAGAAATCATACTAATTGATAATATATAAAAGATGACCACCTGACGTTGCCCAGGACCCTGATAATAACAATTAAACAAATTAAAATTAACGAATTATTAAAAAATGAATTATTGATTAAACAAACCTGAAATTTGATGATCTTATCTCTAATTCGAAATATGTGGAGATACGTTGGCTGAAATACATGGCTGCTGACTGTGCGAAAAACCAGTTTAAAAACCAAACAACTCATATTTAGCAGTAAAAATATTCAAAATGAGAGCAATGAAAAACGGGGCAAGGAATATGTGCCCAACAATTGCGTGATTTTTGTGTTAAAATGTTGATATTTATACATAAAAATCACTGTTGTAAGTCACGTAACTATTTATTTTTTTCACATAGAAATCCTAAGTAAATATTTTGATTTTCAAAATAATTATATCACTCTTGAATCCAATTATACCGTGAAAGAAATCGATACTTGACGATTAGCTAAAAGGTATACAGCATTATAATTCCAAAGCCATTGTAAAAAATTAAGTGTATATTTCAATCAAAACATGAGTAATGTTCACCTTGTAGATAAAATCCTAACCATAACCTAATTTTAATACAACCATAACATGTCTGTAACCTAACTACAGGGTCATTCCACATGAATTCAACCAATGGGTGTTGCATCATAGTCACAGATTTTTTTTTTAATTTTATCATAGATAGACATAGTAGTGAAACCCTCAAATCTGAAATTTAAAAGTAATTTTCACAATATTGGCCGAGATATGGCCATTTGAAAACTGGCCATTTTTACGAAATGGCGGCCATCTTGGAATTGTATCACTGTCTAAATATGGCCATAACTTGACAACTAATGGCTCAAATTTTATATATCTGGTACCAATTTGAAGCTATTTGTACAAAGAATGAATATTTCACATCAAAACAATAATAAATTTTCATTTTTTTACTTTTTATTATGTGCAAAGTGAAAATTTCACCGCAAAAAAGGGCAGATTGTAATGGCTCATAAAAAAAATGAATCATCATGAATTTTTCTGAAACTTGGTAAAAACGTTGCTCCATCTGTGTGCTTTAAATAAAAAAAAATTGGAAAGGTAAAATTTGTTGTTTTAAAATAAATGGTTTTTTACACATAAGGTGTCATTAACCAAATAATGATATTTTTAGAATCTGTAAACATTCCTGATTCAAAAAATAATGGTTAAAATAAAATTTTCTAACATCTAAATTAATGTAAAAGTATAATCAAAACCTCATTTGTACTAATTTTGTAGAAATCTGCCCCCAGCCCCCCTCCCCCCCACCTCCCAAAAAAAAAAAATAGACAATTCAAAAAATTTTACACTGAAAAAGATAAGAAAATAATTAAGGAATATAATGTATAATTATAAAATACCTATAAATGCAGTGCATATATATATGATAATTTACTTCACATATAGGGGCGAGTGGGGTGGAATGGGACAGTAGGTTTTTCTCTTTAAGTATCATTCTAAATATTTCATCAATCACACATTAGGTGAAGTAATGGTACCCCAATCTTCAGTTGAAAAAAGTAGCTGATTTACATAAGCTTGCAATTATATAAAGAAAAAGATTATTTCAAAAATGAAAAGTAAATTTAGTTCATATACTTTTTACGCTTTCTGTATAATGATTTGATTATGCATAGATGTAACAGTTTCTCTATATATGGAACATTATACTGTAAAATTAGAGAGGTAAAATTTGTTGTTTTAAAAATGGTTTTCTACATATAAGATGTCATTGACCCAAATAATGATTATTTTAAAATCTGTAAGTATTCTTAATTTAAGAAATATTGGTTAAAATGAAATTTTCTAGCATCTAAATTAAAGTATTGTGTTTATATTATATAATTCAATAAAGAAATATCAATTTGCAGTTATTTACACTAAATATTTATTTTTACAGTACTTTTTATTTCATTTCATTCAAAATTTTTGTAACTTTTGTCTGCAAATAACCAAGTTTCCTCTTTGAGCTACGCCTATTCATTTTTATTGCCGATAACTCTCACATTTCACAGCTTTTGTTTAATTGTTCCATTACTACTGTGAGTTCACTAAATTCTGGATCAGAGATGCTTTTCATGTCAACAATAGAAATCATCTTATTTATTGATGAATAGCAGGAAGTACATAATTTTTTTCCTGGAATGAGGATGTCTGGATTTGTCATAGACATATCTAAAGAAATTGTTTTCAGTGATTTTGCTCTGTTACTATTTGGATGTTTATTAAATGGATCACAACACTGTCTCTGATTTAAACTATAAAATTTTAGAAATTTATCCTTGTGAACCTTGCATATATTCGCATGCAAAAAACTTTTTTCATCTGGGATTATATAATGTAACCTTTTTTTTAATAAATGTAAATCCCGTGGGGATAATTGAAGAACAGAAATAACATCAGTACTCAGAGAAACATTGAGTTTTTTACATACAAAACACTCCATCTCCACTGTATAATAAGTACAAAATAATTATTGTATGTCTAAATACACTTCATTGAAAACTTTAGAAGTGGTATATGGTATTTAAAAGGAATTACTCAAGTTTCTTGGACATTATGATGCAAGATTACATCATACTTTAATTATAGCCAATTAAGAAGCAGATGAAGTAAAGCAGCAATCTTTTCTTTAAATTGCATCAGCTCATATAGAACATGATGCAAGATAGCATCATACTTTGATTATAGCCAATTAAGAAGCAGATGAAGGTACAGTAGCAATCTTTTCTTTAAATTGCATCAGCTTATATAGAACATGATGCAATATTACATCAGCTTATAGAAACATAATGAAATTTTTACATCATGTTTTGAATTCAAAATTTAAAATTTTGAATTCATGTTTTGATTCTTGAAATAATCTTTTTCTTTATATAATTGCAAGCTTGTGTAAATTAGCTACTTTTTTCAACTGAAGATTGGGGTACCATTACTTCATCTAATATGTGATTGATGAAATATTTAGAATGATACATAAAGAGAAAAACCTAATGTCCCATTCTACCCCACTTGCCCCTATATGTGAAGTAAATCACCATATGTATGCATTGCATTTATAGGTATTTTATAATTATACATTATATTCCTTAATTATTATCTTATCTTTTTCAGTGTAAAATTTTTTGAATTGTCTTTTTTTTTGGGGGGGGGGGGGGGCTGGAGGCAGATTTCTACAAAATTAGTACAAATGAGGTTTTGATTATACTTTTACATTAATTTAGATGTTAGAAAATTTTATTTTAACCATTATTTTTTGAATCAGGAATGCTCACAGATTCTAAAAATATCATTATTTGGTTAATGACACCTTATCTGTAAAAAACCATTTATTTTAAAACAACAAATTTTACCTTTCCAATTTTTTTTTTATTTAAAGCACACAGATGGAGCAACGTTTTTACCAAGTTTCAGAAAAATTCATGATGATTCATTTTTTTTATGAGCCATTACAATCTGCCCTTTTTTGGGGTGAAATTTTCACTTTACACATAATAAAAAGTAAAAAAATGAAAATTTATTATTGTTTTGATGTGAAATATTCATTCTTTGTACAAATAGCTTCAAATTGGTACCAGATATATAAACTTTGAGCCATTAGTTGTCAAGTTATGGCCATATTTAGACAGTGATACAATTCCAAGATGGCCGCCATTTTGTAAAATGGCCAGTTTTCAAATGGCCATATCTCGGCCAATATTGTGAAAATTACTTTTAAATTTCAAATTTGAGGGTTTCAGTACTATGTCTGTCTATGATAAAAATTAAAAAAAAATCTGTGACTATGATGCAACAAGTTTTCCTTAAATTGGTTGATTTCACGTGGAATGACCCTACAACTTAACTGTAACCTAACCGTAAATTACAATTACAATGAATATTTTTTGTTAAAATAAACTAATAAAGAAATCAATATACACTTAACACATTGTTTTTTAAAAATATAAAACATATTTGAAAAAAGAAAATTTGTATAATTTCTTCTAGAAAAGAAATAGAAATAATATAACAAATAAAATAAGAGAAAATTGTACAGTTTTTAGAATATTTACAAATTATTTAAATATTTTTAAAGGTATTTATTTATATTTGTGATTCAGATAAATAAGCAGTTATATGAATAAATGACTTTTCTTTAACAAAATAATCATAAAGATTATTAAATTAAATAGCTTATTACCAATTTTTCTACATCTGCAATCAATGCAGCATTTACTGTAGGAACTTGGAGAAATGTTGTTACAGATGACAATATAACTGATGACCATAAATTTGTAAAGGGAAAATTTGTAATAGTATTCACAAGATTCTGAAAATAAAAGTAAATCTTATCAGTAACAATTAAAAATATATTTAATCAAATAATTCAATAAATATGATAATAATAATGGTAAATGTTTATTGCTAAAACATGTTGAAAGCACATTACTATTATTAGCAATGAAAACAATATTTTTGAAAATTGAATGAATTTTGAAAGTTTTTTGAAAAAACAATAACTGAATTTTACTCAAAATACAATATTTAATGTGATAATTTATGTAAAGTACAGATTATTTTGTTCAATTTTTTACAATATGATAAGGTAACTTTTTTGTGTGATAGAGCACAAGCTTTTCTTTCAAAATAGTAGAGAATAGCCGGAGGCTGAATCCACACCACTACCTACACCAAACAAGAAACACCAATAAAAATTTCAAATATGGAAATCGCTTGATCAAAAATTGTATTTTTAAAAGATCTTAGTAAGTGTAATTTTAAAATATTGATTGAAAGTTTTCCATTTAAGACAGGATCTGTTTTCACAGATTTAAATCTAAGACTGCTAAAACATCCAATCTATTTTACACCTCTTAACAGCACTGATGCATTGCAGTAAAACTTAGAAAAACAAAACCAGCTATAACCAATTTAAATTTTCCAAAAATAAATAAATAAATAAATAAATTAATAATAAAATTTTCAGCAAAAAAATTCCATGCAATTATATCTGCCAAGGCAAAGACTCATATAAAATGAACTTTTCCCAATCCTTTGACTTTTTCTTTGCTAATTTTACTGCAAGATTGCCATTTCAAGAATTTCTGGGAGGAGGGAGGGGGAGAGACAGAATTTTCTTTGAGGAAAAGAGTATAAAATAGTGTACAGGATTGTGCAAATCGCCAAAAAATTGTAAGACATGATAAAAATCTGGTATGATAAAAAATGTGTGAGATTTCTTAAATTCTATCTTCATGTGTTCTGCATTGCCAGCATCTCTGGAATGTATTTTTTCTGATTTTTAGCACTTTCCAACAAAGTTGAAAAGTGGTTATGCATTCGATTTGTCTGTCTGTCTGTCCACACTCTAACTCATCTAAATATACTTGAATTATCATGAAATTTTAGGACTTTTTTTACGTTTACCCTAGCATGAACCCTATTGAAAATAAAGTTTCTACCATGATTAGTTTATCTACAGGGAGAATCGAAAGTTTCCCATTACATTACAGCCCATGGGGAAAAATCGTTTCAAAGGAATTTTAAAGATGCTATACCTTGTCAAACATATTAAAATTTGTATGCTTTTACAAGGTGCATTAAAATATACATTCTATAAAATATAATGTGAAAATGTAGCTATTAATCATTTACAGGGCCACACAAAAGAATTCCATTAGATAATGGTAAAAAAGGGAATTGTGTGTGACATATTTTAAATACATTAAATTTTCCATGTATAATAAAATATGTGTATATCAATGAGGCTTAGTATAAATTATACGATACTCCCTTTTCTAATATAATGTACATAATATTTACAGGGACACACAAAAGATTTCAAATAGTACATTCTTTCCGAAATACTGAATATGTATCCGATGATAGCTGATGGATGGATAAAATGCATTTTAATTATGATATATGCGTATAAGTTTCCTAAATTTATGCATATTATATGGTGTGTATAAATGCTATAGTTAACATACAAGGCTACCCAAAAGATCTCGCCACCCATTACTGTATGAGCATAAATTACTAAAAGGTGATTCTTAAATAAATTATGCATTTTTTAAGCTGAACTGCATTAAATTTACTAAGAAATGTTTGCAGAATATAGATAAAATGATATACAGGGCCACACAAAGAACTGGGCGCAGAGAGCCAATGAATGATAATTTATGAGAAAATGATTTCAGTTGTTTTAAGAGTGTTTTAGCTTAAAATAAATTTTATTTAACACTGAAGTGTAATAAAGGTACCAGTCGAACTACAAGGCTGAACAAAATATTCAAGTATGTTTCCATCTATTAGTATAAATTGCTGAAACAGAAATTTCAAGCTACTAGTCATTTTTGGCTAAATTAAATTTTCCCATTATATAGCATGTATATTAGCTGACAGATCAATTACAGGGCTGTTCAATAGTACTGGAATACATATCATATATATTATAAAGCAGAAGTTCTGAAACTTCCAAACGAGTGTTTTCAAAAACTACCCGATGGATTTTTTTGCCGATTGTATCATTCGATAGGAAATATTTTCCCGAAGGTTTATGATTCAAATTTACAGGGATAACTCTGATTTTTCGTATTAAATTTCGAATTTTCGGTTATTTTTGACAAAAGGGTTGCCAGTAGCTGCTTTTGGCGAAAATTATAATTGCTAAAAGATAAAATGGCTATATATATTAGGAATATTACAAATATCTTGCAAATAATAGCAGAAAATAACTATTGATAGTATTAATAATAATAAAGAAAGACCGCTTAAATGAGGCGTAATGTTATAAAAAAATATTTATCTTGAAAATGAAAAAAATATTTGTAATGCTTAAAAAGTAAATTAACGTGAAATATGGTTCAACTTTTGGCGACTTATCCCTGGTGTTAGAATAACAACATGAATTTCAGAAATTGATTAAATGAATTTTGAATGATAGTTATTTGCCTTTTTATTATTTTCTTTCTCTTTTTTATCGAATTTCCGTATAATATAACTTACAGCAGAAAAAAGCAGATCTGATTTTAAAAGACACTGTAAGTTGTGAGTTACTATTCGTTTCTATACCATTTTCATCTTGCTTTTGTTGCCAAAGAATGTGTTTTTAAGCCGAAAATGCACTACTGACTTAATGCCTGACTTAGGTTCTTAATGATCGCAGTAATATTGTTTTTTTTTTCAAGTGAAGGTAATTTTTAGAGCATATTTTAATATTCAATCGTAAATTATATTGATATGAGTATAACTCTTTTATTTCTTTTTGCAAATGTTTTCATTGCTAATTTAATTTTTCTTGCGCCATTTCGTCAATTTCACTTACAGGAAAAATTTCAGTTTTAAAATTTAAAAACTGAAGAAGGAAAGATTACCCCATCGATTAAAAATCTACCCCCAAATTCAAGATTAAATGTCAATAATGGATGATCGTAAATGTTTCATTCACTTGGCATTAAGTATAATATAAATACTAATTATGTCATCAAGTGATTTTTAATTTGACATTTTATTTCTACTTTTATATATGTTCTGCTAATTTGTTTTTCGTTATTTAAATGAAAATGTATGCTAATCTATATAATATGGCTAATAGTTTGGCGATTTGTATAATTTGGCGAAATTGGTCGACTGTATAACCAAGTAGTACTGAAGGAAAAATTTTTGCAATTCAAAGTAAATTTATGCAATTATGCAATTATGCGTTGCTATTTCAACATTTTGAAATGAAAAATTCCCGCTGAATAAAATTTTAAAATTAAAAAAAAAAAAAATATTTTTAAAATCTAATTCTACCATTATGTGTCTTACAGGACAAATAGTAGAATTACTTTTAAAAATGGTTTTATCTGTTAATTGCATGTTATTTGTTTAATTGGGTGTTTGAATTTACTTCTGCCATCAAACAATGCGATTTTATACCAAGAAGGCATAAGCCGGAGCGATGTTCGCAATTACTAAATTCTCTCACTCTCTTTTAAATGTGTGAGAGCATTTTTAGGATATTTTTTTATGTTTAATTGTAAATATATAAATAGCAGTTATAGCAAAAAAAAAAAAAAAAAATTCATATAATGTTTAAATTTTAGTAAATATGTCTTCCTCATCCAAACTGTAAAATAATTTAATTGCAACTTTTTAAAGTTTTGGCGCAGATGTCATATACGCACCACATTCGCACGATTGCAACAAAATGGCGATTTTATGCCACACGTGGTAAAGCGACTATGGTTGTTTATTTATTAATAAACTATTTATTAACTTTCATTTTGTTTTTTAAAATAATATAAATCATTTTGTCCTATAGCTATTAATTAAACTTTTTTATTTATTAATTTTTTTTTCAAATAATAGAAAATAATTAAAAAATATTTATGAAATTGGTAATTAAAAACCAAGTTTTCTCCAAATTGATGCCAGAAAAAAATTGCGCCAATGTGGTGCCTACATGACATCTGTGTCAAAGCTTTTTCACTATACATAAGTAGGGAAAATGTAGTATAAATACCGACTAAAGGTTTTTCCGAATATGGAAATTTTTCACAAATTTGGTCATATACTCATCGAGGTATCTCACTGGCGCCAAAATGGCATTATTTGCCTTATATGGTAACCCAGCTATAGTTGTTTATCTGATGATAACTTGTTTAGCTATATTTGGCTTTATACTCTTAAATACCTAAATAACGAAGTTTTGTTAAAGATTTCATGAGGCGTTGGAAAGTGCTTCATAATCTATGCTTAACGCATGATTTTTTTACTTGTTCTTTTATCCAAATTAAGATAAGATATAGACTGGGTTTACAAGAGATTCTAAAACAGTATTTTATTATATGATGTTAAAATCAAGTGTGAAAGGGCAAGATACAAAATATGAATACAATTATGATTGGTAAATGTTTGGGAATATGTGTGGTGTGTAAATACTTAAATAAAATGCACTCCAATGTCAATTTTTATAGATCTTACTTTTTTTTTTTTTTTAAATCTTTCAAGCTATTTACTTAGAACTCAATTTTGACATTTTAAAAAGTTGTTTTGAATTTATATTTATGTTTTTAATAATCAGTTTTTCTCATTCAAGAAAAACATAGTATTTCTCAGGATAGTAAATACCAGTTTTTACGATACTATTTGCCAAGTGCAAGAAAAATCTTGTTAACTCTGGCTAATTTACCCATTTAAATATATAAATAAACTTCAAAGCTTTTATTTATATTTTTACAGTCAAAAAATGTTACTTTTACATATACTTAGATTAAGAATTAGCTGTATTCATCTTTAAACAATTTTTATAGGACCAACTGAAATAATATTTGAAAATAAATATGGATTCAAACATGACTTTATTGTCGATTAATACATTATAATTAAAAATAAAACTGTAAAATTATTTTCTTGCTAACTTTTTTTACACACAAAAAGATAAATAAATTTAAAAAGCAAAATCCAGTTATCAAAATCATATTTTGTACTTGTGATGATGAATACCATTAAAATCTGTCATTCAATTTTAATATAATAAGAAAAAACTATTCTTATAAGTAACCTTACTATAAAAAATACAGAAGAATTACAGTCAAACTTTGTTAATATGAACACATTTAAGGTGAATTACTTTTAACATGAACTGTTTTCACAGTCCCCTATAAAGACGAATACAAAGATTTGATACTGATAACATGAATTGCTGTTAACATGAACAAAATTTTGATTCCCCTTGAAGTTCATGTTAACGAGGTTTGACTGTATATACTTCTACAGTTTTATTAGTTTAATCTTCACGAGTTTCATTTAATTTATAACATGTATCAAAAAACATAGTAAACATAGTAGCGATATATAAGTATATTTAAAACCTTGCTAACTCAACATACCTAATCATAAAAAATTTTATGGTATATCTAAACATCCTGAATTTGTCTATCTGTCTATACAACACTAAAAACGTATACAAAGCAAGATAAAAAAAGATAATTAGTATGCAGGAACAAAGAAGAACTGCAATATTACTAATTCAATGGGAGGAGGAAGGGCGAGTAATTCAAATAGCTTATTCAGTTTAGCAATATTTGCCTTATTTTGTTATTTAATGAAGTAAATATTGTATTCAGAAGCAGTGGTTAAAAAATATATTAAATATTGGTATTGTTGGAGAAGAGACAAGGAATTCGCAACTTGATCTATGAGTTCACATATTAAGCATTATATTTTGTCAAAAAAAAAAAAAAAAAAAAACTTAGTCTTGCATTAAATGGGATCACACAACAACCATTTATATTAAAAAAGATATTTTCATATTGGTCTTATCCACAATGTTCAAGGGACTGGAAAAAATCCATATATTAAGCGGGATCGCATATTAACCAGGTCTGACTATATATACACAAAGACAGTTAAGCAATTCTAAAGGGAATAATAATAAAATACCCTATATTAATAGAATACAGCATTTTTTTTATTACACATGAAAAAATTATGATTATGTGTGAATGTATTAGATTTCATTAAAGAAAGAAAAAGAGCAGGATGCTCATTACATCACCAGAAAAGACACCAATTCATTAAAAACAGGCATTGTTTTAAAATTAAATATGGTACTAAAGAATCTAGTAACAATAATAAAAGTAAAGTATGTAATTTCATTCTTAAGTTCTGTAATTTTTATAAGTTCTTGGGCACATTACTTTAGAAATACTGTAGTATGGAGAAACTTTTTTACAAGAAATCTCTGTTTAGAAACAACTTAAGATGAATGTTGTTTTAAACAAGACCACATGCTGCACCATTAAAAACATATCCTACAGAGGATACTAAATATGTTATAAAACAAATAACACTGTTGTAAATTACAGTGCAATCTATAATAGTGTTTGTTACTAACAAAAATGTATGTCTCCTTATTTTCTGTTTAAAAAGCATAATGGATCTTTTAAAGACACTTCACAAACATTTTAATCACTTTAAAATGAAATAAAACCTATCACAAAACAATTGCAATTACCAAAATGCATATTATCTAGCTTTACATATAAAATTAATATGTATCCATATAAATTTGTATACAGTCAAAGATCTATAATCCGCACACCTATAATCCATTATTTTCTATAATTCACGTTATTTTACGAATGTAAATAATGAAATAAACAGTTAAAAAACTTACAAATTAGTGATCCAAAAACGTTTTTTTAAGAAATTTTTTTAAAAAATGAGAAAACAATGAGGAAACAGTCAATTATGAATGTGCGGATTATAGATCTTTGACTGTATTTAAATTCAATGCATTTAGATACAATTAACATGTTAATATGTTGAGTTCATTAACATGTTGAGTGCCACACCAGTTACAGTAAATGACAGCATAAAATATTATATAAATTTTAAAAAGTTACATTCAAATCAAATTTTAAGTAATTTTAGGGTTGTACCATGAATGTACTAAATTACTATAAAATTTTAATGGGTTTTATTGAAACCTAGTAAATACAAAAAAAGTTGTTTTTCCACAGGCATCACCAAATGTGGCAACTTGCTTAGTTAATTTTCAGGTCATTCTTCCATCAATTTGTGCCATATTTCCTTTGAAGTCTAGTTTACAATACCGTCCCATTTTAGAAACTTTTACAACTTTTTTTTTTTTTTTTCATAGATTGTGTAACAGGAATCTTATTTCATGACCTAAATGGAAAGACAAAATAGACTTGGCACCAGGGTTCATACTCATTTTCCAAGACAAAATCCCCTGATGTATTTTACGGGATGTACAATAACAATTATATCAACAATTAACGACATTTAGATATTACATATGATAATAAAGCATGCAAACAGTAACAATTGCCCCCAATTTCCCAGAATAGACTGTCATTTTGGCAGGTTTTCCCAGGTTTGGGAAATTTTTTGTATTATCCCCTGAGATTCCCCTGATTTTTACAATCTAAAATTCATCCCCTGATTTTCCTAAGAATCTCATATTCTCCTGATGAGCAGGGGTACAGAAAATGTTTTTACTCCCAACATTTCCCCCAATCCAAATAAAAATTTCTCCAAACTTTTACGATATGTTATTATAGATTTACATAAATTCTGTATTATCGTAGGTATAATATTTGTTCTAAACTTTCACAATATAAGCGCAAGTATATATTATTCTGAGATCAGTTTTGTAAAGGTCACCAGACGAATCTTCCTAATTGTACTCGGAATTTTTTTGTCTTGAGTATTTATGCAATTCATTGTTAAAACAAAATCAATTGTATATTCTTCTGCAAAATTTCCCTAGATGGCCAAAATTTCCCCCCATCCTAGATTGCCGGATCGGACATATTCTGCACACCTGCTGATGAGTATGAACCCTGTGGCACTCAATGTATCAAAACAGGTCCCTATGATGGCAAAAATATAATAAAAGCCACTTTTATGTGATTGGCCGAGATCGCAGTTCTATATTGTAGAGTACACCAGGTCCATATTTTACTTTTTTTTTCTGGAACGAAGTGATATAAGCATCTTTTGATAAAAAAAGTCAGTTCATAAACATCTTTACTAAATTGTCTTTATTTTGTAGAATACGAGAAATATGAGCATATCAAAACACCAGGAATGCGGCATATATACACAAACTTTCACTAGCATTAAAAGAAACATCTTTTCATTTTCAACAACAACGAATTGTGCAGGTTGACTTGTCCGCGACAAAACGTAATCTGAATAAATTTTCACATTTCACAAACGCCAAGAGAAAATGTCTTGGCATGCTATAGATTCCCAATCCGGTCTAAAAACGTACAGGTAAAAAGAACCATTATATATAAAGCAATGGGAAAAATTTAAAATGAGTGTTGTCAAGAATACAATAATTATCGCTCATGGCGAAAAATGCGTAACTCACAGTAACCCTAAAAGAAAATTACACAATCAGTAACAATTAAGTTCTTTATACAAGACAAAATGAGATGATTGGGAAATAAAAATAGCAGTTATTTAAAACAGAAAAAATAATATTTAATTCGTTTGATATTTAATCAACTGAAAAGCAAGAAAGAAAAATCTAGAAATGGAATGATATTTTAAAACTAACTTATTGTTTTTTTATTTTTTATTATTATTTTATATGCAATTTGAATACGAACACTCAATAAAAATACCTATTAAAAAGTGCTTTTCCTTTAAAATTAAATTTTAAAAGATGGGGGGGGGGGGGGAGAACCAACATTTGAAATATTAATAGAGATACGTAAAATAGAATATGTGTTACATCACATATTATCACTCGAAGGACCACCAATAAAATATTTTTTTTGGTGAAGAAAAAAAATATTTTTTTTTTATAAAAAAAAAAGTAAAGTGTTGGGAATTTATGTACAAGTAAAGTGTTGGGAATTTATGTACAAGTAAAGTGTTGGGAATTTATGTTAACACTAGCAAAATATGTACTTATAAAATAAGAATAACTATATGTTTATAAAAATTACAAGTTATATATGATATATATAAAACAATACAACATACAAAATGTTACAAAAATAATAATAATAAACTTCAACTGATGCCTAGGTCTTTATATATATGCATATATGTTAGTCATTGCTTTTAATTTCAAGCAATTTTGATGTATATACACAATTTATTTTTTATATTCTTCATCATCTTTCAAGTGCAAGCGCTTACATAAAATAGTTCTGCTGTAAAAGCAAATATTTAGATGACATATTTTTTATTTGTAAAATTGTCTTTTTGTTGATGTTGCTTGAAAATACTTGCAACTTGTTAAATAATTTATCGTAACAGTTTACATACACTGTTTAAAACACACATTTAAATAAATGCTGAAAAAGAATTTTTTTTTATACATAAAAATTCTAAATATTGACTTGATACAATGTTTATAGTTCAGTGAAATTTACATAAATATAATACCTTTATTAAAATGTAAGAATCAAAATATGCACAATCTAAAAATTAAAGATCAACACTGATCAGTATTTAAAAAAAAAAAAAAAAAAAAAATATGAAATGTACTTGATGCCATTCTAATAGAGTGTAGAGAAAATTTACTTAAGTACATTATGAAATAAAATTGTCAAACTATTAAAGTACACAAATATCAAAATAGTAGTATGAAAACAAAATATAAAACCAAATTGTACACTGCATAGAGAATCTTATACACAATGAACTGAACCAGCAGTAAACTAGTAAAAGATCCAGTACATAGTACACAACCAAACATAATTCTGTGTCCTGGCCAGTTAACACAGACCATGTGGCATTATATTAATTTTCTTGACCTAAGATTATATCTTGAAAAAATGTTTTGAGGAGTGTTATTGCTATTGTACTGCTGATAATTATTGTTATTGTTATTAATATTAGAACTTGCATTTTTATTAAAGTTAGAATTAAGGTATGCATTTCTAGGTGGAGCAAGTAAAAGTCTATCTATATGTACTCTAAAAGAAGCAGCGTGAACACTGATATTTCCTTATAGTGAATGAAACAGGTGAATGTTTCATTATAATTTCTTAAGGTCCAGTATATTTCGGTTTATATCTACATCGAGATTTTAGATAAACAATATCATGAACAGTTAACGGACGAAGTTTTGCATATTGTGAAAATTTTAAGTTTCTTTAATGTTGAGCAGACACAATGTTTTCATAAGCTTTTTGGTACATTGCATCCAGTTCTTTTAATAATTTATAAGTGTCAACATTATCAAGAAATGGTTGATTTGCATGAGTGTTATATGTATCAAATATTAATGATAATTCACACCCAAAATGTAAAAGGTTTGGTGAGAATTTTGTAAATGAGTATGTAGAGCCATTGTATAAGCATTTGTGAATCAACAATGCATATTCAAAAAAGTGTCCTTCAAGTAATAAAGTATTAACTGGGGTTTTAATTGATGAATTGATTCTTTCAGCAATTGAATTCGATTGGGGAGGGGGGCGAGACTGATGCATAAGATATTTTTATACCTAATGTTTCATTAAAAATGTTGTAAACACTGGAAATAAATTGGGAATCTAGATCAGGTGAAATATTTAAATAGTGGTTCAACAACTTTATTAGCAGAAGTCTCCTTTACAGGAAATAATTCCATATGTCTAGAAAAGTGATGTGTAACTGTTAATACTGAATAACCATTTCTAAAAGGACCAACAATGTCAACTGCTACAGTATGACCTGCTTGTTTTGGAGTGTACGTTGCTTGCAAAGGTGCAGGCTGTGTTTTGTGATGTTTATGTTGCAAACATTTAATACATGACGCAACATAATTTAATGTATCTGTGTAAATACCTTTCCAAAAATATCTTTTACTTATAAATTCATAGGTTTTCTTTAAACTGAAATGTGAAAGATGCGAAATTGCTAAAACCTTAGCTTTTAATGAGTGTGGTACCACAATATGATAAGAAAATGTTCAGTTAAGTGGGATTTTTTTTTAAACATGAACACCTTAGTATCAGGATGAATAAAATACATGTCATATTTATATGAAGTACCACTGTTTAATATTTCTTGATATATAACAGATAATTCGGTATCTTTCAATTGTTCATTAATAAATGTTTGGTTTGATATCTCAAGCAAAGGATCTTTATGATTTTCTGAATTACCAACAATCAAATAATTAACTGAATGTGACTCAGAGATACTTTTTTTATGTTCATCATTCTCAATGATAGGAAGAATGTGAGTAGTATCATATATTAATTCAGGATGTATGTCTAATGTTTGTAGATTATTTTTGAAATTATTTCTAGAAAGATAGTCAGCAAGTACATTTGACGAACCTGGAATGTGCTGAAAGTTAAATGAATATTCAGATAACTCGGTGAGCCATCTAGTTTTAATATCCGCAGGTTTACTAACTTTCTTATAGTGTTTTAATGGAGCACTGTCAGACAAAATAGTAAAATTTTTGTTGTAAAGATAATATTTAAAAGCAACAACTGCTTTGTAAATAGCCATTAATTCTAGCTTAATGGCAGGGTATTTTTTTTTTCAGAAGGGGATAATGCTTTAGAAAAATATGCAACTAGTAGTAAGTTATTATCAAATTCTTGAAGTAAGACAGCTGAGATAGCAATTTTTGACGCATCAATGTTTAAGAAAAATGGTTTGTCCCAATCTGGTAAATGAACAATTGGCTCAGAAAAGAACATTTTCTGTATATTATTAAAAATTTTGTCATGTACAGGAGTCTAGCGAAATTTTTCTTTAGGCTTGGTAAGCTGAATTAATGGATGTATGATTTCAGAAAATTTGGGTATTAAACTTCTATAAAAGGTCGCTAAACCAATAAAACCTTTTAGTTGGTGTTTAGTTGTTGGCACAGGAAAAGATGTTATTTGCAAAATATTACTTTGAATAGGACTTATTGCATGATTTTCGATGTGAAAGCCTAGATAGTTTGCGGAAGTCTGATGAAAATTACATTTGTTGGGAGCAAGAGTCAAGTTATACTTTGATAAAACCTGTAAAATTTTTTCAAGTTTTTGTAATGTGTTTGAACCAAATATAAAATCATCTTGATATGTAAATATACCTTCCAAATTTATTTCATCTAAAATCATGTCCATTAGTGCTTGAAACACTGAGGCAGAATTTTTTAAGCCAAAAACTAAATGTTTATACTTATAAGAGCCATACTCAGATGTAAATGTCAATTTACCTTGCAACTCTGGTGGCAAGTCGATTTGATGATAAGCTTGCTTTAAATCTAAGCTAGTGAAATATTTATACGCGGATAAATTTACAATAATATTTTGAATTTTGGGAAGAGGATAAGAAGCTCCCTGAATAACTGAATTAAGCATTCTCAAGTCTAACGCCAAACGATATTTTTGCTTACCTGAACCGTCAGGCTTTTTCTTTACAATTAAGATAGGGCAAGACCATTCAGATCAATGCCTTTCTATTATTCCTGCTTCAACAAGATTATCTATTTGATCTTTAGCATCTGCTTGAAGTGCTTGTGGAATGCTAAACGGTAAAGTTTTTATTGGGAAGTCATTAATAAATTTGATATTAGGTACAATGCGATCAGTATGACCAAGTGTCTTAAGAGATTTGGAATTATTTAATTATTTTAAGAGAAGATCAGAGATTTCTTTCTTTTCATTTGCTTCTAAATGTTCCAATTTAAAATCATCTATAGAAAGATCTTATTTTCTCTGAGCAAGTACTTGATCAGATGCAGTAATAAAATTACAATAATTTTTATTTATTGAAAGATTTAAATTACTTTCCAGTTCATTTTGATCAACAATTTCATCTGGAATACTCAGATAACCTACTTCCATATTCTTATTCAAATGAACAACATGATCAGATAAATTTTCAATGTAAACTGGCATAATTTTGGGATACGAGATATTTTGAAATTTAGAATCTAATTTTATACGTGCATCATGGCATAACGCATTATTAGAAAAAATATTGCTACAAAATAGCATCTCATCTTGATTTGGTGAGATATCAGTTTTAATTTTTACAAATTTGTGTTCATATGGATTCAAGTTAACTTTGTGTGCAAGATAGGCACAGATCTGATCATGCAATTCATTACTGTTAACATTATGCACAAAATCACTTGAAATACTGTCATTATTATTTACCTCACTTTTAAAGCTTTTATCGACACATATAACATTTATTTGACTTTTTCTACATTTATTTTTTAATGGTGCTTCAACACCATTTATTGAGGCAGTATTATCACTGGGATTAATAACAATATTACTTTTCACAATAAAATCACAACCTAAAATTCCAACAAATTCGGAAGAATTTGCAATTTCAACAATATAAAAGGTATGCCGAAAGAATATTTTACCAATTTTGATAGACACAGAAATGCAAGAAGAGAATTTAACTGCAGAATTAACAGTTGAAATAGGTACTGAAGAAGCTAAATGTTTGTAAGAAATATCTTTTTTTATTTCATTTTAGAAATTAAGTGATAAAATTGAAATTGAACTTTCTGTGTCCAGTAACAGAAATGCCTCAAATTTACCAAATTTACTGGAAATAATGGGTAAAAATGAACACTTATCATACACATTATAAATGACTACTTTTTCATCTGTCTGTGTTGACTGATTGGTGCAAATCTGAACTTCCTTAGAAGTTTGTGAATATGTCGACTTTACTTGTCTTTCATCAGACAGTTTAAATACATTTGCTGATGACCCAAGACAGTTTTGCGACAACAGCTCATCAGCTGTACTGCGTCTCACTGGTCGTTTAAAGGCTGACATTGGTTATAACCAGAGTTATCAAAATTAGTATTTTTGTATTGTCTATAATAATTCTGATTATATAATTCCTTTCTTTTACACAAATTCTTATTTTTAAAACAGTGGAGAGCCAAGTGACCTCGTTTAGAACAAATTTGACAAATATTCACCTTTCTGTTATTTTTATTTTGAATCTTAAGACCAAAATTTCGAGAGTTTTTCGATTTATATAACTCACGAGTGTCCTTCTTAAAACTAGGACGTATTTGGGTTTGTTTAGTGTCATTTTTTTGTGTATTATTTATGAATGACAAAGCATTTATTTTCTCTGATAATTTGGATATCTGTTTAGAAAAATCCATATGATTAGAATATTCATAATGAATAATAATTACTCACTGGACAAAATATTTTGTAAAAACTCTGCTCTCTCTACGGCTTTATCATAGTCATAAATTTTTTCTTCCTTAATTTTAATTTGAATATCAATTGGTAAACATTGCAAAAGTTTCTTATATTTTATTTCATTAAGAAATTCAGGATCTCTTGTTTTAAAAGCCTTATTGGCCAAAGTGTTTAATCTATGAGAAAAATTATTTACATTTTCATTAGGTAACTGTTTGATATTATCAAATTCGATATCAATAACTAAATCGGGAAAGTTCCTGTTTAATTACTTTTAGGCTATTTGATTTCTAATTTTGTTATTTTTAAGAAAAAAAATTTAGGGCAGGACCTGCTAATTTTGTTTTGATAAACAAAACCTCCTGGTCATCTGTCTATTTTTGTATTTTTGCATAATTATTGACTACATCAAAGAAAAAATCCAAAGTGTTTGGATCCCCTTCATAGCAGGGTACTGAAATGCTAAAATTATTTTTTGATGAAGTCATATTCAAAAAACATATACTTAAAAATACTTAAGCTTGTTTAAATATATCATAATCAATTACAAATAATAATAACATACGACAAATATATAATATGAAACACAAAAAGAAAATAAAGAGAAAAAAAATATATGAACATTACCTGTCGCCTAAGCTGAAGGAAACATTATAAGAAAAAAAATTAATACTTTTCCTTTTTTTGTGGAAATATCATACTAATCAAGAGAAACAAAAAAAATGGGAGGGGGGGGGGTAAAATTGACAACAATCAAATTAAATGTTTTCACATACAAATGAAGTCGGCTTCCTTTCTATTTTTTTTTTTTTACACTTGCAGAAAACACCGACAGTTATTTTGTAGAATAACTTTGTGTTTCGAAATTCCATTTGAAACATTCTAAGATTCTACGTCATTCTCAAAAAATTCTACGTCCTACTTTCACTAATCAGCATAATATCTTGTTATATCTCGTACATTTGAACATAAAATAGCACCTGTATGTACTATAAACAGGGTTGGCATTTTTGCCGGCAAAAAGGTATTTTTGCCAGGACAGTGGAAAAAACCGGAAAAAACCAGGGAAAAAATGGAAAAAACCGGCAAAAATGGAAAAAAACTATATGTCTTTAATGTGTTATAAAATCTGCATGCTAATAAGGATAGTAATAGTATAAACAATTAAATTTAACAGTGTATTATTTAATATTTTAATTTCATTTTCTAATTAATTAATATTAAATATTTTAAATCTTTAAAAAATAGGTGGGATTCAGTCTTACTTAGGAATTTAAGAACAAAATAAAAAATTACATACCTAATTTTTTTTAAATCTTAAATCAGGGATATGTTTAGGAAAATTTTAGGTTCTTTAAAGGACCCTTCACAAAATTCTTTAACCTCAAACAGGATTCTTCATAAAATTATTTGTCTTTCAAATCGACATTTCACCTTTAAACTGAACTTTTCAAAAATTTAATCATTTTAAAATAAAATCTGGCCTGTTAATAAACATTTGAACTCACCAAAAAATATATTACTTAGCTTCTCTATATGTGAAGGGTAGAACCTGAAAACCTAATAATTTAAAATTCACAAAACTGTCTAGAATTTTCACAAAGACTAGAAAAGTCTAGACAGACCCCTGTAAGTAATGTATTTTATCAGTCATTAACATACATATTTTTTTAATTATCAAAAGATTTTCACTTTCAAATATGTCCAGCAAGCAGTGCTGCTATTAAAAGATTTTTTTCAAATTTTTCATTTGTGCAAACTGAGATTCGAAATACTTCAACAGATACTCTTTCAAAACTTGTTTACTGTCATGCCATGCTAAAGCAGCAAAATTTAGGTTGTGAGGAAGATATTGCTGAAATATTTGAAACTTAATAGTTTTCTACTTTAAATATAATTTTATATTAAATTAAATTTAGGTTACTATAACTGTTTCTTCGAATTTCTAACATATAAACTATAAATATAAATGCTTTACTCAGTCTCAATAGTTCTATTATGTGAATTAATAATTGTATAAACATGAATAAATGAAGTTTCTATTTATTTATATTAAAATTGGTATTTTTTTTCATTTATAATCTTGTTATAAAAGTTAGTATTCTTTCATAAAGTGCATAATTATACTTATTTAACTTAAAAGTTAAAATAAATTTAGAATAATATTGATTTTTTAATTAAGTATGCAGTTTATTTTTTCTTTTGTGAAATATTTTTCTCTTTCTGGGGAAAAAATTTAAATGGACAGCCTATTTTTGCCACTTCTTTGGCAAAAACCTATTTTTGCCGAGACGGTTTTTACCAGGTTTTTTCCACCTTCGGCAAAAACTCGCCAACCCTGACTATAAAACTTGAAATCACCATATTCCGAAAATATTTCTTTACTGCACCACTTGGAATTTGCAACATAACGCGCTGCATACAAGTCGTATATTTTCTGTCACATTATTTCGTAGACACTTGCACTAGTTACCAGAAAAAACCTTCTTTTAAGGCACCAAGTTCTATAATGGCAAAAATATAATAAAAGCCACCTTTATGTGATTGGCCGAGATCGCAGTTCTATATTGTAGAGTACACCAGGTCCATATTTTACTTTTTTTTTTCTGGAACGAAGTGATATAAGCATCTTTTGATAAAGAAAGTCCGTTCATAAACAGCTTGACTAAATTGTCTTTATTTTGCAGAATACAAGAAATATGAGCCTATCAAAACACCAGGAATGCGGCATATATACACAAACTTTCACTAGCATTAAAAGAAACATCTTTTCATTTTCAACAACAACGAATTGTGCGAATTGACTTGTCTGCGACAAAATGTAATCTGAATAAATTTTCACATTTCACAAACGCCAAGAGAAAATGTCTTGGCATGCTATAGATTCCCAATCCGGTCTAAAAACGTACAGGTAAAAAGAACCATTATATATAAAGCAATTGGAAAAATTTTAAATGAGTGTTGTCAAGAATACAATAATTATCGCTCATGGCGAAAAATGCGTAACTCACAGTAACCCTAAAAGGAAATTACACAATCAGTAACAATTAAGTTCTTTATACAAGACAAAATGAGTCGATTGGGAAATAAAAATAGCAGTTATTTAAAACAGAAAAAATATTTAATTTGTTTGATATTTAATCAACTGAAAAGTAAGAAAGAAAAATCTAGAAATGGAATGATATTTTAAGACTAACTTATTATTTGTTTTTTATTATTATTTTATATGCAATTTGAGTATGAACACTCAATAAAAATACCTATTAAAAAATGTTTTTCTTTTAAAATTAAATTTTAAAAGAGGGGGGGGGGGGGAACCAACATTTGAAATATTAATAGAGATATATAAAATAGAATATGTGTTACATCACAGTCCCTTTTTAAAATTTTATTGTCTAAACAAGAAACTGGTTATAATGCTTATTTCACATTCACAAAATTAATTTGACATAACATTTGACATAACATATGACATTTGACACAAATTAATGGGGGGAAAAAAAGAAATCTTACCATGACAGCATTGCTTTTGATTAAAATACGATGACTACAGGCTTGGTCCTTTTCTAAGAGTAAAATCTCATAAAATGTTTTCCATAACAACTCATATGTATAAGATGAAGTTTTACTAGAAAGTAGAACATGAACTTTAGACCATAAAAATTTAAATTAACATAGGCAAAAAATTTTTTTAGAAATATCATAGACTCCATATTATCTGACACTGGCATTCACACGAACAGGAGTGTGTCAGAAAATTTAAATTACCAGACAACCAAAATGATAAAGTTTCTAATTGTACAAATATTAAAGTACAATTTAAGAAAAAAAAAAAAAGAAAAAAAATAGCCACCATTGTAAAAAAAAAAAAAAACATTACCATAAAAAAATTATTATTAATGAAAATAACAATTTAAAAAAAAGTTTATATAATTACAATACTCTATAACTAAGTTAACTATTTTTTGTCATAAGTAAGAATAGGAGGGAAAAAAATACATTAACTCCTTCAGGACAAGAGTCTTTTGCAGAATTTTTAACTATTCATAACTGTTTTTTTTTTAAACAGAAAGTTTTGGTCTAGTTGAACTTTGAAAATGCTCAGATTAAATAAGGTAAAATTTACAATAAAAATTTACTGGTGAGAATAATCAAAGATTCTAAGCATCTTATGCGGCACATATACCGGTTGCTCATCCCCAAGGGGGTAATACATTTTTGTTCTCTCTGTAATTGTGATTCATTTTCCTATTTCAATTTTTATTGATTTTCAAATCACAGGTTCATACTCATTTTCAAAAAAGAAAAAAAAAAATTCTCTGAGAATCCCCTGATGTATTTTTTCAAGATGTATAATTTTTCCATGTCATTAATTAACAACATTTTGAAATCAATATTATGACACTATCAGCAAATAAAATAAAATAATGAAATAGATTAAAATAATAATAAAGTAATCCCAAAAATAAAGTTAATACGTCACCATAAACAATATGAAGAAATTTTTAAAGGAAAAACTTCATAGCCTGCTACATCCACTGTATGGTTTTATTACCTCTTTGAAAAGCATTATGAATAATATGAAGACTACAAGTGCAAATATCAGTTGAAAAATGTCCTTCCTTTATTTTTCATAAGTTCCTCTTGAACTGTTACAGGTTTAATTATGGGTTCATGAATAAATACCTGAAATGTTAGCGAGAACAGTGCTGACTTTAGAACAAAAGGCCTTTGTCCCAGGGGAAAGTGATAAAAAAGAGACTTAAAAAAGGCAATACTGTAAAAAACATATTTGGCACAGGTGTACTTAGTGCACCTGTTAGTTTACAGGTTACTCATCTACTAGTTTTATCTTTATTTTAAATGATAAGTGTACATCTCAAACTTTTCATTTTTAAAATTTGTGAAATTAGAATGCTTATCCAGAATAAAATCTGATTTTTGTCTTTCATTTGATGAGAAAATTTTTCATGAGAAAGCATGGGAGCTAAGATAGCTAGTTAATAGACAATTTTCTACCAAACATTACATGAATAAATCAGGATTCAACTTAAATTTGGATTTTTTTTTTCTCCTAACAGGAGAAAAATGACATATTTGAGAATTATTTTCAAAATATTTCTCAAAAATGGATCCATAAAAACAATCAATCAATGTAAAACAGGAGAGATCATTCTGAGAAGGGGAAAAAAAAATCTGATATTCATAGCCAATTTTCTGAAAGGTTACTGCAGATAGGGGATACTCTCCCAATGATAGTTGTCCTTTTTCCCTGCAGCCTAATGATCAAACTTGCATTTTTTTTTCCAATCCTTTGGTGGCATTTACGTTTTTTCTACAGTGCTCTGACAAAATTCACAATTCTTGCACAATTTTTTCATGAGATCATTTGAAAAATTGTGCATTTTTTTCTACAATCCATTGACTAAATTTTTGTTTTTTCCATGATCCATTGCTGATTTTCACATTCTTTCCATAATTTGTTGACAAAATTTGCATTTTTCTGTGATCCTTTACTGAAATTCAGAGTTTTTTTTTCGAGATCCCTTGTTGGAATTCACGTTGTTTTAGCAATTCTTTGGCAAAAATTCATTATTTATGCGATCATTGGTTGAAACTCACATTATTTATGAAATTCTTTGATGAAATCCATGTTATTTCTGTCTGTTCTTTACTGAAATCTGAATTATTTCTATGATTTTTTGCCAAAAACTGAATTATTTCTGCAAGTATTTGTCAAAATCTACATTATTTCCATAGTCATTTGACAAAATTCCATTTATTTTGCAATTCTTTGGCGAAATTTGCATTTTTGCTATGATCTGTTGTCAAAATTGTGATTTTTTGGGATCTGTAGACAAAATTTGCGTTATTTCCACAATTGTTTGATGAAATTTATACTGTTTCAATGACTTTTAGATGAAATCCACATTATTTTGCAATCCATTGATAAAATTAGTGATTTTATGCAATCCTTTTAAAAAATTTGTGGGATCTTTTTGCAATTCTTTAATGAAATTCACATTTTTTCGCAAACTATTGATGAAACTGCTGATTTTTCCTGTGAACGATTGACAAAATTAGCTTTTTTTAGCAAATATTTGTTGAAATTTGCAATATTTTTTAAGGTTATTTTTTTCCTGTGAATAATTGAGGTAACTCGGGAAAAATCAGAATTTCAGTATTGAAAATGAAAATATATCAGAATTCCGGTATATAACTGGAATACTATCTCCCCTGATTGTTTTCAAATCTCATGATGTTAGGTGTCTCTGAGACTTAAATTACAGAATTCGACAGATGTGATGATATAAAGCACACAAATAGCAGCAATTGTCCTTAATTTCCCAGGGTAGATAGTCATTTTGCCAGATTTTTATTTTTCCAGGTTTGGGAACTTTTTAAAATTTTTTGAAGTTATGTACATGTTATTGGCAATTACCATGTAATCTCTGTTGTTGGGTCCCAGGGTCTTTTGTATATTCTTCATAATGGGAAAAAAACTGGTGATATGACTAAGAGGTTAAACAAACCATTAACATGCTTGTGTCACTAAAATACATATAAATGCTAAACTTGAAATTCTAATGGCATGAAACTGTAATGAATGGAAATAAAATGGACTCACTTATAAGAAGCGGCAATTACACTGTTGATTGCCACCTGAGACAATCACTAAGCTTCAAGTTGCAGCACTCATCAAATATATTCAGAGCCCTGAACCCCACTTTTCATTACTTTTAATTTAATCATGAAATTAGCTTTCATATTTTTTAATGAAGTGGGTAGTATTTAGAAGAAAGGAAAATAACCTTGGATGGACACACAGCAGATCATCTTGGTATGTTTGTCTCAAGTGGTAATCAGCAATCCCACAGCTAGTCCTTATCATAAGTTAGTCCATTTTATTCCTATTTGTTATACAGTACAGAACCATTTATCCGGAATGGTTGGGGTCAGATGCATTCCGAATAACTGGTTTTTCCAGTTAACTGGTTGGGCATTAAAGCAGCATCCATTTGATAAGTTTTATGTAATATATGTGGTTGTGGTATTACTTCTAATCTTAAATTAATTATTAGATTACTTGAATTAAAAATAAGATTCAAGTAAGATTAAAAAATAAAATTTGATAGAATGTAATTTATGGGAATGCTTTAGAAACAAATTCTTGTTTCCTCTGCATGAAAATAGAAAACATCTAAAGTAGGGTAACACCCCCAGTAATTGGCACATTAAGAATTTGTTGTTAAACTTACTTAAATTTTCATTACAAAGAAATAAGCTATTTACTTGGAAATATTTTTAAATCAAAGAATGTATATCTGTGCATCTATTTTGCCCACTAAAAGCAAAAAAAATTGATAAAGTATTTTTAAAAAAATATATTTATAAAAAGTTGCTGAAATCACCAGTAATTGGCACCTAGATCACCAATGTATGACACCTTGTGATCCAGTAATTGGCATATGTTTATATTTTAAAAAAACTTTACATTTTGCATTGGGTTTAATCGCTTTAAATGAATTTATTGTAGATGAAGATGCCATAATTCAGGTTTTTGAGAGTAAGAAATCAGCATATTAGTCTGAAATGTGAACACTTTAAAACAATACAATATACTTACATTAATACTCAGTAATTGTCATGCTGTCTCCAGTAATTGTCATATGAAGCTTTAATGGATTCTAATTACTGATAAAATTTATATTTTAAAATAAAAACAAATGATAAACAAAATTAGTCTATAATTTTAAAAGTACTTCCAAAATAAATGGTTTAATCTCAAATTCTTACGAATTCCTTGTAATTGGAGTAGGTGCCAATTACTTGGAACTAGCAAAATTAAAGCACCATTAATTGGCATCTACCATTAATTCAGAAATCCAAATATTTGTGTCGAAAATACTTTTACACAATTAAAGTAACCCTTTTTAACTAAACAAAACTGTTGTCAATTAAAATTTAAAATATATTATAAATCGGATAATAATGAATTGAAAAGCATGCCTTCCTTAAGCGAAAGAAGAAGAATTTGCAACAAAAATGGCTAATTTGATACATGCCATAATTGTTTCTCTTTCCTAGGCTCTATTGTCATCTTGTAAAATAAATCAAGGTTATAATCTTTAACGTAAATGAACATATAACTGATATATGGTCTTGAATTTTTAAAAGACTGGATATAAATCTTATTTTAGGACATGTTTGTAAAATGTGCCAATCACTGGTGCATGCCAATTACTGGGGGTGATATCCTATAACTAAATACATTTCCATCTCAAATACTAGATGCAATCATCAAATTATACAATTGTTTCAAGCAATATTTATGTAAAATTAGATGTGTATGACACTTTTTTCTGCAAAGATTCCATCATCATAGATTAGAAATATCATTCCGGATAACTGGTTTTCCGGTTAACTGGTTTCCGGATAAATGGTTCCATACTGTAGTTTCATGACATCTTATCACAAGTTTAGCAATTAGGTGTATTTTAATGATTTAAACCTAAACCATACTTATGAAGAGCAAAATTAGATTTTCCTGGCATTACAATTTCATATATTTAGTTCTATAATCAGAAAATTCTTTTTGAATTTTTCTTGGAAATTTTCCTGATTTTTCCTCAGGAATGGTAAATTTCCTTGACATTTCTCTGTCTTTTCCAAGTTATTGAGGTGGTAGATGCATATTTTGTATTAAATACATTGAATATGTCTTGTTTGTAAAAGTATCACTCAATTTTTTTTCAAAGTGCCTGGGTTTCAAGAAGCCAAAATTAAACCTAGTAACATTATTGCGAAGTATTTTAAACAGAGTGCGATACTTTTATAAAATGTCTATTTTAAAGTTTGTTTAATGTTTAGTATAGACAGAAAACACTGGTTGAAATCAGCAGCAATTTAATTATGTTATGTGTTAAAACAATTTCAAAGATATATATATTTTATGGTACAACAAAAAAAAAAAAAAAAAAAAAAAAAAAAAAAAAAAAAAATCAAAATATCAATTCCAATGCATTTACAACATTATTTCATATTAAAAAAAGAAAATCTATTTTTCTTAAGTCAATATATGATTAATGTATTAAGATAGATTATTTTATCACTACTATTGAACAAATAAATACCTTTTATTATAAAAAGCTTATTTATATGAAAAAATATGTAGAAATTAAACTGAAGAGGTCCAAATATCAAACAGTATCTTCTCAATTTATATTATCATTATCACATACAAAAAATATTTAAATATGTTTATTAATAAATAATAAATACCTTATGCAATGCTATTAGGATTACAAAACAAAAAGAAAAATAATTTCAGTTAGGTAGAGAGGTTAAGAAAAGATCGGTCTGTTGAGTTTTTAAAAATAATTGGAATTAGCAAATTTTAACATAGCAAAATTACATGGGAACTAATTCATCTGCTGCGATACATATATGGATCATAAAGGGTATATGAAGTAAGGAATAGGGATGCACTGAATATTCAGTATTCAGCCATATTACTGAATTTTTGGTCCAGCCAAATATCAAACTATTTATTTAGCTTGGATAAATTTAAAACCAGTCACTTTATTGAATATTCGGTTCAGCCAAATATCAAAACTATTCGGTCTAACCAAATAGTTAACCTCTTTAAAATATATATTTTTTAACTTTACAAAACTTTTGCTTTTAACTGTCACTTAATAAAGGTATTCATAATAATTAGTCAGAATCATCTTTAAATAAAAAAAGAATTCTTTTACATTATTTATTTGCTAAGTGTCACTTAAGAAAATTAACCATAATTTGACAACCTTCGTAGGAACTAATGATGTACAAATGCAAGTTCTTGAATATGAGCTTTATTTGTTAAATAATCAGTTTCTTGCTTTGTCACAAACTGGGTGTTTTAAACAGAATGGAGAAAGTTTTCAAGGGGTGATAAAATAGGCTAATAAGCAAGCAATTTTTTGTCTGGCAAACCATGATCTCAATTCATTTATTCAGTCAGAAATACACTGCATCTCACCCCAGGTCAAACTTTAATTTTCTTTTGTTAGTTTAACAATAAAGGAGGTATTATAAATATATTGTCAACAGAATTACTTTAATTTCTGCGAAATATAATAACGTGACAAGAAGTGCAGGAAACAAACTATTCATGTCATATCTGAACAGCACTCACTAAGCTAGAATTTCCTTTATTAAAAATGCAGCTAACAGTACATACACTGCATCATTGGCCAAAATTCAGCTTTTCCAATGACAGAGTTTCCCCCAGAGGGTTTTATGGGGGCGCTCTGCCCCTCCTGCCCTTTAGTTTAAAAAATAGCACCCCTCATTTAAAAACTAGCACACCTCTTGTCATTCATTAAAAAAAAAATAATAAATAAAAAAAAAAAATAGCGTTTTTTTGCCCCACATTTGAAAAAATGCAGCCCTCTAGCGTTGATCCAAATGTACTATAGCATGTAAATTACGCAAAAAATCAGCGACAGAATGCAAAAATAGCATAATACGCGTCCTGTGGGCCGGGTAACTTCGTCAAAAAATTGCTAAAAAAATCCAGATCCATTTCATTAAAAATCCAGAAAAAAACGACTAATTTCAGGCAAAATTCACAAAAAATGACAAATTTCGTCACAAATTTTAACAAAACGGCATATTACCTCAAAAAACCATGGAAAAACGAAAATTTTCTTCCAAAAATCATGATAAAACGGAAAATTTTGTCAAATAAGTCGCAAAAAACAGCAACTTTCCTCAAAATATAGCGATAAATCGGCAAATTTCATCAAAAAATTCCGAACAAATTGACAAATTTCATCCAAAAATCGCAATAAAACAGAAAATTCTGTGAAAAGTTCCGTTTTTTCATGATATTTTCACAAGATTTGACTTTTTTTTAAGCAAAATATGCCGTTTTTTGCGATATTTTAACAAAAACTGCTGTTTTTGCGATCTTTTAATAAAATTTGAAGTTTTTTCACGAAATTTGCTGCTTTTCGCGATTTTTAGCAAAATCTGCCGTTATTTGCGATCTTTTAACAAAATTGGCTGTTTTTTCATGATCTTTTAAGAATATTTGCCGTTTTTTCGCGATCTTTTAACAAAATTTACTTTTTCTTCTTTTTTTACAATTTTTTGATGAAATTTCTGTTTTTTCACGACTTTTTGAACTGCTAGATTAAACTCTATAAAAGTGCCCTGAAAAATGTAAAAATTGCCCTTTTCAGAACAGTAGCGCCCTGCCCTTTTTTAAACCTGGGGGAAACTCTGCAATGATGACGTCTCATTTTATACAAACAAATTAATATGATGCAAATCTCACTAAAATATCTTCTTTTTGTCATAGTTGTAAACGAAAATTCAGTTACAGCCTTTCAATGACACACATTGCATTTTTAATGAAGTAAGTGGAATGACATGTCATTTTTATTCAATGTAAAAAAATTCCATTTATTAGTTTCAGTTAAGGCTCCTGTTTTTGCGAACTAAAGCTATTCCTATGGGGGAGGGGGGGGGGGGTATTTTCTGATAACATCATTTTGATGTTTTTAAATATTTTTTTGCTTTGGAAATCTGAAGTCCCTCGCCACATCACTCTGTTTTTACTTTTGGCAGTTTACTCACTCTGATTTTACTAGCAGATATTTTTTTTTTTTAAATGAGACTTTCATTTTCACAACCAGTTTTGAAAGTGAAATTAAATTTACAAAAAATATCTGCAACCAAAATTGAAAAAAGGAGCAATATGGAGAGGGATCTCACCTATACAAGGAGCCTTAACATAAGGCATGGAATTTAAACAGGGTTCATACTCTCTTTCAATGATAAAATTCAAGCACCTTCCTCTCAAATTTCAAGCACCTTTTCAGAAATTTTACAAATGGAAATTTTAACATTAAAAAACATACTGTAAAAGTGTCAAGAGAAAAAATATTTTTCATTTACAAATTTTCAGGCTATACATAACATACTGTAGCAAAGTTTTAGTGTAAAATGTTATGAGAAAAATCTTCAACATATAATAAATATCTTTTTGCATTCAAATTATTTGAAAGTTATTTCTGCTAACAGTAGCACAATTTTTATATTTTGTCAATTTAATTTTTCCTCATGAAAGGCTGCACCATAAATGCAATCGAAGAAATAACTTCAACAATAAATTTATCAATAATTTAATTAAATAGAAAAGATACTATATGCATAATGCATAAGAAATATCTCCATATGCATAAGAAACATATATGCAATTGCTAAGATTCAGATTTTTTTTTTTTTTTTTTTTGAGTGGGGAGAGGGGGCACAAGAGAAACAAAAATCTTTTATGATTTCAATGGCTCTTCTTATAGCTGGTATGCTGCCAAAATTTCAAGGCAGTTTTGATTATCGGTGATATTTTATAACAACCTTGAAACTTTGCTGGACAGTACTTGAACACTCTAAGTGCTGTTTTTAAAACTATTTTAACCACCCTGACCCTATCAATAGATTCAATGATGGATTTAACCAGTCATTTACCATAGCGAAAAACACAATCGTAAACTGTAAAAAAAGTTTTTTTTTTTTTTTTCAATAACAAAAATAATAAATAAGATCAAATTTGCAGAAGAATATCAGGCAAACATCATATTTTCCCCTTCATTAATTAAATTTTTCTTTGTTAATAATATCACTGATTGAAAATAAAAGTGCAAATAAAATAATAATATATTTAAAAAGTACAAGATATTATATACAATCTTTTTATTTCACATGTTTAAAAAAAGAAAAAAAGAAGCGAGGGGATTATAGCATATTGAGCAAGAAATAATAAAAATAATTGCTTAAAACTGAAACCGTTAAAAATTAAAACAAACTTTCTATTTATTATTAATAACAAAACTTTTGAAGCTTTTTCTTTTCAAAATCTAAAATATGTGCAAATTTAACAGAGGCCCAAACAACAATGGACAGAACACACAGAAATATTCTGACAAAGCCAGTGTAGCCCTCAATCATAATTTTGTTTTAAAAGATTTTTGTTTAAAAAATATTAAATCATTCAAATTCGATCAGGGTCCAGGCAATGACAGGTGGGTCAATTAGTATGCAATTAAAAACAATAATTAATCTAATCACTGCATGAGAAAATTTAGATATGGGATACTTGTACTTTCTTTTTGGTTGGAGAAAGTTCAATTGTTGCATTATTAATAATTATTTTATTAATCAAAAACAAAATAATGAAGCAAAAATAAATCACTTTTTTTAAAGGTCAAAATTAAATGGAATCCAGATAAATTATTTAATTTAAAAAGAAATTAAATCCAACAAGAGTCATGACTTTTCCTGCTCCTCTTTTCTAGTAGTAATGTTTAACAACACGTGAACAACAATATCACCTACAATCCTCCTAACTTTTACAATATCAGAATTAAATATTTATTGTTATAGAAAACACTGCTCAAATGACTTATTAATGCAGATTCACCCATTTCTGAAAAGCACAGCATAGTTTGCATTGAGATTGGTATAAATGTGGAAAATGCATTAGAACAACCCAACACTGGATTGTCCTAATGCATTTTCCACATTATTCAATACTGTTCTAACGATTGCATATTTCTTGTTCTATCCACAGTTTATTGAAAAGTACACTTTTCAGATATCATTATAGCATATCTCAATAATTACTATTATATATCTACAGAATGCAGATGAAAAACTGTTAGTTGCAAGGACTACTTTACATGCATCTGTGAAAGCATCAACTGATTGAGCTAAATATACAGAACAAAGTGAAGCACAAAATGCTTGTACTCTAACTTCCTATAAAGAAAACAATTTAAAAACAAATATTTTCATTCACCCAATTTTTTTTTTTTAAAAACATTTGGGATTATTATTTTAATTTAAGATATTAATAAGAAAAATTAAGCACCTATAAGAAAGCATTACAAAAGTTAAGCACCTTCATTAAAATTTAAACAAATTCAAGTACTTTCAAGGACCTTTTTACTCTCCTAAAAATTCAAGGACTTTTAAGCACTTTCAAGTACAGTAAGAACTCTGTTTAAATTTTGTTTATAAAAAAGATTTAAACCATTCTCTTCTAACCTTCCTCTAAATAATAATTCAAACAGATTTTTTAGAACAAAGTTTAGTTATAAAAATGTCTTGTTTATCTAAATGAAATTATATGTGCTAAATTTTATGTAAAATGGTTTAAAGTTTAAAATTTAACTTTTCTGGCATTTAAAAGCATTCAGCCAGTCAAATATTCAGGGCAAAATAACTATTTGGTGCATCCCTAGCATGGAGATTACAAGATGGATAAGCTATGCTCCATGCTTATTAGGACCTCAATGTGACTAACACATCTTTTTTTCAAAAAGTTAAAATTCCCAAAAAGTTTTATATTAGAAGTAGGTAATTTTTGTTTTAACTTTGTACCGGCTCTGTTCACAAGACACAATCATTATTTCTACATATTATTATAATTGTAAACCTTTTTTTTTTTTTTTTTTTTAAAAAAAAAGAAAGACAGAAAAAGCAAATAAAACCAGGAATTTTAATAAATAAAAGTTAATAAATAACTACATAGAAACAAAGAACATTTCATATAATAATTATTCTGATTCAAATTAACCACTTAACCGTTTGCCCCGAGATAATTCTGGGTAAAAACACTGTATCCCCATATCCGTCACTGGTTAAGTGGTTAAACTTATTTGACATGAGAGAGAAAAAAAGAAGATTGGAAGTTGTACACCACAAGAAATCTTAAGTAGACAAAATCTATGCAAATTTATAATCTACAAATGCAATGAATTTTTAATCTATTTCAATTTTATTGATCTTGAAAAAATGAAAAGCATAATACATTATAACACTTACAAAGAAAATGATTTAATAGAAAGCATAAATTCTCAAATTGCAATTTAAAATGAAATGAAAAGTAAAATGTCTCACTTTTGAAAATTTCCAAACTGTTCAAAAAACCAGTTGAAGATTAAATCTTTTTTATTTGCAGCTATCACTTTATCACTAATGTACATTTTCTTAATCAACTCAAATCTCCTAGGCAAAACCTTAACTTCCACAGATTTGGGAGACATAACTAAACAAAAAAAGAAGATAAAAATAACTAAATTTGATTTTTTTATTTTATAATTTGATGAATAAATATTAATTCATATACTAAAAACTGGAAATTGTACATAATAGTTTAACCATACAAATTGGAGTGGGATATAGATATTTGCACCCTTTGGCAGTAGAAGGTAGAACTAAAGGATTCTGCAGTGTTCATGGAACACACCTCCTATATACAGTGCCAGAGATTCATTTAAAAGCATATTGTGTTCCCTGGTGGTGGAAGGTGAACATGCAATTTTTTTAAGGATGAGTGCAGCACATGCAGTACAATCCTTTCTCTATAATCTATAATCTGCACTATGCTTCAATTGTAAACAAAACTGTTGAAATGTTGTTTCTTTAAAAAAGATATTGTACACTTTAACCCCTTGGGGTCGAGCAACACGTATATGTGCCACAAAAAGGCTTAAGAATCCTTGTTTATCCCCACCAGTAAAAATTTACTTTAAATTTGGCTTATTTAATCAGAGCATTTTCACAATTAATAAGGCACAAATTTCTGTTTTTCAAATCTGGTGACTAAACATTAAAAATTTCGTAAAAACCTCCCATCTCGAAGGGATCAACTATTAAAGAAAGACTAATCTGATGAATTTATAAGAATTTTTTAATGTATTTTAGGTTCATCAGAAGAAAATATTTAATGTATCTTATAAATAACTATAAGACTGCTATATTTTGAACACATTTGTTGGTTATATAAAATTGCTTTTGGAGAAGTGTTAGCTCTAGAGGATAACTATCTTAGTATTTTTTTAAAAAACAAACTTTTGTAACTGATCAAGAAATCATAATTTCTAAAAGGCTTTAAAATTAAACTGCAGAATATGAATTAAAAACTATACAGCAAACCACTATCAGTGCAATGTTTGACTGATTCAAAAATAAGTAGAAATGTTTTCTATTAATTTTGTACTATATCATTTAAATGTATTCTTAATATTCAATTACAGAGTTTCCCCCAGGTTTAAAAAAGGGCAGGGCGCTATTGTTCTGAAAAGGGCACTTTTTAAATTTTTCAGGGCACTTTTTCATTTTAAGGGCATTTTTTCATTTTTAAGGGCACTTTTATAGAGTTCAATCTAGAATCTAGCAATTCAAAAAGTCATGAAAAAAAACAGAAATTTCATCAAAAAATTGAAAAAACAAAAGAAAAAATGGGTAAATTTTGTTAAAAGATTGCAAAAAAAACGGCCAATTTTGTTAAAAGATCGCAAAAACAGCAGATTTTGTTCAAAGATCGCAAATAACGGAATATTTTGCTAAAAAGTCAAATTTCGTGAAAATATCGCGAAAAAATGGCAAATTTTATTAAAAGATCGCAAAAAACGGCATATTTTGCTACAAAATCACGAAAAACGTCAAATTTCATGAAAATATCGCGAAAAACAGAACTTTTCCATTTTATTGCGATTTTTGGACGAAATTTGGCATTTTTTCGCAAATCTTTTGACGAAATTTGCCGTTTTATTGATATATTTTGACGAAAGTTGCCATTTTTTGACACTCATTTGACAAAATTTTCCATTTCATTACGATTTTTGGAAGAAATTTGTTCGTTTTCCACGATCTTTTGAGGAAATCTGCCATTTTGTCAAGAAATTAGCTATTTTTTTTGCGAATCTTGCCGGAGATTAGTCGTTATTTCGCGATTTTTAACGAAACTTGCCTTTTTTTAGCGATTTTTTGACGAAATCAGCCGTCCCACAGGATGCGTATGAGGCTATTTTTTCCGTTCTGTCGCCAATTTTTCGCGTAATTTACGCGCTATAGCGCGTTTGGATCATCGCTGGAGGGTTGCGTTTTTTCAAATGTGGGGCAAGAGGGGCGCTATTTTTTAAACTAAAGGGCAGGAGGGGCGGAGTGCCCCCCTGAAACCCTCTGGGAGAAACTCTGCAATTATATATATACTTTTTTTAATTAAAAATAATAATAATAAAAAAAACATTTTATTTTATTTAAGTGTTTTATTTACTGAAATATTATATTTGCTGATAAATTCCAAATATTTGAATGTAAACAAAGAAATGACCTACCATTCACAAAATTCTATAAACTGCAAATCCCTTGACCCTGGCCTGTGCAGATTAGAGGGAAAGTACTGTATATGGTGTCATACAGAGTAGAGACTCAAACCATCAGCTTGTTAGATTCAAGGTTTGTTTTTCAGTGAATTTTTATATGAATTCAAGGTGCAAATAGAAAATTTTCCTGGCACCCCAGTAGCAGAAAATTTTGCAAATGTCTGTGACAGATACTTCAAGAACAAAAAATATTCTGCTGTTAAATTATTTTTACAACTGAAGTGTTAAATAATCGAACAATCACTGTAGTACTAATTACCTGTAGTACTTTTAGAGGCATTTTATAAATTTTTATTAATAATAATCTGAACTTTTTGCATTACCCACATAACTGTTAGCACTAGATAATTCGGGGGGTAAAAACTGTTTTCTCATACCTGCCATTGGTGAAGTGGTTAAGTAATACAGAGCTAAACAAAACATGAAGCAAAATAAATGTTCAATAAAAAAGAATCTGTAAAAGAAAAGAAAATCTGCAGTGTCTGTCTTGAACTTTCTGCCATTGGGCCTGGCATGTCCATATATGGTACAATAAAGAGTGGAGATCTGAGCCAAAAGTTAGTACAGTAGAACCCCGCAAATTTGGACCCCATTAATCCGGATCTCTGCATAATCCGGATCAATCTAATCAATTTTTTTTCAAAGTTTGAGAAGCGATTAGCAAATTTTCGATAACATTAATTCATTTTATGGTCTACAAATTGTGATTTCTTGAATAACAAGCAAGCTTAAACAGAAGGAAAAATATGCGAGAATGTAAGGGAAATTACACCTGAAAATTCTATGAGTTGTTAAAAAAAATAGTTGTTGTGATGTTGATACATCGACATTATCAATTGAATGAAGCAAAAAATAATGAAGTTTGAAGAAGTTGAAAATGAAGATGATTCAGACGAAAACACTATTATCAATGATAATTGACCAAAAGTTATTAGCCATAATGAAGCAACGAATCACTTACAACAATTAATGGTTTATTTTGAACATCAGTTGGAGACTGCACCCAACAATTAACTATGCTCAAGCGGTTGCATGACCGTGCGGCCCGCAAAAATTATACAAAAAACTGGCACAGCAGAAGATTTTATAATTACGAAATAAACATTTTTACTGTCTGTAAATATCCAGCATGTTCAATATAAAGATGATATACTGTAAGTATGTTTTATTTCATTTTTTTCTCATTCTCTGGATAATCTGGATTTTCGAGAATCCAGATTGGGTTTGGTCCCAATTAATACGAATTATCTGGGTTTTACTGTACTTTAATTAAACCATATATTTGTGCCATCATAAAAAGTCAAGAACTCTGCAAAAGCAACATTTTATTGCCCTTTTTGATATTTTAATAACTAGTGAAAATAAATGAATAATATTTGACAAACCTAAGAAATTGTTTTTATGATTAATAATTGTTATTGCCAGGAAGGCTCTGATACTCTGTTTTCTAAATAATTGTAAACAATTAATAAAGAAAGAAAAAAAAATTAATATCAGAAAAGGTACACCTGAAATAAATGGAATTTCATCCTTTAAGCATCCTACAGAATTTTCTATTCATGTTAAACAATTCATAAAATAGCAGCTATGAAAAGTATTTCTATGGGAAGTTTTACTTGATAACCTTACATATTTATCCGATTCACTTAAAAAAATTAGGTATAATATTGATTTTGTGTTAAATCAACCTTTGTTTCCAAAAATTACGGGTTGGAAAAAACCTGGTTAGGACACTTAAAGGGTTAAAATCATAAAATGGAGAATAGATCAGATCAGTATAAAAATGCAAAAAATTAGTCTTTATAGAAATTTTTATATTATTTAAAAGTTTCTAAGGTACAGATACAGGTAAAAATCTCTTTATTTACAATTTAAAAAACACATATACAGAGAATATGATAGTAATGGACACCCTTAAGAAGCTACTTCATTCAAATAAAAAAACCTGTTTGCTAATACTAATCCTATGGAAGAAATTTATAAAGATATCTTGGTTGCATTTAAATATTTATTTATTTTTATTTTTTTATTTTATTTTATTTATTTATTTGCATTGGATAGCTGAGATCAATTTATATGCACGATGCAGGCCATTTAAAACTTTTTGGTTTAATTTACAGGTATTTTTTATGGGACCGCTTTCATTTATGGAACCAGTTCATAAAGTGAAAGAACCTTCATAGAAAATATCTGCAACCAAAATCGAAAAAGTAAAAGACAGCCTGAACTCAAATCAATCTCAGCGATCCAATGCAATAATAATAATTTTTAAAAAATTGAAATGTAACTGAGATATATTTATAAATTTTTTCAATGGGATTAGCATTAGCGAATGAGTCTTTTCATTTGACTGAAGTAGCCCCTTACAGAATTCCTTTTTAAATTATTTTTTTTATTAATAGTTACAATTATTATATTCCAGTTTTTTTTTTCCTTTTCAATATTATATTAATCAATCAATAATATTTAACCATTCTTATAGCTGTATTTCTCAATATGAAAAAAAAATTAAATTTAAATAACAGAAATACATCAAAACACCCACCCAAAAGCCCAGTAATGGACACCACACAAAATGTAGTAAATATAAGTGTTTTTATGACTGTATTTAGAACCGGAATTTAATGAAGGCATATTAATGAAACAAAACAGTTATTTTCAAATAAATTTAACAATTAGGATACCAATAACTAATAAAATATTTGTGATAATCATTGATTCACTGTTTGTATCAATTACTGCAATTATCAAAAAATCGATATTTTAATTAATATAGATGGATAGTTTAAAATACTAAATATCAGGCAATTACTCCTATTAAATTATTGAGACAGTGAGGGAATTTAAAAGATAATAATAATAATAATAATAATAAAGTTTTGAGTATTAGGTGTTTGGTTTCGGCTCATTATTTTTAAACTTTCAGAGACACATGATATAGCTCTTGTAGTAATTAATATAACAAATATGAAAAAAATGATACTTTATATGGATATTTTAAATACTAAATAAAATATTTTCAAAATAAAACTGTAGAACTGATGCTTGAGGCTGCTGGTCTGCAGAATTACTACTTTTATGATTACTATAACTTTTATTAATATTATAATTTTTAGTATGTGTGTCAGAGGAACAAAAACATTTAAGGCAGAAAATAGATTTTTTACAAATTCTGCAATTTAAGTGTTTTATAATGAGCGATTAAGGCCTACGCAAAAAATTTTTAATAAACATGTATAGTTAATGTATCCTCATAAAAAGAATATTCTTTAATTTTTTCCCGAAGTTTTTCCGAATATGCGCTTATGAAGACTTGTCTCCTAAGATCTAAAAATAATGCATGCCGTTAATAAAAGTTATCCAAATTTAAATAAATTTAAAGATCTCTATAAAATTAAAATTTTTATGCATAACTAAGACGAACATTAATTTCTGAATCATGATGAATTTATGAATCATTTATATATAAATGATTTATATATAATCAGTTATATATAAATCAAGGAATTAAGATAAAAAAATCCGATTAACAGAAAGAGATGATTACAACATTATTTACGATTAATTTAAGCATTTTTATAGGCATGTTTTGAGATATTACAATGTAGTAAAACTCACTTAATGAATAAAATGAAAACTGTTAAAAATTCCCTAAAAGATTGTTGAAATAATGGCTTAAGATGAAAAACTCAAATAAGTTCTTAGTACCTACAGAAATCAAAACAAATACATGTGCTCAAACTTGTGTGCATTGATTTGCGCACTTGTCGGTTAAACTTTTCCTATGTAACTTAGCCAAGGCATTAACCTAGGAAAAGCTAGATCACAGACTGACAGACTTCTATCGTTCCAATCAATATTTTAATAATATTTTGCATTTTTATATTGAATTAATTACATAATACTGACTCACAGTAGTTCGGAGTTTGTACAAAACAATGATTCTATCCAAAATACAAAAATCAAGCCCACAGGGCGAGAGCAGTTTCGTTATGGAGTAGGTCTTATAGAAGAAATGAATTTTAAAATTCTTTAAATTTCATTTTTTTAAAGTTGAAAAGGAGTAAAACTACATTTCTTTTTAATTCTAACTTAAGGCCTTCGATACTAGTGGTGTTGGATGATAGTGGGTTTGCGGCTGTCAGGTCTATGATTGGTATTGGTGTCTTGTCGATAATGGTAAAAAGGCTATCTGTATCGTTTAGATTCCGGATCATGAGTAAGACAGTAACAGAAAGCTGCTCGCTGTACCCAGAAAACGGGTCAAACAATAACAACAACAAGGCTTTCAAAAAAAAAAAAAATAGATGCTCATGTTCGCTCACACAAAATCCAAAATATCACTACATAATCTACTTTAGCCCGATCAATGTTCGAAACCTGCAATTTTTTCGTCCGAGCTTTGTGCTAGAGGTCTGCATGGGTCGAAATTTTCAGTCCCGGGCGTGGCCCCACTCATAGAACAATAGGTTCAGTCCGGCCCGGCCTAAAGAATTTTTTGGGGGGACCCGGCCGATATAACAGCTAAAAGTTCGGTTCGAGACGTTTAAAAGTTAAAATCTCGGCTCGAGTGAATTTCTATAGAAATTTGTTTGCATATCAATTTGGTTAAAAACTTGTCTTTTACAAGGAGTTCTAACTAAAAATATTTACTTAACTTTTTTTAAATGTTTATAATAGACCGGGAGGGGGCAGCACAGACAATCACCTCATTCAGGTCATAGATGAAAATCTAGGATTAGCTGAATCTCAATTCGCATCTTAAAATACAATTGATCTGTCAAGTCATCTTGGTGGAAAACACCTAAAAACCCGATTTTAACGGTTGACTCACAGATTTATCGTTATGATTACTACTCCCAATTTTCCATGTTTTCATACTTTTGTGTGTAGGAAAGCACAAAGGCAAAGCTACGAGTCAACCGTTAAAGTCGGGTTTTTGGGTGTTTTCTACCAATGATTTGGCAGACCGAATGCGTTTTAATATGTTAATCAAGATTTAACTAATCCTAGATTATCATCCGTGAACTCGATGAGGTGATTCTCTGTGCTGCCGTCTCCCGGTCTATAATCGTTCGTAGAAGTGCCTCAAGCTGCGATATTTATTTTTTTTAATGAATCTACAGGGTGTCCACTCTCAACGATGGCCAATGGCTAATCTCCAAACCGTTAGTCATAGACATATAGTTCCAATTGCAAAAATGCTTTAAAAAAAAGGTAAAGTATTGTTTTTCAAGCGATTTAGGTCAAAAAAATGTTTTATTAAAAAATCACGAAAACTAAATTTTTATACTAAATTTTTTTATTTATAATAATTATTATATTATTATTATATTTTTATAATATTAAATTTATATATTAAAATAATAAAACTAAATTTTATTATTTTAAATTATAATCCAATGAGAAAAATAGTTTCAACTGCATTTTAATGCTATTATGCTCTTTCGAACATAACATGCATCTATGAAGTATATACTACTAAAGTATACATTCTGTACAGTAAGTGGTACAAAGAATATTTGTTATTAATTTACAGGGCTACATAAAAGTATTCCATTACATAATGGTATAGAGGGAAACATCATTTGGGGTACGTTTTAACAATATTAAATTACTTCACATTTTATGAAATTGATACACATTGCTGAGGTTTACTACAAGTTACTTCCTGTATAACAGAAAGCAGATATATCTATAGGGATATACATAAGATTTCGAATACTCCACTGTATCCGAAATACTGCGTACTATTGTTGCGTATATAGGGTTCTTTTGATATTATGGTTAGACAACTTCAAACTCTTGTCTCTTAGAAAAGTAGAAAATAATTTATTTACAGATCTTCAGAACAACAGAGTCTTCGAAACTCACAAATATTACTAGATATTGAAAAATAACTGTTCAAATCTATCGTACAAGTACAGATATAGGTCCCAGAGACTCTTTATGCAATGTCTCAACGGTAAATCACATTCAAAACAACGTAGAGAAAACTCAAACAAACTTGCTTAAACAATCGCAGCTCAATCAATGACTGACTGATAAATAATAACCACAACAACTCGTATTGCTCTCCTTATATAGGCTCGCAGCATGCGCCGGAAATTTCCACAGGCTTCTCGAATATTCCAGAAAACCACGGAATAACATTCAATGTATCAGTAGACCTAAGGGGGGTTACCATAGAGAGGGAAGGGTTACCATCGCCAACAATCGCCAAGTTTGTCGCCAACTTGGCGATACATCGCCAAATTTGGCGACCAAAATTAGTCGTCAAAAGTGACGCCAACTTGGCAATTTCGCCAAGCTGCCATACACATTCACTGAAAAATAATAGACAAGTTTGCTTGATAACAGAGACAATGTAACAAAAACTAATATTAGTAAAGGAATGGAGCTTAATAAGATTATTTACATTATTTTACAGTACAAACACTAACTATTTACAAAATTCGTAACACTACCCCCTCCTCAAAGACTGCACGTCCCGAGCAGTGCAATCCTTGAGTTAGAGGAAAACACTTAAAATAAATAAACAAATAAATAAATAGATTTACATAAATAAGAACTAATTACTATTTACATATTTACAAAAAGTGACTCATGACTATGGTCTGAAATTCCAGTTTTGAATTTCTAATCACTTTGGCCAAAATAAGTGGCTAGCCGGTTATAATGTACGACCTTAGGCTTGGTGTGTGGCGATTTTTGTAGACGTACGACGACGTCATTCAGCCTGTTGACGACTGTGTAAGGACCGTCCCAGTTTCTTTGTAATTTTGGCTACAGTCCCTTACGACGTATGGGATTCCACAACCAAACTTTGTCACCTTCGTTGAACTCATGTCCAGTTGCCTTTATGTCGTACCGTGTCTTCATCTTTTCTGATGCCAGTCCAATTCGGTTCCTTGCTAGACAATGAATCTCCTCAATCCGTGCCTGGAGTTCATCGACATATTCCTCAGGCGATGAAGGAGCATCAGGAGGAAGGCCAAACAAAAGATCCGCAGGTAGACAAAGATCACGACCAAATAGCATTTGAGAAGGGGAGTAACCAGTGGCCTCATGAGTGGCACTCCTCTAGGCAAGCAGGAAAAGGGGCAATTTCCTGTCCCAGTCCTGTTGATCTCTAGACACCAGGAGAGAGGCTATTTAGGATGGTACGATTGAACCGCTCCATCATGCCGTCCGATTGAAGATGTAGAGGTGTAGTTCGAGTTTTTTCCATACCGAGTAGTCCACACATTTCCTTAAACACAGCCGAATCAAAGTTTCTTCCTTGATCGGAATGGATTTGAAGAGGAACTCCGTATCTGGAAACCCAGTGTTAAACCAGTATGTCTGCTACGGTTACCGCCTCTTGATTAGGAATGGCGTAGGCTTCAGGCCACTTAGTGAAGTAGTCCATGACAACGAGGATGTACTTATTGCCATCAGATGTTCTAGGAAGAGGACCCAGGATGTCTAGAGCAATTCGTTCGAAAGGAGCTCCTACATTATAACGTTGCAATCGTCCACGAGTGCGCCTCTTTGGACCTTTACGTGCTACACAGGTGTCACAAGTTCGACACCAATTCTCCACATCATTGCGAACATTATTCCAGTAGAAACGCTCTTGAACCTTTTGCAGGGTCTTCATTACACCAAAATGACCTCCTGTAGGACTACCATGAAGTTCTTGAAGGACCATAGAAATTCTCGACTTAGGAAGTAGTAATTGCCATCTACATGTTTTCCATCATCAGACTCCCATTTTCGGTACAAGATACCGTTCTTCAAATGCAGGGAATCCCAGAGAGCCCAATAACGTTTAGTCGTAGGATGGTAATGGGCCATGTCTTGCCAGCTGGGCTTCCTGTTGGACTCCTCTTTCAGCTCTAGAATTGGCTTAATTTCAGGATCAGCAAGTTGATCTTTACGCAGGCTCTCGTCACTCCACGGATCTTGCGATGATGTAGACCCAGTTGTAACTTGTCTTACTATAGGACCTTTGACATTAAATTTCTTCTCAACTCGGTCGCAGTATCTACAATTCTCTGAGCAGGGTCTTCTTGAGAGAGCATCTGCATTTCCATGTGATGAGCCTTTTCGATGGTGTATCTCCATATCGTACTCTTGAAGCTTTTGTATCCACCTGGCTATCTGGCCTTCAGGGTTCTTAAAATTCAATAGCCAAGTTAGAGAAGCATGATCAGTTCGGATCAGGAACTTTCGACCGTAAAGATAGTGATGAAAATGGTCTACGGCTTTCACTACAGCAAGAAGCTATTTTCTTGTTACGCAGTAGTTTCGCTCTGCCTTTGATAAGCACTTGCTGAAATAGGCGATAACACGCTCCTGGCCGTCGATTTCCTGGGACAGTACAGCGCCAATGCTTTCGTTACTTGCATCCGTATCAAGTATAAATTGTTTATTGATTTGAGGGTATGACAGAATTGGAATGGATATTAATGCCTCCTTAAACTTTTCGAAAGCAGCATCACATTCCTGTATTCACATAAATTTTTGATTGGATTCTGTTAATTTATGAAGTGGTCTTGCAATCATCGAGAAGCCTTTGACGAATTTCTTGTAATAGGTGCATAATCCTAGAAAACTCCGAAGCTGGTGAACATCTGCTGGACGACTCATATTTTTCACGGCTGATATCTTCTCCGGATCAGTCCTAACTTCTTCCGCCGAAATGATGTGTCCAAGGTAGGCGACTTCATTGCGAAACAAACTGCACTTCGAAGGGCTTAACTTCAAATTAGTTTCCTTTAACTTTTGTAGCACCCGCCTGAGGTTGTTCAGATGTTCATCAAAAGATTTTCCTATGTTTATGATATCGTCTAAATAAACAAGACATGCCTCATATGACAGCCCCCGGAGAACCGTTTCCATAAGCCGTTCGAAAGTTGCAGGTGCGTTACATAGACCAAAAGGCATTACCTTGAACTGCCATAATCCTTGTCCCGTTGTAAAGGCAGTCTTCTCGCGGTCGTCCGGATGGATCTCTACCTGCCAGTAACCACTCTTCAGATCCAGAGTCGAGAACCAAGTGTTGCCCGCAAGTGTGTCGAGAATGTCGTCGATCCTTGGTAGAGGGTAACTATCCTTTTTAGTGACGTCATTCAGTCGGCGGTAGTCTACACAAAATCTTGTAGAACCATCCTTCTTTCTTACTAATACAATGGGAGACGCCCATGGACTTGTCGATGGTTCGATGACGTCATTTTCTTCCATATCCTTAATTGAATTTTGCACCTTTTCTTGCTTGGCAAAAGGTAATCGTCTAGGGTGTTGTTTAATAGGTGAGTGATCTCCAGTATAAATTCGGTGTTGTGCCATTTTGGTTCGTCCAAAGTCTTCAGATGTTTGGGAGAATAAACTTTGGAATTCCCTAATTAAATTTTCCGCAGCGTCCATCTGTTTTGGATCTAAGTCTGTATTTTGTAACAAATCTTTGATTAAATTATCTGAAGATTTCTCAGAAATTAAGTCAAAATTGACTGGAATTTTGACTTATGCACGTCACAGGAGCACATGATGCTATCACCTCTCCTTTCTTGATAGTCCTCGTCTTATCACTGATGTTAGCAATTCTGACTGGAATGGTCTTTTTCGAGAGGTCTACTACAGAAGAAGCCACCAATACTCCTGCTTGTGTACTATTGCCTTCTGGATAATCTATATGGCCAAATCGGTAATTAGTTTCATTAATTTCAGCTGGAACTAAAAATTCTGTTCTTGGAACTAGATTGATGTCTTCTTTGGCTATTACTGTTTGTTTACATTCAATTTCGTTATTTAATCCAAAAAGACTTATTTCTTCAAATTTTGAGAGCATTTTGTGACTTCTTCAGAAAATCTAGTCCGATTAAGCAAGGATCTGTTATGTCAGCCACATATGCCGTATGGTAATATTTCGTTCCTCCAAAGTTGATGGTTAAATTGGCCTTTCCATATATGCCTATCTTGTCGCCCGTCACAGTTTGCAGGGTAATGCATGGTGGAGTCCAGATGAGTTTAGATTTCAATTTCCGAGCCAAATTTTCTCTTATTATTGTCACATTGACTTCTGTATCGACAATCATACGACACTGAATTCCGTTAATAAAGCCTATCACATATAATTCATTATCACCGCCACTCATTTTTGATATCTGGAGGATCTTCAGGTGGGGCTTTTCATTCTCTGGCAACCTCCGCCCCGCGAGATGGCCAAAATTTAGTTTCCCTGTTGACTGTTTGAATTTATCTCACGTTCGTGGATTTTGGGGCAATTTCTTCGGAGATGTCCTGTATCACCGCATCCCCAGCACGTGAGATTCTGTCTTCTTGAGCTTGTTCTTCCGTATTTTAAAGCTTCAAGCTCTTGATTTATTTCAAGAAGTCGATCTCAGTGTCTGAGCTTTTGTTCACCGTTGCCCCTCGGACTGAATGACGATCTCTTCGGCTGGCTTGTGTAGCTGCTTCCAACTTTAAGCCTTTAAATCCTGTACATCTGCCTTTCGTACCGGTCTCTGCACTTCGGGATCTTTTATTCCGTCTACAAAGTACTGCAGTGACAGTGAGAGCATTTCCCGTACATTTGTTGGGCAGTCGATGAATGCTAAATTTGCCAGCAGTTCTATTTCTGAGGCAAATTCTTGAAGGGTTTCACTCGATTTTTGATGGCGGCTCTTCATTTGTATTCTCGTATAATCTTTAAAAAAATTTTCTCCGAATCTCATTTCAAGTGCACAACTTAGAGTCTCAAAATTGATTTGCATCATATCGGGCAATGTTTGCAGCACGTCGGCGGCTTCGCCTCTCAAAGATGCTGCCAGTTGACAAGCTTTCACCTCGTCACTCCATTTGTTCGCTTCGGCTACAATGGTGAATTGGATCTTGTAAACTTGCCAGGAACTCTTTCCGTCGTATATCGACAGCTTGATGTGTACGGGAGAAGCAGGCGGATTCCTAAATTCTTCATAATTACCACTGGACGCTGAAAGCTTCTTCTCAAGATCTTGTACTTTTTTATTTAGCTTTTTATCTACTTCAACTATTTTCTCTTCAATATTACTAACTTCATTCTGAATTTTCTCTTCTACTTCCTCTATTTTTCTTTCCATTTTCTCTTCAACATTACTAACTTCATTCTGAATTTTCTCTTCTACCGAATCTATTCTTCTCTCTACCGACGAGAACTTTTCTTCCAAAGTTTTCTTCATTTCTTCTTGGCTTTTATTAACTTCCTCCTTTAATTCTTCCATTCTCTCTTGGCTTCTTCTCATTTCTTCAGTCACCTCTTCTTGGCCTTTGTCAATTTTATTTGTCAACTGTTCCATTCTTTCTTCGTTTTTATTCATTTTATCCGCCAACTCTTCTTGGCCTTTATTAATTTTTTCCGCCAACTCCTCTTGGCCTTTCGTCAATTCTGTCTTTATGCCATTGATAGCATCTAACAGTTCTTTCAGTTGTCCGTCCATTGTTCTTGTTTTCGCCATAAGATTCCGACTCCTGACACCAAAAATTGTTGCGTATATAGGGTTCTTTTTATCTTATGGTTAGACAACTTCAAACTCTTTTCTCTTAGAAAAGTAGAAAATAATTTATTTACAGATCTTCAGAACAAGAGTGTCTTCGAAATTCACAAATATTACTAGATATTCAAAAATAACTGCTCAAATCTATCGTATAAGTACAGATATAGGTCCCAGAGACTCTTTATACAACGTGTCAACACTAAATAACATTCAAAACAACGTAGATAAAACTCAAGCAAACTTGCTTAACAATCGCCTAGTTGTTCACTCAAAGACTGACTGATAAATAATAACATCAGCTCGTATCGGCTCTCCTATATATAGTCCCGCAGCATGCGCTGGAAATTTCCACAGGCTTCTCGAATATTCCAGAAAACCACGGAAAAACATTAAATGTATCAGCATACCTAAGGGGGGGTTACCATAGAGAGGGAAGGGTTACCATCGCCAACAATCGCCAAGTTTGTTGCCAAATTTGGCGACCAAAGTTAGTCGTCAAAAGTGACGCCAACTTGGCGATATCTATAACATTTCGCCAAGTTGCCATACACATTCACTGAAAAATAATAGACAAGTTTGCTTGATAACAGAGACAATGTAACAAAAACTAATATTAGTAAAGGAATGGAGCTTAATAAGATTATTTACATTATTTTACAGTACAAACACTAACTATTTACAAAATTCGTAACATCAAGATCTGAATATTTTTTAAAACTTCCTAATAGTACGAATGCGCCTTATTTGCTACGTTTAATGTACAATTTTCCGACTTGTTAACTTCAGGGATTCATTTTTAAAGTTTGGTTCATCTCATGAAACCCTATTCGTCTCTGTCCTCTGTCTGTCACACAGTCCGTATACAAAAACTATACAATGCAGAGCGTTCATATTTTGTGTACTTACCCCTGAATATCTCTTGTCACACAACAAATCATAAAAGTTTGAAAAAGACCATTATCATATCATATATATATGGGAAATCTCCTCCACTATTAGATCTGCATATTATTTTCTACGCATCGCAACTCTGATGAACAGGCTCTCAGTGAGGCAGACGATTTTGAAGAAACTATTAATTCCTAAGAAGCCAGACGATTTAAGCGGTAGAAAAAAGAACTGAACGGAAGAAAGGAAAATGGAATGTTTTTAGTTTTAAGTTGGTGTAAAAAGAACGTAAGATGAAGACGAGTTCCCGTATAAGATGTAATTGATTAATTAGAGTTATGATTGTTTGCTTTGTAAATAGTCTTATGTAAATATCTTTTTTGTAAATATTAACGTTTAATATAAGTCATTTAAAAGTTTAAAAACGGTGTCAGAATTTAATTTACCTCCGAGTTTATTTACTTATGTGTTCAAAAGAACTTTTTAAAGAAGAATCTCCATAAATTTTGGTCTCAGTAAGTGAGATACAGACGCACGCCCACAGAGATGGAAATATATATTTTTTAATATCTTGGAAGCCGATATTTTTTAGAACTGTGATGGAATGTCAAGCCTACAAAGCTATTTCAGAAGAGGTATAAATTTGCGACGAAAGTGCTATCAAAGTGTGTGAAGCTGAACGTCTAATTATGAAGTGAGTTTATTATTTTATTTTTCTTTTCAATAATGGAAAAATTAGTTGATTTAAAGGAATTAGAGTTTTCTTTGAAAACTGAAAAATCAGCTAGTATTAAGACATTGCACAAATTAATTTTTGGAGAAATCGGTGACAGAAATAATCGACGTAGAATTCGGAATTTTACTGGGTTTACGTTTGAAGTAGATTCCGATGAATATCAAACTAAATTCAAAGAAATTAAAGATAATTTTTCTGTTAACGACTTAATTACCATTTGCAATGTTTTGTGTATAAATAATTCGGGAACTTTTGATGAAATTGCTGCCAGAATAATTTCTAGTTTATGTGATTTTAATATTTTAAAAATTAATATGATAGCCGATGTAGGTACTCTTAGTGATGACGAAAGTGTTGATGAATTTAATGATGATTTACAAGATAAAACTAAAAATATTTCAACTGTTTTTGAGAATAATATGAAAAATGATTCTGGTAGTTCTAATTGTGAAAGTAATGAAAATCAGAAAATTCTGATTCCTGATTATGTTATTAAACCAAGCATTTCTATTAATGATATTGAAAGTATGATTACAATGTTTGAAGGTACTCAAGTACAAAATATTAATAAATGGATTGCCGATTTTGAAGATATTGTTTTATTATTTAACGTTAGTGATTTGCACAAATTGATTTTGGCTAAACGCCGTATGACAGGCAAAGCAAAATTATTTCTTGAAAGTGAAACAAATATTAATTCGTGGTCTAAATTAAAAGCCCTACTCATATCTGAATTTGGTCAAACGTGCAATTCAGCTGAATTACACGAATTGCTGTCCAAAAGAAAAATTAGACCACATGAATCGTTAGATGAATATTTTTTAAATATGAAACAATTATGCTCAAAAGGCAATATTGAAGATTCTGCTCTTATTCAGTATGTAATAAATGGAATTAATGACCCCATTTCTAAAAAATCTTTTTTGTATGGTTGTCCCAATATTGCTGAATTTAAACAAAAATTAAAGATTTATGAAAAAATAAGATCGGAGTATGAAAATGCAAAATTTCATAAATATGAAGGAGCTAAGCCTAAAATTAAATCCGAAGTTGAAGTTAAGAACAAATTTAAGCCTGTAAAGCCAAATACGCGTTGTTTTAATTGTGGCGGGAATTATCATAAGAGTATTAACTGTGTAAATAAAGATAAAGGGCCGCTTTGTTTTGCTTGTAACGCTTATGGTCATAAATCATTTCAATGTAATAAATCTAAAGATACAAGTGTTAAAAATGCTCAGTCACAAGTAAACATTATTACATCCCAAGATTTAATTCTGAAAGAGATAAAGCTTTATTCTTTGCGTTTAATCTCTTTAATAGATACTGGTAGCCAAAAGACTTTGTTAAAGAAAAGTATTTATGATAATTTGAAGAACTTTGTAGAATTAAAACCTACGAGTATCTCTTTGACCGGTCTAGGAAAAGCCTCAATTAAACCAGAAGGTTGTTTCAATTCAGAAATTGAAGTAGATGGTTCAAAATTTAAAGTTACTATTTTTGTCGTTAAGGACAGTTGCATTAATTTCGATTTAATTATTGGCACTGATGTTATTCATCAAGGTACATTAACTATTTCTGAGAATAAAGTGAAACTGTTTAAAGCTGAAGTTCAGTCTAATGACTTTTAGTTAACATTGTAAATGTTTTGGATGAGCCTAAAATTGATTTAACTCACATTGCTGACAAAAAATTACGTTCAGAGTTATACTCTTTAATTGAAAATTATGTACCAATTAAAACTAAAACAGTAGATGTTAAAATGAAAATTAATTTAACTGACGAAATCCCAGTTTGTTCTTCTCCTCGAAGATTACCGCCATGCGAGAAAAAAATAGTCGAAAACCAAATTGAGGAGTGACTAGCTCAGGGAATAATTCGAGAAAGTTCTTCTAATTTTTCTTCGCCGGTTGTGTTAGTCAAGAAAAAAAATAACACAATGAGACTTTGTGTTGATTACAGATGTCTTAACAAAAAGACAGTACGCGAGCATTTCCCCTTGCCAGTTATTGATGATGTAATAGACCAATTACATTCTGCCGAAGTATTTACCACCATAGATTTGAAAAACGGTTTCTTTCATGTAGATGTTGAAGAAGACTCGCGGAAATACACCTCGTTTGTTACTCATGAAGGACAATACGAATTTTTGAAATGTCCATTCGGGTTGACCAATAGCCCTAGTGTTTTTCAAAAGTATATTTATAATGTATTTCGAAACCTATTAAAAGATCACATTGTTGTCATTTATATGGATGATTTAATAATACCTGCTAAAAACGAAGCTGAAGGTCTAGAAAAATTAAAACTTGTACTCGAAACTGCATCGGAATATGGATTAGAATTAAATCTTAAAAAATGCAATTTTTTGAAGCGTGAAATTGATTTCTTGGGGTATAGAATCATAAATGGTAAATTGTATCCCTCTCCACTGAAGACTAAAGCAGTAATAAATTTTCCCGAACCAAAGTGTACCAAAGATGTTCAAAGTTATTTAGGATTGACAGGATACTTTCGAAAATTTATAAGAAATTATTCGGTTATAGCTAAACCGTTAAGTGACCTGCTAAGAAAAGATTCAAAATTTAAATTCGATATAGAAGAACAAAGAGCTTTTAATGAACTCAAACGTATTTTGTCGTCAGAACCAGTACTTTTAATTTACAATCCCAAAAGTGCGACCGAAATCCATTGTGATGCCAGTATTGATGGCTATGGAGCTGTTTTAATGCAACAATCTCCAGTAGATAATCAATTTCATCCAGTTTATTTCGCAAGTAAAAAAACCACCGAAGCTGAACGGAAGTACACTAGTTACGAATTAGAAGTTTTAGCTGTAATTGAAGCCCTGAAAAAGTTTAGAGTATATGTGCTAGGTATCCCATTTAAAATTGTAACCGATTGTAATGCATTTAAAATGACTATGGATAAAAAAGAAATGAGTACAAAAATAGCTAGATGGGCAATAATGTTATCCGATTTTGATTATGTTATTGAACATAGACAGGGTAGCAGTATGAGACATGTCGATGCATTAAGTAGGTATCCTATTTGTATGGTAATCCAAGATAGCTTAACTTTAAAAATTATCCAAGCTCAAGAAACCGATGACCATATTAAAACAATAAAAGAAATCCTAAAGGTGAAATCTTATGATGATTATCTAGTTAAAAATGATGTTCTTTATAAATGTGTTAATGGTAATGATTTATTAGTTGTACCGGAAGATATGCAAATGAATATAATCAAGGCCGCTCACGAAAAAGGTCATTACGCAGTTGCAAGAACAGAGAAAAGTTTAGAAAATGATTTTTACATCCCTAAAGTTAAACAAAAAATTGAGAAATGTATAGCAAATTGTGTTCCCTGTATTTTAGTTAATAGAAAATGTGGTAAACAAGAAGGCTTACTTCACCCAATAGAAAAAGAAGAAGCTCCATTACATACGTACCATGTTGATCACTTAGGTCCATTAAAAAGCACTAATAAAAATTACAAACATATCCTTTCGGTCATTGACGCATTCACAAAATTTGTTTGGTTGTATCCCACAAAATCTACCGATGCTGCCGAAGTAATTTCTAAATTAGAAATCCAAAAATCTATCTTTGGAAATCCAGTTCGAATTATATCAGATAAAGGTCCTGCATTTACCTCTAAAGCTTTTGAAGATTATTGCATCAATGAAAATGTTAAACATATCCCGATTACCACTGGATTACCCAGGTCTAACGGCCAAGTTGAGCGTCTAAATTCTGTCATAATATCTGTTCTGTCTAAATTGTCTGTCGATAATCCTAAAAAATGGTATACACATGTAAGCAACGTCCAACAGGTGATAAATTCGACTTTTCAGAGAAGTATAAGCACAACTCCTTTTGAATTGATGTTTGGTACTAAAATGAAACTAAAAAATAACATTGAAATTACTAGTCTTCTGAATGCTGAAATACAATCTGATTTTACAAATAATCGCGAAGATATGAGAAAAAATGCTAAAAAACAGATTTTAAAAGTCCAAGAAGAGAACCGTAAAACTTACAACCTCAGACGAAAGAAAGCTAACAAATTTAAGATTAATGATGTGGTTGCTATAAAACGCACACAACAAGGTCCAGGTTTGAAGTTAAAACCAAAATATTTAGGTCCGTACAAAGTCATAAAAGTAAAAAATAATGACACCTACGATGTAAAGAAACTTGGATTCAACGAAGGACCCATGGTCACCAGCACATGTGCAGAGTACATGAAGCCGTGGACGGTCGAAGCTTGACAAAGAAAAAAAAAGAATTTCACCGATTGTGACACTATACCAACTATGACAAACCTCTGGACTGACAACTAATAGAATTTTAACTTTATTCTCGAAAAGACGAAAAGACGTAAGGTAAAAGAAGATGAAAAGACGTATGAAAGAAGACGAAAAGACGTAAGATAAAAGAAGACGGAAGACGTAAGAAAGAAAAGACGAAAAGACGTAAGGTAATAGAAGATGAAAAGACGTATGAAAGAAAAGACGAAAAGACGTAAGGTAATAGAAGATGAAAAAACGTATGAAAGAAGAAGACGAAAAGACGTAAGATAAAAGAAGATGAAAGGACGTAAGAAAGAGAAGACGAAAAGACGCGAAAAAAAATATATATGAATTTTTTTCAAGAAATAATCTAAGCTTTGATAAACAATTTGGATGATGACTTCTTTTTTTCAATTTAGACTTTGGATGCTGCTGTGTTTTTTTTCTTTATCTTTTCAGATGATCCAGCTGCTGTTTCCAGCCAACAAGAATACATTCGAGAACGAATGTCTCATCAGTATGGCCGAAATATGGGCAATCTCCTCCACTATTAGATCTGCATATTATTTTCTACGCATCGCAACTCTGATGAACAGGCTCTCAGTGAGGCAGACGATTTTGAAGAAACTATTAATTCCTAAGAAGCCAGACGATTTAAGCGGTAGAAAAAAGAACTGAACGGAAGAAAGGAAAATGGAATGTTTTTAGTTTTAAGTTGGTGTAAAAAGAACGTAAGATGAAGACGAGTTCCCGTATAAGATGTAATTGATTAATTAGAGTTATGATTGTTTGCTTTGTAAATAGTCTTATGTAAATATCTTTTTTGTAAATATTAACGTTTAATATAAGTCATTTAAAAGTTTAAAAACGGTGTCAGAATTTAATTTACCTCCGAGTTTATTTACTTATGTGTTCAAAAGAACTTTTTAAAGAAGAATCTCCATATATATTATAAAGCAGAAGTTCTGAAACTTCCAAACGGGTGTTTTCAAAAACTACCCGATGGATCTTTTTGCAGATTATATCATTCGATAGGAAATATTTTTGCGGAGCTTTATGATACAAATATACAGGGATAACTCTGATTTTTAGTACTAAATTTCGTATTTTTCGGTTATTTTTGACGGAAGGGTTGCCAGTACTTATTTTTTGGCGAAAATTATCATTACTAAAGAAATTAAAAAGGATATATCTGTTAGAAATATTACAAACATCTTGCAAATAAATGCAGAAAATATTTACTGATAATAAAATAACTATTGATAATAATAATAATAATAATAATAATAATAATAATAATAATAATAATAATAATAATAATAATAATAAAGAAAAACCATTTAATGAGACATGATATCATAAAAAAATATTTATCTTAAAAATAAAAGAAATATTTGTAACGCTTAAAAAATAGCGTGAACTATTACATTTGATGCAACATTTGGCGACTTATCCTTGCGTTAGAATAAAAAAAATAACTTGAAAATTTGATTAAATGAATTTTGAACGATATTTATTTTCCTTTCTATTATTTCCTTTCTCTTTTTTATCAAATTTCGATAGTATATAACTTACTCCAGAGAAAGGCAGATCTAATTATAAAAGTAATTGTGAGTTATTTGTTTGTTTCTTTGAGATTTTTTTTTAACTTTTGTCGGCAAAGAATTAAGCCAAAAATGCATATGTCTAACATTAGGTCGCAATAAAGTTGTTTTTTCCAAAAGGAGATTTTTTTTTTTTGGAGTATATTTTAGTATTCAATTGTAAGTTCAATAAACTTAAGTTAATATTTTAAAAATTGTAATCAAATATTTAAATTTTAGCTTCAGTGTGAAATTCTGCCACACACATATATATTGTAAAATAATGTCATTCTTTTTCAAAATTTTTTCACCGTAATTTTGAAAATTGTAATCAACAAACAAACTTTTTTTGCGCCATTTTGTCAAATTCTCTTCCAGGGAAAATTAGTTTTAAAATTTACAAACTGAACAAGGAAATCTATGCAATTTAAATGAAATTTATGCAATTTCGCCTTATTACTATCGATAAATTCAACATTTTGAAATAAAAATTGCCTGCTGAAAAAAATGGCACAGATGTCATATATGCGCCACATTGGCGCGATTGCAACAAAACGTCGATTTTATGTTCATATGGTAGCTCGGCTATTGTATATTTATTAATAAACTATTTACTCTTATTTTTTTATAATGTAAATTGTTTTATTTTATAATTTTTAACAAAACATTATTTATTTATTTTTATTTCCTTTTTAAAATAATAGAAAACAATTAAAAAATATATGTGTAATTGATATTTAAAAACGGAGTTTTCGCCAAATTTGTGTAAAAAAAAAAGGAAGAAAATGCACAAATGTGGTGCATATATGGCATATGTGCCAAAATATTTTACAAATCTGTTTTAATTAGCCATTTCTTCTTCAATTTTCTTCATATTTTTTCCTGCGTTAGATAATATTTAAAATGATATTGGACTAATCTTCGATAATTGAACACCACCAAGTAACATATGTACTATATTATTGAAAGTTTTACTGGCACAGATATTATATATCACCGAGGTAAGTAATAGACTTTAAATTGGCATTATTTTGTCTGACATATTAACCCGATTATTAATATTTATTTATAAATAAAATGTTTATTTACTTTATAAATTATATAAATTGTTTTGTTATTTACTTATTAATTAAACTTTTTTCATTAATTTTTATTACTATTTAAATAATATAAAATAATTTAAATATACACATGTAACTGGTATTCGAAAACAATGTTTCCGCCAAATTAGCATAAAAAATTATCGCGCCAAACTCGGCGCATATGACATCTTTGCCGTTTTGTTTATGTATTAAGGAGACTTCTAGATCATCAACGATGTTACAGAAAATTTGTCAGATTATTTTATTTGAGATTATTAAATTTATGGTTTTTCATTATGAAACAAACGAAAAGAAATTTTACTATTGATGCAACTACAGAATTAACAACTGCTTGGTGTTTTTTTTTTTTTTTTTTTTTTTTTTTTTTTTTTTAATCGAAAAGGCATTTTTTTAATGATTTGTTTACTTTTTTTTTTGTTTACATCATTTTAATCATTTTTTCCATTTTTATATACGCATCACCTTAGCGCGTTTTTTTTTTTTTTTTTTTTTTTTTTTTTTTTTTTTTTTTTATTCTATCTGACACCAGTTTGGCAAACACTAAGTTTTCAAATACCAGTTACATATTATATTATTTTCAATTATTTTCTATGATTTTACAAAGGAAACAATAATAAATAAATGAAGTTTAATTAATAACTATAGAACAAAACAATAAAGAAAAGTAAAGAAACAGTTTATTAGTAAATAAACAACAATAACCAGATTACCACGCAATCCATAAAATCACAATTTTGTTGCGATCGCGCCAACGTTATACATACATGACACCTGGCCAAAATATTATTGGCTATATTATTATTTATATATTTTTATATTATCTGGTACTACTTAATTATCCCATCGATCAAAAAACTGCTGCATTTAAAATATAAGATTAAATGTCAATAATGGATTATCGTAGATGTCACATTCATTTGACATTAAACATGTTACATGCGTTTCTTACGTTATCAACTATTTTTTGATGCGACGTTTTATTTGTATTTCCATAAATATTTTAGTAATTTATTGATTCTTTTGTTATTTAAAATAAAAGTTATGTATAATATGGTGAATCGTTTTGCAATATGTATAATTTGGCGAAATTGATCTATGGAATAATGAAGTAGTACCTATTATTTGTTAAAATTCTATCTGGATATTTAAGTTGACAGAACTCGCGTACTTTTCAAGTCTCCGTAGAGGCATTCGCCAAGCTGTCGTTAATTCTGGGTTTTAGCCTTATTATCTATTTTTCATCTGCAGTTATTTTACTATCACTAAAAAAGCAATATTTGCAATGCGCAGGAAAAATCTTCGGAATAACAATGATATCGAATTTTAAAAAAATATTTGCAATTAATTTATCAATCATTCAGGTTAAAAAAAAAAAAAATACTTTAAAATTGGCTAAGAAAAAAATATACATGAAATACCGACAGTAGAAAATTTTGTTTTTTATGTTTATGTTACAGTTTTAATTAACATTTAAGCCCTATCAACAGAATTTTATCAAAAATTAACTATTAAATACTACTTCATTACCCCGTCGTACCCCCGCCCCAAAAAAACTATCGCCAAGGTATAAGATTAAATGCCAATAATAGATTATTGTAAACTTCACTTTCATTTGACAATAGACACGAAATAAGTCTATCGTTATAAATGTTTGGCGCCAAAAATCATAATGGAATTGATTACAAGCTGAAGTTTTATTTTTCTACAAAATTTAGCATAAAGATTATCCCCTATTTAAAAGCTACATGTTTGCAACTGGTTTAAAAAAATGAAGAGGCAATGAAACTGATGTAATTTTAATTTTACTCAAATAATTCAGCTTTAAAACACACCTTTTATGCTTCATTGTTCTAATAAATATATAAGTTAAACACTCTTTTTTACATATTTTGCTATGTACTTTGCTGGAACAGACCAAGGTAGAGAGAAAATTGTAGTAGACCTGCCAGGAGAGGACGGTTATTAAAAAATGTAACGCAACATGTAATGGAGATTGTATTTAGGCTACCAGATCTACACACAGTGCAAGTTCAGATTCGGGAGTTTAAGAACTAACATATGATAATGTGCGATATGAAAATTAATAGAGTTTGATAATCATTGCAATTCTTTCTAACAAAATAATGTGATGAGTAGAGAATATTTTGATTCCTGCTGTCACAACGATCTCATTTTCATATCAAACTCTACTATAAATGATAAAACAAGAGAGATAGTACTTAATTACCCAAATTTTGTCCAATGCATACAATAGTGCAATATCGCAATGTCATTGGCACTGGCATCGTTTTCAGAATTGCGGTAGGACATTCCAGGTGATGGTCAGGCCCGTAGCTAGGGGGGTGCCAGGGGCGGCTCAGCCCCCCCCTAAAAATTTTTGAGCCCCCCCTGAAAAAGATTCCAAGGTCACTAAATAAAACTGTTTAAAAAATCAAAATGAGAAATCGGCCCGAACCCGGCCTGTGCAAATCTTTTGAATGTCTATAATCGTACATTATGATGTTTTGCAATTCATATAAATTTGTATATACTTCAAAAATTTATCTAGAATATTCGGTTTATGTTTAGCAGAAATAAAACAAACATTTGAATCTAATCATCAACGTTCATTATTTATCGATTTCCATTTCAAGTTGAGCAATCTTTTCTGAAATGGAAAAAAGTACTTAATTATGATCATAAAAAATATTTTTGCTTTTAACAATCAACAGTTTGGTTTGGCAAATTATCAACAGAAATATTTATTATCCTAACCCCCCCCCCCTCCATTTGTCGGCGAGGTGAATGAGTTATTTATAGATTTGTAAATTTAAATCATTGGTATTTTGTAAGGTGCATCCTATCTAATTATTATTGGTATTATTGTCTTCTACTGCTAGTATACATGGGTGACGTATGTGTGGCGCCATGATCAGCCGGCGCCAAAAACCCGGTAACGCATTATAATATATATATATATATTTTTAAGCAAATGTAGAATTTAGCTTGGCTAGGATCCAGGAAGTGTAAATGACTCTTTTTTTATTATATATTTTTTTATATTTATGTTAATAACTGTTTTTTCTTGTGTGTGTGTGGTTTAATTAAAAAAAAAAAGGAATGTTTAAATTATCAATTTATTTTATAGAAATCTGCTCTTAGTCGGGGAGGCAAAGTTTTCATTCGGTCAATGAGGTGTCGTATCTCCCCCCCCCCCCCCTCTGTTGTTGGAAGTGATTTTATGATTTTAGTCCGTATTACGCAATCGGATATCAGAAACTCAACAGGCATGAGGGTTATTCTTTCGGTCTTCGGTGACTTATCAGGCAGGATGAATGCCGATGCATCTAGTGACATATCGAAGGTGGGCGATAGAAATTTAAAAAGTACAAATTTATCAGAGTACCCAAAAAATTCGGATAACAGGATTTTTCAACCAGATTGGATGAAAAAATTTAAGTGGCTGGAATATTCCAACAGCAGAGATGCTGTATTTTGTTATCCTTGTCGACAGTTTCCTCATTCGGGGACTAAAGAAAATCCATTTATCTCAGCTGGCTTCCGGAATTGGAAAAAAGCATTGTCCAAGGACAGAGGGTTTCAAAAGCATGCTTCGTCACAGAATCATATAATGTCAATGAGCATGTGGACAGAAAGAGAAGAACGTGAAAAGATGAATTTGAGTGTGTCATCTTTGGTATGTAACGATGTTCTAGAAAAAAAACCGATATTATGTTCAATCTATTGCAGAAATCGTACAATTTTTAGTTATAAATGAACTTTCATTACGTGGGACGTATGATATAGATGAAAACGAGGAAAGTAGTTTATTTCAAAACCTTTTTAAATACACAATCAAAAAGGACAATAAACTTGCAGAATGTGTCAAATCAGTGCCAATTAATGCAAAATACACTTCACCTGAAATACAAAATGATGTAATACAAATCCTTGCTGAAATAGTGTCAGAAGATATATCAAATAACATTAACAATGCTGATGTTCCCTGGTTTTCGATTTTGGAAGACGGAACGCGTGATAGAAATAATAGAAAAAATGTTGCATTAGGAGCAAGATACGTAAAGGACAGGAAAATAAAAGAATCAATTATCGCAATAAAAACATGTTCTGACTTGGATGCAAAAACATTTGCTGATTTAACTTTAAAGATCCTTCATGATTGTAATTTAGATAATTCTAAAATTTTGAGTCAATGTTTTGATGGTGCTTCAGTCATGAACGGTGAAAAAGGAGGGGTCCAAGCTATATTGCAGAAACATCTTGACAGAAATATCCCATATGTACATTGCTGCAGCCACAGACTTCATTCAGTAATTATAAAAGCAATAAATGATGTAAGTGAAACCAAACAGTTTTTTGATCAGTGTTCCATGCTGTACAACTTTTTGAGAAAAGGTAACATATCTAAGAAATATGAAGGTCAATCCCTTGTTCGTTTATTAGAACAGCGATGGAGTGGACATTTACAAGTTACAAAAATTGTGTATAACAATTATAAAAAAATTCTGAATGCTCTAGAAGAAGTAAAACTGGACAGAAAACAAGATGGAGTAAACATTGCGGAAAGCACTGGTTTGTTAACGATAATGAAAACTAAAGCTTTCAAATTCTGCTTAATATTTTTTAAGAGAATTCTTGAAACGCTAGATCCTGCAAACCAATTATTGCAAAAGCTAGAAACTAGTTTAACTGATTCTTTAAGAATTGTAGATTCTACAATAGATTCACTTACTTGTTTACGGTCAGATAAAATTTATGAAGAAATTTTAAATTTGATGTCCACTGAATTTGTTGTTGAGGAAGAGGAAGAAGAAAAAAGTTCAAAAAAGCGAAGAAAAAACCACTTCTATAAAACTCAGAGATTATTTAATTGTAGAAACTACAGGTGCTAGCTCGAATATTGATGAAACATTACATCTAAAAGCTATTTATTTTGAAACTTTAGATATAGTATTAAATGAAATGAAAATGCCGGTTTAATAATAACGATAAGTTACTTCTAGCGCTGTCAAGTGCAGAGCTTGATATGGATTTAAATAAAATGAAGATATTAGAAAATTACAATGTTAAGCTTCCATCTAAAGATGAAATAATTGTTGTAAAGAATTTCATAAAAAGAACCATTGAAGGAAATCCAAACACCATTGTATTTAATGAACTTTTTAAATATAGGGTTGCATTTGAAAACACTTATAAACTATTAGCAACTTTTAAAACTTTTGGATGTAGTACTGCAATATGTGAATCAACATTTTCAGTCCCTGCAAGAATAAATCATCCACAAAGACTAACAATGTCTCACCAAAGAATGGCCGATTTGAGTTTTCTTGCGTTTGAAAAAGAAAGAACAGAAACAATCAATATGGAAGTTTTCCTTAAAAAATTTGATGAGAAAAAGAATAGAAGACTTCAATTGTTTTAAAGCAGGTGAACTTCAATTTGTTGACACTATTTTATTCCTTTTAAATTAACTTTTTTCAGTTTATGTATTTAGTATACACTACAAGGTTAGTTTTCACATTTATAATGCTTATATAACCATAAGTATTTATATATCTATTTAACTTAAATATTTTATATTGTTTCATGTATCCATTAAAGCATACTTCATTATATTTTTCCAAATTGGTTTTAAAAAAATTCCATTTGTTACAAAAGTGTGTTTGTTGCATGTACTATTGTTTGTTTTTATTATTTTGTTTTCGTGTTACATGAAAAATGCAGTTCGTTGCAATTTGGTATTTTAGCATTTTGCTATAAAGCGTTTTTTCTGAAGAATTTTTTAATCCTGTTTTGCTTCTAGTATAAAATAAAGTTTTAAGTATTCATATTTTGCTTTGTGTTTGAAGTTTGAGTCATGGTATTTCAAATTAAAGAATTTTTTTAATAGTATTATACTCAATTGCAAATATTTTCAATATTTGACAGTGCATAAAAGTAATTTTAAAATTATTTATCTATGAGTGAATTTGTTTATGCTTTTATTATATAACAATAATTGAAGTTCTCTTTTTGTTAAAAAAAGATAATGATTAGAAATGAAGATTACAACTCGTTTTAAGTAGGAGAAATGCGAGCATTTTAATTACTTTTGACATATTATTTATATTACATTGTATCAGCATTAGTTATATACTGAAAATATTTATTCTGTAGCGTTTTCTATTACTATCATAGATCAAACTTATAATTAATTTTATCATAAATATTATCTTATGATAAACATTTTGTTGTATATTGGAATATTTCTAGTTTAAATTTTAAAATATATACGTATATAGTCCTTGATTTATGAATGGTAATCAAAGAAAAATGCCAATAGCCAATTCAAATGTACATGCTTTTAATTTTTGAATGAACACAATAATAATTTTAAATGCAAAATACAACTTTGACTTTGTTAATGTTTTTATTGTAAAAGAATGAAACTTAAGCTTCCTTGAGGGCAGATTAAAAAAAAAGATTAAAGGTTGCAACTATTTCGAAACAAGTGAACTGTAAGCTTTTATTTACTTGTTGACATCATCATTTATTTCACCAGTATAAGTATTAGAGATTGAACGCCAATTCTTTTGCGTTTTCGACCAAAATTCTGAGTTTTACGAAAATTCGTTTTTGACGAAAATTCTATAACCTATATATTTAAACCTATGAACTTCTTTTTTTATAATTATCTCTATCTGTCATGAATTACTTAAGACGCGAGTGCAAACTATAAAGATAGCAATGCATATATATGACTAACTTTTTCATGTGCTTTTTTAAAAAAGCAGATTTAATGTTATTAGAAAATTTTAATTCGAAAATGCAGAGGCATTTCAATTACTCTGTCAGAAAGTTCTAGTATGACAGATAGGGCCGTAGTTAAGGATGTGCTGGCTCAGCCCCCTCCCCCTCCCCTAACCCTTAAAGCATTTTGAGCCTCTCTTAGAAAAGATTTCATGATTACTCAATGAATTTCTTTTTTGAAAATCCAAATGAAATTCTGTTCAAAAATCTAATTTAGTTTTGAGGCCTTTTCAAAGTTTTGTAGAAATACTAAATTATAACTAAAATAAGTTTCAACACTCGCTCTTCCTATTTGCACATACGAAGCTAAGATGATGTTTAATTTTGCACTCGTTATACACTCGAATTTTTCATCAACTTATTCTTCTTTTAGCTTAAAATCAGGTTATTACAACAGTTTAATGAAAAACATAGTACATACAATATGAATATGCACTAATTTATCTTTCTACATCAGAGTGAGAGAAAAAAAAAACATGAGCCCCCCCTACATTTTCTTGAGCCCCCCCTATTATTCACTTCTGGCTACGGCCCTGGTGATGGTATACACTGCTTTAAAAACGAAATTTCTAATCACCATTTTGTTTGAGTCAAGATTCGTTTAGAAAAATGGACCAGCGCAGCGGGCATAGCCTGCTAGTTTTAATTAAAATATTTATTTTAATATCATCAGTTCATTTTTGTTATTGCTTTCTCTTCTAATTGTTGCCAAAGTTTAAATAGATTTAAAAATTATTATGTATCTAACAGAAATTAATGGATTAAATAAATCACGTGAAAAATGTGTATTTGTTTTTATTTTGGTAATTAATTCCAGAATAGTTTTTACTTCATTCTCGATCTTGTTTGTTTTTTTCTCGAATTTTGGATCATTCGAGACAACAGCTCAGCTGCTATAAGTCTAAAAAAAATCCCCCTCAAACCATATTCAGAATCAGAATAGTATTTTTTGCCACGGCCAACTACGTGAAACAGAAAGAAAGATTTTAACTAGGATTTGATAATCGCAGTACAATTTTTTTTATTATTGATTTTACAAATTTGGTACTTCCGAATGCGGTTGTTATTTCATGTTCTAATTCATAAAATCTAAATAAATAACAACAACAACAATAATGATAATAATAAGTTGAATGTAGATTCTGCCATTGTAAAATTCAGTTCCGCCTCCGATTAAAAAAAAAAAAAAAAAAAAAAAAAAAAAAATCGATAGAGGTCTTTTAGAAGGGCGACCCCGTTTAGAATGCAATGAACTAACTTAATTTTTTTTGTGTTTATCAATAGAATAGCAAACAGAACGGCGTGAAATAACCCAATTGATTAGCAATTTCTCTCCGAGACATTGGAATTTCGGAATAATAAAGAGATACAATTTGACGTGCTACTTCTTCATTGACTAGATTCATCAAAAACGGATTTTTTCTTTAGTTTAAACGCTTTTTTATAGACTGAGAAAAAGGAAATGCATTTTAACAATAAAATTGTATGAATATCTTGTTTTAACGGCCAGATTACGAAACTAGTCGTTGGGGGCCACCGTAATACTTACCCACCATGGATATGCATTATATAATATGTGAAAATAAAATATGTGAAAACTATTTCGAAAATGCATTGCAATTCCAAAACAAAATTTAAACGTATATTTAAATATTCTTAATATGCATAGTAATGCTCCATTAATGAATTGCTGAACCCATTTCGACAAATTATGTACAATACCAAACTACACAAATAGTTCCGGATTGCGTAAAAGAAACATCCTTATAATTCCAAAAACAATAATCATATTAACTAACAGCTTACTGCGTCAGATTAAGAGTCTCATTTCCAATTAAAATATATCTTTGAATTGAAATTTGAAGAAAATACAGGATCATGAAAAATCGAAGAATGTGGAAAACAGGATTACAAATATCTCGGCAACTATTAATCCGACCGACTTCGTTCTTGATGCAAAATTTGTGTTATTTTATTGCTTTTTACGTCCTTTCCTTAAAATAAAAATAAAATCGAAAATTTGTATATACATTTCATCAGAACGAATTTTTCGAGAGTCCGAAAAAATAGTTCCGGATAATCGAGGTTACCGATTTTAAATAGGCTTCGTCCTATTCTTACTTAGTAAGTACATACAAAATTTTAAGTCTATCTCCTTTTGTTCGTGAGATAGAGCGTTTACAGACAGACCGACGGACGGCAATTTTTTTTTTTTTTTTTTCTAAAAATATGTTTTTCGGAATCTTCAGTATCTGAAATGTGTAAATCCGTCAAAAAAAAAAAAAAAAAAAAAAAGATGCGATTTTCAAAACGATTGCAAGATTTACCCTATACTACGTTGGTAAGTAAAAGTGGGCCACAATTTTTGACACGACACTTTTTAGCTTGTCTGAAAGAAATAGCATCGGAGGCTAATAAAAAAGCGAGACCACAACTTTTCAATTTATGAAAAAACAAAATTTTTAAATTTAGAGAAAAGATACTTTTTAGCACACACAATTAACACGAATTTATTAAACTTAGGAAAACTAAATGATCACTTTTATATATTTCCTAACACATAATACAAATTTTATGAATTTAAGATAAATTGAATTTTTGTTGCGGAAGGGCAATGCCTTTTTTCTTTTGATAAGCGTGTTTATTGTAATTTGAAAGAGCCTTTTTTTTTTTTTTTTTTTTTTAAACTGAGCACTAATGTAAATATTATTTCTTAACATTAAATATTTGTAAAAGTGAAAAATTCAGGTGGAGGAGAGTGTCGTCCGAAGAGGGGCTATTTTCTAAATTTCGTTAAGTTTGGGAAAACTAAAGAATCAATCGCTTTGAACTTTGGAATATAGTTTATAAAACATAATAAGAATTAGGATAAAGTTTTTTGAAAGAGATCTTAAACGAAACCCTTTGTGCGATCTGTGATCACACTTGCCTACTTGTTATACAAACTCATTACTTTATGGGGAAATAAAACAAAACGCCGTAGATGGCTTCTTTTTAATAAAGCGTGCCGTGCAATTTTAGTAAAGCACATGCAAATGTGCAATTTCCAACTTGTTTTAAATAAGATTTAAAATGTATGATCTTGACCACTACATTAATAGATTAAAAAAATGGCTATCTCAGTAATGAATATAGAAGTTTTCGGTGAAACTTTAAAATTGAAATAATTGAATGATCATAAAAAAGTAAATTCAATGACAAAAGAATAATGTTATGCGTCAGGGAATCTATAACGTCGCAACGCAAGCTATAAATGATATTTTTTACCCTTCTACCTTTATTCTTCTGCGTAACGTGACTGTTACGTCAAAAGCAACTTCTAACATCTACATGCAGAAAAGCAACAAACCATGACCTTGCAAGCAGTTGAGCTTAATGAGAAAGAGGGTCTTTAAAGTAGTTTTTTTTCCGTAGAGCGGGATTTTATGTTTTATACAGATTTATATATTAACCCTTTATCTGCCGCATTATGAATTCATGAAAATTTTACATTCTAAAGCTTTTTACGTAAATTGTTTAAAATAAATTAAAAGATTTACATGATCATTAAATAATATTTTTGAAGGATTTTAGAAGGATTAATTAAATTTGAATTTACAGGGATTTTGTGCAATATTTATCATCCTACTCAAATTTTTTTATTTTAAATTATTTTCTTAGTATTTTGTAGAATTATAAAATGTACATATATGATGTTCTTGCAATATAGAAATATTTCTGAATTGAAAAATCCCCATCCCCCTCCCTCAGCGCCAAGAAAGCTAAAAAGATACAAAGGCAAAAGAAATCATCCTTTTAAAAATATTTTTGCTTTGTGTAACCAATAATGCTTTTGGAACAAAAAGTAATGTATCTGTAACTCATTCTAAACAGTATTACAACTAATTGACGTATTAAAAGAATTTTATAATAAGTAATTTTTATGGTACTTATAAGTACCGTCGGTAGATAAAGGGTTGAGAAGAACGAAAAATTATGGATAGATTATGAAACGATTCCCAACAGTAACAGAGCATTATAAAATTTCATGCAATGAAAGGAGATATGTAAATAAATAATTTAACACGAAAGACAATCAAGCATAAATTATGAAACACCAACACATTCAGAATACTGTAAAAACAAATAAATAAAAATAAAACTTATAAGTTGAAATAAGGCGATTTATTGAACAATTTGGAACCACGTAACACATTTGCAAACCAATTTTTGCAATTCCCATCTGATTATCCAATTGTTCGAAATTACTAATTTTTTACTCAATTCTAAATTAAATACTCATCTCTCGTTTTAAATTGTTTATTCTCATGAGAAAACCGATATCAATTTCTTTCGAACATAGATAATTTAACAAAAGACAATTCCATTATAAACCGCATTCTAATCACACTAAAAAGAAAGAAAGAAAGAAAAAAAAGGAATATTGTTTTACACAGCTTAGGTAAAAGCTGTAGAAATAAACAGATAATGTATTTATCACAAATTATCGTTTGCACAGAAAACTTTACATTTTGATATAATTTGGTTGCTAGGCGACACCGCCAGTATAAAATTAAATAGCATTTTATCAAACACCATCTACCGGTGGTAAATTACCCGAAAGCTTTGAGCGGTCTGTCATTTGATATTTACATCCGAAAACTACATGATGTAAAAAATTAGTTCAGTTAGGATGAAATGCCTAGCCTACCACAGTTAAAAATTTAACTTCAGTAATTTCCATTATTAAGGAGAGAGGCTTGTGAATTTTTTTGTACAGTATATGAAATATAGAATTTATACACAAAGAGTAACATGCAAAAAATTAAAAAGCGCATACACAAACTGAAAACGCATTTCCAATAATTACTGCTCAAAGACAGTAATGTAACCAATGTATACAGTCTCCCTGTAAATGAACGACTATATGCAAGACACACCGTGCTTTCCAGTAAGCAACTTATGATGCATATGAATTTTATGTTTGAAATAGTGTAACATTATACTACAAACTATTTTCCCCACTGATCATAATGTAATGGAATTGTTTTGAGTGACCCTGTAAATAAACTATCAACGCTACTCACTTTATATTTAATACCGAGCATGTCATGGTAAGCATCATTAACATGTATCAACTATATGAAAATCCGAGAATATTTACACGATTAGACCGTGAATAGGCAGACAAACCGAATTCATAAACACTTTTAACGATGTCGGAACGTGTGGAAACATCAATCTCGGTAAAAATAAAAATCCATTTTCCGCAATTACTGCTCATATGAGATAATGCGTGCGAATTTTGTCGTGCAGCCCTCTATATAAAATTTAAATGCACCACTCAATGCATTGAAAATTAGATTAAATTAAAATATATAAAACTTAGATATTATCGATGATAATCATGTAAACAAATTCTTTTCTGCAGCTCTATAAATGTACGGTAAATGCTACTCCCGCCCTCTAACAGAGCCCGATTACGATGGTAGGGGGCCCAAGACTCAGCTATTTTTCAAGGCCCTCTCGTAACAAAACAGAAACAAGATTTTTTTTTCTTTTTTACCCGGGAGTATTTTAAGAGTTACTAGATTATCATACGGTTGCCAAATTAAAACAGTTTTTATTTTTTGCTAAAATAATTGCAAAAAACTGCAATTTTAAGAAATATTTTCTATATAATTTTATTAAATATGGGCCCTCAGCAGTAGACTCAAGACCTCGGCTTAGTTGACTTGCGCGGTAATCAGGCCCTGCTCTTTAATCTACAGAAAGCATGTTGTAGTGCAGCCCCAGAGATCCTTTTTAATTTCATATAACACAGACAATCACTTCATCTAATTCACAGATGAAAATTTAGGATTAGTTGAATCCCGATTCGCATATTAAAATACAATCTGTCAAATCATATCTTGGCAGAAAACACTTAAAAACCCGATTTTAGCGGTAGACACGTAGGTTTACCACCGTGCTTTCCTGCATCCAAAAGTATGAAAACATGGAGGATTGGGAGCAGGAAAACATACTAGTAAACCTATGAATCAACCGCTAAAATAGACATTTTTTAGGTGTTTTCCGCCAAGATATGATTTGGCAGACCAATTTCATTCGAAATTCAATATGAGATTCGAGATCTAATTAACCCTAGATTTTCAACAGTGAACTCTGCGCCGTCGCCTCCTGTTGTATTGTTATGTGCGAAGAATCATTAAAATCATCGCAACCAATTTTTCTCGTTGATCATAATGCGATGAATTATTTTGTACATTCTTGTAAACCATCTATAAACAATACACACAAAATTTTTAATGCCGAACATGCTATATTAAACCTTAACATATAAAAATTACATAGCAACCCGAGTATATGAGAGGTAGAGCACAAACAGACAGACAAACTTCATAAACACTTTCAACAATTTTGAAAAGTGCAAAAAATTATAAATCTCGACTATACACCAGCTTTTTATTGAAGCTTTTTTAAACAACTTCAGTGCCAACTTGAAAAATTTATAAATAAAATAATCGTTATTTTCCAAATTATCCCAAATTAGCAAGTACAATCATAAATACTGTAAATATTTTTCTCATTTTGCTTGCTTTTGAGAAATGATTTTCAATTATCGATAGGCATTACAGAAATCGGCACGGGACTTAATTTTTTTCATGAAGGAGCGGGTCGGGCCTAATCATTATCTCAGCGTAGACTGATCCGTTCAAAAATCAGTAAAATTTGGCCTGGACCAAATCCTGGGTATTTATAATTAAAATTACGATTTCAAAATTCGATCATTTTAAAACTGCTGGTCAGAATGTATTTATATCTTAGTAGAACAATCGTGAGGTATGGGAATTTTATTTGGCGAAGGAAAAAAAAAAAAAAAAAAAAAAAAAAAAAAAAATCCCAAAATGTGTCGATAGATGGCATTTTCAGAGTTACATTGTCTGGATATATGTAAATTACTTATACATGACATGCGCATCGCAGACATAACTGTCAAAAATGTAGCAGATCTTTGCCTGAATGCTTTATAAATTCGAAGGGACCGGTTCATTTAGCTTTAAGGCCCCTGTCCTCGCTCGAGGAAACGCTCGCGAGCTAATGCTATATCCTATGGGGAAGCATTTTTCTAATAACTCTTTCGCATTTTGACATTTTTGAATAATTCTTTTTGCATTGGATAGCTGAGGTGCATGCCAATAGCGCACCTTTTTTACTTTTTCTACTTTAGTTGCAGATATTTTTTACAAAGTTAGTTTCACTTTCGGTTTCGAAACTGAAAACACAATTAAGGTAAGCTATATTGCAGATTTATTTTATTTTTATCATAATAATTAAATTTATGAATAATTTTTGTTTTATTTTAATTTATTTTGAGTCTTTTACATCGATATTTTGCCATTTTTTCTAGAAAATGTCGAAATCTCCGTGGGAAATGGAGCAACAGCGTTTGCGGCATCTTTTGGCTTCTGTTTCATCAGATTCTGAAGATGATGAGGTAGCAGGTACAGATAATACTTTTTCGGATGATGATGAATACTTTGAGGAATGTTCTGATCACAACTCGGACTCTGAACAAGAACCTGATGAAATATCGGAACACGATTCAGATATCGAACTACAGTCTGACTCTCCGTATTACTTAGGAAAGGATAAAATCACGAAATGGTACAAGAAAAAAGGTAAAACTTAGCAAATAAATGCAAATAAATGTCATTATCCAATATTTTTTGAGTGTAAGTAATATAAGTAGTAAATGTAAATTTTTTAATATAAATTTGACTGTAATGTAGTAGTATATGTAAAGTTTTTTTTATCTATTTTTTATAAAATTATATTTTTCTTGTATTTCCAAATTATTTTTATTTATAATAAGTCAAAGTAAGTTACTTTAATTATGAGTAGATGAAATTTTTTTTATAATTCATTATAACTTGAAAATTGCAATAAAAAGTTTGGGGTGTTTACAACACCCCCGCGAGTGATCGTGTGACAAAAACAGGCGCGAGTGATGGAGGGTTAAAAAATATATCTGCAACCAAAATCGAAAAAGTAACAAAGGTGCGCTTTCGGCATGCACCTCAGCTATCCAATGGAAAAAAAGTTATTCAAAAATGTCAAAATGCAAAAGAGTTATTAGAAAAATGCTTCCCCATAGGAATAGTATTAGCTCGCGAGCGTTTCCTCGAGCGAGGACAGGGGCCTTAAACGAGGTAGAGGAAGGGAAAAAATTTCTGTTGTGGCAGAGGAAAATTCGGCTGCAGCATTGAAAGAACAAACTAACAGTGAAGCTCAACTAATCAGCAGTGCACGGGGAGTTGGCCAAATGCTGGATATGCCGAACAGCAAGGTGTGTAAAGTCTATGGAACATCTTGTACTGTTATCCGTGAAAGAATACGTAGCAACTCCGTGTGCAAGAGTTGCTACGTATTGTTTCATCCCAGTATGTATTCTTTCATCCCAGTATGTATTCTTTCATCCCAGAATTAATCACAAAAATAAAATCACAAAAGATGACTCTGCAAGAAAGAAAAAAATCGCAATAACTGTCTGCATCATTCATAAAATAAACTAGCCTTAATTCTTCCAAAGAAATAAACAACTTTTTAATAACTGTTTCTACAATCAACATTACATTATTGTTATTCACATTTTTCTGCGCATATTAACAAAATTTTTGTTCAAAACATTCTCATGTTCATTAAGTTAAAGTCGTATCCTTCTACTGGCATTTATTTCTTGAACAAAATCTATGAAGTTCATCCAGTGAACACCAGATTTGCTCTTTTCTATTCGTCGCTTGGCTGTCCAAGAGATCAATCTGCTGTTTTCGAGCGATTGCACACAGAGCGGAGAGTGTGAAGGAAAGCGTTCCTAGACTCAGAAAAATGAAGTTCTCCAAGTAGCATGCGACGATGACAAGAACTATTGCTATGGCAGTGAAAAAGAGAAGAGCTAGCTGAGATGAGCTTGATAACCACCAATTTGCAGCAATTGTACGCTCCATTACAACATCTGCCTGCACATAAAACAAAATGATTTCATTCAATACATTGGAGCATAAATAAAGCAAGTCAGAAAATGCATGTCAAACGTTGCGAAGGAGGTGCATCCGTACTATAACGAAGTTTTAAAAATACTTAGATCTTGGCTTAATAGTATACACTACTTCGGATACAGTATATAGTATCCGAAATCTTGTGTATACCTATAAATACTATCAGTTTTCTGTTTCCGCTTCTTCATTAGTAGACTGCACCAATGAATGTCAATTTCATAAAATGTATAAATAGTTTCATGTGATTAAAACTTGCCCAAACAATGTTTACCCCTATACCATTATGAATTGGAACACTTTTGCGTGGCCCTGTAAATTAATAAAAAATATTCTTTGCACCACAGATTGTACATTTCAATCTGTACTTCATAGATGCACATCAATTTTATTATGTTCGAAAGAGTAATATCATTAAAAGGAACTTGAAACTATCCTCCCCCCCCCCAATTGTCCGTAATGTAACGGAATACTTTTGATTGTCCCTGTAATTAAACTATGCATCAGATTTCATAAAATTTGTAATGACTCTACAGAATTATGCAACAATTATATATTTTAATTTTCAAACAATTCGGTTCGGTAGTTTTCGCGTTATTATATGTGGTCAGACAGACGGACTGAATGAATGAATGAATACTATGGGTGCTACGTATTAATAAGTTTACGAACGCACCTAAATAAAAGAGACCGACTCGAGTAATAGTCAAATAAATTGAACAATTAGTATTATGAATAATCATACAGTATCTTTTGTCAGAATCTTTTTTCTATACATTTTCAAGACTCACAACGATGAACGAGGAATTCGAAAAGTTTTTGAACCGCTTTCTGACATAGTGCATTCTCATTTCGTTCAAAAGTATTTTTACAATTAAAAAATTGCCGTTAAAAATTGCACAAGCATGCATAAGCGAATTGTTTTCATTAATGAATTTAATGAATAGTTTTCAATGAATCGTTGAATTTCTTTTCGTAAATGAAATGAAAGATTTTTCTGAAATCAATGTTGTCACAAAAATAAAATATTGCATTATAGCATGCTCGTCAATAAATATAAAAAAATTAATACAAAAAAGAAAGGTGGGTGGCAAAGCACAGAATAATATTTATGATTAAAAAGCTAAGCAGAAACATACAGAAGAAAAGACACCGTTGATTAAAGCAGTGGTATGTGCTATTTCACTTCTACCTAAAAATGCATGCTTTTGTTAGATTAGATTAAATTGCATTTTATTTATATTAAATTTTAATATATACTATTTTTTCCTCTGCCGAAAAACGAAAACGTGAATTAAAAAAATATATATATGTATAACATAGGGTAGATGTGCCCGTAATGGACCACCTTAAGGAATTTCACAAAAAAAATATTTTTTTATTTATAGTTATAATTATTATATTACAGTTTTTACTTACCCATCATACGTAGTATAGGGTAAGTCTTGCAATCGTTTTGAAAATCGAAAAATTTTTTTTGACGGATTTACACGTTTTAGATAGTGGGGATTCCGAAAAACATATTTTTAGAAAAAAAATTTTGCCTTCCGTCCGTCTGTCTGTCTGTCTGTAAACGCTCCATCTCCCGAACAAATTGAGATAGAGACTTGAAATTTTGTATGTAGTTAGTATGTAAGAATGGGACGAACCCTATTTAATATAAGCAACCTCGATTATCCGGAACTATTTTTTTCGGACTCTCGAAAAATTCGTTCTGATGAAAGGTATATAAAAATTCTCGAATTTTTTTGTTCTAAGGAATGGACGTAAAAGGCAATAAAATAACACACATTTTGCATATAGAACAAAGTCGATCGGATTATTAGTTGCCGAGATATTTGTAATCTTGTTTTCCACATTCTTAGATTTTTCATGACCCTGTATTTCATTCAAATTTCAATTCAGAAGTATATTTTAATTGGAGATGAGACGCTTAATCCGACGCAGTTAATTGTTAGTTAATAGAATTATTATTTTTGGAGTAATAAGGATGTTTCTTTTACGCAGTTCGGTACTACTTGAGTAGTTTGGCGTTTTATATAATTTGTCGAAATTGATACATCAGCAGTTCTTTAATATAGCATTACTATGTATATTAACAATATTTAAATTTTGTTTATGAATTGCAATGCATTGTATAAATAGTTTCACATGTTTTATTTTCATATACATATCCATGATGGGTAAGTATTACGGTGGCCCCCAACGACTAGTTTCATATCGTATTAATCTTGCAACAAGATTTAACTAATCCCATAGTTACATTTCCCAATAGAAATACAAATTTAAAATAGAAATATGGTAAAACACCCAAAAGCCCAGTAATGGACATCCTTCCTAAAATATTAAAAATAGTAAATAAAATTTTGTAAATGACCATTGGTATATTAAATTTAAAGTTTTATATTACGACCCAAAGAAAAACATTCAACTCTTACAAGAAAATGTAAAATCTGCTTTTAGTATGTTCATTAAGATTTTTAATGAAAAACAGCTAAACTTTATTTTTCGCTTTCGAATTGATTTGATGAAAAATGTAAAAAAATAATCCAGATTATAAAACTTTCGTATTATAGAATCTTTCGTATTTTGGGATATGTCAATTGAATGTTGTCTAAATGTCCCTCACCCTAAAATCTCCCCAAAACAAAAACTCCTAAAAAATGTTTTAAGTTTACTTTTTAAATTTTTATTTTATTGTAACAATTTACCATCTAATCCTCCCTTACCCGTCACAGTTTACTCATTTTCATTTTATAATCTTATACTTAAATATATCACTCAGAAACTAGAGAAATTTATGCATAATTTATTCCTTTATAGGGAATTCAACACATAATGACTATACTGATTATGAAGACAGATTAATAACAATAAAAAGCCTATCAAAGGATATTTTTTCCTCACATGTTGTTAATTATTAAATGCACACACAACACAATTCTTCATAGGCACTGGTTATATTAAAAAACTCTTTATTAAAGGAATAACACTCACTCGCAGCTCACTGCTGCATTATCGTCTGCATTTATCTCAAAAAAAACTTTAGAATAAAAACAGAAAAAACATTTCACTTCTCTTCAGTTTCTCAACACTGACATTTTAATTTAGGTAGCACGGTATCGTCCGCCTACATGGAACACACCGGCCCCCATTGACATGTTTCACATTCAATAATAACTCTTTTTTTACTAAGTACACTAATTACACAAATAAATACAAAAGTTCACTATATATGTTACTTAAATATAAAATTGAAAGAAAAAAACAATATAACTCTCACACACACACATATATATATACACTTTTTTTTTTTAAGTACTATGGGTTTCAGGCATAGGTAAAATACATATTTTACTAATCGATCTTTTAAAAATTCCATTCTGAGTTTTTACCTGAACTACGCGAATTTTCTTATCATTACCATAATATACTTCAATAATTCTGCCTAAAGGCCACTTATTGCTGGATATATTTTCCTCTACTAACAACACTAGATCTCCTATTTTTACATTATCCTTTTCAAATCTCCACTTACCCCTCTGTTGTAATTCACTTAAATAATTATGGTGCCATTTGCGCCAAAAAAGTTGTACAATTTTAGTTATTCTTTGCCATTTTTTGAGGCGATTTTCTTTTATATTGGTTAAATCAGGCTCAATAATGACATTTAATGGTCTGTTTATAAGAAAATGAGCTGGAGTTAGGACTCCAAAATCATCTGCGTCATCTGATAACGGACTCAAAGGCCTCGAATTTAATATTCCCTCTATTTGTATCACTACTGTAAGAAATTCCTCATAAGTGAGATTAGCACCTCCCACAATTCTCTTAAAATGAAATTTAAAGGATTTTATTGCGGCCTCCCAAAGACCCCCGAAATTGGGTGATCTGGGGGGAATAAATTTCCACTCAATGCCTTCACTAGACAAATATGCTGCTAATTTCTCATCAGGTTTTCTTACTAATTCATAAAAGACCCTAAGTGTTTTATCTGCCCCAATAAAATTTTTTGCATTATCAGAATACAATTTGGCACATTTACCTCTGCGTGCTATGAATCTTTTCAGTGCCGCAATAAATGATTCGGAAGTTAAATCTGAAACAATTTCTATGTGTATAGCCTTAAATACAAAACAAACAAAAATACAGACATAAATTTTTTGTAATATGGACCGCCGAGCCGTGAGGTGAAAATAATTATTTATGAGAGTGAAAAATCATGGAATTTGAACGATGTGCTGATGTGATATTAAGAGTTCTATTATAGATCTGTCAACGTTTAACATGAGAATCTTCGAATAATATCGAGCTCAACAAGTGAAATATTGTGTTGAAGATGATAAATTTAAGAATTATAATGAGTCTTCCTCGGAATTTCGCAGCGATTTGAGTGAGGTAAGAGCAATTTTTTAGTTTATTTTGATTTAATTATGTCTGTTATTGATAATCTAAATAAACACGAGCTTAAGCTTGTAGTTGAGGAATTGGGTTTAACTGCTCCTGAAAGTAGTAAAATTATTGATTTAAGAAATATTATAGAGAATAGTGAATATTACTCAAATGAGCAGTTATTAAAAAGCATCGTTAATTCGGTTGTTGAGGAGTATAAACCACGAACAGAAACTGAGAAAACAAAATTAGAATTAGAAAAAATTAAATTAGCGCAGTTAGAAAAAGAGTTAGAATTAGCAAATATTCGTAAAGAACCATCCCAAAATTCGGAATTTGAAAAAATTAAACTAGCTCAGTTAGAGAAAGAATTAGAAATAGCCAAATTGCGTAAAGAATCTCGGGAAAATTTGCCGTCCGTAACAGAAAAATCGGAAACGGAAATAGGGAACAATAACTTGGAAAGTTTTATTAAAAGTATTAAAACTTTAACTATTCCTTTACCAACGAGAGCTGAGTCATTTAATCTTTTTTTTCAATCTCTTGAGAAAGCGTTTCGAACTAAAAATGTACCTGAAGAGTTTAAGGCCGAAATTCTGTTAAATATTCTCGGCGAAAAAGCGAGCAATTTAATGATCTATTTATCAGAGGAAGAGTTGATTAGTTATGATAAATTGAAAAATATAGTGTTAAGGGAATTTCAACCTACGGCACAAGAATGTTTAAACAATTTCAAGAGTGCGCAAAAATTACCGTCGGAAAGTTACGTTCAATTTGTAGCTAGGCTGAGTTCAATTTTTCAGTATTACTGTAATTTGCGTGAGGTAAATGATTTTAAATCATTATGCGATCCGATTGTTTCAGATAAAATTTTCAGTTCTTTAGATCGCGAATTAATGAATCATATCGCAATTAAACAATCAGAGTCATATTTTAAACCACAGCAACTAGGAAGAGAATGCGATATTTTTTTGTCGATTAAAAATAAATCTAAAGGTGAATCAAATGTGTATTCGAGAAACACGATAAATGAAAATAAACGTATAGCGACAAATAAATTTCGAAATCGGCCTCAAAAGAGCACTTCAAATATATTTTTTTCGGAAACAAAAAATGTAAAATGTGTCTTGTGTAAATCTAATGAGTATCACGGTTTACATTCTTGTCCGCAATTCAAAAAACTGTCCATTAAAGATAGAGTAGAAGTTGTGAAATTAAATAAAGCATGTTTCAAATGTTTAAATTATAATTGCTGCGTACAGAAATGTAAGTCTAAAAATTATGCTAGATGTAACCTACCGCATTCTGAGCTAATACATTTTTCTAGAGAAGAAAAGGAATTAAATAATAAAAATAAAAATTTTGGTCATGTGTTTCAATCGGCTGCAGGAATAAAAAATTCACAACCCGAGGAAATCCTTTCCTACCCTCCGAGTCAGACTGTCGCCTCTAGTTTTGTGAAAAATAAAACAAAATCCGTTTTATTAAGTACGGCGCGTATCCTCATTAAAGATAAGTTCTCGGAATGGCAGGAAGTTAGATGCTTACTAGATGTCGGTTCACAAGCATGTTTGATTACTTCGCAGTGTGCTAATCGATTGCAGCTTAGAATTAATAAAACGAATACTTTAATTTCATGTTTGGATGACACTTCTATGACAATAAAAGGCTGCGTAAATACAAAAATCGCGAATAGAGATAAAAGTTTTGAAAGAGAATTGACTATGCTTAGTAGTAAGGAAAATTACAGATTTAATTCCGCAACAAGTGGTTAACATAAATGTTGAAGTACCAGAATTAACTATATTAGCAGATTATAGATTTAATTTCCCTGATAAAATTGATATGTTGTTGGGTGCAGAAATATTTTATGAGTTATTAAGACCGGGACAAATATATTCTCAGAGTTCAAATTTACTTTTGCAAAATACCGTATTTGGGTATGTGGCTAGTGGATGCATAGAGCAGGAAAGTGATGTAAAAGTTCATTGTGGGCTGATTCGGGAGGAAGATTTAAATCAAACATTAAAAAAGTTTTGGGAAGTTGAAAACGTCGAAGTAGAGTTATCAAAAAGTAAGGAATTTGAGATATGTGAGCAGCATTTTGCGCGTACGTATTATAGAAATGAGGAAGGGAGATACGTGGTGAAAATGCCTTTAAAGGAAAATCCTTCGTGTTTAGGCCAATCAAGGGAGCTTGCTCTTAAAAAACTCAAATCGCTGTGGACTCTCTTATCAAAAGATAAGAAATACTTCAAATTGTATAAAGATTTTTTAAATGAATATGAAATGTTGGGGCATATGAAACAGGTTAAAGAAGTGAAAGAACCTGACGTCGTGTATTATGCTCCACATCATGGCATTTTTAGACCAGAAAAGTCCACCACAAAACTGAGAGTTGTATTTAACTGTTCTGCCACAACAACAAATGGCACATCACTTAATTCATTGCAATATAATGGCGGTGTTATTCAGAATGATTTATTCACAATTATGGTTAGTTTTCGAGAGCATATTTATGCACTGACTGCGGATATTCAAATGATGTATCGAATGATCAATATTGATCCTAGTCAGCACGCATTGCAGAGAATTTTGTGGAACGATAATTTCGAAGAAGAGCCTAAAATTTTTGAACTAAAGACCGTTACATACGGTACGGTTAGTGCGCCTTATTTAGCAATGAAAACTCTCAACCAGCTATCGATTGATGAAGGAGATAATTATCCGATGGCAGCATCGGTTCTTCGAGAAAATATTTACATGGATGATATTTTGTGCGGTGCACCTACGCTTGAAGAAGCCAAAGAGTTGCAGCGGCAGCTCATAGCGATTATGCATAAAGCAGGTATGAGACTCCATAAGTGGTGTACAAGTGATAAAAATCTTTCGCTGACATATAAAGAAGGGTGTAATTTTGAAAATGAAGTTGAAACAGGACAGATCCGTAAATTATTTATTGGTGGACTCAATTATAAAACTGCAGAAGTGTCACTCAAATCTCATTTTGAACAATGGGATGAAATTGTTGATTGTGTTGTGAGGAGGGAACGCAATAAACGCAGATCACATGGATTTGACTTTGTGACATTTAGACGTGCTCATATGGTTGATGATGCTCAAGTTGTTAGACCTCATAAAGTTGATGGCCGTGAAGTGGAGCCTAAGAGAGCTGTTCCTCGTGATGATTCAGATAAACCTGAAGCACAGATGACTGTTAAACTGTTTAAAGAATCTTCATTTCTTCAGAATAATGATTATCATCAACGTACAATAACCATACCAGGAACAAATGATGAGTTCAATAAGGAGCTCAAAATTAATGTTAAAACCGTTAATGAATTTAATGTTGTAAATTATAATATTACCGATAATTGTTTTGTATATAACTTGATTAATCTTAGTAATAATTATTTAACGATTGTGTGTATTCTTAGTTGTATTTTCAGATTTGTGATGAATGCAGGTATGCCTCTTTATAAGTGTAATGGACCCTTGAGTACTTCAGAATTTGAATTCGCAGAGAAATATTTAATTAAATTAGTGCAAAATGAAGCCTTCAGTACCGACATACATAGTCTTCAGACTAAAGGATCGGTAAGTCAGAGTAGCAAGTTAAAAGGCCTCAACCCTTACTTAGATGAATTTGGAATTTTAAGGGTTGGTGGCAGGTTAAATAATAGTAATTTAAATTTTTCAAAAAAGCACCCAGCTATTTTACCAAAGAGTAATAAATTTACTGTAATTGTTATAAATTATTATCATAAGAAATATTTGCATGTTGGTGCGTCAACTTTACTATCCTTAGTAAGAAATAAATTTTGGCCAATAAATGGTCGTGCAATGTGTCGAAAGGTGGTTCATCAGTGCATTCCATGTTTTAAAGCTAAACCAGTTATTGCAAATCAATTGATGGGCGATTTGCCCAGGGATAGAGTCCAATTAGACTATTGCTTTAATATTTCGGGTGTTGATCTGTGTGGGCCATTTATGATCAAAATTGGTTATGCACGTAGGACCATCTTACAAAAAATTTATGTCTGTATTTTTGTTTGTTTTGTATTTAAGGCTATACACATAGAAACATGTGTTTACAACTGCCCCACTAGTGGGGCAGATGTGAAAAATTTTTTGCATTTATAAAACGACTTAAAGTAAGGACTATCCAGGTTATTAAAAAAATGCGTAAAATAAGTTCTGTTTACTATATTCAGTAGTTTTTGGTCTCAGAAAATTAACCCAGTTAGGAGAAAAGCTATATTTACACGAACATGTGCACCAGTCTCCCTTGTATGTAAATGTGACTTATTTTGTATAATATTTATTATATGATGCGAAGTTACACTATGTGGCAGGATAGTTTTGAATAGGTTAAAAGTTTAATTTTTTATTGTTGATATCATTAATTAATTTTTGATAGTCATGCAATAATCTTGAAGCATTTTTTCTGTCTTATGCCACTAGTTGCAACAGTATTCTTAAAATAAGATAATCTCAAAGTAGGGTCATTCCACATGAATTCAACCAATGGGTGTTGCATCATAGTCACAGATTTTTAAATTTTTATCATGGACAGACATAGTAGTGAAACCCTCAAATCTGAAATTTAAAAGTAATTTTCACAATATTGGCTGAGATATAGCTATTTGAAAACTGACCATTTTTTCGAAATGGCGGACATCTTGGAATTGTATCAGTGTCTAAATATGGCCATAACTTGACAACTAATGGCTCAAATTTCATATATCTGGTACCAATTTGAAGCTATTTGTACAAAGAATGCACATTTTACATCAAAACAATAATAAATTTTCATTTCTTTACTTTTTATTATGTGCAAAGTGAAAATTTCACTCCAAAAAAGGGCAGATTGTAATGGCTCATAAAAAAAATGAATCATCATGAATTTTTCTGAAACTCGGTAAAAACATTGCTCCATCTGTGTGCTTTAAATAAAAGAAAAATTGGAAAGGTAAAATTTGTTGTTTTAAAATAAATGGTTTTTTACACAGTGTTATTAATCAAATAATGATCATTTTAGAATCTGTAAGCATTCCTGATTAAAAAAATAATGGTTAAAATAAATTTTTCTAACATCTGAATTAATGTAAAAGTATATTCAAAACCTCATTTGTACTAATTTTGTAGGAAAATGTCCCAGAGGCCCCCCCCCCCAAAAAAAAAAAAAAAATTAGAGAATTGAAAAAATTTTACAATGAAAAAGATAAGAAAATAATTAAGGAATATAATGTATAATTATAAAATACCTATAAATATAATGCATATATATATGATAATTTACTTCACATATAGAGGTGAGTGGGGTGAAATGGGACAGTAGATTTTTCTCTTTATGTATCATTCTTAATATTTCATCAACCACACATTAGGTGAAGTAATGGTACCCCAATCTTCAGCTGAAAAAAGTAGCTGATTTACATAAGCTTGCAATTATATAAAGAAAAAGATTATTTTAAAAATCAAAAGTAAATTTAGTTCATATACTTTTTGCGCTTTCTGTATAATGATTTGATTATGCATAGATGTAACAGTTTCTCTATATATGGAACATTATACTGTAAAATTAGAGAGGTAAAATTTGTTGTTTTAAAATAAATGGTTTTCTACACATAAGGTGTCATTGACCAAACAATGATTATTTTAAAATCTGCAAGTATTCTTAATGTAAGAAATATTGGTTAAAATGAAATTTTCTAGCATCTAAATTAAAGTATTGTGTGTATATTATATAATTCAATGAAGAAATATCAATTTGCAGTTATTTACACTAAATATTTATTTTTACAGTACTTTTTATTTCATTTCATTCAAAATATGATAATATAATTCTCAAAACATATTTACATAAATATTTTAAATACCTTACTATGGAATACATGAAAAAAAAAAGGCACATAATATTTTCTCCAGAAATGTTGGAGAAATACTAGCTGTAAATTACAGAGTTGAATTATTCAATTGTGTAATTTAAATAAAATAAATATATATAAATGAGTTAACTGAGTTGACATTTGTTATTTTTTATTCACACTGAGTTAAAATTTATATGAACAAAAATCTAGATACGATGAGACAATACTTTGATTATAGCCAATTAAAATGCAGATGAATGTACAGCAGCAATCTTTTCTTTAAATTGCATCAGCTTATAAAGAACATGATGCAATATTACATCAGCTTATAGAAACATAATTAAATTTTTACATCGTGTTTTGAATTCAAAATTTCAAATTTTGAATTCATGTTTTGATTCTTGAAATAATCTTTTTCTTTATATAATTGCAAGCTTATGTAAATTAGCTACTTTTTTCAACTGAAGATTGGGGTACCATTACTTCATCTAATATGTGATTGATGACATATTTAGAATGATACATGAAGAGAAAAACCTACTGTCCCATTCCACCCCATTTGCCCCTATATGTGAAGTAAATCACCATATGTATGCATTGCATTTATAGGTATTTTATAATTATACATTATATTCCTTAATTATTTTCTTATCTTTTTCAGTGTAATTTTTTTTCAATTGTCTATTTTTTTGGAAGAGGGGGGGGGGGCTGAGGGGCAGATCCCTACAAAATTAGTACAAATGAGGTTTTGAATATACTTTTACACTTTATGTGTAAAAAAACTATTTTAAAACAACAAATTTTACCTTTGCAATTTTTCTTTTATTTAAAGCACACAGATGGAGCAATGTTTTTACCAAGTTTCAGAAAAATATATGATGATTCATTTTTTTTATGGGCCATTACAATCTATCCTTTTTTGGGGTGAAAATTTCACTTTGCACACGATAAAAAGTAACGAAATGAAAATTTATTATTGTTTTGATGGGACATGCATTCTTTGTACAAATAACTTCAAATTGGTACCAGATATATAAAATTTGAGCCATTAGTTGTCAAGTTATGGCCATATTTAGACACTGATACAATTCCAAGATGGCCGCCATTTCGTAAAAATGGTCAGTTTTCAAATGGCTATATCTCAGCCAATATTGTGAAAATTACTTTTAAATTTCAGATTTGAGGGTTTCAGTACTATGTCTGTCTATGATAAAAATTTAAAAAAAATCTGTGACTATGATGCAACAAGTTTTCTTTAAATTGGTTGATTTCACGTGGAATGACCCAGTAGAAAAAATGTGGATGAAAGTTGGCCAGAATGACTAACTAGTGTGTGTTTTAAATTTTACGTATAAAATTCGAATCAGAAATCTAGCTATAAATGGAGTAAAATTGAACTAGTGTATACAATTAAATAGAAAAACTACCAACCAAACGCTGAAAATTGGGGAAAAAAAAAAAAAAAAAAAAAAAAAAAGCAGCGTTTTGCGAGACCACGAGGAGCAGTTAAAGTATGTCACTATGGTCGTGAAAAGCAACGCATTTCAAGGAAATGAAATAAACTGGTCACTTCATAAAAAAATTAGATTTTGAATGACTAAAAATTGTTGATTTCAATGGGAAAATATTGTTCGTTAAAACAGGAAAAATTCTTTTATTTCAAACTTTTATTTTTCTCGAAATGTTTTCATAATAAAGAATAAAAACATCAGGCATTTACCAATTTAACAGTGGCATAAAACATTTAATATGATGAAAAAAAAAATTTTAAAAAACAGTTCTCACCATTTCAAAAATTCCGATCACTTTCCACCAACTCAAAACTCTTATATTTATAGATAACAATGAGAGTTTTCTATTAAATAAAACTAATAACAAACGGAAATTTTCAGACGAATACGCTATTATAAATAACGCTTGTTGGCGTACTGTCTGATGATCTCACTCATTGGGAAAACTTTAATAAACGATTTATTTTTATAATATTAAGTCAAAACATGAAAAAGCTGTGTTGCTTTAGAAACTTTTTGCTATTTTCGAAACGAGATTGATCAATCAGAGAGTGTTTAGCACAACTTACCGGTAACTTATCGAAGTAACCAGTATTAGAACCGATTGTAGAGAAGTACGAAATAAAAATCAAGACGAAGTGTTACGTCATCTGCAATTCAACAGGACAGTTTTCATTGGTACTACAGTTCGCTTTCATAACTGCCCTACAATAGGTCGGTAACAATGGTTACTTCGGTAAGTTGCACTAAACACGCCCTCAGAATTCTGCATTTTTGCGTAATTTTCGCTATTTTCCAAAGTCTCGCAAAATACAGCATTTCGATTACCAATCTCGTTTCGAAAATACCGAACAATCTAACTGGATCCTTGCCATAATAGTCCAAGAGCCGACAACACAAAAACCTAAGTTGTCAAGAACTTTATTTTGTGGAAGAGTAGTAACACTGTAAAAAATTTGATCCTTTTGCTGCATCGTCACTCCCCCGCTTTTATGGAATATCTCTCTTTTGACTCATGAGAAGGCTCCATAGTAACACACTGTAAAAAATTTGACCCTTTTGCTGCATCGTCACTCCACCGCTTTTATAGAAAGCGATTACTTCACCCTATTATGGAGCATTCTCATGGGTCAAAAGAGAGATATTCTATAAAAGTGGGGGAGCGGCGATGCAGCAAAAAGATCAAATTTTTTACAGTGTAGGAAAGGGCGAGGCTAACGAGAAACACATGCTATTACCACGGTGCATTCCACGTATCTTTTTTTTTACAGACCGCTGGAGTCACGTGATGCTCGAATACACCAATGCGGGTGCACGAATAGAACTCTACGTCATTCTAGTGGTCTGTAAAAAAAAAGATACTTGATATGCACCGCGGTAGCCTGTCTTTTTTGTTACCTTCGAAGGAAGGGCAGCTGACGTCACTGTGGTCGAATTCGAGGTTTACGAAAAAGGCAGGTTACCGCGTTGCATCCCAAGCATCTTTTTTTTACAGACCGCTAGAATGACGTAATGCTCTATTCCTGCACCCGCGTTGGTGTATTAGAGCATCAAGTGACTCTAGCGGTCTGTAAAAAAAAAAAAAAAAAAAAAAAAAAAAAAATGGAATGAACCGCGGTAGCCTGTTTTTTTCGTTAGCCTCGGGTCGAATTACTGTGGATGAGTGAGAAAAAACCTGTCTGTTCTTTAACGACTGACATTGTACGGATGAGTTCCGGGATTTGATTGGTAAGTTTGCCAGTGTATAAGTAAGTGTAATACAACCCATTTATCTTCCAGGATTCCCTCCCCTAGGACTTGGCTCCCGATAATTTCAAGTTGACCTATCCGACGCAGGGACTCAAGGGACCCTGTGCGGTCCGAAGAGATTCGGGAGCACCAATCAAGTCCACTGCACCAGAACCGTACAGGTTGACCTCATAGACGCAGAGACTCTGCCCGGTCCGTCACCGTTCTGGAACCCCCCCCCCCCCCTAGTGGGCTAACGCCTCTCAGGCTTTCAAGTTGACCTCATTGACGCAGGGACCCACGGGACCCTGTGCGGTCCGAAGAGCAATGGGAAGCAACCTACTAGCCCACTTACCCCGAACCGCACACGTTGACCTCATCGACGCAGAGACTCAAGAAACTCTGTGCGGTGCGAAACGTGTTCGGGGTTTTGATTTTTCCCTTGTTTTTTCTAATGACAGTACGCCTCTTTATTAGGTGCATTTGGACTCTGTCCGCACGAGCTACCGGACCCGCTCCAATGGGACAACCCATGGAGCACCTTTTTTTTTTTTTTTTTTCCCTTGGATACGGTAGAAAGGCGGGATCACGTCACCACTAGCAGCGATTCGACTGCTTGCATTTCGGCCCAAAAATTCTCCCTTCTCTGGCACTACTTAGCATTTCGGCCTTTTTAGTTTTGGTTATTTATTTTTCTAAATCTTCCTCAAAATTGTCCCCCCTGTTGTCTGCTAAGGACATGCCACTGTTTCGGCTCCAAAAATTTTACCTCCAGCCCCATTTCACCTGGCACTGCAAGTGGGAGTGATGTGCAGCGCCAAACTCTGTACATTCACAAAGGCAATAAACTACTCAGTCCAGCAACCGTTAGCCACAATCAGCCGACCTCGGCACTTGTCTGCGTAGATCGCCCCCACTCTGCCGGCTAAAATTCCATCATGTACGCTAATGGCGCCTGGTGGATGTAAAATCCGTCGTGGGTGCAAAGTCCTCCAAGTTACCTGTGAATTATACCTCTGGAGGTGCCTTGCCATGTGAAGGTCTCGTCATCTGATCAAGGCTCTAAATTACGAGACCATCTTGCGAAGCCATTTGCAGTTCAAACAACAGGATGTACCATTAATTAACAGGCGAAACAAAATACGCTCAACGACAAGCAAATACTGCAGAAATGATGGCATGCGAAGCAAAGTTTATTGCCGCTACGCGGCAATTAGGCGGTCGCCCGCCCCGATACCAGGTATCTAACCCGTTAAGCTGAGATAACTCGGCAGGTAGGGGCCTGGTCATCGGTTAGAAAGAAAGTAAGTGTAATATGATTGGGCTACGTCTTCAAGATTATTCCTACCATGATTGCTATGACAAAAAGTAGCGGTAGATTGGTTGACAGAAGTGTTTGTTTGTAAACATGCCGTTTCCTTATTCGATCCTATCGGTACGTAACCGGTGACTCCGCTGAACGCGTCCCTTGTTAGCTAAATCTGGAAAACAAATTCTGAAGTTTCGAGACAAAAGCCTCCCTTACGGGTAGTAGCATATGTCTCAATACTTGCCAACCAACCAACCAAAAAACAAATATTTTGATTTCATTAGATTGTGCTTGAACATACATAGCACTAAAATTTTTCGTGAGTGTTGTATACTGTATTTACATCTTTAAAAAAAACCTATCGTTAAACGGAAGTATGTATTTTTTTCCCTAGGGGATTGTTACGTATGATGTTTTGATGTATTATTTTCATAAGTTGTTTTGCATATTTGTATTGTATTGAGAACCAGAATAATGGCCTTAACATCAAACATATTAAAATTAAGATAAATTAAATAAATTGTTAAAGCAGAAATAATTTTCATTAAAGGCGATTCATATTACAATCGAATTTGAAATCTTTGAATTTGTGAATACCATATAGAAAAGAAAGATTACAACAGAGAAAGGCATTTGATGTGATCTTCTAGAGAACTTATTATGATCTTACATTTTTTCGTGATAATTGACAGAATGTGTTCACGATTGCGTTAGAAAAAAAGAAAAAAAAGTTGCTTTCGGCGAGTTGATTTAGTCCCTTAAGTCTAGCCCCTAGCCTCTCATTCAGGCCCTGATTATCGCACGGGCACTTGGGACCTGTGCCCTGGGCACGAAATTTTTAAGGGGCATAAATTTGTTTCTAATTCCATCTAAGTTTCTTATATATGAAAATCATTTTTATGGAAACAAATGTGATATTTGAGATATTAATATGATGAAATGACAGCACATTAAAAAAAGTAATAGATTTTTATTATTATTTCTGGAACCGAATTTTAAATTTTCAAAAAACTTAACTTTCTTAATTTACATTTTTTGGATCTATAAAAACAGTACCAGTAAATTAACCAATCTAAAGGGGCACAAAAAACTGGCTATTCGGGCCCTGCTCTAATTAGAGTTATTAATAATTTGTAGCATTAAGATCGTTGTTCAAATTTGCGTGATTTACTTTTTTAAAACCAGATTTTGAAGATAAATTTGCTGAATTACCTTTGATAACAAAATTTGCGATCTACAGATTTCCAAAAAGAAAGAAAGAAAAAAAAATAATTTCCCACTTTGTAATTTCATTGCCAAATGTTTAAGATCTAGGAGAGAAAATAGAAAGTAATACCAGAAGCTGTCATATTATTGGGTCAATAAAAACTATCTGAAATTTAACATATCAGTAAATGTATACCAATTCGGAAGTAACCGAACCTGTGTAGTGTGTTTACTTTAAAGGGAGAAGGAAATCTGCAAGAATTGATTCAATCCGAAAGTCGTATTACATTCCGAACCATGCAAAAGAGGAATAAAAAATTAAAACTTTTATAAGTGATGTCGCTCTGGCGGAAAACAGCAAAAATATTTATAATTTTTCGCCAAAAAATTCGCCAAATTTTATTTAAAAAAAATAAATTTTTAATATTGTAACTAAAAAAATTCATTGTATTGATAAGAATTTTCTTCTTGAAGTCACTTAACAATGGACCAAAATGGTATTGTAAAATAATTTTTAAAGTTTGAAATAATTGTAGAAAAAAAAAAACAGTCATCGTCAGTTGCGATGTACAGCGCAAATTACTTTGAAAAGTTGGTACATGCATATAATGAATATTGTATATGCAGGGGATTCGCTAAGGGGGTGGGGTAGGGGGGAGCCTCCCCCCTCAAACGTTTTCACATCCTGTTACAGTAGGCAAATTTACAAACTAAACTGGCGAATTGGCTCAAAACTTTAATAAAAAAAACTAATCCACTTTCTATTTCTGATAGATTTGACAAAAGTTACCAATATAATTAGAAATATTATTAAGCTTTTTACAAATAAAAACTATATTACATTTTCTAGTTGTGATAACTTGGTAAAATTATAAAACTAGTTGGCAAACGCCAATAATTATTTGTTTCCTTTTCACTTTGGCAAGTAGTCATAGTTGGCAAATACTGAATTCCTACTTGGCAATTTAAGGCTTTTCCTCCCATCAATAAAACGTCTTCGCGAGGGCCCTGTGTATATGAAATTGTCCCATCGATTCCAGTGCAAATTTTCCCTTTGAAACAAAAGGTAAGGAAGGAAAGGGCACAGGGCTCAAACACTATCAGTTCCAATTAAGACAATCTTTTAAAGTAATATAAGCTATACCAACTGTTATAATTTTCTGCCTTCAATATTTGATGATTAATATTTGAAAAACAATCCTATATAAAGAAATACTGATAAATATTGATTACTTTTCTAACGCTATCACTTAGAAAATCGAAGACCAGATTCAACAGTATAAATCGCATTTTTATTTTGAATTTATTGCAATTAATCTTCATTTGTGATGGGGCTGGAGAGCAATGAAATTTGGGAAGAGCGGCGTATGGAGTACACCGGTTAATATTTTAAGGTTTTCGACAAGAAGTTTGCTTTCTTTTTAGTATACTCTAAGTAAAAATTAAGTAGCTTTTAGGGATTTGAATAGAGGAAACCTACCAGGACATTCAGTTTAAGAATCATAAACATATTTTAAAGATATAGTGGGGAGTGGGACAGTAGATTTTTCTCTTTACGTATCATTCTAAACATTTCGCATAATTTTAAACAATCATATACAAGATGAAGCAATGATAGAGTAATCTTCATTTGAAAAAAAAAAAAAAAAAAAAAAAAAAATTATCCGTATAAACTTACAATTGTGGTAAAGATTATTTCAAGAATCAAATGTAATTTTTTTTTTCTTTTACTTTTTATGCTATCTATATATTAATGATTGACAATCCTGAATTTTCACTCCAGTCATGAAGATACTGGAATTTTATATTGTGGCACATACATTATCAACCTACAGTTTCTGTTTAATTGCATATGTAACTGACACTAGACTATTTGTATCTTTATAGCTTTGTTTTATTGCTGTCCCATACCTCTCTGTTAGTGGGGAAGTATGGAACACATTTTGAAACTTACAATTTCTTTAATTATAAAATAGCTTTTATATGTTATGTTTCTATATTGTTCAGAGATATTAAAAAATGTTTCAATCTATGAATTGAAATTTTTATTTTTGTGTCAAAGTTGTTTTTCTTGCTTTTGTAAAAAGTGTCCCACACCACATCACTCTCCCCTAATTAAATACCCCATTTACACTATCTAAATGTAATACTCTGCCTATTATATTGCTTATGCTAATATATGTCTAATAACAAAAATAATAAAATAGAATTCAAATTATAAGCTATTAAATGAACTTGAAAATAGATGCTAAAAGTATTTAAGGAAGAGGGGGGGAGGAGTGAGATACTTTTTACAAACATAAACTAGTTGGATGTGCCAATCCCAAAACTGGCGCAAAAATCTTGATTGCAGCGCCCCCTTCAGGCGGAATATTTCAAAACTGAAGTAGGACCAAACACATTCACAAAAAATTTGGTTCAATTCTATGCATAACTTCATACACTTTTTGATGGTAGAATGGCGACATACACACAGACACACGGACAGACAGACATTTTGTAAAATCATGTTTTTTGGAATCTCTGACCCCTAAAACGTGTAAATCCGTCGAAAACCGGAAGTCGAAAAAATTTTCGATTACAATACCTTCTTCTATTGAAGATAGAAGAAAGTAACAACTTTGAGATGAAAACAAATTTCAATTCATAGATTTACAAGATGAAACACCTTTTTAATGTCTCTAATCAGTATAAAAACATAAAATGCAAAAACATTTTTATAATTAAGAAAATTGTAAGTTTTAGAATGTGCCCCATGCCACCCTATTAATTGTAGGTACGGGACAGCTATAAAACAAAGTATGATAAAGCAAAAACAGTCTATTATTGGCTACATTTACAATCTAACATTGTAGGTTGACAAATCTATTTGAAATGCAAATAGTAATCGGAATTGTCTGACCAGTCAATTGTGGAACTGGCAGTTTTAATAGAATGTCTATCTTCTCAACATAGCTTATGTGAAGTTGGCAAAGAAAATGAAATCTCCAGATTTCATTCTTTTTTCTTTTGAATTGTATTTAAAACTAAAAATTTCTTCTGCAACTTCAATTATTTTTATGTAAACCTTTAAGGAGAGTTTTCACTCACTTGAAAACTCCCGTTCCGTAATCATAAACCAATGGGTAGGTTAATTTCGAATTAATCGTTTAAATTTGAATATTTTTAAACTATTTTTTTTCGCATAGGATGGCTAAACTCGATCTTTAGTATGACTATTTTTTACTTTTTCGATTTTGGTTACAGATTTTTTTTTTAAAAAGGTACTTTTACTTTAGGAACCGGTTTTGAAACTGAAAGTACCTTTTTGAATAAAATCTCCAGTCAAAATCGAAAAGCAATCTGCAATTTAATAATAATAATAATAATAATAAAGTATTAAAAATCGAGCTCAGTCGTTCTAAAAAAAAAAACGTTTAAAAATATTTAATTTTAAACGAGTTATTCAAAATTAACCTGCCCATTTGTTTAACATTACAGAGCAAGAATTTTCAAGTGAGAGAAGACACCCTTAAGGTTGCTGGTCACTTATTTTCCGAATTTCAATCCATAATGTTAAGTCTATAGGCGTGTGATGTTTTCTATATTCAAAATATCTCCTCAAAAAATTAATATTTTAAACTTCCTTTTTCAGTGTTATCTTCTAAAAAGTCTTTTTTTTTTTTCTTCTTAGTTTTCAAAATACTTCTAAAATCTTTGCTTTATTTAATATTTTATGTTTTAAAAAGTGACAAAGTGGGAGTAAAACATTTCGTTAACATTTCGTACAAAATTAAGCATTGCTTTTAGAGATATTTTGAAAACTAAGGAGAAAAATGCATGCTTAAAGAGGAGAACACTGAAAAAAGAAGTCAAAAATATTAATTTCCTGAGGAGATATTTTGAATATAAAAATGCATTAAGCGTCCGTAGACTTAACATTACAGAGGGGAATTCGTAAAATGAAAGACAAGCAACCTTAAGACCCGACCCGCACGAGCATGCGGATTAGATATTCATTTAAATTTTTGGTTCTCAGTCGTATATAACAGTTGTATGTGATAAAAAATTTTAATCGAATGAGCGTTCTGGTTTGCATAAAGAACAAAGTGTCATTTTTATCAACTTATAGTGGTTACAGTACATGTTTTACTTTCATTTGGCATGATTAGCTTTGTTTACAAGTGATACAGCTCATCGGGTCTTAAAGGGATAATTTGTCTGCGTTCCTGTCATAGTACTTAACAAAAACAAAATCATTTAGACCAATTTCAACATCACCATTAGACCAATTGATTCTCTACATCACAGATTTTTGATCGTCAATAGTAATGTGAAAAGGTGAATGCATGTGTCACAATATTAAATTACAGTACCTTCATCACTGGAAATTTTTGAAAATTAAAAAGTATATACAGTTGGCAAAAAAAGTATTTGTACACTTCATTTTTTTAAATTATAATGAAATTAAACAAACGATTTAAGCAAAAAATACTGTAATACATTAATTTAATGCATTATATTATTATAGAAGCAAAAACAAAATTAAACGAATCGATTTTTTACATTATAATAAACAAATATACAAAAATATAATGCAAAAAAAGTATTTGTACACTATATTAATGTAATATAATTAATGAAAAATTAGTAAAATGATGCAAATTAATATTTTGTGTGAATTTATTTAGTGTTTTTGACTACTTCTAGATGGTGTGACATAGATTCCACCAACTTTTTTGTAGCGGTCTGGTTAATATTATTCCATGACACAATAAGAGCTTCTTTAAAACTGTTTTTTACTGATACATATTTTTTTCTCGGATTTTTGCATCCAATAGCATCCACAAATTTTCTATTGGATTCAAGTCTAGAGATTTTAGAGAAATTACCAGTCGTCTTCGAGTATTGTAGTAACCATGAGCTGGTGATCACAGCAGTATGCTTTGGTCGTTATCCTGCAGAAAGTTAAAAGCTTCTTCTATGCATAATTTCTTAGCACGGTTTAATGAATTATGCCGCGACACATCAATGTATGTTAAACCTGTCCTTCCATTGTCAATAAATTTTAAATGTCCTGCTCCATTAGAAGCTATACACCCCAAAACTATAATATTTCCCCCAACATGCTTGATAGTTTGAAGTATACGTTTTGGATCTAGAACAGTTTTATTTTTACGCCAATTTTTTCGAATGCTTGGTGGTAAGAAAATTCCGAATTTTCCCTCATCAGAAAAAATTACTGTTTTCCAAAAATCCAATGATTTACTTCTGTATGCGAAAGCGAATACTATGCGTTTTCGCCTATTTGTTTCGCTGATGAATGGATTTTTCCTTGAGGTTCTTCCTTTTAAATATGCATTGAGAAGAATATTTTTTATTGTTTGAGGTATTACTCTGATGCGAGAAGATGTCGCAAGGTCTCCAGCAAATTTTTGAACCGAACGCATAGGATTTTTTAAAGCTTTTTTAACAACACTCCCTTTTTCCCTCATTGTTAGTTTGCTGAGAAGTCCTGGTTTTCATTGAATTTCGATGCTTTTAATTTATTCATAGTGTCCCACTATATATCCAATAGTTGTAAATGGTAATTTAATAGTTTTTACAAATTCTTGTTGCGAATTTAAATTTTTATTATGCTCAATCATAGGATTTCATCTATCTAGAGGTGCCTCTCTAGTTTTAAGTTCTATACTTAATTACTTCAAGAGCAAATTATATTAAATGTCAGAAAAATATAATATGAAGTTAAAAATTATTAACAGCTTCTGTAAAAGTAGTCCTTTGAACCATAAACACTATAAAACACAGTATATATCAGGATGGAGAAATGTACAAATACTTTTTTTGCAAGAAATTTTTAAACTTTTCCTCTTAGAAAATTATTTTACATCTTTATCGAAATTTTCTGTTATGTAATTTAAAATGCACGGTAAACCGACTGTATTAAAACTATTTTTGACAAAATATCTGCTTTTATTTAGTTAAAAATTAAAAATTTTAGAGTGTACAAATACTTTTTTTGCCAACTGTATCTATATTTTGCTTTCTTTCCTTGTTTATATCTCTGGCTTAAGTTATATAATATTTTTTCTTCAATCTTTCAGCTATTTCTTTTTAAATTTAATTCTTTTTATTAAAATATTTGCATATTAGTATTTTGCATTTATCTTTTTGAAAATAAGGAATTTGACTTGTCCCATTCCTCCCTTTATTGGCATGACTTATACCTCCCTATTATTTTCTTTTGTGTTAAACTACTTGTATAAACAACAGTGCTGCTTTTAAGTTAAAATTATGTATAATGTACAGTATAATGTTCTGTAAATAGGGAAACCATTACATAAACAAGTCATTAATATACATCAAGCATGTGTATTATAGGAAGCAAATTTACTTTTGATTCTTGAAACAATCTTTTTCGTTTATATAGTTGTAATTTTATATATGTCAGCAATTTTTTCAACAGAAGACTGGGCTATCAGTACATCATTAGTTTGATTTATGAAATGTTTAGAATAAGATGTAACTAGAAAATTATTCTCCATTCCACCCCACTATTCTTTTCCTTTTGAATTTATAAAGACATGACAAATGCTGCATTGATGCTGAAAAGAATCCTAGGAATTAGGAAAAAAATGTAAATACATTTACACTATATGGCCATAAATGATCGGATACTTGCGATTTTAGACGTTTTGTTAAATATCTAGAAAAATACATGAGGAAATGTGCATAGAAAATAGTAAAAGTTGTACATTTGCGCGAATTTTTTTTATTTTCATATTATCATTTAATACTGAATGAGTAGGTTTACTAAATGTTTCACTGCGCCTACGTGAATGCAATCAAAATATAATTTGCATAATGTGTTAGTCTGAACCTATAGAGCAACTTTTGTGAAAGTATAAAAACATAGCTTGAAAAATATTGTTGATAGAATAAGCTCAAAATCAGTTTTTCCCAAAATGAAACAAAAATGAAGGGCAGTATCCAAGTATAGTAGCACGTGCAATATTGTGTATGCTACATTGACACTAATCAATGGATATATGGAAACAGCCTCTCATCTTTTTGCTTCATTTTGGGAATAATGGATTTTAAGCTTATTCTATCAACAATAATTTTCAAGCTATGTTTTTGAGACTTTCACAAAAATTTCTCTGTACATTTAGCTAACACATTATGCAAATTATATTTTGATTGCGGCGACGCATCACAATGAAACATTTAGTAAAACTGCTCCTTTTTCGTACAATTTTTATTATTTTTTAATTCTGATTATAGGGTGTTGTTTAGAATATTGTTCGTTATATTTTCTGAAACAAACATTTTTCTATATTAAGAACTCTGCAAATAATAAGCAAAAAACTTTGAAAAAATTGGGACTGTTAATGTTGTTTGTGGGGAAAATTATAAGCAAAATACTTGGCAAAATTTGGGACTGTTTTCATAAAAATCTTAATTTATCTACGAGTATACATGTTATCCTCATAAAAATGAACACAGTCTATTACAATAAGCCACTTAATCAATCATAATCTGTAGTTTAAACGCTTTTTCTACATTTCTTTTGACAGGGCTATCCAAAAGATCTTCGTTCTTTTTTAATCTGCTGACGGTTCCCTGTGGAGTTTCAGGAAAAAAAAAAAAAAAATCTTCGCGGAAATACGTAACTTATACTATTTTGTTTATACACCTGGTGTTTTAAAATAATTTCTCATGTATTTTTTTAGATATTTAAGAAAATGCCTAAAATAACAAGTGATCGATCATTAATAGTCGTATAATGTATAATAAAGGAACAAAGCAGCTATTATCGTTATGAATTTCTAACTGAAGATAATCGGCTAATTATTCTAACAAGCTTCCTATTTTCATATCTTTGTAATTACCATCGAACGAAAAAACTTTGTAATAAAATAACTTTGCCCACAAAACTGATTTTTTTTTTTTTTTTTTTTAACTTATTTAATCTGTAACTGATGAGACAGAAATTGTAACATAAATAGTGTGATGCGGTCTGCAAGATCGCAAGATCAAAAGATGAATTAAAGGCAAGATTAACTCATACTTTTGTACTAAACCTTTTTTACATGATTGTTATAATTAACATTCACCTATTTAAAAATCTCTGATGATAGTACTAAAGTTTCAAACGAAATAAAATCTCGGTGGTGTTTGTAGTTAAATATAATTATGGCTATATATTATTATGGCTAAATTATAAAAATTGAAAAAAGCGAGAAGGTCTGAGACAGGCAAAATCAGTTAAAGGTTAAATTAAAAATATGCCTTAGAGTGGTTGAAGGAAACTCTAATGATTTGTATTTGTTGTGTAAGAAACAGCATATTAAGTATGCTTAACGAAAGAGTAATAAAAGAAAAAGAATGCAAGATATATTTGTTACATTTCTCGGGACAATATTTTAGTGCTTTACTTCAGTCAAAAGCGACTTTCACCGTCAAATAATTTCGTAACATATAATGACTACACTGATTTAAAAAATAATGATATAGTACACCAATTTAAATTGCTAATTATGAAACTATGTAATATTTTGTTCCCCATTTACTATTATTTTCATGTATTTTAGAATTAAAAAAAAAAGTACGTTTTTCTATTGCAGAGCATTACAAACGAAAATGTGAAGAAATTTAAAGGAAATAAGAAAATTTAAATGCAATTCTCTTTATTTTCACAGGCCAGATTTTTATAAAGCTATTTAACAACGAGAAGCAACTTTGAACAAAAAATTAATATCAGCTGTGAAAGAAAACAAAAGGTCCGGACTAAATTTCCTAAAACTTTGGGGTAACTTTTAGTCACTGTAAATTAAGTAATACCGCCGAAACTTTGTTTTGTCTTCACCACATTGTTAATATATATGAAAAATCATACGGGACAGTGGGCGTAATGGGATAGTGTTTTTGTTTTTATTTATAATTCTAAACATTTCATTAATCACATACTAGAGGAGCAGCGGTAGCCCAATCTTCTGTAGGAAAATTTTGCCGATCTGTTAATTTTTAATTAAAAAAATTTCACTTAAAGAGAAATAGCTGGAAGATTGAATAGAAAATATTTTAAAACTTAAACCACACATAAGATAAACAAGGAAAAAAAGCAATAAAATCGATACTGTTGTGGTTTCAAAAACTCCCAGTGATGAAGACACTGGAATTTTATATTGACACAGATATTCACATTTCGCATTTCAAATGGACATAAAAGAAATTTGTAATGTACGAAATCAATGGGTCTAATAATGCTGACATGAGTGTAAATGATTTTGTTCTTGTGAAGTATTACAGCAAAAAGCAGACATTAATTATATAGGAATAATTGAAGCTGTAAAGGACAATTTTGGTTAGAATGTACATTCTTGCGAAAAAAAGAACGAAAACTGGAGATATTATTATGTAAAATTGTAAATAATAATAAGTTATGTTAAGAAGATAGATATTCTGTTAAAATTACCAGCTCCACAAATGATTGGTAAGATAGTCGGATTAGTAGTTGCATTTCAAATATATTTATATAAAATTTACAATTTTTGTTAGACTATATATGTAGTCAACACACTATTTGTGTCTTATCATGCTTTGTTTTTTAGTTGTTTCATACCTCCCTGTTAGTTGGGAGGTATGAGACACACTTTAAAACTTACAATTTCCTTAATTATAAAATTGTTTTTGGATGTAATGCTTCTATATTGTTCAGGGACTTTAAAAAGTATTTCAGTTTACATTCTATAAAGTAATTTTCGTGTGTGTAAAGCAAAGTTGATTTTCTTATTTTTGTAAAAAGTGTCCATTCCACTCCACTGTTCCCTATATATTTGTCCAATAGCTGGTGATTAAGTCAATACATTATAAAATAAATCCAATATTTGGATAAAATTATCTCTCTTGACTGTATTTAAAAGGTCTTTTCTTAAACTCATTGCAGTTATTTTTTACTTTATTTTTAAGAAATGCATTACGAAGAAAATTGCATGACTTATACAGAACACGAAGCAGGATGCTGTGATGCAGTTATGTTCAAATTACGCAAAAAGAGGCACTTTATTATGATTATTTTACTCCTTATTTCAGCCATAGTTTCTGTAGTAGCAGGCATGTTTAACGGCCTTGCTCTTAAAAAATACAGCGATATGGCAATTCTTGTGGGTAAGTTAAAATCCATTTTGTAATATTCTTTGGCATTTTTGTTTCAGTGCTGTATAACTTGTATCCTTTTTTACAGTTCATTGCACATAACATCATGAACATAACAATATATAACTAATAGTCCAAATAAACCGGTAGCATATAAGCAAACATTACATGGATAGGGGTATGGGAAAGAATTCAGCGCTGTGATTGGTTGATCGGTTTTCTGTCCATTCATCGCGATTTAGAAAAATATGATTTTTTTAAAAAATATAATATTGGTCATAAAGGAGTAGTTCATCTGATTGGTTCTTCCGCCGCCTTAATCCGATTTTTTTTTAGCTTTATTGCTACTTATCATAGAGTAATAGACATTGTGCATCTAATAGGGATTTATTTGCATTAAATTTTGATAAAAATGACATACCGAAATAAATTAGCAATCCAATTGTTGAGAAAAATGACATAGCTATTATCAGAAGTATTATCAAATAGTTATCAGTATTTATGAGATACGATAAACAAAATTATAAAACAGAAGTAAATAATCGTCCAGAAGCTGATATTTTTTTTAGTTGAAATTCAACATTTGTACATGTAAATAATGTTATTTATCAGTCATAAAGCCATGCCATTAGGCTTGTCGATCTTATGCGTGATGTTGTCCCATGAAATTAGCCAATAGCAGCAGAGAATTTTTTTTATGTCCTTACCCATGTAAAGGTTGCTTTACATGCAAACCGGTATAAGGCTGCTCAAACTACCACTTCAACAAATTAACGGCTGAAATTTCAGGATTAATTAAAACTCTATTCACATATTAAAAGTTGAAATTGGTATGCTGAGTCATATCTTGTTGGAAAATTCAAGGAAACCTGATTTTAGTGGTTGTCTGGTAGATTTACCATTGTTTTCCTGCTCCCAGTTCTCGATGTTTTCATACCTTTGGGTGCAGGAAAACACAGTGATAAACTTACCGATCATCCTCTAAAGTCGGTTCTGCCGGTGATTTCCACCAAGATATGACTTGGCAGACCAGTTTCATTTTAATATGCTAATCAAATTTTATCTAATCCAGCTGTTAATTTGATGAAGTGCTGTGTAGTCGCCTTCCGGTCTACATGGCCATTGAAAATTTTAATAGTAACTTTCCTAAAGGTTATTATTATTGGTATATTTTAAAGTGTTTGCTATACCTATATCAGAGTAGTGTAATCATTGCAACTTGATATTTGTTACTAATATATTGTCATAATGTTATCCTTAATGAAGAAAAATTGTACTAATTTCTCATACATCTAAAAAACTGTTTTGTTAAAACTACTAAATTTTCGTTGATATAGCCCCAACCAAAATTTTTGCTTGGAATGACCAAATTTTAACCAAAATTTTATTGAATTGACAAAATTATTTGGTTAGTCTAACAACAATTTGATCATTCCAACCAAAATATTTGGTTGGGGCTATATCAACCAAAATTTAGTAGTTTCAACAAAGCAGTTTTTTCCGTGTATTATAGCAGAAACTAGTTTTAGGAAAGAATTTAGAAAAGCTAAAATTGTTAGAAATTTACAAATTTGAAATTCGCGATGACTTGCAGGCATTAAATTTTACGTAAGTTCTAGATTGAACATCCCTCTCCCTCCCAAAGAAAAAAAAAAAAAAAAGCAGTGATGGTTTGTGAATATGGAAGGTCACTAAATCGACATATTTGTTTAATTACGATATTTTACGATAATTTACGAATTGTATTATTTCCGTTTCAATACGATTTGACATAGATTAATTGGTAATGAGATTTTTTTAATTAAAAAAATATTTTATAAATTTACAACCAGGAACTAGCAGAGTTACACGGGAGTTTGCATAAGTAAATACATTTTAACTTCCATAAACCATATGGGCCATTTTCACCATTCGCTTACATTTCATGGTAACGGATTTGACATTTGAAATAAAACTTTAAAAAAATATATATATATATTAAAATGAACTAGCTTGTATATTTTCTAACTTAGATAATAATTTACATATCTTCTAAAACTATTTAGTAAACTTACTTAGCAGCATAGCAGTTTACATTTCATCGCTTACATTTCATTGTAATTGTAACGGACTAGACATTTCATATAAAACTATTAGAAATGAATTAGCTTGTATAATTTCTAACTTAGATAATAATACACATACCTTCTGAAACTATTTAGTAAACAATATTTAATTACAAAAGCGCAAAAATCATTATTTTAATATTAAAATGTACGGTAACAGACTTGACAGTGAAAAAAAATACCAACCTTGATAAAAGTTTATTCTTGCCACTATCACATTGCTTCACAATTGAAGAGTAAAAAATGGCAAGTAGTAGTTGCGTAAATAGTTTAACTATATCGCCGAATATTTGCTGCTAACTTCAGGCAGCATTCGAAACCTATTTTGATTAAAATAATCACAAAGTAACGGACTTGACAAAAAGTGAAGGACAAAATATTTCTGGTAATTTCTTAAAGAAAATATCTTTTGTAATAATTTTTTTTTCATTAATATAGAACACTAACAGTTCATATTTAAAATAATTAAACCTTTTTATTTAAAAAAATTAGCTCAAATTAAAAAAACACAGTTAAAAACATAAAACTTGGAATGGGACAGGCATTTTTGTTTAGAATCAAAATTTTAAAATTTTATATCTCAAAAAATTTTATTGATTTTTTTAATTTTTCATGTTAGAAATGTTCAATATAATCTTCTTTAGCTAATGCATTTCTCAAATCAAACTTTAAATATTAATTTATGTTTGAATTTTCTTCTTTTTACTCTGGGACAGCATATGTAAGCGAAATTTGAAAATGGTCCATATATTTTTAGAATTTTTATTGAAAACAGCACTTTCTGAATTTTTTCTCTCGATGTTTCACGACGTAAAGTATTCTGCAATGCCAAATATTTCTCTGATTAATTTAATCTGTAACTAAAAGCAAATTAAAAAATGTATATATACATATGTACTTTAAAGGTACTCATAAGGAGGACTTGAGCCAAATCTCTATAGATGTTGTACAGGCAGAATTTTTAAAAATTTAAATACTTAAATATGCAATAACAAGTTTTTAAAGAGAAGATATTAACGCTTGAGTACAACTATCAACCTGCAACCTGCAAATCTGCAATGAATTTACTTACAAAAGAACGTCGGTGAATTATGTAAATGTGTTTTGAAAATTATGTTTTGACATATCATACTAATTCTGTAAACACAGTAAAAGCTCATTGTTACATTTCTATTGATAAAAAACTGAACCTAGAAACGTGCTCATTCATAAGGCTGTCAGTTAAGGAGAGAATCTGGTGTAAATGGTTAAATAGTAACACAATATTTTAAAGATTTGTATGTAAAAAAATAAAGGATCACAATCCGTCGTTTTTGTATATATATATATATATATATATGTTACCGTTAAAGTGTATAATCCGTTATTTCATAAAATACCTAGTTATTTCATGAAATAACAAACAAGCCCGTTAAAGTGTGTAAAATAATAGAATTTTACGATTTAACTTCTGTTTTATTTACGTTATTTTATAGAATAACGATTGTCTAACCGAAAGTATTAAAGACGACACGGGAAAGCCGTTTGAACTGATTGTATCTGCTTTTAGTCATAGTTTTGAATCATCTATGGTTGTTTTGCAATCAGTGTGTATGCTATAATTCTTAGACTACTTCTTCATTGCTACTGTCATTAGGAGTGCATGTTTTGTTACTATGCGTATTAAACTTGCACAAATTTATAATGAGTGCATTTATGATAGCATTTTTCATTTGGAGTTTTTAACAAATATTTTTGCAACTTTTTTCCTAAACAGGGAGTTTTACCGTAATGAGACATCAATCGGTAAATAAGAAATACCAATATAACAAAGGTTGCAATCCTTTGTCTAGTACCGGATTGGCTGCCCGCGCAGCCTACCGGTACAAATAGACCCAACTTTCCTGTCTTCTACTCATTTCGTCCTCGGATCTCCTGGTACTCAGAACAGCTGAGGCTGCAATGGCTCACTAGGTTGATCCAAAGACTTATTCAACTTTCCTTGTCTATCCATTTTTTATTTCCCTTATTGTAGATTTGTTCTAGAGTTATACAGGTTTACATCACGATGTGCTCAACAGTTACTCATAGACAGGGACTGGAGTTGCTTCGCAACTGGGAAGCCCCTGCAGATGCCCCCTCATGTTCAGGTTGCAATCCTTGTTAACCCTTTAGTGGATGGTGGGAAGTATACATCCCACTTTAATTTATATTACCAAATACAAAAATGACAGTAGAAAATTAAAACAGAATTTTATATTTATAATATGTAAAGAAAAAGCTTTTACTTATTATGAAACAAATCTGTTGGTTGAACCAACTAACGTCTAGACTCTAGACCCTGCCCCAAACAACGGCTCTTATCACAAATGCACCAAGGTTCATATGACGTTATTACTATTTGGGGCAAAGTCTAGACGCTAGTGTCTGTCTGTATGTCTGTCTCTCGGTCTATCTGTTTGTCTTTGTTTGTCTGTCTTCCTGTTTGTGTTTGTTTGTATGTCGATTTCTTTGTGTGTTTGTCTGTCTTCCTGTTTGTGTTTGTTTGTATGTCGATTTCTTTGTGTGTTTGTCTGTCTTCCTGTTTGTGTTTGTTTGTATGTCGGTTTCTTTGTGTGTTTGTCTTCCTGTTTGTTTTTGTTTGTATGTCGGTTTCTTTGTTTGTGTATGTTTGTCTGTCTGTCAGTTTGCTTGTTTGTCTGTTTGTATGCCTGTCTGTTTGTCTGTCTGTCGATTAGTTTGTCTATCTGTCGGTTTGTCTGTTTTTCGGTTTATTTGTTCTGTCTGTCAGTCTGCCTGTTTTTTGCTTTGTTGGTTCTTTTTGTCCGGGCGTCTGTCTGTCTGTCTGTCTGTCTGTTTGTTTGTTTATTTATACTAGCGTCAAGAAATGACAAGACACCATATTTTCCGTTTAAAAAGGGAAATTATCGGCAGCATGGGGAATTTCTTAGGTGCATTTGTGATAAGAGCCTTTTTTTTTGGGGGGGGGGGGGTCGGGGTCTAGACGCTAGTGTTAAACCAGGTGTCATTGAATCGTTTCAAATTTTAGCACTTAAAGTATTTTGCCCACAATAGGGTTAAATAAGGTTTTCACGATCCTTTTATGGGGTCTTTTTATTGCCTCTTGCATTCTGTTATTCTGTATTACTGTTTAACTGGTATAAAAATATATTATACATTCAGTTTTTATATATTATTTATCAAAACATTTATTAATAATTTGAAATATATTTTTCAAATAATTTTAATTATCATCAGCCAATTTACAAAACAAGGATTTGTTTTTAGCGTCAAATTGTTTATTTTGTACTTTAACGATTAGGCAATCGTTATTCTATAAAATAACTAGTTAAATCATAGAATATTACAATTTTATACGCTTTAAGGGACTTGGTTAGTTATTTCATGAAATAACTAGGTATTTTATGAAATAACTGAATTATACACTTTAACAATAACATATACACTAAATATTCATCATAATTATTTAATACAATTAAATGCAAGATGTCAAGTAAATGACTAACCCATTTTGTATGTAAATAACAAAAAAAAAGAAAAAAAGGGGGGGTGTTGAGATAAAAATGGGCGGTTTGCTGCATTGTTCTCAGAAAATCAATAAATATTTAGAAATGGACATTTTTAAAAGTTCGAATTTTGGCTAACAGATGGCGCTGGAGGCAACAGGCTGTCGAAATTCAAGCATTACTCTAGTTTTTATACCGTAAAATGGGATGAATAGGAACGAAACTTCCCGGTCATACAAATAAATTCATTATAAATATATGTGATGATATTTTTAGTTGGCAATTTTACTTACCCATCGTACGTAGTATAGGGTAAGTCTTGCAATCATTTTGAAAATCGAAAATTTTTTTTGACGGAATTATACGTTTCTGACGCTGGAGATTCCAAAAAACATATTTTTAGAAAAAAAAATCCGTCCGTCTGTCTGTCTGTAAACGCTCTATCTCCCGAACAAATTGAGATAGAGACTTGAAATTTTGTATGTATTTAGTATGTAAGAGTGGGATGAAGCCTATTGAATATCAGCAACCTCGATTATCCGGAACTATTTTTTTCGGATTCTCGAAAAATTCGTTCTGATGAAAGGTATATAAAAATTTTCGAAATTTTTTATTGTAAGGTATGGACATAAAAGGCAATAAAATAACACAAATTTTGCATAAAAAAACGAAGTCGATGGTATTGTTAGTTGCCGAGATATTTGTAATCCTGTTTTCCACATTCTTCGATTTTTTATGACCCTGTATTTCATTCAAATTTCAATTCAAAGATATATTTTAATTGGAAATGAGACACTTAAACCAGCGCAGCAAATTGTTAGTTAATATGATTATTATTTTTGGAGTTATAAGGATGTTTCTTTTACGCAGTTCGGTACTTCTTGAGTAGTTAGGCGTTTTATATGTTTTGTCGAGATTGGTTCGTCAGCAGTTCATTAATAGAGCATTACTATGCATATTAAAAATACTTAAATATACGTTTAAGTTTTGTTTTGGAATTGCAATGCATTTTGTATACAGTTTACACATGTTTTATTTTCATATATTATATGCATATCCATGGTGGGTAAGTATTACGGTGGCCTCCAACGACTAGTTTTTATAAGAAGGTAATAACATTAAGAGTTGGGAAATTCAGTTTTGAGATGTTGGCACCACTACTGGGGTATATAAAAAAAACTTCAAGAGGATCCTCAAAGACTTTATTTTTTCAATGTTTTCAAAACTTTATATGTAACTATAGTATTTTTCGTATTCTAAACCTAAGAGAGGGGATTTTTAATTAATGATAGACCTGTAAATGATATGCTATATTAAATTCTACTTATTTCTAAACTACATAATGAAAAATGGCTTGTAACATCAGAAGTTTAAGATTTACGGGGTGAATCGGAACACGTTTTCTCTCATGGTTTATTTTTCCATATAGTAATAGTTTCATGTAAGATATGAAAACATATGCATGAATATGTATTGTAACAATATTTTGTTTGTTCAAATTACTTGAAGACTTTAAAGGTGACAAGAAATTACTTGGTTAAAAAAAAAGTCAACGCCTAATCCAACAGACATGGAACACACAATAAAGGAATTTAAAAATAGCAAATTAGTTAGAAAAACTGCACAGAATTATTCTCTAACATCCTCAATATTACACAAACATCTCAAAATGAAAAAACAATTAAAAAAGAGAGGGATGCAAGCATTACTAAGGGCTGGGGATGAGGGCGCATTAGTAGATCTTATTAATACATGCAGCGATTGGGGCTACACAATAGATTCACTTACCCAATGACTACTAGTAAAGGATAACACGAACAGGGCTGAGTTTGTATTAAATTCTACTTCTGCAATTCAAATATAATTTCTTAAAATAAATTTTATTTTTTTTTTAATTTCAAAGTTGTTTTCTAATTTTTAAAAAGGCACATCTTTACTTGTATATAAAAATATAGGCTTGGTTTCACAGTAACTACACTGTTAAAAATCTTGTTCCAGTTTGTTTCTTGATGCTCAATATCTGCCACCGTAAGATGGTGAAATCTTGAACTAAAATTTGGAGCTCCCATTGAAGCATAGTTCCAATACTTGGAACGAGGTTGAACTAGGAAGCTCCAAATGTTGGTACGAGATTTCACCATCTTATGGTGGCAGCTATTGAGCACCAAAAAACAAACTTTTTTGGTTCAAACTAGAACAAGATTTTTAACAGTGTATGTGTTCCTATTTCTCCCTTATCATTATTATCTGTCTTTATTAATCCTATTAAAGTTTGAATCGAAATAAAAAAAATTATAACATTTGTTCCGATTCCCCCCTATCTGCGGGGTGAATCGGAACACCATTAAAAAAATAAATATATTTATATAAACAGTAAAAATATTTCGTTTTTGCTTAAAAAGTAAAGAACAAAACAAGACCGAAGTTTTTAGTAGAAAAATAAAAAATTAAAAAAACCAGTTGTTGCTTTTTTTTTAATCGTTAAACTTGAAAAGTGTTCAGATTCACCCCATTTTACGATACGCATGAGATTTCGGCTCATTTTGCTGAGTCAAATCTCAGTCGACATGTTGAATCGACTCTCGACTTACCCTCGAATACAGTTTGGTTGGTAAACAGAGATTTAAAATATTTATGATTGAATGTCTATTATACTTAATAAAAATCTACAAAACATGCTTTTTAATAAATATTGACTTTTCACACATTTACCATAAATTGTATTAAAAAATGTTTTTGTTTTCGGTTAACAGATTCTCTTTTTACGTACAATAAATTGAAAATATGGGATAAACACGCTTTTTTAAAGCTAAAAATATATTATTTAATTTAAAACCTGCATGCCGTATGAGGGAAGAGCCAAGTTAAGTTTACCACCATAGTCGAAGCCTCCAAATACCATTAATAAGCCTCCATCTACTCATGTTGACCCAGTCTATATTGAATGCTATCTACAAGCAAAGCAGAGTCGTGGGGCCAAATATCATCAAACCTGGAAGGATCAGTGGTATCCTGTTATATTCCCAGATAAGAAAAAAAAATAATTTGGATAACTCAGGCTGTCTTGCTTTCTATTGGCATGACATGAAGAAAGGACAGGAAAATTTCTCCAAAAGACAGAACGATGGAGTCTTATTGTGTTGGCAGGCTTCAGCTATATTGATAAACTTAATCTAGATCTTCCATCAGACCGCATGTAGACTACCAATTACCATGAATTGCTAGAAATCCATTTATTGCCAACTGAAGAGATAATTGGTGGGCTAAGTTGGATTTTCCAGTAGGAAAAAGCCTCCATAACCGTTGCAAAATCCTCCTAGGAATGGTTTTTAGATAGTTGGGGACATATTATTTAACCCTTTCACGCTCAAGGGAAATATTTTCCCCTTCTATAAAAATCGTTATCGATTGTTCAATTATTATTGAATCTATATTTATTTTTTACTGAATGTCAAAATAAAACGTATGTCCAAGGCGGCAAATGTGTTTCTAATCAAATTAAAAAAAAAAAGAGAACTGTCAAACTTTATTGCGCCAAAACCAAAACATTCGCGGGCTGAACTAATAATATCTTGAAAGTGTTTGGACTTGAGAAAATAAAGTAACTATATTTTGTCAGTGTATTTTACTTTTCTGATAATTTTTATTACGTTTTTGTATTACAAAGCAATAAATAGAATATCGATATAACAAACCTAACTCTTCGTTTTTTACTTTTATAAACCATAGGGAAAAATATTTCCCATGAAATTATATGAAACCAATACACCCTGTTATGTTTTTCTTGTGATAATCAATTACTTTACACCCACAATAGCTAAAATATTGTGTTGTATTGGCATATTTAGTCTTGGACATCTTATGGTCCTGCAAGGGTTAATGACCTGCCCTGTACCTTCATCTCAATCCCCAAGAAAATGTGTGGAGTATCCTCAGTTGAATTTTAAAAACAAATGGCAGACAGTTCAAATCCGTGGCAAAACTGATGGCCGCCATCATCGAGGCCTATGATAATAACTGATGCTAATGTCTTCCAGCGATTGGTAAATGGTATGCCACATCGTATATTCAAAGCATTGCGGATATAATTGCTATTAACAGTGATTTTATTTCGTCGAGACACTCCCCCCCCCCCTACTTTTTTTATACATTCATTTTTTTTCTGATCAAGTGGGGTAGGGTGTGAGTTATTCCTTGTAAATTTGCATTTCTCTATAGTCTTTCTTAATATATCTGTTTCGTTCTCATGGTTTTGTTTCGTCTCCGATTACTGCACAAAATCATGGTGGCTTTATTTGTGTGGGACACATTGTAAATTAAATCTTTTTTTTTTCCTTAAAAGAATTAAAATTTATAGTGTACAAAATAGCTATTGTAACATTAATTAGATCGAACAATTGCAACTCATGAGTTGACAATCTAGTTTTTGCTTTCCTCATCATCACATATGTAACATTAAATTTCAATATGGCAGCTTTTATCATCAGTTAGATCATTCCTTTCTTCGATTGAAAATTCAAGGAAATACTTTAAACTCAAGATAAAGCAGGATTGATTGTACTCTAACATGTTGTAAATTTACTAAAATGTCATTATTATATACTAAAATGTCAGGTAGCCTTGGTATAAGTTATTATTCTTCTTATCTTCCATTTAGTATTTCACATGAGCGTCCAATATATAGTTAATCGAGTGACTTTTTGTATTTATAATAAAATGGCAATCAAACTTGATGTATGTTTTAAACAAAAAAATCTGATTTTGTATTGTTTGTAAAAAATGAATGAATAAATAATTTTTTAAAAAGCATCGATTTAGGACTTTGGAAACGTATAGATTTTCATTAAAATAAATAGATTCGCCCCATTGAAAAGATATTTTAGGTACACTTAAAACATATTGTTTAAAAAAAAATTATGTTTAAAGTATTGCAACAAATAAATTGTTCTTTGTGACAAGAATAGTTGTAACTTCTATATGAGTATAAATTTTTCAAAACTGCCTCGATACTTTCTAAAATGTCGAACATTCAAAAAATGTACGGAAAAAAACCTATTTGATTCCAACAAACATCCATGTAACCATATTAATGTAATTTTATCTCTGTTTGAAATATATTTAACTATTCTGAAATTAATTTAGTTTTTATTTTCAGGTATTTTCTTTCCAAGTATCATTTTGGTATTTATATGCGTATACTTAGCTTTTATTTGTGGCCGAGAATCTTTTCGTTCTTCTGTGATGTCGCGAATCCGTCACATATCAAGTCATTCTCGCAATAGTCCAGATCCTTTGCAATGTCCTCAAGCGAATTCTGCAACTCGAAACGATCTGCGAGCTACACATCAGTCGAAAGCAGTCACCAAAGTCATAAATGATCCACTGGCAACCGATGTTGAAAATCCGCATCATAATAAAATGTGTCACATTGCTGATGATTCAGTTGAAAACTGTGAGGCTAAAATATCTAGGAAGCACTTTAAGAGTTTTAGTAATTCCGACATTTCAAAGGAAATGCACAAAAGACATGATGTACTTTACGAAAAACCAGAAGCATACGAAGTTACTTACACAACATCAAATGACAGTCAATATCCGCCGAGATTTCGAGAGCATAAAGATTTAAATCAACACAAACAATTCAAAAGAAGTGTCTCGGATACAGCGAATAAGAAGAAATATACAAAATCAAGAGAAAATGAGTTTATTTGGAATACCCAATCACTTGATACACTCAGAAGGCACGTTGTCAAGACAAAATCTCTAAATGATACAACAGGACAAACTGACTGTGAATCTTCCCATGAAGCAAAAAGAAAACCATCGTATGAACGAAAAAATCATAAAAATACAAGAGAGTCTGATAAGGCTACTCGATTTAACGTATATAAAGGTTATGATCAAAGCCATAAAAGTAAACAAGATTATGATAAAGTGAATCTTCATGAAGATATTAGAAAGAAAACTTATTATACTAAATCTGAAATACGTCTCTATTCGTCCAGTGTTTTGAAACCTTATGAGTATAAACAAACTCTTCATTTTTCAACTTTTCAACCTGAGGGAAACGATATTAAAGACATTGGAGAAATAGAAAACTGTTCTTCTAGTAGAGGTGGAAAAAACAGCTCTTTCTCTAGAAGTGATACTCTTGAGATGGAAAGAAAGAGTAAAAGACTTGAAAATTTTCCGTCAGAAAATTCCATCAAATTTTCTTCTGAAAGAAACAATCCCTTGTCTAGGAATGAATGTAATTCATTTGAGATGGAAAGAAAAAGTAAGGGATTTAACATTTTTCCATCAGAGCAGGATGCTTATCATTTCCAAAGAAAACCAATGTACTTTCCTTCAGCAAGTCAAAAAGAATCAGAGCGACCTTCCAGGGAATATGCTCATGAGTATAGCAAACACTCGAAAAAGGAGAACAAAATAGCTCAACAGTCGCGTTCTAAAAACAAAAGAGGTTTTGAAGAATTCCAAAGTGACACACAAGTAAGATTTCATTGGCGACGAATGAAGGCTATCGAAAGTGACGAAGAAAATAGGTAAAAGATTAATTATAACATGACAAACTATCCGACAAAAGGCTTCAATTTTTTACTCCATTTTGTTCCTCTATTTCAAATAGAGAATATACCCTTTTTAAAAAAAGGCATTTGTTTACTCGACATCGATTTATATTAGCATCTCTTTGAGCAGAAAGTTTGTGAATGATGCACATACATAAATCAAGAAACAACTTTTGGAGTAACAATAAGTAAACATAAAAAGAAGTTTGAGAAAAGGGTTTAGTTAAAATGCATTTTAAAAAATGACAAGTCTCTATAGACCAGACAACTATTTTGCCTTACGAAATAATACAAAAAGAAATTTTAGAAGTTTAATGAACTTTTTTAAATATTGCTTTTTTAATGGTATGTCTTTTATTGACTACCATTTAAAATTTTCGACATTTGAATAAATCGAAGCTTTTTGTGAAATAATCTTTTAATTGTTCGTGTACCTTTTATTTATACATCAATAATAATCTATATATTTAAAAGACCTGGCTGTTTTTTAGCCATTAATTATAGAATAAAAATGTTTATTTGCATCTCTTCACTGTTTTCTTGTTTTAATTTTTCTAATCATAATTATTGCATTAAAAAAAAGGTGGGGTATACCAAGTACGCGCATTTCTACAAAAAGTACGTGAAGCATACTAGAAGTTTCCGAAAAAAGTATCTCTATTTAAAAGAAAAATGACAATAAAACAAAGAAAAACATACTTTTTCTAGGGGGGAGGGAGGGGAATGCTTCCAATGACATTTAACCCTTTAACGGACAAAGCATTTTTATTGCTAAGATGTTGTAATAAATTACTGACACCGGAAAGTGCGAACAAACATATTTGTAAGTAAGAAAAAGTGTTTTTTTACATACATGATAAAATGGGCTTTTTTAAATTAAAATTCCGGTGTCGCCGTTTCATATCGGAATTAAAATTTTGTGGTTTCGTAGAGAAACCAATGAACGTTAAAGGGTTAAGGGTACAGTGGACTTTCAAAATCGCAAAAAATCATCAAATAGTCGAATTTTTATTTTTAGCATAATAACATTATATGAACTCCCTGCTGCTGAACACAAAAAGAATTTTTCAATTTCGACTATTTTTATTGGAGTTACAAGAATTTTTGTCCAATCAGCTGATTCTGCCACGCCCCTTTTACTTTTTTTGAAGATTCGCATCCATAAAATTTAGCCTAGTTTTTAGTTTTACCTTACAAAATGTTATTATTTTGCACTGAATACTTATTAATTTTGTGATTTCGCAAAACAATACTTTAACCTTCCGTCTACCAGACAAAACACCCATTTATCTACGGCAACACCTAATTTTAATTCCAAACTTGCAAACGGCACCAGTAATATTTTAATATAATTTTGCTTTTACAATGAAAGCTTAAATTAAGGAATTCGTAATATCTAGACAAGTCCTTTATAAATTCCGGTGTCAATCGACAATTTCTCATTTTACCATTGACACCAGAAATATTGCTGTCGGGTCCAATGGACCCGTCTGGTAGACGGAAGGTTAACTGTTTCTTTTAGCGTTTGTTTACAACGTATTTAGAGGAATTGCTTTTTGTCCCCAATCTTTTTATTGTAAAAAAAAAAAAAAAAAAAAAAAAAAAAAAAGAAATATATATTAAAAATATTTAATATATTTAACAAAAATTTTTACAATAAGAGGTACTTATATCATGAATATTTCTAAAAAAAATTAAAGAAAAATTCATTAGAAAATACAAAAATTTATTTTTGAGAAGATTTTTTAAAATTCAGATACTTCACGTCCTTTGCACGAATTACTGTCGACACATATTTTATGTGAATTTACCATAAAAACATAAAATACTTATATATAAACTAGAAATAATATTACATTCCTTATATATAGCTGAAACTGTCAGTAGGAAAATATCAAGCAATTATAACCTTTTCTGATTTTTTGATTAAAATGCTCTCTATGTATGTGTTAACAAATGTTACTAAAATAAACTTTTTTAGACGCTCTCTATGTACGTGTTAACAAATGTTACTAAAATAAACTTTTTCAGACGCTTTTAAATTTTGAGTTATATGGAATTTTTAATGATTTTTTAACGAAAAATACAAAAGAATTAAGTTTAAATCATTTTTTAATGTTTTACAAGTAATATGCTAAAAATGCTTAGTAACATTTGTTAACACATACATAGAGAGCATTTTAAACAAAAAATCAGAAAAATTGGGCATAAAGAATTTCGCATGGAGCATTTTGAAATATTGTCATTTTTCGTTAATTTAAAAAAAGAAAAATCTGTATCTCAAAAACTATTGAATATATATTGTTACGAATTTTGTAAATAGTTAGTGTTTGTACTGTAAAATAATGTAAATAATCTTATTAAGCTCCATTTCTTTACTAATATTAGTTTTTGTTACATTGTCTCTGTTATCAAGCAAACTTGTCTATTATTTTCAGTGAATGTCTATGGCAGCTTTGCGAAATATTTGAGATATCGCCAAGTTGGCGTCACTTTTGGCGACTAATTTTGGTCGCCAAATTTGGCGATATATCGCCAAGTTGGCGACAAACTTGGCGATTGTTGGCGATGGTAACCCTTCCCTATTTATGGTAACCCCCCTTAGGTCTACTGATACATTGTTTGTTGTTCCGTGGTTTTCCAGATTTTTCTAGAAATTTCTAGCACATGCTACGAGACTATATATAAGGAGAGCGATACGAGCTGTTGTTGTTATTATTTACCAGTCAGTCATTGAGTGAGCTACTAGAGATTGTCCAAGCAAGTTTGCTTGATGTATTGAGTTTTATCTACGTTGTTTTGAATGTGGTATAGTGTTGAGACATTGTATAAAGAGCCTCTGCGACCTATATTTGTACTTGTTCGATAGACTTAAACAGTTATTTTGGAATATCTTGTAATATTTGTGAGTTTCGAAGACTCTGTTGTTCTGAAGATCTGTAAATAAATTATTTTGTACTTTTCTAAGAGAAAAGAGTTTGAAGTTGTCTAACCATAAGATCGAAAGAACCCTATATACGCTACAACATTTGGTGTCAGGAGTCGGGATCTTATGGCGAAAACAAGAACAATGGGTGGTCAACTGAAAGAACTGTTAGAAGCTATTAATGGAATAAAGGCAGAATTGACGAAAGGCCAAGAAGAGTTGGCGGAAAAAATGAATAAAGGCCAAGAAGAGTTGGCGGAAAAAATGAATAAAGGCCAAGAAGAGTTGGCGGAAAAGATGAACAAATGCCAAGAAGATGTGACTGAAAAGATTAATAAAGGCCAAGAAGAAATGAAGAAAACTTTAGAAGAAAAGTTCTCGTCGGTAGAGAGAAGAATAGGCTCGGTAGAAGAGAAAATAGAGGAAGTAGAAGAGAAAATTCAGAATGAAGTTAGTAATGTTGAACAGAAAATGGAACGGAAAATGGCGGAAGTAGAAGAGAAAATTCAGAATGAAGTTTGTAACGTTGAAGAGAAAATGAGTAACGTTGAAGAGAAAATCAGTAACGTTGAAGAGAAAATACTAGGTGAAGTAGATGAAAAGCTAAATAAAAAAAAGTACAAGATCTTGAGAAGAAACTTTCAGCGTCTAGTGGTAATTATGAAGAATTTAGGAATCCGCCTGCTTCTCCTGTGCACATTAAGCTGTCGACATACGATGGAAAGAGTTCCTGGCAAGTTTACAAGACCCAATTCACCATTGTAGCTGAAGCGAACAAATGGAGTGACGAGGTGAAAGCTTGTCAACTGGCAGCATCTTTAAGAGGAGAAGCCGCCGACGTGCTGCAGACATTGCCCGATATGACGCAACTCAATTTTGAGACTCTAAGTTGTGCACTTGAAATGAGATTCGGCGAAAAATTCTTCAAGGATTATACGAGAATACAAATGAAGAGCCGCCATCAAAAATCGAGTGAAACCCTTCAAGAGTTTGCCTCGGAAATTGAACGGCTTGCAAATTTAGCCTTCATCGACTGTCCAACAAATGTACGGGAAATGCTCTCACTGCAATATTTCGTAGACGGAATAAAAGATCCAGAAGTGCAGAGAGCGGTACGAATGGCAGATGTACAGGATTTAAAAGCTGCATTACTATATGCCTTAAAGTTGGAAGCAGCTACACAAGCCAGCCGAAGAGATCGTCATCCAGTCCGAGGGTCAACGGTGAACAAAAGCTCAGACACTGAGAGCGACGTCTTGAAAGAAATTAGGAAAATAAATCAAGAGCTGGAAGCTTTAAAATATGGAAGAAGAAGCTCAAGAAGACAGAATCTCAGGTGCTGGGGATGCGGTGATACAGGACATCTCCGAAGAAACTGCCCCAAAGTCCACGAACGTGAGATGAATTCAAGACCAGAGAATAAAAAGCCCCACCTGAAGATCCTTCAAATATCGAAAATGAGTGGCGGCGATAATGAATTATATGTGATAGGCTTTATTAACGGAATTCAGTGCCGTATGATTGTCGATACAGGAGCCAATGTTACAATAATAAGAGAAGATTTGGCTCGAAAATTGAAATGTAAACTCATCTGGAATCCTCCATGCGTTACCCTGCAAACTGTGACCGGCGACAAAATAGGCATATATGGAAAGGCAAATTTAACTATCAACTTTGGAGGAACGAAATATTACCATACGGCATATGTGGCTGACATAACAGATCCTTGCTTAATCGGACTAGATTTTCTGAAGAAGTTTGACTTCAGACTTGATTTCAAAAATAACAAAATGATCTCAAAATTTGAAGAAATAAGTCTTTTTGGATTAAATAACGAAATTGAATGTAAACAAATAGTAACAGCTAAAGAAGACATCCATCTAGATCCAAGAACAGAATTTTTGGTTCCAGCTGTAATTAACAATGAAACTAATTATCGATTTGGCCATATAGATTATCCCGAGGACAATAGTAAACAAGCAGGAGTATTGGTGGCTTCATCTGTGGCGGACCTCTCGAAGAAGACCATTCCAGTAAGAATTGCTAACATCAGTGATAAGACAAAGACTATCAAGAAAGGAGAGGTGATAGCGTCATGTGCTCCTGTGACGTGCATAAGTCAAAATTCCAGTCACTCTGAGAAATCTTCAGATAATTTAGTCAAGGATTTGTTTCAAAATACGGACTTAGATCCAAACCAGAGAGATGCTGCTGAAAGTTTAATTAGAGAATTCCAAAGTTTATTTTCCCAAACATCTGAAGACTTTGGACGAACTAAAATGGCACAACACCGAATTGACACCGGAGATCACTCTCCTATTAAACAGCACCCTAGACGATTACCTTTTGCCAAGCAAGAAGAGGTGCAGAATTTAATTAAAGATATGGAAGAGAATGACGTCATCGAACCATCAACAAGTCCATGGGCATCTCCGATTGTATTAGTAAGAAAGAAGGATGGTTCTACAAGATTTTGTGTAGACTACCGCCGACTGAATGACGTCACTAAAAAGGATAGTTACCCTCTACCAAGGATCGACGACACTCTCGACACACTTGCGGGCAACACTTGGTTCTCGACTTTAGACTTGAAGAGTGGTTACTGGCAGGTAGAGATCCATCCCGACGACCGCGAGAAGACTGCCTTTACAACGGGACAAGGATTATGGCAGTTCAAGGTAATGCCTTTTGGTCTATGTAACGCACCTGCAACTTTCGAACGGCTTATGGAAACGGTTCTCCGGGGGCTGTCATATGAAGCATGTCTTGTTTATTTAGATGATATCATAATCATAGGAAAATCTTTTGATGAACATCTGAACAACCTCAGGCGGGTGCTACAAAAGTTAAAGGAAGCTAATTTGAAGTTAAGCCCTTCGAAGTGTAATTTGTTTCGCAATGAAGTCGCCTACCTTGGACACATCATTTCGGCGGAAGGTGTTAGGACTGATCCAGGGAAGATATCGGCTGTGAAAAATTGGAATCGTCCAGCAGATGTTCACCAGCTTCGGAGTTTTCTAGGATTATGCACCTATTACAGAAAATTTGTCAAAGGCTTCTCCATGATTGCAAGACCACTTCATAAATTAACAGAAGCCAATCAAAAATTCATGTGGACACAGGAATGTGACTCTGCTTTCGAAAAGCTTAAGGAGGCCTTAACATCCACTCCAGTTCTGTCATATCCTCAAATCGATAAACAGTTTATACTTGATACGGATGCAAGTAACGAAAGCATTGGCGCTGTACTGTCCCAGGAAATCGACGGCCAGGAGCGTGTTATCGCCTATTTCAGCAAGTGCTTATCAAAGGCAGAGCGAAACTACTGCGTAACAAGAAAAGAGCTTCTTGCTGTAGTGAAAGCCATAGACCATTTTCATCACTATCTTTACGGTCGAAAATTCCTGATCCGAACTGATCGTGCTTCTCTAACTTGGCTATTGAATTTTAAGAACCCTGAAGGCCAGATAGCCAGGTGGATACAAAAGCTTCAAGAGTACGATATGGAGATACGCCATCGAAAAGGCTCATCACATGGAAATGCAGATGCTCTCTCAAGAAGACCCTGCTCAGAGAATTGTAGATACTGCGACCGGGTTGAGAAGAAATTTAATGTCAAAGGTCCTATAGTAAGACAAGTTACAACTGGGTCTACGTCATCGCAAGATCCGTGGAGTGACGAGAGCCTGCGTAAAGATCAACTTGCTGATCCTGAAATTAAGCCAATTCTAGAGCTGAAAGAGGAGTCCAAAAGGAAGCCCAGCTGGCAAGACATGGCCCATTACCACCCTACGACTAAACGTTATTGGGCTCTCTGGGATTCCTTACATTTGAAGAACGGCATCTTGTACCGAAAATGGGAGTCTGACGATGGAAAGACATGTAGATGGCAACTACTACTCCCTAAGTCGAGAATTTCTATGGTCCTTCAAGAACTGCATGGTAGTCCCACAGGAGGTCATTTTGGTGTAATGAAGACCCTGCAAAAGGTTCGAGAGCGTTTCTACTGGAATAATGTTCGCAGTGACGTGGAGAAGTGGTGTCGAACTTGTGACACCTGTGTAGCACGTAAAGGTCCTAAGAGGCGAACCCGTGGGCGATTGCAACGTTATAATGTAGGAGCTCCTTTCGAACGAATTGCTCTAGACATCCTGGGTCCACTTCCTAGAACATCTGATGGCAATAAGTACATCCTCGTTGTCATGGACTACTTCACTAAGTGGCCTGAAGCCTATGCCATTCCTAATCAAGAGGCGGTAACCGTAGCAGACATACTAGTTCAACACTGGGTTTCCAGATACGGAGTTCCTCTTCAAATCCATTCCGATCAAGGAAGAAACTTTGATTCGGCTGTGTTTAAGGAAATGTGCGGACTACTCGGCATGGACAAAACTCGAACTACAACTCTACATCCTCAATCGGACGGCATGGTGGAGCGGTTCAATCGTACCATCCTAAATAGCCTCTCTCTCCTGGTGTCTAGAGACCAACAGGACTGGGACAAGAAATTGCCTCTTTTCCTGCTTGCCTACAGGAGTGCCACTCATGAGGCCACTGGTTACTCCCCTTCTCAAATGCTCTTTGGTCGTGATCTTCGTCTACCTGCGGATCTTTTGTTTGGCCGTCCTCCTGATGCTCCTTCATCGCCTGAAGAATATGTCGATGAACTCCAGGCGCGGATTGAGGAGATTCATTGTCTAGCGAGGAACCGAATTGGACTGGTATCAGAAAAGATGAAGACACGGTACGACACAAAGGCAACAGGACATGAGTTCAACGAAGGTGACAAAGTTTGGTTGTGGAATCCGATACGTCGTAAGGGACTGTCGCCAAAATTACAAAGAAACTGGGACGGTCCTTACACAATCGTCAACAGGCTGAATGACGTCGTTGTACGCATACAAAAATCGCCACACGCCAAACCGAAGGTCGTACACTATAACCGGCTAGCCCCTTATTTTGGCCAAAGTGATTAGAAATTCGAAACTTGAATTTCAGACCATGGTCATGAAAGTCACTTTTTGTAAATATGTAAATAGTAATTAGTTCTTATTTATGTAAATTTTATTATTATTGTTATTTATTTATTTATTTATTTATTTGTTTATTTATTTTAAGTGTTTTCCTCTAACTCAAGGATTGCACTGCCCGGGACGTGCAGTCTTTGAGGAGGGGGTAGTGTTACGAATTTTGTAAATAGTTAGTGTTTGTACTGTAAAATAATGTAAATAATCTTATTAAGCTCCATTTCTTTACTAATATTAGTTTTTGTTACATTGTCTCTGTTATCAAGCAAACTTGTCTATTATTTTCAGTGAATGTCTATGGCAGCTTTGCGAAATATTTGAGATATCGCCAAGTTGGCGTCACTTTTGGCGACTAATTTTGGTCGCCAAATTTGGCGATATATCGCCAAGTTGGCGACAAACTTGGCGATTGTTGGCGATGGTAACCCTTCCCTATTTATGGTAACCCCCCTTAGGTCTATTGATACATTGTTTGTTGTTCCGTGGTTTTCCAGGTTTTTCTAGAAATTTCTAGCACATGCTACGAGACTATATATAAGGAGAGCGATACGAGCTGTTGTTGTTATTATTTACCAGTCAGTCATTGAGTGAGCTACTAGAGATTGTCCAAGCAAGTTTGCTTGATGTATTGAGTTTTATCTACGTTGTTTTGAATGTGATATAGTGTTGAGACATTGTATAAAGAGTCTCTGCGACCTATATTTGTACTTGTTCGATAGATTTAAACAGTTATTTTGGAATATCTTGTAATATTTGTGAGTTTCGAAGACTCTGTTGTTCTGAAGATCTGTAAATAAATTATTTTGTACTTTTCTAAGAGAAAAGAGTTTGAAGTTGTCTAACCATAAGATCGAAAGAACCCTATATACGCTGCAACAATATTTTTTAAAAATTGTGAAATAAGAGATATATATATATACTATTTCCAGAAATTTAAAAAAAAATTCATTGAAAATTAAAAAAAATAGTTTTGAGAGTCCACTATACCCTTAAACAGGATTGCATCCAAAACGACCCGCCCTCCCCCCCCCCCTCCCCCAAAGAAAAAGTAAAGGAAATGGAAAGTAGTTAGAAAAACAGAAAATCTGAACTGAAAATAAACAGGTGATTTTTTTAGTGCATGAAAGCTACAAATTTCATAAAATTCAGAACATCGAATTTTTTTTTTCCGCTGGAGGAATGAAATTTTTATTGTTGTACTTGTCAGAGTATTGAGAAAACGTTTGTAAATGCAACTTAAAGGACATAGAGATCGTCTAAAAATAAAAAGGGGTAACTTTTTTAAAATAATTAGCAGTACAAATTTCAGTCCCTTAATCTTAAATCCTTCTTTATTTTTTAAATAGTTTGCTACTTACATTGCCTTACATATCTCCAATAGGTAAAAGATTAAAATTAGCTTCAATCTTTTTGGGACGCTCTGTGCAATAGATATTAAAAATGATTTAATATAAATTGATCCTACTATAAAATATTATACAAGCATACAAAAAATATTTATTAAAATTAAAAAAATATTGTAAAAGTAAATCGATGAATTAACAATTAGCAATTTTTGCAATAAAAGTATAATATAGAAAATCTAGTAGAGTTTTTCAAGTATAAGCGAATTGAGATACCAATTTTAATTTAGTGTTGCATAGATCTTTACGTTATTTACATAAAAATATAATCAGGCATCTTTATCTCTGTAATAAGTAAACTGTAAATACACAAATATATATACAATTTTTAAGATTACGCGAATTGAAGGAGGGATGAGGGGGCATTTTTGAACTGGAGGCACCTTTGAACACTAAATATTTTCCTTCAAATAAATTATTTTTTAAAAATGTCTATTGCAATACATTACTACTGCTCAGTGCAATAAATAAACAAAGCTATACCATTTTATCTGCACAATATGGTCTAAGTAAGATATGTATTTTTCTCTCTCTTTAATCTAAACTTAAGAAAATAAAGTTGTAAGATTTTTGTTGCCAATTTTGTATCCCTAAAATTTCGATTTCTTGTTCAACACTTAAAGGTGTAGTCTTTAGTTTATACGCTATTCAAATTCTTCAGTCGCATTGAGTAAACAGTTGTAATGTTGAACTTCATATGGTAGGGCACCATTGAACATCTAAAAATATGAAGTAAAGCGTTGTTGATGTACCTAAATAATTTTTTCTTTGTAAAAAGAGCTTAATTAAGAATATCAAAGAATATGGACTTATACTGTTAACAATCCCTCCTTACTGCACACATGTATTACAATCTCTGGATGTATCAGCGATGGGAATTTTCAAATCTAAATTGATGATGGCATTCATTTATTTGATAGTTGCAAATTCCATATCTATAATAATAGAGAGAGAAGGATGTTTGTCTGTCAGCGCTGTTCTGAAGAGACTGCTGCACGTAGAGTTACAAAATTTGGAGAGAAGGTACTTTTTTACATGTAGTTTTGCACCTCGAAGCCCGATTTTCGATTTTTTAAATTTTTTAGGCGATTTTTAGCGTTATTTTTGCGGTTTTATCCCATTAGTGAAAGGAATACGGTTTCATTCTTTTAACCCAAAAGAGCAAATTTTTTTCTCTTTTAAACAAAGTTTATTCGGAATTTGTACAGCGATTTTTGAATTTTTAACGAATTTTTAATGCGATTTTTAGTGTTTTTTCTCGATTTGCGGCTATTTTTTGAGATTTATAAAAAGAAAATCGTTTTAAACTTTTAGCCTAATGCCCTAAATTTTGTGTTTGTTACGATTTTTAGATTTTAACGATTTTTAATGCGATTTTCAATGCGATTTTTAACGTTTTTTAAGATTTTTGCGTTTAGCATTTATTTTTTTCATAGTTGTTCTATCAAAAATTTGAGCTGTTGAGAATGCAATAAGTAGTATTTTTTTGTGAAATCTACCTAAAATGTCAAAAATTTAGATACCACTATTTTCGAATAGCAATTTCATAAATTATCTTAAATTCTTGCTTAAGACCGCTACCCCCTCGAGTAATATATCACCTGATAGGTTATTTAACAGAGTATCGTTTTGATAAAGTTTTTGAAGAATAGAGTGCGCTACCTGGTGGTGGAAAATGGAACTAACAGAACGCGATTTTTTAAAATCTATAATAATAAAGAGAGAAGGATGTTTGTCTGTCAGCGCTGTTCTGAAGAGACTGCTGCACGTAGAGTTACAAAATGCGGAGGGAAGGTACTTTTATACATGTGGTTTTGCACTTCAAAGCCCGATTTTCAATGTTTTGATTAGATATTTTTTGATAATTTTTTTAGGCGATTTTTAGCGTTCTTTTTGCAGTTTTATCCCATTAGTGAAAGAAATACGGTTTCATTCTTTTAACCCAATATAGCAAATTTTTCTCTTTTCAGTAAAGTTTATTCGGAATTTGTACAGCGATTTTTTGAGATTGTTAAAAAGAAAACCGTTTCAAACTTTTAGCCTAATGCCCTAAATTTTGTGTTTGTTACGAATTTGAGATTTTAACGATTTTTAATGTGATTTTCAATGTGATTTTTAACGCTTTTTCAAGATTTTTTGCGTTTAGCATCTATTTTTTTCATAGTTGTTCTATGAAAATCTTGAGCTTTTGAGAATGCAATAAGTAGTATTTTTTTTTTTTTTTTAGAAATTTACCTAAAATGTCAAAAATTTAGTTACCACTGTTTTCGAATTGCAATTTCATAACATATCTTAAATTCTTGCTTAAGACCGCTACCCCCTCGAGTAATATATCACCTGATAGGTTGTTTAATAGAGTATCGATTTGGTAAAGTTTTTGAAGAATAGAGTGTGCTAGCTGGTGGTGAAAAATGGAACTAACAGAACGCGATTTTGTTAAAATTTGGTAATATAACAATGTGATTTGTTTTAAATTTTAAAATGGTTTATAATACATGATAAAAAATGTAAAAAAAGGAAGGTGTGACACATTTCAAGGTGCGTGAAAGGAGGGACGAGAACAAAATTAGGAAATTTAATAAGGAGATCTGTTTTACACTTTAAGGTAGTTTATAACGCATGTTAAAATTTTTGAAGTACTGGCGATGCTCTGGAGAGACCGCTGCACGAAGTTATGTATGAAGTTTTACACCTAGGCTGATTTTCAGTTTTTTTTAATTTAATTCATATGCGAATTTTAGTGGGTTTCGAGGCGATTTTTCCACATTAGCGAAAAAGAAAGCTGTTTCATTCTTTCGACCTAATTTATTGAATTTTGTTCTCTTTTCAATATAATTTATTTGGATTTCGTGCAACGATGTTTGGATTTTTAGTGAATTATTTAATGTAAATTTTGCCGCTATTATTCGACATTAGTAAAAGGAATTTTGCTTAAAACTTTCAGGCTGATGTATTAAATTTTAGCTGTTAAGATTTATGAATTTCAGCTAATTTTAATGCGATTTTTCGAGATTTTTTGCGTTTGATGTCGAATTTTTGTCATTCATGAGATATTTCCAATTACAAAGTTTTACCCTATTAGAGTAAATTTTGCCCCCTGTGATTTTTTAATATTAGTGATTTTTAATGCACTTTTCAATGCAATTTTTAGAAATTTTTCGAGTTTTATGGTGATTTTTTGATATTCGGAAGTAAAAATTGATTTCCAATTTTTAATCTAATATAATTTTAGGGATTTTTAACGCGAATTTTCAAGAATTTTTGTGTTCCGTGTCGATTTTTTATTATCTATAAAGGATTTCCATTTACTACGTAATTATCCTGTCGGCCAATTTCGCCAAATTATATCAATCGTGAAACAAGCCAAATTATGCAAATAGATGTAATTTTTATGTTAAATAATGAAAGAAGAGATAATTTAGAAAAAAACATTAATACAAATAAGTATAAAAATAAGAAGTAAAAACCACTTGATGACGGAACAAACATATGTAACATGTTTAATGTCAAGTGAATATGGAATTTACGATCCGCCATTATTTTCATTTAATCTTATGGTTTGACCCAGATAGTTTCTTGGTCAACCGGATAATCAAATAGTACAGATTTCCGTTTAGAATGTTTTATTCGTTTGATGAAATTCTGATTACTGCGATTTAAAAAATAACTAGCAATATTTAGTGCATTTTTCAATGCGTTTTTAATAAACTTTTTAATGCGATTTAGTACTATTTTTTTCGATCCCCACCACAGTGGTGTTTTAACAATTAAAAAATTATTTTGGTTTCAAACTTTTAGCCTAATATAGTAAATTTCACAATTTATCTTTTTTTAATTTTGTCGATTTTCAATGTGATTTTTGATATATTTTGTGTTCTGCATCGATTTTTTTGTAATTCATGTAAAAAAGAATGATTGCTATGTTTTACACGACTAGAATATTTTTTTATTCACGGGATGTATTTTCATTTAGCGATTTTTAATGAATTTTTCAATGGTTTTGTATTGGTTTTTTGAATCTCACGGTTATTTTTTGAAATTTCGAAAAGGAAATTAATTTCAGACTTTTACACTTCATTTACGAATTTTGAAATTTAGTGATTTTTAATGCAATTTTTAGCAATCTTTTCATTATTTCTCACGCTTTGCGCCGATTTTTTCGTTCGTATTTAAGAAAGAATTCAGATTACACTATTTTACTCTATTAATGTAAATGTTGTCCCCCGCTATTTTTAAATTTGAAACGATTTGTAATGCATTTTTGAATACAATTTTTAGATGTTTTCGAGTCCACAGCGATTTTTTTCACAATTGGAAAAGTAATTTTTAAAAAATTTGTAGCTTAATGTAGTAAATTTTGACATCAATGATTCAGATTTTTTGTGTATTTTCATTAAATGTTTAGCAAGTTTTGTGTCGATAGTTTTTAACTAATGAAAGAGTTCAGATTTGAATGTTTTGTCCCATTATGGTAAATTATGTCCGCAGGAATTTAATATAAATGTTTATCTTACTATGGCAAATTTTGTCTGGATTTTTGAATTTTACTGATTTTTAATCTGTTTTATAGTGATTTTTCAAGTTCTGTGACAGTTGTTGACATCGGTAAAAGAATTTCGGTTTCTAACTTTTAGCATAAATAGTACAATTTGTTCTCCACGCTTTTATGAATTTTGCCAATTTCTAATGCGATATTCAATGTAATTTTTAGTTAGTTTGGGGGATTTTAGGTGTTCCGTGTTGACTTTTCCTTATTCATGAACAATTTCCGATTACAATATTTTCGACTAAATATTAAATTTTTACAGCCATGACTTTTAAATATTCAGCGATTTTTAATATAGTTTTCGATACGATTTTTAGCAAATTTTTTAAGTTCCTTGGCGATTTTCTGCCATTCAGAAACCAATTTTGATATCAAACATTTTGTTTAATGTACTTATGTTTCGAATGCGATGTTTTATCTCTTAATATGATTTTAGCGTTCCATGCCTACATTTTGTAATTTATGAATGACTTCGATCATAACCTCCCCCCCCCCCCCGCCCTGCCTTAATGTTAATTTTTTAAGCATTGACTTCCAAATACTTAGCTATTTTTAATGCAATTTTCAATGTAATTTTTAGCCATTCTTCAAGTTCCGTGGCGATTTTTTTACATCCGGAAATCGATTTCGATTTCAAACTTTTTGGTTAAAATGGTTAATTTCTTGATTACAATATTTTATATTATAACAGTGAATTTTTACCCTAGGGATTTTTTAATGTTTTACGACTTTCATTACAACTTTCAATGCAATTTTTGGGCTTTCTCAGCCATTTTTTTTTTTTTTTTTTTTTTTTTTTTTACATTTTTTAAAGGAATTTGATTTTAAATTTCTAGACTAATAAGAGTGGTTTCAAACTTTTTACGGTAATTGTTTTGCTCTCTTATTTTTATCTACAGCAATTTTTAATGCAATATGCTTTTTTTTTTTTTGAGTTCACGGCCTTTTTTTTTTTTTTTCAGATACGGAAAAGGAATTCGGTTTTTAATTTCTTCGCTAATATGATAAATTTTCTCTTGTGCGATTAAAGGTTTTTATTGCGATTTTTTTTTCATTTAAATGTTTTTTATATTATCAAATTAATTAGATTCAAAACATTTATCCAAGTTGAGAAAATTTTGAGTTCCGTGATTTTTGAAAATTTTGCCATTTTTAAAGCGATGTTTGCGTTTCTTCGCGACCCTCTTCGATTTTTTAGACGTTCAATTTTTGGCCGAATTTATTAAATTCTGATCTCTTTTCTTCAAAGTTTATTCGAATTTTGAAACACAATTTTTGAATTTTGTTTTATATTTTTAAGAGATTTTTAATGTTATTTGCGATTTGTAAGATTTTTCCACATTAGTAAAAATAATCCAGCTTCAATTTTCTAGCCCATCTCTTTTCAACGAAGTTTAGACGAAATTCGTGCAGCATTTTTTTAAATTTTCGAGGTTTTTATTATGAATTTTAAAGTTTTTTCGCAATTTTTACTATTTTTTGATGAACCCGGGTAACGCCGGGCAGAACAGCTAGTATATATATAAAGAGAAAAATGATAAAAACAAAATAAAAAGTAAAAAAATAAAATAAAAAATATATAAATAAAAATAATAATAATTAAATAAATAAATAAATAGATGAAAAATAAATAAAATAAATAAATAAAAAAATAAATAAATAAATAAAAAAGAAAAGAAAAAAAGGAAAAATTTAAGAAAAATAAATAAAAAAAGGAGAAAGAAAAAAAATCCCTCCCACTTTCTATTCACTGCCGGCCTCAGTCCACTTCAAAAAAAAAGGGGGGAGGGAGGGAAGTCTGAAAGGGAACAGCATTAATTACATGGTTATACAATCTGTAGGGACAGACATATGGTGTCGGAGGCGGCTGAAGCTTTTACTGTGTCATATTGCACAACTTGCTGAACCGATGTTGACTGTTGACATGCGTCGTGTTGCAATTCATTTGTTGCGGGGCTCTTGTGGCGGGCCGAGGTTACAGCTGATCTTGTGCGACCATCGGGCATCACAGGTGGACTTAGAACAGAAACAGTTTTTTTTCTTTTTTTATTGACGTTAGGGGATTCCTAGGCTTTTTATGTTTTTTAATTTTTTTAATTCTATTTTTACATCATAGTTGGCGGACAAGCAGTGTCGGAGGCGGTTGAAGCTTCTTACTATATCATAATGCAGAACTTGCTGAACCGTTGGTGACATTCGTTGTGCTTGCAATTCATTTGTTGAGGGACTCCTATTGTGGGCCATGGTTGCAGCTGATATTGTGCGACTATCGCACACTGCTAGAGGACATAAGACAAACATATACAGTTTAAAATGTTTTATTTGGCAATAGGAGTAAATCCTAGGCCTCTTTTTTTTCTTTTAACGTATAACACATGACATTTAACATATAACAGGCAACATATAGTATTATGTTCCTGCTGGGTTACCGAAGTGAAAAGGCTTTCTGTTTTATGTGTTTGTTTGTTTTAATGTTATGATACTGTCGCATTTTTCTTGGAGCCATCTGATTACTGTTTTTGCTTTATTTTGTACGTGTTTGTTTTTACCTAGTTGTTCGTGCCAGAGTTTATCATTATTTGCTGTTATGTTTACCAGGTGGTACTGTTTGGTGAGTGGACAGTGGAGTAGATAAAGTTTAGACGTATCCTCCGAACCGCATTCATAGTCCGAAGTGTCCGGAATTTATGGAGCGCTGGAAATGCTCCATGGGCTGTGAGAGTAAGACAAGCTAGATTTGGTAGGGAAGATCTATTAGTAGAAGTATACATCCGAACGTCAGTTAGTTTTGAAGAATTCATCTTCACGAAATTTCTCTTGTTCCATGTGTACACTGTATGATAGTCTAGAATCGCATATTAGAGCTCTCGAAACTTTTAATGTCACAACAGAAAAATGTGCTGCTATGCTGGCCCCTTAGTAGAGTCTTGCATGCCTGAGTAATTTTTAATGGCAAAGAAGTTATAAGTTTATAGATGGTACTGAACATAAAAATCGGTTAGATAATTTAATGGAATTTTTAAAGTTTGAAGCAGGGTCGGAAATAAGAATTAATTTGACCTTATCTGGGTGTGAGCTGAAACCGAAGATTAAAAAACAGGGTGTTTTAATAGAAGAAGAAATATTTACTGCTTCTGGTTTGTTATCCACCAGTCTAGCGATTGTTAAAAGTTTTTTTTGTAACGGGCAGCACGAAAGTTTTAATTTCTTTAACGCGCAAAAAGTAAATTTAATTAATAAACAGAAAATTTTAAAATAAAAAGGCTGTTGCTTTAAATGTTTTAAAGAGTGCACTGCTCAAATAAGTGCAATGCATTCCTAAGATATTTAGTTTGCAATAAAGACCATGCCACGTTGATGTGTCCAGGAATATTCTCAAATAAAAACATTTCGAAAGATCATATTGCTAAAAAGATAAGGAAGAAGGAAAAACAGAAACATCATCACAGAAAACATCTGAACAGAAAGCTGTTAAATCATCTAATTTATCCCAATCTCCAAAGGTAATTTTGCTAATTTTGGCAGTAAAATTAAAAGGACCTCATTCATGTTTTTATGTTCTAGAGCTGATTGATATAGGTTCAGAGAAGGTAATAGGCTCTTATATTTTGAAACACACTGCTGAAAATATGGATTATGAATCACTGAGAGAAGAACTAGTTACCCATTCTTTATTTGGGGGAAAGAAAACCAGTAGAGTTAAGCACGTGTACTACAAAATACATTTAGAAAGTTTAGATGCAAAATTTCTTTGTAATTTTGATGCTCTAGATCAGGCCTGTCCAGCCTATTAGTAAGCAGGGTCGCACCTCAGCTCCTTGACTCAATGAAGGGCACCATTATTCACACGACTAAAAACATGCTGCAATGCTATCACACAGTAGTATTAGCACAAACGCGCATCTTAACAGATTGCAAATAAATCTTAAAGCAGAAGACAGAAGGCCCTCATGATTCCTGGAATTACATACATTAAATCTGAAATTATGCATTTATCTATAACTCTATCGCAAAAATTTTTGTAAGGTAAGGTGCCAGAAACTTCAATGCGCCTATAATAACAACAACAAATAAATAAATTGACATGTAAGTCAGGAATATTGCTAAGTTTATTTTAAGATGTGAAAATATGCTTTTAATTATTTTCAAGGCGTGAATTTAGTTTTGTATATCTAAAAAAAAGGGGGGGGGGCATGGTAATGACTAATCTATATGAGTGATTCCAGAGAGAGAGATAGTCTGAAAGTGCTTTCATAGATGGAAATCATTATGCACCGCTCTACTCATTGCTCTGCACTTGGCATTCTTATTAATTTTTCTAAGAAAATTGAAAACTAACTCCTAAAATTTCAAAAGTCAAGAATGAAAAACTAAGCCTCTTTAATCCTCGTAAAAAAAGAGCGAATGGCCAGCAAAAAAGAAAAAATATGAGCTTTCATGCTCATTTACCTTCAAAGGGACAGGAAATGAGGAAAAAACGTTTATTTTTCTGTTAATTATTAATTATTAAAAAGAGCTATTTCCAATTGTTACCAAATTTAACTATCCTAATTACACTTTAAAAAATTACTACAAATCGTGGAAATATGCATGATTAAATTATCAAAGTATGTCTCTGGTTTTTAATGTGTTTTCACAGGTTTTGAAAACATATTTAATGCAAATATTAATGACTTTACAGAAGGTATTCTTTGTAATGAAATTTTACTTCTAAAATGTCTAGTAACAAAAATCCTTCAAAAAAAAAAAAAAAAAAAAAAAAAAGTTAAGAAAATCTTCAAAGGGCGCTGCGTTGAACAACTCTGCTCAAGATGAACCTGTTATTTGCGAAAATATTCCTTCGGTGCAGAAAGCTCCTTGGATAAATGAATTAAAAGTTATGAAAATTTTCATAAATGATATTGACGAAGAACCAGGACTAATTAAAGTTTTAATCGATGCCGATGTTGCCGGAAGATTATTAACTGGACGCAAGAGAAAATTTTCCAGCAATTTAGTTGCAATTGAAATATATCTCGGCTGGACACTGATGGATAAAGCTCCATTCAATGACGTCCTTGAAAAGTCTGACGCAATGGCTTTAATATCTTTACTTGTGAAAGAATTTACTATCACAGACCTGTGGAGTCTTGATGCAATCGGCATAACTGAATCTATAATTCAGAAGTCCCAAGAAGAGAAGAAACTTGAATCAAAAATTAACTTCTTCAACTCAGTTACTGTAAATAACGAAGGACGTTATGAAGTCTCTCTTCCATGGGCAGAAGAACATCTTTCAATTTCTAGTAATGGAAAGTTAGCATTAAAAAGATTAGAAACCATGACTAGAAGACTTGATTCCGATAATTTCTTTGCATCCTATAACGAAGTTTTTAATGAGTAGTCAGATTTGGGCATAATTGAAGAAGTTTCTATGAATTCAAAGATAGAATCTGAGAATCTGCGCATTACTTACCATATATACCAGTGGTCGAAGAGAACAGCACGACGAACGTTCGTCTAGTTTTTGACGCATCTGCGAGAGAAAAATCATCCCCCTCGTTGAATCAGTGTCTGGAATGTAGACCGAACTTAAGAAGCTTATACCTAGTATTCTCCTTAGATTCCGCAAGCAAAATTACGGCGTCATAGCGGATATAAAAAAAAATCTTTTTACAAATAAGCATCAGACCAGAATGCAGGGATTTACTAAGAATTTTTTGGTGGAGTGATGAAGATGAAAGAAAATTGAAAATACTTTGTCATGCACCATTAGTTTTTGGCTTAAAGTGCAGTCCTTTCATTTTGGCAGCAATTGTTGAATTTCATTTACTGAAATACATTAAAAATCCTTGTTATGACAAAGAAATGATAACAAAACTTCGGAATTTTTATGTCGTCAATGTTGTTACGAATTTTTCTGATAAAGATAGATTGTTACAATTTATACCAGAAGCTAGAAATGTAATGGAAAAATGTAAATTCAATTTGAGGGGTTGGCAATTTTCTGAATATAATGTCGAAGCTACAGTTTCACTTGTCGTGGGTCTATTATATGGGGTCGATAAAAATATATTTTAGCTCTTAATTTGGACTGGCTAGACAATTTTGAGCTAGATAAAATTACAAAATGGACCATTCTCTCCATTGTCACAAAGTGTTCGATCCAATTGGATTAGCAAGTCCAGTTTTCTTGTTGCCGAAGCTTTTATTACAGAGGATAAAGGGAAAATGAAATGCCTTGAGACGAACAAATTGATGATAATATAAGAAAGGAATTTTGCAGCTGGTTTAGATATCTTAACTGCCTGAGACAAATATTTGTAAGAAGATGGTTTTCTGTTCACGTAAATTGTGAAAGCCTTAGTATACACATCTTCTGCGATGCCAGACAACACGCTTATGCTGCCACAACATTTATTAGAATAAGTATTGCTGACAAAGTCGAAATACATCTATTAGCCGCAAAATCCCGAGTTGCGCCTGTCAAAATAATCATTATTCCACGTCTGGAACTAATAGCTGTCACACTGGGAGCTAAGCTATGTGCATCAGTGATGAAAGAACTTCAATGGGAACATATAAAATTATACTTTTGGATAGACTCCATCACTGTATTGAATAGGATTCAAAGAGAAAGAATTGTGGACAGTTTTCGTAAGAAATAGAATAAGAGAAATTAGAAAACTAACAGATTCAAACTCATGAAAGCACGTACCTGGAACTAAAAACTCTGCTGATCTTCCATCCAGGGGATTTTCTCCGAAATATCTATCGAAACAAAATGGTGGGAGAGTCCAAATTCACTCAAGGAGTTTGAAGAAAAATGGTTTTCGTCTAATCTACTCACTGATGAAAACACCACTGCCCAAGAAAAAAAAATAGTCAAAGATGCTTGTTAATGAAAAAAATCAGTAAAATGTTTAAAGAATCAGACAACATTTTGTGAGTGGTTCAATTCACCTAAACATGAGAAGAATAGTCTTTCTAATAGTCTAAGATCCGGCTGCAGAATCAGTGTACTCATCGAGTGTTTGCTGAAAACCAAATTTTTACACATATTTATGATTAGGAGAATTTATATCTACCAGGTTGCCTATCAAAATGTGGCCGCTAGTACAAAATAAGGTTACATGACTAAGCAGGTTTGTCTAACAAAGCCTATACTCTTTCATTTACTCTTTCCCAAATATTATTTTGGTTTTCGTACTAGATAAAACGGAATTTAAATCGGGGTTTTTTTTCAAAAAAAAAAAAAAAAAAAAAAAAAGTGAATGGAAAAATTTTAATTTTCCAGAAGCATCAGATATCATATTGGTGTATTTCAAGGATATTGTAAAAAAGTTTTCACAACCAAACAATAAGTGGAAGGACATTCTGTGTTGTTTCAACAATGATTTTTGGCATCAACTTTGATGGATTTAAGCTTGGTTAAATAATTGAAAAATTATTAGTTTGAATAAAATATATTTGTTTAATTTTATTCATATTACTTTATATTTCTGAAACATATGTTACTTTTTATGAAAACTCTCAATATTTTTATATTTCATTCATTTGTTCAAAGGTGCCCCTTACTTGCTCAAAGGTACCCCTACATGGGCAGGTTTGAACAGAAATCTTTCAGTTTTTTAAATTCTCACAACTTTTTTAATTTACATGGAAATTTTTTTATTTCTGGTTCATATGATGGAGAAATGCATTGTTTTCATTATGTAATACATTGTGTAATACTCAAAACGCAAAAAATATAATTCACATAAAAAATGCATTGATTTAAAAAATAAATGTTCAAACGTGCCACCCCCCCTCTCCTCTATCAATTTTTTTTTTAATATTTTATAAATCACTGTATTGCCAGGAAGGGGAATCATTGTAATTATAATCCAAATGTAAAAAGAAACAGAGGAAGGCTACGAAAGAGATCGATTGGGGCCGGAACAAGTCTTTACAATATTCAGCCATGTTTGGGATGATGATGATAAATCATTGTATTCTCAACACAAACTTAAGGCTGCTGTTCTCGCATTTTCCGAATCCCCCCCCCCCCCCCGTAATGTCAAGTCTCTGGGCGTTTGATGCATTGTTATATTCAAAACTTTTCCTCAGGAAATTAATATTTTTAACTTCTTTTTTCAATATTCTTTTTTTTTCTTAGTTTTCAAAATATTTCTAAAATCTTTGCTTAATTTGATATTTTATATTTTACAAATAGGAGTAAAATTTTAGCACTTCATATAAAATTAGGCGTAGATTTTAGAAATATTTTTAAAACTGAGAACTAAAAAGAGACCTCTTTTAAAAAAAGAACGCAGAAAAAGAAGTTTAAAATATTGATTCCCTCAGAAGATATTTTGAATATTAAAAGGCATCAAACGCTTATCATAGACTTAACATTACGGAGGGGGAATTCGAAAAATAAGTGACCAGCAGCCTTAAATTAAAATAATACCCTCGTCTGTGGGATATAAATAGATAAAATGTAAAAATAAAACAGCAAAAATGTAAAAACAGCCAAGTCTGGCGATTGTAAAAGATCTGTTAAACAATTGCACAGGAATTAAATGTTACATAACGTTGAAAAGATGTAATGAACATCTAAAAAGTATATTGTATTTCTAGAAAAAACTTCAACATTGGAATCAGCCATTTTCAAAGTCTTATTAATTTTAGTTCTTTATATTCTTATGTAATCGATACAATTTATTAACTATTCATTAGGAGGCATGAAATCATAAATTAAAAAAAGGCATTAAAGATAGCTTTATTCTTTGACACAAAACACTCTTGAGTATTGATATTTCTAAATACAATCAAATAATGCAGAAGAGAAATAACATCAACGAGCCTTAAATGCCAGTTAATTCGTTTAATTTTTACCCGATCCCTATGAATGTCTGGCCCGGTTCTCTTTGATTGCGTTTCCATTTGCAGGAGAGCAGATTCTCGGGCTGTAATGATTCTAGACAACGAATTTCGCGCACGTATCTCATTGATGTTTTAGCTTTCCTTTTTCTATTCATATTCATTTGCATAATCTGGACGTTAGGAATGAAACTCGGAAATTTATTGCTTTCAATTTTTCGCTTGCAATAAGGGTTCTTCAGCAACGTGGTAACAAATTAAAAAAATGTACTAAAGCCTTCTTTTAAAAAAAAATTTCGATTACTGAATAATATGATAGATGGTTATAGAGGCCAATTTTAACTAGAAAGCAAACCTTTCAAAATTCGAAGGATAAAATATTTTGTTATTATAGTTGAAAAAAATAAAATAAAACAGAGAAGGTAGGTTATTCATATATTTAAAATAAAAAGAATTGGTGAAAAAAGCAAATTAATAAAATGTGGCAATTTTGATATACTACCAGGGGTGTAGACGTAACAACAGAGGATATACGCTATAAGCAGAAGGTATACTCTAGAGTGTGTATAATATAGCTTTCTTGAGAAACAGAGGGTATACGGTGTTTCTTTAAAAATTTCAGAAGGTATACGGCGTGTACCCCCGTATACCCTCCACTAAATCCCTGGATACTACTTAAGATTTAAAAAAAAAGTATGCATTTTGAAGACAAAAGTATGTCAGTTCTTCTTCAGATGTAAAAAAATTGTTTCTGGAGACATATATAGTTTGTGTACATTACATAAATATAAAAACTGCAAAATGAAATGTCTAGAGATCGGGGGAAAATTCATTTTTGACAGGATGATTTCTTTTTATTTTAGACGTATGAATAACCTACCTTCTCTGTTTTATTTATTTTTTTCAACTATAATAACAAGATATCTTAATACCTTTAATTACTTTTATCAAGTGTACATAGGATTAAAAAAAATGAAACAAATTTTACAAACTTTGAATATTTTTTGCACAAATTTTGGAAAAATTCAAGTTCGCCGACACTTTTTGACATAAAATTTGCCAATATGCCTTATCTGAATACTGGATCTTGAAAAATAAAATTAAAAATCCGATTTTAATAATTTACCTTATATACTTGTGTATAAGTCGACTCGTCGGCTCCCCCAATTCATAAGGAAAAATTACTAAATAATTGAATTTGCGTGTACAAGTCGAATCATATTTCTGATAGTGCGTTGAAAAACGATTTTATGATAGGTGATAAAAAAATTTGTATATTATTTTTCATTAAATTAGTGAACATTTTTAAATTTTTAATCAGACTTAATTTTCTTTTAATCCAACATTTTAAAACTGTATCAATAAGTAAAACTGAAGAAGCTTAAACTTTTTTTGAAACTTATACACATCAATAGAATGATGCTTAAAAAGAAAAAAATATTTCAAAAATCTTTTCAAACCTTATTTACAAAAGTAAACAACTTCTTACACTTCTAAAATATAGTACCTCTTTGTATTGTAGGATTTTTAGGAGAGATATCTAGAATCATTCTTAAGTTGAATTCTTTTTAAAAAGGGAATCAAAATGTTGAAAAAAAGTGCCCCTGTATTGAAAAAAATTCTATCCCGAGAGAAAATAGGTGCAGAATAATTACGGGGACATTATTGTTGAACTTTTTTGTCAATCGTAGGAAAATAATCATTGCCACTTTTATTTCTCCCTCCAACCTAGACCTATGATTACTTAAAAGACTTATCCATTCGTCGATTGTCTGCGAAAATTTTATTTTGTTTTTTACTAGCTTATGTATAAGTCGACTCCCCATTTTCAACTCTTAAATTTTGTCTAAAGTTTTCGAGTTATACACGCGATAAATATTTTTTTTTTTTTTTTTTTAAATAATGCATTTTATAATGAAATTTTATTGACTGTGATGTTGAATTTTATTTGTGTTTACAGATACATCAAAAAGGAATTCCTTTCATACCTTCTTATTATCATCATATTTAAATTATGCCGGAGAAGTAAAAGCATACATTCAAGTATGCCATAAAATTTTCAATTGTATCGCGAAATTTAAAGAAAAAAGAGTTGAAAAACTCACATTATGTTATATTATGCAAAACTGAAGAATGTAATGCAGAAACCAGTGGCGCAGTTAGTTTTTTCATCCAGGAACCGCTGTTACTCATAGAATAAATGATTTCGTTGTGTTATATACTTATAAGATAGTGTGGTGTTTAATGAATGTATGACATGGAAAAAGCGACATAATGAAGCGTTCGAACAATTATAATAAATTTGAGCAGTTATTTATTTAATTTTTTTTGAAAGGTGCATCTTATCGCATCTTTAGAGAGAGAGAGGGGGAGTGGGAGGGGGGGGGAGAGAACAGTAACATAAGCACTACTTTGCTGCTATTGCTGCTATCCTAACTTTTCTTTCATTATGAAGCAGTTAAAGGGTAAATTTATACTGTTTATGGTTTTCTTTAGGTTGGTTTTTATGTATAGTATTTTTATAGTACAGTTTTATCAGTATTTTGAATTCTCTGAGGGGGGGGGGGGGTTAACCCCTAAATCCGGCCCTCCCCCTTCATTACACCAGTGAAACAAAAATAAATAAAGCTTTTGCCGTGCTAAAATTATGGTGGAAAAATGTATAGTTTTTTTTCTGTCTTGTCAAATAAAAAAACCTATTAATATCTATATCTAATGAAAATTTTTAAGCATTTTTTACGTCTTCTCAACTAGCAGAAGGAAGTGTGTTCGTGGAAGGAATTTTGAACACAGATGCTGATTATAAGTGTTTTCATAGAAGGAATTTGAACACACATACTAAAACTAAAAGTTCTAAATGGGAAATTTATTTTAAATAAGTCTAAAAGAGGATAAATGGATCACACAAATAGGTCTGTACAATTTGTGAATGAACCCTCCTGCTTTTTCTTCTCTGCTCTCTGCACAAGCCAGGATGCATTCATTCATTCATGCATTCACAAGCCCCAGGATTGCAGGAGCTGCGCAGTTTCAGCGCAAAGTCTGCTCAAACTGCGCAGCTCTAGCTCTCTGCTCACAAGCATGGCTGGTTTTTTTATCGATCGTCTTCCTTGCCTTTACCTCCTACCGCTTACGACAACTGATGTTTTTTTATCCTCTTTCCAGCAAAATGCTGCAGCCCGTGTTTTTCACCGCCATTTGCAGATTCCACTTCTTTGGATTTGGGAAAGGATAGGAAAAATCGTTTTTCAAAAAATCGCTATATGATATATTTTTTTAATATATATATATATATATATATATATATATATATATATATATATATATTTATTTATTTATTTATTTATTTGCTAGTGTTCTTCTATACAATACATTATTATTTTCTTTAATAAATTATAAATGTACCTCATTTTATTTTTTAAGTTAATAATTTTAAAAGAAAATATATATATATATCGCAAACCTATTTAGAACTTTATCCTCAGAAACTGAAACTAGAACAGCAGAAATATAGATTGCCAAAATGGGAAATGGTAGTGCGAAAATTCTGCAGTTATTTTTATAAAATTAAATCGAATCTAATATGTTTGTATTCGGTTCCCCTTCACTATGATGTGCATTTCAGTCTGATAGTGACGTTCCCTTTACTGAAACTTTTGTTAAAATCTGAAAAAACAAACATGCAGTATATTATATAGCTATCAATTAATTATATAATAATTCTGTTGTTAGAATAATTATATTGCCTTGCTATTTCCATACACATATGTTTTTGGGGTTAAGACAGATTGGTAACTTTTCTTGTGCCACACCCACTTTTCTATGTGTTGTCATTCAAAAGGAGGTTCAAGAAAATACTTTAAACTATTCAACTTAAACAATCGATTAAAAAAATCGATTGAAATAAATTGTGAAAATTTTTAAATCTTCTTTTAAATTAGCAATTCTTTTTTCTAGATAAAATACGCATTTTAAATACTTTAATTTACACTAAATTGCAGTATAGATCAGAAAAGAATGTGTTGGTAAAATTTGTAATTATAATCAGAGGTGTAAAAATCTAGGCGTCAGCGGGCAATGCTTCACCACTAAATTTTAATAACTATTTTTCATCCAAAAAATTTCGTTCAGTTTTTTTTTTCCTTTAAATGCTAATAAAATTTAGTAGTAAAAGTCTATTCGCTGCACCTAGTTTTTTATAACTCTGATTGCAATTACATTTTTTTTTTTTTTTTTTTTTTTTTTTTTTTTTTATTAACAAAATAATAAAACACATTTTTATGAGATTTTAATAGTTTAACACTGCGTTAATAAATGAAAGATTTAAGGATTTGATTTTTTAATATTTTAAATCATATATGTTGAAAACATTTTATAGTAAAAATTCAAACATCTATTATTTAGAATTTTTGTGTTGTTCGCACTTATTATAAATGTAATTGATTTTCTGTGGAAGTAACGAGAAATATAATGAAGCAATAAGAAGTCAATCGGACTAACTATATATTTTTTTCTTTTTAGAAATTCAGATGATGACATGATTGGATTGAAATTTTTCTATATATATATATATATGTACAGTGCTTATGAATTGCTCTTAATTATAAGGCAATTAATGTAATCAAAATATGGTATAAATGTTTAAAATGAGCATTTTTATTTAATGAAATTAATCGGATTGACTTCTGATTCCCTCATATATTCCTTAAATTTGCTGGCTTCATTGCTTCTAACGAGACTTTTAAGCATAAATTAAAAGTAAATAAATAAATAAATAAAAAACTGATGCTAGCATTTTTTAAATGTAATATAAAAAATGGATATTAATTTTTTTGTTTTCTGTTGATAAGTATTTTAAATTAATTTAATAGTAACGAAGAAAAAATTAAATAATAAATGAAATAAGAATGAATTTCTCGAAAGATTACTTTTTGAACACAACAGTTTTTAATATCGGTTGAAAAAATACATCCGTTTACGTAATTATTGTGTTTACTTACTTAAGTATTTTATCGCTATATAAGAAGTTATTATTAGCTTATTATTGTTACTAGAGGCTAAAATTATTTTTAGTTTTTATAAATCAATATTATAAAAACAACGTTGTGAAAAAAGTCCAAATTTTATATTGTTTTTTCATAAAGCAGTAGGAAATTTTACTACAAATCTTAAGATGAATCTATATGATATTGAAATACATATTGCGTTTTGGTTTTTACTCCTATGTAATGTTATTAACCCTTCTTGTTGCGCAAATTTATTCCTATATCATTTTCATACATTTTTATTAGTAGTATATTCAACTAAATTAGTTATCGGAGCTTGTTAATGATGTTAGTTTACGACGTAAGAATATTTAAAACTAAAACCCATCAGAGAAAAGTAAAAAAAAAAAAAAAAAAAAAAAAAAAAAACCACATTTTCATTTTTTCATGTTTTTAAGACACTTTATATTTGATGCTTAATCTTTGCATTTGATGTAATGTTGCAATAGAAAAAGTTTTTAAAACATTTCAAATTTAATCTTTAATTATCTGCTTTCAGTGTAATATTCAAATAGAAAATCTATGACGTAATTCTATACACACTTGATATTTCATAAGAAAAAATAAATAAACTTGTATATGCTTTTGCGTTTTTTATTCAGCAATTAACACTATAAAAATGCTTTAAATGCTGCCTATAGAAAAGCTATAAAATTTGACTACGGTTTCGTTTTATGGTATATTCACAGTTTTCGGATGAACTATTATAAATAACTTTAAAAAGAGAAGCAGATAGCAGGAAAACATTTAAAATGGTGCTATATGTAAATCTTGTAAGATATACTTAAATATGAAGTTTTCCTATTCAAAATATCTGGCCTTTTTAGGCGATGATTTTTTAGATAAATATATAATTATCACATACTAAATAATGAAATACTTCACAATTTAGATGTTGTGCATCAGATATTAAATAATAGTATTTTGAATAACAAAAAGGGTTGATTTAAAGAGTAGAAGTATAAGATAAACACTCTATAGTAGCGGTTCCCAAACTTTATTGGTGCGCGACCCACCGATAAGTAAAAAGAAAAATTTCGCGACCCACTTAATATAATGGTGTATGTCAGAATGGAAATTGCTATGAGAGATCTATAAGTTATCAGCTATCCTATCCTACGAAATAGGCAAAATTTCCGTAGAAAGGATTCACTATCAACAAAATCAACAATTCGTAATTCCAATGGGTATAAGTGGAACAATAATTAACATAACACCACGAACTAGAACGATAAATAAAAATACATCTATTTACTATCCAAACATAACTTTATAATCAGTGCGTTTTCTGGCACTGATTTTTACTGATGAAAGCATCTATGTCAGGGTTAAAACTGGTTAATTTCAACCTTAATTCACTTTCAAACACAGTTTTTTCTATACTTGTTTTTCAAAAACAGCCAAGTACAAAAATTATGTTCAGAGTATATCGAGTTCACAAGTATATTGTGTTGAACTCTATCAAGGAATTCAAAGATCATTTAGATGTTTCTAGATATTCTGCTCGTATATTTCTTCATGTGGAAATTAAGGAATTTCCCTTGAAATATCATTTGTTATTGAAATTTTTACATTTTTTAACAGGTGAAATGCAAAATATATTTTCTTGACAAACCGATTCTTTCAGCGACCCACTAAAATAGCCGCTGTGACCCACCAGTGGGGAGCTACCCATAATTTGGGAACCAGTGCTCTATAGTATAGGTTATGAAATGATTGGTTATGGTTTAAATGAAATCAATCCCTCTCCTCATCTGTGTAATTTATGTAAGATATAATTTCATATTTTTTTGTCTATTTTATTTATTATTATTTTTTAATTGATATTTATAAAACAATTAATATTAAACTATGGGTTTCTGACACGCAGAATTTTCAGAGATTAATCATTAATTTAAAATTAATGGAAAGGTTGCTGTATATTATAGACATTTTAATATTAATACACGTACATTGCTATGGCAATATTCTAGACACGAGGCGATGAAATTTTCGCCCACACAAAAATCTATAAATTTCTAGACATAAAGTCTGCGCAACTGCATAAGCGCAAGCTGGTATATCGACCGTCTTGCTGGTTTTCTCTGATTCTTACTGCAATGCGAAAAGCTCTTTCTCCTTTTTACCTCTTTTGTGCGCAGAAAACGCTCTTCTTGGAAGTAGCAGAAATCAGGAAGAGAGCTTTAAATGAAAATTTAGAAACGACATGACAATCTTTGCAGACTTATTTAAATTTAAGTATTTTACAATGCGGTTTTAGAACAATATAAAGTTATCTTTTAAAATAAAAAATTTACAGGAAAATAATAATAATAATAATAATAATAATAATAATAATAATAATAATAAATCCAAGCAAATTTAAGGAAAATTTTTAAACTCTTCTGCTGCTACAGAAATTATTTTCCATAAATTTTTCTTTTACTTTTCAATACTGTTTTCAGAGGTATTGATGATAATTTAAGAATGAATTTTTCAAAATAATAATGATAACAATTTGCTTTAGAAGAGAAAAAATGGTCATGCTGCATGAAAAACATTGAAAAAAAACTATTTACTTAATGTTTTTATTTTCTTAAAAAAATATATTATTGCAAATCAGATTCTTAATTTTATAAAATAACATCCTTTTAAAAAATTTGAGTCAATTGAAAAAAAAAATGTATATAATGAAGTTTTAGCATTTTGAAAATGCTGATATATTGAAAAAGCGCAACAAACAGAAAAAAATGACCGTTAAAGGTCATAAAGATATTAATTTTCATTTAAAAAGACATACACCCATTAAAAAGCTCTTTCATATATTTTTTATTCGCCAATCTTTGCAAAACTTCGTTGAAGATATCTAAATAAATTTTATAATATTTAGCTATTTTCTATTAAAATTGCCAAAATTTAATGTAGTTAGAAAAGCATTCATTTAAAAGCGATATTTTAGATTAAAATTCAAAAGAAATTCATGGCTTATTAAAACAATATAAAAAATTTTGTTACTTCTAAATCGTGCTTTAAAAAATGTTAAACTTTATCAAATATTTTCATTTTTTTTTTTTAATTCGTTGGCATTCATTGTGCAATCCTTTTCATAATTATATACACATATGTTATGAGTTCAAACACTTTCATAAAATTCGATGCATGCAAACATCTTATCGATTATTAAAAGTAGTGGAAAGAAGAAGCAGAAAACAATCAACAAGAAATGAACTGTGACCAATTTACAAATTTAGGGGCCCTGGTCAAAGTTGCTTACAGGAAGACTGGCTAGAAATTTTTTTTTTTTAAAGTTACTTATTAAGATAACAACTATTGACTTTAAAAATCGCTTTTAAATGACAATTGTAAAATTAAATTTGATAATAATTAATTTACCTTTTAAATAACTATTTGACAATCATGAAATTTAAATGAAAATATGTTGTATAATAAACTGTGCAGTGATGGTTATCTTTTCCTACGCAAGTTTATATACCTGAAATGATAAAGTAAACAACAACTAAACATAAATTTTCCGCAATAGCAAACTATAATTGTTTAAAATATTATGGGGCTCTGCTGCCTGTAAGCTGCACTCACCAATCTCAAATAATCTGACAAGAATAGGAACATAATTAAATTAGAATAATAAATACAATAAATTTTTAAAGTGATAAAGATAAAAGAAAATATTCACTGTAATAAAATAATTAAATACGGATGTTTCAGCCAAATTATACACTGTTATGAAAACACAATACGAATACAGTAGAATGTAGAATGAAATGTAAAATTCTATTAGGTTTTGTAAGTACTTGTATTGATTTTGGACAATAATTGAAAAATCTTCAGCAGCATTTGGGGGCCCCTGAAAATCGGGGGCCATAGGCCTGTACCCCGATTGCCCTGCCGGAAATCAGGCACTGGAAATGAACAATATCATCTGTATCATGAAGTGCGAGTATCAAGAGGCGGATTGCATTTGGGAAGAATTTATATCTTAACAAACAAACAAAAAAAAAAATCCGACATTTTTAAAATAAAATTTGTTAAAAATGTTAAAGTGGTCGAGTCCATTTTCTTCTAAATAAGTGTCTGAATTATTTCCCGCTTTAAAACTAGTTCTTTAGTCATAAACACAATCTTTAAAATCATCACAAACATTCTTGCAGAGATAATTAAGACAAAAAGGGCGGAAAGTATTAATCTAAAATAAAATAAGATAAATCTAAACAGCAACAAAAAAGTTAAACATTTTAAAAAATGTAAACATCTATCCATAATATGTTATTTTTTGTATTACTTTTTCTTTAGATTAAACATTGATCTTGATCAGAAATAATAAAATATTTTCGCATTATTTGCTTTATTTTTTCTTATACTATTATTTTTATATAAAGTAGCAATTTAACAATTTTTGTAACCAAAAAAGAAAAAAAAAACCTATAATTGCTTAAATAAAACTTTGCTGTTAAAAATTTTAATTTTAATATTTTTTTATTCCTAACATTTCTCATATTTAATTAGCTTTAATAATATAAAGATTTAATAATATTGATTTAAAAAAAATATGTTTAGGGAAATTTTTGTAGAAAAAAATAATTCTCATTATTATTATTATTTATTCCTACCAAAAATATCCTCCCCTGACATTGAATTCATTTAAGTAGTTTTAACTGTATAAATATTTAGTAATCTAAAGTGGTATTTAGAGTTAAGTAATTTTTTCATAGTAATGTTCAAAATAATAATAATAATGTATAAATGTATTATTAAATAAAATGTAATAATGTAGTAATGTATAAATCGATTTAATGATCTTTATAGAAAATGAGCGGACAATTATCTATCAAAAAGAAAATTCTTAATAGAATTATTATTATTTTAATATCTATCTAAAATGTCTTTGTTATTTCATTAACTTTATCAATGCAAAGTTTCAAAAATCTCCACAGAAAACAGCAGAAATAATCTAAAATAAAAAATAAACAAAATATCGGTAAAAAATTAAAAATGATATTTTTTTATTATTGTTATTTTTATTTTTTTCACATTGAATTTATTTTATTTATACAAATATTTAACAGTTTCTGTAGAAAATAAATCATAAATTTCAAACAAAATATTAATAAAAAAACTTATAAAAAGATACAAGACTCCTTATTGTAGCAACATTTTAAATTTTCAATATTCTTTTTTTTTTTTTTTTTTTTACATGATAACTCATAAGCATAGAAAAATATATAATTTAAAAAAATGGTAGAACGCACCAAAACACCTAAGAAATTTATTATAAATTAATAATAAAAAATTTCCTTAAATTTGAAATTTCTATCAGCAATGTACTTATTCATATGAATTAATTTTTACCTAATGAAACAATTTAATTATCTTTGCAGAAAATCAGAGCAATGTTTTAAATTGGATTAAATAATAAAATTATTGTAAAGGATATCTTTAAAGTATCCATGTTAATTTTTCAGTGACATTTTTAAAAAAATTCTAATATGTATGGTATTCTTTCTTATTGGTGACAGGTAGTTTGTCTCTAAACTATTAGTAGAAGTAGAATTCTAATAGCAAAAATGTTATTCATCGTATGAAAATCCATTTACCTTTACCTGAAAATAATTCATAAAAAATAATAAATATTTGCACGGTTTTTGGAATTATAATATATATATATAAATGGAAAGAAATTATTTTAGTGCGAAAAGCTACAAATTTAATACAATTCAAAGTATCGTAACTGGAAGAATTTTGGTCGTAAAAGAATAGTTTATGCTGTTTTACTTTTCAGAATATAGAGTAATTTTTCTACGCACAATTTTTAGAACCCAGGGGATGTAAAAAAATTTAATTTTTCGTAAAAAAAAAAAAAAAAATTTGACGTAAATGGTCTTTTATTTGAAGGCATTTATGTATATATTATATAGCTAAGCATTATGATATTAGCTAACACTTAATTATCTTTATATTATTTACTTATTAAATAATTACGATATGATAAGAATAATTTAATCATTGTGATGTTATAAGATGATACTATTAATTATAGGAATCATTATAGCGATTCACCCATATCAAATTTTACATATTTTAATAATATTTAATAAATCAATTAGTGAATTTAATAATGTTTTTCATTAAATAAAAAGTTTAAATTTACTTGTACATCTACTGAGAATATATGCTTAAGGCATCTTCCAATAGATATATAATGCATTTAATTAATTTATAATCATAAGTTTATTTTTTGCTACATCATTTTAGGGGTAACTATATAGTGTCTGCTGGTTTTTTTTTTTTTCTTTTTTACTTTTCTATCCATTTTCATAATGTTATTATGAATTATTTTTAATGTTTTTCTCCCCCCTTTTTTTTGGGGGGGGGGGCTTTATGCGTTTTGGTAGTCTCAAATTCGTATTATTTTGCTTATTAATGGCTAATGCGAAGATGAAACCAAACACTTTATTTGTTCTTGTAAAGTATTTGTGGATCTGAAGATTCTACTTTGGTTCGACAAATTTCGATTATATTCATTTTAATTTATTTTTTTTCATGTTTCAATGAAGTAATTTGTGTTAAATTTAATGGTTTATACATATATATGTAGGGTGCCTGATGTATCTACTATGATTTTGCATATTTAAAATATTCCTTTTAATTATTTTTTTCATGTTCTATTGATATACAGTCGATTCTCGTTAATTCGAAATCTGATAATTCGAATCTTCGCTTAATTCGAACTAAACATGAAGTCCCGAAATTTTCAATGGCAGAATAACGTTAAAAATTTTCATTAATTCGAACTCATATTCTCTTGACTTCGTTTAATTCGAATTAACGAGAATTCCGATTTTTCATTTTTCTTTTCTTTCTCACGCATTTCAGATCATTTGAATAACTTTCATTCTTTGATTTTTGTGAAAATTGTTCCGAACATATAATACAATGCATTTCATATCCACTTTCTTAGAGCCCACTCTGTAAATCAGTGACGCTTTAAATTTTTCTTCCATCGTGCTTTTTTCTAATATTTTAATTAGTTTATGTATTTATGCATTCTAATTTAATATTAAGTTATATTCTAATGATAACAGGCGAAATAAGTTTAAAAAACACTATGACATTAAATCCTTTGCAATAGTACCATATTAAACATATTTTCCATAATTCGAACTTCGGATAATTCGAACATTTCTTGTGGTCCCGACGAGTTCGAATTAACGAGAGTCGACTGTATATTGTTTTACAGCTAATGCTTATATATTTGTTTCATGTTATGTATATTTCAATCGGAACTATACTTCTTAAATTAATGATTTAAAAATCAGCTATTAATCAATAAGGAAAAAAAAATCACATATTATTATTTTTTCATTTTATTTTAATGCATTTTAATATTTTATGGTATTTTTTAACACAAAAACTGAGAACTATTTAAACAATATGACAGAAATATGGAGAAAAGTAAGATTTGCATAATATTTCGAATTTCATCTTATGATACAATTAAGGGGGCAGTTCATCTTAAACGTGCTTAAAAAAATTACTTTTTATATTAAAGCCATTTTTAGATCTGAAAATTCTGATACTAAATGTAACTTTTTATGCTGCTTAATCACAAAAAAATCTAATGAACAATAAAACAGTTACATGAGATTTATTTGATTTAAACTGAAAAGTTTGAAATGTTCTTAAATTCTTAACCGCTGAATCAAAGGATATGAAAATTTTATAACTTTTAAATATAATAATTGCCAAAAAAAAAAAAAATTAATTAAATCTTGCACACATTAAAAACCGCTCAAAAAGACTTACAAAATGATAACCAACTTTATTTCTTGATATATACATGCACATATATTAATTTTAATAATACTATATATTTGCTTAGGTTAAAGATCATAAATTCAGCCTATATACAACTTTTAATATTTATAATGCCTGAAAAATTCCAGATAATTTATGCTTGTAAAGAAATTTTGTGCAAAATATCATAACTGACAACTTTTCAGGTTTCTTTTCCTTTCTCCCCATGTTAAATAAACATAATTTGAACAAGGAAAGTAAAGTAATCAATTCTTATTTCAATATAGTTATTAATTTTCTTATTTTCTTCTTGTATTAAATCAAATTTGCTTTTATTTGGTTTGAATAAAAAGGTCCGAAATACTGGCACAGTTTCAATTAATTGTGTTAACCCCCCCCCCCCCCCCGAAAAAAAAAAAAGATAAAAGAAAGAAATAAAAATGATATTCAATGATTAAAAGCATTCAGAACTTTTGAATAAGAAGTATAAGAAAATAGAAAAAGAAGTATAGAAATTTATTCATTTTTTGTGTCATATTTGTACTGCTGAAATGAATTATGAATATTTGTTTTTCAAAAAGTTTTGAATGGTCCAATGCTGCAAACCTTTCGAGTTTTTTTTTTTCTTTTTTTCCAAGTTAAACAAAACCAGAAATTTGATTAAATAAAAGAAATTAAATAATGATCGAATCGGAACTAGAATTCATTAAATCATCTTTCAAATTATGTTTATTTGATTTGGAGAAAAAAGAAAAAAGAGGTAGGAGATAAATAGAAAACATAAATTAAAACTCACTATCTTTATTTCTTTATTTATTTTTATAATAAACACAGTGGACTATTGTTCACACATTTTTTAGGAAACATCTTATTTCTGCACTGTAATACTTAATGAAAAGCTTAAATACATTTTTTAAAATGATGAGTTTATTTGGTCAAGGCTCCTGTCCCTGCAAGCGAAGACACTCGCGACCTAATGCTATTCCTATGGGGAGGTTATTTTCTAAGAACTCGTTTGCATTTCGAAAGTAACTTCATAGATTTTATCTGCAACCAAAATCGAAAAATTAAGAAAAAAAAAAAAAAAAAAAAAAAGGAAAGACAAGGGGGGGGGGGGGTGGAGTGTGGTACACAGCAAAGCAATCCATATAAATATTTGTTGCCGCAATCCCCTCTATATAGACGAAAATACAGGATGCTTCAACTTGAACATTTCATTTTACAAATTTAACTAAACTAATTGTAAATGTTCTTTGAGGGAGGAAAAAAAGAACAATGAGGAAAAAAGAAAGAGATCAATAGCAGCAGATTTGTTAATTTTGAACTGTGGTTAAATGATAATAGTAAAATTCGAGAAAAATATTATGATATTGGTTAACAATTAATTATCATATATTATTTACTTATTAGGTAAATATGATATGATAAGAATAATTTAATCATTGTGATATTATAATATGGTACAATTAATTATAAGAATCATTATAATAATTCATCCATAATAAATTTTACATATTTTTCATATTTAATAAACTAGTTACTTATAACTATTAATAATTTTTTCATTAAATAAATAAATTAAAAGCACTTTAAATGTATTTTTAAGTTTTTTATGTTTTATTATGCATCTTTTTAACTAATTTATATACAGTTACATGTATTTTTATGTTTTAAATTAGTAAACAAGGTGAATTTTGCACTGTTTTTGTTCTTAACTCCAGTTGTAAATAATTTAAATTTTACTTATACATCTTCTGAGAATATATGCTTAAAGCATCTTTCAATAGCTATATAATGCATTTAATTAATTTATAATAACGACAGTCTTTTTTCCTAATAAGAATGTATTTATTAAAATACAACACATTGCTCAGTGATGCACAAAACAAGAATTTTAATATACACTTGTACAATTTAAATAAAATAAAAATATCAACGTTTCGCGCCGTCTTCTGCGGGCGTCTTCAGGAAAATATTATAATGGTAGGACTAAGTTTGCATCTTGATCGAGAGATAATATTTCTAATAAATTAAAATCGAAATGAATTAAAAGTTTAAAAATGTTGCCACTTACACGTGAGTAAAAATTTAAATATTGCAACGAATTTTTTTAATTTATACAACGTATTTTTTTAACTTATGCAACGTAATTTTTACTCACGTGTAGATATGTAAATTTTCCGGAAAAATATAAGTGGCGGAAAAAAACTGGTTTTTTACCGGGTTTTTTCGGAAAAAAACGGAAAAATTGGAAAAATTGATTTTTTATGACTGTTTCTCCCAAAAAAATTATATTTTCTTAGAGAATATTAAATAATAAACATTTTTTCCCATTTATATGTATTAAATGAAAATTATTTTCACTTTATATTACAAAATAAAAAGAAAGTAGCAAAGCCTGCTTTTAAAAGTTTAGTTTTTTTTTTTCCACAACCTAAGAATTTTTATTAAACGCTATTGCTTGTTATATCACATCTCTGTTGAAGTGATTTTTCAGTTACATGTTTAACTACCAATTGACCTAATGTAAAAACCTGAACCATTATGTCTGCAGTTAGGAATGAAATAAATTATGCATTCCATTTACATAAGTATGGTTTTTAAGTAAATGATACTAGTTTAAAAAAATTATTGCAGTTTTGTCATTATTATGAATATCAGTATTCAAAAATTCCATTGTTTATTTAAAAAATGGATATTTTTACATTATTACTTTTTTTTTCTTAGAATTATAATTTTATTTCCTTTATAAAATATGTTTAGTTTTGGTATAGCTTTCCAATCTCAACTCAAGGAAGTTTTGATTTAGTTTTATAATCTAAATTCAAACAAAACTAAGTTTTACTCTGGCTTACTCAGGTCTGCAACTAAAAAATAGTGTAGGATTTATTGGCTGTTAGATTTTTACTCTCTAAAATCAGAAATATATATATATACATTTTTTTAAGTTTAATTAAATGTATTTTTTTTTCTTTTTACCCTGAAGTCTAATATTCTATTCTTGAGTAACAAACCATATTCAATAATGTTTCCACATGGTAATTTTATATTTCTAAGAGTGGAACTCAAAAGTTATGAAAACAGAACACTACAAATAGAAAATGCTCACTATTTGAGGAATTAACTAAAGCAGTTACATACAGAGATAAACTTCTGCTGTGCTTTAGAAAAGTACAAAAATTCAAAATCTAATCAAGAGGGAAAGTATAATTTGGAACATAGTTACTTGTAATAAAATATGGGTTTTTTTTTTTAATCGCAGTTGTACTTTTCTAATGCAAACTGCCCATGTTTTTGCAACATTACTGTACCTTATGGAGGTAAAATGGAGGTCAATTTTAGATTCAACACCTTGAAAAAACATTCAATTAATCAGCTATAACGAAATCTTGAAAAATACAATATAGTAGTACCAATTTACACCAAAAACTAAACAACATTAATGTATATCAGAAACTATCTGAAGCTGTAGTTTGATTTTTTTTTTTTTTAAATCGTCCTTGAGGCAAAGCTATTGCGATAATCATGAATAATGCAGCATAGCAGCGTCATCTGTTGAACAATTTACACCAAAAAGTAATGAGCACGAAGTTATGTCAAAGATTAACTTAATGTGAAATTTTATAAAAATACATACATTAGTTTGAGATAGAACTATTGTGGAAATTATGAATAATGAAGTATAGCAGCGCCATCGGTTTGGTGATATACACTAATAACTAAACATCTCAAATTTATGTCAAGGTGCAGCTGAATCTAAAGTTTTGTGAAATTATGTGCATCAGTTCTTGAGATAAAGTGCCTATAAAATTTGTCACATACAGACTCACAGAGTGACAGATATTTTCCAAAAACCATCAAAACGTGTTCAGGACCTTCTAAAACGTTTAAATACACCAAAAACTGGAAGTCAAATTTTTCACGAATTCAATACTTACTTCTTGAAAAGATAGATTAAAGTAATAAATGCATACTTCAAAATTTTATGTTGAATTTTTAATTTTATCATTTCCATTAATCGGCATATTATTGCAATAATTTTACACAAGAATTAATTTTTAAAAAGGGAAGTTGCATACATATCTAGATTTTTTTCATGTAATCAAGTTTTTGTGAAATTGTGAACTTTTTGTATATACTTGTACAAAATATATTCAGAATTTTTTAATAAGAAATTATTACTATATTTAGGTTCCTATTTAGACATTTTTAATAAAGTTATTTACATACATATATGCAACTTAATAAGATTCAGCTGCTGTATGGTATGAGATTTTTTTTTCTTCAATCACTGCACTTGCGAAAGATTCAATTTGTTGATTAAACTTTTTCTGAAATGTCTATTTTCAAGAGAAATTTTGCAAAGGGTCTTGTGTTTCAAACAAGAAAACATGTGAAGGATCCTTTCAAGTCTTCTCAAACAGATTTCTGCTCAGAGATCAGATTACCCACATTAAAATTTTCATGTGAGACACTCAACATGAAAATAAATAAAATAAAAAGTATGAGAATGTAGCTATTACAAAATTTTCACTATATTATTTCATAAATGAAATTTCAATTTTTCCAGTTCGGAAAAATTGAAAAATAAGCCTTCGGAAAAAAGCCGAAAAAAACTGGTTTTTTCCCCAATTTTTCCGGTTTTTTTCCGAGCATTCCCATCTCTACTCACGTGTAAGTAGCAACATTTTAAAACTTTTAATTCATTTCGATTTTAATTTATTAGAAATATTATCTCTCGATCAAGATGCAAACTTAGTCCTTCCATTATCATATTTTCCTGAAGACGCCCGCAGAAGACGGCGCGAAACGTTGATATTTTTATTTTATTCTAATTGTACAAGTGTATATTAAAATTCTTGTTTTGTGCACTACTGAGCAATGTGTTGTATTTTAATAAATACATACTTATTAGTTAAATTTTATGGTGCAACTGTGAACTGTCCTGTATATATATTTATGACAGTCTTTTTTGGCTACGTCATTTTAGAGGTAATTATAGTATCTAATATGTTTTTTCATTTTCTAACCACTTTAATAATGTTATTGTGATTTATTTTTAATGTTTTTCTCCATTTTATTTTGTTTTTATGTGTGTTGATAGCTCCGAATTTGTATTATTTTACTTTTTTCACGGCTAATACTAAGATGAAACTACACACTTTATTTGTAGTTCCAAAGTATTTGTGGGCCTGGAGATTCTACTTTGGTTCCAAAATTGTGGATTATATTCATTTTAAATTTTTTTTTCATGTTTCAATGTAGTGATTTTGTATTAAATTTAATGGTTTATATATAAACATATATGGTATCTGATGAATCTTCTGCAAATTTCGAATACATTTCTTTTAATTCATTTTTTAGTGATTTGCTGATATATATTGTTTTACAATTGATGATTTTATATTAGCATTCAAATTTTTATCATGCTTTGCGCAGGTAATTATGAATTTAAGTCTATTTTTATATTTTATATTTTGGTATTTTTCATTTTGAATGAAATATTCACTTTGATTTTTTTTAATTATTGGTATCATACATATATATATTAACATATAACAAAGGTAACTAAATGTTTCAGCAATCTTATATATATATATATGTAAAGAAACATATGAATACGAATAAAATTATATATATTTTATGCGTGTTGCATAAATGTCATTTACTTACTTATGAAAGCTGCAAGTTTTCAAAAGGGTAAAAAAATTAAATGGGATATGTATGTAATAAGGGGGGCGACCTCGAAATAATTTCATAATGTGTAGGAATCATTTTTGCATTGGAGTCTTTTGATTTAGTAATATTTTAAAGATTCCATGTTGCTATGCCCCAACCGATTAATCCTTCAACTCCCGCGATCCCCTTCCTTGTTTATTTTTTTAAATTGTGACAATAAAAACATTAAAATTTTGGTAAAATCGTAAAATATTTTTAATAAATAATTATATGCTAAAATTAAACTTTGCCATGTATCTAAAATCTATCCGCCATATTCCTTTTGGCAAATCTATTAGATATTTTCAGATGGGAGGAAGATCGATAGAATGCTCAGCTCGACTGACGTCAGTCGACTATCGATTTCAAGATAGTTCTTTCTCGAAGGAGACTAAGATTTTTAGCTAAACTTTTATCTGAAAATTTCCTTGAGTATAAATTTGCTTTCTTTCAATAATAAATAAAATGAAATAAAATAAAATAAAAAATAAAAACAATATTCTAAAATCAGATGTATCTAATTAAGTGAACAGTTTTAGTAAAAAATTTAGTTAAATTTTTTTTTACTAAAACAAAGCCAATTTTGTTCTCAACCTTTTGGATTACATATATTTCGATGATACATATTTTTGAAATTTTCTGTTTAAAAATATCAAACCAAGAATGGGCACATTTACTCACACTTTACCTCCTCTTGGGAACGAAAGTCTTTTACAGAATTTTTAATCTTTTATCACCGGTTTTTCATTATCAAAATTTTGGCCTAATTGAATAAAAAAAATTCCTAATATGTTCAAGTCTACTCATTTCATTTCTTTAACCCCTTTGGAACGAATATCTTTTGCACAATTTTTAATCTTTTATCGCCATTTTTTTTAAACAGAAATTTCTGCCTACTTTGAATCGGGAAATCTATTTAATATAATTAAATTATTAAGGATTAAATAAGGCATTTAAAAAAGGATTAAATAAGGCAAAATTTCCAATAAGAAATAATTGGTGGAGAATAAATAAAGATTTTGAGTGCCTTATGCAGCATGGTTGCTCCTCTAGAAAAGGTTAATTCGGAAGTTAACCTTTTTTATCTTGAAGTGAAAACATTAAAATTACGCGTTGGAACAACCTAACAGAAGTATTAAGGGTCAACAACGGTATAAAAGAAGCTTCTGCGAAAGGCATGTAAATTTAGGAGCAAATCATATAGAACAATTATTAAACATCAGTACACAATTAAAACTTCTTATAAAAAATGCTAAGTATAAATTAAATAATGAGTATTTAAAATTATTTGATATAATTTGACACTAAAGTAATTTATTTTTGACAACACAAAATCAATTTACCGTTATCAATTTACCATTATTTTACCAAAATCTACCTACAAATTACTTTTTTTAAATCTTTTATAAATCTTTATACACCCATCATCCATAAAAAATCCCTGTTGGCTTGGCCTATAGGCGGAGATAGATTTCGGAGAGTGCTCATTTGACCTTACCAAAATCTACCTACAAATTACTTTTTTTAAATCTTTTATAAATCTTCATACACCCATCATCCATAAAAAATCCCTGTTGGCTTGGCCTATAGGCGGTTATAGATTTCGGAGAGTGCTCATTTGACCAACAAAAAATAAAATTTGATTACATGTAAATCCAGTTTAACAACTTTATTTGGCGGCTTTTGAAAAATTTTTAATTTCATTTTTCTGTAAGTATTGGTTTTATCAGAATCATCTTAAGCTAAATTCGGCTCAAATGCCCATTTTGACAACATATTTTGAAATATATTCTGACTTTATAAAAAAAAAAAAATCGACCAATGCGGCACATTATATAATTCCTAAATAACCAAAAACTGTCAACTGAATGCGTTTGAGAGCAAAATTTAATTTAAAAATGAGTTATAAAATAACCATTTTGTTATTTGAATACAACCTCGATTTTTTTAATCATGATCGTTTCCGGAAATTTTTTGCGAAGTGCCAACTTTGACAGTATTTTTTTTTTTAATATATTCATCCTTTATCAAGAAAACGGCCGATACGGCACATTATACAGCTCCTAAATAAGAGAACCTGTCAATTGGATGCATTTGAGAGCAAAACTGAATTTAAAAATGAGACAGAAAAAACGCAACTTATTATTTGAATACCTCAATTTTTCAATCACGAAATCTTCGGGAAATTGCCTTTTTTGAAATATATTCTTCCTTTATAAAAAAAAAAAAAACTGCCAAAACATTATATAGTTCCTAAATAATAGGACCTGTAAATTGCATACGTTTGGGAGCAAAAATAGATTTAAAAATGAGTCAGAAAAAAATGCAATTTGTTATTTGAATTCTTCCTCAAATTTTCAGCCACGACACTTCGGGAAATTCTGTTCAAAATACCCTTTTTGGCAACTTTTTTTTTTTTTCCTCAAATATATGCTGTCTTTATCAAAGAACTAACCAATGCGTCCAAATTATATAGTTCCTAAATAAGAGGATCTGCCATTTGGTTGCATTTAAAATCAAAAATGAATTTAAAAATGAGTCAGAATATAAGCAGTTTGGATTTGAGGGTTTTTCTCCAACTCCTGTTTTTGTTTAATTTATTTTTGCTATACGAATTGGTACTATGAAAAACCTGTCAATATAAAAATTATTGATATTATTGAGAAGATGTAAAATAAATTTAATTAGGTTTGGTAGTTTAAGAATTGACGAACTTATGGATTTTTGTCTTTTTTCACCCCTTTTTTTGTTTTTGTTTTTAATTTCTTTTTTATCGCTAAGAAAGTAATGAATTTATAAGAAAACCATTCCTTGAAGTTCAAAATTTGTAAATACAAAAGTTTTAGGTAATGTTAAGAATATTTATACAAAATTCTGTTGGATTTGATATCTTGAGAATTGACGAAGGTATGAATTTTTTTCTCCCAAAAACCCTGTTTTTTTCGCCCCTTGAGCCCATTTCTAAATTTAATCAAAAATCTATCATGCATAAACTTTTGGCCCATTTTTAAGAAGTAATATAAAATTTAAACCGATTCGATATCTATTTTAATTAAGAAGTTATGGCGTTTTTTCGGTTTTCTCAAAAACCCTCCCTATCCCCCCCCCCCCTCTTGGCCCGATTTTGCCCATTAACGAACTTCACCGAAATTTTATACCCCTTGATTTTATGTATCAGTTTGGAAGAGATCTGAGCAAAATTAAAGAAGTTATCGCGTCCATAAAAAAAAGTGATATAGACTGATAGATAGATAAAGATTTTTACTGATGGTAGTTTTGAAATCTAAAGGTCATAATTGGTGTAGATCTGGAAAAAAATTTCAGAAACTTCAACTTATTAGCGACCGCAATAGGTAGTATTTCATACGAAATCTACTAAAATGAAAGTGGTATTTGCTTTATATGTAAAAAATAGATAAAATGTAAAGAAAAAAAAATGCAATTTTAAGCGAAATTGAGATATCAAACTTAACCCTCCTGTGCTCTTAAATAAACATGTATATATATTTCAAACTCATAAGTTGTATTCTATTGTTTTCATTTAAAAAAATAATAAAAAGCCATTTTTATTAAAAAGTAAATATGTAGGGTTGATTATTTGACGTAAAAAAAAAAAAAAAAAAAAAAACGCTGCTTTTAAAAAATTTATATTTAAAAAAAGAAGAAAATTTTTTAAATGTTATCTTGTTTGGTGGAAGTATAAGACCTTTCAAAAGTTATAGTTTCATATCAGAAAATCCGAAAGTAATGGATTTTTTTCTATGATTATGCAAATTCTTCTTTGATCTCAATAATGGCGCCATGCTATGCGTGCACTTAAAATCTGAATCTATGCGGCCTTTGAAAGACTTGTCACCTGTAGTTGACACTGTACGTTGCGAATAAAGAAAATATTTGTGCCCGCTCCCCCCCCCCTTTTTTTTTCTTTTGGTATCTCCTTTACATATTATAAAATGAAATTTTCAATCAACTTGATTTTCCCAACAAAAAGTATAATATCATTGCTCAATCATTTCAGAAAATTTTGGAAAGTTCAAATTTCCAATTATAATTTAATTTTCCTATTTCTATTTGTTTTTACACGATTTTTTCCTTGAATTCACCGAAGTATTTTTCTTAACTTCAAGGAATGGTTTTCTTATAAATTCATTACTTTATAGGAAAATAAAACAAAACGCCGTAGGCGGTTTCTTTTTAGTGGTGCTTTACCATACCTAGACACACTACATTAATGAATCTAGAAATAGCCTTTCCGAAGTCAATACAGTGGCAAGAGACTTTGGTAAGCATGCTGTATATCTGTTCAAGTTCAATCCTTTTAAAGATGGAAAAATGTAAAGATAAAATAAAATAAAATAAAATTGAGAAAAATGAATTGAAAGTTTGAAACTCTGGAAGTGCCCGCAGTAAAAAAAAAAAAAAAAAAAAAAAAAAAAAAAAAAACCTTTTTCGCATAATTTTAAGCATCGGATCTTTATGCAACTTGTCCAGAATGTTCTAAAAATGTCTAATTTTCGTTGTTTTTCAAAAAATAAAGAGTACCGAACACCCTAATTCAATGTTTTATAAATTCTTATACATTAAAATATAAACATGCATCAAAATCAAGATGATACCAATGGTCACTCTGTGGGAAAAAAAATATCTCTGTCAGAAAAATAAAACATAACCAGACTTTTTCCACAAAAAATTACTCGTTGAGCAATTGTAATAAACCTAAATAATTATAAAACACAGAATAGATATAATACACAATAAGAAATATATGATAATTTTTTTAGATGAAACTATTATATTCACAAGTAAAGAAAAGTCATTTTCATAAACTTAACAATTCTAGTGCTTTTTAGAAATCATAAACATTAAAATTCCATATAGACTGATCTTAAAGCTCTATTACATAATTAAAAATTGTACACTAAAATTTCAATATGAAGAAGAAAAGTATTTCTAGAATTTTGAAAGGACTCTTGGGTATAACTTTTGATTTTCTGAAATATCTCTCAGATTGTGGATTTATTTTACAGGTAATTATAATGTATTTGTTTGATATCGCATGCAACCAAATAATCATCTTTAACCCGGGAAGACGCGCGCAGGGCCTAAAAGACCAGGAGTGCGTATGGTTTTTACAATTGCAACCACTATTTTTTTTAAAAAGTAATATTTAATTTATTTTATCGCAAAATTTGTATCAATTGTCTCCGTCTAAATAAAGGAACTGTTTTAATTTGATTTTATTGGTGAAAAAGTTAAAACTATTCATACCCTGGGTAAGCGCGCGTTCTCCCGGGTTAATAAAAAGCTATATATTGCTGACGACTGGCTTTTTCGCAAATCGTTGTCATAGATTAATCTCGAAAGATGAAACATTTAAAGTTACTGAAAAAGTCAATTGCTTGAAAGTATTCGTCAGGAAATTTTTAGACAAATTGAGTCAGAAAACTAAAAAATTGTATTTTTTTTTCATAAAATTTTCAATTTTAATGATTAAGTCATTTTTCAAACATTGAATTTCAAAAATTACCAAATTTCATAATGAAGTACCATAGCGAAACCTCCCACGCGTAAAAATATAATGTTCATATCTTTTAAATGAAATGGGTTAAAGGTGTTTATTTTAAGTGAAATTAATGCAATATGAATGATATCAATAAGAACAATATTTGACTATTTATCACACTGCTAACATAAAAGTACTCTATTTTTTGAGTAATAATAATAAAAAGCGTCTTCAGAGACTGTAGGAACGGTTCCGGCATAAGCCACTCCAAATTGGATATCGACTGCAGCTAGACGCCACGTTAGGCTTAGCTGAAAACAAATGCTAAAATGATTGTTTTAAAATTTCTTACATTTGAAATAATGTTTGTTCAGCATATTTTCATAAAAAAAAACCAATTATAATACATAAAGATAGCAGCGGAAGTGTGAACTGATAAAAGCGCCGTTTTACGCTGATCTCACAAAACTTTAGTGCTGCCATCTATGAACTAACAAAAGACTCGCAAACCTGTTTTTAAACCGTTGTCCTATTGCGGACTTTTTAAATTTAGTCTTATTAATTTTTTTAAGATGCTAGCATAAGACGCTTATTCTTTTAAATTTTGTTTTCTATTATAAATAAAATAAGCTTCCCCCCCCCCCCTCCCCCTTCAAGTTGTAATGGATATATCACATATTATCATAGTTGCATTAGTATAATTGAAAATTATGCTTTCCACATCCTCTTAAATCAAAATTTTATCTGCTTTGATGTAATTTATATATTTAGTGCATGATATGGAATAGATGACTTATAGATGTGCACCATAACTTTAGCGATTTTTTTTTTTTCGCCAAAAAGCCGTTTTCGAAAACTATCGGCAAATTCAAACTGCATGGAAAACCCGTTTTCAAATACAGCGATCACTTTCATAACTCCTGAAAAATTGCATTTTTGTAAATATAAAAAATGAATAATTTACACTATGTCACGCAGCCCCTAAAGCTCCGTTTTTTTATTTTTATTTATTTATTTATTTATTTTTTCAGGAGAAAAAATATAAAATATTTAAGTGATCGCCATATTCCAAAACGAATTATTTTGCTAATAATAACGTTTTATTTTGCAAATTATTATTATTGTTATAATAAATACTGCTCTTGATTTTGAAATTAAAATTTGTTCAAAAACTAAAAATGAAATAAAAAATAATAATAATAAGTTTTTATTATTTGTATTTGTAGAAATTTATTGCTATTTTTAAAATGTGCTTTTCTACAATACAAACTCTTCAATAATAAAATCTTCATTCTGTTTGTTTGTATGAAGTATTATGAAATATTTTATCTGCTTTGATGTAATTAATATATTTAGTGCATGATATGGAACAGATGACTTATAGATGTGCACCATAAACTTAGCGATTTTTTTTTTTTTTTTTTTTTTTTTTTTTTTTTTTTTGCGCCAAAAAGCCATTTCCGAAAACGATCGGCAAACTGAAACTGCATGAGAAACCCATTTTCAAATACAGCGATCACTTTCAAAACTCCTGAAAAATTGCATTTTTGTAAATATAAAAGAAAATAGTTTACACTATGTCATGGGGGGCGAAACCCCCCCTTAGCCCCCGTTTTTTTTTTTTTTTTTTTTTTTTTTTCTAATAGGAGAAAAAATTTTTAAATATTTAAGTGATCGCCATAAAAATCAAATTAAAAAAAAAAAAGGTTTTATTATTTGTATTTGTAGAAATTTATTGCTATCTTAAAAATGTGCTTTTCTACAATACAAACTCTTCAATAATAAAATCTTCATTCTGTTTGTTTGTATGAAGTATTATGAAAATGAAATGCAAGTGAAAATTCCGTCATTTTTGACGGGGTTATATACTAGTTAATGTAATAAATGTTGCATTTAGTTTGTTTGTTACAGGTTTGTATTTTAAATTATTTTGGAAAAATTGATTTGATGAATCATTAAACCGTTTTCATTTCCTCTCCTCCCCCCTTTTTTTTATTAAATATAAAATATTTGAAAACTGTATTTCACTTTACTGACTGTTTTATGATTTTGAAACCAAATAGCTTAATTACAGAATATATATGCATATGAATATTTTTAGCAAGTATTTAAAATATTAAGTGAAAATCATGATTCCTACCCACCGTCCTTTTGGCGGGCGTCTACACTATAAGCCTATAGTTATAGTCTAACTTATAATAAAGTAGTTATTATGATTGAGGGGCTCACAACCATAGTAGACCAAGTGCAGTTTGAAACAAGTCGGAAATTGCACGCCAAGCATAACGAATGAGTTGCGCTCTTACTATAACGAAGTTTTAAAAAATATTCAGATCTTCATAGAATAGTATACAATATCACAGCCGAAATCTTTTGTGTGTCCCTAGAAATACTATCTGATTTCTATTATACAAAAAATAACATATAGTAAACTTCATCAACGTATATCAATTTTATAAAATGTGAAGTAGATTAATATAATTTAAACGCGCTCCAAACATTGTTTCTCCCTTATACCATTATGCAATTTAATACTTTTATGTGGCCGTGTAAATTAATAACACATATTCTTTGTACCACATATTGTACAGAATGTATATTTTAGTATATATATTTCAAATATGCATATCAATTTTATTATGTTCGAAAGAGTGTAACATCATTAACCTCTTCAGACCCGAGGTGCACAGTTGTGTACCTCTGATTTCAACTGCGTATCTCACTTAATATTTGAAATTTTTTTACTGTGACGAGTGGATGTTATTTGTGTACGTTAGCTTTTTCTAGTTTCAGCAAAAAATGGCGCTAGCAATCTTAATTCATATGATTTTGGAGGAAAAAAACTAGTAATGGCGAAAAATATAAAATGTCGAAAAAGTAAGTACATTTTTATAATTAGAAAATTAATATTTATTCATAATAATTTTTAAGAATGCTTATAAACTCTTCAGTATTGCATAAATCATTTAAATTTTTTAGCTAGATCATAATATCTGTTTCAATTAGTTGTAATTTGTAAGGTACACATATGTGCACCTCCGGTTTCAATTCTGTGTTTTTGGAAAGAAGTCATCTTACATAAAAAAATTGTACTGAATGATATCTAATTGGTGCAATGCTAAAGTTGTGGAATTATTTAAAATATATACTAATTATAAATAATAATTCATTCTGTTGATGTTTTAAATTAAACATTAATTTTTAAAAATCATAATTATTATACCTTTGTAAGAGTAATTAAACTGATGAGGCCAATGGTGATGGTGTGTCTTCAGGCCAAAAAAAAAAAAAAAAAAAAAAAAAAAAAAAAAAAAAAAAAAAATAGATGACACAGATATAACTATTGAGGATATTGCTCCAGTATCTATCCCGAATCCATGTAAGAATAAAGTTTAACCTAAAAAGCCTTTGTTATGGAAAGCTGAAAATAAGTAAAATTTTAAAACTTGTGTTACAGCACAGTAGAATAGTAATGCTGAGAATAAAACTTTATCTTTTCGCAAACGTTTATTTAATCTTTTTTTCTTCTAATAGTATTCCGAGGATCATTGATTGATGAGTGTTATCTAAAAGCAGATTTTCCAGCATCCTAAATCCTTTTGAATCATTTTTAGATTAGTTAAATGAAGATATTGCGGAAAAAGTTTCATATGAAACCAATTCTGTTATATTCTGTTCAAACACGAAACCGTTGCTCAATAAATGCATCTAAATATGAAATTATAAAAGTTGCAGGCGTACACATACACATGGGAACTTTAATATATCTCCAAGCAAGCTTCTATTGGCAAAAGACTTGTCAGTACTTAGAATTGCAGCTGCTATGTCACGTGTTCGATTTTTTGAGATTAGAAAATTTCTTCATTTTGCAGATAAATCAAATGATCTTCAAGCAGATGACAAATTATGGAAAATAAATCTAATCTTTAATGCAGTAAGAATTAAATGTTTGTCCCTGCCTAAGCTAAAACCTTTATCACTAGATGAACAGAGATCACTAGATCCCATTTGCTGGACATTGTGAATCTAGACATTATGTGCCGTTAAAACCTAATCCGTTGAGATTAAAAAACTTTATTTTATCCGCCAGGGATGACCATGCCAAATATATCATGGAAAAGGAATAGTACCAGCTGATCATTCAAAATAATTATGATTAGGTATAGGTGGAGGCATTGTCCCAAAAGACAACACACGGGTGATTTACTAGGACAGTTTTTTTACTAGTGTAAAATGTGTCGACTTTTTATTGAGGAACAATATCTACCAAACTGGAATGATTATGAACAAAAGACTTGGAGGAACAGATAAAAAAATCAGTGATCGAGGTTTGTAACCGGAGAGTGGGATGAGAGACTAAGGGAAGGAAAGGATATTTGTATACTAAACTGGAAAGATAGCAAATGTGTAGCTTTGCTTTCGACTTGCATCGATAGCAATCCTGAGAGGAGTTGTGTTAGGTGGTCTAAAGATCAAAAATATAAAATTAATGTAACACAACCTGCAATTGTGAATAAAAAACGTGTATGGGTGGTGCAGATTTAAAGGATGTTTAGCTTACTACCATTGTTCAATTCACACAAAAAAGTAGTCAACAAGAGTTTTTATACATTTTATAGATTTGATTATTTCCATTTGTTGGATAATGTATATCAGAAATTGCAAAACAAGTGAAGTTCCTCGAAAAGACAGATTGTCTCTCCTGTGGTATTTTTATGGAGCAGATTGGGGTAGTACATAAGTATTGGTGAAATATACGAGAAAAGTAAGTAAAGAACGATGAATGTAGAGACCACGCAAAATTTATTCATCTGAAAACGATTTTGAAGACGATTCTGAAAATAAACCACAGCAAAAACAACGTAAGAGTATTTAAAAGCCAATTAACTACATTAGATATGACAAAATTGAACAGGTTCCTCATTCAACAAATGATAACTTTGCTTCAAAATGTAAGTATGAAGGCTGCAAATTAAGAATAAGGGTTATTTGTACAAAATGCAATATATATCTCTATATATAAAAAAATATTTATTTTTCGAAAATAGTACGTAAAATAAGCTTATATGTATCAATTGTCCTCTAAATTTCTCGTTTAAATAATTTTTTGAAAAATGAAGTGTTTTTTTGCAGTATGAACCCGAGGTGCACATATGTGTACCTACTAGTAAATATAAACTAATAATAATTATTTTACTTTTTATTACAAAATTATGTTTCTATACGTATAAATAGATAGAACAAAGTGTTAAATAATTTTTACGAAGGCTTAAAATGTGTCAGGTCTGAAAAGGTTAAAATGCACTTGAAACATTTTTCTCATTGGCCGTAACATAAAGGATTATTTTTGATTATCCCTATAATCAAATTATACATCCGATTTTCATAAAGTTTGAAATGACTGGACAACAATTACATATTTTAAATTTCAAACGATTCGGTTGAGTAGTTTTTGCACTGTTATATGCGGACAGACGGACGGATTGAACGACAACTATAGCTGAAACTATTTACATAAATACGAATGCACCTAAAAAGAGAGAGAAAGAGATCTATTTAGAAGATGCATAAAATCTGTTTTATCCACTCTCGCACTAAATTAAGTTTGTAAACAGATAACATATATGAGATAGTGTACGGAAACAGATTTAGCTCACTGTGGGAGTGGATAAAACAGATTTTATGCACTTTATAAATGGATTTTCTCCCTCTCTCTCTCTTTTTCTTTTTTTAAGTTTCAAAATTTACATGATCTACTTTAGTTGTGAGCCCCTCAATTAATAAATCGGGTAAAATGAAAATTTTTACAATATAGCATTATGCCTGCTAAAGGTTATGAGAAATGAAACTTGCACTTTTATTATTAATAAAAGATTCTTTGTAAAGAAAATCTTAGAACTGTTTTGGGAGTGAGGAGGGATGGGGTAATTTCCATGTAGAATAATATATAAACATCATAACGTATTATAAATCATATCGTATCATTGTAATGGAGAATGTAAAAATTGTAGATTGTATGTTGTACTACTTTCGATAAATGGCATTTTATATTCATAACGCAATGTTCAATTCACTTGGAGATTTAAAATAATTGAAAATGGAACGATGGTAAATCCAAATCTAGATTTATTTCGCAGTCATTTTCCAAATGAATCTTCGGTAGAAATCTTATACATAAATTGCGGACATTTTTCAGCAAAATCTGCATAGATTTAACTTAGTATTATGAAAACAATTCCCCAGAATTTCTGATGTTTGAGTATAAAGCATCGCACACCAAAGACAATATTTTAAACGGAGCGGACCGACTAAAAAATTAAACAGCCCTACCGGGCCGATACAAAAGTTGAGCAGGTCGACCGGCTCGATATACTATTTTAAAAGGATCAAGCCCAGCCGATCCGGCACAATGAGAGTAAACTCCCTAAGGGTAGTTTTCAATGGACATGACTGGGACGAGAATAGGCATAAATGTGCTGTACGAGCAGATGCTATTTTGACAACATCAGTATACTGTTAAAAATTTGAAACTTTTGCTGCATCATCACTCTACTTTTTTATAGAAAATTATTACTTCACTGTATTATAGAGCATTCTCATTGGTCAAAATACAGATAATCTATAAAAGCGGTAGAGTGATGATGCAGCAAATGTTAAATTTTTTTTAACAGTGTAGCAAAATACAATCCTTGGCACAAAGTTTCCGATCAATACATCAACACTACCATCTTTGGTAAGAAAAGATTATTTATTCTCACTGCATAAAAATGAAACGATTATTAGTGATAATATATCTGTATTATAAATAATGAACAATATTCAATAAAGGAAAATCATCATCAATTTATAAACAGAAAAATTGAGATTGAAATTTAAGCACCAAATTAAAAATTATCCGATCATGCTTTGATTTGGAAAAAAATAACCGATCACTGTAATCAATATTTCGTAAATCCTCTTTTATTTCTGAAGACAGCCGAAGTTCTCAGTAGAATGGACTCAATAAGATTTTTACTCTCATTGGGAGCAACTTTACACCAGCATTCCCTTATAGCTTTACGTAGTTCTATGACATCTGTAATTCGTCGAAAATCGATTTTTCTTTTTAATATATTCCACAGATTTTCGATGGGATTAATATCCGGACTATTGGGCGGTCAAGTCGTGGTTTGAATTGGTATATTACCTACATTTTGTAGAAATTTCTTCGCTGATTTGGTGCGTTGGGGAGCTGCGTTGTCATCTTGAAATAAGAAGTCATTTTGATCCCCGAACCATTGATCAATGCTAGGAATCATAAAATAGTCTAAAATGTCAATGTGAACTTCAGAGTTAACACAATACACAACTTACCGACGCCTTGTGATGTCATACAGCTCCCAACTGTTAATGAAGCAAAAATTTAGTCCTCGTATTGACACATTTATTATTGAACTTTTCACCAACTCTCCTCCAAACAAATGTTCCAGAGTCATCACCTGTTCCGATAGATATCCGAGATTTCATCGCTAAAAATAACTTTAGTCCATTCCATTATAAAGTGGCCAGTGTTGCATGTTTTTTACACCATTGCAAGCGTTCTTTTCTATGCTTCTTTTTCAAGTAAAGTTTTGTTTTAGCTTTACTGAATTCTGAATTTAAGTTCTGCTGCATTTAGACTATTACGTGCAGTGCGGTTACATACCTTTATGTTATGCTTAGACCATTCGGCATTGAGTTGTTTTGAAGTTGCCCGCCTTTTTCTTTTCGTTATTTCCTCAAGTTTTCTGTCCTCCTTAGGTGTTTTCATTCGTGGACTTCTACATCGAGGTAAATTTTCCACGCTGTTAGTCAACTATATTTTTTGCGAATATCGCATACCATACTTTGAGCACATTTTAATAAAACAACCACTTTCCTTTGTGAATTTCTCTCTTGCAACAATTTAAACATGCGGATTTTTAAATCGCGAGACAGTTTATTTACACGAGCCATTGTTCAGCAATTCAGAGTTGCTTTTGATCTCGCAGCTGGAAGATTTATTCTTTTAAATAGATTCAGATATTTTATGCATGCTCAGGCACTCCTGTCTGTCTTCAATATGCAAATTTCAAACCTGTTTCCTCAGTGATCGATTACTATTTTCCAACTTCCGTCTTGATCGGATTTTTTTTTCTCACGAGGAAACTTTTCCGCGTGGCGTATAATTATAAATTATATGATTGTTAAACTGAATTCACTTTTCATTTATATTTTAATACGTGTTCTTTTATTTGGCATTTTGTAAAACGCCCCTCTATGCTCATTGAATCGCAAAATATATGCTTCGGAATGCAAAAATCAGAAATTTGATAACACTGATCGGAAACTTTTTGCCAATGGTTGTACATCTAAACGATAAGAGTAGGGAAATTGGCAATTCCAGTAATGTTTAAAAAAAATGCTGAAAAATTGAATCCCATAAGTGTTGAATGATGCTGAATGACAAATTTCGATCGCAGTGATATCTGATAGGTCTTCACTCACCAAAACCACTTTCAATTAAATCCTTACACCATACTTACGTTTGAACTACCATCGACATTTTTCGTTCAGCATCATTTTACATTTATGGGATACAACTTTTTAGCCCTTTTGATCGATCGATGCCCCTCATTATTTTTTGTATGAACAATAGTGGTTAAGGCACCACACCGCTAATCGCTTGCGAGCGTAAGAGATTGTGGGTTCGATTCCCGCTGGCTCCAATGCACACACACTGTTTTTATGTGGAGCTCCCGGTTGTAATTATCTGGAAGCAGGACGTTTCGGTCCCGACGTTTCAGTCCTAGGACATATCGGTCCCTAACCATTTCGGTCCCAAGTCATTTCGGTCCCTAGCCATTTCGATCCCGAGACATTTCGGTCCCTTCTCCAGTAAGCTGAAATTTTGTGCACGTGCAATATGTGACATAATTTTATAGCGAACAGTTTTTTAACTGAAGGCCATAAAATTTTTGTATAATGCGATTATAAGTGCCCGAAAACCGCATACACGTATAACTCGGATCCAAACTATTACAACCCACACATTTTAATTTAGTAATTTTAATATAAAAATCAAATTAATATTTTTAATATATATTTTTGCCGAAACGTCAGTGAAGGCTTACTTTGGAGACCCGAAATTTTTTTGTTTCTGTCAGTTTGTCAATCTGTCTGTCTGCCTGTTCCGCTATAACTGCCGTAAAAAGCACTCGATTGACTTGAAATTAAGTGGGTATGTAAGTGAGGCACTGGGATTAAGCTGCATAGTTTTTTGTTAGATTTGATTCATTCGTTCGGAAAATATAGAATATTTTATTTTCCGCAATAATGCTCTTCTATGGCAAATCCAATGATTTTCAATTTATTTTTTTTCTTGAGAGAAAATGACACATTTGATTAATGGAATTCAATGATAAATGGATACTGAAATTTACCGGTTAGTTTATTCGTATTGTTTTGAAGTTCTGTCTACGCATTTTGTCAGATTTTTAAAATTATTACTGTAAATTTTGGAGATTTTTTATAAATGTGTTCCAATAATATAGACTAATTTGTTTTAGAGATTTTCTTATTTCAAATGTATTTATTACATTTTCTTTTTTTTCTCATGTTGGTTGCTAAGCAACCATTCATCCTAATTCTTATCCATAATTTGAAAGCATGCACGAAAATTTGAATGAAGTCAACATCAAAACTAATGAATTAATTAATGTCTTTGTGCGTATAAATATAACATAGCCCAGAAAAAAACATAGGTTATGTTTTATTAATTTTATTCAAATATTTTCCTTAATAATTTAAAATTTCATTCTTTTTCATACACAATCAATAGAGACTTTTTAGATACAATTTGACCAATTTCCTTTATCGTTGCCAAAAAAATTAAAATCTGGAATAATTATTTTTCAACGGCAATAAGTTTCAATTGGGCAATTTCCATTCGAGAAATTAAACTAAGAAAAAATAAATAAATATGACGTCAGAATTAAAATAAAAATAGATATAGTACTTTTTGTTAAATAATTAACACGGGTATTTGTTTCGTTAATAAAAATTTTTCTGACAAAAATGGAGACATAATTAGAAGTAAAAGAAATAAAAAAAAATTATATTTTTAACAAACAATTTACTTGGTAAAATATGACGTCATAATTGAAATAAAATAGGTATTTTATAGTAGTTGTTAAAAATACAAGAAACATGGATATCAATAACTCATGAATGATGACGTCATTGCCGAAACTTCAGTGAAGGCTTACTTTGGTGACTCGAAATTTATTGTTTATTCCGTCTGTCAGTCTGTTCTTCTGTCTGTCTGTTCCGCGATAACTGCTGCAAAATGCAATCAAACTTTTGCTTTCGGAAAAAAAAAATGTAAGATTACTAATTTTACACTTCTTATTCCATTTCTCATTTCTTACACTAGATTACTAATTTTACACTTTAAAAAGTTCCTTATACATCAGATTTAGTTTTTTGTGGTTGGCAGGCATGTAGAAGTATGAGGTTAATGAAAAATGCTTGTCCAAACTGTTACTTATCCTTATAAATCAAAATGTATAAAGAAATGCAAGATATACGATAACCATTAGCACACTTAATAGAAAGTTGAAAATTTAAATTTAATGAGACTACAAGGGGTTCAGGGGGGCTCCGCCCCCCTGAAAAGATTTACTATGTTATATATACTAGCAAAAGCCGTGCTTTGTTTGGATTCGCGAAGCATTATTTCATAAGATAAATATTTGAAAGTAACATTACTTTTTTATATTATTTTTGCATCTTTATTAAGCAAAAACGTTATCTCATGTTTTGGCGCATTTAAATTTTAGAAATGTAAATTCAGCCAAATAACTAAGAATTTCCTCGGATTTTTTTATTTATGATATAAGGCTGGTATAAATAAAAATATTTTCGAAGCAGAATTTTACAAAATATTTTTTTTAATTTTTAACTAAAAGTTTTAAAGATGTATTTACATTTTCCAATGGCCAGTAACGGCGTTCGTTCTGGCCAATAAGTGTTCTTTTTCTCGACATTTTTAAATTACTAATACCTTCCAGAAATTATTTATAAACGTAGTTAATATATTTAATTTGGTTGAATTAAATTATTCTTCAATCAATTAAAATATTCTTAAATTATTTTTTAATCTTTCATTTCGAATACCAGACTTAAGAAACTTACCAAATTTAACAAAATATTCATTTTAAATACCAAATATAAGAATTAATTTTACTTGTTTACGATTGTTTTTGTTGCCACTTTACCAAAGTAAATACCTAAATAAATAAATCATAATGTAATTCTTTTAAAATCCGTAAGTATAAACTGCGTAAATATAATTTTGGCAGACTAATGAAAATATATTTTATTTAATATATTAATCATGATTCTATCTATAATTACTAACCCCATAGTTTATTTTCCTTCTTAAAATAAAAAAGATACGGGTTCAAATTTTTATTTGCAAACGATTTTGGAGGAATAATGAAAATATATTTTATTTAATTAATTAATCATGATTCTATCTATAATTACTAACCCCATGGTTTATTTTCATTCTGAAAATAAAAAGATACGCGTTCAATTTTGTATTTGCAAAAATGCATCCATAATAGAAAAACATGTAGAATAAATTAATTATTAAAATAATATCTTTTAAAGGTTATTCTGTAAAAAAAAATAACTTTCTGCAAATCTACATATCATAATTTATTCTTGTGTTTAATTTCAAGTCAAAATACTGAATAGATTTTTTATAAAGTGTACGACAAAGTGTAACTTGAGTGGACTATTAAAGGATTCGCTTCGCTCATCCTAATAAAAAAAAATAATAGATCATGAAAATTTCAGAATTTCCTAACATAACTAAAATTTTAATTTAACGGATTTGATGGCTGAAAACTTCTTATTCTTATTTTATTCTTATAAATAATTACGTCATTTGAAAATTTTTAAATTACAGTTTTCAGAAAGTTCAATTTTGCCCAAAGTGTGTTTAAAAAAAATGATGTGCAAAGCTGACGTTGAGGATCCTGATCTGCTTATTTACTAGTATAATTTAATGTATCCTTAATTTATTAAATTAATAACATTATTAATATACATTACGAATTTTACTTTAAAATAAACTTAATGCTTAATCTATTTTACATTCAATTCACCATTATATATTATAGTTGTTATGTACTGAAATTTATCCTTTATCTGTTTATTTGTTTTACATTTAAAGTTACCGAAATTTAAAACTATCAACATAATTAATAGTAAAAATAAAATAAGAATTATTTTTTTTTCTGGGGAAGAGGGGTGAAAGGGTAAAACAAAAAAGTAAATAAATAAACGACAAATAAAAAGAAGCTTAGTTTTGTCAGTTAGAAATTAAAAATATAATTTTTAAAATAATAATTACATTATTACATAAAATAAAAAAATAACCATCTTATTACAAAGAAATAGGCCCAGTTTCAATAAAATTAGCTCACAAAAATTGTCTTCATGGGGTGAGAAGACTTTTAAAAAATGCAATCAATAATTATTATTAAAAAAATGGAGGGGGTAGTTTTCTGAAAACAAAAATTTTTCACAGCACGCCTAGTTACGTAATCTCTATTGTTTTCCCAATGTTTTTAATGGTAGAGTAACTAATGAAAACAAATTTATAAGATGCAACTTTGTATAATAATTAAAAAAAATAAGAAAAATTAAACATTTGTACTACAATAAATATATTTCATTTCTGAATTATTGTGAGGGGTAATTTGAAGAAATGTGTATTTATAATAGCTTACAAATGTCTAATTGAATTATTAAAGACATTTATTATTAAACAAATTGGAAGGAGAAAAAAAAGCACAGTTTTATTATTATTTTATTAATAATAATTTAAAGGTCCTAAAAATGTACTAAAATAAACAAAACTACATTTATTGCAGTTTATAGTGGGGGAGAGGGGGGCACGTTTGAATTTGGGGCACCTTTGAACACAATAAATATTTTCCTTAAAATAAGTTATTTTAAAAAAATGCATATGGTAGTACATGACTACTGTTTCAATGCAATAAGTATACAAAGCTGCAACATTTTGCATGAACAATATTCTCTGTATGCAGCTGTATATTTCTCCCTCTTGAATCTAAACTTCAGAAAATAAAGTTGTAAGATTTTTGCTGAAAATTTTGCATCCCAAAAATTTTAACTTATTTTTCAATACTTAAATAAAGATGTCAGCTTTAGTTTATAAGCTTTGTTTTATTCAAATTCTTCAGTCGAATTGAGTAAACAGTTGTAATGTTGAACTCCATGTGATGGGGCACCATTGAACATTTAAAACTATTAAGTAAAGAGTTGTGGATGCATCTAAATATTATTATTTTTGAAAATTTTTTTAATGTGAAATGAGGTTAATTAAGAAGGTCGAAGAAATTGGGCTTATTCTGCTAATTATCCCTTCTTACTGCACTCATGGATTAGAACGGATGAATCAATGGATCTCGATATATCAGTGATGGGAAGTTTCAAATTTAAATTGAGGATGGTATTCATCAATTGGATAATTGTAAATACCGGATACACAATATTGATTCGAGATTTAGCAGTTTTGCCTAACAAAGTCTGTTTCACTTTCTCTTTCCCAAACATTATTCCTGGTTTTCATAAGTTATAAAAAGAAATTTTATGTCGGGTTTCTTCATAAAAAGAGGGAATGATGAATTTTAATTTTCCAGAAGTGTCAGATATCACATTGGTGTATTTCAAAGATATTGTAAAAAGTGGTCGCAATCAAACATAACTAAAGAGACACTGTGTGTTGTTTCAATAATGAATTTTGACATCAACTTTGATGGATTTAAGTTTAGTTAAATGATAAAAAAAAAATACTAATTTAAATAAAATGTAATTATTAAATTTTATTCACAATACTTTATATTTCTGAAACATATGCAGTTTTTTTTAATGAAACTATCAATATTTTCACATTTTGTTCATTTGTTCAAAGGTGCCCCTTATTTGTTCAAAGGTACCTCTACAAGGGGCAGGTTTGAACAGAAATCTTCCAATTTTTAAAGCTTTACAATTTATTTAATTTACATGGAAAACTTTTAATTTCTGGTTCGTATGATAAAGAAATGAATTGTTTTTATAATGTAGTATTTAAAACGCAATAAATATATTTTAACTAAGAATTTTATAGATTTTCTAAAGAAATGTCCAAACGTGCCCCCCCCCCCTCTCCCCTACATATAAAATACCTATAACTAATAATAAATAATAAAACTTAAAATATTCATTCTGTTAAATAGTAATAATTAAAAAAAAAAAGACAATGTCCCCTGTAAAATTACATCACATTGTTTAATCAAACAAATTTTTTCCTCGCTGTGATTTCATTATCAATAGTTATAAAAGTTTAAATTTATGGGGTTAGTATATTCAGCTTTTTATAAAATTTGGTGAGAGGGGCGAGAGAGTTAAAAAGTTTTAAAAAGGCTCGAATAATGTTGAACGTACAGCGTTTGGCGCGCCCACAACTATTATAATCCGAATAATAAGGTGGCGAGCAAAGAAATAACAAGGGACCGAAATGACTACGGACCGAAATGGCAAGGGACAGAAATGTCTCGGGACCGAAATGGCCAGGGAAGGAAATGTCTCGGGACCGAAATGGCAAGGGACAGAAATGTCTCGGGACCGAAATGGCCAGGGACGGAAATGTCTCGGGACCGAAATGGGTGTCGTTATCCTAATTATCGTGTGTTGTAAAATTTTCTTGTGCTATCTCGTCTCTGTATGTTGACGATGACTTTTAATCAGGCTTTCATGTCGAGCACACGAGTCAAATGTACGTTGTTCAAAAAAGAGAAAAAAAAAAAGGGACACAAAACTGTTGAAAATTTGAAACTTTTGCTGCATCACCACACTACCGCTTTTATAGAAAACGATTACTGCACTGTATTTTGGAGCATTCTCATTTGTCAAAACAGAGATATTCTATAAAAGCGGCGAAGTGACGATGCAGAAAAAGTTTCAAATTTTTAACAGCGTATAGTATAATAGTATCAGAAATAAAACATATCCAGTTTAGACATCGCACAGCGCAGTTACATGGCGTCTAAGCCCGGGGTTGTTTTTTCAGCAACTCGGGCAAAGCCGAGACCATGCTTATATTTTACCCCGCATAATTACTTTTTTTTTTCAATGTTTGTATTTTAGAAATATGTAGGCAAAATATTTTTAAAACAATCTTAATTATATGTTAATGAAGATTAGGATTTTTTTGTAGATATTAAATCAGGTTGAGTCGGGTCGGGCTTGATCTCATTTATTTTCTCAGGGGCCGGTCCTGAGCCGAACTTTTAGTATGTATACACTGTTAAAAATCTCCTGCATTTTGCTGAAACGCACTCCCCTGCTTGTATAGAAAACGGTTACTTGGCCGTGAAATGGAGCTTTCTCATTGGTTGGAATAGAGATATTATATACAAACGGTGGAGTGCGTTGCAGCAAAATGCAGCAGATTTTTAACAGTGTATTAGCCATGCCGTGCCAATATAACTTTCATTCAGTTGCCTAGAAATTTCGGCCCGTGCAGACTTCCAAAATCTATAAAACCTCGGTAGAATGCTCAAATGGTATTCATGAATAATCTCATTGGGTTTATGCCGTGATCAGTTCAATTTGTTTTATCGGGAATTTCATTTGAGCGTTTTACAGAAGTTTTCTACACTATTAAAAATTTGAAACTTTTGCTGCATCGTTCCCCACCACTTTTATAGAATATCTATATTTTGACCAATGAGAATTCTCTACAATGCAGTGAAGTAACTGTTTTCTATAAAAATGGTGGAGTGACGATGCAGCAAAAGTTTCAAATTTTTAACAGTGTAGATTGAGCGCTGCCAGAGACAGAAAAGCGAGCTTCTCGGAAAATTGGGGGATGACGTCATATTGGTTTCTCGATGTAAGGCTCCGTTCAGATTGCAAAAGTTTCAGTTCAACTGAGTTCTTGGAAGAGTCATACCACTGCCTTCTCTACAATGCCTTCTCGCTTGTGACGTAATGGAGGCGGTTTCCCTGACAACTGTATTTCAACAAGCTTTCTGGCGATTGTGGAACCAGTAGGATTTGTGATTTCGCCTCCACTTCATGACGTTTCACGCTTGTCGTCTGCTCAGTGAATAGGCATTGTAGAGGGGGCAGTGGTCATACACCATACTTAATGTACACGGTTAAAATTTTGACCTTTTTGCTGCATCATCACTCCACCACTTTTATAGAAAACGATTACACTGTAAAAAAATTGACCCATTTGCTGCAGTATCACTCCACCGCTTTTATAGAAAACTGTTATTTTACTGTGTTATAGAGCATTCTGATTGGTCATAAAAGAGATATTCTATAAAAGCTGTGTAATGGTGCTGCAGCAAATGGGTCAAATTTTTAACAGTGTACTTCAGCCTATTATGGAACATCCGACTACCGAAGTCTGGGTAATTTCCGGCTCTGAACGCTACGGAATGTCACGTGGTGCCGGTCTCTGAACGCTTCGGGTTAACCATGGGTAACCTGCATAACCCAGGTTGCGATCCGTGAATGCACTCATCATTGCAAACACTTTTTGTGTGGAGCTCCCGGTTATATTTCTCTCGTGTTATAAAATTTCCTTGTGCTGTCTCGTCATAAAAATTGACTTTTGGAACACTTTTCCTTCTAAGAAAAGTGATAATTGAGAAAATATCCATCTTCTCACCTGAGGAATAATCTTTTTGCACAATCAAAAGTCCATTTGCCGTTATGTTCGTTAATGTAAATAAAAAATACCCGTAACTTTTTCCAGAAAGCGTTCAGAGCCGTTTTAACCCAACCTTACACCGAGAAACCCGAGGCTAACGAAAAAGACAGGCTACCGCGGTGAATCCCAAGTATATTTTTTTACAGACCGCTAAAATGACGTAGTGCTCTATTCATGCGCCCGCATTGGTATATTCGAGCATCATGTGAGCATCATGTGAACACATGATTGTTAAATTTAATGCAATTTAAACACTTGATAGCAATCATAATCATTTGATTAAGTTCTGGTACTTCATCAAAAGTTCTTTTATGTAACACCTAATCACTGTTAGTGCTCACACAAACCTCTTCTTTTATTTTCCAATTTCTATATTTTAACTTGTAAATTTCAGTTTATAATTAGAGAAATTATGTTTTACTTGGAATTCTATACTATCACTAGAAATTTCTGAATAGGTGGATTTTAATTATAACATTTCAGAATAAAAAGCTGTTATTTAAATAAGATACCTGGAATACATCGCGATACACTGTAAAAAATTTGACCCTTTTGCTGCATCGCCACTCCGCGGATTTTATAGAATATCTCTCTTTTGACCCATGAGACTGTCCCATAATAGGGTGAAGTAATCGTTTTCTATAAAAGTGGTGAAATGACGATGCAGCTAAAGGTTCAAATTTTTTACAGTGTAGCCTGTCTTTCTCGTTAGCCTCGAAGAAACCAGTATGACGTCATTCCCCAATTTTGAGAGTGACTCACTTTTCTGTCACTGAACGTGAACGCGCTCATTGAGTAATGGTTGAATACCAGAATAAATTGTTATAACCATGTTAAATGAAATTACTCAAAAGAAAGGATTTCTTAAATTTATTACTGAGAATTATAAATGCATTTTACTGAGGGCCTATTCAGCACCACTTACCAAAACTGCATATATATTCAAGCGTTCCAACTCCTATGGAAGAGCTGTCCGCAAGATTAAAGGCGGGGTCAAGGCATATGCCATCTAGCGGCAGGGGTGCATAACTAGAGGATTATGGCAGTTTCTTTTGTGTGAATGGCAACAAAACTTTTTTGTTTCTATAAAATGTTACTTCAAAATATTTCGTAGAATAAGTTTTAGGTTTGAAATATTGTAAATAAAAATAGAATAAATAAGTGTAGTACGACTAAATATTAACATAAAATATACTAAGATGAAATATCATTTAACTATGCGATACAAATATCGCTGATTAAAATATGTTCGATTTTAATTACGCTTTTAATGTAATGAAAGATGACTCATTAAATTTTGTAAGTACTTATTATATAAATGCAGAATTTTGAAATAGTGTCACATTTTAGTAATTTTTTGATGAGCTAAATTATACAAAATGATATACACCGTAGTATTTCATATGATAATATAATATTTATCAATATTTAAAAATGTATAGAATTTAATACTAAATAAAATATTCAACTTTTATTTACAACAAGCTGCATTTTTTATTTACCAATTTCAGACGATAAAAATCCAATGTTTTCTTGGTCGTATCGACTTTTATTATTTAACTTGCAAACTTTTCATTCTTTTAATTTAAAAACCTATTTTATTATACGTATATTCGGAATAACTTTAATTTTAAATGTATGTATTAAATGTTGTTTTGTTAAACAAAGAAATATTGTTAATTTATTTGTTTAAATATTTAACGTTCTAGACAATAATTTTCCTAAAATCATTGCTTAGACTCTTTTTTTTTTTTTTTTTTTTTTTTTTTTTTATTAAACAGACAAAGCCATTTTGAGATTTCATATTAAAAATTCATTCATAAATTTCAAGCTATTCTCTCAATCATGACAGATTAATCAAGTCTACGAGGTTTATTGCAAAATATTTTTGCTATAGTTTGTTTCGGTAAAGTCATGTACATCTAAAAAAAATAGTCACAATATCATTTTAATTTTATTTTGGGAGAAAAAGTACTAATTACTACTCATAAGTACCATATCATGCCACGAAAAATATTGACTTTTACCCTAAAATTAAAATGACAATGAGACTTTTTTAAAAAACACAGATCTTTTTAATTAAAAATGTGTGTATTTAAAAAAAGTCTCATTATTATTTTAATTTTAGGGTAAAATTCAATATTTTTCGTAGCATGATATGGTACTTATGAGTACTGATTAGTACTTTTTCTCCCAAAATAAAATTAAAATGATATTGTGACTATTTTTTTAAATGTACATGACTTTATCGAAACAAACTATAACAAAAATGTTTTGCAATAAACCTCGTAGACTTGATTAATTTGTCATGACTGAGAGAAAATTCAGAAAATATGCGCAAAAGATATGGAGATAATAAACATCTGCGCATATATGACGTCAAACCCACGTCATCCTCTAGTTATGCACCCCTGCCGCTAGATGGCATATGCCTTGACCCCGCCTTTTGCTTACGACAGATTCCAGCATTAAGTTGGTACGCTCTAGCAGCTCTGCCACTTACCGGTGACTTACCGATTGTAGACAAGTACGAAATGAAAATCAAGGCGAAATGTGGTGTCAGCTAAGATTCAACAGGATAGTTTTCATCACAGAGTACGGAACAGAGAATCAACTTTCATACACTGTAATGGCAACTTGTTTAACATGGGATTACGCATAGACAGTAACGATACGAGCGGATCACTCTGAAACTACGATCATAACATAAGAGAGGTTGCTAATTTGGCGAAACATCGCTTCCTTGGCGACAAATGATAAGGGAAAAAAGAAAAAAAATACAGCGACGGCTTGCTGCTTATTGTTTTGAAATTTATGAAAGAATTATTTTAATATGAAATAACTTTGACGTATTCGTCTTGCAAACAATACATGTGTCTCTTCTTAACATGACGACCTAATAATGTAAACTTGAAAATTCAAGAACAATAACAATAATAATTACGAATCAATATAAGCGCTGAAATCTAAGATCAAATAGAATAAGCACGTGTGCAAAGATAATCAAATCAGCATTTAGCAAGAAGTGCCAAGCCAGAATATGGTTACAGTTAAACAGAAATCACGAGGATAAAAATCGCCAACGCGATGGTTTAGTTTTTAAGTGATCCACTGAGGGCGTTCTTTTCAAGCCGAGTTGAGGCTCTGTCCGTACTCTGTGTGCCCTACAATCGGTCGGTAACATTGGTTACTTCGGTAAGTTGCGCCCTTTATCTAATACTAGCTGACCCGCCCGGCGTTGCCCGGGTCCGTATTAACAATATTAAACGAACTTGAAATTTGTATGATTTTATCATTAACTGGAAGCATGCAGAAATGCGTTGTCTGAAATACGTCGCAGCTGACTTTGTGAAAAATCGGTTTTAAAAACAACAATTAATATTAAGCTTTAAAAGTACTTAAAATGAGCAATGAGAAACACGGGAGGGAATATGTATCCAACGATTGCGTTAGTTTCGTGTTAAAGTGTTGATATTTACCCATAAAAATCACAGTTCAATCACGTAACTAATTATTTTTTTCGCATAGAAATCCCAAGTGAGATATTTTGAATTTCAAACTAATTATATTACTCTTAAATCCGACTATACCGTGAATGAAATCGATACGCGATGATAAAAGATTGGGATATAGTATTATAATTTCAGAGCCATTTAACAAAAGTGTATATTTTTAATCAAAGCATGCATAATGTTGACTCTGTGGACAAATTCCTAACCGTAAACTTTTGTACCATAACCATAATCTGTCTGCAACCAAACTGCGACTTAACAGTACCCTACCGTAACTTAAATATAACATAAATGTCACCTATCCGTCACTTTATTGTAATCTATTCTTATTCTAACCATCACATAAATGCAATTTAACTTTAACCTAACTTTAAATTAACTGTGATCTAACTGTAACCTAACGTGAAATTAAATAAAATCAAAGACTTACCGTAATGTAATTGCAACCTAATCGCAACCCAAATGTTACCTAACCATTCATTGAGTTCATGTCCATGGAAATTATTTTGTCTTGTTCGGATTTGGTTATGATTCATTAGAATATTTTCGTCGGGTTCAGATTTGGTTAGATTCGAGTTTCAGGTATTTTTTGAAATTCGATTTCATGTCCATGGAAATTATTTTGCCTTGCTCGTATCCAGTTATGTTTCTGTGAAATAATTTTGTCGGGAACAGATTTGGTTCAATTCAGATTTCATCGTTTTCTTCAAATGGAATTTTTGAGTTCGGGTCTTCCTGCGTGTCCACGGAAATTATTCTGTCTAATTCGAATAAAGACATGCTTCACTGGAATATTTTTGTCAAGTTCAGACTTGGTTTAATTTAGATTTCGGCTTTTTCTTCAAATGTAATTTTTGGATTCGGGTTTTCTTGCGTGTTCACGGACATTATTCTGCCTTGTTCGAATAAATACATGCTTCACTGGAATATTTTAATCAAGTTCATTTCAGATTTCGAGATTTTTTCAAAGAATTTTTTTAGGTTCAGATTCGGTTCATGTGCATGGAAATTTTGTCTTATTCGGATCCTGTTACGGTTCTTTGGAATATTTTTGTCATGTTCAGATTTGGTTCGATTCAAATTTCAGGTATTTTTTCAAATAGAATTTTTAGGTTCGAATCTCGTTCATGTCCACGGAAATTATTTTATCATACTCGAGTCCGGTTATGATTCTTTCTAATATTTTGATCGGATTCAGATGTAGTTTGAATCAGATTTTAGGTTTTTTTCAAATCGGATTTTTTAGGTTCGAATCGGGTTTATGTCCCTGGAAATTATTTCGTCTTGCTCGGATCGGGTTATAGTTCTTTGTAATACTTTTATCAGGTTCAAATTTGGTTCAATTCAGATTTTGGGTTTTTTTTTTCAAATGGAACTTTTGGGTTCGGGTCCTCTTGCGTGTTCATGAAAATTATTCTGTCTTGTTCGAATAAGGAGATGCTTCACTGGAATATTTTTGCCAAGTTCAGATTTGGTTCAGTTCAGATTTCGCTATTTTTTCAAAGAAATTTTTCGAGTTCGGATTGGATTCATGTCCATGGAAATATTTTGTCTTGTTCGGATCCGGTTGCGGTTCTTTGAAATAGTTTTGTCAGATTCAGATTTGGTTCGATTCAAATTTCAGGTATTTTTTCGAATGAAAGTTTTGGGTTCGTATCGGGTTCATGTCCACGGAAATTATTTAGTCTTACTCTAATCCGGTTATGGTTCTTTCGAATATTTTGGTCGAATTTAGATGTGGTTTGGGTCAAATTTCAGAATTTTTCAAATGGAATGTTTTAGGTTTGAGTCGGGTTTATGACCACGGAAAGTATTTTGTCTTGCTGGGATCGGGTTATAGTTCAATATTTTTATCGGTTTCAGATTTTGTTCGGGTCATATTTCGATTTTTTTAAGACAATATTTAGGTTCGGGTCAGGTTTCATGCCCACTAAAATTATTTTGCCTTGTGTGGATCGACTTACGCTTCATTTGAACATTTTTATGGGATTGAGATTTGGTTCGGGTCAATTATCAAATCCATAGTTTTTTTTTTTCAAAGAGAATTTTTAGGTTCAGATCGGGTTTATACTCACGGAAATTTTATCTATCACGGATCGGAACAAATCGGAACGCGATCGGAATGTGGTCTGTTTTTTTCTGGTTGGGATCGTGTTATGTGTTAATTAGTCTAAGCATTAAGGTTATAATCAGTTTTGTTACTATTCTTTTTATAGCTATTTCTGATAAATAATTTACTTTGCTACTTGATAATTTACTATGGTGTATGAATTGTTTGCGGATTCGAACAATTGTACGCCAAACAGCAATATTTTATTTTTGTTTTAAAACCAAATTAAAGCCATAATTTAATTTTAAATTGAATAGAATACATTTAAATTTTATCAATGATTAAAAAAAAAATAAACTCCTAGAAAAGTGTTGTGTGATTTTTTTTTTTTTTTACTGCAACACAGCTAATGACTCATACATTCTAATGTTCGAAATGCCAAAAATCTGCGTACAACCACACAGTAAAAAGAAATAGAGTGGAAGTATAATGTCTTGGGCTGACGCCAAAAATGTAACCCTAAAATCCGTAAATCAAGTCCAAATACGCACCAACAAAACCATGTGCTTTGACACGCCGATCAATTCAAACTGGTTTAAACCCGTATTTCTTTGTTTTTTACCTTTTAAACTGTTATTGAATAGATGACTAAAATTTCGTTTAAAAAATGACGTTTTGTGCCATTATTGACTGTAATACACGATCGGAATGCATAAAAGATACAAATATATCAATCATAGGCAAGAATTATGTGATTATTTTTATCATATGACTTTGAAATATCAATATAAAAGATATTTAAGATTTTGCTTGAAAAGTTAACATTCTTCCGTTAATGTCTTAAAATCGTCTGCACTCTGAAATCTAGATTTTAGACTAATATTTGTTATTTAAGTTTTCGCGCATGACTTTAAAAGAATGTTTTCATAAACATCTTTTTATATTGACATATAATTATTAATATGTTGTTAAATCGTAAACATTTTTCATCTACGTTATAAAGTATTAAAAAGTTCTGAAGAAAAAAAAGAAAACTTTTAGTAATACAATTTTTAGTTCTAATCAAGTGTTTTCAATATTTTATTTATTTTTATTTTGACATTTGATTATTTCGAATTTATCAATTTCAATTATTTTAAAAGCAAACATTTTTTTAAAATAAATAATATAATAGGAAAAAGACCATTTTAAAAAATGACTATTTCTTTCTTAAAATATGCTTCAGCTGTAATTCATTTCTTTCAATTCGTTTTATTAATACAAAATCCTTTCCACATGCTTTTATTTGGGACATTAAAATTTGAGCGATAAATGGTTTAATATTGCAACCCTTTTTTCGGTTTACTTCACCACCACCTATCTTTTTCCTCCATGGTTTACAGCCGCTGTGATAAAAAATCATCATTTAAACTGACAGTTTGCCAGTCTATGAATTTTAAAGGTCTGTTCCAGCTCTTTTAATTATTCATGCGAAAATTTTATGCAACCAACCAACCATAACTAAATGAAAGGAAAAAAAAAGAAGACAAAATGCGATTTTTTATGAGAGTGATCTTTGGAATTTAATTAATTACTCAGTTAATAAATAGAATTTTGAAATTCTGAGCGTCAGGTGCATCAGGAGAGATATTGGGCTACTCTCAGGAAATTTTTGAGCTTCGTACGTACCGTAGTTTTTGCTAACTATCGCAGATACACACACACACAGAGCGATTTGTTATTTTATTAATATAGATAATGTTCTAAGCTCCAACAATAACAATTTTAACTATTAACCGTGAAAAATCATAGCGCCTGATTAAGCATTACTTCTGTGCTGTAAGTATATTTAGAATTTTTAATGCAATTTAAACACTTGATAGCAATCATAATCATTTGATTAAGTTCTGGTCCTTCATCAAAAGTTCTTTTATGTAACACCTAATCGCTGTTAGTGCTAACACAAACCCCTTCTTTTATTTTCCAATTTCTATATTTTAACTTGTAAATTTCAGTTTATAATTAGAGAAATTATGTTTTACTTGGAATCCTATACTATCACTAGAAATTTCTGAATAGGTGGATTTTAATTATAACATTTCAGAATAAAAAGCTGTTTCATAAAAGAAACAGTCTTCCATGAGTTAATCGGACATTTTATTTATCCTTTCATCAAACTGTCATAGAGGCTGCTCATTAGTATCAATTCAACAGTTTTAGCGACTCAAGGGAAGGAAGTTTCAAGTTTATGGGGGTGTCATTTTTCGTTTCGATTTTAATATTATTGAGTGATTTTTTTTTTTTTTTTTTTTTTTTTTTTTGCGTAGGATAGCTGAAGATTATCTACCCAACCTAGTCAGTTCTTACTTTTTAGATTTTGGATGTAGTGTTTTAGGATAATTTCAATTTCAGAACTGGTTCCAACCGGTCCCAAAAGTGAAAGTAATCTTTAAAAAATCTGAAACTGTCATCGAAAAAGTAAGAAGCCCGGTTGTAGATAGTTTTCAGCTGTCCTACGATCCCCCCCCCCCCCTCCAAAATAAATAAATAAAGAAAACGGGCGAAAATTTTGAAAGTGACGCCCCAATAGGTTTAACATTAGCGCTCTCGTTTCTCCCCTTGAGTGAAATAGTCTCTTAAGGTCCCACACTAGGCACAGAAAAAGACCCGGATTATAATGTAAAGTCTATGGGGGGGGGGGGGGGCGTTCTCTTCAAATATCTCGCTCAAATTTTAATATTTTTACATGGTTTATTTTTTTTTTATTTATTATTTTTTTTTTTCTTATAGGATAGCTGAGGACGATCTACAACCGACCTAGTTTTTACTTTTTCGATTTTGCTGATGTATTTTTTATATTTATGATAGTTTTAATTTCAGAACCGGCTCAAACCGGTTTTGAAATTTAAAGTATTTATTTTTTTTTAATCTGAAACCAAAATTGAAAAAGTAAAAACTAGGCCGGTTGTGGATCGTCCTTAGCTATCCTATGCAGGAAAAAAAGGGGGGGGGGGTAAAAATATTAAAATTTGAGCGAAAATATTTGAAAACCACGCCCCTATAGACTTTACGTTATCATCTGGGTATTTTTCAGTGCCTAGTGTGGGGCCTTAAGGGCTAAATTACATGGATCTCTAGAAAAGACCAAATCTTAAACTCGTAAAATAGGATACTTCTCAAGCCGTGAAATTATGATTTTTGCAGAATGAACTGGGAATTCTAATTGTTTTGGCAATATAATTTAAATTTTTTTAAATTTATTATTATTTTTTTTTTTTAAGATTTGATCTGTGTGGATATAGGAACTACATTCGTAACTTGATTGTTTGTCATTCTATGGAAAGCGATATTTCTCGAGTGTAAAAATTCTAACACAAAATAAACCAAAGAATTTTACATGTTAATATCCACACAGTTTCTTCCGTGCCTTTCCAGATAGTTTCTTTTGTTATTTGCTTGGTTTTATAATATTATGCTGTAATGGTTAATGTCTTTTAATAATCTTGCAACAGAGGATACATATGCAAGCTTCAGTTCCATAATGCCTACTTTATACGTACGAATTACAAACCTTTTTCTTTGTATTGATTGGTTTGGTTTATTTTTGTCGTCCGATTTCCTACACTAGGGGTATAGAACCAGGGGGAGTGCCCTTCGTGGGGGTCTTTCTAAGGGAACCTAACCCGTATTTACGCAATGTTCGTAGAAAACCACGAAAACTCCGAACGGTTAGGACGACGGCCGCGATTTTGTTCGAACCCAGCACCTGCCGTCTACTAGTTGAGATGTCAGAACCTCTCGGCCACTGGTGGGGCTTCTTTCTATTGAATAATAATTTTTATATCAAAAACGGGAAGAAAAAGTTAAAGGCCTTTGCGAATACGGTTAACATGGTTAGTTTAGGTAATTCTGAACATAGTCTGTACGATTGTCCTAATTATCAAATAATTTTTGTAAGATGAAAAAGAAAAGAGTCTCGTTTTAGGGATATTGATTATTAGCATCATCACACTCTGAGATCATATTTATAATTTGTAACAGTGTAAAAATATTTAAAGTTTTTGTTTCCTAACTTTTAAAAGTGAAATGTCTGCTTAAATAAATTTGTTTAATATTAACATTTTTGTGTGAAATGTTTGTTGAAATCCTTAAGAAGAAAAAGAAAAAAAAAAGTATTTGCATAAAATCTGAATTATTAAATTTTACTTCATGCTCGTTACATTCCGAAAATTTTATATTGGGCAAAGCTGACCGCTATTTTCCAGTCATTCAAATCGTATAAACATTATTCAACACGTTTATAATAATAATAATAATAATAATAATAAAATACGTGTGTCACTCGGGGACTGTCGCGGTAAAGCTATTGCATAGAATTTTTTATCAACTTATGCAATTATAATTATTTATTTACTTTTTATTTATGCAGTTTTTTTTTTTTTTTTTTTTTTTTTTTTTTTTTGTCTTTGATATTAATTCAAGTTAAACTTTTTGAGCGTGATGACCGATAACATTTTTTTTTCTTGTATTGAACAAATGAGAAGTTAATATCGTTTAAAAAATTTTTATTATCTTACAATACATGTAGGTTAATCAGGAATTTTTATCATTGAAACTATACGTTTGTGGTAGCTGAAATAAAAAACATAAGTTTAAGATTGGATATTCTCAAAATATCTGAAAAATACCACGTCAATGTCTGCCGAACTCTACCGAAGGGTACCGTGCCGAAGTCTGCCAAACTGAAGCGAAGTTAGCCAGAGTGTTAGTTTTTTTTCTCGTTACGGAATTTTTAGATTCTTTCGCCGCGCTCAAAGCCCGCGATAAAAGCTATGCAATACCTTAATAAATTACCAAACAAAATTTGGCCGCGCTACGAAAATTAGATCGCGAGTTATAAGCATTTTAAATTTTTTGAAACTCACCGTAGGGGTCTCCTGTCACCAAAAATTAACACTGTCTCATAATCAATTACCAAACAAAATTTGGCCGCACTACGAAAATTAGATCGCGAGTTATAGGCATTTTAAATTTTTCGACCCTCACCATGGGGGATCTCCTGTAACCAAAAATTAACACTCTCTCATAATAAATTACCAAACAAAATTTGGCCGTGATACGAAAATTAAATCGCGAGTTATAAGCATTTTAAATTTTTCGACCCTCACCCTGGGGAATCTCCTGTCACCAAAAATAACAATGTCTCATAATAAATTACCAAACGAAATTTGGCCGCACTACGAAAATTAGATCGCGAGTTATAAGCATTTTAAAATTTTCGACTCTCACCATGGGGGGGGGGGGTGCTCTCCTTTCACCAAAAATTAACACTGTCTCATAATAAATTAACAAACAAAATTTGGCCGCGCTAGGAAAATTAGATCACGAGTTATAAGCATTTTAAATTTTTCGACCCTCACAGTGGGGGTCTTTTGTCACCAAATATTAACACTCTCTCATAATAAATTACCAAATAAAATTTGTCCGTGATACGAAAATTAGATCGCGAGTTATAAGCATTTTAAATTTTTTGACCCTCACCATGGGGGATCTCCTGTCACCAAAAGTAACACTGTCTCACAATAAATTACCAAACAAAATTTGGCCGTGCTACGAAAATTAGATCGCGAGTTATAAGCATTTTAAAATTTTCGAACCTCATCGTGGTGGGGGGGTCTCCTTTCAACAAAAATTAACACTATCTCATAATAAATTACCAAACAAAATTTGGCCGCGCTACGAAAATTAGATCGCGAGTTATAAGCATTTTAAATTTTTCGACCCTCACCGTGGGGGGGTCTCCTGTCACCAAAAATTAACACTGTCTCATAATAAATCATCAAACAAATTTTGGCCGCGCTACGAAAATTAGATCGCGAGTTATAAGCATTTTAATTTTTTCGACCCTCAACGTGGGGGGTCACCTGTCACCAAAAGTAACACTGTCTCATTATTACCTCATATCACTGTCTCATAAATTACCAAACAAAATTTGGCCGCGCTACGAAAATTAGATCGCGAGTTATAAGCATTTAAAATTTTTCGACCCTCACCGTGGGGGGTCTTCTGTCACCAAAAGTAACACTGTCTCATAATAAATTACCAAACAAAATTTGGACACGATACAAAAAGTAGATCGCGAATTATAAGCATTTTAAATTTTTCGACCCTCACCGTGTGGGGTCTCCTGTCACCAAAAATTAACACTGTCTCATAATAAATCATCAAACAAATTTTGGCCGCGCTACGAAACTTAGATCGCGAGTTATAAGCATTTTAAATTTTTCGACCCTCAACGTGGGGGGGGGGGGGTCACCTGTCACCAAAAGTAACACTCTCTCATTATTACTTCATATCATTGTCTCATAAATTACCAAACAAAATTTGGCCGCGCTACGAAAATTAGATCGCGAGTTATAAGCACTTAAAATTTTTGACCCTCACCATGGGGCATCTCCTGTCACCAAAAATTAACACTGTCTCATAATAAATTACCAAACAAAATTTGGCCGCACTACGAAAATTAGATCGCGAGTTATAAGCATTTTAAAATTTTTTACCCTCACTATGGGGGGGGGGGGGGGAGGGTCTCCTTTCACCAAAAATTAACACTGTCTCAAAATAAATTACCAAACAAAATTTGGCTGCGCTACGAAAATTAGATCGCGAGTTATAAGCATTTTACATTTTTCGATCCTCACCATAGGGCGGGTCTGCACTCACCAAAAACTACATTATCCTACCTTGTTTTAACTTAAGACGATTCTTTTCTATACACATTCTATCAGGAATTTTTATTATTGAAACTATAGATTTTATAGTAACTGAAATAAGAAATATAAGTTTGAGACTTGATATCCTTTAAATATCTGAAAAATACCTCGTCAATGTCTGCCGAAGTCTGCCGAAGTGAAACGACTTTAGTCGAGTGTTAGGTTTTTTCGTTACCGATGTGTTAGGATTTTTCGCGTTACGGAATTTTTGGATTCGGTCGCCGCGCTCAAAGCCCGTGATAAAAGCTATGCAATAGCTTAAAAAAAAGTATTTTATTTGCCAAATCCCTTAACTGATAAACTTCAATCGTTGGAAAAAATGCGCCTTTGGAATTCTAACAACTGCATAGGATGTCAAACTTATATGGTATGAAGTGAATTATATGGTAAAAGCAATATTGGTCCAAACCTAAATATAGGCATCTTTTAAAGTGTACATTTGTTCAACTATTACGAAAAATATTATAAACTGCTGTGAAACCAATGAATATAATATCAGACTTTGGAAACGCTTAATTTTTTCATCTCGAGAAAACTCATATGTCACAATTAACAACAGAAAATAAACATTTAGATATTTTAAACATCAGCAATTTACTTATTACTTGTCTAGAGATGCCTAATTCGAAAAACTGTCAGTCCAACACAATTCGTGGTGTTTATTTACATAAGTTGGTGAAAATGTGTAAATGGTGCATGAGAGCAAAGTCTCGTAAAACCCTTAAAAAAAAAAAAAAAAAGGGTCACAGCTTACCCTTAACTCATATTAGTGATCTCACAGATCGCTGCTTTTTTTCAATTTTAACAATTTAACTTCTAATTTTCTGTTTAACTACAGCTACTATTGAAAATCAGGGATGCAGTGCAAAGTATACGCAGATATACGCCATATACCTTCTGGATAAAAAAAAACACCGTATACTCTGTTTCTCAAGAAAGCTATAGTATATACACTCTAAGGTATAGGGATAAGCTCTGCCTTAAGCGTATACGCTCTGCTTAGAGCGTATACCGTCTATTATATTTACTACTACACCGCTGTATTAAAGCATTGTTTTATTTGAATACTTAGGACTGACTATCACTAGAGGTTTCTGAATAGGGGAATTTTAATTATAATTGTCTTATAAAGTTTAGTACAGAAACAGCATCCTATAAAATAAAAGAGCCCTTTATTCGTTATTCGATTAAGCGGTCTCGCAGACCGTCTCACAGTAATTGTGTGGCAATTTCTATCACAACAATTAAAGGTTAACGAAATTTTAATTGATGCTTTTTACACACACACACACACACACACACACACACACACAAAAAAAATCAGTTAAACATTCTATCAAATAATTAAATTTCTGTTACATTTATTAACAATTAGTTTTCGTGAAATTAGCCATTTTTTATATGAGTATAGGGTACCTTAAACTGTAATGATGTTGGACTTTTAAGTCTAACTCAAAAACTTCTTATTAAATAGTTTTTAATATGATGGAAAAAGGGCACATATATATATATGTACGTTTTATGAGGTGGGTTCAACGGCTGGCCAGCTAATTTGTACCCCCTCATCCTGGTGGTGTAGATAAACAAAATTGAAATGTTTTTCCAGTGTGCATAAATGAGACACAGCAGTTTGTAAAGTGATCATATGTGGTCCCCTCTCCCTCAATAAATAAATAAAATCGAAAGAAAATTTTGAAAATAAATGAGTTTTAAAAAACTAAAGAATTAATCTTTTCATGCCAGATGTAAGTTTACCAAGTATTTCTATATAAGAATTATTTGGGATTAGGATATATTTAGGATAATGTCCAGTGAGATACCACTAATCGCTTGGATATTTGATTCATTTTAAAGATTAAAAATCCGTTCAGGCATTGCACTTGCTAAGGGATCGCTCAGTTACCAAGAAAATTGCAAGTAATGTCTTAATCCTGAATAAGTGGTATGGGTATGTGCATCGCTATAATAAAAGATACACTTTTCTTCTTATAAATTTTGAACAAGCTAGATTCGAATCCTCTTACCACCGGTATCATTTTTTCACCCGCCGCAGTTGCTGTCGAATCAACTACTGCATTCAAAGCTTATAAGAAAAAAAAGGCGGCTTATGTCATACATTTTGCATTGGATGTAAGCGACAGAACGCGTCATCTATGAAGAAATCTGGGGTCAAATTACAAATTTCCTACAATATTTGCTGAGAAGATGACGTTTAAATTGTCCTGTAGTATGATTCAGAAAAGGATAAAAACGATTTATTTTGTAACACTAGTCTGGAGTAGCGGTTGTAATACAAATATTTGTATTCACAAACATCTGCTTCTACAAATTTGTCATGAAAGACGAATTGCCATAATTTATGTAGTATCCCTTGACTTATCTTATAGTTGTCTGTTTGTAGTTCTCTTCCTTTCTTTGAAGTTCAGCTCTGTTTTCAATCATTGGCTTCAGTTGAGATCTTGCAATTGGCAGGGTTGTCTTAATACAACGATTCATGAAAAGTTCTGCGGAACTGAGGCTATTTTCTAATGGTAATGCTGCATGTACCATTAAAGTAAGATAAGGATCGTTAGTTTTCTTTAGTCGCAACTTGATGATTTTTACTACAGATTCAATGAAACAATTACTTTGCAAATACCTAGGACTTGATATGATATGAAGGAATAAATAAAACTTTCAGAATTTCGAAAATTCAGATCAGTTAATTGGCTCAAATTGAGGATCATTGCTAGATTTGAACACATTAAGAATCCCATGTCTGGCAAAGATTGATTTGAAGTATAGAATTACTTACTAAGAAGTTAATCTTTCCAGTTTTGTGTGGTATCTGTATATCGTGAGAAGTAATCGGTCACAATTAAGTACCAAAACCCATGGAACTTAAAAAGATCCTTGCTTATAGTTTCCCATGGTCTTTCAGGAAATTCAGTCGAGATAAGAAATTGATTGCGATTAGTGGTCTACTTGATACATGATGTGCAATTCTGTATCATTTCTCCAATTTCTCTATTTATTCCAGGCTAATAGACAGATGATCTTGCTTTTGCACGACACTTCGTAATTTCCAAATATCCCTCATTAATATGTGGCAGAATCTTTGTTCGCTGATTGGTAGTTATGCGGATTCGAAAATCCTTCATTATGAATCTATCCTGGATTGATATTTCATATCGATGATTCTAATAGGGTAAACAACTTGGTTTTAAACTTTTCTTTGATGTCCAGCCGCTCAGAAAAAAAAAAAAAATTCTAGCTGTTTGCTTGCATGTTGCATCAGATTTATTTTATTGTCGGAAATCTTTATTCTGTTGCTTGAAACTATTCATTAGGAAATGTCTATACGAATATGAACATTAATGTCTTCTTCAAATTCTTCAACATGTTCTAGTTTCTTGAGGTTTTTGTTATAAAGCATCAGTTGCATAAAGTTTCTTTCCTGGTATGTGGAATATGGAATAAGAATATCGCATCATCCACATCTTCAACATTTGCAACCGTGAAGATAAATGTTCGAGGCTCTTCTTTGAGAAGGTAGGAGTTAGAGGTTTATGGTCAGTTTTTGATTTAAAGGGAGTTCCAGTTGGATAATCTCGAAATTTCTCACAACTCCAAACTAGAGAAAGTGCCTTCTTTACTATCTGAGCATACCTCTTTTTAGTAGGTTTAAGCATTCTGGATGCATATGCAACAACGGAAGTTTCTCCGTTATCTTGTTCTTGCCCCAAAGTAGATCCTATTGCATAAGAAGAAACGTCTGTTATGACAATTGAAGTTTTTTGTAGGTTATAAACTTTTAAAACTGGTTGATATGTTAAGATATTTGAAACCATATTTGGATATTTGGACCAATTATGAAACGCTTGTTTTTGAGGTTCGTCCAAACAAACTTTTGACTTAACATATATATATGCTAAAGGTGAAAACATTTCAGCAAATTTTGTAACAAATCTCTCGAAAAAATGTTTCATGTCTGGCATCTGCTTTAACTTCTTTTTGTTCTTTGGTTTTTAGATATTTTTTCAAAGAAATAATTTTTTCTATATCAGGGTTGGATGTCTTTGTCATCAACAATATGCTACAAAATTTGACTGAATTCTTGACTGAAAACCTACTTTTGTTATTATTTAGAGTAATTCAGCTTCTTTAAGTTTATTCAGAATAGTTCTCGGTCTTTGGTCATGCTCAGTCTGATCTGTTCCTCATGCTAAGAAGTCGTCCATGTGACAAATAGTAACTGGGGTATTTTCTAACAGCGGTGACATTCTATGTTGGAAGTGTTCTGGAGAAGATAATATTCCAAAAGGTAGTTTTAAAAATCTATCTCCCAAAAGAAGCGATGAAAGTCATGAGATATGACGAAGATTCATCAAGTGGAATTTACTGAAAACCTGAATTAGCATCTAACTTTGAAAAGAGCTTAGCACCTGTAAGAAGATTCAATAAATATTCCACTGAAAGCGGCCCTCTGACGTTAGAGAACTGATAAAAAAGACGGTAAGTGCTCTTTTAAGATATAGAGTAAAATCTACAGATTATGAATTGAAACATTATAAACGATCGTGGAAATGCTACTTACATCAGCCCAGAGATTCAGAATGAAATCATTCAAATATCCTCAGATATAGGTACCGACGAACTGATTACCAAAATAAATAACGTGATCTGTTTTAGACTAATTGCTGATAAAACTCTGGCCATTTCAAGCAAAGAAGAGCATGATTTTCGAGTTAACTCTTTGAGCTTTGAGGTATAAATTTCTTCAAAATTCCAAATGTCACACTGGCACCAGTATTTTGCATAGAAAAAAACCGGCTAGCGATAAACAAGAAAAAATGCATTAAACCTTTTTGAAGTAAATTTGGTCAAATTTTTTGGTGTCATTGTGACATTTTGGAATTAAAATTATGTGGTAGAAAATTCTACCAGCAGAGCTCAAGGGGTTAAATATGTGGACTATTTGTAAATTTTACAAACCCCAATAATTCGGGAAAATACTTTAGATTTCATTCAAGTAAATGTCGGCCTAAAATATAACAGATGAAATATTGGAATGAACTACGTACTGATATGTTTTACACAGGTTTACGATGAAGCGGATAAATGACTGGTTATATTAGAGGGGTTTGGTTTGGAATTCGTTAGAAATATCCCAAAATTAGATAGGTTCATTGTGCAAGCAAAAGCAACCAGTTAAACATTTTCATCATCCAACCGCATACTGAATCTTGCCATCAATATAACTGTCTTGGAACTGTTGATCAAGTGACAATCTTATTTAGAAATCACTCCTAGGAAAGTTTAGCTGTTAAAGGAGCAATTTATTATATGCCCCAGAAAAGACTTCTCTACCTTTGCTGCACGAGGTTTATCAAGAGGCATGAGAGCATATTAACTTTTTTTGAGCCATTTAAACACATTTGCGTTAGCTTAGAAAATATTTCGGAGGGCACAAAGAATATTTCTTTAGCAGTTACAACTTTATTGTCGGTCATGGAGACTACGAATTTTCTCATTAGCCTGTATGTTTCTGAAAATATCTTCAGTCTGACAAAGTCATTACCAACTTGTATTAAAAGAAAATCTCTTGAAATGATGTAACTCATGCTAAAGATGTCCTAATTACAATGTGTCCCACCGAAATAAAACCTCCGCGATTTTGTACCGTAATTGGACAGGAAATAAACCAATGACAACGAAAAAATATATTAAGAAAGTCTATATAGAAATGCATATTTACAAGGAGTAACTTGCTTCCTGACCCACTTGGTCAGGAAAAGAATGGATGTATGAAAAAAGAAGGGGGGGGGAGGGGTGTCTTGCCGAAATAAAGCCGCTAATGTTAATAGCCAATATATGCGCCATGTTTACATATGACATGGAATGTACGATGAGTGATACCATTTACGAGTCTCGAGAACAGTAGCATTAATATTATCCCAGGCTTCAATGATGGCGGTCTTTAGTTCTGCCATTGACTTAAACTGTCTGTCATTTGCGTATACAGATCTACTGAGGATACCAGACACATTTTCTTGAGGGGTGAGTTGAGGGTTCAGGACAGGGTATTCCATAACATGCATTCAATTATTCAAAAAACATTCCTAAAAGAATTTTGCTAAAGTTATATGGGGGTGTTGTCCTGCAGAAAAATCCAACTTAGCCACCAATCCTCTCAGCAAATGGCAGTAAATAGGTTTCTGGCATTTTTTGGTAATCGGTAGCCTGCATGCATTCTGAGTGAATTGCTAGGTTATGTTTACCACCATTGACGAAGCCTTTAAAACACCATTAATAAGTCTTCACCTACAAGCCCACGCTGAAAGCTATCCACAAGCAAAGCAGAGTCAAGGGACCAAATGAAATGAAATTTGAAAGGACCAGTGGCATCTTGTAACCAGGGGTGCCCAGAGAGGGGTTTGGTGACGCAAGATGCGTCATAAAATTTAGTTTTGGGGGGGAATTTGAGAAAAAGTTCGTTTTTTGGGGGGATTTTTAAATTCTTAATATTTCCTTTTTTCTTAATGTAAAAAAAGAATTCTTGATTTTTTTAATATCACTTTTAATTTTTTTCAACATTTAATTTCCAGGAAAGTTGTTGTGTTTTCTTTTTCTAAATTCTAGATAAGGGCAATAAGAACCCATTCTGCTAACTCGCTATCTTTTGTAAATCTTGATTTTTTTAATATCACTTTTAAATATTTTCAACATTGAATTTTCAGAAATGTTCCTGTGTTTTCTTTCTCTAAATTCTAGATAAGGGCAGTATGAACGCATTCTGCTATGCTCAAATCGTTATCTTTTGAATGTGCAGTAGATTATAAGTAGAATATATTTTACAATTGATATTTTGTTTAGGGGGTAGTTCAATGTTAAAGTATGATTTTTTTTTTGGGGGGGGGGGATGGTCTCCACTGCAACTTGTAACATTAATCAAATTTAAAGAAAAAAAAAACATTAGTCTGGATGGTTTAGGTAGCCTTGCTTTCTTTTGCCATGACATGAGGAAAAGAGAGGAATTTTTTTTTTCCTGAAGTACAACCCGGTGGAGGCGTATTTAATAGTATTGAGAGGCTTCGGCTATGGTGGTAAACTTAACCTGTCTTTGCCTTCAGACTGAATGTAAGCTACAGATTACCCAGAAATGCTAGAAACTCATTTATTTCTAATTCCAAAGAGAACTGATGGCCTAAGTTGGATTCTCTTGCAGGAAAATGCCCCTATAGCCTTTGCAAAATCCTCCTAGAAATGGTTCTTTGATAATTGAGGTCATGTCATGGAATAACCCGCCCTATACCTTCATCTCAATCCCTAAGGAAATGTGCACCAGTTATATACTCAAAATTTTCATCATGTACTTTACTAAGCATAAAATGAAGTTATTATAACAATTTAATGAGAAACATAGTATCTACGATGCGAATATGCACTCATTTATCTTTTTGCGTCAGAGACAGAGAGAGAGAGAAATATGACCCCCCCCCCTACAATCTCTTGTTCCCCCCCCCCCTCCCCCCTATTGTTCACGTCTAACTTCAGCTCTGGTCTGGTGTGATTAAGGACCCCCCTCTTCCAAAATAATGCTTTTTGTCTTTCTGTTTGAGATAAATTTGTATTAACCAGTCATTCAGACTAGCCGTTCTCTTCTTTTTTATTTCATATTAGTATACAGTGCCATCACATTATACCCAAAGAAGTGGAAGGAGTGATTACAGCCCAAAGGGGGATTACAGCCCCCTGCCCAAAATAGTCGAAAATGAAATGAAAAAAAATGCTGATTTCTTTTCTTTTTGTTTGCGATAAATTTGTAATTTAGTTTTCTGGTTTACCACGGATTAACCATTCTCATCAGTCCCATATCAGTTTATATAAACACTGTAGAAGAAAATAAAAGAGACTTTGCTTTCGGTGGTGGAGTGAACAGTTATTTAGATTTTGAATTACAATGACTTTAAATGAAAGTATGTAAAAACATGTATTAATACTTTCCAACTTATTTAGGCGTGGGGTTACCTCAAGATCGAACCCTTGCCTCCTCAACCTCATGTGTGTTTCCGAGTAAAAAGATATTCTGAAATTCACAGCAAATTTTTCTGAAAGGTTACAGCAGAGAAAAGAAGGAAGGGGATTCTTAAGTGGAGCTAATCAATTTTGTTGCAGTTTGGGTTAACTCTATTTTAATTTCGGATCAATTTCAGACTGAGTATAGATTCCTGAAAGTTGGGTTCGTGTTCAGAATTTTAAATAGTTGGTTCCAGTGTGACCGTTTTTTCAAGCTAAAAGCAGGCTAGATTTGGACTGACAACAAGCTAAAAATAAAATCGATGGTCCTGCCATCTATCGATTGTCAGTATATCAATAGACTGACAACTATCTTTTAGCCTGAGTTTTTAGCTTGATTTAAGTCCTACAACGGTCCAGATTTCTTACAACAATCCAAAAACGGTCACACTGGTTGGTTCAGTATATAATTCCAGTTTAACACGTTAAATGCCACGTCAGTCACTGGTGACTGACACTGAGCTTTCCGTTTAGATCGCACCTGTCACATACCAATGACTGACAGTCTAGAATATGATATAAAACTAAAAAATATGTATTGTTTCAAGTAATTAATGAAAATTTATTTAAAATTTATAATAATTTATAATTATTAATTTATTTATAATTTATAAAAATTAATAATTTTAAAATTTATTTTTTAAGCTATTGCATAGCTTTTATCGCGGGCTTTGAGCGCAGCGACCGAATCTAGAAAATCCGTAACGAGGAAACCTAACACTTCCGTAACGAAAAAAACATAACACTTCGGCTAACGTCGTTTAAGTTCGGCAAACTTCGGCACGGTATCCTTCGGTAGACTTCGGCAGACATTGACGCGGTATTTTTCAGATATTAGGATATCAAGTCTCAAACTTATGTTTCTTATGATCTAATTTTCAAAGCGCGGCCAAATTTTGTTTGGTAATTTATTATGAGACAGTGCTAATTTTTGGTGACAGGAGACCCCCTCAAGGTGAGGGTAGAAAAATTTAAAATGCTTATAACTCGCGATCGAATTTTCGTAGCGCGGCCAAATTTTGTTTGGTAATTTATTGTGAGACAGTGTTATTTTTTGGTGACAGGAGACCCCCACGGTGAGGGTCGAAAAATTTAAAATGCTTATAACTCGCGATCTAATTTTTGTAGCGCGGCCAAATTTTGTTTAGTAATTTATTATGAAGCAGTGTTAATTTTTGGGGACAGGAGACCCCCCACGGTGAGGGTTGAAAAATTTAAAATGCTTATAACTCATGATCTAATTTTCGTAGCGCGGCCAAATTTTGTTTGGTAATTTCTTATGAGACTGTTAATTTTTGGTGACAGGAGATCCCCACGGTGGGGGTCGAAAAATTTAAAATGCTTATAACTCGCGATTTAATTTTCGTAGCGCGGCCAAATTTTGTTTGGTAATTTATTATGAGGCATTGTTAATTTTTGGTGACAGGAGACCCCCCACGGTGAGGGTCGAAAAATTTAAAATGCTTATAACTCGCGATCTAATTTTCGTAGCGCGGCCAAATTTTGTTTGGTTATTTATTATGAGACATTGTTAATTTTTGGTGACAGGAGACCCCCACGGTGAGGATCGAAAAATTTAAAATGCTTATAACTCGCGATCTAATTTTCGTAGCGCGGCCAAATTTTGTTTGGTTATTTATTATGAGACATTGTTAATTTTTGGTGACAGGAGACCCCCACGGTGAGGGTCGAAAAATTTAAAATGCTTATAAGTCGCGATCTAATTTTCGTAGCGCGGCCAAATTTTGTTTGGTAATTTAGTATGAGACAGTGTTATTTTTTGGTGACAGGAGACCCCCACGGTGAGGGTCGAAAAATTTAAAATGCTTATAACTCGCGATCTAATTTTCGTAGCGCGGCCAAATTTTGTTTGGTAATTTATTATGAGACATTGTTAATTTTTGGTGACAGGAGTCCCCCCCCCCCCCGGTGAGGGTCGAAAAATTTAAAATGCTTATAACTCGCGATCTAATTTTCGTAACGCGACCAAATTTTGTTTGGTAATTTATTAAGCTATTGTATAGCTTTTATCGCGGGCTTTGAGCGCGGCGACCGAACCTAGGAATTCCTCAACGAGAAAAAATCCTAACACTCCGGCTAACGACGTTTCAGTTCGACAGACTTCGGCACGGTATCCTTCGTTAGACTTCGGCAGACATTGACGAGCTATTTTTGCATAAGTTGATAAAAAATGCTATGCAATAGCTTTACCGCGGCAGTCTCCGAGTGCCACACACATTTTTTATTACAGGATTATACTTTCTTAATAACTAGCTACCCTGGGGACCAGTTTGGTCTCCAGGTCTTAGGATTTGGCCATTGACTTTTTCTGTAAAAGGCCTTTAATGATGTCTATCCTTATATTAAACCAAAATACCGTTCATTTAATGCCAGAAAAAAAAAACAGGATATGGAACTCTTTTCCATTTGTAAAGCGTTCCAAAAATCCTTTTTTGGTACTACTTTGTTATCCCGTCGAGCAAAAAAAAAACATCGCCAAATTATAGGGTTAAATGCCAATAATGGATGATCGTGAATGTCGCATTCAATGACATTAAATATGATACACCTGTTTAAAACGCCATTAAAATATTTTTATTTCGATTTTTTATTTGTATTTTTATTAATATTCTACTAATTATCTGTTTTTTCATTATTTAAAATAAATATTATGTCAATATGAATAATTTGGCTATGAGTTTGACGATTTGTACAATTCGGTAATATTGATGGACGGGTGTTGAAAATAGATTGTCATTTATTTTGTGTTGTTGGCAACAACATGGTTTTGTTTTCGATGGAATAAAAATGTCTGTTTTAAAAGTTGGCTGGTTAATGCGTACGTTAAGTTTAAGTTAGAAATATTAAAGTAAATAAGCGTATTTTAATGGAGTCAGATAAAATATTTTAATAAATAAGTAAAGTACGACTGAATGAAATAAAATTCAGGGAGATACTACCGACATTACTGGTGACACCAAAGACGTGATATTTAAAAAGGTACTGTTTTACTTTATTGCATTTAATGAATATGGATGTCGCGAGAAGAAGAAACCCACTGAAGTCAGTTTTTGTCTGTTGCGAATGGCAACGGCAGGTTTTGTTATGATAGAATGTTATGATAGAATGTCATGGAATGTTGTTGTTCGAAGAATTGAAAACGGTAGCAATGAAGTTAAAGCTACTGTTTATTTTGATATTTAATGTTAAAAGAATGAATATTATGAAACGAAATTATTTTAATGTATATATGTAAATATTATGCGCGTTTATGCTGTGTGTGATTTGTAATATATGAAAGTAAAACCATGAAAAAGAAATCTCCGGCGTCTGTCTCGATTGCAGCGAAATCACTCATTAATTTTATATCGTAGTCTTCACAATGGATCTATTAATTAAAAAGCGCTCTCTGTTAGAGCTAATTTTTCTAAAACCTACAACGCATTAACAAATTTATTAAAAGAAGATAATCCTAAGGAGGAAAATATTAAATCTACTTTTGCTAGCTTAAAAAGCATTTACAATCGCTTGGTAGATTTAGACAACGAGATAAGTAATAACATGTTAGAAAATTGCGATAGGGCAGAATATGAAGCTGAATACAACGCTATAGAGGAATATAATGAAAAAATGGATAAAATTAGCGTGAGTGTAGAAATTTATTTTGAGAAAGATTTAAAATAGCAGTATACGAATTCAGTAACTAACTCACCTGTAACGAAAAAGAAATTAAAGTTACCAAAAATAGAGTTGATCAAATTTAGTTTAGATATTAAAGATTGGCTCGCTTTTTGGAGCCAATTCAAAAGAATTCATGAAGATGATGATATTGAAAATGAAGATAAATTTCAATATTTAATTCAGTGCATAAGTGAAGGTACAAGAGCTCGCGAAATAATTGATAGTTTTCCACCGACTAGTGAAAATTATGAAAAGGCCATCGAAAGTTTAAAATCGCGATTTGGGCGAGATGAACTGTTAATTGAGTTTTATGTCAGACAACTTCTTAAACTTGTTGTTCAAAATTCTACAGAGTCTAAAAATAGAATGAACACTAGTAACTTGTATGATAAGCTAGAATCTTATTTAAGAGCTCTAGAATCGATAGGCTTAACTTCAGATAAATATTCTGCAATGCTTTTTCCACTTGTGGAATCCTGTATTCCGGAAGAGCTATTCAGAGTATGGTTAAGAAATCCTTGCAATATTATAGCCGATTCTTCAGATAATGTTTACGGCGAAAAATTGAAAAAATTATTATCCTTTTTGAAAACGGAAGCTGAAAGTGACGAACGAATTCGCTTGGCAAAATCTAGTTTTATAAATGAATATCGTCAACGGAAAGAAATATCGCAGCATTTTGCACCGCCCACTACTGGTGATTTATTTTCAGGAACCATTGATAAAAAGAAAGTAAACAATTCTTGCGTTTTTTGTGACAAATTACACAAAAAGTAAAGAATGCTTTAACGTTCAAGAGCTTAATTTGGAACAAAAGCGAAAAATTTTTACAAAACAAAAAATGCTGTTTCCTATGTTTTAAAATCAGCCATCGCTCAAAATTTTGCAAAGCTAACATCAAATGTATTTTATGCAATAAAAGACATTTAGTTTTGATGTGTCCAGAATTGCCAGCTAACAAAGTTACTGAAATTCAACCGACTGAACATCACTCTGATTCTGCAGCCTCAGATGTCAGTTTGTCGAGTCATTGTGTATCAGAGAAAGTGTTACTTCAAACACTGATAGTTAGATTGAAATCAAAAGGTAAAGAACGTCAAGCCCGAGTATTGATTGATAGAGGTTCCCAAAAGTCGTATATTTTACGAAGTACTGCTGAAAATTTGGATCTGGATCCAATAGAAAGGAAAAGTTTAAGACATTCATTGATTGGTGGATTTAAAACTGAAGAAAAAAAATCACAATCTTTACAAACTAAAACTTGAAGCACTCAGTGGAAAATTTTCCTGTGATATAGAGGTGCTGGATCAGCCAAAAATCTGTGGTAAAATCCCTAGGCTTAAAAAAGGATCGTGAAGTAAGGAATTAAAAGAAAAGAAAATATGGATTGGGGATTATGGAAAAGGTTGTCCTAATATAGAATTATTGATAGGAGCAGATTTTTGTGGTAAATTATTTACTGGAAACATGCATAAACTTAAATGTGACTTAGTTGCACACGAAACGTTTTTAGGTTGGCTTATTATGGGCAAAGTGCCCGGAGAAAAATTTCGTTGTTCTTTAACTAATGTAATAACTTCATTGTTCATAAAAAATGCATCAGTAGCAAATCTTATGAAAAACAGACATATATTTTCTAAAGATAGTGATCAAAATTCAGAAAGAAATTACAGGGAAATAGGTATGTAAATTCTAAAGACAGAGTTCAGTATCCAGCAAAAAATTTTAAGGAGAGTTCAACAACAAAGATTAGACCTATATTTGATAATTTGGGTCTTGAAAAAGGCCACCCGTCATTAAATGATTGTCATGAAAAGGGGCCAAATCTTTTAGAAGAAGTTTCGCTTTCTCCATCTTTGTTTATGCAAGTTCTTCGAACGGTGTTATTTCCCGATTTGGATAAAGTCAAAATATCAAAAAGATTGAGATACCAGCAAAGCCTACGAAAAGAATTCCGAGGAAGATTCCGAGATGAATATCTTAGTCTTTTGGAGCAATCGTCTGAGAAGCAAAACATCTGGTCAGAGAAAATGTGGAACAACAGTAAAATTTCCGAAACGTTGTAAGGACTGACTGAACTTCTCATTTCAAATGTATTTTTGAGAGCAGTTTTAAACTTATTTATTTAGAAATGTTTTATAATAATATTTAGTTCTAACTGTTTAACTTCAATACTATGTTTATAAAGAGTTTTTTGTAATATTATTTTTAGATTATTTGAATATTTATTGTTTTGATAAATTCCATCTATCAAAACGTGGGAGGATGTTGAAAATAGATTGTCATTTATTTTGTGTTGTTGGCAACAACATGGTTTTGTTTTCGATGGAATAAAAATGTCTTTTTTAAAAGTTGGCGGGTTAATGCGTACGTTAAGTTTAAGTTAGAAATATTAAAGTAAATAAGCGTAATTTAATGGAGTCAGATAAAATATTTTAATAAATAAGTAAAGTACGACTGAATTAAATAAAATTCAGGGAGATACTGCCGACAACGGGACATTCATTTTCATGAAAGTTATCAAAAAAAAAAAGTTGTACGGTTTGTTGAAATCGATCTAGATTATGAAAAATATTATCACTAATGGCTTATTTACATTTCATTTTGTCAAGAAAAGGTTTTGAAAATTGAGTTGCATAGTATTTCATCTAGCAAAAGGAAACTTACATGGATTACATTGGATTACATGCTCGAATTATTTTTGTATGGTAAGATTGATGGTTGGAAAAGTTGCTACATGAATTATTACCTCCATAATTTTTTTTCAATCATTGGTGAATGAATCTTTTTTGTTTACTTTGGTGGAAACAGATTTTGGGAAGTTAATTTACATTTCACTGAAGTAATCTCTAAATATACTTGTACTTCAATGTAATTCATCTTTCAAATATTATTTTTTTTCAAGAGATTTCTATAAAAATATAACTTTTATACAGATTTATCCGGAAAAATAATTTTGATTAAAACTGGCCACTTGGCCTATGAAAAGTGAAGTGGTCATTACGGCAAACTGTTGATGACAGCCAAATGCTCTTATAATATCAATACTTTGGCGACTTATCACCTGCGCTGGCTAACATGAAATTGGCTGCTTAGCATATAAAGAATGAAGTGGGTAAGCCCGGAAGTGTTGATGACAGTCACATGACTTAGGCTTTTATTATATAGAGGATTACTTAAAACATCATGTTTTTAGCTTCAGTGTCAGGCACCATGTTAATATTCATCGTGTTAAAAACTATACCTATAATAATAAACATAGTTGTTTCCATGCATACTGTTTTCTAAAACGACCACTGCGTTCTTTCCACAACCCTTTGATGAAATTCAGTTTTTTTTTTCCACGACCCTTTGATAAAAAAAAATCCCTGTCGGCTTGGCCTCTAGGCACAGGTAGATTTCGAAGTGTGCTAAGTTCAACAACAAAAAATAAAATATGATTAACGATAAACCCAGTTCAAGAACTTTATTTGGCCGCTTTTGAAAATTTTTTAATTTCATTTTTCTGTAAGAACTGGTTATATCAGAATCATCTTAATCAAAAAAATCCGCTCAAATGCTCTTTTTGACAACATATTTTGAACTATATCCTCATTTTATTAAAAAAAATCGACCAACATACTATTATAAAATCATATCAAGTGAGATCAAAGGAAAGAAAAATTTATTACGTTACGTTCAGCACAAGTTACAGCTTCTTATTTTTTATACAAAAGTTGCCAGTTAAGGTTAAATATGACAATACAAACAGTTTATAGACACGCGCCATCCATGAATAATAAAGTACAGTTTTCTTCCAACACTCTCCCTAAAACTGGACATTTCCTGAAATATTAATAATTACACTGTACTCCCGATTATCCGTGTGCGGATTATCCGTTTTGCGGATTATCCGTGCAGCCCAAAAATTTAAATTTTCTCGTTTTTTCCTGTTCTCATTCAGGAGCGAAAAAAAAGAAAAGAAAAAGAAAGAAAGAAAAACTGCGTTTAACGTGACAGATCGTGATGGAATGAGATTTAATAATTTTGTAAATCAGGGGCGCCATTTGGGGGTGGCTGGGGGGGAAATGCCCCCCCCCTCAAGAAATTTCATTTCTTAGAATTTACCAATAGTGAGCCCTCAAAGTGGCCTAAAAATGCATAGAAACCATGAATTTTAGGGTGTCTGCCCCCCCCCCCCCAAGAAAAATGTGAAATGGCGCCTCTGTTCTAAACGCTGTTTTTGGATTACCTTGTAAGACTAGCATCTAGGAAGGGAAAAAGGACAAAGCAAAACGGGTTTCTTTTGCGACAAACAAATGCAATGGTCTCTTTCAGTAGCAGGTGCAAGCGTGTAACAGGTGACAGTTGCTAAGCTGATAAAGAAAAAGAGATTTGTTTTAATCCTTTTTCCCCCCTCCTTTTTTTTCACTCCCCATACATTCTTTCGTTTCTTCGAACCCCGGATGAACCATTTCGTGTTCTTATCGCCAGTTACTAAGAGTGTGTTTTGTATTGACTGTTGTCAGAGCTGTTTATTTTTTCCGTGTGTTTAATAACTTTTTCAGAATGAGTGAATTTACACAGCCTCCGAAACGGCGCAAAAGAGTTTTAACAATTAAACAAAAACTGGATGCAATTTCTAGGCTTGAAAAAGGAGAATCTGTCCAAAAATTAGCTTTGGAGTTAGATGTTGGCATACAGACTGTACGAGACTTCAGAAAACAAAAGCAGAAATTGATGGAATTTACTCGTGATTGTGATAGTGGAGCAGCTTCAACGACAAGAAAAGCAGTTAAAAAATCATCTTTTGAAACCCTTGATGCTTGCATGATTCAGTGGGTGAAGCAAAAACGATCAGAAGGCATTCCCATCTCTGGTCCTATATGCTTAGAGAAAGCATTGTTTTTTCACAAGGCTTTAGGCATTGAAGCCCCATTTAATGCATCTTCAGGTTGGCTGACTCGGTTTAAAAAACGTTATGGTATTAGAGAAGTACAATTAAAAGGAGAACAGTTAAGTGCAGATTATTCAGCTGCCGATTCATTTATTAAAGAATTTGATGAGTACAGGAAAAAAGAAGAATTGTCTCTCGATCAAATTTTTAATGCTGATGAGACCGGTATGTACTGGAAATGCCTCCCAACTAAAACATTAGCATCCCAAGAAGAGAAAGAAACTCCAGGTTTTAAAACTTCAAAGCAGAGAGTAACTGTGATGTGCTGTGCAAACGCCTCCGGAACATTCAGGTTGAAACCCCTTGTTATAGGAAAGTCTAAAAATCCTAGATCTTTCGGGAAGAATTTTGAAAACAAAATACCTGTTCATTATTATTCTCAATCATCATCTTGGATGGATACCGACTTGTTTAGAAGGTGGTTTCATGACAAATTTGTACCACAAGTGAGCGAGTGGCTACGAAAAAAAGGTCTACCCAAAAAAGCAGTTCTTTTAATTGACAATGCGCCATGCCATCCGGATGATATTTCGTCATGTGATGGAGATATTTTTGTAAAGTTCTTGCCTCCAAACGTAACTTCACTCATCCAGCCAATGGACCAAGGAGTTATCTCAACAATGAAGCGCATCTACAGAAGAAATCTTTTGAGACTGCTATTGGAAGAAGATGAAAATCTCGTTAAATTTTGGAAGAAGCTCACGATTTTTGATGCAGTGCAGCTTATTGCTGAAGCTTGGGATGAAATACAAAACTCGACGTTGCATCATGCTTGGAAAAAATTGATGCCTGGGGTCATACATGCAGATAATTCTGCAAACAGAAATACTAAAATACAAGCTTCTGAAATTGTTGAAATTATTTCTGATTTTGATGGATTTCAAAATGTTGATGAAGAAAATGTAGAAGATTGGATGAACGAAGATGAAAACGAAAAAGGCTATAAAATTCTTTCAGATCAAGGAATAGTGGATGCAGTTTCAGGCGAGCAAAGCGAAGTCAAAGAACAGGAAGAGAGTGAAGATGAACATGATGCAACAAGTGTGAGTCACGAAACAGCACTGAAGTGCGTAGATCAACTGTTAGACTACATGGGTCATCATAATACTAATTTCGAATTCAATGATGTCATATCTGTGCGCAATGTTCGCCAAATTATAAGGAAAAATGCCACGTTGGCTCGCAGACAAACAAATATAACAGACTTCTTCCAGAAAAGCAACTGACAGTAAATATGTAAGTACAAGTTATGTAAGTACAAGTGTTAAGTACATGTAATGGTATATGTAAGTACAAGTGTATTAAGTTATGGCAAATTTTATTACATATTTCATTACTAATACTTAATGTATTACTTTTTTGTATTAGCAGAGTATCGTAATTAAACCCGAAGTATTTTATATACCACTGTGTACTTTACTTATATCCTCCAAATATACACACTCTTCTGCGTGTTTGATCATTTTCGGATTATCCGTGTTTTTCGATTATCCGTGTGCACCCGTGCATTAATTAGCACGGATAATCGGGAGTACAGTGTAACTGTATTATGAGAGTCCAATATTAGCACTTAGTTCTTTTAAACGCAAATGACCCATAGGCTTGGTCATCATATCGGCTACTTGGTTCACAGTGTCCACATACTCTGTTAAGATTTTCTTCTCTTCCACTAATTCTCTTATGTGATGGAATTTAATGTCTATGTGTTTGGTGCGCCTGTGGTTAGTTGGATTATTGGCTAACCGAATTGCATTTCGATTATCAACAAGCAGGCGCCCATTTATTCCAGGATGGAATTCACGTATCAAATCGATCAGCCAGACCAGCTCTTTGGATGCAGTTGATGCAGCCATGTATTCAGACTCTGTGGTAGAAAGTGCCACACATCCTTGACGTTGACTACTCCAAGTAATAGCACCTGAAGTAGAAATGTATCCTGTTGTGGATCTTCTGGTTTGCGCATCACCAGCGTAGTCAGCATCAGAAAACACATTGACATAACCATCTGTTAAACCACTGTAGTGGATTCCCATGTTTAATGTACCTTTCAGATACCTCAAAATATGCTTGATAAATTTCCATGAACAAACAGTAGGTGTTGACATCCACTGTGCAGCTTTTCCAACTGCATATGCCAAATCTGGTCTTGAAACAACAACTAAATACATTAATCTTCCAATAGCTGATGCTATTAGATGTTCAGAATCTACTTCGGTTTCATGATACAGGATATCCAAGGAACTTTTATCTACTGGCAGGTTTACAGTCACTCATTTCAAACATTGCGAGTGTTCTCTTAGCATAAGTTGTCTGATGAATTCTTATTTTATCTTCCATTAATTCAATCTGGAAACCAAGAAATTGTTTGACATCTTCACAGATTGTGATTTCAAATTCAGTTTGCAACTGTCTAAGAAGTGTCTGGATATCTTCATTATTAGTAGCAGCAATCAGCCCGTCATCAATATATACAGCAATTATGACTAGATTTTCACCAACATACTTCAGATATGCTCAAGGATTATAACTACTAACTGTGAATCCAGCATTTGTTAAAAAACCAGTTAATCTTTTATTCCAGCATCTAGGTGCCTGTTTTAGGCCATACAAACTTCGAATCAATTTGCAAACACGTCCAGATCCATCATTATAACCTTCTGGTTACTCCATGTATGTCAACTCATCCAATGTTCCATTTAAAAATGCAGTCTTGCAATCAAATTGGGCTACTTTTAGTTTCTTAAATGATATAAACCAAAATAGGAAACGTATAGTATCATACCTTATAACAGGACTAAAAGTCTCTTCATAATTCACGCCATACTGTTGCTCAAATCCTCTAATCACCAAACTTGCTTTAAAGCGTTCAACTTCATCATTTGCATTTGTTTTGACACGAAAAACCCATTTGGCAGTCAATGGTTTTATGGTTTTATCAGGTTGCACAAGTTCCCAAATGCCATTCTTTTGATGAGAGTACATTTCATCTTCCATATCTTCAATCCATTTTTGTTTCTCTGGTGTTTCCATAGCTTCCTGATATGACTGGGGTTCGATTACCTTTTGACACATATGGGAATAGCGTATAGGGGGTTTTATTCTTGCTCGATCTCTCAACTGGTACTTCACTGGTTCTTGTTGTTCTAATTGATCAACTTGGTCTTACTTTTCTATCAATTCCACCTCTTGCTCTCCCTGGCTCAAATCTATCAATGTATTAGGCACTGAAACTTCATGAAATTCAACATCTCTACTTATTTCAATTCGATTTTCACCTGTATATACTCTGTAATTTCCAGTAACTTCTTCATACCCCACAAAAATTCCACGCATACTTGTTCTACCAAACTTCTTGTCTGAACGTCTTTGCTTAGGAATTTGGACAACGCACTCACTTCCGAAAATTCTCAGGTGCTTCAATGAATATTCCCTTCCATACCATGCTTCATAAGGTGTCTTACTTTTCTCACCACTTTTACCAGTACGATTTAAGATATATACAGAACAGTTCAATGCTTCAGCCCAGAAGCGTTTTGGCAGTCCCTTTGTCAACAACATTGTTCTTGCCATTTCTAGCAATGTTCTATTCTCACGTTCAGCACGCCCGTTTTGTTGAGGTGTATATACAGGTGATCGTCCAATTTCAATTCCATTTTTATTCAGGCAATCTATGAAATCTTGATCTTTATACTCTCCTCCATTATCTGACATCACTGCCTTAACTGTATTTCCAGTTTGAGTTTGAACATATGCTAAGTACTGTTGCAATTTATCTTTCATTTCACTCTTATGTTGCATAAAATAAACTTTACGGAATTGGGTATAATCGTCTTTGAATGTAACAAAATATTTAGAACCTTGAAATTTATTATAAAATCATATCAAGTGAGATTAAAGGAAAGAAAAATTTATTACGTTACGTTTAGCACAAGTTACAGCTTCTTATGTTTTTATACTAATGTTGCCAGTTACGGTTAAATATAACAATACAAACAGTTTATGGACACGCGCCATCCATGAATAATAAAGTACAGTTTTCTTCCAACACTCTCTCTAAAACTGGACTTTTCCTGAAATATTAATAATTAACTGTATTATGAGAGTCCAATATTAGCACTTAGTTCTTTTAAACGCAAATGACCCATAGGCTTGGTCATCATATCGGCTACTTGGTTCACAGTGTCCACATACTCTATTAAGATTTTCTTCTCTTCCACTAATTCCCTTATGTGATGGAATTTAATGTCTATATGTTTGGTGCGCCTGTGGTTAGTTGGATTATTGGCTAACCGAATTGCACTTTGATTATCAACAAGCAGGCGCCCATTTATTCCAGGATGGAATTCGCGTATCAAATTGGTCAGCCAGACCAGCTCTTTGGATGCAGTTGATGCAGCCATGTATTCAGACTCTGTGGTAGAAAGTGCCACACATCCTTGACGTTGACTACTCCAAGTAATAGCACCGTCACCTAAAGTAGAAATGTATCCTGTTGTGGATCTTCTGGTTTGCACATCACCAGCCTAGTCAGCATCAGAAAACACATTGACATAACCATCTGTTAAGCCACTGTAGTGGATTCCCATGTTTAATGTACCTTTCAGATACCTCAAAATATGCTTGATAAATTTCCATGAACCAACAGTAGGTGTTGACATCCACTGTCCAGCTTTTCCAACTGCATATGCCAAATCTGGTCTTGAAACAACAACTAAATACATTAATCTTCCAATAGCTGATGCAGCTGGATGTTCAGAATCTACTTCGGTTTCATGATACAGGATATCCAAGGAACTTTTATCTACTGGCACTTTAGCATGTTTACAGTCACTCATTTCAAACATTGCGAGTGTTCTCTTAGCATAAGCTGTCTGATGAATTCTTATTTTATCTTCCATTATTTCAATTTGGAAACCAAGAAATTGTTTGACATCTTCACAGATTGTGATTTCAAATTCAGTTTGCAACTGTCTAAGAAGTGTCTGGATATCTTCATTATTAGTAGCAGCAATCAGCCCGTCATCAACATATACAGCAATTATGACTAGATTTTCACCAACATACTTCAGATATGCACAAGGATCATAACTACTAACTGTGAATCCAGCATTTGTTAAAAAACCAGTTAATCTTTTATTCCAGCTTCTAGGTGCTTGTTTTAGGCCATACAAACTTCGAATCAATTTGCAAACACGTCCAGATCCATCATTATAACCTTCAGGTTGCTCCATGTATATCAACTCATCCAATGTTCCATTTAAAAATGCAGTCTTGCAATCAAATTGGGCTACTTTTAGTTTCTTAAATGATATAAACCAAAATAGGAAACGTACAGTATCATACCTTATAATAGGACTAAAAGTCTCTTCATAATTCACGCCATACTGCTGCTCAAATCCTCTAATCACCAAACGTGCTTTAAAACATTCAACTTCATCATTTGCATTTGTTTTGACACGAAAAATACACTTGGCAGTCAATGGTTTTATCAGGTTGCACAAGTTCCCAAGTGCCATTCTTTTGATGAGAATACATTTCATCTTCCATAGCTTCAATCCATTTTTGTTTCTCTGGTGTTTCTATAGCTTCCTGATATGACTGGGGTTCGATTACTTTTTGACACATATGGGAATAACGTATAGGGGGTTTTATTCTTGCTCGATCTCTCAACTGGTACTTTACTGGTTCTTGTTGTTCTAATTGATCAACTTGGTCCTCCTTTTCTATCAATTCTATATCTTGCTCTTCCTTGCTCAAATCTATCAATGTATTGGGCACTGAAACTTCATGAAATTCAACATGTCTACTTATTTCAATTCGATTTTCACCTGTATGTACTCTATAATTTCCAGTAACTTCTTCATACCCCACAAAGATTCCACGCATACTTGTTCTACCAAACTTCTTGTCTGCTAGTCTTTGCTTAGGAATTTGGACAACGCACTCACTTCCGAAAATTCTCAGGTGCTTCAATGAATATTCCCTTCCATACCATGCTTCATAAGGTGTCTTACTTTTCTCACGACTTTTACCAGTACGATTTAAGATATATACAGAACAGTTCAATGCTTCAGCCCAGAAGCGTTTTGGCAGTCCCTTTGTCAACAACATTGTTCTTGCCATTTCTAGCAATGTTCTATTTTCACGTTCTGCACGTCCGTTTTGTTGAGGTGTATATGCAGGTGATCGTCCAATTTCAATTCCATTTTTATTCAGACAATCTATGAAATCTTTATCTTTATACTCTCCTCCATTATCTGACATTACTGCCTTAACTGTATTTGCAGTTTGAATTTGAATATATGCTAAGTACTGTTGCAATTTATCTTTCACTTCACTCTTATGTTTCATAAAATAAACTTTACGAAATTGGGTATAATCATCCTTGAATGTAACAAAATATTTAGAACTTTGAAATGATGGTTCTTGCATTGGACCGCAGACATCACTAACGATTAGCTCTCCTGCTTTAATGGCTTTTGGCATTTCTTTAAAATTAGTTCTCTGCAATTTTCCAGTTGCACAACCATCAGAATATTCTGTCTCATCAGTTTCTGATACTTCAATTCCTTTCATTTTCAGAAATTCTTTAACATGATTTTTACTCTGATGACCAAGTCTTTCATGCCATACTAGAAGAGAGTGCTTCTTATGATTTCTAACCATAAGACTGGTTTCTTTATTTTTCCAGAGTATCTATATCCAAGAAGTACATATCTCCATATCGATATCCTTCAACAATAAGTTTATTGTTTTTCATAAATTTCCACTTATTTCCTTCGATGATTTGTTTGAAACCTTTTTCTGCTGTTGATCTTACAGAAAATAAATTTGCTTTCATTTCAGGAACATGCATAACGTCACAAAAATGGTGTTTTTTTTCCATCTAGATTTGAACGAATTCAGATATTACCAATACCTTTGGCTAATATTTTTCTGCCATCGCCAAGTTCAAACATAATTTTTTCTTCTAATTCTTTATATGTCGTAAAATATTCAGGTTTCCAACACACATGCTGAGTACAACCAGAATCAATTATCCATTTTGATCTTCCTGATTTATTTGAGTTAAATGTGTTAACAAAGGCAAAACCTTGAGCATGAGCATCTTCATTTTTCTTACCAAGATCTCTATTATTTTGTTGATTTTTGACACAATTACGCCTCAGATGTGGTCCAGCATCGTAATTTCGATTTTCTTTTGTCATATTTGCCTTTTTCTTTCTTGAAATGAACATGTCCAGCATTTCTGATTTTGGAAACATTATTTGGTTGACGTTTATCCATTAACAAAGCTGATTCACGATTTATATTCACATCAGCAATACTTAATCTAGTTTCTTCAATCATCAATCTAGATGTTAATTTCGACAGCGTACGGTCTTCCAATGATGTTGAGTCCCAAGCACTATGAAAATGGCGATACTGTGAAGGTAATGTATTCAGAAAAGTTGTCATCACTAATGAATCTGATACTGGTTCTCCAAGTTCACGTAAACGTCGGGCGAAAGATTCAATTTTACTGATATGTGTAGCTATATCATCACCAGTAACGTAGCGATACTCTCGGAATTGAGTTTGAAGTAAATAAACAGAGTCCGCTGATCGTTGCTCATACACATCCAATAATTTCACCCACATTTCTCTAGCAGTTTCACAGTTCATAATTAAAGATAATGGCTTTTTATCTACCATTGTCGCAAAAATCTCTTTTGCTACTTTGTTGGCTTTCTTCCATTTTTTCAATTCGGTATCGTAATTAGCAATACCAGCTGTCGGTTGCACATGCGTTCCATCGATTAATTCTAACGCATCGCGAGCATCTAGAATGACTCGTACTTGAAATTTCCTTTGTGACCAATTATTTAAGTCTACAAGCTTTTCTATTTTCACTTTGTCACCTTCCATTTTGACTAGGAAAATCAACAACAAAGTCCAGAAAACAGTTCACAAAAGCGATTGCTTCGTTAGGCTTAACGATCGTCGTAAACTCAAATAAAAACGTACGTACAAGTTTTAATTTAAAACGCTAATCTTTCCGAAAAACAAATCTCACTTAAGGCCGCCTACGTGACTGGGCCCCATAACCTATTTTAAAATCATATCAAGTGAGATTAAAGGAAAGAAAAAATTATTACGTTACGTTTAGCACAAGTTACAGTTTCTTATTTTTTTTTTATACTAATGTTGCCAGTTACGGTTAAATATAACAATACAAACAGTTTATGGACACGCGCCATCCATGAATAATAAAGTACAGTTTTCTTCCAACAAAATGATGGTTCTTGCATTGGACCGCAGACATCACTAACGATTAGCTCTCCTGCTTTAGTAGCTTTTGGCATTTCTCTAAAATTAGTTCTCTGAAATTTTCCAGTTGCACAACCATCACAATATTCTGTCTCATCAGTTTCTGATACTTCAATTCCTTTCATTTTCAGCAATTCTTTAGCATGATTTTTACTCTGATGACCATACTTGAATTTCATACCATACTTGAAGAGAGTGCTTCTTATGATTTCTTACCATAAGACTGGTTTCTTTATTTTCCAGAGTATCTATATCCAAGAAGTACATATCTCCATATCGATATCCTTCAACGATAAGCTTATTGTTTTTCATAAATTTCCACTTATTTCCTTCGATGATTTGTTTGAAACCTTTTTCTGCTGCTGATCTTACAGAAAATAAATTTGCTTTCATTTCAGGAACATACATAACATCACAAAAATGGTGTTCTTTTCCATCTAGATTTGAACGAATTCTGATATTACCAATATCTTTGGCTAATATTTTTCTGCCATCGCCTAGTTCAAACATAATTTTTTCTTCTAATTCTTTATATGTCAAAAAATATTCAGGTTTCCAACACACATGCTGAGTACAACCAGCATCAATTATCCATTTTGATCTTCCTGATTTATCTGAGTTAAATGTGTTTACAAAGGCAAAACCTTGAGCATGAGCATCTTCATTTTTCTTACCAAGATCTTTATTATTTTGTTGATTTTTGACACAATTACGCCTCAGATGTGGTCCAGCATCGTAATTTCGATTTTCTTTTGTCATATTTGCCTTTTTCTTTCTTGAAATGAACATGTCCAGCATTTCTGATTTTGGAAACATTATTTGGTTCACGTTTATCCATTAACAAAGCTGATTCACGATTTATATTCACATCAGCAATACTTAATCTAGTTTCTTCAATCATCAATCTAGATGTTAATTTCGACAGCGTACGGTCTTCCAATGATGTTGAGTCCCAAGCACTATGAAAATGGCGATACTGTGAAGGTAATGTATTCAGAAAAGTTGTCATCACTAATGAATCTGATACTGGTTCTCCAAGTTCACGTAAACGTCGGGCGAAAGATTCAATTTTACTGATATGTGTAGCTATATCATCACCAGTAACGTAGCGATACTCTCGGAATTGAGTTTGAAGTAAATAAACAGAGTCCTCTGATCGTTGCTCATACACATCCAATAATTTCACCCACATTTCTCTAGCAGTTTCACAGTTCATAATTAAAGATAATGGCTTTTTATCTACCATTGTCGCAAAAATCTCTTTTGCTACTTTGTTGGCTTTCTTCCATTTTTTCAATTCGGTATCGTAATTAGCAATACCAGCTGTCGGTTGCACATGCGTTCCATCGATTAATTCTAACGCATCGCGAGCATCTAGAATGACTGGTACTTGAAATTTCCTTTGTGACCAATTATTTAAGTCTACAAGCTTTTCTATTTTCACTTTGTCACCTTCCGTTTTGACTAGGAAAATCAACAACAAAGTCCAGAAAACAGTTCACAAAAGCGATTGCTTCGTTAGGCTTAACGATCGTCGTAAACTCAAATAAAAACGTACGTACAAGTTTTAATTTAAAACGCTAATCTTTCCGAAAAACAAATCTCACTTAAGGCCGCCTACATGACTGGGCCCCATAACCTATTTTAAAATCATATCAAGTGAGATTAAAGGAAAGAAAAAATTATTACGTTACGTTTAGCACAAGTTACAGCTTCTTATTTTTTTTTATACTAATGTTGCCAGTTACGGTTAAATATAACAATACAAACAGTTTATGGACACGCGCCATCCATGAATAATAAAGTACAGTTTTCTTCCAACAAAATGATGGTTCTTGCATTGGACCGCAGACATCACTAACGATTAGCTCTCCTGCTTTAGTAGCTTTTGGCATTTCTCTAAAATTAGTTCTCTGAAATTTTCCAGTTGCACAACCATCACAATATTCTGTCTCATCAGTTTCTGATACTTCAATTCCTTTCATTTTCAGCAATTCTTTAACATGATTTTTACTCTGATGACCATACTTGAATTTCATACCATACTTGAAGAGAGTGCTTCTTATGATTTCTTACCATAAGACTGGTTTCTTTATTTTCCAGAGTATCTATATCCAAGAAGTACATATCTCCATATCGATATCCTTCAACGATAAGCTTATTGTTTTTCATAAATTTCCACTTATTTCCTTCGATGATTTGTTTGAAACCTTTTTCTGCTGCTGATCTTACAGAAAATAAATTTGCTTTCATTTCAGGAACATACATAACATCACAAAAATGGTGTTCTTTTCCATCTAGATTTGAACGAATTCTGATATTACCAGTATCTTTGGCTAATATTTTTCTGCCATCGCCTAGTTCAAACATAATTTTTTCTTCTAATTCTTTATATGTCAAAAAATATTCAGGTTTCCAACACACATGCTGAGTACAACCAGAATCAATTATCCATTTTGATCTTCCTGATTTATCTGAGTTAAATGTGTTTACAAAGGCAAAACCTTGAGCATGAGCATCTTCATTTTTCTTATCAAGATCTCTATTATTTTGTGGATTTTTGACACAATTACGCCTCAGATGTAGCCCTCCAAATGTCCAGCATCGTAATTTCGATTTTCTTTTGTCATATTTACCTTTTTCATTCTTAAAATGAATATTTTCAGCATTTCTGAATTTGGAAAATTTATTTGGTTGACGTTTATTCATTAACAAAGCTGATTCACGATTTATATTCACATCAGCAATACCTAATCTAGTTTCTTCAATCATCAATCTAGATGTTAGTTTTGACAGCGTACGGTCTTCCAATGATGTTGAGTCCCAAGCACTATGAAAATGGCGATACTGTGAAGGTAATGTATTCAGAAAAGTTGTCATCACTAATGAATCTGATACTGGTTCTCCAAGTTCACGTAAACGTCGGGCGAAAGATTCAATTTTACTGATATGTGTAGCTATTTCATCACCAGTAACGTAGCGATACTCTCGGAATTGAGTTTGAAGTAAATAAACAGAGTCCGCTGATCGTTGCTCATACACATCCAATAACTTCACCCACATTTCTCTAGCATTTTCACAGTTCATAATTAAAGATAAGGGCTTTTTATCTACCATTGTCGCAAAAATCTCTTTTGCCACTTTGTTGGCTTTCTTCCATTTTTTCATTTCGGCATCGTAATTAGGGCTACCGGCTGTCGGTTGCATATGCTTTCCATCGATTAATTCTAACGCATCGCGAGCATCTAAAATGGCACGTACTTGAAATTTCCATTGTGACCAATTATTTGAGTCTACAAGCTTTTCTATTTTCACTTTGTCACTTTCCATCTTGACTTGGAAAATCAACAACAAAGTCCAGAAAACAGTTCACAAAAGCGCTGGCTTCGTTAGGCTTAACGATTGTCCTAGAACTCAAATTAAAAAGTACGTACAAGTTTTAACTTAAAACTGGCTAATTCTTCCGAAAAACAAATCTCACTTAAGGCCGCCTACGTGACTGGGCTCCATAACCTATTATAAAATCATATCAAGTGAGATTAAAGGAAAGAAAAATTTATTACGTTACGTTTAGCACAAGTTACAGCTTCTTATTTTTTATACAAAAGTTGCCAGTTACGGTTAAATATGACAATACAAACAGTTTATAGACACGCGCCATTCATGAATAATAAAGTACAGTTTTCTTCCAACACATACGCACATTATATAGTTCCTAAATAACAAAAAAACTGTCAATTGAATGCGTTTGAGAGCAAAATTGAATTTAAAAATGTGTCATAAAATAACCAATTTGTTATTTGAATACATCCTCAACTCTTTAATCATGATCGCTTAGGGAAATTTTGTGCAAAGTGCCCACTTTGACAGCTTTAAAAAATATATATATATCTAGCCTTTATCAAAAAACTGACCAAAACGGCATACTATACAGTTTCTTACTAACAGGACCTGTCAATTGGATGCGTTTGAGAGCAAAACTGAATTTAAAAATGAGTCAGAAAAAACGTAATTTGTTATACTTCCTCAATTTTCAATCACGATTGCTTCGGGAAATACTGTTCAAAGTACTTATTTTGGCAACCTTTTTTGAAATATGTTCTGCCTTTATCAAAAAACTGGCAAATCCGTCACATTATATGGTTATTAAATGAAAGGACCTGTAAATTGGATGCGTTTGAGAGGTAAAAAGGATTTAAAAATGAGTCAGAAAAAGCGCAATTTGTTATTTGAATACTTCAGGTTTTCGATCACGATCACGTCGGGAAATTCTGTTCAAAATACCCATTTTGGCAGCCTTTTTTGAAATATATTCTGCCTTTATCAAAAAATTGGCCAATCCGTCACACTACGTATAGTTCCGAAATAAGAGGACCTGTAAATTGGATGCGGTTGAGAGCAAAAATGGATTTAAAAATGAGCCAGAAAAAACGCAATTTGTTATACTTCCTCAATTTTTCAATCACGATCACTTCGGGAAACTGTTCAAAATACCCAATTTGGCAGCCTTTTTTGAAATATATTCTGCCTTTATCAAAACGCTGGTCAATACATCACATTATATAGTTCCTAAATAAGAGGATCTGCCATTTGGATGCGTTTAAAATCAAAAAAGATTTTAAAAATGAATCAGAATATCAATAGTTTGGATTTGAGGTTTTTTATCCGACTCCTATTTCTATTTAACTTATTTTTGCTATAAGAATTGGTCCTATGTAAAACTTGTTAGTATAAAAGTTGTAGATATTATTGAAAACATGTAAAATAAATGTAATTATATTTGATAGTTTAAGAATTGACGAAGTTATGGATTTTTTTCTTTTTCCACCCCCCCCCCTTTTTTTTTCGTTTTTAATTTTTTTTCGTCAGTAAAAGTTGGTCCTATCAAAAAATTGTAAATACAAACCTTTTAGATAATTGTGAGAACATTTATAAAGAATTTAATTGTATTTGATATCTTAAGAATTGACGAAGTTCTGAATTTTTTTGTTTCAAAAACCCTGTTTTTTTTTGTCTCTTGAACCCATTTTTAACTTTATCGAAAATTTGTCATGCATAAACTTTCGGCCCATTTTTTAGAAGTAATACAGTGAAACCTCCAAATAAGGGACACTCCGAATAAGGGACACCTCTATTTAAGGGACAAAACTTCTGGTCCCAGTCCCTCGGTATAGGACGTGTAATGTATTTACCTCTGAATAAGGGACACTTCAAAATGAGACTAAAGAGAATGGTTTTTGAGTTTCAGATAATGAAGTAGTTTCTGATGAAAATGAAAACACAGATTTTTGTGAACTTTTCAAACAGATAGACAATCATGTTGATACAGAGGCATACGACACTATTAACGACCATTTATTTACCCACAATTCTGATTCAACATTAGTGCTTTTATCCGCATTGAAAGTAATGATGAAAATTGTGAGGATGATTCTGAAAGTGGAGAATAAAAGAAAATTGTGAAATAAAGAAGATTACATGTGCTTTTAAGCTGTTCTCAAATCCAAAAAAGCAACTTTTAAGACATATATTTTAATTAATTTTTCTCCGGAAATGCAAGTTTTATCTGGAAACTAGCAGATTTTGTTGTTCAGAAAATATGTAATCGACCAATTTTTTCTATTTTTTTTTTCCAAATGCATTAAGATCTTTCAGAAAATATCAATGTGGGCGTTTTGAACCGAATTTCCATGCGAAAGAAAAATAACTACTCAAGAAAGGATAAAAAAGTCTTTGTCACATGATAAAAATCACTTATTACTAACAGGTAATTTATTTTTCAAAAAATTGAAAATACAGTTCAATTGCAAATCGCTTCCATAATCAAGCATTCCAATTTTATACCTTTCAATTAAAAAAAATGAATTTGTAATAAGCCAAAACATTTTCCACTAGCTAAGTAGAGCAGTTGATAGATTTGTTGTATTAAAATGCGCAAAACAGTTGAATATATTTTTTTTCTTTGATAAATACTGCTGGTAATGAAGAACTAAAATTTATAAGTATGGTAAATGAACACTTGAAAGGTTTATACTAAAAAATTGAAGTTTGCAAAACAATTTCTTTTGATTGTTACTTCCAAGTAAAATTCTTTCTAATGTTTTTATACTTTTTGCTGCATGTATACAGTTTACATAAAAAATACAAATCAATAATTCTACAAATCATGTAATGATTTAGTAATTAATTGAAAATTTTAATTAATTCTCTTTTTTATTTTTGTTGATTAACATAATTTATATACATTTCGGGTCATTTAAGGAGTATCATCTTTAATGTTTTGCTATTTTTATATCCTTTAGAACGATTAATTAAAAAAATAATAAAAACTCCGAATAAGGGACACCTCTATTTAAGGGACAAAATTTCCAGTCCCATAGGTGTCCCTTATTTGGAGGTTTCACTGTATAAGCTTTAAACTGATTCGATATATATTTTATTTAAGAAGTTATCGCGTTTTTTCGGTTTTCACATAAACTCTTTCTATTTTCACCACCTTTGTCCGATTTTGCCCATTAACGAACTCATCCGAGAATTTATAACCCTTGATTCTATGTATCAGTTTGGAGGAGATTGAAGTAGAATTATAGAACTTATCGTGTCCAGAAGAAATTGATATATATATATATATACTTATATGTGTAAACTTTTTTACTGATGGTAGTTTTGAGGTCTAGAGGTCATGATCGGCGAAGATCTGCAAAAATTTTTCAGAAATCATACATTCACACAGGAGCGACCGCAATAGGTAGTACAGTAAAACCTCTAAATAACGGACATCTTGGGAACGCAGAAATTGTCCGCTATTCGGAAGTGTCCGCTATTGGGAAAACCTCAGAGATTCAAAAACCGTAAGAAAGTAATGCTTAACATTTCATTGCCGAAACGTCAGTGAAGGCTTACTTTGGAGACACGAAATTTTTTGGATTCTGTCTGTCTGTCTGTTCCGCGATAACTGACGTAAAAAGCATTCGATTGGCTTGAAATTAAGTGGGTATATTAGTGAGACACTGGGATTAAGCTGTATAGTTTTTTGTTAGATTTGATTCATTCGTTCGGAAGATATAGAATATTTTATTTCGCGCAATAATGCTTTTTTATGGCAAATCCAATTATTTTGAATTTTTTTTTTCCTGAGAGAAAATGACACATTTGATTAATGGAATTCAATGATAAATGAATACTAAAATTTACCAGTTAAATTATTCGTATTGCTTTGAAATTTTGTCAACGCATTTGTCAGACTTTTAAAATTATTACTGAAAATTTTGGAATTTTTTTATAAATGTGTTCCAATAATATAAACTAATTTGTTTTAGAGATTTACTTATTTCAAATGCATTTATTTCATTTTCTTTATTTTCTCTTAATGGTTGCTAAGCAACCATTCATCTTAATCCTTATCCTTATAATGTTATAAATTTGAAAGTGTGTACGAAAATTTAAATGAAGTCAACATCAAAACTGATGAATTAATGATGAAACTGATGATGTATCTTTGCGTATAAATATAACATAGCCCAAAAAAAAAACTTAGGCCATGTTTTATTAATTTTATTCAAATATTTTCCTTAATGATTCAAAATTTCCTTACTTTTCATACAGAATCAATAGATATTTTTAAAATAAAATTCAACCAATTTCCTTTATTGTTGAAAAAAAAAAATCAAAATTTGGAATAATAGTTTTTTAACAGCAATAAGTTTCAATTGAGCAATTTCCATTCGAAAAATTAAATTAAGAAAAAAAAAATATGACGTCAAAATTAAAATAACTATAGATATAGTACTTTTTGTTAAATATTAAACACGGATATTTATTTCGTTAATAAGAATTTTTCGACAAAAATGGGGGTATAATTAGAAGTAAAAGAAATAAAAAAGAATTATGTTTTTAATAAATATTTCACTTAGTAAAATATGACGTCATAATTGAACAAAAACAGGTATTTTATAGTAGTCGTTAAATATACAAGAAACATGGATATCAATAACTCATGAATAATAACGTCATTGCCGAAACTTCAGTGAAGGCTTAATTTGGAGACACGAAATTTATTGTTTTTCATCTGTCAATCTGTTCTTCTGTATGTCTCTCTGTCCCGCTATAACTGCCACAAAATGCAATCAAAACTTTTTTTTTTTTTTTTTTTTGGAAACAAAATTGCAAGACTCTAGATTACTGAGTTTACACTTACAAAAGTTCTCGATACATCAGGTTTAGGTGTTTGTGGTTGGCAGGCATGTAGAAATATGAGGATAATGAAAAATGTTTGTCCAAACTGTTACTTATCCTTATAAATCAAAATGTATAATGCAAGATATACAATAACCATTAGCACAATTATTAGAAAATGACAAATTTAAATTAAGTGAGGCTCGGGAGCTTCAGGGGGGCGGAGCCCCCCTGAAGAAATCTATTATGTTATAATAAAGAAAACAAAAATAATAGATCATGAAAATTTCAGAATATCCTAACATAACTAAATTTTTAATTTACCGCTTTTGATGGCTGAAAACTTCTAATTCTTATTTTACTCTTATAAATAATTACGTAATTTGAAAATTTTAAATTACAATTTCCAGGAAGTTGAATATTACCCAAAGTGTGTTTTTAAAAAAAAAATATGAACAAAGCTGACGTTGAGGCTCCTGATCTGCAGATCTACTAATTAACTGACTGTTATATTGAATCATACCTAAAACCTCTGTTACATGATTAATCAAAAATGAAAATTATTTTTTAACACATTCGCTGCCGATCACGCGCCAGCGCGCGATATGGTGCCAACGTTAAGGGGCCACACACGCGCCAGCACGTGATGTGGAGTGATGTCTCAATAGCCAATCACGCTCTGGCGCGGGAAAATCTTTCACTGATTCTTTGTTATAAAAAGTAAATCGGCTTCTGGGAAAAACCCACTTCTATAGTGCGGCATTAACTATCATCACATCTTCACGTAAGCGGCAGCGAACGTGTTAAGCAATGGGACTGAAATAAAATTGTACACACCTTTATACACTATTTATTACATTCTTATGAAAAAAACCTGTTACAAAAGTTAAGTTTTGCTTGCGATTACATGTAATTTGTTTTTCAAAGTGACATTATTGAACATTATAAAATTCTGGGCGGGCAGGGGAATTGCACTTTTTGACTGTTAAAAGCATAAAATCTCTAAATTTTCCAGGGGAATATTTCAATGCTCTGGAAGATGTCCCTTCTGGGCAACCTCTTCAACACTGAACGTAGGGGGGGGGGACACCTTCCCCAGTCCATTTATCTGTGATTACTAAATTTCCTGATAAATTTAGCGGCCTTTTTACTTTTTTTTCATTTTTTTCTGCAAGAAAATACTTTTTCATCCTTTATCGCCGTAAATAGTAGACGCTATTCGGAATGTCCGTTATTCAGATGTTAAACATACAAAAATTTAGGTTTTGGGAGTGGGGATTGGAAAATTGTCCGTTAAATAGAGGTGTTCGATATTCGGGAGTGTCCGTTATGGAGGTTTTACTGTATTTCATACGAAATCTGCTTAATTCACGCCTTTTCCGCGGCCCTTAGACAAAATTCACGTCTTTTTCGTGGCCTTTAATTAAATTCGCGTCCTTTCGTGTGGCCCTTCAATAAAAATCACGTTTTTTGCGTTGCTTTGTCGAAATTCGCTTTTTTGTGAACCTCTTTGGTGGAATATGTGCTTTTTTAGCGATCTTTTGTCGAAATTCCTTTTTTTTCCACGTCCCCCTTGACGAGATTCGCGTTTTCTCCGTGGCTCTCTGAAAATTCTTATTTTTTGCAATTTTTAAAAGAAATTTGCATTTCTTCTGAACTTTTTTCGCGAAATTGGCATTTTTTCTACGATTTTTTGTCAAAATTTGCCTTTTCTCGCAGTTTTTTTACCGAAATTCTCAATTTTTCAGGAGTTTTTTTGACGAAATTCATGTTTTTCCGTAATCCTTTGTCAAAATTTGCTTTTGTTTTGAGATTCTTTATCTAAAATTGCATTTTTTGCGACTTTAAGATGAATTCGTGTCTTTTGGGATCCTACCACATAATTCGTGCATTTTCGCGTATTTTAATGAAATTTGCTATTTTTCCGTAGCTTTTTCACAAATTTCGCTTTGACTGCGGTTCTTTACGAAACTCGTTTTTTTTGTGTGTGTGTGATCCTTAGATGTAATTCGCATTTTTTTCCGCTCCCCCTTGACGGAATACGTGTTTTTCGCGATCTTTAGTCAAAATTCGCGTTTTTTTGCGGGGATGAAATTTGCCATTTCTACGCGGTCCTTTGACAATTCTCATTTTTTCACAATTCTTTTTCGAAATTTGCGTTTTTAATGCAGTTTCTTGACAAATTTCACTATTAAACTCTATCCCTTTGACGAAATTCGTGTTTTTTCCACGATAATTTGTCGAAATTGCATTTTCCGGAGCTTTTTGACGAAATTTACGCTTTTTCCGTGACACTATGACAAAAGTTTATCCCGCGATCTTTTGTCAAAATCTGCGTTTTTTCTGCAACTTTTAGGCGAAATTCATATTTTTGTGATCCTATGTCAAAATTTCCGGATTTTTCCTTAGCTCATTCACAGAATTCGCTTTTATTGCGGTCCTTTTGCGAAATTTACATTTTTTTGCGATCCTTAGACGTAATTCGCGTCTTTTCCATGGTACGTTGACCGAATACGCGTTTTTTCTCGATCCATTGTCGAAATTTATGTTTTTTTTCCCGTGGTTCTTGGACGACATTCCTGTTTTCTCCGCGGTTTTTCTGCCAATTTTCATTTTTTTCGCGATATTTTGTCGAAATTTGCGTCTTTTTCGAATCTTCTTGACAAAATTCGCGCGTTTTCTCCGACCATTTGACAAATTCGTGTTTTTTTCAGGGATCATTTTTCAAAATTTGCGTTTTACCGCAGCTTTTTAGACGAAATTCGTCTTTTTTCGCAGCTTTTTGACGAAATTCGTCTTTTTTCGCAGCTTTTTGACGAAATTCGTCCTTTTTAAACGATCCTTTGTCACAATTTGAGTTTTTCTGCAACTTTTAGACAAAATTTGCGTTTTATCGGGATTTTTTGTCGAAATTCACGCTATTTCCGCGCCATCCTTGGTAGAATACGATGTTTTTTTTTTTCGCGTTGATTTGTGCAAATTCATGTTTTTTTTACGCGGCCGCTTGATGAAAATTGTTTTTATTTCTGCAGCTGTTTTGAAGAAATTCCCTTTTTTTCACTGCTCATTAGACGAAATGTGCGTTTACATCGCGGTTATTTGACAAAATTGCGTTTCGCCCAATCATTTCACGTAATTCGCGTTTTCTCTGAGATCATTTGACAAAATTTGATCTTTTCTTTTCGCGATCCTACGATAATATTCACGTTTTTTACGGCACATTGACAAAATTCGCATTTCATCCACGTCCCTTTGACGAAATTCGTATTTTATTCACAACTCTTTCACAAAATTTGCCTATTTTCTGCGGCTCTTTGACAAAACTCTGAATTTTTGCACAAACCTTTAAAGAAATTTAAGATATTTTTGCGAACGTTTGGCGAAATTTATTTTTTTGCACCGAACATTTATCAAAAACGCTTTATATTTGATAAGCCTGAATTTTTGGACTGATGACCGACTTTTTTAATTTTCAAAACCTTATATCTCTAATTTTCGTAAAATTCGCAACAGAATCAGTCTCTTCCTCCCATTTCCCCCTCTGGCTACAGCCTTGTTCTCTTGTTCTCAAAAATGATTTCTGCTTACACACAGTTTAACATGTTTCGTAAGATATTGAACATTATGGAAATTTAAATCAATCTCTCCCCACGAAATAAATTCATGGGTACACAACTGCTGCCAGTCGAAAATCAGTATTTTTAAGTACTTCCGTCAGTATTTGACTTTAAAAGTTTAAAAATGAAAGCGGAGGAAAAACCTCTTAGGAAAGAATTTTGAAAGAAAAGAAAATGTTAAAGCTTGCTCTTTATTTATTTAATGGATTTAATATCTGAACATTTATTTCTAAAAACGAATTCAAAGAACATCGTTGTTGATGATATTACTCTCGAGATTTTAAACGAGAAAAAGTGCTGTTATAAAAATATGTAGTATTACGCAGAATTAAAATTGTTTCTTTCTCTAAATATCAATATTTATACCTTAAAAAATATTATTTTCTAGTTATTCAATGTTTTTCTACGGATATATGAAAAATAATAAAAGAAGAAGATAACCTTCTGATTGGTTTGAGAATCTGGCCACAAATTTCATGGAGTATAAATACTGAATTTTTGGCGTCTTTTAGCCATTTTCATTCGGGCACTCGACAGTGTATCATCGATGTATATACTTTGTTCTTAAAACCACTGTCGGTAGTTGTTCTTCATCTTCATTATTTTAGTAAGCATTTAATTTTATTATTAAATGAACAATCTGATCTAATTTTAGGATATTCTGATCATTTCATAATTTTGATTGTTATTTAGTTGATAATTTTAGCCGATGTTTTAAGATTACACCGCTGCGTAGTTAGATCTTTAAATCGTCAATCCATTTGAATCATCCCGAATTTAAAGTCATTTATAGCTTTAAATTATGTAATGTATATTTTATGCCTTTTGGAAAAAGTTGTATTGTGAAACTTCATTTAATTTGGGAAAAAAAAATTTTAAATAGAAAATAACTTATTTATCGTGTTACGTTGTCTCTATAAATCTTACGCAAAAAGAGATCAGTTTAATACCTCATTTAATATTGTAATTTTTTTATATGCATTTATTTTGGATGATTTTAATAACTTATTTTCATATAATTTTTTGATGTATGTTTAAAATCTGCATCTAAAAAGATATTCGGCTAGTTAAATCTTTTCAAAAAAATTTTCAACAAATCAAATGCAAGTTATTAAATTCGTCTTCCTTTTTTTTTTTTTTTTCTTTGGTAACTTGCCATTCCGCTTAAGTATTTTTTATATAAATAACGCTAGTACTATATTGTACAAAATGGCGACTTTGGGACGCCATCTTCATCGCCATATTGGGCGAGTTGGAGCGAAGCCAACCATATTGTATTTGTGCGACGAGTTTGCTGATTTATAATTCAGTCTGGATAATTTACTCCGTAAACTAACTAAGGATGCACCGAATATTCAGTTAGGCCGAATATCAGTATTCGGCTGAATCCAATACTTAATAAAATCTTTTAAAACACATTAAAAACTTTTCACAATTTTTAATTAGAAAGAAAATCTAATAGAATGTTTATACATTATTTGTTGTTTGTAAAGTATAACATAAGAAAATTAACCAGGAGAGGGATTAAAATGGGGATTTTATTAGGATTCTTCTTGGGAATAAATGATATGCATATGAAAGTTCCTAAATTTTATTAAGTAAATAATCTTTCTTGCTTTTTCCAAATAAGTCCTTAAACAAGAAAGAAAAACTTTTGGAGATAAGTAATAGCGATCAAGACTGTCAATTTTTGTTCATGAAACAATCATAATCGCTTATTGAGTCATAAGTACATTGCATTTCATTTCATTCTTGATCAAACTTGTGCTTTCGTTTGTTGCATTAACAATTAAATACCATAACTATATTTTCAACTCTCATGCTTTCATTTCTGTAAAATAATATGATATGGAAGAGTGGAAAATGCCCCATTCATAAAAGAAATAGGAGCTACACATTAATTTATTCAGAATTAAGTTGAAAGTGTTTGTACGAAAAAATTTGCTTTGAGGTATTTATACAGGACAATTGTAAGACTGTAAAGTTCGACCATTTTTTTTTTCATTATTTCTGCTTGATTTTAAAATGTTTGGTTATTATTAGATTTTATCGAGAATATCTGTGCCATATTTATGGGCTGCTATACTCTTTAAAACTAATGTATTTCGGAAGGCTTAAACTGATCATTTTATTTAAAACACTCAAGTTTTAATGTCTAGTGTTTGGGAGGGGGGGGGGCGTAGTGACCCAAAAATGTGAGAATGTTTTTTTTTTTTTTAGAACTTGTGTGTATCAATTGCTACAAGCTCCTAAAGTGCTAGCCTTTCTTTAATAGTTATAAATTCATTTTGTCACTTGTTGCCTTTTAATTGGCATAACTTTATTCTAAACGATGAGTAAATTATGGATGTATGTTAAGATTATATTAGTTTGTAATATGCCATATCTTTTTATGCCAACTCTAGTAAATTAATTTGCACTGTCAGTTCCGACTGAGTGGTTGAACTTAATTAAAATTTTCGCCCCTCTCATTTGTTTATTTTGTAATTTTTGGTTAAAAAAAACTGCCAATTATCTCGGTAACTTCTGTAAATGTAAATATTAGTTCATTTGCTCTGTTAAAAGACTACTTCAGTGAAGTGGAAAGACCTGTTTTCTAATTCTACTATGAAAAAAAAATTTTTGAAAATGTTTTTTTTGTGTTGGATACCTGTAATTAATACAAAAGCCTTTTTTTTTTTACTTTTTCAATTTTGTTTGGAATCTTTTTTTTTTTTTTAAAGTGGAAGCATCTAAATAAAAGTAATCAAAATATAGAGTAAAAATTGTCTTTGTGCAGATCTAGCTCAGCTATAGAGTGCCACAAGATTAGCAATAAAGCCTTTGTGCGACTTAAAGTAATGAAAGATAATTGGCAGTTTAGTTCATTAACACTATTTTCACAATCTTTTTCTTTCTTCCAGTTTACTAGTCATTGTGTCATCAAACATCTGTGCTACCATGTCGCAACAGTTTTGTTTAAAGTGGAATAACCACATGAATAATATGATGGACGTGTTTAAAAACTTGCTATCGACCGAAGCTATGGTCGATGTCACACTAGCCTGTGATGGGCTGAGCTTAAAAGCGCACAAAATAGTTCTTTCAGCTTGCAGTCCTTTCTTCCAGTCCTTGTTTTTAGAAAATCCCTGCAAGCACCCTATTGTGATACTTAAAGACATGAAATATACAGAGCTCAAAGCTATTATAGAGTTTATGTATCATGGTGAAGTTAATGTTGCTCAGGACCAGTTATCAGCTCTAATGAAAACTGCAGAAACATTAAGAGTAAAGGGTTTGGCCGAAGTGACGAACGAAAAAAATCAATCTGGTGATGAATCGTCACATCGGTCAGTTTCTAGGACAGGTACGCCTCCTCCAAAACGGAGAAGAGGCAGAACGCGGAAACGGTCAATAAGTGACCAAAGTGATGACGGAGCCTCTGAACCAAAAATCAAACAACCAGACTCTGATATAGAGGAGTTATCTGGTGATATGGACCCTAGTACTCCCTATTCAACTGCTTCAACAGTGCCTTTACAATCCCATAGTACAAATTCCTTCCACAAATCTCAGCAAGACCAGCCGGTTGAACAAGGTGCTGACGAAAGCTTTGCACCAGAAGAAAAATTTGGTGTTGAGCCTAGCAAGTTACTAGAACAAACCTTAACAACAGATGATGTAAGTTTAAACTTTAAAATTCTAACTGCTATTTGCACACTTAGATAAATGCTTAGTTGTTTGTACTTCTCATTTTAGTTACCGAGGCGGTCGGGTCGATCATCTGTACAGTCATCAAACATGGAGCTGCAAAGGCGGCCCCGAAGTAGCACAGATCATTCCACTAGTTTAGTTCCAGTCACATCCACACCTATGTCATCAGACGCCTTAGTAGTTGCCAATCAACAGCCTGAAAGTCCACCAGGTAAAATATCTATAAATCCATATCAACTATTTGTAACTGATACCTAGTTCTTGATTATAAAAATTTAACATAGCTATGCAGGGGTGGTATTCCAATCATCCTGTAAGAACAAATCTATACTAGACATGGGTACAAGTTCTCGGTCTTTTAAAAGTCCCCGAGGACGGAAGCGATATAGAACTGTATAACTCTGACCATAAAAAATGATCATGAAAATTACGTGTTTTTCGCCAAAAGATAGTGGAACAAGACATTATTTTTTTTGTCAAAAGTTTATGAATAAAATGCATACATGCTACTTTTCCGCAGAATTCTGCTTTTTCGGCGACGAATTTTATTATCCCTGGGATCGATGCAAATATGTATTAAAATTTCTTGACATTTATATGTAGGGGGGGGGGGTAACGATGAAATACAACAAAAAACGCGAGTACAAACCGCGCTAAATTAAGCAAATTTCTTCAAAGATTGCAAGAAAAAAAAATGTAAATTTCTCCAAAAAATCTCAAAAAAAAAAACTTAAATCATCAAACAATCGTGGAAAAAATACTATTTTCTTCAGAGGATGGCGGGAAAAAACACTATTTTTGTTAAATGATCACAAATAAAACGCGATTTTCGTGAACAGGTTGCAGAAAAACTCAAATTTTGTCAAATCATCGTGATAAATACTCGTATTTTATTGAAAGATCGTGGAAAAAGTTCGAATTTTGGCAAAAGATCGCGGAAAATACGGAAATTTTGACGAAAGATCGCAGAAAATGCGCATGTCAACTAAAGATCACGGAATATATGCATATGTTGACAAATATCGCGGAAAACACGCAAATTTTGACGAAAGATTGCAGAAAACACGCAAATTTTGACGAAAAAGGGTGAGAAAACCCCCGAATTTCGATCTTGGAGAAATGCAAATTTCATTAAAAAAGCTGTGGGAGAAAAGTGCGATTTTTGTAAATTGGCCGCATAAAAACGCTAATTTTGATAAGAAATTGCAGAAAAAAGATTTCGCCAAAAGTTTGTGAAGCCGTAAAAGTTCAGCTTTTTCCTTGTTGAGCCCGTAGCATGTCTGAAAATGGTATTTTTGTCAAATGATCGTGAAATAGGCATTATTTCTGTCAAAAAAAATGCTATTTCATTCAAAAGGAAAAGTTTTTCGTCAAAAGATTGTGGAATAAATAATGATTCCTGTCGATGGATCTCGAGAAAAACATTATTTACGTCAAAGAATCGTGAAAATGAAACTGTCTCTGTCAAGGAATCGGGGGGGGGGGGGGGGGACTCAATTTACTCAAATGATAGTGAAAAAAAGGCTTTCTGTCAGAATTGCAGAGAAAATGAGATTTTTGTCAAAAGATCAAGGAAAAGACTTTTTCATCAATCTTTATAAGTGGTATGACTTTTTATTTTATTCCTGATATGTGATTTTTGTCAAAAGATGCAGGAAAAAGTGCCAATTCTGTCAAAATGTCGCAAAAAAGGCACTTTTTCTTCAAAGAATAGCAAAATAAACGAGATTCCTGTCGAAGGATCATGAAAATGACGCAGTCTCAAAGAATTGCGAAAGACTATTTTCGTCAAATAATAGCAGAAAAAACATTTTTGTCAGCATTGCAGAGAAAACTTTTATTTTTTGTCAAGGGAGTGAGAAAAGACGTGAGTTGTGTCAAAAGATTGTGGAAAAGACTAATTTTGTCATACGATCGTGGGGGGGGGGAAGCAAATTTCGTCTAACAATCGGGGAGTGGGGGGGGGGGGTGATTCAAAATATTTTCAGTCCTAGTAGAATTTTAAGCTTGCACCCATAATACTAGACGTCTGAAGTCTTGCTTATGGGAACATTCTTTCAATGCTCATTTTTTGCTTGCTATGGGTATAAGTAGGGATGGAGAGTATTTGGTTTGGCCAAACATCAAACTATTCAGCCAAATCAAATACTTAATAAAACTTTTAAAACACATTTTTAAAAACTTTTCACAATTTCTACTTTTAACTGTCAATTTATAAATATATTTGCCGAAACGTCAGTGAAGGCTTACTTTGGAGACACGAAATTTTTTTGTGTCTGTCTGTCTGTCAGTCTGTCTGTTCCGCGATAACTTCCGTAAAAAGCATCCAATTGGCTTGAAATTAAGTGGGTATGTTAGTGAGGCACTGGGATTAAGCTGTATAGTTTTTTGTAAGATTTGGTTCATTCGTTCGAAAAATATAGAATATTTTATTTTGCGCAATAATGCTTTTCTATGGCAAACCAATGATTTCCATTTTTTTTTTCTTGAGAGAAAATGTCACATTATGATAAATGGATGCTGAAATTTACCGGTTAAATTATTCATATTGTTTTGAAATTTTGTCTATTCATTTGTCAGATTTTTAAAATTATTACTGTAAATTTTGGAGCTTTTTTATAAATGTATTCCAAAAATATAAACGAATTTGTTTTAGAGACTTCCTTATTTCAAATGCTTTTATTTCATTTTCTTTATTTTCTCTTAATGGTTGCTAAGAAACAATTCATCCTAATCCTTATTTTTATAATGTTATAAATTTGAATGCGTGTAATTATTAAACGCGAAAATTTAAATGAAGTCAACGTTAAAACTGATGAATTAATGTCTTTGTATCTTTGTGTATAACTATAGCATAGCCCAGAAAAGAACATAGGCTATGTTTTATTGATTTTATTCACATATTTTCCTTAATAATTCAAAATTTTCTACTTTTTCATGCAGAATCAATAGCGATCTTTTAGATAAAATTTAAACAATTTCCCTTATCGTTGCCAAAAAAAAAAATCAAAAGCTGGAATAATTTGTCAACGGCAATAAGTTTCAATTGAGCAAGTTCCATTCGAAAAATTAAACTAAGAAAAAATAAATATGACGTCAGAATTAAAATAAAAATAAATATAGTACTTTGTTAAATATTAAACACGGAAATTTGTTTCGTTAATAAGAATTCTTCTGACAAAAATGGAGGCATAATTAGAAGTGAAAGAAATAATTTTTATTTTTTATTTTTAACAAATATTTCACCTGATAAAATTTGACGTCATAATTGAAATAAAACAGGTATTTTATAGTAGTCGTTAAAAATATAAGAAACATGGATAGCAATAACTCATGAATAATGACGTCATTGTCGAAACTTCAGTGAAGGCTTATTTTGGCGACACAAAATTTGTTTTACCCCTCTCAGTCTGTTCTGACTGTCTGTCTGTCTGGCCGCGATATCTGCCACAAAATGCAATCAAAACTTCTTTTTTTTCGGAAACAAAATTGTAAAACCCTAGATTACTGAGTTTACACTTTCAAAAGTTCCTGATACATCAGATTTAGGTGTGGACAGGTATGTAGTAGTATGAGGATAATGAAAAATGCTTATTAAAACTGTTACTTATCCTTATAAATCAAAATGTATATAGAAATACAAGATATACGATAACCATTAGCAAATTGATAGAAAGTTACAAATTTAAGTTTAATGAGACTACGGGGGGTTCAGGGGGGCTCCGCCCCCCTGAAGAAATCTACTATGTTATAATAAAAAAACAAAAATAATAGATCATGAAAAATTCAGAATATCCTAACATAACTAAATCTTTAATTTAACGCTTTTTGTGGCTGAAAACTTCTTATTCTTATTTTATTCTTATAAATAATTACGTAACTTAAAAATTTTAAATTACAGTTTCCAGGAAGTTGAATATTACCCAAAGTGTGTTTTAAAAAAGAAATGATGTGCAAAGCTGACGTTGAGGCTCTTGATCTGCAGATTTACTAGTTAAAATAATTTGAAAGAATCATATTTAAATAAAATAGAATGTTTTTACATTATATAAGTATTTTCAACTTTCATGCCTTGTTTTCTGTAAAATATGGGAAGTGTAGAAAATGCCATCATTCATAAGAAAAGAATTAAAAGTTTTTCTTGGACTATTTTTTTCATTGTTTCTTTTTGATTTCATAATGTTTGTTTTAATTCGTAGAAGAAACCATTTAAAATTAATCAAAAGTCTCAATTGTGCTTCTTAAGTAACTCGGCAATTTTTTTTTTTCAATACTAAATGTTTTTATTAAAAAAAACTCTTGTTTACCAAAATCTAGTTTCTTTTAATAAATATTATACAAAATTGTTTTAAACTTTGAAATACAAAAGTATTTGGAAAGCCGGACAATTACTATTTGGTTCAGCTGTCGGCCGAATATTCGGTATTCAGTCAAAATCACTATTCAATGCATCCCTAGATAAAGAACTGTCAAAAGCCTATTTAAAACATTTTGAATGCTTCCATAGGTTGATTTTTACATGACTAGATAAGCACTCAATTTAATCTTGCTCTATGTGATTGATAAGAAATGGAATTGTATGTTTACTATTATGTACTATTCAGGGATTATATATTCTTGAGACTTCAGTCTGAATTTCAGACTTTTCTTAAATTTTTAAAGAAATTTCGCCAATTTCTGCCCAGGGTTCGATTTAAGCGGTATCTCATCGCAATTTGCAATTCAAATTTAACTATAATGCGATCCAAGAAATGCATTAAATCGCAATCATTGTGATGCATATTTCCCACACCCTTTGTTATGTCATGTACACTTAATGACATACGTTGTGTTTTCACTCTCCCCAAGTATTTATTTACAATGGAAGTACAGCGAGACGCCATTGCTGGGTGCAGTTTTCCCAGTAAACACATGATTTGTTCCCTCTAAAATGAACACTAACTGTTACGATCCTTTTACTTTATAATGCTTTAAAAAAAAAAAGAAAAAAAAATTGTAAATTTTTAAGATTTAAAAGTTACGTTAGCTATTTTTTACTTGCTATACAAAAGTGTAACTGCTATTCAAAACTGACGCAACTTTCTTTTTCTAAATCGACCCCTGTTTCTGCCTAATTCTTTCTAACAGTTTCTTTTTAATTTGCTAAAAACTAAATTGTATGTAATATAAATCTTAATAGCACTTATGTCGTTCGCAGTTTCGGATTTTTTACTTTTTTGTTGAACCTTATCCCTGAATCCTAACTATTGTTTTTATAAAATTTTTAGTAAGGTATGTAATAATCTTAATACTGTAAAACATCTATAATTTTTAAATAATACTTCATTTGCTGTTGCATTTTTTTTTTTTTTCCTAATGAGATATAAAAATCGAAGTCAGCTGCTATTTTTGCTATGTTGAATTGTACTAGAAATTTTAACCATAAGAGCTTAATCGTTTGATGGCTATGCAGTGCATGCTTCCCGATTTAAAGTCAAAATAAGCTCAGCATTGCTATCGCACTGTAATTTCAGTGAGTCACTGCATGTGATTTTGCTGCTCTTTTTTATAACAAAACTGAGTACTTATGTAACGTCACCACAGTTACAGATTTGGCAGTTTTTAATCTACACCTAAATTTTTTTTGCGACAAATCATAAAACACAACATTTTCAAAATTCAAAACACTATATTTAAAAACAAAGTAACATATTGGATTTCTTATTGGATTTATTTCAAAGGAAGAGGGTGGCTGAGAGGTTCGGACCTCTCAACTGGTAGACGGCAGGTGCTGGGTTCGAACCCAATCGTGGCTGTCGGCCTAACCGTTTGGAGTTTTTGTGGTTTTCTTCGAACCTTGCGTAAATACGGGTTAGGTTCCCTTAGCAAGACCCCCACGAAGGGCACTCCCCCCCCCCCCCCAGGTCCTATATCCCTAGCGCAGATAATCGGACGTCAAAAATCAACCAATCAAAGGAAGAGGTGGCATACGTTTTTGTCTGGGACAATTTTCTCTTGGTTTTAAATTTTTTCATTTAAATCTTTATGATGCCATACTACTTGTAAAGATTCCTGTGATTAAACTCGCAAGAATTTTATTTCTTTTAATATATTTAAGTGGACTAATTTAGAAAGTTTATTTAAATGAAAAAATACATTGTTTTTTTAAATTGTGATTCCGTCATTTTGAAAAATATTAAAATGATGATATAATCATGACTATGCATGATATATGAAAATAAAACGTGTAAGTTATTTAAAATTGCATTGCAATTTAAATATTTTTAATAGACATAGTAAAGCTCTTAAGAAATAGCTAGTGTACAAATTTCAACAAGTAGTACAGACTACTTAAGAGCCAAGTTGCATAAAAGAAACATCCTTATAACTCCAAATAATCATTAACAATTTAGTCTCATTAAATGTCTCATTTCCAATTAAAATATATCTTTTTGAATTGAAATTTGAATGAAATACATGGTCATGAAAAATAGAAGAATGTTGGAAACAGGATTACAAATATCTCTGCAACTAATAATTGTATTGACTTCGTTTTTTATGCAAAATTGGTCTGATTTTTTTTTATAGTCCACTCATTAAAATAAAAATTTGAAATTTTTTTATAAACCTTTCATCAGAACAAGATTTTAGTCTTCCAGGGAAAAAAAAAAAAAATCTGGATAATCAAAGTTACTAATATCAGTCTTTGTCCCATTGCATGCTAAATACATACAAAATTTCAAGTCTCTATCTCAATTTGTTTCGGAGGTAGAGCATTGACAGACAGACAGCTCAGAAAAAAAAACTAAAATGTTTTTTAGTATCTAAAGCAGGGTTGGGTTTCTGACGTCAGAAACTGGTTTAAACTGTCAGAAACTGGTTTAAACTGTCAGAAACTGGTTTAAACTGTCAAAAATGTGTAATGCGCTTCAAATATTTTAAGAACAAGACAGAAACATTGAGTAATTTTTTATTTAAAATTAATTATACTGTAATTTAATAATTACAAAAAAATTAAATTACTTTAATTGCAATAAAACATTGTTTTTTAGAATATTCAAACAGAAGAAAATGATTTTGTACAGTTAATAATCTGGATCAATTTTACCCCACAGCATCCTATAAGTACTTAACCAATTTAGCACATTTATTTACACCCAAATGGTTTATGAGTTTAGAGTGTATGAAGCCAAAGTTACAAAATACTCTCTCAATTGGTGCTGAGCTAGCAGGGCTTGATAACAGAAGCATTGCTAGTTGAGCAAGTTTGGAGGCAGGCCAAATTTTCATATTTATGACCAAAAAAAAAATTTTTTTTCCGTAAATAATATACCATACAGTAAAAGTGAATTTTTAATATTTCATCTAATATTGTATGTTTGTGACCAGGGCTCGAAAAATCTATTGCCCGACATGCCCGGGGCATGTAAAATTATCGATCCGGCATGTATTATTTTTATCAACATGCCCGAACGGGCATGTATTTTTGAAAGTACCACATTTAAATTTAAATAGGTTGGCATAAGCTAAATCATGAAGAAGAATGATCAAACTTCGTAAATTAATGGACGCCTTACGAAAAGTAGACATTTTATTTACAATACAATCGGTCAGCGCCGGAATACGACTGAGCTTTCGTCAAAACAAGTGAAAATAGAAGAGGAGCATAGCCTCTGCTGCGCACATCCGTTGCGCGTACACACCTTTTCTCCGATGGAACGGCAGAGAAAGACTCTCCGCTAGCCGCTACCGCATTGGCTACCAGGATAGAACGTCACTCACGTAACTAAGTGCCGTGATCGCCGATGTACCAGTGATTCTTTAATAACGGTTTTCAAAAGTTATGGAGCAACATATTTACCCGCGCAGCAATGGCGGCTCGCATAATGTACGCTATATTTTTATGATTTTATGGACTATGAATATGATATATAAAAAATACCAGCTTTAAAGTTACAATCACAAAACTTAGAAGTACAAAAAAGTTGGGCATGTAAATTTTTTATTCGGGCATCTATTTTTCCCTACCACATGCCCGACTGGGCATGTAATTTTTTTCAAATTTTTCTAGCCCTGTTTGTGACAGATGTTTAATGAGAAATTTTACAGATCAGTGTAGTATTTGAGGTTTCTGACAAGGTTTTTGACAAGAGGTTTTAGCCATGACTGTTTAAACCACGGTTTTAACTGGATAAAACCACGCACTGTCAAAAACTTGCCAACCCTGTCTAAAGTATGTAGGTTTGTGGTAACTTTTTAGATTTTCGTTTCCATTGAGATTTACGGAACAGATATCTTATCTTCCCGTGTGCTGTCGTCTGGTTTCTTTCTCACAAATTACTTTACTTCAATTATTTTTTTAGGAAACAATATTTTAAGGCTTTTTTATGTGCACTTAAAAATTGTTTTCACTTTATTTGAATATTTAAAAAATAAATGGATAAGGAAATCTAATGATTTTTACAATTAAAAATTTGATCTTTGAATTTCCAAAGTAGATTGTCTTGCTTAATGTCATTTTTGAAATGTATGATTCAATCATTAAATAATCATTTCAGTTGCATTTTGCAGTTTAAGGTTAAATAATAATGCATGAGAAATAATAGGGAAACAAAATGGCGGCTCGCAAGAAGATTCAACATCTAAGCAGACTTACCCATTACTTTGTATAATGGGTAAATAAGAGATTGTGAAAAAAACCTATGAAATAAAATGGATTTTCCAGGTGCCAGTGCAATTTTGTAATAAATCCTTAAGTGTTAAACATCTTGCACAATACTAAATATTTTATTATGAAACAATGTAAAATATTATCACTTTTTGCTAAATATTTTGACATTTGGTGCTTAAGTAGGACCCTACTTAATCTAGGAATTGTGAAAAAATGAAGGCTTATTAATCTGGAAAGTGAATTTTATAAAAATATTAAAAATTAGGGGGAGTGGGTTGAAATGCAATAGTAATTTCATACCAACAAGACTGGTTGATCTGTATTATGTACAGTTAACAGAGTTCCGCCTCTAAATACTTTAGAACATATATTTCATCTTCCCATGAGCTGCCGTCTTGGTTTCTTATTTCTCACAATGTATATATATATATATTTTAAATCATAAAAAAGGCTAATGGGTCATTCCATGTCAAATCAACCAAAAAAATTCAATATTCAACCTGACCGTTTCAGATTTCAGTGAAATTGCTAGGAATCATTCTCTATGATATAAATTGGAGCATATTTTTATTTTTTGTTTATCACTTTTAAATTTTGAAAAATCATTTTTTGACTTATAAATATTTTCAATTTTGAATTTCTCAAGTTCTATCCAACATAGAAAATTTTATGACCACTCATTTCAAAGAAGAGTTTATAAGGTTTAATTTGATATGTAAGTTTAAAATTTTTAGATAGTCATTTTTAAAAATTTTGAAAACTGTTTTTGTTGTAATATTATAAGCTTTAAATTCTGAAATTTTTAGAGTGGGATCTCAATGGGATCAGGAGTTATTAAATAAAAGCAAAAATGATCATTAAAATAGCAATTTAATTCAATCTATTTTGTTATTTATTTATGATTTGTATGGTAATTTTCAGCTTTTATTTCATAACTTCTGATTCCATTAAGATCCCACTCTAAAAATTTCAGAATTTAAAGCTTATAATATTACAACATAGCCATTTTTAAAAATTTTAAAAAAATTGTATCTAAAAATTTTTTAAATTTTAAAAAATTTTAAATTTTATTTTTATTATACATAGTTGACTTGCATATCATTAAACCTTATAAACTCCTCTTTGAAATGAGTGATCATAAAATTTTCTATGTTTGATAGAACCTGAGAAATTCAAAATATGAAAATATTTTTGCAAGTCAAAAAATGATTTTTCAAAATTAAATAATTGTATAAAAATTTAAAGCGATAAATAAAAATGTACTAATTCATATCATAGAGAATGATCCCTAGCAGTTTCATTGAAATCGGAAAGGGTCAGGTTGAGTAACTGGTTGATTTGGCATGGAATGACCCTAATGTGCATTAAAAAATGTTATCGCTTTGTTATTTTGTTAAATATTCAAATAATTAAATCAAACTAATTTTATTAAAAATATAATTTTCAATCTTTGAGTGTCCACACTGTATGATTCAGTTAAGTAATTTTAGTTGCATTTTGTAGTTAGATTAAAATTTGAAGAGAAGAAAAAAATTCCCAAAAAGTTTTAAATCTATATATGATGGCTCATAGGAAGATAATCTGTCCAAAAAAAATTTTTTAGAAGTTGAGCTCTGTTGCATATGCATATAGATATTGTAATTGCATATTGTTAAAAATTGTTTGATCCTTTTTATTCAGATATCAAACCAGAACTATTAGACTTAGAACCACCTATGTCTCCTGTAGCGGGTCCATCTCATAGTACAGATGAAAACTCCATGATGATGTACATGGATCAGTCAAGTATGTCAACAATGCCAGGGCCTAGTGGTTATCAAGATAACTCGGCCCTGGTATCTACAGACTCTCAACCACAGGGTAATTATCTGTCCTTGTTCTCAAACATGCCTTTCAAGCAGGAGCAGGAGTCTGTTTCTCTCAGATTTCTGGCCCTGGCTTTCTGAGCAAAAGTGTTTGTTTTAGTAGCCGCATCAAACAACTTGATTTTGTCTTTAAGACCTCATTACTGTTTAAAGAGATCTTTAAGTTTGCAGGTCACAATAAAATGAGTTCCCTTTCAAGTGATCCGCGTCCTTGGATTGGAGACAATTGCTGTGAAAATTAAATAGCATTATAACTAAGGACAAACTAGGGTTTACCTAAAAGGTTTTCTAGTTTTAAAATTGGAATAATAGCTGAAACGTTGACCAATAAGAAATGATTTTTTTTTCTGCTATTGCATTTAAATTTCCTTGCATTAGGAACTAATTTTGGGCCTTATGGGCCTCATTCAGCAGCACAAGAGAGAGGGACCGGGGGGGGGGGGTATGGTTCTAAAACTTTTCCTTCCTCTCCCACTACTTATCCTTTGTTTTGCTTTAGACTATACTAATGTTAAGCAATTTTGCTAATTCCATTGAGCTTCAACATCCTTTATGACAAATGGATTGATCAAAGATGAAAAAGAGTTACTCTTGTAAGAACTGCATTGGTTTTATAAAGAATTTTGCAGACTTTTCTGCATTATTTTCACCACCATAGGACAGTGAGTGACAAGCTAATTCAAACACTTTTGGCCACATTTTAATGTTCTGAAATATTGAAATTATTGAAGATTTCAGGCAGTTTTAAATTTTTAAACTTAATGTGCAGATTGAGAAATTTTTGAAGTATTGGGCAACTTACATTTTTAAATTTAATTTTGAAGTTATATCTCATGGCTCTTATCGCTGTAATGAGCTAAACTTATTCTAATTGCATTGATTGAAAAGTTTGCCTGAAATCTTAAATGTAATTGTATTTTTGTTAAATTGATGTCAAAATGAAGCTTGTACATGAAGTATTAAATTTTTTATGTTAATCTGACTCTTAGATTAAAAAAACAAATTTTAAGTTAAAAGAATTTGAATTATACAAATTTTTAAATTTAAAGCATTTTGATGATTGCAAAATAAAGCTAGCAAGCTTCATTTTATTTCTTCTATAAAGTGTATGAATTAAAATTGTATGAAGATTGTAATTGCTGTCAGGTAATGTATGACTATGTAGCATTAGTTAGTAATTTTTAATTTAATGTGCATCTGTATAATTATGTTATCTACATGTTCTGAATGTGAAATCATCATTAATCCGAGTCGCCATGGAGCATTTCAGCTCATAATGTCCGAAACCGTTCGCTATTTTTGCCGATTGCGCTAATCCGATATAACCGCCATTTGAAGAAGAGTGAAGATTAAAGTGGATTCTCATTAAATACGGTGAGTTGGCTTCTTTTCTTACTCTAACTTTTCTCAGTATTGATTTGATATGTATTTTGTCAGAAGGTAAGCTGACCAGTGTATGACTAACATGCTCAGTTTTTCTTTCAGCAATTAGGTTAAGTTTTTAAATAATTTTTGTTCCTGCTGTTGTAAAGCACATGAGAATGTGTGTGCTATTTGGAACTGTGATATGTCTGTAATGTAATGTATAGATTAGGTATATATATTTAGTAATAGTAATATGTATTTATCAATTATGTAAATATTTGTATTGTAAATAAATCATGTAATTTCAAACTGTGTTTATTTTTTTTTTTTTTTCAACTTCACAAACAGCTGTAAATTCTTCTTGATTTAATTTTAAATAAGAAAATTTAAGGAATACTTGCATCTCAATGGAAAAATTATGTTCGTATGCAAACACATGCTACTATTGCTGGAAACTTTTCTTGATAAATCTAAATGTAAACAAACTGCACATAAGTTACAATTGGGGGGGGGGGGTAATGCTGGTTTGTTTTTTAATCTTCTCCATCCAGTCTATGAACATTTCCTGCACAGAAGTGCACACATTTTGCTACTCAAGGAAATTAAAATTGTAATTATATCACATGGAAAACGGACTTTTATTTTAAAAAATTGAATTGTTAACGATAATTTTCATTTTCTTGTGAAGATAATTGAAGTTTGTGAATATCAGAGTTGGCTGTGCATGTGGCCATGATATTTTAATCTGCAAAATCAAAGGGTTGTGTAGAGCTTGGATTTCTTTTTATGCAACAAATGGGGCCAGTTCTTGATAGGCTAACTGGGAAATATTCCATATACAAATATAATGTTGGTGCATTTCTTGCAATTTTTTTTCTCTAATCCAAATTGGCTACTTTTTAGCTCATTCATGAAGTCATTCTCGTTCTTACAAAATATACAGTTATTCATATGGGTCATTTTCAAAATAAGGTACATTTTCAACAAATTATTTTTGAAATTTTAAAGTAAGATTTTTTCCACAAATTATTTTACTATACTTAATAAAATGGTAATTGTAACTCAAATAACACAATGACTGAGCTTAATTGACTCATAACTTATTAAATAATTTCATGTAGAAAAGTTTTTTTTTTTTTTATTGCTTAGCATTGTGTCACTGGCATAACAGGATTTGTCACTAGCCTAATAAATGTATTGTTAGGCCAGTGACATTTCTTTAAAATAAATTTTTATTTAAAAATTGTGATCTTTATTTGCTGTATTATCTTTTTTATTAAATTGATTTAACTGTTATCAATTTAATAGAATTCTTGTTAGTCCAGTGACACATAATAAAAGAACTCGGCTGACTTAAGAATATTTTTTTTTTCTTTTTTTAAGCAGTAGATCACATGAAGACAGCGAGTTTTTCCACTATTTAGTTTACAATCAGTGTTGCTAACATAAAAAAAGCCAGTTCAATCAATTTTTGTCATCGGAATAATATTTAAAATTGAAAAATATTAGTTGTTAGACCAGTGACACAAAACACGCAAGACAGTTTTATTTAATTAATCCATATTAAAATAACTTCAGACAGAATTGTAATAAATACACAATTTATATTGTTCTCAAAATAAAATTTCCCAAATCCACGAAAATAGCGATTATTAATGGGAAATTATAAAATGTTAGGGTTTGAGACTACAAAAATGATTCCCATTAAAAAGTCAATAGTTCATTTCTATTTTTTACCCAATTTTATTTATTTTTAAATAAATAAATTACCTAGTTTAATACTCTGATCATTAAAAAAATAAAGAACAATTACAGGTTTGAATTTTATCCTACATTTTAATAGTATAAATTTTAAAATAGTAAGACACAAAATTGTACTTATTTTGAAAATGACCCGTATACTAAAAAATACAGCCTTTCTGTATTTCCTATAAATGTTAGTGATGTTTTAGAAAATGCTGCTTGAATTGGAGATTCAATTGTGCGGGAAATGTCGTCATTAGAGAATGATATATTACAACTCAAGATTATAAAAACACTTGCAGGAAAAAGTCTTATTCTAAAACACTAATATTTATGCAGTAATATTTCTGCAAGTTCCATGTGATATAAAAAGGCTCTTATGAAATTCATTACTTATTTTCTATAAAGTAAGAAGTGAAAAAATTCATTCACCAGGTGTATTAACGAGGATTAATTTTCAAGATTTTTATCACTATTCAAAATGCAACATTTTTCGTCAAAAGACCTTTTTAAAATCCTTTTTTTTTTTCAAAAGATAATACGTGATTTTTGTCAAAGAATGGCAAAATAAACGCGATTCCTGTCGAAGGGTCACTAAAATAATGCAGTCGGTAATTTCACCAAATATCGCAGATAAAACGCCGATTTCTTCTGAAGACCGCGGGAAAACGCCGATTTCGTCTAAAGATCACGGAAAAAACTCGGATTTCGTCAAAAGATCGCGGGAATAAAACGCCGTTTTCGAGAAAAAATCGCGTAAAAATGCAAATTTTGTCTAAAGATCGTCAAAAAAAGGATGATTTCACTTGAAAAAAAAACATGGGAAAACGCAGATTTCGGCAAAAGATCCCAATAAATCGCCGATTTTACTAAAATATTGCTGATTTCGTCTGAAGATAACGGGAAAACGGCGATTTTGTCCGAAGATCGCTGGAGGGGGGGGGGGTACTCACGACCCCCCCCCCTGCCGATTTCCGAAAATGCGATGCGAATTTCCGAAAAAAAATTTCATCCAGAATCACCCCTGAAATATATAGGTATTGTATTATTTTTTTAACTAAAAATAAAATAACTTCGGTCAAATTTTAATAATTAATGTAATTTTGACATTTTAAAATGTGGAACCTCTCTGAAATACGGTCACTTCATCGTGTGTTCAGTGGTGTACGTTATTCAGAGGTTTTACTGTACCAACATAATTTGCATCGACCCCTGCAAGGGATGCAAGATTTCAGTCTTGGGACCGATTTTTATTCGAAGAGATTTTAGACATAGTAAGTTTTACTTTATATACAGAGCGATTCTAATTTTTTTTTTTTTACAATAAAAGAGGGGCGATATTACACATCAAGACAAACAATATTGTGTAGGACACCAAGGGTCCCGTTTTCCAAAGGAGATAGCCGCCATTAAAGTTTAGGACAAAATTCCAAATAAACATAAAACACGGAAAATTCGGTCGATTGATTTGATATTTTCACTAAAATTATTCTTTATGTCGGCATTTTCTTGAAATTGAATTATAAAGATAAATTTCAAAAAATGCCAATAGAGGGCGCTTTAGACTTTGGAGTAACGAACAACTATTTTTTGCATCTCATTAAATATTTTCGTAAGCTTAGAATCAAACTTTAATTTTGAGCTCGAAATCTGAATAGCTGGGAGTGGTTAAGTAGCCAAACTGAGCTGTGTTCAGAGGGTTCAAATAATTATAAAAAAACGGAAAAATTGGTCGATTCGTTTGCGGTTTTCCTAAAACTAATCTTTAAATCCAGCATTTTCTTGAAAATAAATTTTAAAGATAAATATCGCAAAATGCCGATTAGACTTTAAGTGGCTTACAACTATTTTAACTTATTTTTTTAATCTCATTAAATACTTTCAAATGCATAGACTTAAATTTTGGGCTCAAATTCTGAATCGTTGGGAGTGTTTAAGTACCGCAGGGGTGATTCTCGTCCGAAAATTTAAGGCATCTTCTTCCGAAAATTTCAAATTGGGTTATCAGTTCCGCATAGTTGCCAACTTGTACGGTTTTGCGCGCGAAAAAAACTATTGCGTAGAAATGCAAATTTCGTGATAGGATCGCCGAAATAGCATACATTTCGTCAATATTTCGTAGAAAAACGACGATTTCGTCAATGTTTTTGTAAACGAACTTTGTCAAAAGATCGATGGAAAAACGCGAATTTCCTGTGCGGATCGCGTAAAAAACGGCAGTTTCACTAAATATCGCAGATAAAACGCCGATTTCTTCTGAAGTCGGCGGAAAAACGCCGATTTCGTCAAGATTGCAGATATAACGCCGATTTCGTTAAAAGATCGCGGGAAAAACGTCATTTTCGATAAAAGATCGCTTAAAAATATTTTGTCAAAAGAATATTCGAAAAAATACGCCGATTTCATCAAAAGATCACGGAAAAAAACGCAGATTTCGTCAAAAGATCGCGGGAATAAAATGCCGTTTTCGAGAAAAAATCGCGTAAAAAAGCAACTTTTGTCTAAAGATCATCGAAAAAACGCCGATTTCACTTAAACGTGGGAAAACGCCGATTTCGTCAAAAGTTCGCGGAAAAACCGCCGATTTTGGCAAAAGATTGCAATAAATCGCCGATTTTGCTAAAATATTGCTGATTTCGTTCGAAGATAGCGGGAAAACGCCGATGTTGTCTGAAGATCGATGGAGGAGGGGGGGAACTCACGACCCCCCCCCCCCCCCCGATTTCCGAAAATGCGATGCAAATTTCCGAAAAAAAATTTCCATCCAGAATCACCCCTGAAGTAGCGAAAAATTTAATTTTGTTCGAGGAGGGGTAAGATTAAATTTTAACTTCTGAACACACTTCAGTTTGCTCTTCTTAACCCCTAACAACGATTCAGAATTTGAGCTCAAAATTCAAGTTTAAATCTGAGCTTCCGAAAACATTTAATAAGCTTTTACAAGCATTTAATTGCAACCGAATAATAATGGTTAAAATTGTTGGTTACTCTGAAGTTTAAGGCGCCCTCTAACGGAAGTTTTTGAAATTTATATTTAAAATGTATTTTCAAGAAGATTCTGACTTAAAGAATAGTTTTATTTTAAACCGCAAACGAATCTACTTATTTTTCCATTTTCTATAATTATTTTAAATTTGGACACCCCCCCCCCCCCCCCTCCCTAAACACATTTCAGTTTCTGCTACTTAACCACTCTACTATTCAGATTTTGAGCTCAAAGTCCAAGCTTCCGAAAACATTTAACGAGATGCAAAAAATAAAAACGCAAAAAATAGTCGTTCTTTACTCCAAAGTCTAAAGCGCCCTCTATCGACATTTTTCGAAATTTATCTTTATAATTTATTTTTAAGAAAATACCAACATAAAGAATAGTGTTAGTGAAAACTGCAAATCAATGAACCAATTTTTCAGGGGTTTTTTTTTTTATTATAAACATTTGAAATTTGAACCTTCTGAACACAGTTCAATTTGTACTACTTAACCACTCCCAACTTTTCATATTTTGAGCTCAAAATTTAGATTTGACTTTAAGCTTACGAAATCATTTAATGAGATGCAAAAAATAGTTGTTCGTTACTCCAAAGTCTAATGCGTCTTCTATTGGCATATTTTGAAATTTAACTTTATAATTTAATTTCAAGAAAATTCTGACAAAGAATAATTTTAGTGAAAACCGGAAATCAATCGACCGATTTTTCTGGTTTTTTTTTTTTTTTTTTTTTTTTTTTTTTTTTGTTTTATTTGAAATTTTGGTCCCTAAATTTAATGGCGGCTATCTCTTTTGGAAAATGTTTCGAACCCTTGATCTCCTATTTAATAGTGTTTGTCTTGATGTAAACTATCACCCCTCTTTTATTGTTAAAAAAAAAAAAAAAAAAGAATCATCCTGTATTTAAGTCGCAGTAATTTTACCATCAAGAGCATTTAATCATTTTTCTTTCTTTTTTTTAAAAAAATTTGTAACATTAGTTTAGTTTTTTGTTGTTATATAAGACAAATGTAACTCATTTCGATTTGATTATTCTTAACAGATGGCAGCACTGGACTTTTACTCGGGTTTTACCTCGGTCTTCTATAATTTTCTAAATAATAAAAGAAACTTTGAAATAAATAAGGTTAATTTTTCAATATGAAATCAGCCTTTATGGAATGGTTAGTTCTAATTGGGGGGGGGAAAAATCGAAGGGCGGGGAGTTTTATTTTCTTATCGACTGTGCTTTGAAATTATTCAGCTTCTATTTTAATAGTAGGCTAATAGATGGCAGCACTATAAAATTCACTTTGAATTGCTCATCACTGGCTGAAATAATAAAGTGTATTCCGATCCGAACTGCTTATTTTCCGATTTATTTTTAAATTAGTTTTTGCTCTCAAATGCACCAAACTTTCATATTCTCTTGTTTAGAAACTACACAAGGTGCCATGATTGTCCATTTTTTGACAAATGTTGCAAAAAAAACTGTCGAAAATGGCGTTTTGGAGCCAATTTTCCGAAGCGGGAGATCCCGCGAACGAGTAAACGGGTCACGATGAGAAAATGCTAATCTATTTCTAATACCAATTCTAATGGATTGAGCGAAGAATGAAATCCCACGTCCCACGGCATCTTATGTCTTCAATAATCATCTCAGCAAGTTTCATTTCTTTTACTTTAAAAATGAGTCTGAAAATTTTGAGCTGTTGAAGGTAAAGAATTATTTTTCAGAATACACCCTTAATTCATTTTTAGGTGCGTTCATAATTATGTAAATATGTAGCACCTATTGTTGTCGCTCACTCCGTCCGCCTGTCTGTCCGTATATAACAAAGCAGAAACTACCCAACAGAATCGTTTGAAATTTAAAATACATAATTATAACAATTTTGTTGAGTCATTTCAAATTTTATGAAAATCGGATGCATAGATCAATTACAGGGACAATCGAAAGGATTGTTACATTACGGTCAATGGGGGAAAAAGTTTCAAATGCATTTTAATCGTTTGAAAATTAAAGCATAATTATTACGTAATTTTGTCGAGTCATTTCAAGTGTTATGAAAGTCGGATGCATATATCATTTACAGGGACAATCAAAAGTATTCCATTACATTACGGTCAATGGGAAAAAAGTTTCAAATGCATTTTAATGATGTTACACTCATTCGAACATAATAGAATTGGCATGAATCTATGAAATACATACTAAAATATGCATTCTGTACAATCTGTGATGCAAAGAATTTTTGTTATTAAATTACAGGGCCACACAAAAGTATTCCACTACATAATGCTATACGGGTAAACATTGTTTGTGGCGTGTTCGTGTTTTAATCATATTAAACTATTTCACATTTTATGAATAAGATATACGTTGCTGAGGTGTAATAAAAATTACTTCCTGCATATTTACAGAAACGCAAAGATTTCGACTACTATACTTTATCCGAAGTACGCTCTACGATATCAGCAAGATCTGAATATTTTTAAAACTTTGTTATCGTACGAACGCACCTCATTTGCTACGTTCACGTGCAATTTTCAACTTGTATTTTTGGTGATAGGTTCGTAGTATCTAACATCGGTAATGAAGTCGTAAAGAAAACAGGGGTCTCTAAGAAAAGGGTATACCTTCTACACATTTAAGAAATATGCGCGAACGTTAATTTTACAACCAGTAACATCCACTTTTGACATACCATTTCTATTCCTTGACAGTTGAGAAACAGATGTTGTTTGTATAATTTTCTTAAATCCAATAGTCATAAAACAAAGAAAAAAAAATACCGATAAATTTCGAAAAATAAATTCTTGCAAAAAAGAATGCATTCATTTAATTAACTCTTTCAAAAAACTTGTACATTTGGAAAATTTTTCGCACACACACACAAAAAAGAGAAAATCTAAATACAACTTGTAAAAACTACTTACTAAAACACTTCTTGTATATAAAACTGAAAACAGCAGTTCATTTTTTGATTTGGAACGTCAAATAAAAAAATATGAACTTGCAACAGTAAAATGTTCCCCTCTGTTACCAAGTCAAAAATTTTTATTTAAAAAAATAAGACACCTAAAACAGTAACTATCACATTTTCTTTAATTACATGATTGCTACTTTCAGAAAATGCTAACTGTTGTTTTGTTATGATTATTTTTATTATTGTAAAATACAGAGGATTTCCTCTCTCTAAATTTTTTGGAAAAATCATAAGTTTCAATTAAATGTGCATTAACATTTTTTTCAGTTAAATTATATAAAAAAAATTACATAAATAAAATATTAGTTACACAACTAATTATTCAAAATGATGATTGATAAATTTTTTAGTGAAATAAACCAGCTTAAATTGACGGTAACAGAGTGGAAAAAAAAGTAACCGAAGGGAACGCTGATTGATAGTGGAGTGGTATTTGATGTGACATATTTTTTTTAAGTTTATATCATGTGTTGTATACTATCTTAATGTTTTAAACATATTCAGCAAGAATTTAAGGTTTTTATAAAAATTACTATTAGAAAATAGTGGTATTTGGCGGGGCATTCTCTTTTGTAAATTTATATCGTGTGCTATGACAAACCCACTGCTTAATTAAAAAAAAAAAAAAATTCTCATCACATATTAGTTGAGGTGGTGGTGCTTTAAAGCAAGAATTTAATATAATTACAAAAAATACTGTTCAAAAATAGTGGGATTAGACCAGGCAATTTTTTATATAATTTTTTATTATGTATTATAAGCTATCATGAAGTTTCAAACAGATCAAGGCAGAATTTAAGATATTTGCAAAAAACTATTATTCGGAAATACTGGTATTTCACGTGGCATTGTTTTTATAAATTTTTATCATATGTTGTAAGCTGTGTTTCAGTTTCAAACAACTCGCATTAGATTTTCAAATTTTAACAAATTCGTGTACAATTGGATGACGCTTTAACCCAAGAAATAGCGATTTTTACAGATATTATTATTCGAAGATACAAAATAGTGTATTTGACGCGGTGTATCTTTTTTATGAATTTTTTTCTACTTAAATAATGATCTTTTCTTCTTTAATAATTTTTTATCATATGTCAGTCTTTTACAAAAATTAATATTCGAAAATAGTGGTATTTCAAGCTGCACCACTTTTTCATAAATAAGTAGCATTAATTCATAAATATAAATGACTACAATTAAAGAAACATTTTGTTTGAGGAAATTTAAACCTAATATTTATGGCAATTAGCTCACTCAAAAACTACCATTTTATATTAAAAAAGAAAAATGCATATTTTTAATTCTGTTCTAAGAACATGAAACGAGAATCTGCAGCCTTCAAGAACAATGTTCAAATAAACTTGTTTTTTCAGTAGTTTCTTACTCTGTTAAATTTTGTTCCACTCTGTTACCATAAGCATAGCAACAGAGGGAGGAAAAACTACAAATAATTTTAGCAGCACAAAGTGAATTAAAAACAAGTAAAAATAAGCCTATTTATTTAAGAAGCACCATTTGATCTTTTGATTAAAATTTAATAAAAGTATTAAAAAAAAAAAAAAAAATCAAATAAGCTGGTAACAGTGGGGAAACTAACAACTGTCACAACTAAAAAATTAACATTTTTGACTCTTGATTTATGATTTCACTGCAGTTGAAAAAGTAAGAGGGAACATGGCTCTTTAGCTATATCTGACACACTGAAACCATACCTACACTAATATCATTTTTAATTTCTGATAATATTTTGCCCACATTTACTCTAAACAATCAGGAAAGTAATGTGGATGCTTAATTTTTTATTTTGGAACTTTATTTTAGTTATTAAAAATTCTTAAAGTTGGGGGACATAGAATGTACAAGTTTTTTGAAAATGACTCTATCAGTGAAATTATACAAGAATATTAAATTTAAGATAAACTTGTATGCATTACAAAGTTTCCAATTGTACACTTAATATACACTGGCCTTTTGCGACCGCAATTTTCGCACCCTCCTGATCTTGAGTCCTCCTCAGTCCTGATGTCACCTGGAAGAGACACTAAAGAACATCCTTTAAATTAACTTAAATGTTTCTAGTTTTATTAAAAGTACTTCCAGACTTTTTTACATAAATGTTTGCATATCATCATAAGCATTCATTCATAGATTGATACACTTTTGGAGATGTTTTATAGTAATTTTAATCTAGTTTTTGTAATTTCACGTGATATATTTGTCTCAGAATTGAGGAGGATAAACAACATTCTTTCAGCTATTTTTCTCATCCTGGCGGGCATCCTTCGAGGGAGCGTGTTGGGTCCTACGTTGTTTAACAACTCCAACGATATCCTACGCTCCATGCGCACACACCTCGCGCTTTAAGCGGATGAAATATGTATCTATCTATCTATGTCTATGCACACCACCCTCTTTTTACAGTCTTTACAGGCACCTACAGACTCGCACTAACGATTTCCTGAACTAGGGTTAGAGGTCTGCACGGGCCGAAATTTCTAGTCTCGAGCTCGGCCCGATCCATGGAAAAAAAAAATTCGATCCGGCCGGTTATAAAAATTAAAATTTCGGCTCGAGCCCGATCCGGTCCGTAGAGAAACATTCAGAGGCCCGCCCCGGAAAAAGTTAAAATTTCGGTCCGAACACAGCTCGGCCCGAGTGAATTTTTACAAAACATTGAACTGAGAAGTTCTGATCAAAAACACTAATTTTAGCCTTTTCTTTTTTTCCTCTCAAATTTATAATCTTCAGTTGTGAAGAATTGTCGTAGATTGTGATATTTATGTTTTTAATGGGCCTCTGTTTATTGTATGTAAATGTTTCAGATATCATTAATATTATTAATCCATATTTCATGTAATGGAGACATAAAAATCTAAAAATGGTATAAGATAAAAATGAAATCTAAGACTGAATCGCATTGGAAAGAAAAAAAAAAAAGTTGTAGACAAGACCACTTTTTAGCAGGTGTAAATGTATAATATATATATTTTATCGCGTATTATTGTAGTTATTTTGCATGGATGAATAGTTTAAAAGAAATTTCCATTTTCAGTTTAACAGAAAATTCCCTCAATTACATGTTCTTTTTTCAAACATTTAACTCCAGTTTAATAAATTTAGAAATCTACGATTTTTTAAAAAGAATAAATTTTAATGTTTAGTTATAGAATAATGACGACTTATAAGTATGCTTTTTTTGAAAATATTTTGGACCAAATCAAATTTTACTTATTTTTGAACAGACTTGACTATGTCGAGAAACTGATTTTCATACGTCATGATTCAAACGAGATTGAATATTTTGGTTCGTGAAGACTAGGAAGAATGAAATCAATCTCGGCAGCCACTGAAGTATAGATCTCGAATTTAACTCGAATCATTTGGTTAATTGAGCCTATAAATATTTAAAAAGTAGGGTAGATGTGCCAGTAATGGACCTCCTTAAGGAATTTCTCTAAAAAATAATTTTTTATTAATAGTTATAATTATTGTATTCCAATTTTTTTCCTATTATGTTAATCTTTCAACAATATTTAACTAATCCCATAGTTACATTTCCCAATAGAAATAAAAATTTAATTTTAAATAATAGAAATGTCTTAGGTGGTCCATTACTGGGCTTTTGGGTGCTATGTTCCAGTAATGGACCGCCTATGTTCCAGTAATGGGCCACCCTACAAAAAATAACAGATAATTGTTTTTAGGTGCGTTCCTAATTATGTAAATACGTAGCACCTATTGTTGTGGTTCAGTCCGTCCGTCTGTCCATCTGTCTGTCTGTCTGCCCGCATATAACAACGCAAAAACTATCCAACCGAATCGTTTGAAATACATAATTATTACATAATTTTGTCGAGTCATTTCAAATTTTATGAAAATCAGATGAATAGATCAATTACAGGGAGAATCAAAAGGATTCCGTTACATTACGGTCAATGGGGAAAAAAAGTTTAAAATGCATTTTAAACATTTGAAATTTAAAACATATAATTACTACATAATTTTGTCGAGTTATTTCCGATCTTATGGTAATCAGATGCATAGATCAATTACAGGGACTATCAAAAGTATTTCGTTACATTACAGTCAATGGGGAAAAAAGATGCAAATGCATTTTAATGGTGTTATACTCATTCGAACATAATAAAATTGACATGAACTTATGACGTATATATATACTAAAATATAAATTCTGTACAATCTGAGATGCAAAGAATATTTATTATTAAATTACAGGGCCGCACAAAAGTATTCCACTACATAATGCTATACAGGGAAACATTATTTGGGACATGTTTTAATTATATTAAACTGTGCCACATTTTATGAATATGATATACGTTGCTGAGGTGTAATGAAAATTACTTCCTGTATGTTTATAGGAACACAAAGAGTTCAAGCACTGTACTGTATTTGAAATATTGTCTACTATATCAGGAATATCTGTATATTTTTAAGACTTCGTTATCGTACGAACGCACTTCATTTACTACGCTTCACGTGCAATTTCCAACTTGTTTCAATTGTATTTTGCTTCAGAACTTAATGAAAGCATACTAATAAAACAAAATATTAAAACTTAATTAAGAAATTCATTACATTAAAGGATTTATAATGAAAAAACATAAAACGAAATATTTAAATTTAAGTTATGAATTTATTATAATCAAGGATTTATAATGTGGATATAAAACAAAATATTAATGATATTATTAACTGTTTATTATTAACTAACATTAAAGGATTTATATTGTAAAGATATAAAACAAAATACTTAAATTTAAAGGATTTATAAGATAAAGACAATGCTTTACTGAAATCAAGTTTAGATAAAATAAGGCATTAAAAAAAGTTTCCAATCTTCATTCATATCATTATCTAAATGATGTGCTGTGCAACTATGAAATATAAATAACAGATCTTCAATTTTATCATTCCTTTCCGATAGTCCAAACTATTCAATATGGAATTTTAGAATGCATTTAAAATGATAAATGTTCTTGCACTCTTGCAGTATCCAACCATTTTCAGATAATCATATAGCCCATCAATTTGGCACAGATTTATTCTACAATTTCACTTCAGAGATGCTTATATGGATATATTATCACAAATGGAACAATCTCATTATTTGCTGAAAAACATCCCATAACAGTGATTTGTCCTTTTTCGTTATTTGGTACTACATAATACACATCTTTAACTGATTTTGGTCCCAAAATTTTCCTTGTTTTAAGAGCACAAAAGAAACCTTGTTTTAACCTTATTGAAAATTCTCTCTGTGTGCTTTAGAATTCGGAAGAAAATATTAATAATATCTTCTTCCAAATATGATTTTACATTTCTGAACCAACTTAAAACAACTTCTTTTGTAACGGCACATCTAGATTTTGTCAAATGTTCTGTTTTTTGTACTAATTTTGGATGACTTTTTAAAAACAACTATTTATAATGAAATTGCCTATATTAAACTCTAATAATTAAAATTTAAGTATTAAATTTGATTATTTTGCTTTTCAGTTAAATCAAGATATTTTATCTCTACTGAAATTACACTTTTTGTATTGGTCATTTGGGGGGTCCATTACTGGAAAATCACGAAATAAGCAATCCAGTAATGGACCACCCCTCCTAAAATCTTAAAAATAAATAAAATTTTGTAAATGGCCATTGGTATATTAAATTCAATGTTTTAAATTGCTAATCAAGCAAAAACATTCAATTTTTACGGAAAAATAAAAAGATATAAACTAAGTAGGTAAAGTCAGCTCTTAGCATGTTCATTAAGATTTTCAGTGAAAAACAGAAAAACTGTGAAACTTTATTTTCTGCTTCTATATTGTTTTGACGAAAAGTGTAAAAATTAATCCAGCTTATAAAGCATGCAAGGTGGAGTTCAGAAAAAAATAATAAAAGCTTAACTATCATTTATTATTTTTTTATAAACCAAAAAGTGCAAGGTGGCCCATTACTGGAAGGTGGTCCATTACTGGCACATCTACCCTATATCAATATAGATCTTGATAATACCACTATTTGAGGTATAAAACATGTAAATCAGAATAGATATCTATAGGCCTTTTAAATGCATTTTACCTCTTCTAGATTCATTAAACTAAGTTAAAACATTTTCACATGTATATAATTTTAAATAGTTTTGTCAAGTTACATTCCTAAAAGAAAATTTTTTTAAACAAACATTTGTATTAGCTCTATTCAAATAAACATTTGCATTAAACAAAGAAACTGAAAACAATTTTACAAATTTTATTGAAAACATCAAAATTCTGTACAGAAACAATTATAAAGTTTATAACAAAAATGATTCCTTTTCAACAAACATTTTAAACAAACTAAAACATAGCACTTCTGCCATAGGTAAGATATAGTACAACAGTGTACTCGTCAGTTGACTAGCTTCATGATCTCGCTCCATGAGTACTTAATTTGTAAAATCTAGCACAGCTCTCGACGAAAAGCAGTAATAATACATAAGTTGAAATAAAACATTTTAAAAGTCCAGAACTTCAATCAGCGATTAAACAGAAAATATTTGTTCAACAATTTAAAAATCAAAAATATTTCTAAATAATAATATTGAAGATCACGATAATATTAAGCAACTATTTGTTTAAACTGATTTTTTACTTTTGTTGTAATCAGATTCACGTTGAGGATTAATAGGTGCTGTTAGGATGTAGTTAGGACCATTTAAAACATGGATATGCAGTTTTTACTGATTTTAACAATTAGGGGAGGGGGGATCTGCTTAAATGATTACAAATTTAGAATTCATTAAGTATTTACAGGTTGATTTTTGCATTAAAAATTATGTATACTTGAAATAGATATATTTCTAAAGTTATATAATGAGATCAGAAGATTGCTGAGTAAATCAAAGATCATTCGCAAAGAAGAGAATATTTTTTATACCTACTGAAATCTTCAGCTAGTATATTTTAAAGTAATTTTGATTCTTTTTATTAATTATAAAATACTTTCAACTAGGGAAGAGCTAACAAAAAAAAAAAAAAAAAAAAAATTAAGTGCATTTGCTATTGTGATTTTTATAGCACAAATTGTAATCCTCACACACAATCAATGCACAATCTGTAATTGTAATCAAGATTACAGTAAAATTTTATGCGTAGATAAAAAGGATGCCGACACATTTAAAATTCTGCATGATGATTCACTGTGTATGAATAATGTATAATGGTACTTGATGATACAATACCTATTTAAGAGAAACCTTTTAATTTCAAGCTGACGAAAAGAGTAAAATTGTTTTATGAGTATCATTTTTCATGTAATGGATAAATCTTATTTTTAAATGCTATCAGCCTTAAGTAGCTTCTCATACGTTTAATATATACATGCTTGATTCTAGAAAAGTTCTAAAACAGCTGCTATCATTAGGATTAAATAAGCGCAAAAACTTAGCTCAACAACTAATACTTGACGCGTTATATAAACAAAGTACAAATAACAAGAAAATACAGCTGTTTCAGGACAAGTGAGCTCCATCTTCAAAGTTAAGTGAAATATTAAAAAGCTGTAACAATACAGGCGTACCACATTAAAATCTATATGATAGTAGTTGTAGAGAAGCAGACCACTCGCTTCTTTTATGTTATACAGAAGAAAGGGCTCGAATTAAAGATTTGAAACAATTTTACTCTGGCTATTTGTACTTTACGTTGAATTTTACGTCACGAATTTGTTAATCGCTGTCGTTCGCCGCTGTATAAAAGCAGTAATCTATATTATTTCTGAGAAATAACTTAAAAATTGTGTATAAAATTTTATACAATCCATACTGCTCCTTATTTGCAGTGAAGTAATAAAAAAATAAAAGCTCGTGAAGGGATGGTGGAGAGTGAAGTTCAGTCCATGTCATGAAGTTTTCTGTAGAAGCTTTGGACGTACGTGAAAACACATTTCCAGTCGGGTTTCTTCATTAAAACCATGTCCTCGACATCCAAAAGGGGAGCTATGTCTGCTCGCTCCCTAAAAAAATAAATGAAACAATCTTATTACAATTTCACTTATTATAAACTTAACTTTTGTTTTGAATTAGAAAAAAAGTAATTTTTTACCAAATACGTCATGGGTGCTAGCAGAGCAAAATCTGGGGATTTTCGAACAGAAGTGTCTAAGGCACGTAATCTAGACCACTTGAGCTAAATTTAGGGTACCCCCTCTCTTTTAATAAAAATCCATGCAAGTTAATTTTTAAAATGTCAAACTAAATTTATATATATATCGTAATGTAACAAATAAAAATACAAAATTTAGCCTACTAGCTTTTACTATAACGGGAAACTGGAACCATCAGAAGAGAGAGAGAGAGGGGGGGGGGGGGGAGACTCCTTTCTTTGCTAAAACTCTGTTCAAGAAAGCTTTAAAATCCACGTACGTAAAAGATACCAAAATACTGTCTTTCATAGGAGATTTACTAGATATATAATCTTTTTTCAGTTTGACGAAAAATCTTTAGTTTTCTCTTTTCTTAATTCAGGGTTGGGTGCTTTTGACAGAGTGGCGGTTTTAACCACAGTTTTAATAGTCATGTCAAAAACCCCTTTTTGACATGGTTTTTGACAATGATTGTCAAAAACCTAAAATAGAGTTCAAAACTGTTTAAAATTATATTTACAACAACATTAAATTTACAATTTTTCATAATTTTTAGTTTTAGACACTTGAATAAATTTGGAGAGTTTTTAGAGATTAAAACCCCCATATCTTCTATAAAATTTAAAATATTTTAACAAATTGCATAGAAAATAATTGTGTTACATAAATGTAGAATTAAAAAAAATTGATTAATTTATATTTTTAATATAATAAAGTATGAAATATTTTGATTTTTAAAAATGAAAGTACAGGATGAAAATAATTGTACAATTTATTGTATGAAATTACATATAAATAATATACATATTTTTATATTGCTTTAATAGTAGTTTCATTCCAAGTCTTTTCCACAAAAAAAAAAAAAAAAAAAAGACTAAGGATTAAGGTTAGACGTCAGCTACAAACTTGAAATAATATTCTTAAATAAGGAAAAAAAAAGTATTTTATAACGCTTGAAAATAAAATTTAACATGAACAAAATGTTCTAAATCAGCGGTTTCCAAACTATGGTTCCTGACCCTCTGGTGGGTCGCGAGAACAATCGAGGTTTGTCACAAAAAATATCTTATTCCAACTGTCAAAAAAATTTAACAATTTCAGCAACAAATAATATTCTAAGGGAAATTCCTTAATTTCCATATGAAGAAATATACTAGCAGAATATCCAGAAACCTCTAAATGAGTTTTGAATTCCTTGGAAGAGTTCAACACAACAATACAACATATTCGTTTAAAAATGCTTTTTGTACTTGGCTGCTTTTGAAAAAAAAAAAAAAAAAAAAAAAAAGTATAGAAAAAACTGCGTTGAAAGTGAATTAACCCTTTGACAGGCTTGCAAAAGGGCAAAATTGTAATGTTGTTTTCTCAGCATTTTGTTTTAATTGCTAAAAAAATATTCTTTCAAAATTATAGAAAAATCTTATTTACGAATATGAATGTTATCCTTGAGTGTGTTAATCATTGCACAATGTATTAAAAATCCTTTAATGAACTGAGTTATATCATTTTAATTATTGCTTGCATTGCAGTGAAACTTGGAGCTTAGGGAACGTCTATAGACGGGCTTGTCAGTGAGAGGGTGAATTAAGATTGAAATTAAAATTAAGTTTTAACCCTGCTATTGATGCCTTCATTGGTAAAAGCCAGTGCCAGAAAACGCACAGATTATAAAGTTATGTTTTGATAGTAATTAAATGTACTTTTAATTATCTTTCTAGTTTGTGTATTGTGTTAATTATTATTCCACTTACACACAATGGAATTACGAATTGTTTTCGTTGATTGTGCATCATCCTTCGTACGAAAATTTGCCTTTTTCATAGGGTAGGGCAGCCGATAGCTTATAGAGGTCATACAACAATTGCCATTTTGACACACGTTCTTATATTAGGTGGGTCGTGAAATTTTTTTTAATTTAAAAGTGGGTCGCGTACCAATAAAGTTTGGGAACCGCTGTTCTAAATAAACAAACTAACATAATACAATGAAGACATTATATTGTATAAAAATATTGAAATTAAACCAGTTTCTTTTAAGTTATTGATCTAAAGAACGTTTAATTATATCGATTTCATATAATAAATCATTAATTACTTAGAGAATATGTGTGTTACAACTGTGGTTTATAGCCAATGTCTATGTGGATTAAAAAGCGTCTTTAGTATCCTTAAAAATCTGGACAATTTTTGGCAGTCATTGAATAGTGGCTATTAATTTGTTTATAACAACAAACTAAAAATATAATACTTTTAAAGACCTAAATAGTATTATTAAACTAGTTGGATGTGCCAATCCCAAAACTTTCTTCTATCTTATACGTACATTTTAATATTTTTAAAAAATAGTTAATCATTTTAATGTTTTAATTATTTTAATTCAATACCATACGAACTTTGGTTTTCATCTTAAATTTCTGCTTCAATCAATTAATCAGAGTAAAAACGAATTTCCGTCTCTACACGAGCCGATGAACAATATAATAATAGGCAGATTTTTTTTTTTTAATTCAGGGAGGACCTATTTGCCTTACCAAAAAATAATTATATACAAAAATTTTAGTTCAGTTCTAGGACTAACTTTATGCACTTTTAGGTGGTGCAGTATTGAAATTGGCATAAAATTGGCTATTGCAGCGCCCCCTTCCGGCGGATTTTTTTCAAATTCAGGGAGGACCAACTAGCCATACATTTACACAAAAAATTTGGTTCAGTTCGATACATAACTTCATATACTTTTGGCCGGTACAATATTGAAAATGGCACAAAAGTCGCGACTGCAGAGCCCCCTTCCGGCGGATTTTTTTCAAATTCAGGGAGGACCAACTAGCCATAGCCATACACTTACACAAAAAATTTGGTTCAATTCGATACATAACTTCATATACTTTTGGCCGGTACAATATTGAAAAGGGCACAAAAGTCGCGACTGCAGCGCCCCCTTCTGGCGGGTTTTATTTAAAATTCAGGGAGGTCCAACTAGCCATAGTCATACACTTGCACAAAAAATTTAGTTCAATACGTTGTATAAATTCATATACTTTTTGGTCGGTACAATATTGAAAATGGCACAAAAATCGCGATTGCAGCGCCCCCTTCCGGTGGAATATTTCAAAACTGAAGGAGGACCTGCTTGCCACAGCCAGAAACATTCGCAAAAAATTTGGTTCATTTCTATGCATAATTTCATACACTTTTTGATGGTAGAATGGCGACAGACACACGGACAGACAGCCATTTTGTAAAAACAGGTTTTTTGGAATCTGACCCCTAAAACGTGCAAATCCGCCGAAAAAAATTTCGATTACAATGCTTTCTTCTATTGACGATAGAAGAAAGTAAAAATGCATTTAATAGTAGTTTCAATATTTTAAGCTCTTTTCCCGATCATGACAATTGATCAATAATTTGAAGTATGACGTATAATTTTATTACAACTTAAATGTATTACAACTGAATATAAATATTTTATGTAACATATAAATTATCATTTAATCAGGTTTTAGCTTGATTTAATATAAAATAGCATTAATAATTACTAAAAAAATATTTAAAAAAAAAATTCACACTTTTCGACAGGTCATGTGAAACACCCAACTCTGGTTTAATTTATTTTAAGTCACTTCGAAAATATAAATTTTATTATTATGTTTTAAAATTGCAGTCAAACCTCGTTCACACAAACACGCTTAACGCGAATTACTTTAGTACGAACTGTTTCAGATTGTTGCGTTCAGCTTGCCTGTAATGTATTTAAGTTAGGATAACACGAAGTACAGTAGAACCCCGATAATTCGGATTAATTGGGACCAGGTCCGATCTGGATTGTCGAAAATCCGGATTATCCGGAGAATGTGAACAAATGAAATAAAATGAAACATACTCAAATAAATCACCTTTATACTGAACCTATTCAATATTTACAGACAGTAAATATGTTTACTTTGTAATAATAAAATTTGTCATATTCTGCCAGTTTTGCAGGCAGCATGGTCAGTCACGCAATCTCTTGAGCATTCTTGTTTATTCCTCTTTTTATTTCGATTTTTCGCAAGTGATTTGTAGAAGGGTTTTGGCAAGAAGACAAGGAAATAGTCGCAAGAGGTCTGTTTCAAAAAGGACCTAAGGACTGGCTGACATAGATCGGATCACGAACCTTATCAGTCAGTGTCTATAAGGACTATTTTACTTTGCTTCCTTGCAATGTTCTGAGTAAATCTTTATTAAGCAGTGAGCTTTCATGACATTTCCAAATCTATTAAATAGAAAACTGTGAAAAGCGGAACTGGCAAAGCTTAAATGATGCATAATTGTTCCTTTCATAGATAACATCAAAGTGTTTAAATAAGAAAGCTTGAAATATTCTTCGAAAAGATTTCAGAAAATTCTTATTTATTCAGAATATGATGTTGAAATAAATTCGTGTTATGAAAATGTTACGATCACTTCTCAAACTTAAAAAAAAATCGACCAAATCGATCCGGATTAACGGGGTCCGAATTTGCGGGGTTCTACTGTACTTTTAACAATAACCGAAAAAATTCCCTCTTGAGTGTTCGCGATGTTTGATTGTATCCCCCCCCCCCGAAAAAAAACTAAGGAGTAGCAATAGTCTTCCCCTGGTTTCCTTTTGCCAAAGTATCGCCTATGTATACCTTTGAAGTTAGTATAGACTGCAAATAAATCATAGCAAACGCGGTAGCGTTTGGTATAATATGTTTAAGAAATAGAAAGTGCAAACAACTTTCTAAAATTTCTGGCGAACCAGTTGAGATACGGCAGTGAAATTTTTTTTTTAAAGATAGAACTCGACGAGACGAATAAAATGATAGCATTCAAAAAATTACTGCAGCTTAGGATAGTTTCTTATTTAATTTTAAAAGAAAAAATGAAGGCAAAAAATTCAACTAAGAGTAGCTAACGTTTCCGTGGATGGATCAACTTCGTTTTTGGTTTATTTTAATCCTCATGGTTAAACTTAAAACAGTTTTTTTTCATCTTTGTATGTTTGACGGTCGCTGAGAAAATCGAATTTTTGTCTGAAATTTCCAGCTGAACATAGTCTTTTTCTTATATTTGTTACTTCTTGTAATTGTTGCACGTAAGTTTAAATGAACATAAAAAATGCTATGTATGTAACATAAATAGATTAGATAAATCACGTGAAAAAAAATACTTATTTGTTGTTATTTTCATGCATCATATTCACTATCTATTTTGACGAGAGAAGTGAAATATTTTTTTTATTTATTAAATTCTCATTTATTCAAGTTAAAAGCCGCCTCTGGCAAAAAGTTTAGTCTCTCTTAAATTTATGCTAGCCATTGTAATATGATACTTTTATTCATAATTTTATTTACTTGCTTATCTGAAGGTCCATATGATGAAATCAACAAATTTAGGAGATCAGGGCAAGATTTTGCGGAAAAGTTCATTATCCTTTCTGGTTGGTGTGTTTGGCGAATAAATCAAAAATGGCGCCGAAAGACTGAATAGCAAATTTTTTTAACCGCTAAAGCGGAGTAACCGTGTTTTTCCATTACGTAATTTTTATTTCAAAGACTGATTTAACACAAGATTGACATTAATATATTTTTTAATTGTACAAGACAAAAAGATATGTAAAGTTATTAAGTACAAAGTTCATACCAATACTTTTCACAGTTATTTTATGAATAATTAGACATGAATGGAAAAATCTACAGGACATTTAAAAGATAAGCGTAAAAATATGGTTTTAAATTTTTATAAACATTTATTTGAGCCTTTGAGACGCGTCACGATATATGTTGAAATTATTACGCATTTATATTTGTTAACATATATCTTTAATAAGAACAAATAGACACAATAAGTACAAGAACTTAAATTAACTACAGTTAGAAACAGGCTCGGGCAGTTACAGTTAAATGGATGTTGTCATAGTAACGATTATATTACATCTCCCCTTTCAAAAATGTTTTTTAATTTCGTTTACAGATCAAGTCTCTTTACAGGCTTTACAACTCTTCCTGATCTTGTAACAGCGGGTTTGCTGTCAGTCATATTGGAAGCAGGTACATTTAGGTCCTTTCCAGCAGACATATTTGGTTTGTCATCGGAAGTAGTAGTAGCTGTAGCATGCTGATTTTTTATTTCTATGGGTATCTTCCTTTTCCTTTCAATTTTAAACTTCAGTTTAGTTGGCTTGATTTGGCTAGTATTTCGTCTAAATTCTCCTTCAGGCGTCTTCAGATTATATGATATAGGAGCAGCTTGGGAAGTAACTGTTGCTGGTATCCAATTCCTTGGCGCTTGTTTTAGCATAAGATTTTGATTTGGTTGTAACGGAATGTTAGAAAATGGCTTAGCATGAAGATCGTGGTAGAATTTTTGTTTTAATCTAGCGGATTAATTTAACGGAAGTTAAATGTTCTGTAGTTTGGCTCATAACTTTAGGCTTTAACAATTCTTCAGCAATTGGAATTGTGGTTCGTAGGCCTCTACTGAAGAGACATTGAGATGGTGAACCTAAGTTTTCTCTTGGCGTGTTTCTAAAATTCAATAATGCTAAACGTATATCTTGGCCTGATAGTTTACATTTTCTTAGCAAATTCTTTGCTGTCTGTACTGCTCTTTCTGCCAATCCATTTCCTTTAGGATACCGAGGACTTGAAGTTTGATGGTTAAACATCCACTCTTGTGAAAATTCCTTAAATTCAGCAGATGAGTAATTAGGAGCGTTATCACTTTCTAAAATTGTAGGAATTCAATGAACACTAAACCAATCTTTGAGGATCTCTATTGTAGATTTGCTTGTCAAATCTTTTAAAGGTTTGAAATCAATAAAACCAGAATAACTATCAGTGATAAGAAGATAATCTAGATCTTGATAGGTAAATACATCAGATGCAAGAATTTCCCATGGTAGTTTAGGAATCTCCTTTGAAATTAATGGTTCTGTCGGAGATGACTTCCGAGTTTTCTGACAAACTATGCAATTCTCTATCAGCGAAATTGTCTTTGGACATTCCCGGCCAAAACATTCGCGAGCTCTTCGTAGACAACTTGTTATACCCAAATGTCCTTTATGAAGATTTTCTAATGCTTTGGCTCTGAATTTCTCTGGGATAATTATACTAAGGCCTTTAAATATTAAATCTTTTTGAACTGAGAGTTCATCCAAATATGGTAAATATTTATTACATGAGTCTGATACGAAATTTTTGTTTTGGGGCCAACCAGTAGATAAAAAGTGCTTCAACAAAATGAGTTCTGGATCTGTATTTGTGAGATCTTGTAAAATTTTTAAACCAGCGTTTGTAGTTGGGATTGAAAATAGAATCTGGTAATTGCTCTCCTGTAGCGAATCTTCATTATTGCAATCTCTGCTAAGTAAATCCGCTATATACATTTCTTTTCCACGTTTGTAGCAAACTTTTGGAGCATATTGTTGAACTTCTAGAAATTTTTTCGAAGTCGTGGCGGAATTCGATCTATTGGTTTGTTAAAAATTGATTCCAATGGCTTGTGATCAGTTTCGATGATTACCTCATTTCCATAGATGTACTGATGAAATTTTTGGCATCCAAATTTCATTGCCAAGGCTTCTTTTTCTATCTGAGGATAAGATTGTTGAGCTTCACTCATAGCTGTGGATGTGAAAGCTATAGGTCTTCCATCTTGGAGTAGTACAGCACCTAGTGCAAAAGAACTAGCATCAACTGAAATTGTAACACTTTTGTTCGGATTGTAGTACTTAAGTGAAGGCGTTTTTTTTTAATGATTCTTTGATTTCTGCTAAATCACCATCTAATTCCTTATTCCAATTCCATACTGTGTTTTTCTTTAATAACAATCTTATGTTATGTGTCTTTTCTGAAAGATTAGGAATAAATTTATGCAGATACTGAATCATGCCAAGTAATCTCTAACTCTTTTTTGCCAGTTGGTGTCTTAATTCTATCTATGGTTTCAACTTTTTCTGGATCAATCATAATACCATCACTTGTTAGGATATGTCCTAGAAACTTTACTTTTTGAACTTCAAATTCACATTTGTCTTTGTTAAGTTTTGCTCCTGCATTTCTTAGTGCTTGTAGGACTAATCGAGTATTTGAACGAAGAGTATTAGTGTCAGGCGCATGAATCAAAATGTCATCCATTGAATTTTCAACTCCCGGTATACCTTATGAAATTTTGGCTATTTCACTTTCAAAAATTTCCGGAGCTGATTTTATACCGAATGGAACTCGAAGAAAGGAATATCTTCCCCAAGGAGTACTACTGAATGTTAAGAATGGTTGGGTATGAGGCGAAACTTTCAATTGCCAAAAGCCCTTTTTCAAATCTAATTTCGTAAAATATTTTGATCCACCTACATTAGCTGTAACCTCTTCTAAAGTTTTTAAGGGAAATTGTCTTCGCATAAGTATTTTATTCAAATCAGAACGATCGATGCAAATTCTTTTTCCGTTCTGTTTCACGATAACCATGTGGTTACAAATTGGTGTAGCTTCATCTACTTTCTTAATCCCATCCTTAACCATTCTATCAAGTTCCTGTTTCACGATTTTTCTTATCTTAAACGGAACTCTTCTAGGTGGTTTGATCTCTTTTTGAGCGCATTCTTCAGAAAATTCGGCTGTGTATTCAAAAATTTTTATACACCCTATTCCTTGAAACAAATCCTGAAATTCCTCTTCCAAAGCGTTAACTATTTCAATTCTTTGTATTAATCCTGCCTCGATGCAACTAACACGACCATGGGACTGGGCTGATTCCTCCATGTGCTATTATTAATTTAAGTTGCATATGCTTATCTTTAATTCTGCAAGAAACTAAAGATTCTCCTGCCACATCAATAGTGTTCCGCTCCTGTATTGTAACTTTGTAACATCGCCTTGGCGACAAACACAGCCCACGCCAATTATACGCCAATCGGCAATTTAGTGTAACCCTGCTCACGTGTTGTGTGACGCAGTTGGCTTAGAAAAACGGTCTCTTAGCAACAAGCTCTGAATGCTGCAACAAGCGGCGACTCTAACAAAATAAACATTCCATTAAAATTTACAGTCTACTTGCTTTTTCTTTTTAATTTAGTACACCTCCGTACATTTTGGTCCTAGCGACCCGGAGGTATGATCGAGCCAGCATCTTTTCTATTGAGTTAAATACTTGAATTTATCGAATTTCGTCAACAAGATGAATAATGTCGGAAACTGAAATAATAGCGTTGAACAGAAGGTGAGGGAATATCAAGGCTCAAGTCACCAGGATATTTAACGCAACGGATGGAAAAAACTTCAATTTATCTGAATGGAAAGCCCATCTGGACTCTGTTGAAAACTGAATAAAAGCTTGAAGCTCTCAAGCTTGAATATTACAGAATAATAGAGAAAGAAAAATTGGAAGAAACTGAAAGAATACTCTCGCAACTGGACGAAGATATTCTAAAACTAGAGGTAAGCTTAAAATCCTTTATTAATGCTTATTATGAAAATACTGATTCAAATAAAAAATCCATTGAACAGGACCAAGCTAAAACGTCTAGCATTAAGCTACCTAGGGTCATATTGCCGGTTTTTAGTGGCAGAATTGAAGAATGGTCCGTATTTAAAAGTACTTTTAATGAGCTTATTAATGATAATTCAAATTTAAAAGATAATGAAAAATTATTTTATTTGCGTTCTGCTTTGATTGGTGAAGCAAGGAGTTTGCTTACACCAGATGAAAATTATGTTTCACTTTTCAATGAGTTAGAACAAAGATACGAGAATAAAAGAGTTATGGTAGATTGTCATATAAAGAATATTTTAAATCTTCGTGTAATTAAACAAGAATCCGCTAAGGATCTGCGCATTTTATTAGATAACGTAAAGAAGAATTTAAGGGCTCTAAAAATCTTAAAGTATGATAGAGATAATTTCTTGAACGCAATTTTGCTGAATATTATTCTAAATAAACTAGATAACAAAACTCGTAAACAATACGAACTAACATTAAAGGATAATGAAGTGCCTAATTTTGATGAATTTTTAGAATTTTTTGAGCGAAGATGTCAAATCTTAAATAGTATAAGTTCTAACGTATCCTCTAAATATACTGCAAAATCCTTATTCATAAAAACAAACAAACCTCAAAGTAAATGTTGCGTAATCTGTAAAACCGAAAACCACCCCTTATATCATTGTGTTAAATATAAAAACATGAAGTTAAGTGAGCGAATTAACCTTGTTAAGAAAAATAAACTTTGCTTCAATTGTTTAAGTTCAGCCCACCTCATTAATTATTGTAATTCAAAAAGCACTTGTCATGTTTGCAAGAGCGCAAGTCATCATTCATCATTACATAATTATACAACACCAGTAAACAATCCTATAAACAATCTCCCAATACATGAAACAGTAAATAGCAATTTTGTTTCGGAAGATTTATCACAAAACGAAACTACTGTTCATTCATTTTTTTTCATATGAAAATGATAATAATAAATCTGTTTTAATTAGCACTGCAATAATTTATTTGACAGGCATCAAAATTCCTTTCAGGGCAATATTGGATTCCGCATCGTAGAATTGTTTTTGTACATTTAAAGCAGCACAAATATTAGGCTTGAAAAAAGAGAAAATAAATATTCCTGTAAGTGGAATAAATAAATTGCCTATTTACATTAAATCTAGAATCAAAGCAAAGTTCTCAAATAAAATGAATAGTACCAGTTATGATATTGAGTTATTAATCGTTCCAAACATCTGTGACTTCACGCCCTCGAAAAAGATAAACATATCAGATTTAAAAATTCCAGCAAATATTTGTTTAGCGGATAAAAAATTTAACATTCCAAGTAGTGTGGAAATAATTATCGGTGCTGAACTGTATATTTCTCTTTTAAATGAAGAAAACAAAGTTAGGCAATAATTTATATTTGCAATCAAGTATTTTCGGTTATATTGTATCTGGTTGTATTTATGACAAAACAGTAAATAATAATAATAATTGTTTCTTAACAAAAAATCTTGAAATACTTAATGACACTTTGAAGTCTTTCTGGGAAATTGAAGAAGTACAAAATTTAAAACCCTGTAACAGTGAAGAATTAGAATATTGTAATGATCACTTCGACAAAACGCACTTCAGAAAACCGGATGATAGGTTTGTGGTCACGATGCCGTTTAAGCCACAGGTTTTAGAACCCGATTTGGGAAATTCCAAAAATCTTGCTTTGAAAAGATTAAACTCTCTGTGGCAACGTTTAGATCGAGATCCTGTTATGAAAAATTTATACACAGAATTTATTAAAGAATATAGAGATTTAAATCACATGCATGAAATAAAAGAAAACACGAACTTTAATGATGGCTATTACTTACCACATCACGGCGTTTTAAGACCCTCTAGTAAAACCACAAAACTACGCGTCGTTTTTGACGCTAGTGCCAAGTCAACCAACGGAAAATCTTTGAACGATTTATTATGTAAGGGTGGAGTTCTGCAAGATGATCTTTTTTCGATATTAATTAGATTTAGAAAGCATATTTATGCTTTTACTGCGGATATTAAACAAATGTTTAGGATGATAGAAATTAATCCATACCAGTACAAATATTTAAAAATTTTGTGGAAAGACAGTATGTCATCCCCGGTTAAGGTATTTCAGCTAACAACAGTTTCGTATGGAACATCTTGTGCTCCCTACTTAGCCACCAAAGTATTACAACAATTAGCTCTAGATGAGAAAAAGGAATTCCCGTTAGCATCGGAAATTGTTTTGAAGGACTTTTATATGGATGATTGCCTATCGGGCTCATCCAATTTAGAAGAATTCAGATTAATGAAATCGTAGTTAACAGAACTCCTCCTAAACGGAGTGATGGTTTTACACAAATGGTGTACCAATGAGGTCCAATCTACTGATAATCACATGTTTCCCCTGGACAGAAATTCTGAAGAAATAACTTAAAACATTAGGGATGTTGTGGAACAGTTTCAATGATACCTTTAGGTATAAAGTTAATATTAACACAAAAAGTGATTTCACAAAAAGAGATGTACTTTCGCAAATTGCCCGCATTTATGATCCTCTCGGTCTCTTAGAGCCAGCGATTGCTAAAGCAAAAATATTCATGCAGGAGCTATGGCTTCTTAAAATAGAGTGGAATGAGAAGCTGCCCTCTCATGTTACCAAACAATGGGAAACCTTCCTCGAAAGTCTTAAAGAACTGGAATCCATTGAAGTACAAAATGCTTCCTAGCTGTGAACCAATCAGTGGTGCTAAATAGTTTCGCAGATGCGTCTTCCAAGGCTTATGGCGCAGTGATATACATGCAAACATCTAATTCTAGTGAAACCATCAGTCACTTATGTAGTAAATCCCGCGTGTGTCCAACCAAAGTAATAACAGTGCCACGTCTCGAACTGTCAGCATGTCTTCTTCTGGCCAAACTCACTAACAAGGCCTTAAATTCATTAGACAAACAGGTAGCTTCAGTCAATTTGTTTTCTGATTCAACTATTGCTTTAGCTTGGATAGACACTGCTCCTCATCTTCTGAAAACTTTTGTGGGAAACCGCGTTGTGCAAATTAAGGAACAAACTAAGAACTTTCCATGGTTTCATATTCCGTCAGAACACAATCCAGCTGACTTGATATCAAGAGGTGCAAGTGTGGAAAACCTGTCTTCTAACCAGTTGTGGTGGCATGGCCCGCCTCTTTCAATTCTTGAAGAAACAATAGCAAAAACTGATTCTAATAAAAGTGACATTAAAGATTAACATTATTCTAGTGAGCTTAAAGCTCCCAGCAACTTGACATTTGCTATTCATACGGACTCTAATTTGTGTGATAATTTAATTAATCTTAGCAATAATTTCCAAAAATTAATTAGAATTTTAGCTTATATTTTCAGATTCATACATAAATGTAAAAAAGTAACATCTGCAACCGGCCCTCTGTTGCTGGAGGAATTAAGAAAGGCAGAGAATTATTTAATAAAAGATATACAGGTAAAGTATTTCAAAATTGAAATTTCGGCCCTCCAAGCGGGATCTTCGGTTCATCGCGCAAGTAAGTTAAAATTCTTAAATCCCTTTTTAGATGGAGATAGCTTATTGAGGGTGGGAGGAAGACTAGCAAAATCAAATTTGAATTTTGACCATAAACACCCCATTATACTTCCGGCGAGCTGTCGCTTGACGAAATTAATTTTTCAATATTATCATAAACGAGATTTTCATGTAGGACCCCAAGCTCTTTTGAACACTGTGCGTCAAAAATATTGGCCAATTGGTGGCAGAAATATTGCGCGTAAAATTGTACACGAGTGTTTACAGTGCTTTAAAATTAAGCCTATAACGGCTAATCAAATGATGGGAGACCTCCCTCCTGAAAAAATAGTGCTCAGTTCCCCATTTTCAAATGTGGGATTAGATTTAAGTGGGCCTTTTGAAATAAAATATAAAGGTCAAAGAAAGGGTACTTTTCAGAAAATCTATGTTGTCATATTTTTATGTATGGTCACTAAAGCTGTGCACTTGGATTTTGTCTCAGATTTGACATCCGAGGCTATAATAGCAACTCTAAAAAGATTCTTCGCTCGTCGTGGGAAAAGCTCTGTAATCTTTAGCGACAATGCTACAAATTTCGTTGGGGCTTCAGCAGAACTAAAACGTTTACGCAGACTTGTTACGAGTGATGAAGTTTCGAACTTTTTAGCTTCTGAAGGTATTAACTGGAAGTTCTCCCCTCCTAGGGCGCCAAATTTTGGTGTCCTTTGGGAGGCAGGAGTCAAATCTTTCAAATACCACTTAAAAAGAGCTGTGGGCTCAGCTCATCTCACGATCGAGAAATTCCTGACAGTTATCACACAGATAGAGGCTATTTTAAATTCGCGACCACTTTGTCCTTTGTCAACAGATCCTGACGATCTTCAGGTGTTGACTCCTGGTCACTTCCTCATAGGAAAGCCTCTTAATTTAATTCCAGAACCCAATTTAAGTAAGGTCAAAGATAATTTGCTAAATAAATGGCAAAGGACTCAAAAATTAACGCAGTTAATATGGAAACGTTGGCAGAATAATTATCTGAGCCAGTTACAAGAAAGGAATAAGTGGCTATTTAAAAAGCCTAATATTCTGCCAGGAATGCTAGTTTTGCTTAAGAGCACACACTAGTCACACGCCAAGGCAAATCAAGATGGCGACGCGCTTTTTCAGCGGATTCGAAGGATGGGCTAAAATTACTTTGATTGACATGCAATCATCCAATTAGGAAATAGAATGCTCTTAACCAATTATCTGCGACGATTTTTCTCTTCAAAGGTGTGCAATTCCAGCCGATTTCATGTTTAAAGGATTTTTTTCAACTGATTTCCCAGTACTTTGCGTAAATGCATTCGAATCGGAGCTCAAAAGAATTTCAATCTCTTTACGATTAGCGTTCCAAAATTAAAATGGTTTGATTTTCAGAAAATAAACGAATGATTAATTTAGATAGATTACTATAAAATAAAAACTATTATTTACTTAACGCAATTAGAAAAAAAATAAAAAATAAAAATAAAAAATTAATATTGAATGAGGAGGGGGAGGATATCAGGTACAAGTAGTTTAAATAACTATTTTTTTTTTGGGGGGGGGGTAAGAGGGGAGGGGATTCTTTTTAGAATACGAAACTTATCAAGATAAATAGAACTGAAGGTTGATGAATGAATTAATAAAATTATGAGAAAAATATCTAGACAAATTTAAATATTTAAACATTGTTTATTTTTTGCGGAAAGGCAAACAAGCAAGCAAGGGAGAACAGGAAATAGAAATTTTGAAGAAAGGAGAAACAGGTGTTAATCCCAGCCTAGTCGTTTATAGACATAATACATAATTTATTATTGTTTGTAGTGACAAATGTGACAGAAAAAGTGTAGCAAATTTTAAAAACTTTGTGTTAAGTCAATAAAGCAAAATATTTTGTCAATATTTCAGGTGGAAGAAAATTTAGATTCTTGATGATTTTTACAAGCATTATATAAATGCCGCAAGGAGCTCTAACAATTTTTAATTTTGAGCACTGACATAGCAGTAAAGTCTATAGGAGGGAGGGGGGGGGGGTTCTGAAAACTGTTTTTTAAATGATACAGTCAGTTAAGAATGGTTTTTGTTGTGAAAATCCCAATATTTTATTTAAATATCTCTCTAAAGATATTTTACTGTATGAAATGCACAAACACAATACGCAAAAAATGTAAACATGTGTTTTGTGTAGAATTTAATGCATATCTATCGCTTTATTTTTAACACTTTTCTACATAGTTAAAAAGATTTTGTTAATATTATAGTTAGCAGAGATTTATAATTAGCACTTAAAAAAAATTAAACATATTTAAAGACTTAATTATTTGTGCAGAAGGAGGATTTCAGGTTTTAATTATTTTTTTTATTAAAATACGGAGAGAAAAAAGAAAGAATTTAATTTTGTAAGCTGAGAAGGGGGGGGGAGGTAGAGGGGAAAAAACGGATTTTTTTGGGGGGGCGGGGAGAGATAGTAAGATAGTTTTATAGATGACAGCTTATTTACCTTCTTGAATATTTATTAATAGGACGAAAAATGTAACTTAAAAGTGTTTTAAAGATTTTTAATTTTGTGTACTTCAATAGAACGAGGGGGGGGGGGGGTATACAACGATATTTATGGGTTGTTTACGATTAATTATTTATTTTTAGAATAAAATATGTATAAACCTATGGGAAAAAAAAAACTTTCAAAGATTTTAAATTTAGTGACATATGGGTAGGGGAGGAAATAGTGCAATGCCCCCCCCCCTCAAAAAATGGTGGAATTTGTGTTTGTTTAAAATTTGTGAGCTGAGTAAAAAAAGAAATAAGCACATTATTTATTTATTTTCGTGTGTGTGTGTAGGGGGAGATGTTTATTAGATGACTTATTATTTATTTGCCTTTCAAAATATTTATAAATCTGTTTAAAAAAATAATAAAAGTGGGAATTATTTAAAGAACTAAATTTTCTGCACTTAAAGGAACAAAATGATAAATCCTAATTTCAGTCGTGGGGAAGGGGGGGGGGAGGAAATTTTGTGATTGATTGTTTATTGATATACTAAAGTGACTTGTATGCTACAAATATGGGTATTGTGGAGTAGACTACAAAACGAAGTGATATTTTTGTAAAGTGCAATTTAGAAGATAGTGACAGATTCAAAAGGCGAAGCGAAATTTTGATATAAAGGGAGGCGAAGACCAAGGGCTGATCTTGAGAGTTTTCAAGGGGGGGGGGGAGGATTTTAGAAATTTGAGTACTCCAGTGTAATGCACGGGTCGGAGCTCATTTTTTTATGTGGGTCGTGTTTTTTTTTTTTTTTTACTTTTTTGCTGTGGGTCGGGTTTGGGTCCGGTTGGCTTCCATTTTTTGCTCCTGTCTGGGTTAATTCCTACTTGTGTCGAGATTGGGTCGGATTGAGTTTCACTCTTTGCTGCTGTTCAAGTTAATTTCTGATTTTTTTTTTTTTTTTTTTTTTTTTTTCCTGTCAGATTTGGGTCTCGTTGACTGCTACATTTTGTTTTTAATCTGGTTGACTTTTACTTTTTAGCAGTGCTTAGCGCATTTGGGACACTTTAGGATTTGGTTTTTAGCACTTTCCAACAAAGTTGAAAAGTGCTTATGCATTCGGTTTGTCTGTCCGTCTGGTCGGATGGCCGTCTGTCTGTCCGCGCTCTAACTCCCGTAAATATAATCGGATTGCTATGAAATTTTTATACGTTGTTGATGTTTACCCTAGCACGACACCTATTAAAAATGAAGTATCTACCATAATTAGTTTATCTACAGAGAGAATCAAAAGTTTCCCATTACATTACGGCGTATGGGGAAAATCGTTAATATACTCGGATTGCCATGAAATTTTAGGACGTTATTGACGTTTACCCTAGCACGAATGCTATTGAAAATGAAGTTTCTACCATGACTAGTTTATCTACAGGGCGAATCAAAAGTTTTCCATTACATTACGGCCTATGGGGAAAAATCGTTAATATACTCGGATTGCCATGAAATTTTAGGACGTTATTGACGTTTACCCTATCACGAACGCTATTGAAAATTAAGTTTCTACCATGATTAGTTTATCTGCAAGGAGAATCAAAAGTTTTCATTTACATTACGGCCCATGGGGAAAAATCGTTTATATACTCGAATTGCCATGAAATTTTAGGACGTTATTGACGTTTACCCTAGCACGAACCCTATTGAAAATAAAGTTTCTACCATGATTAGTTTATCTACAGGGCGAATCAAAAGTTTCCCATTACATTACGGCCTATATGGAAAAATCGTTTCAAAAAAATTTTAAAGATGTTATACCCTGTCAAACATATTAAAATATGCATTCTATAAAATATAAGATGAAAATTTAGCTATTATTCATTTACATGGCCACACAAAAGAATTCCATTAGATAATGGTAAAAGGGGGAATTGTGTGTGGCATATTTTAAATATATTAAGCTGTTTCATGTATAATAAAATTGATATATGTCACTGAAGCTTAATATAAATTATACGCTACTGTCTTGCATAATATGAAGTACATAGCATTTACAGGGCCATACAAAAGATTTCAAATAGCATATTCTTTCCGAAGTACCGCATATGTGTCCGGTGATGGCTGATGGAGGGATGAAATGCATTTTAATTATGATATGTGCGTTTATATTTCACTAAAAATATGCACATTATAGGGTGTGTATAAATGTTATAGTTGATATACAGGGCTACCCAAAAGAGCTCACCAACGTTACTGAATATGAACATAGATTATTTAAACGTGGTTCTTAAATAAGCTATGCATTTTTACGCTGAGCTTCATTGAATTTACTGAGAAATGCTTGCAAAATATAGATAAAAGGATATACAGGGCCACGCAAAGAATTCGGTACATGGACGCCTATGAATGATAATTTATGAGAATGTGATTTCAGTTGTTTTAAAAGTGTTTGTTTACAATAAATTTTAGCCTAATGCTGACGTGTAATAAGGGTACAATGTAAACTACAGGGCTGAACAAAAGTATTCAAGTATGTTTCCATCTGATAGTATGAAAATGCTGAAAAATAAATTTCAAGCTACAGGGTATTTTCTTGCTAAACTAAATTTTCCCATTATATCAGGTGACATATGAAATACAGAGCTGTTCAAAAGTACTGGAATACATATTTGGGTATATTTGGCTATACACTATTATTTCCCTAAATAACAAAGTTTTGTTAAAGATTTCATTAAGTGTTGGAAAGTGCTTCATAATCAATGCTTAACGCGTTATTTTTCTTACTTGTTACTTTATCGAGAAGGGTTCGGGTTGACCCGAATTTATTGGGGTGAATTCTTTGGTAAAATGTTCGTTCTTTTTTGCAATTTTTGTACAAAATGTGCGTCGTTTCACGATATTATGAAGAAATTCGTGTTTTCTCCGCAATCATTTTACAAAATTTGTTGTCCGGTTCGCTTTTGTTTTTTGCTGCTGGTCGGGTTTAATTTTTTACTTTTTTGTTGTGGGTTGCGTTTGAATCCGATTAACTTCTACTCTTTCCTACAAACACGTGACGTTACACACAGCAAACACGTGGGTGGTTTACAATTCTCCATCGATATACAGAGTGATATCGGCTCATACAAATTGCCCTCACCTCCGGGGAAAAAAACCACAACGAGAGTGAAACAAAGAAAAAAGGAAGACAATAGAAATCAGAGGAAAAAGAAAAGAGAAAGATCATTCAGGTGGCTTGGGTTAGGAAGCCCGTGAATATTTAAAGAAGGTATACTCCTGGGAGCGATTAGTTTTAAGAATTCATTGAATAAGTATAGGGGGAGAAAGGGTAGCTACTCGCCCCCCCTTTAAATTTAGAAAAAGTTTTTTATGCTGAATTACCACATTTCGTTCGAATATCGTAAATCATATAAATAATTGGTTTAAAATTTCCTTTATATAATTGTTGGAGATTTCTGAGAAGGAAAAAATGAAAAGTATTTATTTATTTATTTTGGAGGGGGATGAAGGGAATTTGTTAGATGACTTACTTTATATGACTAAAGATTAACAAATATGGCTGAACACAAAATAAAGAGATTTAAAGACTAAATTTTATGTACTTGGTAAGGAGAAATAGGGGGAAAACATAAATTTTTGTGGGGTTAAGAGTAAAACTATGTTTGATTATTTATTACTACAGTAAAAGTTTTAGAAAAATCGATGACTTTAAAAGTATAAAATTTGTGAGCTGGGGGGGGGGGGGAGAAACAATTTATTATTTATTTTGGTGTGTATGTGGGATGGAGAAGTTTTTTAAATGACTTACTTTTATTTGCCTTTTAAAACATTAACAAATGGGCTTAAAAAAAAAAAATGTGGGAAAGTTTCAATGAATAAATTCTAGGCATTTACTAATAGGATGAGAGGGAAAAATCTCATTTTTAGTTAGTGGGGAGGAGTTTTTGTTATAGATTTTTTATTGTTACAACAAAGTGGCAATATTGTGTAAACATGGATACAGTGAGATAGACAGCAAAACAGCGAAGTGATACTTCTGGAAGGGATAATATTGAAGGCTGTGATGAGAGCAAAAGGCGGGAACGAAATTTTGATACAAGGAGGGGGGGGCAAGTGTTATATAAATTATTTTTCTAAATCAGAATTTTAGAGAACTCAGATTTTCACCTCCAATTAATAAATAACAGAAAACTTAAATATTTTTAAGGACTTTTTGCAAATTCTGCATAACACTAACAAAGTTTTTTAAGGAGCAAAAATTACTTTTAAAAAATTAAACACTTTTTAAAAAAATGAAGAAACATAAGAAATGTGTAGGATCACTTAAAATTATTCCGCTACATTATGATCTATGTAGATAAATCATTTGCGGTGTTTCGAGGAGCGCTATACTAATTTAAAAGTAATGAAATTCATATACATTACAGAGGTACTCTGGAAGACAATTATAAAAAAATATGTCATGTGTAGCACTTACAGTATACACACAGAGGATCTCCATAGTAATCTATTATACTCTGGTCTAAAAATAATTTCGCGATGTATTGTTGTAATAATGTTACTCTTTTACAAACAATGAAATTTATACGAACTTCTGAAATGGACTTAAGAATGCTTGCGGTATAATATTTGGCGAAAAACATTTGCCATTCAATTACAGAGTTACACAAAAGAATTCGGTTGTAAAAAGCTCTTCGGAGAAAAACTGTCCCTAGCGTATTTAAATTATGTTCACTACTTTGAACATGAAATGCAATGAAATGCTGTTTTGTGTATACTTTGTGTTAAAAAGAATTTCCATAAAAACATTCCATTTTATATATAATCATAATAAACCTGTTAAAATTGGTCATCTGTTTCCCGCCGTCCTTTTTTTTTTTTTTTTTTTTTTTGTGTTTAAGGAAGATACCGCACACTCAGTTTAGCTTTATTAATGTTACAGTGTTTTACAATTAAGTTTTCTTTCAAAATTTATTATTCATTGCAGAACAATGTAATAATTCCCACGAACCATCTGTTGACATATAAAAAGATGCGATTCAATAGCAAGATTTCAATATGATGAATACCAGAAGCGATGGGGCGATCGCCCCCTCCCCCTTTGAGCCCAATGAAGGGTCTGCAAAATGATATTAGGTGTCCATAGGATAAATGAATCGTGTTTAAGATTGAGAACGGTGCGACCTGATCGGACTGGACGAAGCTGTCACTGCTCGGGTTGGGCCGGGCCAGTTTTAACTCATGAGACTAGGGCTTGCTTAGGTCTAGAGATCTGCATCGGCCTGTATCAGACTGGCAAAAAAAAAAAAAAAAAAAAAACAGGCCGTATGGGCCAGTCCGATAAAAAAGTTTAACGGGCCTGCCGGCGTGTTAAAGATTTCGGTAAAAACGCTAAAATGAGGTCTATTTTCAATGAATATGGGTTTAACGACCATAAGTATAAATGTGCGTCACGAGTAGATACTAGTTTAACAACATCAATACATAAATGTAACGTATACAGCGTAGAAATCAGCATCGGACAGTTGCTTTGAGTCTATACGGGTATAATAATTTTTTGGCAAACTGGAGCCGGGTCAAGATCAGGTTTGCACTGTTTTTCTACATATAGTCGGGGTCAGAACTACACTTAATTATTCGTAAGCCGTGTAGGGCAGACAACATTATTTGTAAAAGAGAAAAACTTAACGTACTGTTAACGTACTTTTTGGAAATATACTCCTTGGTGTTTCTTAAATTCATTTCTGAACAACACGAAAGTTTGACACATTTTCTGACTAATTTTTAACTATAAAGGTACAAAATTGACAAGCCTGACTATTGAAGGGATTTGGAATCGAACAGCATAATTCATTTTTGGTAAATAAGATATTTGTATATACTTGTTAAGGTATAAGAGATTCTTGTCACGTGGTTTCAGATTTTTCTCCTTTTACATGTTGTCGCTTCCGGAAATGCGATTCAAAACTCTAATTTTCACAATATTTTCATAAATATAATGAAAATTAGCGTTTTATATAGTGTGTTGCGCATTGTATTTGCTTTTATCAAAAAATGGACAACGCCATTCCATTACATTGTTTCTGAATAAAAACACCTGTTAAACTCATGTGTTTCCAAAAAGAAATGAAATCAGAAATGCATAAAAAATAGCTCCTTTAAATTTGAGAAAATCTTTGATAAAATGATAAAGAAGTATTTTCATAAATGTACTTTTTATTACACAGCTTCAAAAGTTATGATAATTTTAACTTCCTTTTTTTTTCTTTTATTCTAAACCATATTAATTTTTCAGTGCATCTTTATTTGAATGTTGAAAGTCTAAGAACCTAAGTAATCATTAATGTTCTTATTGTGTATTGTCAGTAAAAATTTTCTATAAAATCATCCAATAAATATGAATGCAGTAATCTTTAAAAAATCTTAATTGTATGATAAAAATCTGATTTTGTTTCGAAATAAAGATGCAGGCCGATTTCGGCCTGGACTGTTTTCACTGATTTCTGTACGGCCCGGGCATGGCCTAGAAATGTAAAAGTGTAAACGAGCGGGCCAGGCTCGGGCCGAATATTTTGTTTTATACCGGGCCGGGCCAAAATAACAATCATTCGGTCCGGGCCGGGGCGAGACTGGAAACTCCAGCCCGTCCAGACCTCTACTCAAGTCTTCACTCTTTTGGAAATCTTACTTTTTTTCTGCAAAACTTGACCACACTATATTTTTTCTTCCACTTCGGGCCTGGCGTGGACTTCGTTCTTTTAGAGGTCTGCCCGAACCTAAATTTCCATGCCCAGGCTCAAAAAGCAATTCAATTTTAACCCAACCCAAGCTCGCTAAAAATAAATAAATAAAAGAAAAAAATCTGATTCAGTACCGAATAGCCTGATACAAAACAGATCAACAAATCTAAAATGAAACAAAATCAATCTAATATTTGAAGGAAATTGGGAAAAGTATCCCATATAATTATAACAATATATATATTTTTTTTTGTTTAAGTAGAAAAATGAATATATATATAATGTACTCGTCAATATTCAAACATATAGTTTTTCATATAAAAAATTGTCTGATCTATTGAAAAATCCAGTCATCAAACAGTTTATACTAGATCCGAATTTGTCAAAATCCAAAAGAAGAAATGTCCCGAATCCGAAACGTTTAAAGTCAACCCGACCTATAATATATCAATCCGAACTCAAAAATTACAAATTATGTCAAATCGAGCCCTTACCTGAACACCTGAAATTGAAATGAAAGAAAATAAGTTCATGTATTTTAATAGAATTAAAAAATGTGTTTTACATCTTCAACTTGAATGTTATAATTTATAGAGAAAAAAAAAATCTAGTATTTGCTCTTTAGTGCAAAACCTATTCCTAAGTCAGCCTGCTCAAACTTGGTCCGTAGCAAAAAAGTATAAATCTATCCGGCCTACTACAAAAAACAAACTCAAAAAAAAAAAAAAAAAATCCCTAACAAAACTTTCTAATTAACTCGAATCCCCACCTTGTTCTTTGCGCAGCATATCCTGATGTAACTTTGCGCCATAAAACCCCATTCAACCAACCAATCAATCAACCTGAGTGCTACTCTCAGAAGTGAAATTTTATCCAGAACAGAACCGAATTTGAAAAATGTAAGTCAAACTGACCCAAATCCGACCCACAGCAAAAATCTCAAGCCGATTCGAACACGACTCACTGCAAAATTTAGAAATAATCTCCACCAGCAATGAAAAATATCACCTCCTGCCCGAACCTCCAAATTTTGAAATCGCTCCTCTTGAGGATTCTCGTGTTCCCCCCCCCCCCCCCCCTTGAATCAGAAAAGAGCGTTCCTCTAAGAATTGCACTTAAAATAACTTCATTTTTCAAATATTCGACAAAAAATATATATATATATATATATATTTGACCCCTGAGCGTATAGTATTGCCCTGCTTCCGATCCGAACGCGAAAATACCATTGGAAATCAAATCAAAAACCGACCAAAATTTTTTTTGTCAATTTAGAATCGAAAGAAAAACAATTCATGTTTTAGTGGAATTATAAAATGTCGACATTTATATTTCTAATATCAATTTTATCTTTTATATAGAAAATAAATATCTAATATATACTCATAACGGAATCAACCAAAAAAAGATGGCTAAATTGTTGAAAAGTGTTCGTTAAATAGAGGTATCTTCTATTCGAGACATTCCGTATGGGTATTTTAATGTACATGTTAACACTTGCGAATAGCAGTGTTAACATGTAAATTGAAATGTAAAATCTTAAATATTCATAATTAACTATTTGGAAATGTCTGTTATGGCGTTTATATAGTTTCATTTTATAGTATCTTGGATATTTTCTTTTATAATACTCTTTAAACTATTTTCGTCCATAACGGAGAAAATATTTAGACTTTCATTTAAAATATGGGGTCGAATCGAATCCTTCTTGCGAGATTGAAAATTCACTATGAATCAGATCAGAACCCAAAATAGTGTGAATTAATTTCACCCCAAAACAACTACAGCAACAAAAAAGAATGCAGAGAAAATCAAATAAAAAGTAGAATTCCACTCTATCCGTAAGAAAAACGTAAAAATCCACTCGACCAGTAGCAAAAAAGTAGAAATTCAACTTGACCGAAACCAAACCAGCGCTAATAAAATAGTACTCAACTCAACCCCCCCCCCCCGTAGCTAAGGGGGCGCCATGGGCGGCTCAGCCCCCCCCTAAAATATTTTGAGCCCCCCCTGGAAAAGATTCCAAGGTCAATCAATGAATTTCTGTTCCGAAAATTCAAATGAAATTCTGTTCAAAAATCTAACTTAGTCTTGAAAACCTTTCACAATTTTGCAGGATTACTAAATTGTATCTAAAATAAGTGTGTTCAACACCTCCCTCATCCTATTGGCACATAAGAAGCTAGCATGATGTTCAATTTTGATCGACTATACACTCAAAATTTAAAATGAAGTTATTAGAACACTTTTTAATAAGAAACAAAGTACCTACAATATGAATATGCATTACTTTATCTTTCTGTGGCAATGCAAGAGAAAAAATTATGAGCCCCCCTTACACTCTCTTGAGCCCCCCCTACATTCACTTGAGCCCTTCTATTGTTCACTTCTAGCTACGGACCTGCCCCCCCCCCCCCCACACACACACAAAATAGAAATCAACCAGACCCAATACCAACCAGCAGCAATAAAGAAAGAGAACCGGACCCCAACCCAACCCGCAGCGGCAAAGTAGAATTGAACCTTACCCAAACACGACTCGCAAAAAAAGTATTTAACAGAACAACGGCAAAAAATGAAAGTAAATCGGACCGAAACCTGACCTGCAACGAAAGAAATTAGCCCCGATCCTACTCATGATGAAAAAAAAAATGTCCCGACACGAGCTGAAGGTGCGATTGGAATCTCCAAATTTCTGAAAAGTCCCCCCCCCCCTCTTTTTTGAGGAGTCTCCAGATCTGCCCTTGTACCAGGACAAACAAAAACTGCTAAAAACTGTAAATCGTCTAAAAGTTTTACAATGTTATATTGAATTGTCACCCATTAAATATATACGAACTTGTAAAGTTTGTAAGTATCTCGACAAATCTTGTCCACGATACTTTGTACTATGATGTTTTGGAACATGCAAAAGCCTTCTGCTCGATAGAAGCTGCATTAGTTGAACGTCGACAAGAAACTCCAAAGAAGAAACAATTCTGAAAAGTATTAGAGAGCAAAATTTGCTAAATAGCAGACTTTAAAAAAATTGCTATATTTTGCCTTACAGTTTCATTATTTTTGCTTTTATACTATAACTAGCGGCCCGCCCTCGCTTTTCTTCGGGTAGAGCAAGTCTCCCAGTCCCCCGCCACTGCTGACACCGCAAATTGTTTCTACCACTTCATCTCATTAAATTCAACTACTAAAAACATTACCCTCATTTTAGGTAGTCGGATAAAAAATAGCTTATATGTTAATCTAAGGTGTCAGATACCTCCAAACAAAATTTCATAAAAATCGATCCATCCGTTCTTGAGTTATAAATGGTGTAACTAACACGATTTTGCTTTATGTATATAGATTATAGCAGCTCGCCCCGACTTCTCACGGATATTTAAGAAAAATTTCAAGTTATAAATTTTTACACACACTCATAACCTAATAATTAAAATGCCGTCTCTGACATTGACTCTCCTCCCGTGCCCCAGTGACGCCTATATCACACATTATGATGCAGCCTAGTCGAGCGGGGTAAACGGCAACCATTAAATCAGTCTTGATTTTAAAGTAATTTATTTTGATAAGAATCAATACCAAAGTAACAATAAAGAGCTTTTACAGAAACGGCATTTTAATTATTTTTTAAAATAAAAAACACTTATTGTGACATAACTATAACAGTTAGACATATGCTGTTGCGACATTTTTTGTAGATAATTACATGTTAATAAAGTCGTAGTACATTATTTTGTTCTATAATCAATAGTATTCGCAACGCACCCGATGTAAAGATTTTTTAAATTCATTTTTCTACACCTTGGGTTACAATATTGCCATTTTAATAAGGATTTAAAATAATTTTTTGAAAATATAATATAGCCTATGTTCACCGGAAATAGTGTAGCTTTCATACGGTGAAAGAATTTTTCAAATCCGTCAAGTAGTTTTGGAGTCTATTTAATTCAATTCAAACAAACAAATCTTTCCTCTTTATAATTTTATATTAAATTAAATAAGTAATATTTATCCCTAGGCTTATTGAAACAGTCCGCATTTGAAATTTTAGAAAACGTTACAATTTTAAATATTTGACTGCTCCTCCTAAAAAAAAAAAAAAAAATCCTCCCTCCCCATATTTGATGCTCACTACTCTTTAAAATATTTACTATCTGTTATAACTTTTTTGAAAACTCCAAAACAATCGTTTCGTGATTTATTTTTAACTTTAATTAATTTGCGTTTCAGCATTTCTTTTCCTTTTTTTTTTAGTAATTGCTAAATAGTTTTAAAAATTAAAAAACACGGTTTTATATCAGGTCGGTCTAAAAAGTTTAAAATGTTTTTTTTGGGGGGTGGGGGGTGGGGAGGAGGGGGGTGCATAGTTACGATTTTCATATGTGTTTCAGTGATTGTCATGTGTCTAGTGGGTAACCTTTAGTTTCTCAAATTGCTTTTGATTCGTTTATCCGGCGTTTTATTTTTATCTTTTTAAGCGGCGACTATAGCCTATGTTCACCGGAGATAGTGTAGCTTTCCAACGGCGAAAGAATTTTTCAAATCCGTCAAGTAGTTTCGGAGCCTATTCAATGCAAACAAACAATCAAATCTTTCCTTTTTATAATATTAGTATAGATAAATAATGATAAATATTTGCAATTCGTTGTCTTTGCAAATATACCTTTATGTTATATTAAAATAAAATGTATTACGCAGGATAAATTCCCCATTTTTAACGACTGTTAAAAGTATCGTTTTCCTCAAAAGTAATAAATATTAAAAAATATTTCTTTAAAGTTTGAAACAAGTTAATTAACAATTTTAAAATTACCAATCTTTAAAACTTTCTAACTTTAATTTCTGCTTATTTTTGATAAAACTGTTTTTCGAACTGTAAATGCTTACTTTTTTTACTGTTTTACTTAATAATACTGGACTGAAATTGGGCTGCCTAGTATCGTATAGTACCAAACACAAACACAGGGAAGAGAAAACTGCGCCCGGGGCAAAGTTTCAATTTGGCGCCCCCTTTCCCAATTTTTTCTTGTAACAGCCCAAGAATGATGTTGATAGTATAAATGTGGCGCCCCCCCCCTCGGACGGCGCGGTGTTGAATAAGCCTCCTCAAAATGTACTCCTTGCAGCGCCGTGCGAAAAAGAGGGGGACGAAGGGGGTGGTTGCCCCGGGATCGAAATTTAAGGGGAGCCAAATTTTTACTACTAACGTAATTTTTAGTCTGTCACAAGAAAAAGTTCAGGGAATGGGGCGCCAAACTGAACTTTACTCCGGGCGTAGTTTTCTCTTTGCACACCCCCCCCCCCTGTTTCATGTATTTTGCAAGCTGTATAAGGAAATTTATAAATTCCAAATATAGCTCCTTGTCCTTTTAATGCTACCTATGTATTTCACAAAAGTTCCAATTATATTTTAAAATTATCAGAATTTCCTTTTTGCTAAAAAGGAGCTTACTGTAATTTGTATCAAATCTACCTTGTTTTGTATGGACTTGAAAAAATATATATATACAAAGAAATGTATAATTTTCTTCCTTGGAAGTTATAGTTACATAATAATAGTAAAATAGCGTTAGTTTTATAAAAACAAAAAATTAGAAGTCGTTGATTTTTTTCAAGACTATTTTAGCTAAAATTTATCAATAATTGTAGAAAAAATAAATCAAAACCTTGAAATAAGGGAGGTTATTTTAACACATTACTATAAACCAATAACAGAAAGGAAATACAATGAAAGGAAAAAAGTTACTTTCATTTGCTAAAATGGATTGGTGTTAACCAATTATAATTTTCAAAAGGGCAGGAGAGGCGGAGACTGGCTGAGGCGGAGCGCATATAATTAAAACTTTTTTTATTCCATTTCTGATCAAAATATTTCCAAATTTTGCTCAGCCTAATTGCAGTAGAAATATGGAAAGCATATCATTGGAAAGCTTAAACACTAATATTCCGTGAAGCGTTTTTAATTTTTTCTGAATTTTGCTGAAATAGATTTTATAAGAGTAAAAAGGGCACAACACCTCGAATTTCACTGAATCCAAAATTTAAAGGGTCCTCAGAATTAAACTACAACGAAAATCAGAAAAGTACAAACTAGCCCGGTAATAGAATGTCCTCAGCTATCCTGAGAAAAAAAAAATCATTTAAAAATATTGAAAATTAAGCGAGATATTAGAAAAGAACGCTCCCATAGACTTTACATTAGCGCTCGGCTTTTACCGCGTGACTAGTGTGTGCTCTTAAGAGCCCACAATAGTCACAGAAAAAGTACACAAAAAGACCCGGATGATCATGTAAAGTCTATGGGAGCGTTCTTTTCGAATATCTCGCTCAAATTTTAATATTTTTGCATGATTTTTTGCACAAGATAGCTGAGGGCAATCCACAACCGGGCTAGTTTTTACTTTTTCGATTTTGGTTATATAATTTTTATATTACGATGGTTTCAGTTTCAGAACTGGTTTAAACCGGTTTCGAAAGCTAAAGTAATTTTTTAAAGAAAATCTGAAACAAATATTGAAAAAGTAAAAACTAGCCCGGTTGTGGATTGCCCTGAGCTATCTTGTGCAAAAAAAATCATGCAAAAATATTAAAATTGGAGCGAGATATTCGAAAAGAACGCTCCCATAGACTTTACATGGTCATCCGGGTCTTTTTGAGTAATTTTTCTGTGACTATTGTGGGCTCTTAAGGACTCACAACTGCCCATTTGCACTTGGTCACTAGGCCGCATTAATAAGGTATTCCCAGGCGCGGACGAGATAGTCAGGGTAGTTGAAGTTCGTACCGCTAAAGGTAATTTTAAACGACCTATTTCAAAAATAAGTATATTACCCATTGAGGACAACATCATAGATCCTAAACCTTAAATGTGCTTTATAATGTATTAATTTTTCATGTATTAATTTTTTATGTATTATTTGTGTTTATTTATTTATTTATTTATTTATTTTTGCTTATAATTTGTATCATGTTGTGTTATGATTTGTATTGCATATGTATTTTGAAATATAAAAATATTTCAACGCCGGGTGGGATGTTCCGCTCCTGTATTGTAACTTTGTAACATCGCCTTGGCGACAAACACAGCCCACGCCAATTATACGCCAATTGGCAATTTAGTTTGCCGATATCTGCTCACGTGTTGTGTGACGCAGTTGGCTTAGAAAAACGGTCTCTTAGCAACAAGCTCTGAATGCTGCAACAAGCGGCGACTCTAACAAAATAAACATTCCATTAAAATTTACAGTCTACTTGCTTTTTCTTTTTAATTTAGTTTTTCTTTTAAATTTAGTACACCTCCGTACAAATAGTATGACTCGAATATGAGAGGAGTTTGCGGATATTTGAAGGTTTTATTTCTAAATGTAATTCTTTTGCTAAGCGAAATGGTATAACATTACACTGAGCGCCAGTATAAAGCTTCATAGGAATAGCCTTATTGTTAATTATCACGGTCTCGTACCAATCTGATTTATTAACATAGACGCTTGCTATCATGAAATTTTTATCTTCCGCAATCGTGTCGACATTTTCAATTTCTTGTACTTTTTACTTTTTCCGGATTTTTGACCTACATTTCAATGCAAAATGGTTTTGTTTTTGACAAATCTTACATTTCTTGCCAAATGCTGGGCATTCATTAATTTTATGGGTACTGCCACAATTTCTACAATAAGTTGACATTTTAAAGACTTTAGTGTTCGAATTAGGCTTATCTATATGTGAACTAAACTTAACTTATGCGACTGCATGTATTTTTTCGATGTCGCAGAAATTACAGGTTGCGATTTATTATCATCAACAATATTTTTTAATTGCTTTGAAGCAGTTTCAGAAGCTAAACAAATCTGTACGACTTTATCTAAGTTTAAATCAGCATCGCTTAAAAGCTTTTCACGAACATCGTTGTTTTCAATTCCTACAACAATTCTATCACAAATTAATTCATCTTGCATAATCCCTAGCTTACAGCTTGTAATTTAAGTTTTGTTAAAAAATCATTGAAACATTCATCTTGCTTCTGTTTAATTTGATTAAACTTGTAACGTTCAAAAGTATAATTAACTTTAGGAGTGAAATATTCAGAAAACTTACCTTTAATAATCTCCAAATTTTGTTGCTCATCGGCACTTAAATTAAAGGTTTTAAAAATTTGCTGCGCTTCACTACCGATAATAGCCATAAATGTAGCTACCTGTACTTTTTTCCTCTTTCTTCTCAAGTTGAACTGCAGCAGCGTACCATTCAAAACTTTGCAGCCAATCTTCCATCTTTGGAATCCGCCGTAAACATCAATGGTTTTGGAGGACGGATAGAATTTTCTGCCATTTGTATTTATTTAATACTTTCAGATACGAAATTAAAAGTAAAACTAGTTATTTTTTTTAACTTCTGACACCACGTCACGATATATGTTGAAATTATTACGCATTTATATTTGTTAACATATATCTTTAATAAGGACAAATAGACACAACAAGTACAAGAAGAACTTAAATTAACTAGTTAGAAACAGGCTCGGGCAGTTACAGTTAAATGGATGTTGTCATAGTAACGATTATATTACAAGACGTAAGGTAAGGGCGTACTGGTAAGAAATCCGGTTTGGCGCAACACAAGAGCGGTGAGTCGGGCGCTCCATGATGATTCGGACGTGAGAATGTGTCAGCTTTTTTTTAAGGTACTTTGAATGATTCTAGGTCAATTAAATTATTACACTTAATTTATGAATGTCTGATTAATATACATCTGTTTGCCAAAGCTTGGTGCTATTTTGGCTTAAAAAAGGGAGGGTATGATGTCAAAATATATAAATAGCTCTGAAAAAAAAAACCTGATGAACTTTAATTTCTGTTTTCGTACGAATTATTTCTGTTTCTGTATTAAAATGTGGCACAAATGTCATATACGAATCGCATTGTCGTTAATTTTTTTCTAAAGCCAATTTGGCGAAAATCTCGTTTTGGAATACCAGTTACATATATATTTTTTGAAAGGTAATAACAATAAATAAAAAAAGTTTTTTTTTAATAACTATAGAACAAAACAATTTATATATTTAAAAAAATAGAAATAAATTATTTATTAATAAGTAAAGAACAACATCCGGGTTGCATATCAAGCAAAATAACGACACTCTGGATTCAATTAAATACTCCGATGCGCATATGACATTGGCGTCAGAAAAAAATTCGCCAACGTGGTGCGTATATGACATCTGTGCCAAAAATGCATACCTATTTTATTTACATTACGTACGGTGCTACTTGCTTTATACTTGTTATTATAATTATATGTTAGTGTTGTAGCGTACCGTTGAAGGCTTCCAAGATGAATACAGCGAAATACTTGCATGTAGTTTATTCACACATATATTATTCTAGACAGGTTACACATAACAAAGACGCGACACCACATTTATAAAAACTAGTTTGAGCCCCTGTTCTAGGTTAATTTTGGTTGCAGTTAAAGTTCTTGACCAGGTCACGTTACAGTTAATGTCATTATACCACATCTCCCTTTCTTTAAAGATTCATTTTCTGCGGAGGACGAACGACGCGTCCACTTCTGGTGGTATATAGATTCTGGCTCTTTTTTGGAGACATAGAATTACTTTTACCATTGTTACAGGATGGATGCGGATTCTGAAAGCTTGGCTTGGTTGAGCTAGGAACACTCTGCGATATTGGTAACTCATTACGGGAATCGTCTGGTTCAAGATCATTCACATCCTCAGCCTCTGGTTGGAAGTTAGTTGATGGGACAAGATGCATTCTGTTTCGTCTATATAGCTTTTTCCCAGATTTGACAATATACGATTGTGGAGAATCTAATCTCTTCTGAACTATACCAGTAGCTCTCTTGTCCGTGATCCACACTCCATCTCCAACTTCGAGATTTTTGAGGTCTCGTACTTCGTGACTTTTGTCGTAGTTGTCTCTTTGCCTTTCTATTCTCTTCTCTTCCTTTCTTTGAAGTTCATCCCTGTTTTCAATTTTTGGCTCTAGTTGAGATCTTGCAATTGGCAGAGTTGTCCTTATACGACGATTCATAAGAAGTTCTGCAGGACTGAGGCCATTTTCTAATGGTGTTGCTCTATATGCCATTAATGCAAGGTAAGGATCTTCAGCTTTTTTGAGTCGCAATTTGATGGTTTTTACAGAAGATTCAATGAAACCATTGCTTTGTGGGTACCTAGGACTTTATGTGATATGATGAAATCAGTAAGACTTTGAGAATTTTGAAAATTCAGATGAGTTAATTGGCTCAAATTGAGGACCATTATCAGATCTGACGACATTAGGAATCCCATGTCTGGCAAAGATTGATTTGCAGTGGAGAATTACTTCCTCAGAAGTTAATCCTTCCAGTTTTGCGATTTCTGGATATCGTGAGAAATAATCGGTCACGATCAAGTACCAAAATCCGTTAAGTTTAAAAAGATCCATTCCCACTGTTTCCCATGGTCTTTCAGGAAATTCGGTAGGGATAAGAGATTCATGGCGATTAGTGAACTCCTTGATGCATGATGTGCAATTCTTTATCATTTCTTCAATTTCTTTATTAATTCCAGGCCAATATACTGACGATCTTGCTCTTGCACGACATTTCGTAATTCCCAAATGTCCCTCATGAATTTGTTGAAGAACCTTTCTTCGATCATTTGCAGGAATGATGATTCGACAGCCCTTCATTATGAGTCCATCTTGGATCGATATTTCATATCGATGATTCCAATAAGGTAAACAACTTGGCTCTAAATGTTTTCTTGATGGCCAACCGTTAAGGATTAAATTTTTTAACTCTTTGCATGTTGCATCAGACTGTTGTGATTGGCGCAATTCTTCTAATCTGTTGCATGAAGCGGGTAATGTGGATATTATCATACGAATATATGCATCAATTTCTTCTTCCAACTCTTCATCCTTTTCTCTTGTTTCTTGAGGTTGTCTTGATAAGGCATCAGCTGCATAAAGTTTCTTTCCTGGTATGCGGAATATGGAATAAGAATATCGCATCATCCTCATCTTCAACCTTTGTAACCGTGGAGATAAATCTTCGAGGTTTTTCTTTGAGAAGATTGGAATTAGAGGTTTGTGGTCTGTTTCTAATCTAAAGTGAGTTCCAGTGAGATAATCTCGAAATTTCTCGCAACTCCATGCTAGAGCAAGTGCCTCTTTTTCTATTTGAGCATACCTCTTTTCAGTAGGAGTAAGAGTTCTGGATGCATATGCAACGACCGAGATTTCCCCGTTCTCTTGTTCTTGCCTCAAGGTGGCTCCAATTCCATAAGAAGAAGCGTCTGTAGTGACAATTGAAGTTTTCTGTGGATTATAAACTTTTAAAACTGGTTGAGATGTTAAGACATTCTTCCACTTTTGAAATGCTTGTTTTTGAGGTTCGTCCCAGACAAACTCATTCTTTTGACTTAACATAGATGTTAACGGTGCAAAGATTTCTGCAAAATTTGGAACAAATCTGGCGAGAAAATTTGCCATGCCTAACATCTGCTTTAATTCCTTTTTATTCTTTGGTGGTGGATATTCTTTTACTGCTCTAACTTTCTCTTCGTCAGGATGAATCCCCTTATCATCAATAATATGTCCCAAGAATTTTATTCTCTTGACTGAAAACTTACATTTCTTGTCATTTAGAGTAATGCCAGCTTCCTTAAGTTTATTTAGAACAATTTTCAATGTTTGGTCATGTTCAGATTGATCTTTTCCCCACACTAAGATGTCGTCCATATGACAAATAACACCTGGGATATTTTCTAGCAGCTGTGACATTCTGCGTTGAAAATGTTCTGGAGCAGATGAGATTCCAAAAGGCAATCTTAAAAATCGGTATCTTCCAAAGGGAGTGATGAAAGTCGTGAGATATGACGAAGATTCATCAAGCGGAATTTGCCAAAAGCCTGAATTAGCATCTAACTTCGAAAAAATTGTAGCGCCTATAAGAAGATTTAATGAATATTCCACTGAAGGCAATGGATGAAATTCCCTTTCCACACATTTGTTTAGTTGGACAAGATCAACACATAAGCGAACAGTTCCGTCACTTTTAGGAACGATAACGACTGGTGAACACCATTCCGTTGGTTTCGTCACAGGAACTATAACATTTTGGGCAATCATCTTCTTAATTTCCATTTCAGTTTTCTTCAGCAGCGGAATAGGTATCCTTCGTGGAGTTGAAATAGCAAACGGGACAGAATTCGGCTTAAGCTTGATAGTATAACAACCTTTCAGTAGCCCCAGGCCATTAAATAATTCAGGGTAATCTTGCTTTGGATTTACTGCGTTAATTTCTAAAATGTTTGGTCCTAAACCAAAAGCTAGTATTGCAGGTTTTCCCAACAAATAATTCTGTAATCCTTCAATTACATGGATTTCTTCAGTTACTTTCTTTTCCCTGTATTGGATTTCTTCAATAAGTTTTCCCTTGTGTTTTAGTATTTTCCCATCAGGACCGCAAAGCTTTTTGTCAGGTTTTAAAATTTTTGAACCCTTTAAGATTGGTGATGTAGCTGGAATAACAGTGTGATCTGCTCCACTATCTATTTTGAAACGAATGGTTTTACCTCGTATTTGAATAGGAACTGACCATAATGAATCATTATTATTATTCGAGCGGGTTTCTCTAATTGTTCCTAAGAAAGAAATTTCAGATTTACTTTCATTTTTCCTACAAACACGAGCAAAATGCCCTAATTTGGAACATTTCAAACATTTGGCGTCTTTTGCTGGACACACTTTTCTATTATGCATAGACTTACCGCACCATTTGCAAAGGTCAAAAGATTTTGTATATTCTTTTTTCCCATTATTCCTTTTATCAGTTTCTTTAAACTGTGGATTTTGACTGGTAATCCCTTTCTTAAAATTTAGCTTTGTTTTTCTTATACTCGAAACTCTATGCACAGACGCATTATTAGAAGTAAGAATCTCTTGTTGCTTTTTAATTGATTCCGATAACCTAACTTTTTCTATAGCTTTGCTCAAAGAAAGGTCTGGATCCAATTGTAATTTCTCACTTAATGATTTATCTCTAATACCAACAACTATTCTATCGCGTATTAGTTCATCATGAAGAACTCCGTAATCGCAATGCTCAGCCAATGAATAAAGTGAAGTTATAAAATCATTTACACTTTCCCCTTCGTTTTGAATGCGTTGATTAAACTGTGCGCGTTCAAAAATTGTGTTTTTCTTTACGATAAAATGGTCGTCAAAATGCTTCATAACAACATCATATTTCTGTTGGTCATCTTCTGACAAGTTAAAGGACATAAAAATATCTTCTGCTTTATCACCCATGAGATAAATAAGAGAATTTACTTGTTCTATCTCTGACTGATTTTTTAAACCTGAAGCGAATCGATATCTTTCGAAACGTTGCTTCCATTTTAGCCAAAGTGCCGGCCGTGAAAAACTAAATGATTCTGGCGGTGTAACCTGATAACAATTTCTAAATTCTTTCTCTTTAGACATTTTAAAAAATAATATAATGAATAAAAATGTGCCGTATAACTATGCAAGAAAAAGGAAACTTCTTACTTTAAGCTTGGATCCGTTTTCAAAATATCACTGTATTAAACATCTTTTTTTTCCAGCTGCCACCATGCTTTATACTTGTTATTATAATTATATGTTAGTGTTGTAGCGTACCGTTGAAGGCTTCCAAGATGAATACAGCGAAATACTTGCATGTAGTTTATTCACACATATATTATTCTAGACAGGTTACACATAACAAAGACGCGACACCACATTTATAAAAACTAGTTTGAGCCCCTGTTCTAGGTTAATTTTGGTTGCAGTTAAAGTTCTTGACCAGGTCACGTTACAGTTAATGTCATTATACCACACTACTTGGTTATCAGGTCGACCAATTTCACCCATTTATAGAAATCTACAAACTATTCGCCAAATTACTCAAAAGGAAAAATGTTGCCATTAAAAAAATTTAAGTTTAGGAAATTAATGAATTTAGGTTAAATACGTTTCGTTAATACAAGTCATTAACGAAAAGGATTACTTCAATGATGACGTTTAATTATGACGTCGAGATGTACCAAATATAAAATTTGATTTATTCAGGTGATTTCGGACAAAAGAATACTAATAAAAGTTTTTATATTTTAATGCAGAATTTATTAAAACAAACCATAAAGAGATATTTGTAAGATATCGCATATGTGAATAACATTGAAGTATTTTAAATATAATATTAGAATTTATTAAGGAACATAAAAAATACGGTACTTACGTATTAACGCCACCGCAGCAGAAGTTGCGCTAATGTGCCAATAAAGAGTAATCTTGTTCGCACGTGCACGAAAAATGGCGTCAAAAATAGGCTTAAAAAGTACTATAGTACTAAAAATGACGTCAAAATAAGCAAAAAAACACTAAAAAGGCACGAACAACACGATCGCTCTTTATTGGCGCATTCACACAACTTCTACTGCGGTGGCATTAATACGTAAGTACCAAAAATATCAATGTTAGCGGAAATTTGTAAGGAGTTAAATGCTTTTTATTTAGCCAAATAATGTCGGCTGATATAACCATAAAGTAACTTTAATAAAATACATATATTTTCTCAATTAATATCAAGAGCTATTCGCTTATTGGCATAAAATTTATACTAAATAACAAAAGAACAAATAAATTAGTAAAACATTCATAAAAATATAAATAAATCATCGAATTAAAATCATTTCATCACTTAACAAACAAGTGCAGCGGGTTTAATGTCAAGAAAGTGTAACATTTATGTTCATACATTATTGGCATATAAATCTTACAGTTTGTCTATCGTTCTTTGGTCGACGGGATAATTAAGTAGTACCTTAAATACATTGTTATCTCATGAGAAAAAAATGCTTGTGTATATGAAATAGTAAATAGGTTGCCAGAATATACGTTGCCAAACTTCTTTTCCCGCCAAGAACTTTTCGTTATGTACAACTACTGAAAAAGTACCTTTATTTATTTACTTATAGTATTTTTAATAAAATGAAAGAAAAACGCGCAAGTTAAAAGTATCTGATATATGTATTTTTAATTTATGTGTTTTTTAATGAAAGTAATGTATTTTAAATAAAGCTAGTGACAGCTTTATATTTAAAATGAAATTATGGCGCAGGAAACCTATTTGGCGATTGTTTCGGGTAGCTTAAATAAAAGTAGGAAAATAGCCGCCAGGCATATAAAAAATAAAACAATCAGATCGGAGCTGTTGATGACAGTCACAAGACTTATACTGATATTTATATAGGTACCATAGCAAAATTTGCAGCATCTCTGGTGTTAAACTAGGACTCTCGAGGTAAGGCATTTAGCTGCTCAGCAGCGGATAGAGAGTTCGAATCCCGTTGGATGCAAGTTCGTTTTGTTTAGAAATGCTTTTGTGTTAAATTATTATTCCTTCGGGAATATTCTTATGTTAATTGTTATTCAATTTCTAGATTTTTTTCTAGTTGTGAATGTTTCATTCGAGAAATTACCTTGAATGTATTTAATTGGTATGGCTTTTAATTCTTTTAATAAAGTTCTGTACTTTTTTCGTTCGAATCCATGGTTTATTTTTCATATCATGTATTTTATATGACAATGCAATGACTTTTTTAATTATTCTGATACATCAAAGTTTTATGCTGTTGTTATCATTTTATAAATTTTGACAGCAGCAATTATTTTTCTTATTACGATATTAGAAAATCTTCAGTTTTTTATCAAAAAATTAAATGACTAGTATTAAAAAATGCTCTGACGAGCACCAAAAAAGGTTAATATGTTTTTAAGTATGGAAAAGGGTTTGACAAGTGCTTTTGTTAATTATTGAGCATGAGGAAGGACAAGGGATACCTTCTTGGCTACAACTCACTTCAATGCCAACTTTTAAAAAATCATATTTGCGCTTTTTCCATATAAAAGAAATTTGCGGTTCTTTAGTAGAACTTCCCACCGTGCTTTAGATGTTAACCAGGGATGTAGTCGTAAAAATAACATAGGATATATACTCTAAGCAGAGGGATACCCTAGAATGTGTATACTATAAGCTTTCTTGAGAAACAGTGTATATGGTGTTCTATTAAAAAGTCCAGAAGGTATACGGCGTATAACCTGCACTACATCCCTGATGTTAACTGCACTGTTCACTCTGCACTATACTACAAATCAATTTTCTGTGAAATTATACACTTAGGGCATACTTCGTGGCAGTGCATGAATGTGATACCTGCAGGAACTAAATTTTTGGCACTATGTCGTCTTCCCTTACATTTATGTCTAATTAAGCTGCATCTTTACTGGTTATGTCTTTGCACTTTGCATTTTTATAGTAACTGCGACTGATTTGTTTTCACAGAAAAAGCGCAATTATGATTTTTTTAAAAGTTGGCATTGAAGTGAGTTGTAGCCAAGAAGGGATCCCTTGTCCTTCCTCATGCTCAATAATTAACATAAGCACTTGTCAAACCCTTTTCCATACTTAAAAACATATTAACCTTTTTTGGTGCTCGTCAGAGCATTTTTTAATACTAGTTATAGCATATGCAGGGTTCCCAAAATGATCAGCTCTTTTATTTATTTATTTTTTTTAATAAAACATTTCTATAATTTTTTCTTTTTATATTTCTATATTTTTATTGCAATTTTTGTGCAAAGCAAACCTTTAGTTTGTTTCTGTTGCAAATGTTGTAGAAACCTACTTCGGGGATTATTCTTCGTATTATTGGTGTTAAAACAAATAATAATAATAAAAAAACTGACCATTCTGAAGGCTTATATATTCTATATTATTTTAAATATTCTTATAGATTATTTCTATTGCTACTCCAAACTTTGTTTCTCAAAAATCTATAAAATGTTTTAAAAGATCTGCTTATAAAAAGATCTGCTAAAAAAAACTTATTGCTCAAATCTTAGGCCCGAAAATTTTTTTAATCGGCCCGGCCCGCCCGTCTGGCCCGTTAAATTTTTTTGCCGGGCCGGGTACGGGCCACGGCCCAGGCCCGTGCAGACCTCTAGCGTGCTGTTCTCATAAAAATGAGCATAGTGTATTACAGCCTCTTAATCATATTCTACTGTTTGAATGCTTTTGCCACATTAGTTTGTACAGGGTCAAGATATTAGTTCTCCATCAGTTAACGGTCGTCTATGGGTTTTTGTGAAAAAATCTTTGCAGAAATATATCACCTGTACTATTCTGTTTACACATGTGGAGTTTCATGATAATTCCTCGTGTATTTTTCTAGATATTTAACAAAATATCTAAAATCGCAAATGACCGGCCATCATTGGCCATATAGCGTAATCCAGCTTCTTTGGAACAGTCATTTTAAATGGAATATCCTTCGTTACATAGTTTTATCTATGCATACAATGGGACATTCTCACAGATCACCATGCTGTGTAGAAATTTCTTAATAATAATAATAGCAATAAAAAGACTTACTCCGCAACCCTAAATGCAAGATCGAAATTGTATCTTCTGTTTTTCGGGTTCAGGGAATTGAAGTCGAAGGCATCGGGATAAAAGTGGTGGATCAAAGCACAGAATGCCATACCATCGTTCCAAGATGTCGAGAAGTTGCAGATATCCACTTTCTATAGGAATCAACAACAGTAACAAAAAATAAGTTTGCATGCAATCAGTTATTTGCTTGTATTTTGATATTCCTATATATACAGGGTGCCCACTCTCAACGATGTCCAATAGTTAATTCCACAACCGTTAGTCAGAGATATAATTCCAATTACAAAAATGTTTCAAATGATTTAAAGAAGTATTTTAAAAGTGATTTGGGGTCAAGAAAACATTTCTTAGAATTTACGAAATATATTTTTTTATGCGTTTCTCCTGGTCTTATAAGTTATATTTCGTAAAATTTTACGACTACACCGATAAGCAATAAAAAAGTCCCGTTTATCTAACACTAAAATTGACGGAATTATAAAAATTTTGAATGCATGACTTATACCACTTGTCTGAATCTGAACCGAGTTTGGCCTTGTTTTGAGGGGTCGTATACTAAGTGCTTAAAGCATACTAGTAAATATGCAGATGAGATGAGCAACCTCAAACGTCAGTTCTGTAGTTTTATTTTGAAATTATTTTAAACATTTAACCCGTAGTATCATTTCTTTCATATTTGTAATATACGTGATTTATCAAATAGTTTCAGGGAGTTTAAGTGTTAAAATTAGAAAATAGTGAGAAATAGTATAGAAATCTATGCACTAATATTCTCCCCCCCCCCCCAAATTTTTTTTTCATTATTTTTTGCCATTCTAAACTCCTCACTGTCGCAATAATTTGACAGCTGTAACTCCCCGACACTTAGTATTTTAAATCATTTATTTAAAATAATATTTGTCTTAAAATATTGATTTTGTGACAATTACAATAATCAAACAGTGAATAATTCCCGTAAATTTTTGATTTAATTATTAATATCCTAACTTTTAAATTTGTTTGAAAATAGCTATTTTGTTTCACTAGTATGCCTTCATGAGATTCGGATTCTAAATAGCTATAAAAACAATAATCAGTTTTTGTGGTGTCCATCACTGAACATAACTAAATGTAACTTATAGGACCGGGGGACAGCATAAAAATTTTAATTTGATAACTTTTTAAGAAAAGTATTATAGACCCAAATAGTTTTTAAAATATTTGTTTACCTCATTTGAAACACTTTTGTAACGAACTGTACGTCTATGACTAACGGTTTAGGAGTTAGCCGTAGGACACCGTTGAGAGTTGGACACCCTGCATAATAAGCCAAGTTCTTCATGTTCGAAAAATAGGTTCAAACCATCAATTTCTAAGATAGCTTTAGTTAAAGGTAATTAAAGTTTTCAAAGCTATATTTAGATTGTGTATAGTCTGCAGCGTTCACTCTCGATTTAAAAAAGCGTGGGTTGCTTTTTAAAAGAAAAAGCAATATAAAATATGTATAACAAAAATCATCATAAAAAAAGTCACCTCAAAAAATGTACATCGCAATAATCAGGACATTATTTTATCGATGTTGTTGAATGGTTTTAAAGTACTCCTGACAATCTGTCTACAAAGACTTATGGAATCGTATTTGCTTTAAAGTTTGAATAGGGTCTATTATGAACATCCAAGCATGCAACAAGATTCGAACTCCGCACCTATTCAGAATTGGAATAGCACACTTACGACTAACCCCAACTCGTGAAAGCAAGCGGTCCATTTCATATAGTTTCAATTTATTTTCCTTTAACATCTTTTTTCTCAATTCTGTACTTTCTTTTTACTTCTCGACAATTTGACAGCATAGTTAATTTGCTTACATAGCCAAAGAAAAACGGCAGGACAACTCCTCGAAATTTTACCTGTAAATAATACCTGAAGATATTTAACCTTATAAAAAATTCTCATTTTTGAGAATTTTTAGAAAATCTGACTTATAGCACTCTGCTTTTAAAAGGCTGAAATAAGGTGATAATCACTGAAATAGTTGCAAATTGAATAAAACGATTTCATGGTCGTGTGCAAATAGGTTAAAATTTTACGATTAATCGTGTGTAGAAGTACAAATTACTTCTAAAGTTATTTTAAAAAAAGAACTGAAATGGATTTTGGAATCTTTATATCAGAACAAGCAATTAAAAGAAGGTCGATTTCACGTCTTTTGGCACGTTTGTTAATAAAAGTATAGATGAGTACAGAAAAATTGAATAACCGAGAAGCATTATGTGAAACTGTACATAGTTTAAACAACGCAAATTTCTGCATTATATTTACGTCTGCGGAGCTTTTGCTTAATGCTACTGTCTAAAAATTTCTACTTAGCAAAACATTTGTGTTTGTAGGCTTGTTTTATTGTATTATCTATGAAGTTGCGTTCGTTCAAACTCCCTGGTGGAAAATTCCACAAAAATACTCTTATTTTTTCAGCTATGCAAAGATCAGCGAAGCAATTTCCCTAAACACTATCAGTTGTTGTGAAAATTATTCCATTATCTAAACTTTTATGGAATCTTAATTCCTATGCATCAAAGAGAGACTTATAGTAGTAGCTAAAAAAAAAAAAACTTTTTTTGTTGTTAATCTATTATTTACACATAATTATTTATCTTGGTGTAAATAATATGTATTATATTTTTATAATCTTTATCTTTTTTGTTTTCTGTGTTTGGTCAAATGGAATTTTTACACTATTTAAATTACGTTGTTCAAAACAGGGAAGCACATGGTTTTAACGAAATTGTGCAAATACTTACACCGATAAGTAGCATAAAATAAATCATCCATAATTTACTGCCAAGCAGGAAACAGAAGAACAAAATTCCATATGCAAATAAAAAATCATAACGTCAAAAACCAGAAATACAACATAAAGGGAAGAAATCGAGATGTTGCAAAAACGTCTGTTTTACTGCCTTACCAGAATCAATGGCATGGTGTATTATAGGCAGATTTGAATCCGGGCAAACACAACGAAGTGTCACTCCAACGAAGCGCAGCTGTTGGAGTTGCCAGAAAAGGTCGGCCGCACGTCACTACGGAAACTGATGACCGGTATATACTGTTAAAAGCCCGTCGAAACAGAACAGACAAGGCTACTCAGCTTCAAAGACAGTTGTTCTTAATAACAGAACGAAGAGTCTCCAGCCAAACAATACGTAATAGGCTTCACCAGAGACAGAGGTCTCTATGCACGTAGGCCAATGGTCTGTATTTTGTTCACCTCAAGCCACCGTGCGACCGAAGAAGATGGATTGTTGAACATAGAGATTGGAAGCAACATGATTGGAGCTGTTTACAGAAGAGGAGAAGAGTATTCAGTCTGGAGTATGATACACGACATGTTTTGGTATGGAGGGAAAGGGGCATTCGAAATAACCCCACATTCGTTCGCGAAAGGTCACAATACAGATGAGGTGGCTAGATGATATGGGGTGGAATCAGCATAGGTGGACGTACGGACCTGCATATCATTCAGAATGGTACTTTGACGTATGCAAAAGTATGCAGACGAGATATTGAGACTTCATGTTATACCTTACGCTGCCATTGGAGATTCCTTTGTTTCCCAGAATGATAAATGCCAGACCGCATACACCTCGTCTTATGGAGAACATGCTTGAAGGTGAAACAATACAGCGTATGGAATGGTCAGCGTGCTCTCCTGACCTGCATCCGATCGAACATGTTTGGAACATGCTCGGACGACGCACTGCTGCGAGACCAAGGAATCTTTTTACTGCCTGAGACTTTGAGATCGCACTTCTTGAGGAGTGGAACAGTATTCCCCAAAGTCTTATCTATAGCATCATCGCATACATGGAAAACAGGTATGCAGCAGTCTTAGCTGTTCGAGGAGACCACACGCCATATTAAAAATCTTGAATCAATACTTTTTTTTTATCATTTACATGTAAACAAACTGTTGCCCTACATCATCCTTTCATGTTTTTTCATCTTTTGAAAGAATTAAAGATTAATTTTAAAAAATTGCGTCTTTTTTTCTGTGTTGCGCATTGATACGCGTGTAATGTCCATTTTATGCCAATACATGGTTGTCTCGCACAGTTTTCTTAACTTCTTTGCTTGCTCCCCTACTGTTTTTGAGCAGTGTATGATCAAATTTTATATTATTAAAATTCCTTGTTTAAAACTATAATCATTATTTAATATTTTAAAAATTAGAAACAATTACTATCGTATGAGAAATACTATTAAAACTGTAAAGTTTTTTACCTCGTATTCTTTTGTTTTGCTTTTGCACCAGTGAAGCAGCATGTCTTTTATGTCGCTGGCGCTCCTGGTAATACCAGTACGACCATGAAAACTGCTATAAAAGAAAAAGAAAAAATATGCGATTAGAAATTGATTTAGAACGATAAATTACTTTATCTAATAGTACTTACAACTTGATTTTGTAAACAACAAAAAAATCAATCTAAATTAAGTTTAAAGAAAAGACTTGCTTGTTCTGTTAATTTTTCATAAGTTTTTTTTTTTTTTTTTTTTTTTTTTTCCCCAATGAATTTTTTTGTTAGATCAATATATATTTTTTCTTTTTAAATCCTAACAAAGATCTCGTTAAGTGTCTAACTTAACTGACACTTTATTAAGTCCGATAATAAAACCTCAGTGCTAATTTTTCCACTCGCCAGTTAAAATATTTTGGTCGTTACTGGTGACTGCATTTGTGAAACCCTGATATGAACAAACGCAAAAGAACATGGAAACTTATGTCATTCATCAAACTGGAGATATCTTTTCGTGTAAATTTTCTTGTGTAATAATTTCTTTAGATAAATTTCAATTTTTCCTTTTTTTTCTTTGGAATGTATGCTTTAAATTCAAAGGATAAAATATAGAAAATTAAGATTCTTACTTTGGTCTACCACCCTTGTTTTGAGCTGCGTCCATTTGTTGAAACTTGGCTTTGGCTGACATTCTTTGATTATCTGAAAAGACACCAGGCATTTTAGCTCACTCAAAAGAAGTCGATTAGTAATACACTGAATAAAAAAGGTCAAATTCGTTATATTATCTATCGTTAACACTCAATACTGCGCATTAATCCTTCAGCTCTTTACGTGGTCACGTAACACTGAAATAATAAATGTTTTTAAAGCTTAAAATTGTTCGATCCACTTCTATGAAACTTTAAAGGAAATTTAAAGCATTAAATTCTCAACCGTATACAGAGTAATTCATAAATATCGAAACAATAGACGAATACAGATTTAATTTTTATATTTTTTCAAATAGACCACCCCTCCCCCCCTCACGAAGTTGCAACTTATGTCATCACATTTTGCACCTTTCTTAATTAAATTTTGGAATTGGAAGTATGGGTCTAGGAGTAATATTTAAAGAATTAGCCTATTGTTTCGATATTTATGAATCACTTTGTGTATATATATTTGGTAGGAGAAGATAGACAAACCCTTAACTGGGGTTAATTGTTTTGGTCAATAATGCCATAACTGGCTTCATAGCGTCATTTCGTCCCCCAGCTATTATTAAAAATGCACAGACAATTTCTACACAAACACTGATATTTGTAAGTTGAATAAATCAATGAGTTTATCACTTATATACTTTATTATTTTTGTCTGAATCTTACTGATTGTTGGAGAAATAAAACAAGCACAAAACATATACATATACATGTACTAAATGGCATAACAGTACCAGTTAAGGAATAATAATAATGTTCCCCAACAATAAATATTTTCGAAAAATCGAACCATTTAATATACATACATATATATATATATACGATCGTCAGCACAAATATATAAATTTTTGGCATCAGTGGTCGACGGTGTTTCAGAGTTAAAGAATTCGAAACGAATAAGAAGAGTTTCGGAGATTTTCGGTTTTGAAGACATCTCTAAGTTCTACATGAAAATGAATGATTCCTTACGCAGGTTTGGTGAAAAGAACTTGATCAGAGAAATCTATGTCGGCAAGTCGTAAATTCATTGAAAGCCTTTTGTTGCAATAAGTTAAAGCTAAGCAAACTCAGTAGATTTATTTATTTATAAGTTGCAAATTTAACAGTAATCGCATACTATTTACGGTTTGCCGGTTGAGAGTATTTATCACTTCGAATATAGCTTTTAAAATCAGACTATGTGCAATAATTGAGGTTTGAATGGCTATCGATTTCTAACACATTTTTCAACTTTTTCAGTATTAGATATTGTGACTCAGTTCCACTATCCACAAATTTAAAAGAAATAACAGGATTCCATTAGATATTACTCATAGCACTACTTTTATGTGGTGTATAGGAGATCATAAAAAGGATGAACGATTACGCTTTTTTATATTAATAATGGAGAAACCCATTTTAAATCTTTATCTACCTCATTATGAATTTATGAAAATTTTACATTCTAAAGCATTTTACGTAAATTATTTAAACTAAAAGATTTACATAATCATTTTTAATAAATTTTTGAAGGGTTTTAAAAGGATTGACGGATTAATTAAATTTGAATTTACAGGGATTTTGTGCAATATTTATAACCCCACTCAAATCCTTTATTTATTTATTTTTTTATTATTATTATTATTTTTTTTTTTTTTAGTATTTTGTAGAATTATAAAATGTACAAATATCATGTTCTTACAGTATAAATAGTGAAATATTTCCGAATTGAAAAATCTCCAACCCTCCTCCCTCAGCGCTAAGAAAGCTGAAAAGATACAAAGGCAAAAGAAATCATCCTTTTAAAAATATTTTTGGTTTTGTGTAACCAATAATGCTTTTGGAACAAAATAAAGTAATGTATCTGTAACTCATTCTAAACAATATTACGACTAATTGACGTATTAAAAGAATTTTATAATACGTAATTTTTATGGTACTTATTAGTACCGTATGTAGATAAATGATTAAGCCTTGGTTACTGAGGAAGAAAGATTTTCCTAATATATTCATCTATATCAGCGTACTCAACCTGTGGTCCTCATGTGGCCCACCGACTTTTTATGTGTGATCCAAAACTATAAAAATAAGATATGCAGTATAAAAAGATATATAAGACCTTCATTGTTGTTTTAGACATTTGTACACACATGAGAAGATAATCTGACCTATTATTTTCAAATAATTTAAAAATGCATAAAACATCCTAAATTTAGTTTTCTTATTGAAATTTTGTTTTCATGTATATTTTTATTTGCATTACAGGGGTACATATATTTAATAGTCAGCAATAATCAATACATTATATTTTACAAAGATAAAATGGTTTAATGTTGAGCAAAAGTCGATTCATTAAAAGTTATCTCCTAATTTTTTTTGTCTTTAGGAGTTGGAAATTTGGATTACTTTATAATTACGTTTTAGATTGATTAAATATATATTATTCATTAATTTTGTAGAGTTGTTTTGTTACTCTACCTTTTTTTATCTTGCTCTTTAATTATATTTATACATTTTTATGTACGTTTTGTGTATTGTGACCTATCTAATGTAAGAAATATTATGTTCGTAGTCCTCGAAGAAAAGTATGGCTGATTGATCTATAAAGCAAAAAACAAGTCCATGAGCATCAGCGACTTTATTCTAACGGTGACAACGATTTTACTAATAAATTTTATTTCTTTTGCATTTTAATTCGTAAACATCGCAGAAAATTTTACACTATCAAATATTAAAGAAAAACGTACTTTCAAATGCAATTTTAAAACTATATCTTAATTTTCCGATATTTTGTGTTGGTTTTCTAAAAATAATTTTATTTTTGAATTGTAAAAATTAAATTCTTTGTCTATCGCGTGCACCCGATTATGGAAAAGGAACTAGTTTGCGCTTAATTTGAATAATTTGGCATTTGTTTCCGAGTTGATATTTCATAACAAAATTAAAACTTTACTAAAATAAATGTAACAAAGCGTAGTTAATCAAATTACGATCCTCTAGACTGAAATAATCAGAATCAAAACGGTTACTGTAAATAGTGAAATATTCGGCGATAACTATTGAAATGTGGCATGTGGTAGCACACACAAAAGTACTGTTAAAAATCTATTTGAATACATAATTGAAATTTTTTTTATAAAACTACTCCTTGGTATTGTTAGTATGTAATGTAATAAAATAGAGTTTTTAAGGACGGGTGTTTGAACAGCCAGCAACCCTTATTTGCGGCCAGATTTAATTAGGCAACCATATATAATAATAAACAGAAAAAAATTAGCTTTAATTTGATATATAAATTATGAATGTACGTTGTGGGTGTGTAAATGTAACAAAATCATACCTGTGTATACCTGGCTGCGAAGAGGTGCGGCCAGGTGCGCAATGGCAACCATGATTTTTCAGAGTCTTTATAGATGTTGCCGTAAAGTAGACGACATTTTATTGAAAAAACAAGTCAGTGAAATTTCTTACGGATTATGAATTATTAATAATTTAATTAAAAATACTAGCGGCCACATTTTGATAGGCAACCTGGTAGATATAAATTCTCCTAATCATAAATATGTGTAAAAATTTGGTTTTCAGCAAACACTCGATGAGTACACCGATTCTGCAGCCGGATCTCGTACTAAGACGATGATATTGAATTAATTTGTCATACCAAAGTTTTGCTTATCATTTGAAAAGCTTCAGGTCGATATTGCAAAAATTAACTTTGTAAATTTTGTCCCAAACACACACACACAAAAAAAAAAAAAACTGGAGAAGTCAGAAAGTAATTTTTTAAAGATAATTTTGAATGATTAAGAATTTATTAGAAAATGGACAATATTTATGAAAAGTATATCAATTTCTGTTTTTTGTAGATGTGAAAAAGTACCTTTTAGTCTATAATTATTTTTGCTTTACGTTCTAAATTTTATCAAATCGGAGCTGTTGAGCCACGACTTAAACTGCTGTTAACACAGTGCAGCCTTTACATTTTGTATGAGTCACCAAGTTCTACAAATATATTTTATTCGAAAATTTCTTCATTTTTGTGGGAATTGAAGGTTTAAAGTATACTTCTGTACAATGTCATACTAATTTTAAAATAAGAAAAAATATTGAATTCATAAATAAACACGGTTATGTAGACTAAATATCATCTATTGTGTTTTAGTTCTCTCATTTTTCTTTAAATACCGGTTATAACCTTTACTGGTGTTCGTGACCTAACAAACCATTGCTTTTTTAACAGTTTAGTTGTAACTTCCAGCTTAACTAGAAATAGTGAATTTTTTCTTCATTTGAAACCCTGGACGATTTTGGAATAAATAAATTTTCATTATAAAAATTATTTATACAATTTGAAATTGTATCCTATCGGTTAATTGAGCTGTTTATTAATCTTCAACTAAGTGGCCTCATAGACTTACAGCTAACAAGGAATTTCTGTGACAGTAGATAACAATTTATCTACTGAGCTGAAGTAACTAAAAATTTAACTACGCCGTTTAATTTTTAAACGACCTCAATTTAATTGGTCGGAAATTGTATGTCAAACGCGGCTTTCGTTTGTGCGTTCGTACTGTAAATAGTTTTATAAGTATTCAGATATTGATGCAACAGCTGTTGCACTCTTGCACAAAAACGTCTGAATACAAAATTTACTGCGATTATATATATATTACATTCAGTATACGTAAATAATATAACTCCATCTTCAGCAGGAAGTATTTACCATGGCAATCTATATGTAGAATGATTACCTATCATATGTTACCATTCAATTAATTACGTATGATAGGATTCAGAAATTGATAACTTTAATCTATCTTTTAATATCTTTAAGTTTTATTTTGATTTCATAAAATTTTAAATGAATCAACAAAATTCTACATCGACTAAAACAAAACTATACGTCTTTATAATATAAATGCACCTAGAACCCAGGAAATAATATAAAAAATCTTTTGAATTTAAAAAGATATTAGACTTTTTTAATCGAATCAAAGATCTAATTCAAAGAATAATTATTCGATTACTTAAGACTGATTTATTTGCTTTTTAACCCCTTGGGAACAAGCGATATGCATACGTGTTGCATAACCTGCTCAGAGTCCTTTATTATTCTCACCGGTCATTTTTTATTATAAATTTTGCCTAATTTTATTAAGGCATTTTCCGGATTAAAGTAGGCAAAAATTTCTGTTTTGAAAAAGCGGTGAAAAAGATATTTAAAATTCTGTAAGAGACTTCCGTCACGAAAGGGTTAAAGTTTGAGTGATGATAGTTGTGAAGAAAGAAATATTAAAAATTTATTTTCAACTTCTTCCACAAATATTAAAAATATCTCAAAAACTTAGTTATGTCGCTCCATCGTTTCAATATTTTAACCTGCAGCAATTTTAGGAACAGTTGCTATTTTTAATTAGGGTACCAGAACTTTTCGCGTCCAGTCTTTTCGCCAATAGATACTAGACCGTTACTTTTGAAAAAAAACATCACCTCTCCCCCCCCCCCCCTTCTTTTTTAAACAACAACAACAAAAAAAAAATTGTAGTCTCGGAACTTTTCGCACCCAACCTTTTCGCCAATAGATACAAGACCGTTACTTACTTTTGAAAAAAATTAGCATCCACCCCCCCCCCTTTCTTTTTGGGCTGGGAGAAAGGGGTTAGCCCGTGGGTTTTTTAAAAAGAATAAAGCTGACATTTTTTAAGATTATATTTATTTATAAAAACGCATTGTCTTGTTCATTGAAATATGATGAAAGTTTAAAATGAGCATAACTAAACTATTTTCTTTGATAGAGCATCAATAGTATGCGAGTATGAAAGCATACAGTCGTTAGGCTGGAAAATATAGTGTATAAAAAGACTAATATTTTGCAGAATTTCAGAATTAACTTTTATTATATTTAATATATTTTTCACAAGATGATCGCAAATATGACTATATCGCAACTTCTAAACTTAAAAGATGCGGCAAAATTAAAAGAAATCTGCTTTGAACATAAATTGCATACTTTATCTAATGCTATACCAGTAATTTATAATTATTAAATCATTAAAAAATTATAAAAGTTATAAAGTCAAAAGCTTATTTGCTAAATACGAGAAAGGGAAACAAATGCAGGAATGATAAAATTAATAGCTAAACGTAGAAAATGAGTCAAAATTAACTAACGTTAAATTTAATCTAAAGCTAATATTTTCAAAAAGTTTCAATAAAAATTAAAAATTCCAAAATTAAGAATAATTTTAAAAAATTCTTGTCTAAATGCAATTTTTTTTTTTTATTTAGACTTAATTTTTTTTGTTTTAATTTCTAGACTTCAAAGATGTATAAGTAATTTTATGAACTCTTTTAATGCAATTTTTGAGTATCAGTGTGCGTAAATTGAAAATTTGTCCTTTTTCGATGGGGAAAAAAAAAAAAAAAAAAAAAAAGAGTAGCAACAGCAACTTAATATGAGAAATCAACATTAAAATTATTTAAACAGGCTAAAATTCCGAAAACAATGCGTATTATTATATATATATTTTTTTGGTACAATGTTTAAAAATGCTTAAAATAAGCAATATAAGACACAGACAGAAAACCAATTTTTGAAATGGTCAAAAGGTACTGTGTAGCATTTTAACTTTTTACTGCTGTTAATGGTTTGATATATTAGCTGCTTTTTTAATTTTACCAGTTTTCAATTTTCAGTTTTTAACTTAATTTTCAGTTTAACAAAAAATACTAGTTAAATTTTGTTTCATTTAGAACCCTAATACTACAACTAAATACTTCTGAAAAGTGGATTTTTTATTATAAAAATCTCGTTCATAAAGCTGAAAACAGTATCTTAGCAGTTAATCTAGCTTTTTATTCATTTTTCGATCTAACAGTCTCAGACATCGCTCAGAATAGTTATGCAAAAATTTTTGAGACAGTAGTTTAGGATTAAGTGCATTTCTACAAAATCATAAATAAATGACATTTTAAGTTGGAAAAAAAAAACAATAAAAGAATGCATTGTTATTAATTAAACATTCACTTACTTTGAACTGGAACTGGCTGTTTTGGTAGAATGCTTCCAAATGTACAGTCTGGGGGCTTCTTTGCTACAGGTGTCACGGGTGCTAAATAGTCAATTATAAAAATGTATGAACATGAGTTCAAAATGATGAAAGATTAACAAGTTCTTTAACATAAAAAAATGTAAACATTAAAAACAACAATGTAAGTGAAGACTATTAACAAAGTTGGACGAAAATATGGATTGAACACATCATCCCAAAGCTATGCGATATGACACTAGTCATTCGATTAATTAGCGATAGGATCTCAATTCATCGAAGGAACGACTCGACGTTCCTTTCATTTGAATCTCGAAAGTGTCAAACTGAAATCCAAAAGCAGATGCAAACGAGGTTCACCGTAAAAATAGAAAAATGCAGCCTTGATTCGGATGGGAAATTCATTGGGTTTTTAGAAGTGCTTCCTCTTTGCTACGGAAATGCTTGACCTTATCCCTCTTTCTTTATTTTTAACGCTTTTCAATATAGTTAAAGATACTATGTTTGTGATTTGGATTTATTTTTCCGTTTATGATAACTTCACTCTCTATTTACGCTCTTAGGGGCTGTGCAAATATAATGTTATCATTTTAGAGGGAGGGGGTGTCTGACAAATGATATCGTAAGATATCTCTAGGGGGGGGGGTGTCTTTTGATATCGATATCATTTTTAATCCAACCAGCATTTTCCTTTTTATTTTTAATGTTTTTTGGTTCAAAATAGTATGTTATCGTATTTTATTAAGTTGTCTATTTTTATGAAAATATAAATTTTGTATTAAAATTACTAATTAAAGAAAGCATTTAATTCCAAAATATGAAACAGTCCAATATTTGACATCCGTATTCTTTTTCATTTGTGTATGCATATACAACACGGTTCGAGAAACCCCATGTGAAGTATATTTGAAATGAAGATTGTTTACTAACAAATAAAAGAGAAAGAATGTTGCCCACTTGTTTTGTTGATAAAAATTTCTATCTCTCCACTCCTTCCTCCTTCGTGCGGGGCAAATGAAACGACATTATTACTGTTGTGTGCATTATCTAACAAAAAGCTATAATAAAATACTTTTAAATAATAATAATAATTTTCTTTAAGTGTTATATGATATAAACATAAAGGGATATTTTATTGACATTTTCATTTGAATCAATAAAGTATGTAGGGAGAAGTGGGGGACATTGATACATGGGGCACATTGATACACCCCCTGTACTGCACACAGGGTCATCACAGGAAGTTTCACAACAGCTCCAAAAGGGGATACTAGTGCACTCAACTATATACAGAAAGTTTTGGGATGATTCAGTTGTTTGTTGAAATGGGACGAGTGATTAATTGTTTTTGTAGGTCAAAAGTAAATTTGAGTTGTACTATTGAAATGGTATTATACAACTGTTACAGTATTTTCAACCGAAAAAAATACTCTCTCTGGCAAGCAAAACTACTCTTTATCAGTTTCTGATTCTTTTTTGTTAGATAAATTATGAAGTATTGGATTTGAGAGTCATTTTATTCAAAATGGCTGTGTGGGGCACATTGATACAGTCTTTGTCGGGGCACATTGATACAACCTAAATCTTTTTCTAGTTCATTTTTTCATTACCTTTTATTATTTTTTTTACAATGCACTCCTTAATCCAACCATTTTTCGCTAAAAATTTTTAATATTAGTTTTTATTGAAGTGAAATAACTTTAATTTCTTTATATTAGAACATTTTATAGTATTTTTGCAAAAAGAAGACGTACGAACTTACCCAACATATAGTGCTAGTAGAACTAATTAAAAAAAGGACGGCAGCCCGAAAAATCTCAAATTTATATGAATTTTCCAGAGAAAAAAGTATTTTCTATATGAAAAGTGTTACGTACGAGAAACAAGCTGCAGAACAGCACATTATAATTATATTAAAGACAGAATTTTTAATATAATTATCCTTTATTTTCTGTATATAAATCGATTTATAAAGACAAAACTTGGTAATTTTTCATCTTTCCTAAGAAAGAAGATAATGCTGGGGTTGAAGTATCAGATATGACCAAGTTACTACTGCCAACAATCAGACAAGGAACAGCCAGAACATCAGGTCATTAAACATTTCATTTTGATTGCTTTTAATATTATTTACAAATAAAGTGTGGGTGGTTTGAATTTTTAAAAATAATATAAAATGGCCAACTATTTTTTTATGAAAAATATGCATTGGTGTTATTTTGTCTCCATTTTTCCCAGACATATCAAAGTGTATCAATCTGCCCCGCGGATGGGGCACATTGATACAAATTACATTTTTTGATTTTTTTAAAATTACATGCAAAAATAATATATAAAACAACGATTGTACATTTTTATAACACACTACACAGGTTTTGTTGACATCACATAAAAAAATAACTTGACATTTCTGTTTTCTAGACACCAAAATTTTTTTTAGAAAAAGCTGTATCAATGTACCCCACTTCCCCCTAACCAGTTTTGTAAATCGCTCCAAATAAAAGAGAATAAATTCAAAAATTTAAAACAAAAATAGACATTGATAACGCTTTGATTACACGAAGGTTGGGGGGGGGGGGTCGAGGAATGATAACGTATGATATCGGCTGGGGGGATGGGTTTCAAAATTACCAAAAAGTTGATAACGTTATATATGCACACCCTTTTACATTTATAAATAGTCGGGTGTGTTAGATTCCAAAACTTTCTACTATCTCATACGTAAAAAGTATATCACTGGAATGTCACATTCCCTTTGAACTGTATCGAAATAAAATGAAAGAAAACTTGCTCAAAAGGTGCATTTAATACGTTAAAATGTCACAAATATAAAAGATGTAATTACATAATAATATAGTTTTTAAAAACTTAAAAAGAGGAAGGCAGGGGAGTAGCTTATAGGTTTTAAGCTACAATGTCTTTTTTTTTAAATAAAATAAGGAGGAGGACTCCTCCCTCTTTCTTTATCATCATATTTCTAAACTTAGCAAAATTAGAAAATAATATTGAAAATATTGTTGATTTTTTTCCCTGTAGAAAAAAAAACTTTTTTTTTTTTTTTTTTTTTTTTTCTTTTTTTTGCGTTGGAAGGTAAATACATTTCATTGATCTTTTAAATAAAATCCTATTTATGCCCGTGTTTTAATCGATACATATATTTTTTAAATTAAGGGAAACTTAAATAAATAAGTAAATAAATAGAATCCATTATTAACATTAATGTTAAATCTATGTCTGTTTTTTTATTATTTTATTTTTTATTTTTGCTTATTTATTTATTTTTGAATTACATTTTAATATTTTCGTAATTTAAAATTTTTTTTGAAATAGCAGCAGAAATGGAATAGAAAATTTCAGTACTGAAAGATGTTTCTCTCTGCATTCTAAAGCCATTATATTTATAATTTTTTTAATTCTATAAAATGTTAAACACTGTTTCAAAGACATCTTAGGAAGAGTGACTGGTATACGTGCCGCATAAGATGCTCAGAATCCTTGATTATTCACATTAGTACATTTTTAATGTAAAGTTTCTTTATTTAATCCCAGCATTTTACCAATTCAAATAAGGCAGAAATTTCCGTTAAAAAAGAATTGAGATAAAAGATTAAAAATTTCATAAAAGACGCTCGTTCCGAAGGGATTAAAGAAATGAAGTGAGTAGACTTGTATATATTCCACAAAAACCTAGAAATACCGATTTAATTTATTAATTACAGGCAAACTTCTTCTGGAACTAATTTAATAGTAACACAAATCTTCTGAAATAATTTCAGAAAAAAAAAAAAAAAAATGCTTTAGGAAGTGGTTCAAACAGCACATTGTTGATAATTTATAGATACTACTGAGTAGTAATGCAGCGACCCAAGTTTGGAGTGAGCAATGAACAGTTGGACCAATGTTGGGCCTTTGTTGGCAAATGGTACGGTAAGGTGGAAATTTTTTACATGGTACGAAAATTAGCTTAAAATTATCCGCCCAACCATTTTTCGTTATACTTGGAAAAAAAAATTATTAATTCCCAATTCAGAGTATAAAAGTTAATGTATCAAGATGTTATAATAGTCAGAAAAAGTATATCTATATTATAAAGGCCAAACGTATCTGTGCGTAACGCATACGTCATTTTGCGAATGGCAACACTTTCCCCTGCAATTTCGGGTTTGCAACTTTCGCTACTGCAAATTTTACAGCTCTGAACATCGCACATTCTCAATTTTTACATCGGTGTACACAGAAAAAAATGTCCTTTCAAATGCAATTTTGTTCGAAAGCTATATCTCAATTTATTTTTGAGATATTAATTTTTTTATAGTTTTTGCGCGAATTTTGTAATCGTGGCAACAGAAATGTGCCACTTTCTTTTAAAATTGGAAAAAATTAAATTAAAATTTCGCACGTAAATTTTGAGAAGATGAAAATGATGACGGGTTTAGATTTCACATGAAATTTTATGATCGTGTCAATTTGATTTTTTTTTTTCATTTTTACCAATATTAAGAGCCTAAATTGATAACTTCATCATAATAACTTATCTTTATCATGTTTTATTTATTACATATGCGATTAAAGTTTAATTTTAATAATTTGGACAACTGACTTTTATAGAAATGGTATTTTGTTAATTTTAGCTTAAAATAATATTTCTTTTAGAGTTAAACTGACCAATATAAGATGCATTTTTCACTGTAGCTAATTTGTACGTTGTTATAAATCAATAAAATAGTTTTCTCTAAAACATTTTCTTTCGTCGAAGTTCGACGGGTTCCACCTCGTTATCATAATATTAATAATATATAGTCCACAACGAAAAAGTAAGAATTTATATTATAAATAAATATAAATTTGCTTATAAGACGTTGTTGTATTTTTTTTAAAAAACATTAAAAATATATTAATTTTTTTTTATTTACATGTTTCAATTCTTTTTAATCAAGTCATCCTCAGAATGTAAATAGAAAATAAAATTACAAACATAATATTGCATTCCAAACGTGAAAAACTGGAATAAATAATTATTGAAGTGAAATAAAATATATCACGCGCTTTTTAATTTGGATATTGTCCGTGTCTTCCTAAATAATGATCTTGTAAATTGTCTAACCATTTAATCCGTATATTTGCGATGCGAAAAGATAGTAAATCGTTGTGAAAATAGGTGAACTTTTTAAATGAATTTCAATGGATTCTCTTATGAATAATTTTAAATAAAAATTAGACTTGTAAATTAATCTTACTTTTTCGTTGTGGAATATATATTATTATTATTACGATATAGTTATTAATGGGCATAATCAAGGCTTACTAGTATTATTTTTCACCGTGAGAAAAAGTTCTTACCCGAAGTGGAATCGTTGATGGCATCGAAGTCTGCCGTTTTGGGGCCTGGATAGCCCGATTTGGCAGCTGCATCGTAAGCGGCCAGAAGTTTCTTTTTGTGCTCCTCGGCCGCCCTCGCCCTCTCTTGGATGGCCTCCTCGACCAGGTCTCTGGTCTTGGGGGGTGCTTTGGACATCTCGTCGTACATGGCCAGCATCTTCCTCTTCTGCTCCTCGGCCTCCCGCTTCCGCTGCTGAATCATCTCTTCCCGTTCCTGTTCCCGTCGCTTCATCATCTCATCTCGCTGGGCTTTGAATAAATCAAGGACATAAAATACTTCAAAACTACAGTGTCTCACATAAGTGATGGGACACTTGTGCTTTACAAAAGGAAACTAATCAAATAAATTAAAAAAACATGTACACATTTTTTTGTGGGTGTGTTTCATACTTAAATTTAGTAAAGATTATTACATAACATAAATTTTGTCAAAATATTAAAATATTAATTTAATAAAAATACAAATGTTTAGAACGGAGCAAAAAATAGCTCACATAAGTGATGGGACACCATTATATATGCAAAAAAAAAATCGTCTGAAATAAGCAATAAAAATATTTTTTGGGGTTTTATTTTTACTTAAAAGCAATTGGCAATAATTTATAAAATCGTCTGCAGTATTTCTCTCCAGTTTGTTTTGGAATTTTTGTGTTTTTTAGCTCTGTGTAGCCATGAATGCTAAACGAAAAGAAACTTCGTCTGAAATTCAAAAATTAATTATTAATTTGCATTTTGAACGTGGAAAATCTATTGGAAAAACTACTGAAACAGTTAACTTGAGTCGTTCAACAGTTTTCAGTATCATTAAACGATATAAAAAGAATCGTATGATTCAGGATAAAAGAAGACCTGGCCGACCATCAAAACTATCCAATGGAATAAAGCGAATTATAGTTCGAAATATTAAAAAAAATCCAAGAAATAGTGCTTCAAAAGTTGCTGCTGATTTACAAGCATTATATGGAATAATTGTTAATCCTGAGACTATTAGAAGGGTAATTCGATCTGCTGGATATCACGGTAGAGTAGCCAGGAAAAAATTCTTCGTAAGTGAAAAGAATAGAAAACTCAGACTAGCTTTCGCAAAATCCAACATAAATAAGAATTCTGATTACTGGAATAAAGTTATATTTGCTGATGAGAGTAAATTTAATATATTTGGTTCTGACAGTAGAATCTTGGTGTGGAGAAAACCCAGGGAAGAATTTCGCAAACAGAACTTGGTACCAACAGTAAACATGGTGGAGGAGGAGTTATGGTATGGGGGTGTATGTCGTCCGCTGGAGTTGGTAATCTTATTTTTATTGACAGTATAATGGATCAGTACAAGTATATTGATATTTTAAAGCAAAATTTGAAATCTTCAGCACGAAAATTGAACCTTCATAACGATTTTAAATTCTACCAGGACAATGACCCCAAGCACACTGCTCTGAACGTTAGACTCTGGCTGCTATATAACTGTCCTGAAATAATAAAAACACCACCACAATCTTCAGACTTAAATCCCATAGAGAATATTTGGCAAGAATTGGAATCAAGAATTCGCAAACACACCATTTCTTCAAAACAACAACTAAACTCGGTGCTTCAAGAAGAATGGGGTAAAATCACTCCAGAAATTACAAAAAAATTAGTCGAATCCATCCCAAAAAGATTAAATCATGTTTTAAAAGTAAAAGGAAATCCAACAAAATATTAAAACCTTTTAAAAAGTAAAATTTTTGGATAAATATTTGATGGAAAAGTAAGTGTCCCATCACTTATGTGAGCCATTTTTTGCTCCGTTCTGAACAATTGTATTTTTACTAAATTAATATTTTAATATTTTGACAAAGTATATGTTATGTAATAATTGTTACTAACTTTAAATATGAAACACACCCAAAAAATTTTTGCATATGTTTGTTTATTTATTTTATTGCAGTTTCTTTTTATAAAACACAAGTGTCCCATCACTTTTGTGAGACACTGTATGTGAAATGGTAGAAATAGAAAGCAATCGAATAAATGACAATTATGAAAACATACAAATTTTAACTACTAAAAATGTATTTGGTAAAAATACAAAACATTGTTCCGTGCAATAACCCAGTTGAGGGTAAAATTAGAGAATCCGTCGAAATCATTGCATGATAAATTAAACCTCGTTATGATAATTTATCCTACAATATACCAAAAATATGGCATAACATCATAAAATCTTAAATTTGTATCTGTTTCAATATTTAATTTTTCCTCACGCGTGGATGGCAACATATTTAAACTTTTGATTCATTTCGATTTTATTTTATTAGAAATATTATGTCTCGATCAGGAAGCAAACTTTTAGTCATTTCAATATCATATTTTCCTGAAGACGGCTCGAAACGTTAATATTTTATTTTATTTTATTTTATTTGTACAAGTTCTTATTAAGTTCTTCTTTATGTGCACCATTGAGCAATGTTTTGTATTTTTAACTAATACATTCTTATTAGTTAAATTTTATGGTGCAATTGTCCAGTATATGTTTATAAAGTTTAACTGTTTGCAGCACATTAAAACCAATCCAGATCAGTCAGATCTAATATTCATTTTTCGCAATGTTAACTTCATAGGTTGGGAATGCATTCACATTTTTTTTCATCAGAAAAGTAAAAAAAAATTAACTTTTGTTATCCGTATACTCTTTTTAAAACACGTTTATTTGCTCTTTGTTTGATAGAATATTTTTTTAAAAATACGTACTTCATTTTATATTTATAGTTTTACAATTTTAGTGTAACTGTCGACTCTCAATAAGATTTCATCACTTAAAATCAAATATTTATTTCAGAGATATTTTTCCAAGGGAAAAAAATTCTTTAAAAGAATGTGCAGAAGATAGGTTTTTTTCTGGAGAGAATTTTAAAGAATGCGAAATGCTTTCTAGTCCGCATTTTTGCCGATCCCACCGAAGCTAGCATAGGGAAGTAAATATTGGCATCTGATTGGTTGAATAATTTAAAGAGCATTTTGTTTTGATTCATTTTTGAGTTTACATTTATTTAATCATCAGTTTCTGTTTGAAAAGATGGCTTTTGATTAATTTCCTTCTGATTTTACGTATTTATTAACAGATAAAAATAAAGATTTTCTGAATTTAAAATTAAAGAAGTTAATGATTATGTTTCCCAATTGTTCTGTATTACTTAAAAAAATAATGAAACTGTATTTTTTTCTTAATTATTTTAACATGATAGAACGATTTATTTACAAACAATAATCGCATTTCCTTTTAACGGCGTCAATTAAGTGATATTTACAAACCCAATTATTCTATACTACTTTTTAAAAAAATCTTATTATCTTTTTATTATAATTTTAACACGTTACACCCATATACACCCCTAATACGTACACCCACATTCAGAATAATTTATTTACTTATTACAATTACTCTTTAAATTATTCAACCAATCAGAAGCCAATATTTACTTACCTATGCTAGCTTCGGTGGGATCGGCAAAAATGCTTCTAGGCACACGAGATTAACAATGAAAAGAAGAATACGGTCTGATTGATAAAGAGCCTTAATATACAAAATTGGAATAAAAATATATACATGTATGTAGAAAAATAATAAAAATAAAACCATGATGTGTTTCAGAACTTAAAACTTTTAATCATGTTTTTAAACAATTGTTCTTTTTTTTTTTACATTTTTTGTACAACTTATGAATGCACAAATAAATAAAAGTATCCAAAGAGATTAAAATTTCCTGCATTTCAATAATTTGTGCTATTTTTTAAAAAAGTAATTGACGTGAGAAGAATAATTTTAAAAACAGAAAATAAAATCATTTTTACAAAATTTGGTAAAAGTCTCATTATTGTTACTGTGAGCAAATAATTTAAATTGCCTAATAAATCCAAGATATATTTAATTAGTGTTTTAAAAACGGAACCTAAATCTAAACTATATAAATTAAAAAAACGGTTTGACAATGCTATTAAAAATAAAAGTTTTGGAGCAATATGTTTTTATGATGCATATTTAAACATAAAACGATGTAAGGTACCCTGGGGTAATAACGCCACGTTAAGGTTCTACCAATTTTCACGGCTCAGTTTTAGATTGTATTTTTCAAACAAATATATGATTTGATATAGCAACTTATTTACTATCTATATAAAAAAAAATAATTTAACAGATATGTATTCATAAAATGTAATGGCGTGATTTCTTGACCAATGCTATTTGGCGTTATTACCCACCTATATGGGTAATAACGCCATGCAAACAAAACTATGAAATAAGATGGAATAATTGCATGTAGATTGCCCAATTCTAAAAATACAAACTCTACAAACTTAGAAATTGACAAATTGCATTCTAAGCTATTGAAAATGTTCAATTTTTTGTGAAAGTGTAAGAAAAATAAAGGCGTGGTGTGTGTGTGTGTGTGGGGGGGGGGGGGGGGGTGAGGCAAAAGAATATCAGACCGTGAGTTTCTTTTTGATTAAAAAGGATCGCTTAAATAGAATTATTAGAAACATTGCACAGTTTTAACTGTGTTTATTTGAATCAGTATTTAGGATGTAGCTCGGCCACTGTAGGGAATCAATCGGGGTATTGAAGCCAAGGATTGGCGTTATTACCCCGTTATAGTTATTGCGCTGTACATTTTAAATTACAAATAATCTCGAGAAGATATCCAAAGTCTTCAACAACATTTTGAAAGTCCATGAAATGTACTACAAATTTATGTAATTAACAAAGTATTTCCAGATAAAAAAAATAGTCCTCACATCACAAAACGTATCTCGCAAATTTTAGATCAAGCGTTAATTTTAGTTGCTTGTAAAAACAATAAGACCTAAAAATGAAACAAATTAACTTGAAGCTGTTTTTTGCGATTTATATGACTCAAAACCCTTCTGCAAAGAGCACATGGGTGTCATTTACCAGATTATTTCATAATTATGCATAATATTAGCACTTGGCGTTATTACCCCGCCTGGCGTTATTACCCCAGGCCACCTTATTACAAACATAATAATGTATATAATGCATTCTTTAGTGCTTAAATCTACATTTTTTAAAGTTTTAATTGTCTTCAAATTTCTTTACTTTTAACTGATTTCAATCAAAAGCGGTTGGAATAAATCTGTTGTTTGTACAATCTGTTTGTTTTTTGAGTCAAGAGGGGTAATTTATGACCGCTTTTTACATTTTCAACATTGTTACTTTTTTTTACTTATTTCTATTTGGAAAAGTGATGTGTTTAGTACATAAGAAGTAACTTTGACCCTTTAAGAACACTTCTTAAAAGTTTTAATTTTCATAGCTTTTTTTCTTTTTAAGTTAAAGGATGGTTATAATTACCCTATCAAAAACTCATAATTACACAACTTTGGGGCAATTGAGAGCACCTGGTGGGGAAATTATGACCACTATACTATTATTTTAACACAATCACTGATTGATAAATTTATCATGCGAATTGAATATTTCCAACTGAGCGAAAAACTGCCCAGGCCGGGAATCGAACCCAGATACCTGGCTTACAAGGCCGAGGATTTACCTGTTAAGCTAACTGGGCGATACCTGGCTGAGACCTTTCGCTCAGATAACCTTATTGGTCGTAATATATAATCTATCATTTAGACAGCTTGGTAGAATAAACCGCAGGAAATGGAACTCCATTTAACGATGAGTACAAAGTATACTATTATTTTAATACAATCACTGATTGATAAATTTATCATACGAATTGAATATTTACAACTGAGCGAAAATTGCCCAGGCCGAGAATCGAACCCAGATACTTGGCTTACTTGACCACTATATTTCCTCTTTATACTTGCCTACACACATTTTTGGGGGGGTAATGAATACCATTAGAATTCCAAACTGACAAATCCGTTTATTAAAAACTTTGATAGACTTTGTTCAAACTGCCATTTGGATCTCAAAAATGCTTCGGACTAGTGTCAAAGAATGTCTAAAATGAAAAATACATTATGAGGTTAATATCTAAGCATGAAATAAAATTTTACCGTACACAATTTTTTCCATTATAGGGGGAGGGGTCATAATTACCCTACCTGACCCTACATATAAATAAGTCAATCCTCATGAGTAATTTATTTTATTTTTCAGATCATTTTTTTTTTTTCAATTTTATCGGTTCAGCAACATTTTGTAGTCATGCATTTCAGGCATGCTTGCCTCATTTCATACACATAAATGTGAATTACAATCGAAAATATATTTGAATATTGCTAATTTTGTATGCTCCCATTTGTGTGTTTTTTTTAAATATGTGATATCATAAATTTTCCCCCTTTTTAGCTCATGCAAGAATAAAAGTCATACATGTTTTGTGAAATCTGTAGTAATTTGTGCTTAATAGTTCTTTATAAATTATTCAATTTGTGATAATTTTTCAAAACAGACATCATTTCATATTTAATTCACCCCCTACCCCTTTCTCTCTTTGTATATGGTAAATTATAAAATAGTATTTCTCTCTTTCTCTCTCTCTCTCTCTCTCACACACACACACACATATATGGGTGATTCTCAAAATAGGGGACAATTTATGTCTTTCGGCATACAAAAAAAATTGAGAGGTTTTCTGTCATGTTTTTATATTTAGATATGTTTTTCTTAATATTATTCATTATTTGCACTCAAGAATTACTCACTTTTTAGTTAAAAACACCTTAAAATAACAGAATAAAGATTCAAAATGTCATTAGCATGGATGTCCACAGCAGCTGTGCCTTGTGTATACTAGCATTTTTCAAGAGTTACTATCATGTTTATAAAATAAACAAATGTTACTCTTTCTTTATATTAATCAAGAAGAGGATTTATCCAATAAATTTCTTTTTAAAAATAAAATTTTAGTACATAAAAAAAAGAATTAAAGTTTGTTCTCCATATTCGATTTTCAAAATAAGGTCATACTATAACAGCTGGTTATTAATCAAAATTTCATTTTCACATATGGCAATAGTTTGAAAATATAAAGTTTCTCCATGGCAACAAGTAGCCATTTTATTCCAGCCAGAAAATAGAAGCATGTATTGTATTTTAAGAATAGAAGTTGAATATTAGGGGCGTACATCAATTGTATGTCATTAGAATGGATAATAATTTTCATGTTTATTTTATAGTTAAAATTTTTATTTTATTTATTTGCATAGAACTTTTGTGTTTTAAACAGCCCCAGAAAGGACTATTGCATTGTGATTATATTATGGCTCATAATCTTATATATATTAAAATTTGTCATTAGCATGGTTTTTCTGTCCATGCTAAAGACTCCTATGTACATAAATGTAACCAGTGCTTATATTGTATCCTTTATAAAGTTTAATTTTACGTATAAATTTAGGTATTACATTTATTATCCCTAAACTATGCATTAAATCTGTAGGAAAATCACTAAGACAGCTTCTTACATTGTTAGTGTCAGAATGTTGCTCATGTAACTAAGTTTGTTCTTTGGTAATATTTTTATTCTCCTTATATGTATATATGTAAAAATGGAAACCATTTGCTCAAAAGGAAGGCTAATAAATATAGAAAAAATATTTAAACAGGAAGAAAATAAAAATTTTATAATATATTTATTCCATGCAATTTGTTTTGTCAATAGCATGGCTCAAAAAATACTAATTATTTTTTTAAGTTAATTTTTAAATATTTAGCTCTGCTCACTACATGGAAAGTATACCTAATACTATATTAACAACACCTATTTTTTTCAGAAATTTTGCTAACAGTAATTTTTTTAATATTTCATTTTTGAAATAGTCCCCTATTTTGAGAATCACCCATATATATAATGAAACTTTTCGTAAAATGATACCTGTTAAATCATAAGATAAAATCGATATAAGAGAAATGTGATTGGTGTATTAAGTTACGGGAAAAATAACTTCAATTCAAATTTGCAAAATGGATTTAATTAATAAAAAAGTAGCCAGTTTTTTTTTTCTAAAAAAATTATTTATGATTTTGATAATGCTACTTAATAATCACAACTTTAGAATTTTTAATTTTCAAGCTATACATTTTATTTTAATCATCTACCTGTATTTTTTTTTCATGTTTTTGTTACATAAAATTTCTTATGTAATGAAATTATTATTTATTTTATTTTATTTTACTTTATTTTTTTGTGTGTACGCTTTGTAAAGTGAAGTTGGGTAAATATAACAATATTTTGCCATAGCTCAATTTTAAACATTTCTCACACCACTACTATGAGGCAGAATCAAATGTTTTTATATTAGGTAAATGTTTTCAAATATATATATATATATATTTCATATTAGGTACACTAGTTGAGATCTGATCTAAAAACGGTTTTTTAACTACAATTTTTTTCCCAATTAAACTTAGTTGATTATATCTTTCCGGCATTCTAGTCAAGTTAAACCTTTACTTTGCTAAATTAATATTGGTAAAAGCTGGTGTGATACAGTAGAAAACAAAAATATTCTTTAAAACCATAAAAACATATAAATGCACTGGGCCTTTCGAAAGAACTTAGTCTTTCTTCATCAGACGTAAAAGAGACATGCTTCTACTTTCAAAGCAAAAGCAAGACTCACCTTGTCTTTAGAAGTTTTGGGGTGAGTGTGATTGTGTGGTTACACTATTTAAACTTACAATGCAATGTTAAAGGTATAAATAGAACCACAGATCTTTAAAAAAAAAAAAAAATCAAAAAACTTTACAAAAAGGGAACGCATTCCAGATATCTATTTTCTAAAGCTAGCTAAAAATATAAAAACCGATGGTAAAGCAAGCTGTGTTTCCAACAGTAAGTTGAAATCTGAGAAGGCTGTTACCAACGTGCATCAAAATGTAGATTGTTTTTAAAGCTATATTTTAAAAAGTGTAATGTACATTTAGATGGTGGTTGCTTTGTGGCATTTTATCTGCTATGTTTGTTGTTTTGAATGATCCTTTATTTACATAATATTGAACACATCAAGCCTTGAAAAAAATTGTTTCTTTTTACTTTTTATACATTTCTATATAAGCATTCTTCTATATAATAAGTCACTGCACTGTTACAGATGATCCAGAGAACGACACAAATACAGCTCGGAACATGAGAACGGTATGTGTAATGGAGTCACCGGGAGCTGAACCCGGCAGCATTTTAACTCTGTTTACTCGATTAGAGACTACAGGGAAGTTTCCGGTCTCCTGATTGGTTGTTTTCTCTTTCGTCTTTTCTGCGTTTAAGGTCTTTTAAAATTGGAATTTCTAATGACGCCAGTAGTAATGTACCATAATTTAATTCTTTTTTGTATATAAGTGAATCAGAATTTAACATTCAACACTTTAATTTAACTCAGTTCTTATCAAAAGACTAATTAATGCAGAATTCAGCAAAATGTTATTACTTTAGAAAGCGTAAAATAAATGGAACACATCAGAAAAAATATGTAATGGCGTCATCTGCTTTTCCTATACGAAACTTTATATATATATATATAAACATTAGTCTTTTGAGACTTTTTTCTTTAACGGATTAAATTGGATTTTAGATATCAGCTTCTAAAATGTTTTAAATGTGTGTATATTTTAAGAAATATATACATTCATATATATAGAAAGTTTTTTACATTCTAATATTTTATATAGCGGAATGTTATATATGCATATATAATAAATAAGCTGTACAATTACATCATGAAAAATATTACCGAAAATTTTATTGTCGAAATGAAATAAATCGCAAAGTTACTAAATGGTAAATGCAGAATATGTTGCAAAGCTATAAACTAAACAAACATTTAATTTAACTATTAATAACCGACATTTCGGTCAACGGCTATAATATTGACGTTTGTTTAGTTTGTAACTTTACAATATCAATATTCTATATACACCATTTAATAACCTTCCGATTTATTTTTTATTCACAATAAAAATTTTACTTATTTATTTATTTATTTAAGTTATAACTTAAAACACAAAATACTATAGTATTTTGCGTTTTCATAAAGACGCTAAAACAAATAGCATAAAAGAAACCAGCCAATCACGCGACTGGAAATTTCCCTGCGGTCCCTAATCGAGTAAACAGAGTTAAAATGCAACCCGGCACAGCCAGCGTGACAGAAGAACGCTTCTATGTGTGGGTACGGGAAGACTTCAATGAAGCTGTATTTCCCTACCTTTCCACAAAAGGAAAAAAAAAAGGAGAGAAACAATCGAAATGGTTGGTTGGTTATAATAGTACTCTCATTTACTAATAGGCTATATGTAACACCAGTTCCCCGATTACACTTATCCTATTTCACCTTAAGGCAACAAAGATTGTAATTTACTGTTAAAAAAGTTTTATCGATAATTTAATTTCATTAAATATCACTTAGTTGAGTCATTAACCTAGAAATTATGAAAATATCAAGTCGGTTTGTTTTAATGTATTTTATTACCATGTATTGGAATTGTTGAATGAATGATCTTACCTCTCAGCTCTGCTTGTACTTGCCGAAGTCGATTCCTAACTTTTTTCCTCTCATCGAAGTCTTCCGTTGCATCTAACTGAAAAAAAAAAAAAAAAAAAAAAAAAAAAAAAAGTCAAAGTCAGTTGAAATTAGTTTAAAAAAAATTAAATGTACGTTGAAATAGAGAAGAAAAAAAGCACTACAAGAGGAATTTTTTTTTTATAGCAAAAGAAGAAAAGGCGTTCATAAATTGGAGTTCGTAGCTAATTTCCCTCAGAAAAAATAAAAATTCCAAAGAAAAGATAGATTATCACTACTAATGCAGGCATAAAGTTTAGAGCTTCCAAGAGAGGAAACTTGCTTCTTAAAAGAAAAGATCTTCCAAGAGGTGTGGGAGGTCAGTGAGCCTGGTCATGTCCCCTTTAAAGAAATTTTCAAAAAAATAGCCTTAGTTTTAAAGGTATGAAGGATACGCTCAGAATTATATTATGTACCAAGTCTTTCAAATTATCTGAACATCCCTGTTACAAATTACCAAAATTTATCTGCCGAAAGTTATGATGTTAAAATAAATATTTTTTGCTTTAAATTGCGATGGTATATTTTTATTTGTCAGCTAACGAAAATTTGTTCACTCTTTTTATGCCACTGCTAACGAATATAGTTTCGGCCAACGAATGCTTTGTTGCATGAGCATATTAATGTAAAGTTCCGTGTTGTAATTATGCTAAAAATGTTAAGTATTAAAAAAAAAAACTTTTTTTGCATTTAAAAAAATATTTTTATACAACCTGGTTTACCAGTCTGACTTTGAGGGAATTCAGAAAAATTCATTATGATAACTTTGTTATTATTCAAATCATTGCCATGGCATTAGACCTTGCATTGTTTGGAAAAAATTGTGGTCAGACTACTTCAAGTAAAACAAGGAATGGGAATCATACGTATAGATTATGAAATATTTTACAACGCATTCGGAATAAGGTAACAAAACTTCACGTTTAATAAGGAGAAAGATGATATTTAGTAAACAATTTGAAAAACGCATAACACAATTAAAAGTACAATGTCAGCAATTACCAGCTGTAGTTTGCAAGGTATTCAAATTATTATGGGAAGCTCCATGTATTATTTATAGATTCGTATATTTGCTACAAAGTAGGCTGAAATTTTGTTCAATTAAGAAAAGCATAAGGCTTAAAAATTCCCCTTCAGCTATTTCCATTAATAAACGAAAATGGATTCTGCAGCCTTGTATGATTGTGCAACCATGTATATGATCTGTTGAATTTATAAACAAGTAATATGCAAAAAAATTTGTTAAATTTAAAAATGCATAGCACAATGGAAAACCCACTTCCAGCAGTTATTGCTCATAGAGCTGTACTTAATATGTTTCGTTCGCATGTCCCTGTAAATGAATTAAAAAAACTATGCACATCATACTCAATAATAAGCATCTTACAATGAACCTTAGTGGTGTATATCTATACGTTTGGAATAGCGAAACATCACTAAAATACATCTCGAATTATTTTTTCCTATGGACCGATCGTATGTATCGGCAGTCTTTCGAGCTCTCGTGTAAATGAACTAAAATTTCTACACAGTTCATTTTCAGTTATTTGCCGTTATATTATCCATACATGACGTCATAATCGCCTGCTTTCCGCACTTACTTATATCCATGCCCTTTGTAATTATTAAGAAATACATTGACTTGAGTCACTTTTTCGTTTACAATATTACTAAGATTAGGATTATGGGTAGCATCCAGAACGAATTAAACGGTTTTCCGGAAAACTTGTTGAAAATCACGCTTCAGTTGACACTTGACGGACGGGTCACGTAAATTTATGTGTTTTGTATATATATATATATATATATATATATATATATATATATATATATATATATATATATATATATATATATATATATATATATATATATACATATGTAATTCCGTTCGAAGGCAGTACTTCATTTCTTGTGTTAATTTTTAACTCGAAAATAATAATAATAATAAATAAATGAAAATAAAAATAAAAGTTTGCATATTTACCATTATAGTACTAAACATAGAAATACTTCTATTAGAAACAATACTATTATTATATACGTTAATATAAATATACATAATTGAAACATAAACAGAGAAAAATTTGATATTGCAACTATAATTGCAAGTATATATATAAAATAAATATAATCGCAAATATAACGCCCACAGTCGTGGCTTTCTGTTTCAGAGATGAGATCAGTTCACCCATAAAGTATTAAGAAAGTTTTCATCCAGCAACTGAATTCTAGTACGAATTATTTTTGTTTTCTGAGGTATTGATATTCATAAAATATTTAAATTTGTCTGTCGATAAAGATGATTTTAAAATGTATTATTTTACTGAAATGATGATACAGCGGATTTTTTGGGGTTACTATTTTATTCTAATAAGCATGAAACATTCTTTGATTTTTTACATTTAAATTTTTACATAAACAATAACGTACAAAAATATATATATATGATTTCTGATCAGTTCAAAAGAAATTAAGAAATATTTTTTAAAGAATTAAATATATATATATGTATATATATATATATATTAAAATGTCTCTTACCAATTTATAAAGTTCTTCTTCTGACGTCAGACTGGCCAGATTGACGCCGTTGACCACTACGACTTCCGTCATGGCTGCAGTCGCCACTGGCGGTGTTACCTAGAAACAAAAACAAGCAGAAATAAGTTAACCGCAAAATGCGTTCTACACTTCTCACCTAAGAACAAAAATCATGTCTTTGAAATTGAATATTAGTGAAAATAAATTTTTTAAGCTGCAATGAAATAACGCACTAATCAAACAGGAAATTGTTTTAAATCTCGGTATCAAATTCTAAAGAAAAAACGCAACTAAATCAAATAAAAGCCTCTCTAGTCATCTTTATTTGTTTTTAACCATTTCGGACATGGATTAAGTTAAATGGTCACAGGATATAATAAAAATTATAAATAAAATGATTTTGATATCCTGGCTATTGGGAAAAAAGTACAATATATTTTCTTTTTCTATCACGAAAGTAAAATTATAATAATTATAAATATCTGTTAATAATTATAAAGTAAATATTCTTCTTAACAATTAGATTTACATTCTCATATAACAGTAGTGTTAAATTTAGTGTAAAATTATTCAAACAGTAATAAAAGAAGTAGAAAACTAAATCCTTTGGCTGGATTAATTTGAACATGTTCGCAATGACAATTTGATATGCATGTTTAGTTTATAAAGTGATATCTAAAACTGAACACCTGGAATGAAGATTTATTTTATTTCGGAGTTTTAATTTACCTATTCAATATACGGTTCAGCAGCAATTTAGAAATTTTGTAAACTACAAATATATTTTTTTAATTCCAAGGAAATTAAAAAGAAAATTACAGTAATTTTTCAGGAATTAAAGAATTTTATGGAAATATCAGTTTAAATTTTTTATTGGTCAGTTTTATTTTTATGAGACAACTTTTCTTTTAAAATACTGATATTTTTAAAACCGCAAAAAAAGGCAAATTGTATGTATGATCAAAATGTTTCAAAAGTGCTCCATATATTTTTCACAAATCTGCTAAACGAGTTCAATAAGGAAGACAAATACGGCTTATGAATTAAGTTGTTTCAAATCTTCATTGTAGAGAAATGCTATATTTGCATAAGAAGCAGAGATGTAGTGGAGGGTACACCTTCTGGATTTTTTAAAGGAACACCGTATACCCCCTGTTTCTCAAGAAAGTTATAGTATACACATTCTAGGGTATACCCCCTGCGTTAAGCGTATGCCCTCTGCTTAGAGCGTATAACCTCTGTTATTTTTATGACTACATACTTGATGAAAAATAGACTAAGATCACAACTAAATCAAGGAAAAGCCCATGTTTACTCGTCTTTATTTTGTTTAAAATAATTTCGGACATGAATTAAGTAAAATAAACACAGAAAATATTAAAATTTATGTAGAAAATGATATGAATATCCTGTCTGTTCGAAAAAAATAGCAATTTTTTTAATTAGAAAGTAAAACTATAACTATTATGAATATCAGTTAATAATTATCCAGAAAATATTTTATTTAATAGTTTGGGTTTAAATCTTCATATAACAATAATAGAAACTATCAAATTATTAATAAATTATACAAAAAGTAATAAAATGAGTAGAAAACCAAATCTTTAGCATTTTTTAAAATTTATATCCTTGAAGATAACAACACTTTTTTTAAAACATCATAGAAAGTATTAATTTTAAGAGGTGAGCAATAGTTTGTAAATCATGCAGTCTATTTGAATTAGTCCCAATTCCCACATGTCACCCCTTAATTCATCACTACATTACATGTAGTGTGATGGTGATGATAAAGCATTTCCATCAACAGAATGAATTATTACCTTAGTATAAGCTACAGCTACGTTACGCATTCTCCATTCATAAACTAATCCTCTCGAAATTTCTAAATATATTTCTATTTAACTTTTTAAAAAATTACGCAATTTAAGAAAACAGGTCAAATTAAGCAAAGGGTTTTAATAATAATAATAATAATAATAATAATAATAATAACAATAATAATAATAATATCGTCTGTACAATAATTACTTTGCCAATAGTAAATTCAATAAACCGGGATACGCAATTAAGCAATTACCTGTATATTAAACAGTAGTGCAGTTTATTGTATAACTGAAATTTGAACACCTAAAAGCTAAAAATTAAGTAGTCAAAATGTATTATATTATGTGGTATAAACATAACTAAAATTTGGTTGAAAAGCTAAATGAGAAATTTTCATATTGATTTTCATGAAAGAAGCCTTCTAAAAAAAAGCTAAAAATGATGCTTTATTGTAAGTGCTATTCGGACAGATTACAATTTTTTGTGCGCTAAACTAGTTGAAAAAGTGCTAAATTAACGCTTTCTGGTTCGATTCTTTTCAGTTTTTTAAAATTATTTTTATGTTAAAACATTAACATTAGCTATCCAGATAAATAAATTAATATTTAACGAATATTTCATTATCTGAAAGATAACGAATGTTATTGTTTTGCGTACTATTCAATTCATATTCCTATGGCAATAGGCTAAGAAAGAATTTTTGGAGATGTTTAAAAATATTGTATTACGGTAAGACTTATCTTATATTACGACTTTCTAATGTTTTTTTGCGTTTTATTACACATGATTCTTTCAGGAAAATAACTTTTATTTTAAATTTAAAGAGTGAAATATATGTTTAAAATAAAAGAATCGCAAAAGGTACAAAGAGAATTAAGCAAATAATAATAATAATTATTATTATTACTAAATGCCTAAACATAATGCCTAAAGTCCTATAGTAAATGCATAGATATGTACTAACATTACTACGTTAAAACTACATTAAAACATTAAAAGACATGTATTATTAAAAGTACACCAGACCCGAAAGTGTTAACAATACAAAAAGCTAAGCGTCAAATATGAATAATATATACACATCGTCGATTTGTTTTTATTTTTATGATGTTTAATAAATTTTACTTATTTTATAAGTCGTGCAAACTCAGTTGCAAGATTAATAAAATACTTTATTTTATGCATATTAATGAGTCTTTATTTAAATTTCTGACATTCAAGACTTGTTTTTGTTCAATCGTCTTTTGGATGAAAGAGGATGTTTGGGTGATCTTCTTTCAAGAAAGCCTTGATCTTCCGAGAAAAAAAAAAATAAATAAAATACATTATTTCACAAGTTACAAACTAGTTTCAAAATGTTAATCGTAAATAATACTGGACACGTAAGGTCAAGAACAAGTTATAAGGTACCCTGGGGTAATAACGCCTGGCGGGGTAATAACGCCAAGTGCCAATATTTTGCATAATTATGAAATAATCAGGTAAATGACACCTATGTGCTCTGCGCAGAAGGGTTTTGAGTCATATAAATCGCAAAAAACAGCTTCAAGTTAATTTGTTTCATTTTTAGGTCTTATTGTTTTTAAAAGCAACTAAAATTAACGCTTGATCTAAAATTTGCGAGATACGTTTTGTGATGTGAAAACTATCTTTTTTATCCGGAAATACTTTGTTAATTACATAAATTTGTAGTACAATTCATGGGCTTTCAAAATGTTGTTGAAGATTTTGGATATCTTCTCGAGATAATTTGTAATTTAAAATGTACAGCGCAATAACTATAACGGGGTAATTACGCCAATCCTTGGCATTAATACCCCAGTTGATTCCCTACAGTGGCCGAGCTACATCCTAAATACTGATTCAAATAAACACAGTTAAAGCTGTGCAATGTTTCTAATAATTCTACTTAAGCGGTCATTTTTAAGCAAAAAGAAGCTCACGGTCGGATATTCTTTTGCCGCATCCTCCCCCCCACACCACACCTTTATTTTTCTTACACTTTCACAAAAAAATTGAACATTTTCAATAGCTTAGAATGCAATTTGTCAATTTCTAAGTTTGAAGAGTTTGTATTTTTAGAATTGGGCAATCTACATGCAATTATTCCATCTTATTTCATAGTTTTGTTTGCATGGCGTTATTACCCAAATAGGTGGGTAATAACGCCAAACAGCATTTGTCAAGAAATCACGTCATTACGTTTTATGAATACATATCTGTAAAATTATTTTTTTAATATAGATAGTCAATGAGTTGCTGTATCAAATCATACATTTGTTTGAAAAATACAATCTAAATCTGAGCCGTGAAAATTGGTCGAACCTTAACGTGGCGTTATTACCCCAGCGTACCTTAATAGTATTTTCAAAAGTAGAAATGAACGTTTATTTATTGTTTTCTTTAATTGCTAATTTTAGATTTGATGTAATAATCACTTCATCTTTTGTTGTTCGCTTAATTTTTTTTCTTAAAAATATAGATATTGAATTTCCAAACAAATTTTTAAACGAATCTAAAATCAATTGATATTTTCATGAAATTTTAAGCAAATTTTAAATAAATCTTTGGAAAATTGAATATTTTAATCAATTTTTACGTAAATTTTGACTGAATTTTCTAAAAAAATTGAATATTTGAATAAATTTTATAGTTTTCTCTAAGTGAATCTTTAAAACCTTAAATATTTTAACACGTTTCTAAATAAATGCTTCACAAATTGGCTTTTTGAATTAATTTTCTAACATAATTTTAATGAATCTTTAAAACACTGAATATTTAAATGAATTTTAAAAACGAAAAAAGAAAACTGAATAATTAAATCACTTTTCGATCAAATTTTTCAAAAATTAAAAATTAATAACATTTGTTAAAAATTTTAAACAAATCTTTAAAAAAAATTATTTGTATAAATTTTTAAATAAAAATTTATATTGTTTTCCAAAAATTGAATACTTGAATTATTATCTCTACAAATCTTTAAACAAAGTCTTAAAAATTGTAAGACATTGATTCAATATTTCAATCAATTTTCCAACAAGGGGATTCTATACCTTACATAGCGAAAAATGGCGAAAATATTGATATGCTAATTTTTTGCTTAAAATTAAACTTTATTATCCTTATTACATTCTGGCGAAGTAACGTAAAGATCCGAGTGTCATAAATGCAGCTTAACCGTTTGGGTCTTTTATATTATTAATAGTAAACGTCTTTTTATCGAGTATTATTTTGTTATAACAAATATTTTTGTTACTGTTTACATGTAGTAATATTAGTATCTGTCTTTACATTTACTATACAACTTCATTAAGCGTTTAGTTATTTAGTAATATTAATAATAATAATGAATTATTTGCTTAATTTTCTTTGCACCGTTTGCAATTCTTTTATTTTAAACACATATTTCACTCTTTAAATTGAAAATATTGGTTACTTTTCTGAAGGAATAACGTGTGATAAAACGCAAAATGTATTAGAAAATTATAATATCTGTTAAATTTTATTGTAGTTTAACATTTTTCAAATGCCTCTAAAAACTTCTCCTTAATCTATTTTCATATGAAAATGAATTGAATAGTTCGCAAAACAACTGCATTTGTTAGATTTCAGGCAATGAAATGCCACAATCCACTTCACTTAAAAGGGATTTTTCTCAGTTTGTGTTTTTTCAAGAAATACACATGTTCAAAGTGATAAAACTTTTATATGTATTTTTTAATTGAATGGATTTTTTATAATTTATTTTATATTTGATAAAACGAAATATCAGATTTATATTTTTTTAATACAAAAAATGTAAAAAAAAAAAAAAAAAAATTCAGATTTGATTGTAATTTAACACGTATTTGCACATTTTAGTTATTTTTTTCCAAACTAATTAAATTATGATAAATTCAATGCTTAAAATTATACAGCTCACTTCTACGAATAGGCTTAAAAAAATAAATTAGCTCAGATTATTCAAAATTTTTACGCGGAGATATAGTTTAAAATATGCTTAAAATTTTCAAAACATAAATTTTTCGAATTTTGCCAGGGAAATCGAACAATTTCTTTATAAAATCATTTTCCTTCATTGAGTCCTTTATTAATATGCCAAAAATGCACCTTAAAATGCTTAAGTATTAAAAAAAGAAAAAATGGTACAGTATTTCCTTAAATTAATCTTTGAATAATTAAACATTTCAATTAGTTTTTAAAGAAATAATTAAATCGAGTATTTGAACAGTAATAAAAAAAATTACATGAATCAATTAATATGTAGCAACTGACTAAATAATAATAAAAAATAAATTACAAAAATTTAATAATTTAATTACTTTTCAAACAAATTTTTTAAGGAATCTTCTAAAAATTGAATATCTGAATCAAAATTTTAAACGAATTCTTAAATTGAATTTTGAATAAGTTTTTAAAGAAAATTTTAATTTTTTTAATTACGTATTTTAAGAATTTTTTTTTTTTTTTTTTTTTTTTTTTTTTTTTTTTTTTGCACAAATCTTTAAAAACATATAAAACACTAATTAAATATTTAAATTCATTTTCAAACAAATTTTTAAAAATAATCTTTGAAAAGTAATTAAATGGAATATTTGAATCAAATTTTTATGTGAATAAATTAATATTTAATGACTGAATAAATTAAAAAAAGATTCTATAAATGTTAAATAGTTTAATTACTTTTTTACGAATTTTTAAAACAATTTAAAAAAATAAATAAAAATAAATATTTGAATAAAATTTTTAAACAAATCCTTAAATTGAACATTTGAATATATTCTTAAAAACATTTTGATTGGATGTTTCACAAAGTGAATGTTTCATACAATTAAAAAAAAATTTAATGTAATTTTGAGAAATAGAATAAAATTTTAATAAAATTTTACCCAAAGGTTTTTAAAATGTTTAATGAACAACTAGATTATAATCGATAAACAAGTACATGAAAAACATATATTAAATACTTAAAACTTATTTAAATACTTTTTATTTATTTAATTAAATATTTAAATCAACTTTTAAAGAAATTTGTTTAAAACTTTAAATCAACTTTTAAAGAAATTTGTTTAAAACATTGAAAATTTGAATATATTTTCAAGCAATTTTTTTAAAATGAATCTTTGAAAAAATATGAGTTAATAGTTACATAAATTTAGAAACAAATGTTGGAAAAATTAAAGGATTGAATCAATCAAAAAAAAATGTTTTAAAATTGAATATCTGAATCAATATTTACACAAAATTTTAAATGAATCTTTAAAAAATAGAATTTTTAAATACAACAAAACAAGTTTTTTTTTTTTTTTTTTTTTTAAATTGAACATATGAACCTAGTTTTTAAACAAGTTTTCAAACAAATCTTTAAGAAACTGAATATTTAAATTAACTTTTCATTCAATTTTAATATTAATCTATAAATAATTGAACATTTGAAACGAAACTGAATGTTTGTATCAATTAAAAAATAACAATAAATCAATGCTTAAAAAAAATTAATTTTGAATCAATATTTAAACAAAATTTTAAATGAATCTTTGAAAAAATATGAGTTAATAGTTACATAAATTTAGAAACAAATGTTGGAAAAATTAAAGGTTTGAATCAATTAAAAAAATATTTTAAAAATTGAATATTTGAATCAATATTTAGACAAAATTTTAAATGGATCTTTAAAAAATAGAAATACAACAAAACAAGTTTTTTTTTCTTTTCTTTTTAATTGAACATATCAAGTTTTTAAACAAGTTTTCAAACAAATCTTTAAGAAACTGAATATTTAAATTAATTTTTCACTCAATTTTAAAATTAATCTATAAATAATTGAACATTTGAAACAAAACTGAATGTTTGTATCAATTAAAAAATAACAATAAATCAATGCTTAAAAAAATTAATTTTGAATCAATATTTAAACAAAATTTTAAATGAATCTTTAAAAAATGGAATATTTGAATACATATAAAAGAATTTTTTTTTCTTTTTCAGTTGAACATGTGAATCAATTTTTTAAACAAATTTTCAAACAAATCTTTATGAAACTGGATACTTAAATTAATTTTTCATTCAAATTTAAAATTAATCTATAAAAAATTTAACATTTGAAACGAAGTTGAATATTTGTATCAATTAAAAAAATAACAAATCAATGCTTAAAAAATAATTTTGAATCAATATTTAAAAAAGAAATTAAGTGAGTTTTTAAAATATTAAATACTTAAAAAATTTTTGCAAAAATTTATGCAGAAATATTTAAAAATTTAAATATTAGAATAAATTTTTGCATAATGTTTTAAACGAATCTTAAAAAATTGAATATTTGAATTCATTTTTAAGCAAATTTTTAAATGAGTCGTTAAACAAATAATAATAATTAATATTTAAAACAATTTTTACATAAACTTTTATAAAAATGTTTAAAAATTTGAATATTAGCATATTTTTAAAAATAATTTATAAGATGAAACTTTAAAAAAAATCCGAAATTTGAACCCATTTATAAATAAATTTTAAATGAATGCTTCAGAACATGAATGATCATTTTTCAAACATATCTTTAAATGAATCATAAAAAAATGAAAACATGAATAATTTAAGTTTTTATTTTTTAAAGAGTTTTCAAACATTAAAATATTTAAATTTATTCCCTTTTTTTGTAGTGTGGAGGTGGTATTACAATTACAAATAATTTTTGATAAATCACTGCACCACAAGAAATTTTGATAAAAGGAAACACGCAATGGTCCTACAAGAATTTGATGCATCTGCCCTATAATAAAGATTTCATATAATTTAAAGGTTGCAATTTTCGTTATTCAAACTATTCAAGTTATAATATGTGTATCTGAATTGTGAGCGCATATTTATTAAACAATTTCTCTTGAGATCTGTAATATGTGAGATGGAGTAATATAAAATTTTATTTTTAGATATCAACAAGATTTTTTTAATGATCGTTTGGCAACCTGTATTTGATCAATTTATGCACTTGTCATATTACATGATGCAATTACGTTAAAATAACAAGATTAAGTAAACTTTTTTTTAGAACTTTAAACAACAGTGTATGATGTGGAAGAGCCATCTAACAAAATTTAGGATTATTCAGACTTTTTTCCCTTTATACTTCATAGAATAGTGATAGACATATCACAGAACAGGCTGTTCATAAAATGTTTTGTCTTTAACTTTTTCATTTTTTAGATGTTCGCATGCCATTATGTTTCGGAGAGTTAGTTTTCTCATTCCTTCTCTGACAATAAAAGGTGTCCCAAAAGTAATTTTGATAGAAAAGATATGTTTATAATTAAAAATTGCAAATATTTTATTGATTAATAAAATATACACTATGTGTGGAATAGTATATCGGGTAAATAGCCTCCACGGCTTTGCTGTCACATACGCACTCTTTTGTTGAAATTTTCCATTACCTCTTTTGCATAAATGTGGCTGAATTTCGTTGGTACAGTGCCCAATTTCTTTCTTCAAGGTATGGATGGTCGTGGGCTTGTTAGAATAAACTTTAAGCTTAAAAAGGGGGGGGAAAATCTTCCAACAGTGTTAGGCCGCATGATCTGAGTGGCCATTTCTGATCACCAAAACGGAATATTCCACGACTAGGAAGTTGAAATTTGTTTCTCGGGCTGTATAGCATGTGGCACCATCTTGTTCAAACTACATATCGTCCAAATCCATATCTTGCAATTTAGTCACAAATAGAAAAAAAATAAATCTTGCGCTAATTTTGATACATCCAGCAAATTGTGTAGACGCCATTTATCCAGAATGCTATTCCATTACATTACCTTATACTTTATGAATCAGTAAACTATTTACAATTTTTAAATATAAACTTGAGTTTTCTATCAAAATAACTTCTTAAATGAATTTTGGGACACCCTTTATCATGCAGCGGTTTTGCCAGTACCCCTTTTTGCGGATAATCCAAAACTTTCCATTTTAATAAAAATAACTTTAATAAGTTTTCGCCTTTTTTTAACTGGAAAAGTTTATCTCATCTGAATACACTGGGATGGAATACATTTCAGATTACAAATAAACCATTCATTAATGATGAAAGGATAATGCAGGACTCCACCTCTAATTTTTTCTTAAAACAGTATTTTTACGCTTGCATTTTTCCTGGACGTTTGGCTTGCAAATATTTTTTTTTTTTTTTCTGAGAATTGGTTTTATAGTTCTTTAAAATTACCTGTGATGCAAGTAATTTCATTTTCATCGAATACATTAATTTTCACATTTATTGTTGCAAAGTCTGCCCCAAAATTACGTAAAAATCTTTATTTTTAACCTCTTTTAAACAATAAATGACTTCTAGGAAATCGCAAACTAACTCTCAGTTTCAAATAAACAAACAAATGTTGGAAGAAAAGAATATATTTAGACGCAAGAGAAACTTTACATTTTAAAACCGGCTAAATGCGACAGTAAAGAATAAATGATGTCTTTTTTTTTTCAGTGAAATAAGCAAGGAAGCAGTGGACGGAGAGGCTCGGATAAAAAAAAAACGGGTGCTTATCTTAACTGAATGGATTTCAGTTTCGAAATCCAACATGTATGCAATTAAAATTTATCTCAGACTGTTTATTCAAATAATTTATACTTTAATGTGAATTACATCTGTCTCTTTGCAAAATAGTTCCAGTTCTTTTATTACTTTCTTCTATCTTTACAAGAAAGAAAGTATTAAATTCATGAAAATTTTCGAATTCCGAGGGATTTTTACATTTTAGGGGTCGGAGAACCCAAAAAACATAACTTTACAAAATGTCTGTCTGTGAGTCTGTCTGTTTGTCAGTCAGTCAGCCTGTCGGTCTGTCTGTATGTGACAAAAATCTTATGGGCTCTCTATTTCAAGAACCAATGCATAGAGCTTCACAAAACTTTAGATTTTGTTAACCTTGATATAAACTAGATCGAATTACTTTTTGGCATATATCGCTCAAAAGGTGGCGCTGCCATACTGTACTATTTACAATTTCCACAACAACCACATATCAAGAACTAATGCATGGATTTTCATAAAACTTTAGATTTAGTTAGCACCAGATATAACATGGGGTTGATTACGTTTTGGTGCAAATCGCACAACAGGTGGCGTTGCCATAGTGCTTTATTTGTGATTATCACAATACCTCTATCTCAAGAACTAATTCAAGAATTTTCTTAAAACTTCAGATTCAGTTAGTTCCTGATATAGATTAGTGATGTTTAGTTTTTGGTGTAAATCGCCCTACAGATGGTGCTGCTATGCTGCATTTTTCATGATTTCGCAATGCATCTCAAGAACTAATGCATGGATTTTCATCAAACTTCAGATTCAGTTAGTACCTGTGATAAAACATCTTGATTAGTTTCTGGTGTGCATCATACAATATTTTCTAAACATCTCCAAAAATTCTTCCTTAGCTTATTGTCATATGAATATGAAATGAATAGTACGTAAAACAACAATATTAGTTATATTTCAAACAATGAAATATTCATTAAAAACTAATTAATCTATTTGGATCGCCAATATTAATGTTATTAGGATAAGGGTATTTTTTTCTAAAAATTGAAAAAGAATTCGGTCCCGAAAGGGTTAAATAAAACTTTTTAATCTTGATCTTGAATCTTGATTTTTTTTTTTTTTTATCATTAAAACACTAATACAACACTTTGATGGCTTTTTTTATTTCCCCAGTTTGCTTTCATAAATTATTTTAACAATGAGTGGCATACGGTTAGCTTCCCGATTACAAAGAATTATTAAATACAGTTCTGTAATTGGGCGGGAACACGTGGGAGCGTCGTTCCCAAAAATATTTGGTTTGTTACTGCAAAAAAAAAAAAAAAGATAATAATAATTAATAAATAAAAAAATTGCGTACGAGTGCAATCCATTTTTTCTTCAACAAGACATTAATTTTTGCTAGTTTTCAGAAGATCCATTTCCACTTATCAAGAAAGGAAATATTTCGACCAATCAGATGCTTTGAAGCCGGCGTGTTGCCACCGCTTCTTGAATTCTAGGCCTGTGAGCTCACACGAAAAAGGCAGCTACCGAAGACGGATTTTTAAAAATTATGTACGGTCCCCTAAGTTTTGACTCCAGTATTTTATAAAATATTTCTTAGACTTCTTTAATCTCAGAAAAATAAAGCGAAAAAAACTTTAAATTATTGGTACCGAAACTGAAGGAATCGTACATACGCTGAAAAGAATCCGTCTGTGGCAGCTGCCATTTTTTTGTCAGCGCTGAGGCTTCGTACTCAGGAAGCGGAGGTTCTGAACTGACATTAGTTGCCCTATTCTTATTGAATGAAAGTAGATTAAATTACATAAAAACTTCAGTATAATAAAACAGTCGGCTTTTGACTAAATGGTTCAAATTGGTTTTTGGGTTAACAAAAATCCGGTAGCATCATAATCTATGAACGGTTGAGTTCCCCGAAATATTTTTTTTCCATTACAGCACTGATTAAATGTCTTACTAAATTTATTAATGTTGAGGAAATTTGTTGAAAAGAATAATTTTCAGGTTCCCTTTAGCTTCATTATAAACTGTTTCCGCTTCATTTAGAAACATTGGCCGTGAATTTAAGAATGCATTCTTTGATTCTTTTTTTTTCTGTTATTTTTTTGAATCAGTTTAGCAGTTGACTCTAAGAAGACATTGAGTAATGAAAGATTCTTTTGGGTTAAACACAAATAAATAAAACTCAAGGTTTAGATAAACACACACTTAAAAAAAAAAAAAAATACTTAAGCTTTTACTGTATTCTTTTCGTCAACTATACCCCTCTAAGACTTTTATTTTTTAATTATCTCCCAATTGTATATTTCGTTTTACTTATTTTTCGAAATTCTTCGAATAGACTGATAACAGACTCATAAGCATATATTTTGAATGTACTATACAAAGTTGATGATGTGACTTACGAGTTAGTTAAGAATACTTATTATTTTTATCAGCGCTTGATATACTTTTAATTTTATGTAAATATAGGTATATTCGCATATGGTATGAAAAGCTGTAGTACAATTCTTTTTTTAATTGGATTACATGATCTTCCTATTTAATGTTTTTTTTTTTTTTTTTTTTTTTTTTTTTTTTTTTTTTCAATTTGTATCTTAATTTTTTTACTTACAATCAATCCAATGTGTAGGCAGTATTGGATTTATAATATATCGAGACAGAAAAAGAATATAAAGGGTATCCCAGAATTCATGGATCAAACTGTAAAGGAAGGTAAAGCATGAATAAAGAAGTAATTTTGGTGTAGCAATATGGGATTGGAAATGAAAAAAATGGCGGAAAACAAGAATCTTATTCCTTTAAGACAGGAAGATTTTTGATAGAAATGAAAAGTTGTGGTGATTTTCCCTAATTAGTAAAGTCACTGCAAAAAAAATCTTGACACTTGCAATTTTAGACGTTTTGTTAAATATCTAAAAATGTACATGAAGAATAACTCCGAAAATCCAGATGTATAAATAAATTAGTACTAGTCATATATTTTCGCAAAGAGTTTTTCACAGTTGTGGAAAACTCTTTGCGAAAACCGTCCACAGGGGACCATCAATAAATTGAAAAAAAACGAAGATCTTTTGGATAACCCTGTCAAAACTAATGAAGCAAAAGAGTTCAAATTGCAGATTATGATTAAGTGGCTTATTGTAATACACTGTGTTAATTTTTATGAATATAGCATGTAAACTCGTAGAGAAATTAAGGTTTTTATAAAAATGGTCCGAATTTTTTCCGAGTTTTTCGCTTATAATTTGCAGAGTTCTTTATAAAACACAAAGTTCATTTCAGAAAATATGACAATCAACATTGTACATAACACCCTGTAATCAAAATTTAAAAATAATAAAAATTGTATGATAAATGAGCTGGTTTAGTAAATAATTTTTTACTACGCATGCGTCAACGCTATTAAAATTTCATTTGCATATTATGTTAGTTAAAGACATAGAGCAACTTTTGTGAAAATCTCAAAAACATAACTTAAAAATTCTGAAAATTATCGTCGATAGAAAAAGGGTAAAAATCCGTTATTCCAAAATGAAGCAAAAAGATGAGGGGCTGTATCCATATTCTATTGATTAGTGCCTACACAATATTGCACATACTGCTGTGTTTGGATACAGCTCCTTATCTTTTTGCTTTATTTTGGGAATAACGGATTTATATTTTATTCTACCGACGATAATTTTCAGAGCTTTCAAGCTATGTTTTTGAGACTTTCACAAAAGTTGCTCTATACATTTAACTAACATAGTATGCAAATGAAATTTTAATAGCGTTGACGCATGCGCAGTAAAAAATTATTTAGTAAACCTTCTCATCTGTCATACAATTTTTATTATTTTTTAATTCTGATTATAGGGTGTTATGTACAATGTTGATTGTCATATTTTCTGAAAAGAACTTTATGTTTTATGAAGAACTCTGCAAAATATAAGCGAAAAACTCGGAAAAAATTCGGACCATTTTTATAAAAACCTTAATTTCTCTACGAGTTTACATGCTATATTCATAAAAATTAACACAGTTTATTGCAATAAGCCACTTAATCATAATCTGCAATTTGAACTCTTTTGCTTTATTAGTTTTGACAGGGTTGTGCAAAAGATCTTCGTTCTTTTTCAATTTATTGACCCCTGTTGGATTTCGGGGAAAACTCTTTGCGAAAATACATGACTAGTAGTATTTTGTTTATAATTCTGGAGTTTCGAAGTAATTCCTCATGTACATTTTTAGATATTTAATAAAACGTCTAAAATCGCAAGTGTCAAGATTTTTTTTGCGGTGACTGTAGAATCATATTTGATTAAAAAAAAAAAAAAAAAAAAAAAAAATGTTTTTAAAAAATACTCGATGTCATAAGTTATGCCGAGGGAAGACTTACGTGAACGAAAGCTCGATTTTAAATCGTATAAAAAAGGAAAATACTTTTTGTTTTTTCTTTAGGATCATCTACACAATTGTATAGATGAGTTCTTAAAGGGTTATTGATATAAAAAATTACAGTATGTGCTCAAATGTACCACCACCAACATCAATACATACCTGGCAGTATCTAGGAAGTGATTGTATGTCTTTTGAAGGTTCTAAATGCCTTATCTATGAGACACCAATTTACTCTGATGAGGATTTCGTTGCAAAACTTTCAGCCGTTGCTGCAAATGTTAATGAAACAATGGAATTTGAGAAAAGGTACGACAATTACTTGCTAGACGCTGCCAATGGTACATTTCAGCACTTACTCTAATTGTTACACTAATAAAATGCTCAAAACGTTTCGTTTTCATTTATTTTAAACTTCTTATTTTTCTCAAATTTTTCATTTTCGACATAGTCCAAGAGCCGACAGCACAAATACCTAAGGTATTGAGCACAAGAAAAAAAACTCTTTTTAGGTGCGTTCGTAATTATGTAAATACGTAGTACCTATTGTCGCTCAGTCCGTCCGTCTGTACGTCTGTCTGTCTGTCCGTCTGTCCGTCTGTACATCCGCATATAACAACGCAAAAACTACCCAACCGAATCGTTTGAATTTTAAAATACATAATTAGTACATAATTTTGTCGAGTCATTTCAAATTTTATGAAAATCGGATGGATAGATCAATTACAGGGACAATCAAAAGGATTACGTTACATTACGGTCAATGGGGAAAAAAGTTTCAAATGCATTTTAATCGTTTGAAATTTAAAACGTATATTTATTACATAATTTTGTCGAGTCATTTCAAATGTTATGAAAATCGGATGCATTGATCAATTACAAGGACAATCAAAAGTATTCCGTTACATTACGGTCAATGGCGAAAAAAGTTTCAAATGCATTTTAATGGTATTACACTCATTTGAATATAACAGAATTGACATGAATCTATGAAATATGTACTAAAAAATACATTTTGTACAATCTGTGATGCAAAGAATATTTATTATTAATTACAGGGCCACACAAATGTATTCCACTAAATAATGTTATACGGGGAAACATTGTTTGGGGGGGGGGGTGTTTTAATTATATTAAACTACTTCACATTTTATGAATAAGATATACGTTAATGAAGTATAATAAAAATTACTCCCGGCATATTTACAGGAACACAAAGATTTCGACCACTATACTGTATCCAAAGTACGCTCTACTATATCAGCAAGATCTGAATATTTTAAAACTTCGTTATCAACGAACGCACCTTATTTGCTACGCTTTACGTGCAATTTCCAACTTTTTTTTTTTTTTAATATAAAAGGGTGGTAATAGGGGAATCTAATGATCCATGTCTACCGGAAGTGAAGTGGTGCATAAGCCAAAAATTAATGCCTTTAGTGAGTGTCTCGCACTGTAAAATATTTGTGGTAACGTTACTCCATAAAATTGGTGGCAACTACGATTTACACTTCATTAATTTTTCACTTATATAATGGTGTAATACAAAGATGCATTACTGGTGTAATATTGCAATGTTACACCGATTATATCGTTTAAAATACTCCACCAAATTGGAGACAGCAAGGCTGCCACCAGTTTTATGGAGTAACGTTACACAAATGTTTTACAGTGCGTAGCTTTATCATTGTGTTTGTCCTACAATCAATGATATGAAAATATGGAAAACTGGAAGCAGGAAAACACAATAATAAACGTACGAGCCAACCACTGTCACTTGGTGGTTTAATTTTCGGCTTATGCACCATTTCACTTGGTGGCATTAGACATGGATCATTAAATTTCCCTATTTCTACTCTTTCATAAAATAAAGTTTTTTTTTCTTTGTGTTCATACCTTAGATTTTTATGCTGTCGGCTCTTGGATTAACACATATTGCTATATAAAAATTGCTTCTTCATGTGTACATTACCTTCTCTTACAGTTTATTATATGAATTCAAGACATCCTGTAGATATTACATAATTATGGAAAAATAAAAAATACGTGAGACTATATCTTCACTCGATAAGAAAACCCAAGTGTTTAATAAATGAGTTGAGAAGCGCTGGAGGTACCTATCGTCACAAAAGTGTAAAAAGATTGTTGTTAAGATTTTTCGAAAAAAATTGTCGCTAATTAGCCAAGATGGTCTTAAAGTGTTAGGTGAATCCAACATTTATTTCGCCAAAGTCTTTTTTTTTTTTAGTTTAAAATCATAAAGTAAATATCTGCAAATATACACTGAGGTGACAAAAGTCATGGGATAGCAATATGCAAGTATATAGATGTCAGTAGTGTCGCTTAAAATTTTTATAAATGGTCAGTGCCGGGGAAGAACTTTTATTTGCGTTAAAATGCTTCGTGTGAGAAGGTTGATTATGTGATTATGGCCACTCGATGACAATTAACGGATTTCGAACGCGGTATGCTAGTTGAAGACATTCCATTTTGGAAATCGTTACGGAATTCAATATTCTGAGATCAACAGTGTTAGGGTGTGCCGAGAACACCAAAATTCAGGCATAACCTCCCATTATAGACAATTCAGTGATCGAGCGCCAGCACTTAATGACCGCGACCAGCGACGCCTGCGTAGAAGTGTCATTGCGAACAGACAAACAACACTGAGTGAAATAACTGTAGGAATAAATATGAGACGTTCGACGGGCGTGTCCATCAGGACAGTCCAGCGAGATTTTGCATTAATGGGATATAGCAGCAGAAAACCTACTCGGGTGTCATTACTAATAGCACGACATCGTCAACAGCGGCACTCTTGGGCACATGACAATATCAGTTGGACTGTAGACGACTGGAAAAATGTGGCTTGGTCAGATGAGTTACAATTTCAATTGGTAAGAGCTCCTGGAAGGGTATGAGTAGGGAACAGACCTTATGAAGCCATGAATCTAAGTTGTCAACAAGACACTGTGCAAGCTGGTGGTGGCTCCATAATGGTTTGGGCTGTTTTTACATGAAATGAATTGGGTCCGCTGGTCAAACTAAACCAATCGTTAACTGGAAATAATTACGTTCAGCTATTGGGAGACCACTTGCAACCATTCATGGATTTCATATACTTAAACAACTATGGAATTTTCGAGGCTGACAATGCGCCACGTCACCGGGTCTTAACGGTTCGCGATTGATTTAAAGAACTTTCTCGACAATTCCAGCGGATAATTTGGCCACCACTATCGCCCGACATGAAACCTATCGAAAATTTATGGGAGATAATAAAGAGATCAGTTTGTGCACAAAATCCGCCACCGGGAATACTTTCACAATTATGGTTGTCTATGGAGGCTGCATGACTCAATATTTCTTCAGAGGACTTCCAACGACTCGTGAAGTCCATGCCACGTCGTGTTGCTCGCCGGGCAAACGGCGGGACTGACACGCTGTTAGCAAGGTATACCATGACTTTTGACATCTCAGTGTATTATGAAGAACAAACTTTATAATTCTATAGTCAGTCGGTCAAAAATACATTCTGTAACCAAACTATTTTTAATTTTTTAAACTTATTTTATTTTAGAAGTCAGTGTTTTAAAAGCACAGTCACAGTAAGTAAAGCTTGTACATGTAAAAATGGAAACAGAGACACAATTGACGCACAAGGTATCTTTTTTTCTTTCTTTCTTCTTTAACTGCTTATTGAAATTAATCCTACAAATAATTATCGCTGAGAAAAACGGCCAGTTTTTCTTTTTATTTTTATTCACTTCAGTTTTTTAGCCTAAATCTTTTGCCAAGCCTTTTATTTTATTTTTTTTTTTTCAAAGCTTTGGAAAGTCATTGCGCTTGCGCTGTCAGTTTGTTTCATTGTTGACATCTGTCTCAAAACTTGCGCCAAAATGCTCGAAAATAAACGTTCCAAGACTTTAATGAAGCCGACCGAGGCACATTTTTTCACAAGCTACTTTATTTCTTTTAAATTATTTTTTTAGTCAAATTGTATTTCGTAATTTTATTGTAGTAAATATAAAGTAAAGCCGTGTACAAAAAGTAAACACCCCTACTAACTTTGTTACAAATTATCGTTAGATGAAAGTTGCTGCTATAAAGTATTGGAAACAGTCTACCTTTAAATGATGTGTGTAAAACATGCTTAGTGGGCAGGGTTGGCAAGTTTTTGACAGTGTGCGGTTTTATCTGGTTTAAACCATGGTTTAAACCGTCATTTCAAAACCCTCTTGCCAAAAACCCCGTCAGAAACCTCAAATGCTACACTGATCTGTAAAATTTCACATTACATATCGGTCCCACATATTCAACATTACATGTAATATTAAAAATTCACTATTACTATATTGTATATTATCATTTCCGGGGTGGGGGTGGGGGATCTGAAAAATAGGCCTGCCTCCAAACTTCCTCAACTAGCAATGCTTCTGCTATCAAGCCCTGCTAGCTCAGCATCAGTTGAGAGAGGATTTTCTAACTTTGGCTTCATACATTCTAAACTCAGAAATCATTTGAGTGTAAATAAATGTGCTAAATAAGGTTATGTGCTATAAAATGCTGCAATATAAAATTGATCCAAATTATTCACTGTTCATTCTCTTCTGTTTGAACATACAAAAAAACAAAAATGTTTTATTGCAATTAAAATAATTTAATTTTTTTGTAATAATTAAATTATAGTAATTAATGTTAAATAAAAAATTACTTAGATCATTAAGACTTATTCAATGTTTAGCTCCTGTTCTTAAAATGTTTTAAAGCACATTACATGTTTTTGACGGTTTAAGCCAGTTTTTGTCGGTTTGAACCAATTTTTGACGGTTTAAACCAGTTTTTGACGCTTGTCATGTCAAAAACCAGTTTTTTTAAATCTAATTTAACTTTTTTTTATATAAAAAGGTTTAATTATTTTAAATATGAATTGTTACTGTTCTATATTGATGAAAAAATTTATTACAAAAGATATTTTCTTTAAGAAATTAACAAGAATTTTCTGTCCCACACTTTTTGTCAAGTCCGTTACCTTGTAATTATTTTAATCAAAAAAGGTTTCTAATTCTGCCTAAAGTTAGCAGCAAATATTCGGCGATATAGTTAAACTATTCACGTAACTACTACTTGCCATTTTTTACTCTTCAATTGTGAAGCAATGTAATAGTGGTCAAAGCAATGTTCAATGGTTCAATGTAATAGTGGCAAGAATAAGCTTTCATCAAAATTGATATATTTTTTTTCACTGTCAAGTCTGTTATCGTAAATTTTAATATTAAAATAATGATTTTTGCACTTTTGTAATTAAATACTGTTTGCTAAATAATTTCAGAAGGTATGTGTATTATTATCTAAGTTAGAAATTATACAAGCTAGTTCATTTCTAATAGTTTTATTTGAAATGTGAAGTCCGTACTTGTCAAGTCTATTACCATATTTATTAGCAATGAAATGTAAGCTGCTAAGTAAGTTTACTAAAAAGTTTTAGAAGGTATGTAAATTATTATCTAAGTTAGAAAATATACAAGCTAGTTCATTTTAATAGTTTTATTTGAAATATCAAGTCCGTTACCATGAAATGTGAGCGAATGATTAAAATGACCCATATATCAAAAATGATTTTTTTAATCATTGTCATAAATTTCTCTTTTATTCTCTGTTACAATAAAATTATCTCCAAAACTTTGCAAGATATAGTAGCATTCGTCAACTGATAAAATATTTAGCGGCATAAGGCAACCATTTTTAATTTTGATGTTTTATTTTAAGTGAGAAAATTGTCATTTATAATTAATTTTGAAATATTCTCACCGAAAAAGTCGCGAACTAAGTATTTTATGTTTTCGTTTTTAAAAGTAAGCATAACTTATTTAAAAATAAACTTTTAAATTCATATACACAAAGCTTATTTTAATATATTTATTTCAAATTTTGGTGCTATTTGATTATCCCGTTGACCAATTTCGCCAAATTATAGAATTTGACGTAATTTTTATTTTAAATAACGAAAGAACAAATAAATTAGTGAAACTTTAATAAAAATACAAATAAAAAGTCGAATTAAAAATCGCTTGATAACGTAGCAAACAAGTGTATCATGTGATTTAATCTCAAGTGAATGTGATATTTGAGATCATCCATTATTGTCATTTTATCTTATAGTTTGGCGATAATTTTTTGGTCGATAGTCAACTAGTACCCAAATCTTATATACTACCGTAAAAAAAGCATGGTTTTACGAAATACAACATTGTCTATTTGTATTCTTCTTTACTTTATCATAAACGAAGTTTTTCTTTATAACATTATGGTTAAATAATTTAAGCACCAAATAAGGAAAAGACAATATGACCATTTGCTTAAATTTAACAAAAACGATAAATCATGCATTAAGTCTATATAATGAAGTGATTTTCAACACATCCAGAAAATTGTAACTGTAACGAAATCTCATCGTTAAATAAGGTGAATAAAGATATGTAAGTAAATAATTTAGAAAATACATAACACGTTTTAAAAATCCAGTTAAAGCATTTAAACTTCCATAGTAAGAAATGTAATTGAATTATTTTGAGAAATATTGTATAGCATCCATAGATCTGCATCTATACTACATATAATGCTAAAATTGTGTTCACTTAAAAAATTCACTTTTAGCAATTTTTGCCAGATATGAAATGTCGTTGAATTTTTTTAAGCAGCTCTATACATCTTAAGATTTTTTTTCACACATTACATAATAAGGTAGAATTACATTCTGGTAAAAACCGCATCACACCACTTAAAACGCATTTCCAGCTAATCACTAACAATAAATGGCAATGTATATTGTTTTTTGCATAGCCTTGTATACGAAATTATTTATATTACACAAACTTCAATTAGATACTAAAATTCTATTAGTGTACAGGTTTTTAATAGATCAATTCAACAGGAAAATGCATGACAGATGAATTAAAAATACCCTTTAAACAATTTCCTCCCATAGTACCAATACTTATGAATTCCTTTGTGTAGCTCTTTATATTGTTAGCAAAATTTATACAACGAACTCGTACCGTGCGAAAATGTACATTAAAAAAAAACCCGCAGGCAAAAATTGAAAAAGTACTTCCAACAATTAACACTCATAGACAGTGATATAACCTAATTATTTTGGGTGTCCCTGTAAATGAACGATAAATGCAAGGCAAATCGTGCTTTTCAATAAACATTTTACAGTGCATCTCAGTAATGAACGTGAATTTTATTCTGTTTTAAACGGCGTAACTTTATTAAAGTACACTATAAACGATTTTTCCTCGTAGACAATTATCTTCAAAATTATTTTGCGACTCTGTAAATGAATAATCAGTGTCTTTTAGCCCATATTCAACAGAAGAGATTCTTTAGTGAACTTCTTGAAGGCGTATCAATTTCATTATGTTTGAAACAGTGTAACATCACCAAAATGCACTTGAAACCACTTTTTTCCATTGATTGTAATGTAATTGTATACTTTTGATCCCCCTCCCTCCCTGTAAACGAATGGCAATTGTACGCACTTAATTTTCAATAGCGACCGTACTATATTAAACATCAATATAATATAAAATTAATGGGTAAATCCAAATATAATTATAGTAATTAGAACACTATTAGACGAATAGACAAATCGAAGTCATAAACACTTATTAATTACGTTGGGAAGTGTTGAATAGGAATAAAAAACAAACTGTGGATATGAATATAATTTTTCTAAATTTAAATTTTTTAGTTGAAAACTTTACGCCCAAAAGGCAGCATTAGAATAACCCTTTTATAAAAGTTATACAAACACTAAAATTATATTTTGAGAAACACAATTTTACAAAACTAAGTTCCATTATAAAGTAAATATGGATGTTATATTTTTATGTAGCGATATTTCTGTTATTAGTACATTTTTTGTAGAAATCGACTGCAAATTTTTGAGCCACCTGAAGTTCAATGTGCCCGTGGCACGGTTTATATAAAAATATTTATTTTACCGCTATCAACATTTTTTTATCGCCCACACCACTTCCCTTTTTTTTCTGTGCTTGAAAGGAATGATGGTATTTTTTGAAGAGCATTACGGAGCAGAGCTTTCGACAGATTGACAAAAATGTGTTGAGAAGCACCATCACTGAAGAACAAAATTATAAAAAACAACTTTTGCCCTGGCTCAGATATGACAAAGTCATTCCTAAAGTTTTAGAGACTGGTTGGTCGTTATTTCTTTTTGACAACGATCAAAATCCATTGTTGCCAAAAACATATTGAGCTTGAAAAATATATTTATGTTTGTTACCGGTACATGAAGTTATTGAAGTAATATTTAAGAAAAGAAACATTGGTTGAAAAGAATTAGATAAATTGCACTTTCTGCAGATTTTAATTTGTGCCATGCGCTGTTAAAATTTATTTTTTAAAATAAAAAAATAAAAATAGTATACACACACATTGATCTCAATCACATTAGTGCGTCAATAAAAATATGCCAGTAAAGCAAAATTCTTTCTTTTTCTCTACAGCAGCAGACATTCTTAGAATTTTGTTTTATGCAAAAATCGATCTCTGTAAAATATTATGCAAATACTTAGTTTATATCTAATAACCAATATTTTTCATCAATGTTAAGATTTCCTATATAATTACAGCCAAATTGGAAGTATAGCTTAGGCACTGTGCACATATAACGTTATCATTTTAGGAGGGAAGGGGGGGGGGGTCTAGCATACGATATCATAAAATATCTCTAGTGGGAGGTAAATTTGACTTTTGTAATCTTTATAATGTTTGATTCAACCAATTTTTTTCTCTTTTTATTTGTGACATGGTTTTTTGTTCAAAATAGTATGTTATTTTTGTTAGTCTGTTATCCATTTTTAAGAAAATGCAAATTTGTTATTAAAATTACTAAATTAGTGTAAATTTTTTTAATTCTAAAATATAGAATACCCAAACATTTGACATTCCTATTCTTTTTCATATGAGTATGCATACATAATCACAGTTCGAGAAACCATGTGTGAAGTATATTTGAAATGAAGTGTTGTATTTGCTAATAAATAAAAGAAAAAGATTGTTGTCCGCTTATTTTATTGATAAGAACTGCTATCTGGGCCACACCTTTCCTTCAATCGTTACAAACACAACAACACTTTATTACTGTTAAATACATTATGTATTATAAAATGTTTTTAAATATTTATTTATTTTAAGTATTATTTGATATAAAGTGATATTTTATTGACTTCTCTTTATTTGAATTAATAAAGTATGCGAAAAATAAATGCAACCAAATTTGTATTTTACTTCAAACAAAAGAAATTTTACAGTTCGATAGCGATATCATTACCGGGAAGGGGAGGGGGGAGGATCGAGAGATGATAATGTGTTATATCAAAATGGGGGAGGGGTACAAAATTATGAAAAAGTTGATAACGTTATATTTGCACAGCCCCTTACCGATCTGGATATTGATTCATTCCGATAACAAAGCTTCCCAAGAATTGTTTTGGAGCTCAAATTAGTATTTAGAGTGCCATTGTCAATTATTTTATTGATAAGTTCAGTCGGAAGTTTTGTTATGATACAGAATAACTCTCAACGGTCTGCCTTTAGCAGTAGCGCCAACTTTCTAAAAATATTGGGTGAGCTCAAAAAAATTGGCGTAAAATAATACATATATATATATATATATATATTTTTTTTTTTCCTTAGTGTATATGCGTATGGTGAGAAAGAGGGGATGGGCGAATGACTATAGATCATAATTCGAAATTAAATTATGTTTTTCTAATTAAACTTTAAAATTATTCTAATTATGATTCTAATTATAATTTTATTAAATTGTATTCTTATAATATATTTCATATTAATACATTAATATTTATTTAAAATAACATTAGAACTTCTAAGTATTGATAATGAAAAAACTAAATGTCAGTAAAAACATGCATGGAAGTGCTTTATTAATTCAAGACATCAAAACACATATCAAATTTTGTAGGAAATTTGTTTTCGTGAGAAATGTAGTTATACATCCACTGAAAAGGTTTTTAGTGTTCCTGCAAGTCTAACTGATGTCTTTATTATTATTCAAACAACACTATATTAAGAATGTTAATAAAATCAAACTTCCTTTCAGTGATTATATAAATAAAAAATTAAATAACGAATTAAATTAAGTAAAATTAGATGGGCGGAGAGATCAAATTATTGGGTGGGCTCGAGCCCCATGGATCTATATAAGTTGGCGCCACTGGTCTTTAGTACAGGTAATACTGCGTTATTTACTGCCTTTGGTAATAATACAGGGTAATTAGAAATGATTGTCAAGATTTATAACTCAAGTAGTTGAACTACAATACTCACAAAAGTACTTGTAATTTTGATAAAATAACTACAGGACAACTTCTATACACGGGTTTTCTTCAATTATTCTTTAAATATATCTATACAATATTCGATCTTATTCCATGCCTTTCATAGTACATCATTAGGGATGACTGTTAAATCCGAAACTACTGGACATAATCTATGACATTAAATTTCATGAATTTCTTAATCAATCTAAGTGGTTATTATTCTGAGGCATTTTATGCTGTGCTGCAAAAATATATTTAAACTCTGACAAACCTTTACAATCATCCTGTTCATGTATGTTATAGAACTGCTTAGATTTAATTACTAAATCTTGACATGAACATTTTGTGAAGTCCAGTACAGAGAAAAGATGGACCCCTTGCATGTTTTTATAAGAATATACTTAAATATATTTAGGGTCCATACATATGTGTACATAGTCCCCCCCCCCCTTTCCATATGTACACGCACTAAATCAGGCGATTTAATAAACAACTAATATATTTTAAAATGAACCGAATTTGTTAAACTTTAATGGCATTTTTATAAATTTTGTGATTATATTAAATAAGAGTTTGCATAACTTCGATATTTGGACGTTTAAAGCATCATTTAATGGCAAAAAAAAAAAAAAAAAAAAAATAAATAAATAAATAAATAAAATAAAATAAAATAAAATAAAATAAAATAAAAATAAAAAAATAAATAAAAATAAAAAATAAAACATTGCGAAAAGGACCGAAATTACAATAACCACACAAAATTTTATTTTCGTACACATTATGTGAAAAAAATAAAATCATGCCCATCATGTGGAATATACTTTTGATTAGTAAAAAATTTAAATTTAACTTACCAGATCCCAAGTACACCTCCTACTTTCTCGCAAAATATTAGTAAATCCAGAGAGTGCATTTACGGAAGCTTATGTAAACATTCCCATTTGAAAAATAATGTTCAAGTTCAATACGAAACTACCACACTTCGCAGATGATTATCAACTGACTTGGAACAGAAACCTTGACCTAATGGCTGGTGAAAAGCAACGTGATTAAAAAACCCTGTGCAAAACTGATTGAAAACGGCCATGTGTGTTTGGGTAACTGACGTCATAGGGCTTTAATGGCCACCTCAGTGTATATTTGTGGTTACATCTTTTTTTTCTTCTGCACGGCGAGACTTTCTCGATAAGTAACTGTGAAAAGGATTTTGAATTCTTATTTAGTTTTCTTATTATTTTTTTAAGAGCAGTAGAAATCTAATCTCTGAATCAGAAGTGGTTAAAAAGGCAATGGCTTTCTTACAGTATAAAGAGATTTTGATCAATGCGTTGTTGATTGCTTCTTTCGATATGATCATTTAATTCTTGATAAAATTATGTGAAGGCCTCTACTTATTCTTATGATTAGAGATAGAGTAGATGATATACATCGTATACCTCCTGGAAAACTGTGTGTACGTCTCGTAGCTGTAGCATGTATTCTCTTTGGTGTATACCTTCTGTATGTAGCCTACCTTCTGTTTTCTTTAAGCGACAATACTGTATGTAATAAGATGAATACTGTAAATAGTCAGAGATAAATGATCAATGCCTTTGGGTAAAGAAGTAGCCTTAGAAACGGAATGCTGTATACAACCCGTTATAACAAAGGCTCATGTAAAATAATTGTGAGGCCTGTTACAGAATTTGCTTATGAACTCCTTCATCTTTCTTTCACTAATATGCATGCACTTTATACAAAATTGATCCTTGGTGAAATCCACTTAGTCTCAGTGCCTCACCTTCTTATTTACGCGTCGAGTAACACTTAGCAGTTAAAAAGTAAAATAGAACCAAAAAAAAAAAAAAAAAAAGATTAAAATTATTTTGATCTTGTATGTTCTTAAGATATTTTAATACAATTAAAAAAAAAAAAAAGAAAATAAATTTATCCAGGACTTTTATGTCATTGGCTTGCTCATTCGCAGCACAAATACCCTAAATATAATAAACTTCAAATAATATAAGCCTTGTAAAACTGAAATACCGGACGAAACGAACTTTTCAAACTCTCCTGCAAATTCCGATTTTTTTTTTCATTCTTTTATTTTTATTCTATAACTCATATGAAGAATTCTGCAAAGTATGAAAATCGTATGTAAGGAATAAATATATTTACGGCTAAATGAATTAAACGTTAGTTATCTAAGTACACTTGCATCGAAATGTGAACTCTCGCTTTGTGTGGATTTCCGAAGGAGGTCATTTTTCGTCCGCACTAACCAAAATTTGCATTAAACAATGTAACCATTTATACAATGTAAAAAAAAATATATATATATTTGTTTGATAAATTAAATACAGTTTTAACAGAAATTATATAGGTTACCAACTTAATGCTAAAATAAACAACTTTGAAAAAAATTGTAGCCATTTTAATTAAAAAATAAGTTAGTGAAAACTATACTAAACAAATGACTGGGAATGAATAAAATATACAAAAAAAAATTGCCGGATTTTGTTGATTTCGTTTTAATTAATCTCTCTCTTTTGTTTGCGATACATATACAATTTTTCTTTTTACAATCATTATTTTTTTTTTTTTTTTTTTTTTTTTGTTATTTTCCAGTTTTGCGAGGTACTTGGAAACGTCATCGTTTGCGTCACATTTTAATTAGTAATATCGGCGAACAGGCAGTTATAATTTTTGAACCTCTCACGTTTCTAGTGGTAAAAAAATTTCTTTTTCTTTATTAGTGCCATTGACAATTTCTTGATTTCTCAATAAACTAAATTAACACCAAAAATGCTTTGAAAAAAATTGTACAAATATAGTTTTGATTTGCTATATTTATAAAAAAAAAAAAAAAAATGGTCCACACTATCCGATGAGTTATACGTTTTAAGCGCTATCTTTTCTTTAATTACAAATAGGAAATAATGAGGAAAACAAAATTGTTTTCATTGCCCGGAAATACATTTTAAGAGAAGGCACATTAACCACTTGAGGAGTCTATCACATTTTATTCAAGATTTGCACCAAAAAATTTTAAATAAATTTTATTTTTGTAATTTTGGTGAGAGAAAAGTTGCAAAATTACTCTTCTGTATTTTGAAATAAAAATTTTCGCAAATTCCGGTGTGAATTCAACATTACAGGAACAGAATTACTTATTACGGAAATCTACTATAGTCGGTCAAGTAAAGAAATCAAAATGTAGTTGAATCAACTGAAACTTATGATAATGAAATTAGTATTGTTTTTGTGAAAACCTCTGTCCTCAAACTTCCCAATAGTCGAACAATTCGGTTTTTATCAAGAAATTTGAAGAAGAATTTGATTCAATTCTTTGAACATTGGGAGTGCAGTTGCCAAATCGACAGAAAGAAAAAAGAGTTGCTAAACCGATGGAATTGACTTGTTTGTTGTTCTTGGAAGCAAATCAAATATACACGAGGTACACAGTAATCTAGGACCGTAACCAGATAGGGAAAAAGAGAGGAGAGGGCTGTGACTCAAATTTAGCAATCTTTAGAGCACTTTCTACCCTCATATTAATTATTAATTTAATAATAAAATTTTGAGACTTTTGATTGAAAACATCCTTTAAAATTATCAAAATATAAATTTATACCACAAATTAAAAGAATTAAGATTTTTGGAAATAGTGTTTCGCTATCAAACTTGGTAAAAACATTCAGAATTAGCCCCACCAGAAGCTTTTAATGCCCCCCTCTCCCTTATTTTCTTCAAACAAATTGCATCTAAAAGTACATTTTGTCATATTTTAGCATATTTTTAATAAAAATGGCTCCGGCTCTAAAAAAATTAAAAAATTCATGCAACACAAATCTTTTTTTCAACACATGTATATTAGACGTTATTGAGTGTAATGAACTAATAAAAACTAGTCAATGAACTAAAAACTAAATACAGCTGATTATAAACAATTGCATAGAAAATTTCAGTAATTTTAAGTGTAATTCTTCATAAAAATAGTTATATAAAAACAAATAAGTCTAGAGCTAATTCCTTAGTTCATTACACTCTAGACATTACCGAAAGCTACACAAAAAAATTCCTCGTTATAAAATAGTAAAATTTTGAGTTAGAGTCATATAGTCGTTTGAAAATCTAATTTTTCCGATAATTCATTTAAAGTTTTCAATTTCGATTTAAATTTACGTCATCTGCTTTTTTAAAGAGCTCTAATTTTATTTCTAATAGGCGTGCAGGAAAAATAAAAACTGATTTAGAAACAGAAATATTCGTTCTATAAGAAAATCAAGTAAAATAAAACTGCGAATTTTCATCGAAATTGACGCTTTAAACGTTGGCGGATACCTAAATTTGAATTTGTATCCTTTCAAACCGCTGATCAGAGAACTGAAAGCAGTTAGCAAATGAAGACGATTTCAGAAGTTTCTAATATTTGTATGGATGTTACCAAAAATGTATTGCATATGAAATACTTTGGGTACTTTACATATAAACTGGGCCTTGCTTTAAACGATAATAATTCTTTTATTCTTTTTTTCAAATATATAAAATTGTAATACATGATCCTTTTTTCTTATTTATCGGCCACACCTTGTTTAGTGTGCTTTTATATTTTATTATCTTGTACTGTATGCTATGATGTGTAGGACAAATAAATACAAGTAGTAATTTGGAAGGAAGGAACCAATTAATTGTAATTTTTTATTCCTTACGAAATTTTTTTATTCGACTGTCGAACAAGTCGGTTTCTAACAATTCTTTGAAACGCATAGAACTGTGGTATGACGGTACAATATAAAAAGTTCAACGACCTAACATGGCGAAAGAAAGTGTAAGGCTCCGTTCAAAAAGAAAAGTGCTTCCTCTCAAGGTAAAGAAATAAAATGTGTTTTTTAGCAAAAGGACGGGGAATTCAACAATGAAAAAGATATAAGGAGATTAGATTGAATTTAATGCATTCTTCCTTACAGCAATTACAGTATTTTCCTTGTAAAGCCATAAAAGACAAAAAACTCCAGGTAATCACAAGAAAGCACCGCCTGACCAGAACAAAAAGATCGCGAGTAGAATGACTCGTCTATCCGGAGTTTAATCATAGTTTCATCTACCTACTATCTACAATATGAGAGCATTTCGAAAGTATTTTTATTTTTCGAATACTTTTATATGAAAAGCTATATATGGCACATTATTACAATTAATGACCAATATAAAATGTTACACTAAAGAATACATGTTCCTCATATTGTATTACACTAATGCCCTTTTTTTTTTCTTTTGTAAATCTATTTCTATATAATATAATGACTGATACAAATATTGAAAGATTATCTATCTGAAGACATTATTTTAAAATGGGCTTCTGAAGCAGCTCGTAAAATTGTAGAAATTGTAGGGGATGATACGATCCGTGCTTGTACAGCCCCAAACTGGTTCAAATGTTATAAGAGAGATAACGTGCCACTTGAATTAAACACAGAAGTGGGACGCCATCACATGTTAATCTGAAAGATTTGAAGGAAAAAGAGGAGATTAATCCAACCACTTGCACACGGAGACTTTCAGAGGAACTAGTACCGTCCAAGGACACCGAATGTTGAGGTTTACATAAACTACGGAAAACACAGAGGACCTCTATAGTGAAGTTCTTCATGAACTGCACTATTAAAATTTTGCAGCATTCTGTCCAGTCATTTGATTGTTTTTATTGAAAACGGTTACACAACCGTCATTTTAAGCTAATCTGACCATATTATTACCCATTTCATGGTCAGAATATAGTTAAGTAACTGTTATGTAACCGTTTTTTTTCAAGAAACGGTCAAATGACTGGACAGAATGCTGCAAAATTTTAACAGTGTGACTACACTGCAAGCAAATCATGGAGTGGAAATGTGTAAAACTCTTCTGGAAAACCTACGGGATTCGCGGTTTTTCAAACGCATAGTAGCATGTGATAAGAAATGAATATGCGAAACTCAGGTAATCGAAAACAATGGTTGGATGTATTCCAATCAACCGAAAATGTTGCAAAAAATAACGGTTTAAAAAGAAGTTCATGATTAGTGTCTGGTGGATTTTTGGTGCAAGTCATTCATTTTGAAATCGTTTCATATGGCCGATCAGTCACCTCTGAAAGCTACTATGTACAGCTGGACAAGGTGTATGCTTCTTTGAAAAGCAAATATATTGCACTGATCAACAGAGGGTGAGCTCTTTTGTAACAAGGCAATGCAAGATTGTACACGTTTCGCAATAAAAGAAAAGAAACAGGAGCTTGGAGGAATTTAACTTTTACTTCATCTTCCATATAATGCGCACCTAGTTGCTTCATACTATCGCATGTTCCGTCCTATAGTGCTGTTTATTCGAAAAATGCACTGTTTTAAAATTGACAATCTGGAAGGGTGTTGTCTAGATTTTTTTGCTTCCATATCCAAAGATTGGTATCAAAATGGTATTCTTAAATGTTCGATGAGCTGAAAAGAAAGCAATAAGTTCATACAGATCCTGGAAGAAAAAATTTCGCGTGCATGAACTAGGTTTATTATATATATATATAAACAAATAATGGGATTTCACCCAGAAAAAAACAGTACTCGTTCGAACTCTGGAGCTGTGTATATTTAAAATATTATAAAAAAAACAAGTAAAATTGGATCTAACAGTAAAACTAGTTAAAATTTATATATTTAATGCAGTACTTCAAAAAAATCCATAAAGGGATGAAATCTGCAATGTTAATGAAATAAATTGTACTAAATTCTATGTGCATGCACTAGAGGTCTGCACGGACCGGAATTTCCAGGCCGGGGTCCGGCCCGGCCCGTTGTAAAAGTCAAAAGTTCGGCCCGGCCCGTTTAAATTTTTATATTTTAGGCCCGGGCCCTACCTGTTACAATTTCTACGATTTCTAAAAAAATCAGATTTTTATCATATAATTAAGATTCCTATAAAGAGTACTGCATACATATCTATGGAATGATGCTACAGTATATTTTACAGGAAATGCACATTAACAACATTAATGATTACTTAGATTCTTAGAATTTCAACATTCGAAAAAAGATTTATTAAAAAATTAATATGGCTTAGAATAAAAGAAAGTAAGCTAAAAACATCGTTACTTTTGAAGCTGTTTAATAAAAGAAGATTTATAAAATATTTCTATATAATTTTATTAAAGATTTTAAATCCAAATACATTCTTAAATTCAAAGAAGCTCCTTTCTGATGCATTTCTAAATTCATTTTTTTTTTCTCAGAAGCGCATAAGATTAGCAGGTATCTTTATTCAGAAACTATATAATCGAATGGCGTTATCCACTTTTTGATACAAGCAATTTAAGAATACTGTAAGCAAATAAAATACTGTCATAATTAGCGTTTTCAATAGAATTTCCGGAAGCGATAGCATGTGAAGGGATAAAAACCTGCAATCATTTGAGAAACTGTTATTTCTCAACAAGGTTATACAAATATTTTATTTACCAAAAATAAAGAACGCAATTCGATTCCAAATCCCTTCATTAGTTAGGCTTATCATTTTTATACTTTTACAATTTAAAATTAATCAGAAAATGTGTCAAACTTTCGCATTATCGAGCAATTAATTTAAAAACCATCAAGAAGTATATATCCAAAGATTAAGCTAACATAAGTTCTTTATCGCTGTTAATAATTTTACAAATCAGGTTTTCTGCCATACAGATCGTGAGAACAATTAAGTCTAGTTCCAATCCGACCAGTCTGTGTGTAAAAAAATAGTGCAAGCTTGATCTCAGCCCGGGATGAGTCAGGTAATAAAATATTAAAACGGGTTACACACAATGTAACTCTCCGATGCCGATCTCTACACTGTACATTTTTATATTGATGCTGTCAAACTAGCATGACTCGTGATGCACATTTATACTTATTCTTGTTAAAACCATTTTCGTTGAAAGTAGCTCATATTTTATCGTTTCTGCTAAAATCTTCAGAACAAGCCGGCTGGTCCGAATTTTTTTTTTTTTTTTTTTTTTTTTTTTTTTTTTTTTTTTTATCGACTCGGTCCGTTGAAAAAACTATTCTAAATCTGCCAACCCGGCCTGGCCCGTTAGAAAATTCGAAACAACTCCGCCGGGTACGGGCCACGGGCCAAGCCCGGGCCCGTATAGACCTCTAGCATGCACTGCTGTTTTGTATGAAGGCGGCTCTCTTTTTGTCACATGGAAACATATTTTTTCTTTCTTTCTCTCGCTGCCACATCCGGAAATTTGGTTTAAAATGCTAACTTTGACAGCATTTTCTGAAAAATGTTTTCATTGTTCAGATAAATTCTGAATAACAACACTTGCCAATTCCATGCATTTCTGCACAAAAATGAAACATAAATGTATTAGAAAGTAGCCCTTTTGTACTTGAGAACAGTTTAATACTCTTTCATTAACAAGAAAAAAATTATATATGCAGTAACTATGAAATGACATAATTTTAAATTATATAACTCTAAATATAATTAAAAACTATTTTTATTTAATCATTATTGAAATTAAATAGTTGTTTCTATTATTATATATTATTTAAAAATTTGTATGAATGTTTACCATCCCAATAATAAAAATGCACCTAAAATTCAAAACAAAGTTTTTAATGTTGTAGAAGGAAGTAGATTATATTGAAATTTGTCTATAACGAATAATTTATATAAGACTCCCTTCAGCTTCATTATAAGAAGTTTCATTATATTAAGTTTTAAAGGAATAAAAACATCATTAATTCTGAGAAAAGTACCCTTGCCATTATTTTGAAATCTTTAAAACCCAGAAAAAAAAGGGGGGAGAAAAGTTACTCAAGCAGCTTATCGTTATTAGATAAACAAATGAGAATATATCATACGCCTTCACTTATTTTTTTCTTTTCAAGGGTTCCTCATTGGCCTATTTCCAATCTTCTGCAGAGGGGTGGGTGTCCTCTATTTTTAAGCTTTGTCCCATTCTACAGAAAAATCTCTCATTTCTTAGCGTAAAAAACTTTTTCGTTCCCCCCCCCCCCCCCCTACTTCAGCGTTTGTTAAGCGTGCATGTGGTAATGTTCTAAAAGAGAAAGATTTGAATTGAAAAAATAACTTGGAAATATTCTTCAAAATCGAATTTCCTAGAAAATCTATTTAAGAGAATTTTCTTTCCATTACAGTAAACTCCCTATTATCCGCGGAATTGAGTGGCGCGGCTATCGCGGATAATCTACAAAATTATGAAAAAAGGGAACAGATCAACATAAATATGCATCTGAACAGATTATACACAATAGGTAACATAAACATGCATTTGAATAATTTATACGCACGATAGGTAAAATAAAGTGCGTGTAAAAACTATAAGGATAATAAAAAACATTATTATTATTATTATTATTATTATAAATTTCGAAACAAATAAAACTTTTTTCCTTAGAACATGCTAAAAAGCTAATAAAAAAGTCAACAAAATTCGATTGTGTTTAATTTGTGTGTGAAAGTAATTGTACAAAATAACACTATTTTTGCCTGCGTATAAACTTATAAGGAGAGTAAAATAAATTCAATATAGTAACCGAAGAAACAAATATTTAATGTATTACGCACCCAATCTCTGAGTTTAATGATTGCAAATATTCAACCATTCCTCGACATCATTAATTTTTGCCACTGTTCGGGATTGTTTTTGTGTTATTCATCTTCAATCATAGATCTGAGTTCTGATGCTGAGGAAACATGTCTTCTATTTTTATAAACTCGCCTTTGTAGATCTCTTCCTAAGTTATCGATAAGGCTTAGACCAGGACTACTTAGCAGCCGTTGCAAAACTTCAATATTTTTCTTATGGAACTTAAGTTTAAAAATTTTCTTCAAAATTTTGACATTACGTTTTTATTTTATTGATACATAAATCCACATAAACATCTCAATTGAGATAACAATTAAATAAGAAAAATTATATACGTGCAAGATTAAAGTCTGTTTTAGTAATGCTCACCTCCTCTAAAAATAAGACAACTAGCCAGTCCAAAGGAAATATTCTGAATTAGTTTCTTTTTATCATTTTTAGCATTTTAGTCACATGAATAAATTTGTTTTCAAACTCATATAAACACTGTTTACTTGCTCCTAAATATACGGAATTTATAAAAACTAGATTGATTTGTGGTGAAACTGCACTTAATATCATTTTTTAATTATTCTTCTAATAATCAACATCCAAAACAATTTTAAAATCACTTACTTGTTACTTTACAGGTATATTTCTCACCGTAGACATGCACTATTTTCAACTTATTTTATTGTTAAAAAAATATTCGAGATCTTTCTGAGATATAATAATTGTATGACAAGGAACACCATATGACCATATTCTATCTATTATTATTATTGTTGTTTTTCTTTTTATGATGGTTCAGAGATAAATATTATTTTTAGATAAAATTTAAACCCAACTTTTAATGCTTATCTATTTAATACGCGAGGTAAATAAAATAATGGAAAAATTAACGACTAAAAAAAACGTGGACCTTTAGAAAAGGTCATTGTTTCCATCTGCTGGGAATGACCCTCTAAGAACAAAGTTTAACTGTTTACAGGATCAAGGATGGGTCATTTTTAAGAAAGTAGGTGAGCAAAATGCTTAGGAAACTTTGACCTTTACATTGAAAAGAGCATAAATGTTATTTTTACAAGAAAGGAAGTGCCATATATCAGATTTGATGTTATGATAATAAATGTCTTCATATAAAGATTGATCTGTCAGTGAGGACAATATTTTAAAGTTATCAGCTGAAAGGAAGTCATTTCTAAATATACTCTGAAGCTCATTTCTGAGTAAGAGCATAATGATATGCACCACCGTCTACGAACGATTTCGTATTCGATAGAAATCTATATATGTGGTACATCCTTTGCTTCAGGGGGCTTAAACCTTATTGCACGTGTGTTTACGTTATTTTTCAGATTTAAGTAATAAGTTATTTGATTTTTTTTTTTCATACAGTAATACCTAGAATTACGTCAGCAATTCATTCCAAGACTAATGACTTAACCCTTTCCGGTCCTTTTACAGCACGGGCAAAATCTGTAGTAAAATGAGAAATTATCGACTGACACCGGAATTCATAAGCGAATTTTTTAGACATTTTGAATTCCTTAATTTAAGCTCTTACTGTAAAAGCAAAATTTTACCAAAATATTACTGGTGCCGATTGCAAGTTTTGAATTAAAATTAGGTATCCCAGACCGGGCACAGTGTGCCGAAAAGGGTTAAATCGAGATATATTTAAAAAAGCAAAAATGTATATGTAATAAAAATACACCAAAATCTAACGAATATATGCCGTTGTATATAGGGTGATCGACAATATCGGAGCAATAGGCTATATATTTTATTATAGCCCCTAGATCCATATTTTCAATTGCAACGTTTTATATAAAAAAAAAGGTGCAAAATATGATGGCAAACATTGCAACCCCATCGGGTGGGGAGGGGGCAATTTTTGATTTTTTTAAAAAAGTACGAAAATTAAATTTTTGTACAGTCCTTGTAGAGTAACAATTCCAATTGGGAAAACTTTCCTTGTCCATTCCTGAATTAAAATTAATAGTAATAATAATAATACATTTTTATATTTTATATCTGCAAAACAATCAGAATTATGGCCATTTAAATATTTCATCAGATTTTAAGGGATTAGACACAAATTGAAATGCGTGCAGTTCAAGAAACAATATTACTTTAAGAGTTCCAGGAAAGATGAAAAAAAATATATATATATTTATTAAGTTAGAATTTCGCTTTTTTTGTGTTGGTTAACCGTGGAATTTGCAAACAAAATCATATCCTAAAATTTCTCATAAAATTGAATATTTTTTTAATTATTAGTATGTTTTTAATTGGGGTAATTTAAAATCGTTATAACTCGAAACATTATTCATCAGATTTCAAATTCCTTTTTTTTTTTAATTAGAGGAAATTATAATTTTAGTTTTGTTACAGAATTTTTTTAAATATTAATTTTAAAAGTACTAAAGTATTTATTTAAAAATTTATTTAACTCATTTTTTCAAAAATAACACTTTTAAACAAATATTAGCTTTTAATAAAAACTTTAATTGTTTTTCTAAATATTGCATGTGAAAAAAATAATTCTTTTCTGTAGCTTAAACTTCCGATTCCGTTTAACTTTTGCCATTTCCACCTTCTTTCTCTATTATTTAAATGTCCGTCAGTTATTTAAAATTATGCTTTTCTAACATGCCGATTAGGAGTTATTTCATAGAATTTAGCCCTCACAAAGTAAGACTTTTTACTCTTTTGGCGACTGTTAAATGTCTGCATTCATCAAAATTAATGCGATAATACCTGAGAAAAAAATAGACTACGTTTATACCCCCCCCCCCCCCTTTAAGAAAAGAGCTTGTCTGTAACGCATTTTTTTTCTTTCCTATATAATTACGTGTTAAAAGATTTTACTGTATACCATTATCAATTTTTAATCATATCGGTATAAAAAGTTATGCAGAAATTCAGTGAGGCTGAGCAGGTGTATGATTTTATCATTTTTTTTAGGCCAGGCCGAACTTTTTTCCCTATGGATCGGTTCAGCACCAGACTTAGATATTTTAACCCGTGTAGGCTTCTGGTGCAGATTACCAGCATATTTTCAAAGCAAATGTTTAGCATAAAATCTATAGGTTGCTATTATATGCCCAAAGAAGAGGCGCTGTCTTGAATCGCCTTTTAATAACGGAAAATTTGTGGATGATCCCTATCTTTCATTCAAAATGAATCGAAACATCGTCGCTCAGAGGCATGGATAAATGGTGTTAGTTACCAATTTTGGATGTTAATATCTCTGCGAATTTTGAAAATATCGAACTGATTTTTTTTTTTTTCCTGTTTAACTCAGAAATGGATAAGGGAAAATTTCCTATTTGGTTACTTTGCCTTATAGGGGCCGTTTACAGACTTACTTTTCTTATTTTTTCAAATAGACCTTCCATGGAGTTGCAAATTATGTCATCATATTTTACATCTTTTTTGTGAAACTTTGCAATTGTAAGTATGGGTCTAGGAGTAATATTTAAGGAATTAGCTTATTGTTTCTATATTTATGAATCACCCTGTGCAGGGAGATGTCACAGTCGCATGCATTTAACATTAGCAAAAAAATGCGTTTGCCAGAATAAATGTTGTCATTTTATAATTTATTGTTCTTCTAGCTGCTCTGTTCAGGGCTTTGAGCATGTAAGAAAAATTTAACAATGAAGTTTGAACCGCCATTTTTAGGTGCGTTCGTTATTATGTAAATACGTAGCACCTATAGTTGTCGCTCAGTCCGTCCGTCTGTCTGTCCGTCCGTCTGTCCGCATATAACAACGCAAAAACTACCCAACTGAATCGTTTGAAATTTAAAATACATAATTATTACATAATTTTGTCGAGTCATTTCAAATTTTATGAAAATCGAATGCATAGATCAATTACAGAGACAATCAAAAATATTCCGTTACATTACGGTCAATGGAGAAAAAAGTTTCACATGCATTTTAATCGTTTGAAATTTAAAATATATAATTATTACATAATTTTAACGAGTCTTTTCAAATTTTATAAAAATTGGACGCACAGATCAATTACAGGGACAATCAAAAGTATTCCCTTACATTACGGTCAATGGGGGAAAAAACTTTCAAATGCAATTTAATGGTGTTACACTCATTCGAACACAATAAAATTGTTATGAATCTATGAAGTACGTATTATAATATACATTTTGCACAATCTGTGGTGCAAAAAACATTTGTTATTAATTTACAAGGCCACACAAAAGTATTCCATTACATAATGGTATAGGGAAAAATTTTTTTGGTGCGCGTTTTCATTATAATTGACTATTTAACATTTTATGAGATTGATATACGTTGCTGAGGAATGCTACAAGTTATTTCCTGCATAAAGAAAGCAGATAGTATAGCGTATGATATACGTTGTTGAGGTGTAATAAAAGTTACTTCCTGTATATTTACGGGAACACACACACACACACAAAAAATGACCACAGTACTGTATTCGAAGTACTATCTGCTATAACAGCAAGATCTGAATATTTTTAAATCTTTGTTATCGTACGAACGCACCTCATTTGCTACGCTTCACGTGCAATTTCCAAATTGTTTAATCTGTGTAACAGCAATGTGAGTTTTCTAAGCTTTTTTAAACCGTTGTTACTCTCTACGAATCTGAATCAATATCTTTAAGAACCACCATTCCAGTTTCAGTTTAGTCTTTCGTTCAGTCTTTCGATTCATTTTGCAGTCGTCATCATCTTTCCTGTCGGTTCAGAATCTTTATCTATTTCTCTGATAGTACTTTGTTTCTTTAATTCATTAAGCTCGTCGGCGGTTAAATCCCGATAAGGAGAAATTATGAATTTAAGAATATCTTCAGCATTAGCTATCTCTAAGTTGAGTTATTTTCACTTTCGTTAATTTCATCAATTAGGAAAGATAAGGAATAACAAATTTCAGATATTTTCTGAGTCTCTGCAAAGAAAAAGGGACAATTTTTTTTTTTCTTTCCAGGCCAGACGACTTAAATGCTGGATGACGTAAGTCGAAAGAGCTTAATTCAGGAGCAAGTTGCGGTTTTTTATATGATATCGCCTTCTTCGAAATCCAGGAACTTAGCAAAAAGTATTCCGAAATTCATGAAGTTAATGTATAAGTTTGCTTGGCACAGTGGTCTAACTTGTGTGAGCATTTCAAAATGCATGCGCTTTTATAGAACAGATGTAAATATATTCAGTTTGTTTTCTACTTTTTGAAATGATGCAAATAGGTTAAAACTGAATATAAATAGCCTTACAAAATAAATGCAAAAGTGAAATGAAAATAATCAAAGTAATAGGTTATAAAACTTTTTTCCATTGACACTCGTACACGGTCTTTCCATTTTTCTGTCTCGTAAAAAAATATAGATGTTACCGTAAATTTGATTGACTTTTCCGTCACGTTAGGCCAATCTATTTGTGAACTATATCGGTAAAATATCTATTCTTAATCATAATATATAATAATTATGATAATCATTATTAATAATTATAATTATCATAATATATAATAATTATCAATATTCCATAAAAGCTATGGAATCACACATTCTGTCTTATCTCTGGATAATGAGAGTCATGATACTTTTTTTAATATTTAAGACCAAAAAGAATCATCAGAAATATTAATAAGCCTAAATGATAGGTAACAATATTTTAAGCATTTTTAATTTGAACTAAATCAGGTTTTGATTGTTTGATTTGACGCTTGATGATTTAAAATAAATATAGACAAATGTTTCAACTGCAGTAATCGTGCTATTTTTGTCACGTACATTTATCACATTCTTGCCAGAAAATTATCGACCAAAACCCTATAAAACCTAAACTATACAATTGTGTAGGTGAAAAAGAAAAAAAAAAAAATTCCTTTTTTTTCTGTGATTCAAAGCTGAGCCTGCAACACACACAATTATATTGACCCTCTCTTAAAGTACCCTAACATTGAAAATTTCTCAAAACAAAACAAAAAAAAAAAAAAACAAACAAAAAAAAAAAAAAAAAAAAAAAAAATCAATCAAATATGATTCTAAAATTGTATATTAAGGGAGCTATTCATTCAGCGGCTGAATTCCATTCGGAAATGTTAAATCTATGGGTGTTTGGTGCATATTTGGTTCTTATATTCAAAATATCCTCCACGGGAAATTAATATTTTTAATTTCTCTTTTCAATATTCTCTTCTTAAATTATGGTACTTTATTTCTTATAGTTGTCAAAATATTTCTAAATTTTATTCTCGCTTCAGTATTTTTTGTTTTAAAAATGGAGAAATTTTAACACTCCGTGAAAAATTATGCATAGATTTTAGAAATATTTTGAAAAAAAAAAAAAATGGAAATTTTACGTCAAGCGTAGCAAATTAAATGCGTTCATACTATAACGGAGTTTGTAAAATATTCAGATCTTGATGTAATAGTATACAGTACTTCGGATACTGTATAGTAGCCGAAATCTTTTCGTGTCCCTGTAAATACTATCTGATTTTTATTATACACGAAGTAATATGTAATAAAACTCAGTAACGCATATCAATTTCATAAAATGTGATGAAATAGTTAATGTTAATTAAAACGCGCCTCCCTATACTATTATGTAATGGAATAATTTTGTGTGGCCCTGTAAATTACTAAAAAATGTTCTTTGCACCACAGATTGTACAAAATGTATATTTTAGTATATACTTCATAGATATTTATCAATTCTATTACGTTCTCAAGTGCGTAGCATCAATCAAAAACTACTTTTACCCATTAGCTGTAATGTAACAGAATACTTTTCATTGTCCGTGTAATTAAACTTACATCCGATTTTCATAAAATTTGAAATGACTCAACAAAGTTATGCAATAATTATATAGTTTATTCTTCAAACGATTCGGTTGGGTAATTTTTGCTCTGTTATATGCGGACGTACAGACACACAGGCAAATGGACAAACAGACAGACGGACGGACGGACTGAACGAAGGCTATAGGTGCTCCGTATTTACATAATTACGAGCGAACCTAAAAAGAGACACCCTTTAAGAAGAAAATACTAAAAAAAGAACTTGAAAATATTAATTCCCTGACGAAATATTTTGAATATAAAAATGCATTAAACACCCATTGACTTATCATTACCGAAGGGAATTCGGTCGCTGAGTGATTAGCACCCTTGCCGCTAAGACTTTAAATTTCTCAGAAAACTTTACAAGTGTTAAAGGGTTAGAAAAACTGCCTCATTTTCGGAAGTGATTAAGATAATTATGTATTTTTAAGATTTTAAATTCATATTATTTTTTAAATATTCTTCAAAATGCTTGTTTTAGGTATAGATAGAAATGGGTAAGTCCACCTGTCAAAAAACATTTGATTACAAAACGTAAACGTTTTAAAATGTAATATGAATCTCAGTTATTGTTAAAAGATTACAAATTATTAAGAAAGGGTTTTATCTGTTTTTAAAAGAAAGTCTGTTTTTGAGAGCAGTTGGCCTGCCCTCATCCTCCAGCTTCCATGTAGTTACAATCTTATATTTCTCTATGAATAACTCGCATTATTATGAAACATCATAACGAATCTGTTTCGCTCACACTTGTCGAGATGTTATTTGTGACCGCACAATTTACTATCGGACATTGGTAATCGAAAGAGACAGTAGCTTTTTGTTTCAATTCAAAGCCAAATCGTCAAGAGAAAGAGTTAGTTATTTCAAGCTAACGTCTGGCCACTCTTTCTTTGGAACGCTTTACTTGCTGTTGAGTGGCAAGCCGCAGCTTTGTTGAACTCCAGATTCACAAAAGTTGAAAATATAAAGAAATATAAATGATTCTTTTTCTATCTCACTGAGTCCTTGTGGGTCGATTTTATTTTCCTTTTTTAAAATTTTCACACTTCATATTAAAATATACAGTCGGCTCTCGTTAATTCGAACTCATCGGGACCACAAGAAATGCTCGAATTATCCGAAGTTCGAATTATGGAAGGTATGAAATGAAAACATGCTTAATATGGTACTATGACAAAGGAATTAATGTTATGGTGTTTTTTCAATTTATTTCGTAGTTTTCATTTAAATATGACTTAATATTAAATAAAAATGTATAAATACATAAACTAATTAAAGGATTAGAAACAAGCACAATGGAAGAAAATTTTGAAGCGTCATAATGAACAGACGGATATCAAATGCATGGGATTATATGCATACTCGTTCGGAACAATTTTCACAAAAATCAAAGAAAGAAAGTTATTCAAATGATCGCAAATCAGTGAGAAAGTAAGGAAAAATGAAAAATCGGAATTCTCATTAGTTCGAATTAAACGAAGTCAAAAGAAAATGAGTTCGAATTAATGAAAATTTTTAACATTATTCTGCCGCTGAAAATTTCGGGACTTCATGTTTAGTTTGAATTAAGCGAAGATTCGAAATATTCGATTTCGAATTAACGAGAGTCGACTGTATATAGAATTTAGTAATGTTTTGAAAACTAAGAAAAAAAAAAAAAAAAAAAAAAAAAGAAAAAAAGAAATATCCTATAAGAAAAGAACACTGAAAAAAGAAGTTGAAAATATTAATTTCCCGAGGAAGTATTTTGAACCTAAAAACGCAACAAACGCCCATAGATTTAACATTACTAAGGGGAATTCAGCTGCTAAGAGATTAGCATTCTAAATGGCAAGACTTTTAATTTCTCAGAAAATTTTACAAGTCTTAAAGAGTTAAAAAACTGCCTCATTTTCAGGAATGATTAAGATAATTATGTACTTTTAAGATTTTAAATTATTATTATTTGTAAATATTCTTCAAAATCCTTGTTTTAGGTACAAATAGGAATGAAAAGTCCACCACTGAAAAAACCTTTAATTACAAAACATAAAAGTTTTAAAATTTAATATGAATGTCTTTTATTATTAAAATATTACAAATTTTAGATTGGGGGTTTTATCTGTTTCTAGAAGAGGGGTTAGTCTTGCCTCATCCTCCAGCTTCTATGTAGTTACAATCTTATATTTCTCTATGAATAACTCGCATTTTTATAAAACATCATATTGAATCTGCTTCGCTTACACTTGTCGAGATGTTATTTGTGACCTTACAATTTACTATCGAACTTTGGTAATTGAAAGAGACAGTAGCTTTTTGTTTCAATTCGACGGCACTCGAACTGTGGAAAATGACGTAGCGAAAGGAAAGCCAAATCGTCAAGAGAAACAGGGAGTTAGTTATTTCGAGCTGATGTCTGGCCACTCTTTCTTTGGAACGCTTTACTTGCTGTTGAGTGGCAAGCCGCAGATTTGTTGAACTCCAGATTCACAGAAGTTGAAAATATAAAGAAAAATAAATGATCCTTTTACTTACACATCATACGCAGTATAGGATAAATCTCGATATCATTTTGAAAATCGAAAAAAATTATTCATGGATTTACACGTTTCAGACACTAGAGATTCCGAAAAACAATTTTTTAGAAAAAAAAAAAAAAAAATGCCGTCCGTTTGTCTGTGTGTCTGTCTGTTTGTGTGTCTGTAAACCTTTATCTCCCGAACAAATTGAGATAGAGACCTGAAATATGGTATGTATTTAATATGTAATAATGGAAAGAAACCTATAATTAACCTCGATTATCCGGAACTATATTTTTCGGACTCTCGAAATATTCATCCCGATGAAAGGTGCATAAATATTTTCGATTTTTTTTAACTTTAAGTAGTGAATGTAAAAAAAAAAAAAAAAAAAAAAAAAAAAAACAATAAAAAAAGATAAATTTTTCATAAAGAATGAAGTCGATAGAACAGTTAGATTTCGAGACATTTATAATCCTATTTTTCATATTTTTGATTTTTCATGACCCCGTATTTTATTCAAATTTCAATTCAAAGATATATTTTAATTGGAAACGAGACGCTTAATCTAACGCAGTGAATTGTTAGTTAATATAATTATCAATTTTGAAGTTATAAGGATGCTTCTTTTTGCGCAATTCGTTATTACTTGATTATCCCGTCGATCAAAAAATTATCGCCAAAAATCAAGTATTATCCACAATTCCGTAATAGAGCAATACTATGTATTAAAAATGTTTTAATATAAGTTCAAATTTTATTTTGGAACTGCGAGGCATTTCATAAATAGTTCTCATGTTTTATTTTCATACTTTAATGTATGCATATACATTATGAGTAAATATTACGGTGAGCCCCAATGACTAGTTTCTATCTCACTGTGTCTTTAGGGTTGGTTTTATTTTTATTTTTTAATCCCTTGAAAGGTGATGGGATATATTTTACGCTACTTAATTTTAATCAAGTTTTGTACAAAAAGTTTTTCACAAAATTTTATTTCCATAAATGCATTTCCTTAATTTCAATAAAGTTTTTTTTTTTTTTTTTGAAAATTCTATTGTGAATTCAGAATTTTTAGGATGTAAAGTCAGGTGTTTTGAAGAAACATTTCCGAAATCACAGTCTTGAACACAAAGGGAGAATAAGGTCCATTCAAGACAGGAAAAAAAAAAAAAAAAAAAAAAAAGAAAGAAAGAAAATGAAAAAAAAAGAAGAAGAAGAAGGAGAATTTTATCAATAAACAGCAAAATTTAAACATGATCGGAATTGGTAGAAATTAAGCCTCTTGACTCTAAGTCGGCGTTATAAGTTTGAAAATATAATTATTTTCGTACGGAGCAAAATTCCATCATGCCATCTAGAAAGCATGCGACTCGATATTACGAAATAGCTTGTTTAATAGGTACAAAAAAATTTCACATTATTACGAGCATTCATCAGATACTGACAAACGTTTTATATTAGATGCACAAATTTTGCAGCTTATCAGTGAATATTACTGAAGTATAAGGTAAAAGAATAATATACGTTAAGGGTTTTTTTTTTTTTTTTTTTTGATAAAGAATATAATAATTATAGTAAGTAAAAAGTATATTTGATGAAAGGAAATATATTTCACTTACTGCCACCTAATTTTGAAGAAATAAGCCAATAAATCTATCGGTAACTAAAATTATTCGAAATAGCAATAGTGGAGACTGTAGCAAACATCAGGGAAGACTTCACATGCAATTCAACATTCGTGATGTCAGATACCAGAAAAACGGAAGCAGGACGTTTCGGTCCCGCCATTTCGGTCCCGCCGCTTCGGTCCCGAGGCGTTTCGGTCCCTGGCCATTTCGGTCCCGAGACGTTTCGGTCCCGAGACATTTCGGTCCCGAGACATTTCGGTCCATGGCCATTTCGGTCCCGAGACATTTCGGTCCCTGGACTTTTCGGTCCTCAGACATTTCCGACCCTTCTCCAGCAAACTGAAATTTTGTGCACGGGAAATATCTGACATAATTTTATAGGGAACATTTTAGAGTGTTGAATTCAGGGGCGGATCATTCCCCCCCCCCCCCGGAAATTTTGAAATTTTGTGCTTTCAGTGGTAAAAAAGTGTAATTCTCCCCCGGTACTCTATTGAATCCCCCCCGGAGCCACAGAAGTCCCTCCCGGATAAAAGTGTCTGAATTCAGTACTGGTTTTTTAACTGAAAGCCACATAAAATTTTAGTGTAATGCGATTAATTAGAAGTAACAAGTACCGAAAAACCGCTTACACGTATAACTCGGATCCAAACTCAAATATATTGCAGCGGATCCAAACGCCATGCAAATTTCATATGGCAGAAGTAGTGTTCTGTGGATTTATATAAAAGTTCCCCTATCATAAAGATCTTTTTTTTTTTTTTTTTTTTTTTTTTTTTTTTTTTTTTAAGGGATTTTAACATGGAATTGTGATAAAGCCACATTATTTTTTAAATTCTGCATAGGGACTGACTAAAACTTTTTTATTTTTTAAATAATTATTTTATTTCGCTATTAAAAAACTATTTAAAAGTTTGCGTTAATCTTTTTACATATAACAATTATTGCTACGAAATAACTTTTTACGTCTAACAACCTTTTTACATATAACAAAACAATGCAGGTATTACAAATCATTTTTAATACATTAAAGACTTTTTATGCTTATTACATTCAAAAACTACGAGCAAAATAAACACAAGTCAAATCTGAAAAAAAAAAAGCATCATTTGACACCACTAGAAATAGTGTTAAACAAATGACTTATCTGTAAAGAGGCTACTTCAGTCAAACAAAAAGGCCCGCTAATCCTTTGATAGAAATCTTTGAAGGTAAATTTGCTGCATTTCAATATTTTGGAATGATTTTTTTTTTCAATGTATAGCTAAAATAAATTTGTAGTACAAATACTATTTTTTTATTTTTTTTTCCGATATTTTTAATGAAGACACTTTTATTCTCGGAACTGGTTTCGAAAATGAAAACATCCCCACAAAAATAACCTGCAATCAAAGTTAAAAAGTAAAAAACGGTCGGCATACAAATCGATCTCAACTATTCAATGCAAAAAAGAATTGTTTAAAAATATTGAAAGCGACCAAGAAATCTTTATAAATTTCTTCCATAGGATTAATATTTGCGAAAGGGTCTTTAAACTTCACTGAAGTAGCCTCTTAAATTGGGATACAAAAGTTAAAATTTCTAATAAACATAAACTCTTCTTTTCGCTTTTAAAATTCTATATTTCAAATATTCCCTTATTCTTTATTTGATTTAAATACGAAAAATTTAAATAGCCTACCTGTTTTAATATGATAAATAAAAAGCTAAAATTAAAATATAATAAATAATATAGAATCTCAAAATATTACTATGTAGTGAATCATTTTTACGTAAAATTCCATTTAAAATGGAGAAAAATTATAATTTTATTTTAATAAAGAAATTTTGTCACTTAGAGACCATATGTGTTTAGCATACATCTGTTATATTTTCTAAAACCACCTTAATGAAATTAATTACAAAATTATGAATGTAATGCGTACTGAAATTTGCTATTTCATTTAAAGCTGATATTATTATATAAAGTAATTATTTTTAACATTAAAATATAAAAACTCGCATAAAAAATATGAAAAAAAAGCCTTCTGTCAAAGTAAGTTAAATTAAAAAGTAACTTAAAATATTATTTCTAGGTGGTAAATATCTTATCTATCGATCTCATTTAGTTATGTTATAAGTTTTGAGTATTTCAATGTCATTCATAAGCTGTAATAATCAGGATAAAAAAATACTCCATTCTACTTTTTATACTGGTTTAATTGATACTAAAAACGTTTGAAATGAAGATAACAGCGAGAGGAATAAAAAACACCGAAAAATGCTGTTCTTTTCAAAACATTCATATTTCTTCTAAAAAATGCGAGCGACATGTCGGAGGTTCGTCTGCATTTGAACTCTAGAGTGAAAAGGACATTGTATAGAAAATAGAATGAGGGATTTCATCTGACAAGTGTATAAAGATCAAGATAAGTAGAATAAAGCTTTGTATAAAGATGACCATTTGTTCAGATGGGCGTTGACAATTGATTGACATGCAGAATTTTTGCTTAAAAGAGGTTAATAATAGTACTTAGCTGGTACTTATATGCATATACTTCAAATTTTATAGGAACACCAACATAAAAAATTATAAGTGTTTAAAAATTCCCGGCACATGGTTTTGATTTGTTATTTACTTAATGTTATACATTATTTTATTAAATGATTAACATCATCTTAGAAAATTTGAAAGCATTAATAATTATGTTGTTAAATTAAAAAAATCTCAAAAATTAAATTATTTTTATCAAACATATTTATTAATAAGAATTCAAAATTATTTTAACTATTAATTGTTTAAGTGATTTATTTATGAATTACTTGTTTAAAATCTAGTACAAGAACTATATAGAAGTTATTATAGCAAAAATGAGAAAACATATTTTTTAAATTTCAGCTAATACAATGTGATTAGGTTCATTAGGATGTATAAAAATGATAAGGATTCTCAAAATAAATATGTTATTTATTCATTTATTGGTTAGTTTACAATATTTTTCTTATTCTTTAAATGTAATTAATTAATATATGATTGCTTTTTGCGAACTGTAAATTATAGCTTTGTTTCAGAAAATTTAAATCTGCATCTGGATAATAATGTTACCTAACACTGTTAAGAAATAATTTTACTCATTGTTACAGTGTTGCATTATTGTGTTTAATTAATTATTACGTTACGTTACTAACTGATTTTTCAATAATAATAATAATAATTTCCTTTTTCGAAATAATTAGCAATTTTTGAATAAGAACTTATGGTGATGAATAAATGGCTATAAATTAAATCTCAAGACAGTTAGTTATTTTAAAATGAAAATTAAATTAATATTTTATTAAATACATGTATTTTTAATTTAATGAATCTTTATTTAATTAAATTGGTGAAATTTTTAATATGCATTTCGAATTTTAATTTAAATAAACTCAATAAATAATCTGTTTTATACTCTATTTATCATTATGTTTTGTAGTAGTTATAAACTGAAGCTTATTGTTTACCTGTTTATTTATTTTATATTTAAAATTGCTGAAATTTAAAACTATTAATTCAATTAATAATAAAATTAAAATAAGAATTATCAATTTTTTTTTTCTGTGAAAGTGGGAGCGAAAAGGTAATGCAAATAAATAAATAAATAAATAAACGATAAATTAAAAACGCTTAGTTTTGTCACTTAAAAATTGTTACATTATTATATAAAATTAAAAAATAATCATTTTATATACAAAGAAATAGGCCCACTTTCAATAAAATTAACTCACAAAAAGTGTCTTCATAAAGTGAGAAAACTGTAAAAAAGAAAAAAAAAAATTGCAACCAATAATTATTGCATAAAAAAGATCGTTGGAGCATTTTTATTTTTTTAAACAAAAAATTTTCGTAGCACGCCTAGTTACGAAATCACTAATTTAAAGATTCTAAGAAAGTGTGCGAAAAAATTCAATAAAATATGTATTTTAGTTTATAGTATAGATAAAATACCTAATACAAAGAATATATGATAAAACTTGAAATATTCATTCTGTTAAATAATAATAATAAAGATAGTTTAAAATTTTATAACATTATTTAATCAGATTTTCAACTCGCTGTGATTTTATTATCACGAGTAGTATTACAGTAGTTTAAACTTATTGGACTATTATACTCAGCTTTGTATAAAATTTGAGGGAAGGGGGGGGGGGCAGGAGAATAAAAATATTAAAAAAAGCCCGAACAATGTTCAGCTTACAGCGTTTAGTGGGCCTTCATCAATCAGAAACTAAGTTATAAGGTGGCCGGTAAAGAAATAACAAGGGACCGAAAGGACTAAGGACCGAAATGGCCAGGGACCGAAATGTCTCGGGACCGAAATGGCCAGGGACCGAAATGTCTCCGGACCGAAATGGCCAGGGACCGAAATGTCTCGGGACCGAAACGGCGGGACCGAAAAGGCGGGACCGAAATGGCGGGACCGAAATGTCGTGTACCCAGAAAAACGATATAAGAATTGAAATCTTGATTTCATAGAATCTCTTTGTTCATAAATTGCAATTGTTCGAATTTTTTTCCGAAAACTTAATTTGAAAAAGGTTATATGTAACAATATGCCGTGTCCTGAACTATATCCAAGTTTAAAAGTCAGACTAACATTGAAGGGCGTGTTTTCTTGAAAAGTAATGTTGAATTCAGGATGTGGTCCGGGGGGAAAGGGGGCTTCCAACCCGGAACAATGAGGTGCCCTCCCTCGGAAGATTTGTAATTTTGTGTTTTCTGTGATCAATAAGTGCTATTTCCCCACCAGAGCCACAGAAATCCCCCCCCCCCCCGTAGAAAAGTGTTTGGATTGAACACTGTTAATGAGGGTTCGGATTTGTAGAAACAGGGTGTATTAAAAATCGGCCGCAGTCTGTACGTACAACCAACTGCTATCATAGCAATTGATGATCAGTATATAATGCTGAAAGTTTGTTTTGAAGAAGCCAGTGCTAATTAGTTGCAAAGAATGTTTATTTTGACAACAAAGCGGCGGATGACAATCTAAACTGTCCGAATTTAGGTTCTTCAAAGTGGCTTCAATGCACGTAAACCAGTGCCGAGATATTTTGTTGATTTTCAACGCACAATGCAGCCCAAAGGTTATGGTCTGTTGCACATTGAGGCTTGACTGAAAATGATTTGAGACAAATTATTTTAATTGATACGTCTCTATTCAGCCTGGACCTGGAGTAAGAAAACAGGAATATGTTCTAAAATGCAAATAAAGAGACCACTCAGAAAATAGTCCAGACTATATAAAACAGGAAAGTGGAATGATGATCTGGATAGGAATCAGTATTGATATACCAGGAAAGGGGAATGATGATCTGGATAGGAATCAGTATTGATAGACGTATGAATTTACCAGATTATAATATAAGGAATGTAAATTTGACGACCGAAAAATATACAGACGCAATAAACAAGTCTAGTGGTAGTAAATACTATGCCAAAGTTACTACATTTAGATATACAATATACAGGGTGTTCACAAAGTACACCGACAAATTAATAAGAATGATAAAAGGCATCAAGAGTATGAAGAACTACCGTAGAACATAGGATCGCAAAGCACGTATTTTTTTAAATACAGGGTGTTCTGCTCTATTTCAATTTGTGTTAATGGCAAAAACTTTCAGAAAACTTAAGTATACAATAATAAAACTTTTAATAGATACTATAACCTTTGTTGTAATTGTAATAATATCGAAAAAACTGGTAAAAGTTTTCTTTTGCGTGCCAGCAGTATGCACTTGGTGCTGTACATTTTGAACTGCGGTTGCTAGTTTATATGGTGTCATTGGTTGCTTGAACATTCTATTTTTCGAGAATTTTTCGTGCTGTTATAACATTTCATACAATGCAAGGTACGTGTCGTTGCCTTTTCATTGTAATATTTTGATTTCTCTCAAAACCGTCAATGCAAGTTCAGTTAGACAGAAATCCCCTGTATTTGTGGCTCAATAATGGTTTGCGACCCCATGTTCTATGGCAATTTTTCATTCTCTTGATGTCTTCTGTCACCCTTCTGAATTTGTCGGTCGAATTTTGGAACACCCTGTATATAAATGTACATATTGTGATATGGATAAATTTTCTAATTTTGGAAATGATGCAAATACAGTGAAACCTCCCTGTGCGACTACCTTCATTTGGCGACCACCTCCTTGAACGACCATTTTTTCATGGAAAGAAATTTATTTGTCATAGTCTCATTACTAATTTTACCCCCATTCAGATATCATCTTAGGGGCTGCGCATATATAACGTTATCAACTTTTTTTTAATTTTGAACTCCCTCCCCCCTTCCAATATCGTATTTTATCATCTCTTGACCCCCCCCCCCCCCCTATTAATAATATCGTTATCAATGTCAATTTTTTTTTATTTATTTTTTATTTTTTTGTTGTTTTTTGGAATGATATAAAAAGCTGTCTACATTCATTTTTAGCATGCTTTATTGAATCAAATGAAGATAAGTCAATAAAAATTTTTATATCAAATAACACTTTAAAGAAATAGTTGTTATTTAAAAGTATTTTATAATAGCCTTTTGTTGCATAATACATTCAACAGTAAAACTGTCTTTTGCATTTGCATGGGGGGGATAGAAATTCTAATAAAAAAATAAGGGGACAGCATCTTTCTCTTAAGTAAGCACAAGCTTCAATACAAATATATTTCACATGTAGTTTCTCTAACAGTGATTATATATGCATACACATATGACAGAAAAATAGGAATGCAAATGTTGAGCTATTTAATGTTTCCGAATTAGATAATTTTATAATAATTTAGTAATTTTAATAATAACTTTGCATTTTCATAAAAATAAATAATAGACTAAAAAAAGACAACATACTATTTTGAATAAAAAACCATGTTACAAATAAAAAGAGAAGATTTTAGTTGGATCAAAAAATGATATCGATATCAAAAGACAAACTCCCCCTCCCCCTTGAGATATCTTACGATATCATGTGCCAGACCCCCCCCCCTCCCTCCACCTCAAAATGATAACGTTATATTTGCACAGCCCCTTAGTTAAACACTCTCCAATTTTTTTAAAGAAAATGGAACTAATTCCGTTTTTTCCGGATCGCTTGAAGAAGGTTTTATTCGAAAAATGATTCCGGAGAGCGTATTATTCATCAAACTTCTAAATCTAGAATTTTTTCTTTTTGTATTTTGGTAACTTATAAATGTTTAATCGCTTTTCTGCCTTTTTACGCAATGAATTTCTCTCTGATGACAATTTATGAATGATGGTCAACTCTCTAAGAAATAGATAAAGTAATGAAATCGTCATTGTTTGTTCCAGTTAAAAAAAAAAAAAATTGCATTTATTTACTGAACTTCGAAAGTGCTTAGAAAGAAAATTTATAAAAGATAAAATCGTAAAATCAAAGAAAACGTCAATGTATTCGTTTTTTAAACTTTGCTGTAATTAACTTATGTAACAAACTTTTGTTCTGATACTCAAATTTTTATATTTTTCCTTAATGTTAAAAATTAATTTTAGTAACATTAATTATTACCTCTTTTCAACATTAATCATGACCTTCATTAAGAGACCATCTCTCGGATCGAACAATTTTTATTAGAACGGAAAACGGTCGATTTAGGGAGTTTTGCTGTAGGTTAAAACGGAATATTAATCAGTGAAACAAAATACAGTCGGCTCTCGTTAATTCGAACTCGTCGGGACCACAAGAAATGTTCGAATTATCCGAAGTTCAAATTATGGAAAATATTAAATGAAACCATGCTTAATATGGTAATATTACAAAGGAATTAATGTTATGGTGTTTTTTTAATTTATTTCGTCTGTTATAATTAGAATATTACTTAATATTAGAATATATAAATACATAAACTAATTAAAATGTTAAAAACAAGCACAATGAAAGAAAAATTTGAAGCGTCAGTAATGGACAGACGGGGCACTAAGAAAGTGGAAATCAGATGCATAGGATTATATGTATACGCGTTCGGAACAATTTTCACAAAAATCAAAGAAAGTTATTCAAATGATCTGAAATCCGTGAAAAAGAAAAGAAAAATGAAAAATCGGAATTCTCGGTAGTTCGAATTAAACGAAGTCAAGAGAAAATGAGTTCGAATTAATGGAAATTTTTAACGTTATTTTGCCATTGAAAATTTCGGGACTTCATGTTTAGTTCAAATTAAACGAAGATTCGAATTATCCGATTTCGAATTAACGAGAGTTGACTGTAAATGTAAAAGTGAAACGAAAGTGATCAAACTAATAGCTTATAAAATTTCTTTCCATTGAAAGTCGTGATGTTACCGTAAACTCGGTTGAATTTTCAGTCACGTCAGTCACTATTTGTGAAATACATCATTAAATTAACTAATCTTAATCAGGATGTAAGAGGTACCGCTGTCACATTTCGTTTTACCTTTGGATCGTGAAAATCGTGAGTTTTTGAAATTGCCTATTTCAAGGCTAAAAGAGACTTCAGAAACGATAAAAATAATAATATAATTATAATATTGTATATAATACTAGCATTTACCCATGGCTTCGCTAACGCGGATTATAAGCTTTTCTGGTGCCATTTAATTATTCTGTAGACCGTTTTCGCCAAATTATACAGATTACCAAACTATTCGCCGAATTATACAAATTGGCGTAATGTATTTTAAATAATGAAAAACAATTAAATCTGTAAAACATTAATAAAAATTTCGAAACAAAATTCACTTGATGCCGCGGACAGGTGGACAGAATAATTAAGTAGTAGTACTATTTTTATAACAAATTTTAATTTCTAATACTTTCAAAAATGTTCTTTTTTTGACGCATTAATATTTTGGAGCTAGTCTAATTTTAGATTCTTTAAATTAATTTAGTTCGATTTATGCATGTAAAATGAAAATTTGAAATACTTATAGGTGATGGGTACTTTGGTTTGTTTACTTTGGTTTGGTTTCCGATGGCACCACAACATATTAATATTTTCAATAATTAGATACCTTTCAGTTAGTAGGACGCCAGTGTTATATCTACATGTATATATACATGTATTCATGAATAGTGGGTTTTTAAGACATTTGTAAGAGAAATGGCCAAAGATACATGTACGCATCATGTTGGTGGAATTTTTCCACCGCCAATTTGGCAAAAACTTTTTTTTAGAATATTGCTCTAAGAGGTAATTTTTACGATTGATTGTAATTTTTATATTTATTGTTATGTTTATTTTTTAACTGTTTTTTGTTGTTTCAACAGTTTTTTTAAAAAATAATTTTTGAAACAAAATAACCAGGCTACTATGTGAGCATAATATCGCCAATTCTTGCTATTCCGCCAACATGGTACGTATATGACGCCTGAGCCGAGACATCAAAAATGAAAAGTAGTGATGGTCTAAATAGATATCACCCTCAACGCCTATACTATTAAATAATAGCCAATTTTGGCATCAAATATGAACCAGGAATTGCTTTATAAGTAAATAATGTAGAACAATATATTATATACTAAAGTCTGTTTTTGAAAATTAACAAATTAACAGTGCAATTCCCTTCAAAAACCATTTATCAGAACTAAAAAGACTAATATTTGATAAAATGGGTCACCTGATTGCAAAATCCCCCTCCCCCCACTCCTCTATTACTCTATAACTTAGCAATGCAGAAAAATGTGGTAATATAATCTTACGGGAAAATATCTAGCTAACAGAATAAGTTCTATCGAAATCCATTTCACAAAATTTTATAAAAAGTCTAAATTTTCACAATCGAGTTCATATGATTATAGAAATTTTACTGGAATTCTATAAATAATTAATGCATAATGTTATGTTACGTACTGAAACCATCCATTAGAAATTATCTACCAGTACAAAATCGTCAAAATCCATTCAGCCAAACTCCTGTTATAACAGACGAAACGAAATTTTCATTACATTTAAACTACATTAGAATTTAAATATGTAACTCTATTTTCCTAATATTACCTGCTATTTATATAATTTACATTTGAATGTAAGAAATTACTCAAAAAAGTTGTCGTACACTTAAAATTTTTCCATTATTGAGAATATCGTTTTGGACCGATGCGATGGATTCATGCATTTTTGGTTTAAAATCAAATTGTTTGGCGAGAAAGGTAACAAAAGTAAAATCAAAAACCTAATCCTATTCGTAATGTATCCTATTATATAATATCCTAAAATATTAAAAAAAATCTTGACATACTTAAAAAGAAAAAAAAACTTTTTTTAAATAAAATTTTTAAGTTTTTTTCTTATCTAGGTGCAAAATATGTTAAAAAAATAGGATAAATCGCCATACCTTGTTCCACTGGATTGACTTTGAAAATGGATACTTCCTTTAGATTATACAAACATTTTTCTCATATTTATGTTAAATATATTTTAAAATAATATTATTTCTCATTGTAACTGTATTTTTTAAAATTTCAAATAAAATCATTATTTTTTTTTTCATTATATTATTTGAACTAATTGTATCTTTTAATTTGTAATTTATATGAATGTTTCAATTTTTGACAAAATGATAGAATAATATGCCGTCGCCAAAATCGTAAACTTATGCCAATGGTAACCTTATTGTCCAAAATAACGGAATTTTCCATCATAATTTTCCAACTAATCTACATAGAGCAATGTATTATGTACGAAAACCTTCCTTAAAATAATATCTATCTAACAGTCCAAGTTATATCCTTCAGTAGAACCGGAGGAGTTAGCGGAAAACCAGAAATTTCCGTTTTTATTTTATATATAACATAATATATAATATTAATTACTTGAAAATTTAACATAGCAACGTTACATTTATCATTTTCGATTAACCGTGTATTTTTTTTTTTTTTTTTTTTTTTGCCCCACCAGTGGCCGAGAGGTACGGACCTCTCAACTGGTAGACGGCAGGTGCTGGGTTCGAACCCAATCGCGGCTGTCGGCCTAACCGTTCGGAGTTTTCGTGGTTTTCTTCGAACCTTGCGTAAATACGGGTTAGGTTCCCTTAGAAAGACCCCCACGAAGGGCACTTCCCCTGGTCCTATATCCCTAGTGTAGATAATCGGACGACAAAAAATACACCACACACCGTGTATTTTATTATTTAGCGGGATATTTACTGATTTAAAATAAATGTTAGGCATATTTTTTAACTGCACTAATGATATTACTGCTGTCGTGTATATTTATTGAGTTCTTGCAAGGCATTATTTTAGCATGAAAAATTATCTAATTATTACAAAGGATTAACTATACATTTTTAAATTTTTAAATTATTATTTTTTTAATATCCAATGATAAAGAAAACTTCTACTGAGAAAAAAGATCCTTACATTACTTTTTACATTCAAGTAACTAACAATTAATTACATAATTTCTGTTCTTAAATACTTATAACTTTAATTTAAATTTTGAGTACGTTTTGATTTAAAACTATTACTCTTAATTTCATATATTTAATTTCATTATATTCTATTGCTGTTTTCATTATTGCTTCCTTCATCACAAACTTTGCTTTGAATAAAATTAGTTATATTTCATACTCATTAAAACAGCCTAATGCTGCTTGTTCCAATTTAGGAAACTGGGAATCCAACTTAGACGACCTGTTATACTGAATTTGGACCATTTTTGACATTTTTTTTTCTTCAAATTAAAATAAAGCTTAAGCTTTAAGAAAGAAAATGTTCAAAAAATTTGTTTAGTTAGTTGATTAAACAGATTGACAACGTGTATTTGTTTCATTATCATGTTTTGCGGATATTGCAAAAATGAAGCGAGTTACACATGAAAATAAGTGAAGTTGTCCAAATTCGGCTACTCTTCCCGACAACGGATATTAATTTTACATCAAGAAAATGTTGAAAATTTTAAATATTTCAACAACCATACTTAGATATAAAAATCCAATTAATTTGCTAAGAATTTGGATTCGCTATATTGTTTTTGAAGACGAAAGAAAATAATTTACAGCACTATAAAAAATTAGACTTAAATAACTATCTTGTTTTTTAAATCAGTTATTAATTTTTGGTTTTCACCTGTTTTTCCTAATTTTTCAATGCATTTTTTTTTTTTATTTAAAGAACGGAACTAGACAGTAACTAAGAAAGAAAACATACGTAGTTCTCATGCTTTGGGATCCAGGGCCTGTTCAAAATATGCACGCGGGTGCGGCGCGTGACTTCAGGAGACAGGAATATGGAGCGGGTCTTTATAGTGGATTGAATAAGCGTTCAGTGCTCGATTCTGTGGTTCAGGAACAGACTAAGAATAGATCATGGATTTGATTAATTATGGTGCAAATTATAAAGATAAATTGTTACAAATGAAGTGAGCTAAGTGGCCGAATGGGTAGAACACCGAGCTCGAGGCCAGGACTTATGTGTTCGAGTCTATCGCCGCCCCCCCCCCCCCCATTGTGTTTAAGAGGTTTTTTTTAATTGTTTGCTTTATATTAAAAAGTATGATATTTTTTAATAAAGATAATTTTTTATATTAATAAAACAGAAGCACATGTATTTCTATTATAATAATAACATTCTTATTTAAATAAGAGAAAATGGGGTGTTTCGCGATGAAAGTTTTACATTTGAACGCCTTTTAATACTGAAAGTATCGTTTCAAAATGATTTAAATAAATATATTAAGCAAATGAAAAATTAAGTATTGTGCAAAAATATAAGTTTGCGCGTAAAATAATTTCTTCATGTATTTCTTTCTTTCTTTCTTTCTTTCTTTTTTCTTTCTTTTCTCTCTCTCTCTCTTTTTTTTTTTTTTTTTTCCTCAGTATTTTAGAACTGAATTTTTATCGAGACTAGGATTCAAATCAAATTTTACGGTATTAAAATACATATGGAAATATTATAAAAATCAAGATGTAATAGATGTTCGTTATTTTAACCAAACATATCTGAACATACATTTTTTAAAGAGATGAAATATTTGGGGTTTGCCTTCTAGTTTTGTAATAAATAAAGTATGATTAGAATATTTGTAAAATTTCTACTGAAAGTATCTTGTTTTTATTAACAGAATATTAAATGTCATTTGTTTCTCGTATTTTATGATGTATTTTGGTCTATTATACACATGGTATTAAAATATGCATTCATTAAATAAGATATATACCAAAACCTCATCTGAAAAATTGTCTAACAAATAGTGCAAATTCCATCGAAATTCATCTAGTACAATATATTACAAATAAATCTCATAATATATTGATATCACAAGTTTGGTTTATTAACAGCATTCTGTTTATCATGAAAAATATAAAGCAACTGATAAATCATTTTTAAATCAATAAAAAGAAAATTATTAAAATTTTTAGAAAACCAATTGAACTATTAAACTGTATCAGTCAACCTATCAAATAAAGCACAACCAATAAAACATAAGCACAAATGCGCAATCACGTAATAATATCGCCGAGAAAATGTTTCTGAGAGTTGCACTTCTGAACAGAACCAAGTATAACTTACTAGGGAACGTTCCCAGGTGCAAGTTGTTGATTTGGACGAGTGTGGTATCAAAAGAAAGATCTCGTCATGTACGTTAAAAAGTGCAATGGAACTACCCGCCCGAATCCAATCGTTTTCGAGATATCAGCACCTGAATTGTGAATGAATAAATAAATAAATTGACAGGCAGATATATAAGTTGTTCGCAAGTCAAGTCAGCATAAGAAAAGCATTCTATTTTACACACTATATATACGTACAGTTTATCCATTGCATCACGCCACACATTTACCGAAAAAATTGCATAAAACAAAGTGCTAGAAGTAACAAAAACAGGTGGAAAAACTCTCCGAATGCAGCCGTATCCAAAAACTTTGTAGAATGTCTAAATAAGGGAAATAACTGGCAATGTGCGGGTGTAAAGGATTTTGCTCGTAGCTTGGGAAATATATTGGCAGAAGGATTAAAAACAATGCAGAGAAATTTTTAATTTGAGAATAATTTATATACCTGCTTGCCAGTTTAGTTATTTATTCATTCACACTTCAAGTGCTGATATCTCGAAAACGGTTGGATTCGGACGGGTAATACCACTGGACTTTTTAATGTACAGCATGAGATCTTTCTTTTGATACCACACTCGTCTAAATCTGCAACTTACACCTGGGAAGGTTCCCCAGTTAGTTGACAAACATTGAGAAGATACATAAAATTTTTACCTACGCCGTGGAAATTCATCTTTTCGTCACACTGTGCTGAAGGGGTAAAGTTAATTGAAAGACATATTTGAAACAATCCCTACGTTTGCGGCACATCTTTTCTGCATGTATATTTATCTACCTACCTAACTACCCTGTGTAATTTTCTTTTTCAAAACGAGATGATGTGAGTCTGGTTTTTTTAATTTGTTTTGTTGTCGGCGGAGTTTAAGACGCTAAATTAAGGCTTTGCGGCATGATTGTCGTGCTCTAATTGTGGGTGAAAATGGGTTAAAATCTCTGACAGATACTTTTCAGCGAAGTGCAGTCTGACGATAGTAGGGGAAAAATGCCGGTCCGACCTCAGGAGGAGGATTGAGGATCGGAGGAGGGAGGAGGGCTCCTCCTCCTCAATCCTCCTCCTCAATCCTCCTCCTCAAGCCTCCTCCTCAATCCCCCTCCTCCTCAATCCTCCTCATTCCTCAAGGTTGTCTTATAAGAGAAGGGGTTAAAAAGGGGGATTAAATTTTTTTCGTGAAATTTGAATATTTTATGCTATAAGAGAGGGGTAAAAGGGGGATAATTTTTTTAAGTACACTACAATACGAGCGGTTCTTTTGACTGTTGATTAAGAGATGAATGATTCATATTAAATTAAAAATAGTAATTAATTAAAAAGTAATTAAAAATAATAAGTGAAAAATAATGAAGGGACTTAGAATTTTTCGAGCGGTATTTTTTAGTCAAGTGTAGTACGTAGTGGAATTTAAGAAGTGAATAACAGCAATTAACGATAATTAGTAATTAATAAAAAAGTAATTAAAAATATTGAGTAAAAATAATGAAGGTAATAATTAAAAATGATAATTAAAAATAATGAGTAAAAAATAATCAAGGGAATTTTTCGGTGAACTTTAGTTTAAGGATTTATTTTTTGATTTGAAGCGGAAATTTTGGGGAGATTGATTTTTTTTTTTTTTCACCGTGTTTTTAATAAGGGGTTAAGCGGATATTTTGGGGACACAGAATGTTTTTTTCTGTACTATTGTACGAGTAGTTTTTAATTTTAATGTGGTGACTTAAAAATTTTCAGTTTGGTGTAATTTAAGAGTTTATTTTTTGATTTTAAGCAGAAATTTTGGGGAGATTGATTTTTTTTTTTTTTTTTTCACCGTGTTTTAGATAATGGGTTAAGCGGGTATTTGGGGACATAGAATGTTTTTTTTTCAGTACTATTGTACGAGTGGTTTTCAATTTTAATGTGGCGACTTAAAAATTTTCAGTTTGGTGTAATTTAAGAGTTTATTTTTTCGATTTTAAGTGGAAATTTTGGGGAGTTTAATTTTTTTTTTTCCACTGTGTTCTTACATGATGAGTTAAGCGGGTATTTTGGAGGAAATTATTATTTTAGACTAATCATTCACGAAGGATATTTTGCGGATATAAATGTTTAATAGGGGGACTTTAACTTTTTTGCAATGGGATTGACGTGCGCTCGTCGACCTAACCGTACGGAGTTTGTTATTTTCTTCGAATCATGTGTGCATATTAGCTTAGACTATCTTAGAATGACTTCCACCACTTTTATCCACCATTATCAGAAATAACACATGCTGGTAATGGGAATAACAATTTTGAATATTTATTTAATGAAGGAACTTTAAAATTATTTCGAGTGTTAGTTTTAGTCAACTATATTATACGCTTGATATTTTAGAATAGTTAAAAAATAACTTTAAAATTTGAATGAAAAAATATGTTTCGAAATGGGATTTTACGTGCTAGCATTGAATCGCACTCGTCGCCCTAACGGTTTGGAATATGTGGTTTCCTTCGAACCTTGGTGAAAATTTAATTGAAATGATTATTATTTTTATTTTGTGTGTGTTGTATGTATGTGTTCCATGTATGTATGTGTGTGTTGTATGTATGTGTGTGTATGTATGTTTGTGTGTTGAATGCATGTGCGTGTGTATGTATATACGTATGTTGTATGTATGTATGTATGTGTATGTTGTATGTATGTGTGTGTGTATGTATGTATGTTTGTGTGTTGTATGCATGTGTGTGTATATGCGTGTGTCGTATGTATGTATGTGTGTGTATGTTTGTGATGCATGCAAATGTATGTACGTGTGTGTTGTATGTATGTGTATGTATGTGTGTGTAATTTTTTTTACCGATAGGTGTGATCTTTAGCTGAAAGTGCCCTAGGGTCAAAACTTTTACCCAGGAATCGCCAAGGGGAGGCAGATCACATGATTCCCGTATTGCACACATTCACATACATTATTTCGAGTGTTATACTTAGTGAAGCATAGTATGCAGTTGAAATTTTAGAATAATTAAAAAATAACTTTAAAATTTAAATGAAAAAATGTTTCAAAATGGAATTTGACGTACTAATATTTAATCGCGCTCGTCGGTTTTTACTGTTTGGAGTCTGTCATTTTCCTTTGACCTTGGGAAACCTTGCCTCAATGTAGTTAGGATATTTCAGAAAGACCCCCACTTTGGGTACTCTTTTAAACTAATATTTGTAATGAGATGTGTTCGCGCGCGTCGGCCTAACTGTTTGGAGTATCAACATAATATCATCAAATTAATACAAAATATTTCAAATAGTTAGAAAATGAATGGTTAAAACCGCCAAATAAGAACAAAATACTTCAAACAATGAGAAAATAAATGTTTAAAATCAACAATTTAACATTTAAAGGTTTTATCTTCAGATTTAAATAATTTGTGAAAAATGCTTTTAAATATTTTTAAAACTGTATTGAAAATAATATTTTTCATACCTTAACATAAAAAAAGTGTTAAATCCAAATCGATGAAGAATTTAATAATTATTTTCTCAAAGAGAGGATACTAAATTCGTTGCAATATATGTGTGTGTGTGTAAACCTAGATGAATCATTCTTATCTGCTTATCTGATAGCGTTTTCCGGAAAGGATTGAATCTCTGAATCATAGCTGATAAGGAACTGGGGTTCATGTGTTATCTTAATTAATCTTAATGAGTACTAAATCTAATTAAAATTATTTGACTTGAAATAAAATAACGTCTTTTGAGCAATATCTTTTGAAAACTTAAGATATAATTATTTAAATCAAATTAGAGGCTTTTTTTTTTCTCATCGATTTATTTTAAATAAAACTAAAATATTTTTTTTTCTGTACTTTGTTAGCAAAATAAAGAGTGTAATACGTTCATTTCGGATTTAACTATTTGAAAATTTAAACTAACCTATGATTAAAATGATTACACAAGGTTGAGTATGTGATCTTTTAAATGAAATCTAGTTAAAAACGGAACACGCATTCATATAAAACTTTAAATACTTACGCTTTTGTGTATAATATAATGTATGTTTTAAATATTAAATGAAAAATATCAATTAACAATAAATGAAAAACATTAACATTAATAAAATATTAATTAAACATTGCATTGATTTAAAACTTAATATTAATATGGGAATACACATCCGTATAAAACTTTAAACATTTATGCTTTGGTGTATATATTATGTATATATATTTAATATTAAATGAAAAATATGAATTAACAATAAATTAGAAATATCAATTAACATTAATAAAATATTAATTAAACATTGTGTTGATTTAAATATAGATTAAATATTAAATGAAAAATTGAAAATTTAAATTAACCTATGATTAAAATGATTACATAAGGTTGAGTATGTGATCTTTTAAATGAAATCTAGTTAAAAACGGAACACGCATTCATATAAAACTTTAAATACTTATGGTTTTGTGTATAATGTAATGTATGTATTAAATATTAAATGAAAAATATGAATTAACAATAAATGAAAGACATTAACATTAATAAAATATTAATTAAACATTGCATTGATTAAAAACTTAATGAAAAATATTAATTTGGGAATACGCATTCCTATAAAACTTTAAACATTTATATTTTTTTTGTGTATAATATTATGTATTTATTAAATATTAAAAGAAAAATATGAATTAACAATAAATGAAAAATAACAATTAACATTAATAAAATATTAATTAAACATTGTATTGATTAAAAACTTAATGAAAAAAATTAATATGGGAATACGCATCCTTATAAAACTTTAAACATTTATGCTTTTGGGTATAATATTACGGATAATTAAATATTAATTAAAAATTAAATGAAAACTATTTATGAGAAACACACTGAAAAATATTCTCACCTGAAACTTTCATTCACCAGTTCTTAAATCCAACCTTCATCGTTGCTTACCTGTTAGGAAATGTCTGATAACAACAAATTCTTATCTTTAACGGTATTTCCCGAAGGCTGACTCACTAGATAAGTAACAATGACAAGTTCAAATCTGAAATTAAGAGTTTATTCATAGTGAATATAATTAATATAATGTTTAATTAAAAAGGGACTTAATTTATTTAATACGTCATAATTAAGAATTTAATTAAATCCTAATATAATTTTTTTATCTAATTAATAGAATAAAAAAGAAATTCTTTTCAACATTTTCAAGAAACATCAAGTTATCGAATACTTAATAGATTATTTTTTTAATGAATGTGTAATTAACATTTTTAAAGGATTTTTTTCTAATTAATTAGTGTTTAATTAAAATTTTCATAATTAAAATAAATATATAAAATAAAAAAGGAATTCTTTTCAAAATTTTCAAGAAACACCAAATTATTATTAAGCAATATTTCGAATAACAACAAACTTTAATCATGATGAGTCATCACTGTGAATGATCTTTTCTTCTCATATGTTATAAAAACAAGTTTAAGTACCTAAATTTATTGATATATTTCATTGTGTGTTGGATCCTTCTTTACTAATCTCGTTAAAATTATTCATTTACCAATGATTTAAATTTCACATTTTAAAGTCATTTATATAATATACTAACATTTGACTATTAAATATCAAATAATGGATATGCACTTTTTACACTCACATCTTACAATGTAATTAGTAACCAAATGTAATGATTTTTAAGCATGTCTTCTTAATTTTTTTACAATGAAAGACTATCACAGTTGAATATTTAGCTTTCTGTTTATAACTTTATCGAGAAATATATAATGCATACCACACGATTTCATTAAATGAATCACAATACATTTCAAACTTCTCATTTTCAATGTTTTATCAAATCGTGTGGTGTTTATCAAATAGGTGTTTATTCTGAACAATCATTACTTAGTATATTGATGAAAAGTTTGTGTTGAACGGTTTTTAACTTAAATGGTGTGAGAGAAGGATATATTAGGACAGAAGTTATTAAATATAGAGTCTTTAAAGTTTATACCCGTGCAAGAATTGGCATTTCAAGAAACAAAGTTGTGTCACATTTGAAAGCATTCTTTATATTCGAAACGCACACGTGATCACGATCACATCACTGAAGAGCATAGAGAAGCTGTTTATGTTGTATATAATTTGAATTTTCATTAACACAATATTATAACCGAAGTTTTTCGACAGTTTGAAAAATTATGATGTTCAACGTCTGCACACGTTAACACAGAATAAGATTAGCTTATGCCCTTTCGATGATAAGCGTTATTTGCAGGTAAGATGTATTAACATAAAAAATTTTTCTTGGTAATTTTACTCGCAGGTTTCGAAACCACAAACATCTGATCATACTTCTCATTTTTAACACGCGACACTAACCATTGGGCCATTAAAGCCCGTAATTTAGTAACTAAAAATTAAGAAAGATCATCGAAAATGATTACTTCACACATGCAAAAATAATTTTTATTGTGACTTATCAGTTAAAAATCACGAAGAAAAGAAAAATATCACATATGTTTTGGATTACTTTGAGATTTTATGAGTCACTTCATCAGTTAAATAGACATAACCACTTCTTATGAATCACTACTTATGCTTAAATTTTGAAACACTTGCTTATATGAAATGTATTATATTTTAGTTTATCAGTGATAGTGCGATTACTTGTTAATATTTTTAATGTTATTAAAAAAATTTAAAAAAATCAAATGTGAATAATTAATTAAAAAAACACAAGTCACTATTAAAGGTTTGAACAAATTATTAAAATTATTTTACAAAACTTTTCAAATTATTTAAAAATGTTTCACTAATATTTAGTAATCGTCAAATTTTAATGTCGATAATCATTTATGTGAGTCAGGTTTTCTGTTTTAACTGTTAAGTTATCAGATTCCCCCTTCAAGTACATCTCATTGATAAGTTTTAATCAACCAATCAACTATTTATTTACCCCAGCAACCAGCTATTTGTTTACCCTAGTAACCAAAAAGCTTTTGTCGACACATGAACAAAATTTTGAAGATGCAAGACTCTTCATTTTCACTCGAAAAAACAATGACTTATGTAATAAATTTTTTCTTTACTTAAATGAAACCTTCACATGTGTATGGTAAAACTTGGAAAATTTCATTTAATGCACAAATTTAAAGTTAACAGACAAGGTCTTCACACATCTTTTAGTATTTTACTAACACTTTGCCAAATATCTTTAGAAAACAACAACAGAATTTTAAATAATTATTTTAATAAAAATTCTCTTTTGTAAGTGACATTATTAAACTAACTTGAAAAATTAACTTGGCAAAGCAAGTTTTCACTATTCCAACTAAGTAATATTCATAAGTTTTATATGATAAACAACCTGTTTGGTTATGTCCCAGCATGGCTTTATAAAATGTATCTAAAATAACCTTTAATATCAATGTTTAAAAATATGCGAATAATTCAGTTAGTCTTTTATAGATGATTATTTTCCCTTCTATTATTTAAAAGACATTTTAAAATAAAATTATTACTGATGCCAGTTTATCCCAGTGTTATGAAATGTGTATGCAAAACTTTTAATTCTAATTTTCACATTTTATTATTTCAAATTATTGTTTTCAAGTTGTACTAAAATTTGGAAAAAAATATTTAATTTTCATGCATAATTAAATTGAAATACTTAAATAATAAAGACACATTTAACATTGTATACTCACCTAATCCAACACTTTCACAAATACACGTCCGACTCGCTCCAAGGTTTAGGAAGAAATGAGAGATTCAAAGTCCTTATCAGAAAATGTTATCAGATAGTCTTATCTTAAGATAAGTGACGTCAGAGAACATATGTCATCAACTGGTCACGTGATGTATATCACATGACCAGTGCTTTGTTAATTAATCTTATTAATTAATTATTAAGTATTAAATTATTAATTATTAATTAATTAATTATTAAGTATTAAATTAAATTATTTAATATTATTAATTCTTTGTTATTAAAAAATAATAACTATTTTTAATAAGATTAATTAATAATATTAAATAATTTAATTTAATACTTAATAATTAATTAATTAATAATTAATAATTTAATACTTAATAATTAATTAATAAGATTAATTAACAAAGCACTGGTCATGTGATATACATCACGTGACCAGTTGATGACATATGTTCTCTGACGTCACTTATCTTAAGATAAGACTATCTGATAACATTTTCTGATAAGGACTTTGAATCTCTCATTTCTTCCTAAACCTTGGAGCGAGTCGGACGTGTATTTGTGAAAGTGTTGGATTAGGTGAGTATACAATGTTAAATGTGTCTTTATTATTTAAGTATTTCAATTTAATTATGCATGAAAATTAAATATTTTTTTCCAAATTTTAGTACAACTTGAAAACAATAATTTGAAATAATAAAATGTGAAAATTAGAATTAAAAGTTTTGCATACACATTTCATAACACTGGGATAAACTGGCATCAGTAATAATTTTATTTTAAAATGTCTTTTAAATAATAGAAGGGAAAATAATCATCTATAAAAGACTAACTGAATTATTCGCATATTTTTAAACATTGATATTAAAGGTTATTTTAGATACATTTTATAAAGCCATGCTGGGACATAACCAAACAGGTTGTTTATCATATAAAACTTATGAATATTACTTAGTTGGAATAGTGAAAACTTGCTTTGCCAAGTTAATTTTTCAAGTTAGTTTAATAATGTCACTTACAAAAGAGAATTTTTATTAAAATAATTATTTAAAATTCTGTTGTTGTTTTCTAAAGATATTTGGCAAAGTGTTAGTAAAATACTAAAAGATGTGTGAAGACCTTGTCTGTTAACTTTAAATTTGTGCATTAAATGAAATTTTCCAAGTTTTACCATACACATGTGAAGGTTTCATTTAAGTAAAGAAAAAATTTATTACATAAGTCATTGTTTTTTCGAGTGAAAATGAAGAGTCTTGCATCTTCAAAATTTTGTTCATGTGTCGACAAAAGCTTTTTGGTTACTAGGGTAAACAAATAGCTGGTTGCTGGGGTAAATAAATAGTTGATTGGTTGATTAAAACTTATCAATGAGATGTACTTGAAGGGGGAATCTGATAACTTAACAGTTAAAACAGAAAACCTGACTCACATAAATGATTATCGACATTAAAATTTGACGATTACTAAATATTAGTGAAACATTTTTAAATAATTTGAAAAGTTTTGTAAAATAATTTTAATAATTTGTTCAAACCTTTAATAGTGACTTGTGTTTTTTTAATTAATTATTCACATTTGATTTTTTTAAATTTTTTTAATAACATTAAAAATATTAACAAGTAATCGCACTATCACTGATAAACTAAAATATAATACATTTCATATAAGCAAGTGTTTCAAAATTTAAGCATAAGTAGTGATTCATAAGAAGTGGTTATGTCTATTTAACTGATGAAGTGACTCATAAAATCTCAAAGTAATCCAAAACATATGTGATATTTTTCTTTTCTTCGTGATTTTTAACTGATAAGTCACAATAAAAATTATTTTTGCATGTGTGAAGTAATCATTTTCGATGATCTTTCTTAATTTTTAGTTACTAAATTACGGGCTTTAATGGCCCAATGGTTAGTGTCGCGTGTTAAAAATGAGAAGTATGATCAGATGTTTGTGGTTTCGAAACCTGCGAGTAAAATTACCAAGAAAAATTTTTTATGTTAATACATCTTACCTGCAAATAACGCTTATCATCGAAAGGGCATAAGCTAATCTTATTCTGTGTTAACGTGTGCAGACGTTGAACATCATAATTTTTCAAACTGTCGAAAAACTTCGGTTATAATATTGTGTTAATGAAAATTCAAATTATATACAACATAAACAGCTTCTCTATGCTCTTCAGTGATGTGATCGTGATCACGTGTGCGTTTCGAATATAAAGAATGCTTTCAAATGTGACACAACTTTGTTTCTTGAAATGCCAATTCTTGCACGGGTATAAACTTTAAAGACTCTATATTTAATAACTTCTGTCCTAATATATCCTTCTCTCACACCATTTAAGTTAAAAACCGTTCAACACAAACTTTTCATCAATATACTAAGTAATGATTGTTCAGAATAAACACCTATTTGATAAACACCACACGATTTGATAAAACATTGAAAATGAGAAGTTTGAAATGTATTGTGATTCATTTAATGAAATCGTGTGGTATGCATTATATATTTCTCGATAAAGTTATAAACAGAAAGCTAAATATTCAACTGTGATAGTCTTTCATTGTAAAAAAATTAAGAAGACATGCTTAAAAATCATTACATTTGGTTACTAATTACATTGTAAGATGTGAGTGTAAAAAGTGCATATCCATTATTTGATATTTAATAGTCAAATGTTAGTATATTATATAAATGACTTTAAAATGTGAAATTTAAATCATTGGTAAATGAATAATTTTAACGAGATTAGTAAAGAAGGATCCAACACACAATGAAATATATCAATAAATTTAGGTACTTAAACTTGTTTTTATAACATATGAGAAGAAAAGATCATTCACAGTGATGACTCATCATGATTAAAGTTTGTTGTTATTCGAAATATTGCTTAATAATAATTTGGTGTTTCTTGAAAATTTTGAAAAGAATTCCTTTTTTATTTTATATATTTATTTTAATTATGAAAATTTTAATTAAACACTAATTAATTAGAAAAAAATCCTTTAAAAATGTTAATTACACATTCATTAAAAAAATAATCTATTAAGTATTCGATAACTTGATGTTTCTTGAAAATGTTGAAAAGAATTTCTTTTTTATTCTATTAATTAGATAAAAAAATTATATTAGGATTTAATTAAATTCTTAATTATGACGTATTAAATAAATTAAGTCCCTTTTTAATTAAACATTATATTAATTATATTCACTATGAATAAACTCTTAATTTCAGATTTGAACTTGTCATTGTTACTTATCTAGTGAGTCAGCCTTCGGGAAATACCGTTAAAGATAAGAATTTGTTGTTATCAGACATTTCCTAACAGGTAAGCAACGATGAAGGTTGGATTTAAGAACTGGTGAATGAAAGTTTCAGGTGAGAATATTTTTCAGTGTGTTTCTCATAAATAGTTTTCATTTAATTTTTAATTAATATTTAATTATCCGTAATATTATACCCAAAAGCATAAATGTTTAAAGTTTTATAAGGATGCGTATTCCCATATTAATTTTTTTCATTAAGTTTTTAATCAATACAATGTTTAATTAATATTTTATTAATGTTAATTGTTATTTTTCATTTATTGTTAATTCATATTTTTCTTTTAATATTTAATAAATACATAATATTATACACAAAAAAAATATAAATGTTTAAAGTTTTATAGGAATGCGTATTCCCAAATTAATATTTTTCATTAAGTTTTTAATCAATGCAATGTTTAATTAATATTTTATTAATGTTAATGTCTTTCATTTATTGTTAATTCATATTTTTCATTTAATATTTAATACATACATTACATTATACACAAAACCATAAGTATTTAAAGTTTTATATGAATGCGTGTTCCGTTTTTAACTAGATTTCATTTAAAAGATCACATACTCAACCTTATGTAATCATTTTAATCATAGGTTAATTTAAATTTTCAATTTTTCATTTAATATTTAATCTATATTTAAATCAACACAATGTTTAATTAATATTTTATTAATGTTAATTGATATTTCTAATTTATTGTTAATTCATATTTTTCATTTAATATTAAATATATATACATAATATATACACCAAAGCATAAATGTTTAAAGTTTTATACGGATGTGTATTCCCATATTAATATTAAGTTTTAAATCAATGCAATGTTTAATTAATATTTTATTAATGTTAATGTTTTTCATTTATTGTTAATTGATATTTTTCATTTAATATTTAAAACATACATTATATTATACACAAAAGCGTAAGTATTTAAAGTTTTATATGAATGCGTGTTCCGTTTTTAACTAGATTTCATTTAAAAGATCACATACTCAACCTTGTGTAATCATTTTAATCATAGGTTAGTTTAAATTTTCAAATAGTTAAATCCGAAATGAACGTATTACACTCTTTATTTTGCTAACAAAGTACAGAAAAAAAAATATTTTAGTTTTATTTAAAATAAATCGATGAGAAAAAAAAAAGCCTCTAATTTGATTTAAATAATTATATCTTAAGTTTTCAAAAGATATTGCTCAAAAGACGTTATTTTATTTCAAGTCAAATAATTTTAATTAGATTTAGTACTCATTAAGATTAATTAAGATAACACATGAACCCCAGTTCCTTATCAGCTATGATTCAGAGATTCAATCCTTTCCGGAAAACGCTATCAGATAAGCAGATAAGAATGATTCATCTAGGTTTACACACACACACATATATTGCAACGAATTTAGTATCCTCTCTTTGAGAAAATAATTATTAAATTCTTCATCGATTTGGATTTAACACTTTTTTTATGTTAAGGTATGAAAAATATTATTTTCAATACAGTTTTAAAAATATTTAAAAGCATTTTTCACAAATTATTTAAATCTGAAGATAAAACCTTTAAATGTTAAATTGTTGATTTTAAACATTTATTTTCTCATTGTTTGAAGTATTTTGTTCTTATTTGGCGGTTTTAACCATTCATTTTCTAACTATTTGAAATATTTTGTATTAATTTGATGATATTATGTTGATACTCCAAACAGTTAGGCCGACGCGCGCGAACACATCTCATTACAAATATTAGTTTAAAAGAGTACCCAAAGTGGGGGTCTTTCTGAAATATCCTAACTACATTGAGGCAAGGTTTCCCAAGGTCAAAGGAAAATGACAGACTCCAAACAGTAAAAACCGACGAGCGCGATTAAATATTAGTACGTCAAATTCCATTTTGAAACATTTTTTCATTTAAATTTTAAAGTTATTTTTTAATTATTCTAAAATTTCAACTGCATACTATGCTTCACTAAGTATAACACTCGAAATAATGTATGTGAATGTGTGCAATACGGGAATCATGTGATCTGCCTCCCCTTGGCGATTCCTGGGTAAAAGTTTTGACCCTAGGGCACTTTCAGCTAAAGATCACACCTATCGGTAAAAAAAATTACACACACATACATACACATACATACAACACACACGTACATACATTTGCATGCATCACAAACATACACACACATACATACATACGACACACGCATATACACACACATGCATACAACACACAAACATACATACATACACACACACATACATACAACATACACATACATACATACATACAACATACGTATATACATACACACGCACATGCATTCAACACACAAACATACATACACACACATACATACAACACACACATACATACATGGAACACATACATACAACACACACAAAATAAAAATAATAATCATTTCAATTAAATTTTCACCAAGGTTCGAAGGAAACCACATATTCCAAACCGTTAGGGCGACGAGTGCGATTCAATGCTAGCACGTAAAATCCCATTTCGAAACATATTTTTTCATTCAAATTTTAAAGTTATTTTTTAACTATTCTAAAATATCAAGCGTATAATATAGTTGACTAAAACTAACACTCGAAATAATTTTAAAGTTCCTTCATTAAATAAATATTCAAAATTGTTATTCCCATTACCAGCATGTGTTATTTCTGATAATGGTGGATAAAAGTGGTGGAAGTCATTCTAAGATAGTCTAAGCTAATATGCACACATGATTCGAAGAAAATAACAAACTCCGTACGGTTAGGTCGACGAGCGCACGTCAATCCCATTGCAAAAAAGTTAAAGTCCCCCTATTAAACATTTATATCCGCAAAATATCCTTCGTGAATGATTAGTCTAAAATAATAATTTCCTCCAAAATACCCGCTTAACTCATCATGTAAGAACACAGTGGAAAAAAAAAAATTAAACTCCCCAAAATTTCCACTTAAAATCGAAAAAATAAACTCTTAAATTACACCAAACTGAAAATTTTTAAGTCGCCACATTAAAATTGAAAACCACTCGTACAATAGTACTGAAAAAAAAACATTCTATGTCCCCAAATACCCGCTTAACCCATTATCTAAAACACGGTGAAAAAAAAAAAAAAAAAAATCAATCTCCCCAAAATTTCTGCTTAAAATCAAAAAATAAACTCTTAAATTACACCAAACTGAAAATTTTTAAGTCACCACATTAAAATTAAAAACTACTCGTACAATAGTACAGAAAAAAACATTCTGTGTCCCCAAAATATCCGCTTAACCCCTTATTAAAAACACGGTGAAAAAAAAAAAAAATCAATCTCCCCAAAATTTCCGCTTCAAATCAAAAAATAAATCCTTAAACTAAAGTTCACCGAAAAATTCCCTTGATTATTTTTTACTCATTATTTTTAATTATCATTTTTAATTATTACCTTCATTATTTTTACTCAATATTTTTAATTACTTTTTTATTAATTACTAATTATCGTTAATTGCTGTTATTCACTTCTTAAATTCCACTACGTACTACACTTGACTAAAAAATACCGCTCGAAAAATTCTAAGTCCCTTCATTATTTTTCACTTATTATTTTTAATTACTTTTTAATTAATTACTATTTTTAATTTAATATGAATCATTCATCTCTTAATCAACAGTCAAAAGAACCGCTCGTATTGTAGTGTACTTAAAAAAATTATCCCCCTTTTACCCCTCTCTTATAGCATAAAATATTCAAATTTCACGAAAAAAATTTAATCCCCCTTTTTAACCCCTTCTCTTATAAGACAACCTTGAGGAATGAGGAGGATTGAGGAGGAGGGGGATTGAGGAGGAGGCTTGAGGAGGAGGATTGAGGAGGAGGATTGAGGAGGAGGAGCCCTCCTCCCTCCTCCGATCCTCAATCCTCCTCCTGAGGTCGGACCGGCATTTTTCCCCTACTGACGATATTAAATAAAGTTTGACATTTGACTATTGAACTCTTTTATATATATATATATATATATATATATATATATATATTAAATAACATGATTTTTTTCCCCTCTTTTTAAAGAAACTAGCGCAGGTAACTTTTGCTATTATCAGTTTTACTGCCCTAAAAATTACTAAAGTTGCTCCAGATTAATAGTTAAAAAATTCATTTAAATAAAGCATAATGAATAAAAAAAGCCTATTTTCTTTTTATTATACTTAAATTTATGAATTAGAAAAAAATAGTTAGTAATAAAAATAAATAATAATAAAAAAAAGTAAATAATAAAAATATTAAAAAGTGGTTTAAAAAATTAAATAAAAAATAAATTTATAGCTCAGCAATTAGAAAATTGTTGACGCTTTCAAGAGTTTATTTTTAAACCCAGAAGCATGAAATTGACAGGTATAATTATTAAAAGAATTTGGAATCGTTTTAATTTTTCGATAACTGCGTTACGTTTGATTTACAAGCGATTTCTATCTCACGTGTATCCTAATACTTCAAGATAAATTAAAAATTTTATGAAATAATAATATGCACTTCATAAAAGATTCTTTCAATGAAATTGATAGAAGTTTTTGTTAAATATTTACAACATATTTCGATTAATAAATAATTTCGTTTTGGGAGAAATCTCTCTTTATCAGGAAACTGTAAAAATAAGCATATCGTGGTTTTATTTTTATCTTGAAGATACAGTCGAACCCGTTTAATACGAGCAGGACTAAAACAAGAATGCGGTTACAGTGAGCAATTTCCGCATCGAGGATGGTTAGTTTATCGTGTAAGCTGTATTACGATTTTTATGAAATAGGGAAAAGCAGGATCATGGCTAATTTGGGCAAAACACATGTTCATTCTTTATTTTAAGGTGATCTTCGGCGTAAGGTACAGTTAGGAAATAAATCCTATTCTTATTGAAAAATGTTTTTTTCAACGATAATGTTTCTACATTAAAACTGTTAGCCAAAATGTAGTAATGTATCATTTGTACCATAATGAATTTCAACCTTTAAGAAAATCTTCTCATTCCCCTCAGGAAAATGTCCAGATATTTTAAAAGAATTAAAAGAAAGAAGGGAGAAATAAGGATTTTACAAATATCTCCTTTTTGTGAGATTAACAAATGGGCTATGGAAAGGAATGTGTATAGGAAAAAAACTTTTATGGTTTCTTTATTTAAATATGGACGATGGGCCACGCTAACAAACTTTTCATCTCTCTTACTACACTATTAAAATAAAATTGGTTAAGTAATACAAAGAAGTAAGTTAATTTTAGCGTTCATATAATTAGCGCAAGTAATAATTGCAATTAGCTTAAGTATACGTTTTTACGATTTTTGTTTTGTCACGGATATTAAGAGTTGCGGTTAGAAATAGGATTTTTTTCCATTCCCTTCCTTCACCTATTAACAGAGTTCCATTGTATTTTGACGAGATTAATACTATATTCCACTAAGGGTCTTTCAATAGCATACAAAGAGCCATATGTTTGAGTATCCTTGAGATAATATCCATTTAAAAAATATGTATCTTAGTGGTATTTTGCAGAACATCTAGCATTTTTCGTTAATAAAAAAGTATTAAATAAATTTCATATTAAATTTTCTTTAGTGAAACAAGTCATGGAGTGTAAAAAGTTTTGAACAAACTAACACAAATACTTTTTTTTTGGTTACTGTGTCTTTGTGTCTAATTTCTTTGACGTATTTTTTTTTTTTCTAACATTGTTCTATAATATGCAAAAAAATATCTAACCTGTGAACTTTTTAGTTTCATGCAAAAATTAGCTTTTATTGTGTTGTATTTTTAATAAGCACAACTATTTAAATATTATAAAAACCTTTCAAATTGTGCGATTATTTATTTATTTATTAATGTATGATATCAAAATAGTTTTTTAGGGTTTATTGTTTTCGCTTCTGCTAAGATAGATATTATCATCGCTTTTCAAATCACCATCAAAATTATTTCTTGTTAACAAAACTAAATTGCATTTTTTTTTTTTTAAATAAAGAAGCGAATGAGAAAAATATATGTATCATAAAAGAACTGAATGGTAATTTCGTCTCATTTATATATATTATATATTATACATATACATATCATAATATACTTCATGAAAAATTCATCATAATCAAATATGGAAGGGCATGAAAGATAAAACTCATATATTCATATAGGGCTCATAAAATCTGTTTCTTTAAATATTTGTATGGGCTGTAATATTTGATAATTTAACATATTTATTTATATTTACTTTCTTATTATTTCAAGATAAATTTTATTTCATTTATTTTTGTGCATATTTACAGTTGATTAAATTAACTGCAATATAACTCTATGTACTTCTAAATTTTAAGTTAATATGTTGCTTACTGCTTCTATGTTTATCATATGTACCGCTCAGTGCTTAAATCAATTAACTCCAGAAAACAAAAAATTGAGAAATGAGATGAATTAAGGTAAAGTCGTAGAAAAAAAAGTAAACATTCTTTATTAACTTCTCAATAAATTATCGAAGAAGAAAGTTACTGGTACCGAATAATTGAAAATAAAGTACATGCATAACCTTTATACAGTACCACAAATCAACATCAGTACGAATATAGAACACCCAATATTACAAACCCAAACAAGACAATCAAATGGAATTAGCAATAGTGGAGTAATTACAAACAGAATTAGAGATTGTGGTACATGGGTCATTTTCAAGGGCAATGCCACGTAGTCACAGAAAATTACGATCTGAGGTAGAAATCAGAAAAATATCCTAATGCACAATTTTCTACCATTGTTCAATTGATCTTAACCAAAAAATATATAAGTCAATAAACCAGGACAATCAAAACCTTTATATATATTTATATATCTAGAAATAAATTTATTCAAACAATAATAGTAATAAATTTTAATAGTAGATGAAAAAAAAAAAATCCAATCGTGGATAGCAAATGTTAGTATTTATTTTGAAATTAACTGTACAATTTGAAAGAAACTTCATCGACCCACACATTGTTATCTAAAATTATAAGATTTTATCCCTAAAAACCATACTTATAATGAACGCTATTATTACGATATAACCATAATATAACCCCAACAGAAATCCACCTGTCCATCTTACTCGTAATTTTGATTCATGCTATACGACAAATTGGGGAATAAAATGGGATTGATCATAATGGATAAAATTAAAAATATAATTCGCACGGACCCGCATAGTCAATAAACTAGTATAAAATGAAATAATGCATAACATAAAACGCTTAATTTGCAGCAGTTGAATTTATGTATGCTGTATATCTATATACATACATACTAAATTATCAAAGTTTCAAAACATAAATAGTATGTTTTAGATTTTTTATTTTAAAAAAAGAAAATTTTTAGAAAAAAAAATAATTTTTAGAATTATGTTTTATACATTTAAAAAAGTACTTTGTACCATGCAAAAGAAAAAAATATAAATAAATAAAAACAAACCCAATAATAAGACATCATATTTCCAGTTTTTGAAGTCGCCGATTAAACACAAAAAATTAATAAAAAGCACCAGAAAACTTTAAGAAGACTGGTTTATAAACGAAACCAGAACCTGACAATTTTTTTTTTCGATATAGACCTTAATTAAATCAAAGTAAATTTTCTTTCAAGATCGGGTGTTCGTTTGAAAATAAACCTCTTTCAGAGAACGCGAACACCTGGATGCATCAGCTGCTTCTAATTAGAACCAAAGTTGTGCTGGGTTTTTGTTCTAGTATATTCGGATGCTATAAGCCAAGAAATCAATCTCGCCAATTCAAACACGGCGACTCACTTTTAATTGTGCTCCTTTAAATAGATTCCAGAACTAAAGTTGGATGACAATAGGTTTTTTAGCAACACGAAACATTGTTATGTAACTGAGGAAGAAACAAGCCGTAGCAGGTGACAACATTAAATAGACAACATTTAACATAATGCCATCATGTGGATTTCTTTTGTATCAAAACATTGAGTGCCCATCTGCTAAGGGCCAACATTATAATTTTTTATGCCGAACCAATTTGATTATTCCAACATGATATAAACAAGTGGGTAAGTGTAATCGCAGATAGCACCGAGTTTTTCGTTTAATATCTCCTTCAAAACATTTTAACATTAAATTAACAAAAGAAAAGTGGTTTTTCGGCGCCATTTCGGATTTTTTCACCAATTGCGCCAATCAGAACAGAATACTGAATTCTTCCCCTAAATGCTGTTTTGATCGCATAGATTTGTTGATTTCTTCATCGGTATCTGAAGATTTAGTGAAGGTACACAAGTAAATAAAATCATATATAAAAATAAAATGTTACAAAGCTTAGCATAAATTTAAGGGTGACCAAAACGGTCACCAGAGGCGGCTAGTAATTTAATTGAATAGGAATTTAATAAATAAAATGTTTCACTTCGCATGTCAAAACAGGGGATAAATATGATCTAATATGATAAAATAAAAACAAATAAAAACGTTTTTCACGTGATTTATTTAATCCATTAATTTATGTTACTTACATAATAATTTTATTTTAAACTTGCCTGCAACAATTAGAAGAAATGAAATATAAATTTTGAAATTTACGCTATTGCAAATCTTTAAACTTATAAATATCGCACATTTTCAATTTTTACACCATCGTATAGGGGAAAAAATTTACTTTTAAATGCAATGGTGTTTAAAAGCTGTATCTCGATTTATTTTTGAGATATTAATTTTTTATAGTTTTAATACCAATTTTGTAATTGTGGCAACAGAAGTACTCAATTTCTTTTTAAAGCGTAAAAAAGAAATAATTTTTATATCTATTTAAACTTGTGTGCAACAATTAAAGAAAAAAAAGAACTAATGATATTAAAAAAAAATTAATTAAAAGAATAGTCTTTTCCAAAATTTTATGATTTGTTGCGTGACAAGAGGTATTCAGCTATAAGTACACAAAATTTGAACGCTCTGACTTATATTGTTTTTGTGTACTAACTCTGTGACAGACAGACAGCGGACAGAGATGAATAGGGTTTCGTCAGATGAACGAAATCCAAAAAACTGAATTGTGTAAATAAATATAAAACTTAAAAGTATTCAACATTACTCATTTGTCCAAAATGTCAAAAATCATATGGATTTAAATATCGCTTGTATAGAAATTAAAAAAGAAACTCAATGAACGTGTGAAAGTATAAATGAACAACAGCAACAACAACAACAACAACAAAAAAGTATTTACATGTTTTGTTATTTTTAATCCATCAAGCATAAATAAATACAAAAGAAATTGCGAAGGAAGAAGACAGAAAATTTTTTAAAACATGTAAACATACTTAATATATTACTCCACATTTATAAATAAAAGCATAAAATTATAAAATTTGCAGCGTCAAAAAGTATTTGTAAATCAGCATTGATAAAGCAGTAGTAAAAAATAAACAAATATTGTTAATTATTTGGTGTGCATATTCTAAACATCAATAATCTTCAATCGTCTAGGCATTGTTTGATTAGTTTTTGACAAATTTCTACAGAGATTCTGATCGTTTTTTCGTGAGAATTTGAATAGAATCATTTTTTCTCCCTCACTTGTGTATCTAAAATTATTATAAATTCTCATTCAGGCGTTGGAGTAAAAGTTTTCGAAAGATCTTTTACGTTATATACAGGGCTGTGGTGGAAGGTATACGGGGGTATTCGCCGTAATCTCCTGGATTTTTTTAAAAGTACATAATATGCCCTCTGTTTCTCATGAAAACCATAGCATATGCTCTCTAGGATATACTTTGTCTTGAGCGTATAGCCTTTGCGTCGATCGTACAACATCTGTTTTTTTCTTTTCTTTTAAATATCTATGTTTGACAGTAGACTTTTTTTTCAAAAATAAATAAATAAAGAATTGATTTTTTTGTTATTATCAGAGCTTTGAGGCTCTATGTATTTTCTTTCATAAAAATAAGTACATAAATAAATAAATAATAATAATAGTAATAATACAATAATACTATAATAATAAATAATAATAATAATAATAATAATAATAATAATAATAATAATAATAATAATTATTATTATTATTATTATTTCCTTAAAAATATGGCTTAATCCGATTGCACTTTATTTTTAATCAATTTGATATGCTTGATGTTAATAGTGTTTGATGTCTAATTCAGTAGTGTAACAGTTTGATGCCTAAATTCAGATGTAAAACCTAATTCAAGAAAAGAATAATTGAAATTTCATTTTGAGAAAGTTTATTTATTTATTAAACATTTTTTAAAAGTTTTCTTGCACTATTTGCTCTCACGACCCAATTTTAAACGTTAAAAATTTAATGTTTTCGCAGAAGGGTAGGTATGTGAAGAAAAAAGAAATTGGAGAAAATGAAGAGGGGGGGGGGGGGCAGACCTAAACCCAGAAAGGGATCATTTATATTGTTTAATTAAAATTAAATCAGTATTTAATAATTGTAAATATATCTAGATATATTTTTGTGTCAAAAATGCAGTTTATATTAAAAATTACTTACTTTTTAGAATAACTTTGAAACAAAATTGTGTGATAAAAATAATAACAATCACAATGAGTAAACAATTGGATAAAACTATCTCAAGTATCCATTATCGTCTTCATAAATATTTTAAAATGCTAATAGAATAAAATAAAACATTAATATATGCGGTAAAGAAACCATTCAAAATAAATTAACTAAATAACAGCATCCATTTTAAATTTTATTCATATGAATATGAATATAAATTATATATATTCAGAAATTTTACTAAATAATTAATAAAATAGTTCACTTATCAACTTTTCTGAAATCTTTTTATTTTTTTTTTTTTTCACTTTCCATTTTAAGAATTATTGTTTAAAACAAAAACTAAATAAACTTTAAGCAATATTCTTTTTTTTTTTTTTTCTCCAGCATTTTTATTCGCACACGTATATTTCCGAAGTCATTTTCGTTTATTATAATACAGAAAATGAAAGTGTTTAATTTATTTCTAAACATTTATTTTCAACCGATAAATTTTCTTTTTAATATACACTATAAAAAGTTTATTTGTATTAAATAGTTTCGATCACTTAGTACCCTACCGATCCAATACCCGACCCTGTAAAACTGTTTACTCAGTTAATAGAGGCCTGTAGTTGAAAAAGTGGCATTTCATGCTAAACACAGCTTTGAAGAGCGGTAAAACCTGAGAAATAGGAACCTGTTCCTAACAGAATTCTATTTTAAACAGAAAAAAAAATCATGATAAAAAAAATCTGTTTTATAATTGTATTTGATAAATCGGGAACTTGTTTAAAACGGAATTTTCAGACAAATCTTTGATGGTTTCGTGTTTATAAGTTCATTATTATTATTGTTGTTGTTGTTATTTTACTTTTGTTATTTTTTCAGCAATTTCCTCCTCATTATAAGATTCTGTTCTAACATGTATGTTGAAATTTTTTTAAAAAACCGCTACCCTTTACATTTTAATCACCAAATTGCCTAGGGGAAAAATTATATAAAAGGGAACTAGAAACTATCTCTTCTTTCAATTTATGTATATAAAAAAAGGTTTATGGAGTCATCTTCTTCCTGGAATTGTACAAAACTCTAAAATTTTCAATACAAACGTCTAATTCTGATATCATATTTAACTTTTTCGATAAAATATTACTTTAAGTACCATTAGAGAAATCCCATTCCTATATTAAAAAACAATTTAAAACAGAATTACTTTAAAAAAATAAAACTTAATTTAAAATAAAAATTGATATGTAAATATTGTAACATAAACTCTTTACAAAAGTGAACAAATGTTTAAAATAGTAATAGCAACGTTAATAAATTACACAAAATTACATTAAAGAAATTTTTGATATAAAGTAAGCATAAATGCTGGAGGACCGGCCCCCTCCCATACCTACAAGATATTTATTTTATTTATTTAGTTTTTCAGTTAACCACTATCTATATTCCGGTGTCGACACAAGAAAGGAAGAACACAAGAATTAAATTGTCATTGGCAAGTCAATTTTTTTTATCGATTAGAAGCTTGTCAAAATCTAATAGCATTTTATAGTATATACTTTGCATTGAAGCCCAATCAATTTTTTACATTACAAACGGCTCTGCCATCTACGAGCTATGCTTGGTCAATTCCAATATTGAGAAACCGCAAATTCTAAAGACACGCTAATTTGATCGGTTTTAAAAAGATTGCGGTAGGCTGAATTACATTTAATAAAACCAGTGTCCATCCCAATGTAAACGGGTTTCCATTCTTTTCCCTTTGATTCGGGGATTTTAAGGCCGTATCAACTATTGTTAAACATCTACTGACTGATGTTTTCATGTTGATTAAATAAGACCAGTTAAACATTTGGAGAAAAAAAGAAAAAAAAAGTTCATGTAAAATGAACTATGCAAACAGAATCTTAGCATCCTGGTATATTTTTTTAAACAGTTTAAACAATTGCTTTAAATAAGGCATTTTAAATGTATCATTTTGAAAATAATTGTAATTTTCACAAGTTTTTTTTTTTTTTTTTTTTTTTTTAATATTTTCGCGAAAGTATTTGTTGTTATTAGAAAAGAAACATTATTTGCACTATCTTAGAATTCACAACAATAATTAAAATTATCATCTCAAAATATGAAAAAAGTGTCATCTGCCATGTGCAAACATATTTTAAACTGTCTTGTAATATTATTTGGTCATTTTAAGTAAGACATAATTTCTCCTATTTAATGTTTTTAACGCATATTAATGAATTTAATAAAATTTTCTTTCTCTTTTTAATATTCACCTGATAATAATTTTTTTGCTAGAAAGGAAATATTTCTATTTTCACTGCCTTAGAGTTGGTTATGTGTCTAGAAATGTGAAATAAATGTGTAGCGTAAAGATATTCTTAAGTTTAAACTATTTAGCAATGTTATTATTTGGCTCTAATTAAAGAAAGCAAGTATTAAGGTTATTTTTTACCAGTGCCCAAAACCATTTATGTATGCTCTTTTTGGAGGAGCTTATAAGCACCCATGGTCCAGAATGGATTAAAGCATATTAATGAATTTATTATTTTGAAATTTTCTATAAAAAAAATGTATACGCTTGTAAATATAGTTTTCATGACATATTTTTCAATATTTCCTGCTTTTAATACGCAATATTTAATTCTAATTTGATTTTTTTTTCTGTTTATAACAGTTATATATCAATAATTTTTTTTATTTGAAGGAAATACTATTCTTTGCGCTGTTGTTACAATTGGCAACAATTTAAATAATAATCTTTTTTTAAAATATGCAAAAAATATCTCTTGCAATGCTGAAAATTTGAATTTAAAATAGAAAAAAACCTCGAAAAACCTCAAAAGAAAGTTGAAAAAGTAAATGCAGTCTGCACACCGGAAGCTTCTAATGTATATCCTTAGGAAAAACAATGATTAAATTCTTATGCACATAGTTTTTGCTCCTATGAAACTTTTTTAATGGAACGATTTTAATTAACTTCAACATTAAATAACTCTTAAAAATATTCTTTTATTTAAAAACTGTCTATTTCAGAGTGTTTATCAAACATTTCTCTATAACACTCTCAATTTTCATATTTCTGTGTGCAGTAGTTTTCGTAATAATAGCGAAGACCATAGGGCGCGAGCCCATCCAATAATTTGACCTTTACGCCGATCCACTTCCAAATTGTTTAATATATATATATATATATATATATATATATATATATATATATATATATATATATATATATATATATATATATATATTAATTACTGAAATGGAAATTTGGTTTTATTGATGTTTTCAAAAGTAATTTTGAATGAAAAATAATAAAAACATCAGTTAGATTTACAGGAGTACTGAAAACGCCTTCAACGGAAGAATAGTTAAATTTCTTACGTAAACAAATTTCTTGCATATTTTGCTGTCTGTTTTTCATGTCTTGAATTAATAAAGCCCTTATATGACTAAATTGAATGTTTTTCTTGAAATTTAGTTTTTTACACTTCAATAATTACCTTTTTGTGTGTGTGTGTGTGTTACTTATAATAAATATTGTATTTATAAGAAAGAACTTATGATAGTATAATTTAATAAAATTATTTATAAAATTGTAATAAAAGTATGATAATTTAAAAACTTGCTTAGAAAATAAAATAACTTTGAAATCATTATTAGACATCTGTCCCCTCCTCCCCTCTATTTCTACACAAACTATCAATGGAAAAAAATATGTTACTTTATTTAAAAAAAAAAAAAAAAAAAAAAAAAAAAAAATTAACCCACCCAATGTTTTTGAAAAGTTGGTGCTACTATATGTATGTAGGATTTGAATTTAGGTATTTTTGTATCATTTTGAATTTTTGTATCATTTATTTCACTTATGGCATACGTGATCAAATCAACTAATTCTCTAATACTTATTATTGTCTATGATTTGAACGTATGAGATAAACTAAAAGGAATTTCCGATCATAAAGCCCGAGTACAAGAACTTTAGACTTTGAAAATTAAAAGAGAGTCAGATCTCTTATTTTTCCATCGTTCATGAAGCATTGATATGCGAAATGTGAATAAAGAAATTGGCGGTATTAAGCCTCATTAGTCTGTTCTAGAGCTATTGTATGATTATATCTTTTAAATGTTAACCCTTGTTTGGTTGTAGAAGCTAATTACAAAGCAATGGTGTATTCAGGGGGTGGGCTGATGGGGTTGCAACTCCCTCTGAAATTTCTAAAAATATATAAAATGTAATTACGAAAGATTATTAAAATGTAATAAAATCTGCTAAGATAGGATTTATAGGGAACACTATAATATTCCGTTTTAGGCAGATTTTCATTAAAAATGTATTGTTTTGCAGACCAAAAATAACTATTTCAGCCAAGTTTCCGTTACACACAGGCTGTCTTTACACGCCATAAAAATTATACTAATTAAGACGAAAACCTCCTAAAAGCGGAACTCTTTGAAGTCCCATGCGATTCAATCTTTGCAACTTCTGTATGATATATGCATTACCTGCTATGATAAAAATCTATTTAACACTAGAACGCCCGGAAATTCTACTCAAGTTTGAAAATAATATTTCTCACCAGAATTTTTATTCAAAATTATTTAATTGATTTATTTAACGTAAATTTGCGTGGATTAGATTTAAATTATTTCAAGAAAATTTTTCTGGTTCGAATTGAAATTTAGTTACATGATTGGAGTCGAATCGACTCCATCCGAGCGTTCTAGTGTTAAAGAGAAAACGTTAACTTTCTTATTATTCCCTCTGAGAAATGATAAATCTAGATACTCTACTGCTACATTGCATTACAAAATTGTCTTAAAGGAATTATACCACAGAGTTCATGATTTCATCATTCCGTTACTACTCGAATATTTCAATAAATTAACGTTTTGCACATCGCCTTCCTACATACACACACACACACATATATATATGTAGTAGTATGTTATATTCTTGAGAATATGATAATAGATAAGATATATTGAACATTTTACAACTTCAAACAAAATTTAGGCCAGTGTAAATTAAAAAAATTATCTACAATAGCATTAGCAAAAATTCGATCATAGATGATGTATCTTCTAAGACGAATACCTGAATAAAACGAATTCTTTTTTAGACCTCTTAATATTCTGTGTTGGCATATTTTGCTGTATTTAGATTTGAAGGAATTGAAGAATATTTTTTCACTTTTCCATGAAAGTAAATGAATCATTAAGAAAATGGCTTTAAAATTTAATTTTTTAAATAGATTCTCAATACATGACAGTTCGAACAAATAACCTCTGACAAATCAACGAAAGTGAACGGTGTATCACATTCATAGCAAAATAATAAATTTTGCTTTATTCTTTCGCTTCTGAAACATTTATATGAAAGAGAAATGAAAATCAATTTATGGATGCATTAGGAAATTTCGTTTTGTAAAGCGAGGAGAGTAAAAATATTGAGCAAACATTTATAAAAATTAGAAAAGAAAAGAAAAAAATTGTTCATATATAACATGATTAATTAAGTAGCTGAAAATTTAACCTAATTTGCACTTTTTTTTTTTTTTTTTTTTTGAAAAGTTTTATTATATTATGCGGAATACTTGTTGCAAATTTCACAATTGTCGTTGTTCCCATCAGTAGAAGAATAACACTAAGAAAAATTCATGAGTAATGATTAATGCAGCACCTAGATTTAACCAAAGCTGTAATATTTTAAAGAAAGTCTGCGGTGTAATACGGAATATTTATTATGAATTTTACAGTTATACCAAAAAAAGAATAACAATAATATTGAGAAAACATAGTCAGAAGTTAGATTAATGAGGTAAGCCAAATCGCAGCATTTATCATATGAAATTTGTATTTAGGATGTTCTAATATTATATGGAAAACGTGTTCCAATTATGCAATTTTACAGTTATTCCGATAGAACGAAGAAGAAAAAAATCTATAAAATGATTCATTGGGACTGATTTAATTAGGCCCCTAAAAATTTAACTTAGATTGTAAAGTATTTTTCTGTAATTTTACACTGAATACTTGTTGCAAATTTAACAATTCTACCATTCTACCGATATTTGCATTGGAACCAATTTCGCAAAAAAGTGCCAGAAACCAAGAGTATTGTGCACACTTACCCTTAAAATAAATCTTCCCGCGTGATCTGCTGCGGTGTCTTCTAGCAAGCCTTCTTTTTCTTTTTTTTCACTTGGTTAGGTTCACACTAAGTCTGGCTAGCTCGAAGTAATCAGTTACAGAGACTACGGCTGGCTTTCTTACGAGAAGTTAGATGTTCGAAAAACTTTCTGAGAGCAGAACCCGGCTCGCACCCACACCTTAGTCTAAATAGGGAGCACGGAGAGGGTGTGTTTCTAAATTTAGGAAACCCTCCAACCTCGACTGATTGTGCCGGGAAAATTAAGGGGAACGGGCACTGTTGGTGCTAGAGGATCATCTACGTTGTTCTTGCTGTCAGTCAAAAAGTATTATTTGTCTAATGTTCCATCGCCGTAATCAGATGTAAGCATTACGGAATAAGACCGCTCTAACTCTCATAATATTTTTATACATTAATATATCGATTACTTACCTTAAAGGTTTTAAAAGTTCTTATTCCAAAAATTTTAAAATTTCCAAAATATACAAATTTATAAAAATTGTCGAAAATTCATTGGATAAAAAAAAAGTATATACATATATTTTTTTTCATTATAAATGTACTTTAAAGGGTACATAGTGGTGCAGTGGTTTAAATGGGCATGTACTTTAAATGTTAATGCGCCAGAGCAGGTAACTTTTTTTTTTTTCTCAAAAGATATTAAGTATTAAAGAAAAAGATAGCGGATCTTCCAATAAGAAATGAAGTATTTTTGAATTATGTTACTTTCATTACATGTTACATATACTATTATCTGCAAATCTTGAATTAGTATAGGCGCATATCTTTAATGTATAAATAACATTGTTCATTGCTTTTAAAATTTCAGAAAATTTTAGTTGTTTTCAATCTAAAAATATTTTATAATAAATTTTACATCAAATCTTTTGATAAGCAAAAGATTACTTTTATCTTAATATCTGAATTAAGTTCTCTAAAATTAAATTAAATGAATTAAAAAATAATAAAAAAAAGCCTTTTTTGCTGTTCTTGCTGGTTACAATTTTAACATAATGGATTAGGAATTAAACCCCTTTAATTCTTCCTCTTTTGGAAAAAAGCCAACAGAAGCTTAGCTTTGTACCTTTAATTCGTTAATTCTTACTATTATATTTTTATGTTGTTTTTACATTGATATGTTTTAAAATTATCATGCAAGGGGTTGCATATGATACGTATATATATATTTCAAGTTTATAATCTTCATTAAAAAAAAGGGGAAAGGGACTAGATTGCGGACCTTGAACATTTGTTAAAAAATGTTGCCCCTTTCTGTATTTCATTCTGAAAATGTCCATAAATATGGATATTAAATTAGCAGTCTACATGAGATATGTAGAATCATATTTACCCATGTGTTTTACAGATCGCTTAGCTCCCAGATTAGAATGGTCCGAAAACTGGTAATTTATTCTGTCACAGATAAAGGAAAGTCTTCCAGACTTCCTGAAGCTTCCTATAATTTTCAGAGTTGGATTGGATGCAGAAATTTTTGAAGGCCATATTTTTATATTATTATTATTTATAAGATTTAGGAGGTTTTTTTAAAAAAGATACTTGTCCCCAACAATGTGAAGCTTTCACGTGGCACTTTCACGGATGCATTATTACATAGTTGTTAATTATATATTGATCTGATTTTAAAAGAAGCAAACTGAAAAATATTAATTGAAGCTATCGTGTTAAAAATAAGTTTGTCGTAAACCTAAAAAATAATTTAATTTAAATTAAAAATAATGAGTTCAATATGGATTATTAAGGTGTTTTTAAAATTATTATATTCCTTGCTCATGACCTCGAAGTTCTCTTTAACATTTCCTGACTCACTTTTAAATGTAAAGACAGAATGCAATGAATTTTGTAGCAATTTGGAATGGAATTATGGTTTCCTTTCTTTTTTTAAATAAATTATTTATTGAGTTATGAGTGATTGTTGTCTTGTGATGACAAGTTTTTCTCCTTTTCCGCGCTGTCGCGTATGGAACATTGGGGGGGGGGGGGGGAGAGGAAAACACCATTCTTTTATACAGTTTCTAAATTAGCAAAAGACAAGCTTTATTTGGATTTGTGAAGCATTATTTCTTAAGATAAATATTTGAAAGACTACATATAACAAATTTAATAATTATTATTTGTTTAAAGGATTTTTTTAGCAATTTACAAAAAAAAAAAAAAAAAAAAAAAAAAAAAAAAAAAAAAAAAAAAATCCTAATTTAACTTTTTTGAAATGCCTAAGTATCGTCTGCGTAAATGATTTCACATAATAAGAATAAATTGAGTACTTTAATTCTTAACACTGAAAAATACTTTTATAATTGAGTGTAAATAATTGAAGTTTCATAATTTTTAAATCGTTAAAAATGTGCTACAATTTCCATAAAAAAGGGTATTTTAAAAATTTCATAAAATAAACCGTGAAACTATATCTGATAAAAAATAATGCGCACCAAAAATTCCAACCAATCCTACTGAAGTGTTCCCTTAAAATGCATATTTTCCTCTCAAATACTTTACATATATATAACATATATTTTTAATATAAAAAAGTTATATGTTCTTTTACGGTTTGAAATATAAATTCTGCAGTTATTTTCAGTATTTAAAATATTTCATCTTCTTAAAATGCAGATATATCTAGACTTCTTTCCTTATTTAAATAATTTAAAAAGTGAGACGTTTTGATGCAAAGATAATATTTCACGTAATTAATCATTTATGACTTTATTCATTTTTACTGACTCATTGATTTTTATTTGCTGCAAGAAATACGCAAGTTTCATTATCGTTTACAAAAAAAAAAAAAAAAAAAAAAAAAAAAATCGTATAATGGAAAAACATATTCAACAAAATAATATATATTTTTTAATCATTCGATAGGAAAAGAATATTGTCAGAATCTACAAATCATATTTTATTTCTATCAAGTCCAAAAGTATTTCTTTCCTTAGTTAGATTTAAAAAACAGTTTTTGAGATATTTTGGCGAAATAATGAAAATAATTTTATTTATTTAATTAATCATGATTCTATCTATAATTACTAACTCCGTCATATATTTTTTCTTCTGAAACTATACGTGTTTCATTTTTTATTTGAAAAAATGCGTGCGTAATGGAAAAAAAAGTAAACTTAATTAATTAAAATAATAATAATTTTAGGTTTATACTTAAAAAAATAATATTGTGCAAATCTACAGATCATAATTTATTTTTATGTTTAATATCAAGTAAAATATTAAATAGTTTTTTTTTTTTTTTTTTTAAATAAAATATACGACAAATTGTAATTTATGTAGTCTAGTGGAGGATTCAAGAATACCTATAAATTTCACGCGTTTCAGAGCAAAAATGAATCCAGAAATGTGCCAGAAAGTAGCTCTTTTGGATTACAGAACAACCATAATATTTATTTTTTTTAAATGAATGCATTTATAGAGTTCCTAGATAATTTTATAGATGTCTCCATATTGGCTCTTTGTGCTATAGGGAAAATTTTACGAGAAGAAATATCCTATGGAAAAATGAAACATTCTTTACTCTTAAAGATAACTTCTTTGATAAAACTTTCTTTCGGAGAAGATTAAAAATAGCTGACATACAGCTTAAAACTTTGAAACAACATATTTTACTTTGAAAGCAACTGATACTGTGTAACCGCTAATAAGAGTCGGAATATTTATCGTGAAGAAGTCTTACAAAATACAAAAGTCTGGTTTTAAAATTGCGTATTTTCCGCATTCTTTTTTCCCCCAAGTCAAACTGGAAATGCGAAAAATAACAGATTTTTGTAAGAGTAGTTAATGATATTTCTTTCTCTTTGAACTAAATTTCATGTTAAAATACGTTTCGCAGTGGAGATTTTTTGTTATACACAAAAATTTCTTTAAAAAATATAGTCTTTTATGTGTATGAAAAAAAAAAAAGAAAAAAAAGACATATTTGATAGTTTATGTATTGTGATGAAACTATATATAATATACCAATGGCCAGGCCCTGATTACCGAATAGGCGCGAGAAGCATATGCTTCCCTTAGAAAATTTTCAAGGGGGCCGAAATTTTATATTGAATTAATTCCGTTCCAAAATGCTAATTTCTTTTCATATTATCAATCTTTACAATATATATTAAGAAGTATTTCATAAAAATAGCTTTCATAACAAATTAATTTTCATATCAAATTCGGCCACCTGACTGCAATTCTTCAGTTTGTTCACTATCTTTGATGTATGCTTATTTTGTATATTGGGTTTAAGTAATACTGAATTTGGCTTATGTGAGCAACATAAAACATTGATAATTTATTGCCAAAATTGAGAAGTATTTCACAATATTGATATTTTATGTTGTTCATACATTCTGAATTCAATATTTTACTCCATGCAAAATCCTTTATTCACATTTTTATCGATTGTATCCAATTTTTGTACAAGGGAAACATAAAAAAGGGTGTTTAAATAAGTATATGAGAATTCCACTGAGCGACTCGTTGGAATAATATTCCTAAGGATTGGTTAGTTTCCGGATATGTTGAATTTAGAAAACTCTTCTTGAATGAAGAGGGGCCCTGAAATGACACTGTGCTTCCCATAGATTTAGAGGTTAATCAGGCCAGGCCCAAACAATTCAACTGTTTCAAACTTCATTACTGTCAAAATGTATTTAACCATAGTGACCCCAAAATGAACCGCTAATAAAATTTTCTCGAATGTGTTGCCAAATCCAGTGAGCGTCTCGTGCCCCAAAACAGTAGGATACAAAATTTAATCAAAATCGTTAGAGCCATGTTTTAGATCAAATTTGCATACACTCGCATACATAGACACAGGATTTACTCGTGTTATAATACATGACATGAAATTGAATAACATATCTGTAGTGAAAGAAAGAAACCAAAATTGTGCCAGGAGTTGATGAAATTACAAAAGCATCAGTGTATATCCCACATTTTGGCAGCGCATTCGGGTTTCTTTATTTTTGTAGAGTTTTTGTTGACTTTATTTTATGCTAATGTTTTCGGAAGATCGTAAACTTACTCAACACCTGTGCGAAATAAATCAAATGGTCTTAGCACTTTCCAAATCGCATATTACTTTGAGTATTATGAATCAAATAAATCATGATAGTTGCACCTTTCCTTGGATTATCAAGGCTTAAAGGATTCATTTTCAGGATTGGTTGATAGGATTACTAACTTATATGGGATTTTAAACTGTAATCTTACGTCTCTTTTAAAACTAAAAAAAGTTTCTGGAGGTAAAGAAAAATAATTTTGCCACAGACATAGGAAGATTCTTTTCTTTATAAATGTTACTCTTTCTTCTATTCTATAGTCTCAAAAAGAACAGTTGAGTGATTCGTAAAATTTATGGTTTTACACGTTTTTCGTTTTTCAATGTCATGAATACGATCTGACTATTTTTAGATATTTTGATGCGCTACATACATTTTGAGTGCACTGTAAATCAAGAACTAGTGCTCAGAATTTCACAAAACTTTATGTATACTTGCACCTTAGCATTAATTGTTTTCTCATTAGATTTTGATGTATCTTACGTACTAAATGACACTTCTATGTCGTATTTTTCATGTTAATAGCTAGATATCGGTATATATAAAGTGGAAAATCCACATTTAAACATCAAAATACTTATGATGAAAAACTATGCCGTTTATTAGTTAACAAGGGGAGCATCTAATATAGACTTTGACGTCAAATTTAGTAAATTTATTTATGGAGTAATAATCTGGAAAGGCTGCCAGTGCCAACAAATCACACTTGACAATCGACTTTATGTAATGCTATTTATATATTTCACGATTAAAAGAATACTTTTCTTTGTTCTTTAATCTAGTCTTTATTCTAGATTCCTTGTTCAATACAAAAATTGTAAAAAAAAACTTACAAATTAATACAATTTGTAATTGATTCAGTAAACGAACCGAATACGTTAAAACAAAGTTGCACATTTCGATTAATTAATCATCTTGCTTAATTGTTTCTATAAATTAATTTGTTTATGATGTGGAATTCGATTTGTTTGTGTTATATATATGCCGTTCATACATATTATGATTAAAGAAGTTTACCTGCTCAGTACAAAATTTTTGAAAAATTTTGCAGATCAAAATACCGGGTATTGCAAAAGTTACAAATAAATACAAATCTAATAATTCGAAAAATATAGCCAGTAGCACGATTCAGTTTCATATAAAAGCTAAGAAAAACACGATATATAACGGTGCGTGCAATAATGCACGTATTTTAATGGTGTTACACTCTTTGGAACATAATAAACTCGATATACATCTATGAAGTACATACTAAAATATACATTATGTACAATCTGTGGTGCAAAGAATATTTGCTATTAATTTACAGGGTCACACAAAAGTATTCCATTGCATAATGGTACAGGGAAAACACTGTTTGGAGCGCGATTTAATTATATTAAATTATTTCACATTTTACGAATGATATACGTTGTTGAGATTTACCTAGTAGTTACTTTCTGTATAATAGAAAGCAGATAGTATTTACAGGGATGCACATAAGATTTCAGCTACTATACTGTGTCTGAAGTATTGCATACTATTACACTAAGATCTAAATATTTTCAAAACTTCGATATAGTACGAACGCACCTCATTTTCATGTAGTTCACCTCAGTATATCTATAAACTTCAATATGTTTAAAATACTGCAATATTGTTAAAATACACCGCAAATGATTTTTCCCTATAGACCGTAATGTGAAAGCATTCTTTTGAGTGTCTCTGTAAATGAACCATAAATGTTATGCATTTTATCTGCAATACCAAATAACATGCCATAGTGATATCCAATAACAGCTATCAATTTCATGGAAATTGTATTATATTTACATGAGTTAGCGCACGGATGGACAAATAGACCGACAGACAAACCGAATTCATAAACAATTCTTAGTTTTGTTCGAAAATGTTAAAAATAACTTTTGACCAACACACTGGCATCTAAAATGGTTTAATGTAATTTTAAATTAATCTTATTTAAGACAGATTTTGCTTTCCTACGAAAATATTTAAAACAACAGTGAAGGTTTTAAATACTTTTATGGGCATCTCAATTAATTTTATGACCATGGATTAATGATTATGTATATCGAATCGTACATTAAATATGGATGCATTCGATACTCACGACACAGCTCACAGAATTGAAGTGAGTTTCAGCAGTATAATTTCTGTTACATATTGACGAATTGCTGCCTACAGCATAACGAATAACACCGGACGTGGTCTGAACACTTCTAACTTCAAGCGCTTTTAATTCCTCCTAAATGTGAGTTGGTGTCAACTTAAATATTGTAGTCTGAAGAGGATATAAGGTGTAGAGACTGCGATAGCTATGATGCAGTGAACAATGTTGTGCCACACAAGGGTTCTCGTTGCCTTTTGACCAACATTAACGATTTAGTGAATAAGAAATAAAAAACATTAGCCACATGAAAAGAAATTTTACAAGATGTGATTAAATGAAAAGGTACGAAACGACACGGTGGGTACAAATGCAGACTTTATTCAAAATATCCACCATAGGCCTGAGCACCAATGATGAACAAGACGCAGGATTCCTTGTTCCCCGAATTCCTGTGGCCGTGACGAGACCCATTCTTTCACAGCGTACGTGAGTACGTCGTCCGAGTTGGAGATCTTCCCTTTCAGGTGTTTCTTCAGTGGACCAAACACATGGAAATTGTAGAGCGACATGTCCGGACTGTAGGGCGGACGGTCCAACGTCTCCCACTTGAGCTTGTCCATATGTGTGACTCTGGAGACACACCACAGTTCCATAGCTGACATCCACTTTCACTGCCAACTTTCGCAATGTGACACGCCGATCACTTCTCACAAGGTCGTCCACCTTGTCGATGAAATCGCTCGTGATGACAGTGTTTACCTGGCTTGGTCTCGGGTCACCACCCAAACTCTCACGGCCAGCACGAAAACGGGCACTCCCTTTTCTGACAGACTTGTCAGAGACACATTTCTGCCCGTAAACTGTCACTATCCGACGATGAATAGCTGCCGGTTTCTCACCTTCCGCAGTCAGAAATCCGATAACACCTCGATGCTCCTCAATCGTCGAATTTTGCTAAGCGAAAGCCATCTTGTCCTCATACGGACTGCCGCATCATTTAGACGCCGCTTTTGATAAGAGCCTCTGCTCTCTACTGCGCGTGAGGGCGCCCGCGCCTGCTCCAATCCCAGTCAGAGACTCCAATCGCGTCCCGAGATTTCTCCATACTGTTACGAATTTTGTAAATAGTTAGTGTTTGTACTGTAAAATAATGTAAATAATCTTATTAAGCTCCATTTCTTTACTAATATTAGTTTTAGTTACATTGTCTCTGTTATCAAGCAAACTTGTCTATTATTTTCAGTGCATGTCTATGGCAGCTTTGCGAAATATTAGAGATATCGCCAAGTTGGCGTCACTTTTGGCGACAAACTTGGCGATTGTTGGCGATGGTAACCCTTTCCTCTCTATGGTAACCCCCCTTAGATATACTGATACATTGTTTGTCGTTACGTGGATTTTTCGAGATGGTTCTAGAAATTTCCCGCACGTGCTGCGAGCCTATATAAGAAGAGAAGCGATGCGAGCTGTTGTTATTATTTACCAGTCAGTCATTGAGTGAACAAGGCGTTTGTTAGCAAGTTTGCTTGAGTTTCATTTATGTTGTTTTGAATGTTATTAAGTGTTGAGACGTTGTATAAAGAGTCTCTGGGATCTAAAGCTATACTTGTACGATAGATTTGAGCAGTTATTTTTGAATATCTAGTAAAATTTGTGAGTTTCGAAGACTCTGTTGTTCTGAAGGTCTGTAAATAAATTATTTTCTACTTTTCTAAGAGACAAGAGTTTGAAGTTCTCTAACCATAAGATCAAAAGAACTATATATACGCAACATTTCGTGTCAGGAGTCGGGATCTTATGGCGAAAACAAGAACAATGGACGGACAACTGAAAGAACTGTTAGATGCTATCAATGGCATAAAGACAGAAATGAATAAAGTCCAAGAAGAGTTGGCGGAAAAAATAAATAAAGGCCAAGAAGAGTTGGCGGAAAAAATGAATAAAGGCCAAGAAGAGTTGGCAGAAAAAATGAATAAAGGCCAAGAAGAGTTGGCGGAAAAAATTGACAAAGGCCAAGAAGAGTTGGCGGATAAAATGAATAAAGGCCAAGAAGAAATGAAGAAAACTTTTGAAGAAAAGTTCTCGTCAATATAGAGATAATAGAGGAAGTAGAAAAGAAAATAGAGGAAGTAGAAGAGAAAATTCAGAATGAAGCTAATAATGTTGAAGAGAAAATGGAAACAAAAATAGAGGAAGTAGAAGAGAAAATTCAGAATGAAGTTAGCAATGTTGAAAAGAAGATGGAGAGTAAAATAGAGGAAAGAATACACGATATGGAGAAGAAGCTTTCAGCATGCAGTGGTAATTATGAAGAATTTAAGAATCCGCCTGCTTCTCCAGTGCACGTTAAGCTGTCGACATACGACGGAAAGAGTTCCTGATAAGTTTACAAGACCCAATTTACCATTGTAGCCGAAGCAAACAAATGGAGTGACGAGGTGAAAGCTTGTCAACTGGCAGCGTCTTTGAGAGGAGAAGCCGCCGACGTGCTGCAAACATTGCCCGATATGACGCAACTCAATTTTGAGACTCTAAAGGTGCTATTACATGTGCGCTGCTGCAGGCGTCAAATCGCAGGCGTCTCCATGTTATCCTATGGGACCAGAGGAGTCGCTTAGTTAGCGCGTGATTCTCTTGTGTCGGAGCGTCTTTGACGCCTGGAACGAAGCGACTCGCCAGTCGCTAGTAAGAGCCAATCAAATGCTTGGAAATCCAAATGATGATAAAGACTCTTCTCGAACAGCAAATGAAATGCTAAGAAAACGAAAAAACGCTGGCGATTTTTGTCGTTTGCAATTTTTACGTGTAATAGCACTTTGAGTTGTGCACTTGAAATGAGATTCGGAGAAAAATTCTTGAAAGATTATACGAGAATACAAATGAAGAGCCGCCATCAAAAATCGAGTGAAACCCTTCAAGAGTTTGCCTCTGAAATTAATCGGCTTGCAAATTTAGCATTCATTGACTGCCCCACAAATGTACGGGAAATGCTCTCACTGCAGTACTTTGTAGACGGAATAAAAGATCCCGAAGTGCAGAGAGCGGTACGAATGGCAGATGTACAGGATTTAAAGGCTGCATTACTATATGCCTTAAAGTTGGAAGCAGCTACACAAGCCAGCCGAAGAGATCGTCATTCAGTCCGAGGGGCAACGGTGAACAAAAGCTCAGACATTGAGATCGACGTCTTAAAAGAAATTAGGAAAATTAATCAAGAGCTTGAAGCCTTAAAATATGGAAGAACAAGCTCAAGAAGACAGAATCTCACGTGCTGGGGATACGGTGATACAGGACATCTCCGAAGAAATTGCCCCAAAATCCACGAACGTGAGATAAATTCAAACAGTCAGCAGGGAAACTAAATTTTGGCCATCTCGCGGGGCGGAGATTGCCAGAGAATGAAAAGCCCCATCTGAAGATCCTCCAGATATCAAAAATGAGTGGCGGTGATAATGAATTATATGTGATAGGCTTTATTAACGGAATTCAGTGCCGTATGATTGTCGATACAGGAGCGAATGTGACAATAATAAGAGAAGATTTGGCTCGGAAATTGAAATCTAAACTCATCTGGACTCCACCATGCGTTACCCTGCAAACTGTGACGGGCGACAAGATAGGCATATATGGAAAGACAAATTTAACCATCAACTTTGGAGGAACGAAATATTACCATTCGGCATATGTGACTGACATAACAGATCCTTGCTTAATCGGGCTAGATTTTCTGTAGAAGTTTGGCTTCAAACTTGATTTCAAAAATAACAAAATGCTCTCAAAATTTGAAAAAATAAGCCTCTTTGGATTAAATAACGAAATTGAATGTAAACAAGCAGTAATAGCCAAAGAAGACATCAATCTAGATCCAAGAACAGAGTTTTTAATTCCTGCTGTAATTAAAAATGAAACTAATTGTAGATTTGGCCATATAGATTATCCCGAAGACAATAGTACACAAGCAGGAGTATTGGTGGCTTCTTCTGTAGTAGACCTCTCGAAAAAGACGATTCCAGACAGAATTGCTAACATCAGTGATAAGACGAGGACTATCAAGAAAGGGGAGGTGATAGCGTCATGTGCTCCTGTGACGTGCATAAGTCAAAATTCCAGTCACTCTGTGAAATCTTCAGATAATTTAGTAAAGGATTTGTTACAAAATACAGACTTAGATCCAAAACAGATGGAAGCTGCGGAAAATTTAATTAGAGAATTCCAAAGTTTATTTTCCCAAACATCTGAAGACTTTGGACGAACTAAAATGGCACAACACCGAATTCACTTGGGAGATCACTCTCCTATTAAATAGCACCCGAGGCGATTACCTTTTGCCAAGCAAGAAGAGGTGCAGAATTTAATTAAGGATATGGAAGAAAATGACGTCATAGATAGGTCGTCGGGTAGAGATCCATCCCGACGACCGCGAGAAGACTGCCTTCACAACGGGACAAGGATTATGGCAATTCAAGGTAATGCCTTTTGGCCTATGTAATGCACCTGCAACTTTTGAATGCCTTATGGAAACGGTTCTTCGGGGGCTGTCATATGAAGCATGTCTTGTTTATTTAGACGATATCATAATCATAGGAAAATCTTTTGATGAACATCTGAACAACCTCAGGCGGGTGCTACAAAAGTTAAAGGAAGCTAATTTGAAGCCCTTCGAAGTGCAGTTTGTTTCGTAATGAAGTCGCCTACCTTGGACACATCATTTCGGCGGAAGGAGTTAGGACTGATCCGGAGAAGATATCGGCCGTGAAAAATTGGAATCGTCCAGCAGATGTTCACCAACTTCGAAGTTTTCTAGGATTATGCACCTATTACAGAAAATTCGTCAAAGGCTTCTCGATGATTGCAAGACCACTTCATAAATTAACAGAAGCCAATCAAAAATTTATGTGGACACAGGAATGTGATGCTGCTTTCGAAAAGCTTAAGGAGGCCTTAACATCCACTCCGATTCTGTCATATCCTCAAATCGATAAACAGTTTATACTTGATACGGATGCAAGTAACGAAAGCATTGGCGCTGTACTGTCCCAGGAAATCGACGGCCAGGAGCGTGTTATCGCCTATTTCAGCAAGTGCTTATCAAAGGCAGAGCGAAACTACTGCGTCACAAGAAAAGAGCTTCTTGCTGTAGTGAAAGCCGTAGACCATTTTCATCACTATCTTTACGGTCGAAAGTTCCTGATCCGAACTGATCATGCTTCTCTAACTTGGCTATTGAATTTTAAGAACCCTGAAGGCCAGATAGCCAGGTGGATACAAAAGCTTCAAGAATACGATATGGAGATACGCCATCGAAAAGGCTCATCACATGGAAATGCAGATGCTCTCTCAAGAAGACCCTGCTCAGAGAATTGTAGATACTGCGACCGGGTTGAGAAGAAATTTAATGCCAAAGGTCCTATAATAAGACAAGTTACAACTGGGTCTACATCATCGCAAGATCCGTGCAGTGACGAGAGCCTGCGTAAAGATCAACTTGCTGATCCTGAAATTAAGCCAATTCTAGAGCTGAAAGAGGAGTCCAACAGGAAGCCCAGCTGGCAAGACATGGCCCATTACCATCCTACGACTAAACGTTATTGGGCTCTCTGGGATTCCCTACATTTGAAGAACGGTATTTTGTACCGAAAATGGGAGTCTGACGATGGAAATACATGTAGATGGCAACTACTACTCCCTAAGTCGAGAATTTCTATGGTCCTTCAAGAACTGCATGGTAGTCCCACAGGAGGTCATTTTGGTGTAATGAAGACCCTGCAAAAGGTTCGAGAGCGTTTCTACTGGAATAATGTTCGCAGTGACGTGGAGAAGTGGTGTCGAGCTTGTGACACCTGTGTGGCACGTAAAGGTCCTAAGAGGCGCACCCGTGGACGATTGCAACGTTATAATGTAGGAGCTCCTTTCGAACGAATTGCTCTAGACATCCTGGGTCCTCTTCCTAGAACATCTGATGGCAATAAGTACATCCTCGTTGTCATGGACTACTTCACTAAGTGGCCTGAAGCCTACGCCATTCCTAATCAAGAGGCGGTAACCGTAGCAGACATACTGATTCAACACTGGGTTTCCAGATACGGAGTTCCTCTTCAAATCCATTCCGAACAAGGAAGAAATTTTGATTCGGCTGTGTTCAAGGAAATGTGTGAACTACTCGGCATGGACAAAACTCGAACAACACCTCTACACCCTCAATCGGACGGCATGGTGGAACGGTTCAATCGTACCATCCTAAATAGCCTCTCTCTCCTGGTGTCTAGAGACCAACAGGACTGGGACAAGAAATTGCCTCTTTTCCTGCTTGCCTACAGGAGTGCCACTCATGAGGCCACTGGTTACTCCCCTTCTCAAATGCTCTTTGGTCGTGATCTTCGTCTGCATTCGGATCTTTTGTTTGGCCGTCCTCCTGATGCTCCTTCATCGCCTGAGGAATATGTCGATGAACTCCAGGCGCGGATTGAGGAGATTCATTGTCTATCGAGGAACCGAATTGGACTGGCATTAGAAAAATGAAGACACGGTACGACACAAAGGCAACTGGACAAGAGTTCAACGAAGGTGACAAAGTTTGGTTGTGGAATCCCATACGTCCTAAGGGACTGTCGCCAAAACTGCAAAGAAACTGGGACGGTCCTTACACAGTCATCAACAGGCTGAATGACGTCGTCGTACGCATTCGAAAATCGCCACACACCAATCCCAAGGTCGTACATTATAACCGGCTAGCCCCTTATTTTGGCCAAAGTGATTAGAAATTCAAAACTGGAATTTCGGACCATGGTCATGAAAGTCACTTTTTGTAAATATGTAAATAGTAATTAGTTCTTATTTATGTAAATTTTATTATTATTGTTATTATTATTTATTTATTTATTTGTTTGTTTATTTATTTTAAGTGTTTTCCTCTAACTCAGGGATTGCACTGCCCGGGACGTGCAGTCTTTGAGGAGGGGGTAGTGTTACGAATTTTGTAAATAGTTAGTGTTTGTACTGTAAAATAATGTAAATAATCTTATTAAGCTCCATTTCTTTACTAATATTAGTTTTAGTTACATTGTCTCTGTTATCAAGCAAACTTGTCTATTATTTTCAGTGAATGTCTATGGCAGCTTTGCGAAATATTAGAGATATCGCCAAGTGGGCGTCACTTTTGGCGACTAATTTTTGTCGCCAAATTTGGCGATATATCGCCAAGTTGGCGACAAACTTGGCGATTGTTGGCGATGGTAACCCTTTCCTCTCTATGGTAACCCCCCTTAGATATACTGATACATTGTTTGTCGTTCCGTGGATTTTTCGAGATGGTTCTAGAAATTTCCCGCACGTGCTGCGAGCCTATATAAAAAGAGAAGCGATGCGAGCTGTTGTTATTATTTACCAGTCAGTCATTGAGTGAACAAGGCGTTTGTTAGCAAGTTTGCTTGAGTTTCATTTATGTTGTTTTGAATGTTATTAAGTGTTGAGACGTTGTATAAAGAGTCTCTGGGATCTAAATATATACTTGTACGATAGATTTGAGCAGTTATTTTTGAATATCTAGTAAAATTTGTGAGTTTCGAAGACTCTGTTGTTCTGAAGGTCTGTAAATAAATTATTTTCTACTTTTCTAAGAGACAAGAGTTTGAAGTTCTCTAACCATAAGATCAAAAGAACTATATATGCGCAACAATACGTTCTCCCATGGCCGACTATGCAAATATTTAACTGTTAAGTTTTTATGTCGTTTCGCACCTTTTCATTTGATCACCCCTTGAAGTAAAATACATTCGGTGTGAAAAACTGAAAAATCTATCTTTAGCCCCTTATTGTATCGGTTTTTTTTTTCTTTATATGTTCTAAAATATCCCTTTTTTTTTAATTGCTTATAAAATAGAAATTCGGACATCCGCTCTGTAAACTATTTAAAGTAATTACATTTTAAATGCCTCTTAATTGTGCAAATACTTTAAACATTCTTTTAGCGGTCTAAATAAAAATTAAAAACTTCTATTTTTGACTTACCGTTCTAAAAATGTACATAAAGAAAAAAAAATTGCTATGAGATTTCGACTCAGATAGAAAAAAATGACCGGTCAATGATACTTTGCATAAAACTAATAAACATCATGGTAAATAACTAATTTCAACACAGCATTCCAGCAAAAATTTTTTGCACTTGGTGCTTTTTCCTTGTTATATTGTTTAGATATTTATCGGCGCATAACCGACATTAGAAAAATACCTATTGCATAATTCATTCTGTGTCTTTAGCTGTTGCTAAAGTGGACTGGTGTTGAATCAGTATCTGGGTCATTTTCTCTTAACAGATCAATTTGAACATCATAAATTTTTAAAAAATAATGTTCTTTTTAGGTGCGTTCGTAATTATATAATACGTAGCACCTATAGTGGTCGTTCAGTCCGTCCGTCTGTCTGTCCGCATATAACAACGCAAAAACTACCCAACCGAATCGTTTGAAATTTAAAATACATAATTATTACATAATTTTGTCAAGTCATTTCAAATTTTATGAAACTCGGATGCATAGATCAATTACAGGGGCAATCAAAAGTATTCCATTACATTACGGTCAATGGGGAAAAAAATTTCAAATGCATTTTAATCGTTTGAAATTTAAAATACGCAATTATTACATAATTCTGTCGAGTTATTTCAAATTTTTTGATAATCGTGTGCATAGATCAATTACAGGGGCAATCAAAAGTATTCATTTACATTATGGTCAAAGGGGAAAAGTTTCAAATATATTCTATACGTTTGAAATTTAAAATACATAATTATTACATAATTTTTTCGAGTTATTTCAAATTTTATGAAAATCGGATGCATAGATCTATTACAGGGACAATCAAAAGTATTCCGTTACATTACGGTCAATGGGAAAAAATGTTTCAAATGCATTTTAATCGTGTTACACTCATGCGAACTTAATAAAATTTATATGCAATTATAAAGTGCATATTATAATATACATCTTACATAATTTGTGGTGCAAAGAACATTTGTTATTGATTTACAAGGCCACACAAAAGTATTCGATTACATAATGGTATAAGGAGAACATTGTTTGATGAGCGTTTTAATTGTAATTCACTATTTAAAATTTTATGAGATTGATATATGAAAGTAATATTTTTAAAACTTCGTTATCGTACGAACGCACCTAATTTGCTACGCTTCACGTGCAATTTCCAACTTGTTTTTCTTTAAAATTGATTTCTATTGTGTTTAGACAATGTCACTAAGTAATAAAATAGAGTCAGCAAAAATCTTTTACTATGTTAAATACACAAAAATATTTTTTTTAAATTTCAACTAGGCAGGGGAATGACAAACAGGCACAGGGGAATGACACTTAGACAAAGAAATGACAAACAAGTACAACTACAAATTATTTATTTTTTTTCACGAAATTTTGTAGTAAATAAGAAAACATTATTATAAACAAGAGCTCAAAAGCAATTTCATTTTGAAATTTTTTTATGGAGAAAGTAAATAAAATAAAATATATTTGCCTGAGATCCATATGGTTTGGGTTCAGAGATTTTGGCTCTGATATCTTCAAACCTATATAGATCTATACAGACCTTTAAAATTGTAACAAAAAATCCAATTCGCTGTTTCCGCCCATATTCCAAACTATAAAACTCTTATCTTGAGTGTTATGTGTATTTTGGAAGGTAAGAAATTTATTTCACTTACTACCTTGTATTTCTTAAAAAGTTCTCCTCGCATTATTCCTTTAGAAATTTGTTTTGCTTTTTCTTTTTTGAGATTGCTATTCCCGTTCGCCAATCCCTTTGTTAATGTTTCTTCTAACAACATTTTTTTTTTTATTTATTTATTTCAAGGGTTGTATTAATTTTTTTTGAGATATTTTTACTGTATTTTCCAATTGATTCTTGACTGGAGTATTTGTCTCTCAGTCTATAAAACTTTTTCTTGTACTTCTCTGAAGTTTGAAGAATTTTTAATAATTTTTTTCTCGACTTTTCCAATTTGTTTAGCTAATTTTGCTCGATTCCTTCTTACTCGCCTATGACCAACTTTTTTTCTTCCATGTAAATTTATTTTGGAATTTTTTTTTCTGCCTCTTGGAAAAATTTAGATTCAACTAAGGTAGTTTTAATAACGTTTGTTAAATTACTACCTTTCCCCGAGTTTTGCCTGGTATTAAGACTGTTCTTTTGACTTATTTAGATAGATCCTTTTTTGCTTTTTGATGGCTATAACAACTGGACTTTATCATATTCAACTGAGACAATATTTTCAGTAAGGTAGGAATCTTAGTGTTCAGTGATGTTTTTCTTTTTTGCACGACTATTTCTTTGACTTATCTTCCATCGTTTCCTTTGAATTCTCTGACCTCTAGGTAATAATTTGGATACTGGTTTAATGTTTTCAGCTGCTTTCTCATGCAATCTTTTTTGGTCATTTGTTCCTTTTTTAGAGGCCATTATAAACCTAAAAGGTATTTTTATTAAGAACACTCATAAAAACCTTAAAATATTTATATTTTAATGAGCTAGCAATGCTTTTAACTAAGCCGGCGAATAGCTTTTTTAAACTGATAAATTATAATAATCACAAACCCTCTTATTAAGTTTATGCTTGACAACCATGTAATCACCTTGCTTTGTCCGATTCATTTGCTTTTTTAGAGCAGTGAGTGTTTATTTTTACTCAAATTATATACTAAGAAAAAGAAAAAAAAGTAAAATAAAATCCAACTTTTTAAAGAGCATTTTTTTTTATCTTTTGAAGTTACTTTTGATTTTGATCTAACAAAAACATGCATTTTTTACTTTTAAAACAGCAAGTATTGTGTGACAATTACATAAAATATTTAAAAATTGAAATTTTCTAATAAATATTCATCATTTGTGAAAATTAGATACTGCAGTCATCCCCCTGCCTTACATCTGACAAGGGAATGACCACAGGGGAATGACAAAAATTAAGTTTAGCTTGTATACTATCTAAACTATATACGCAAAATTAAATTGCACTTAAAGAAAACTTTAAAAACTTAATACAAATAAGACTTAATCGTTGATTCAGCTTTCATTACAAAATTTAAATAAATAAATGCAAAAGGGTAATGACAGTCAATAAAAATACTTACCAAGATGTAACTCGAAATCATCAAGTTACTTGTCCAGAATTAATGCTGCAAAAAAGAATAATTCAAGATATCTTCTCTGATGATGCCATCGTTCACAGATGAAATTCTGGAGTAATATAAGTGTTGCCACAGCTGACAATCATTACTTTCATTTTATGACAGGGGAATGACAACAAAACCAAGGGACATTTTTTATTATTTTTTTTAGAAAAATACTAAAAATGAAAAGTTTTTATTTTTCCAAATTTTAGTATTCGCGTTTGTAATGACCGAAAGATGGCGTTGTAATAGACCTGATAATCGTTTGTTTACGTTTGTTTGTTTACGTTCCATGCTGTAGCACTGTAGCATAGAACCAGTTTAAAGAGCTATTTAAAGTGCAGTTTTTTATCTTTTTTATTTAATTATGGGAGATAAATTACAAATATCGACAATTTTAGAATTTGTAGATGCTGGAAAATCTAGTAATTGCTTTAGAGAAGCTGAAGCATGAAAGCATTGTGTTGCTGTCATGCTATTTTGCCATGAGTAAGTCAAATGTATTTTTTTATATTATAGATCTAAACTTTGTGTATAAAATTTTGATTTTAGATAATTTTAATACAAAGAACCCAACGTTGCACGCGTTATAGAACTGTTTATTTATTTATCGGCCTTTTAAACACTGATTTCATGCTCACGGTATCAGTTCTATTTCGTTTTTCAGACTTTGTCCGCGAGAGGGCGTCTATTTCATTTCAAACGCGAATTCTATGATGTTGTTTAATAATTTAACCAACAAAAAATTACAAAATCATTCCGATGGTAAGTTTATTGGAATTACTTTTGTGTTGAGGTGGTGACAGGGACACACAATTTTTTACAACATAAAAAATTATTTAAATGGTTTATATTTATTTATAGCATGTTTTATCCTTTTATACATACATAAAAACATGTAATTAAACTATTCTAGCATTTATTTAATTTTCATACAAGTTTATTCATTATTTTAGAAGCAGGGACAAAAATATCGCTGTTTAGAGAAAATGACCCATCTTCATAAATTAAGTAATGAAAATTCCACGCTATTGAATATATAAAGCGACATCAATCGTTTAGTAACTCGGATAAATGATCTCGACTGTATACGCACACCACACATACAAAAAAAAGCCGAAATTGAGCACTCGCAATTTGGCGAATTTCATTGTTCGTTTACTCGCCAAATAAAGCCTCTTGTCGCAATTTGGTGCAATGGCTTGTGACAGCGAGAACCCTGGTGCCACATCTGTTGGCCATTCTTATAGCTGCTATTACAAGAGGAATCAAAGTCCCTTCAAATTCTAAACTTTGTATTCTAAACTTTGCAGCATTTCTATTTCTCAAATTTTTCTTTACACTTCTGTGAAAAATGCATTGTGCTACTTTATTTTCGAATTATTGAATTTTTATATATTTTGAATCACCCGGTATATTGGTCTACAAGTCTTTTCATAATTTTTGCACTGAATAGGAAAACTTTTTTATTTGAACGGCATCCACAAACAAGACAAATAATTGATGCAAAACTGTACATTGTGTTTTAATGCATGGGTTGTTTATCATATTTGACAAACTGTGTTAATCGTAAAATTTTTCATGTATTTTTCTACAGATCTAGAAAATTCTTTTAATCATGAAACATATAAATGGCATACATAAATAATCAACGTTTTTGGCAATGCTTTTGTTTACAACTTCAAAATCTTTCTCATTACTTTAATCTGAACATAATAATAATAAAAAAAAAGCTTTCAAGTTCTAACATCTTTCATGAAGAACAACTTTTTTACTCCTCCAAACCAGCTTTCCAACTATAAGATTCTATCAATTGTAAATAGGGTCAACGCCTTATTACAGCATGCAGCATTTTATTTTTGGGAACAGCGACTAAAAAAGATTTTCTTTATAATACTTCGTCTCAGAATTTTTTAGTTTTTTATGTTTGTTTGTTTACATTTTTTTCTTTAATTTGCGATTAAAAAAAATTAAACGGGGTGTTTTCTTTGAATTTCGTAGCTTGGAGCAGTGCCCAGCTTGTGCTGAAGAAGAATCTGCTTACGGGCTTGGAACAAGGGACGGGTTGTTTGGGGATCTCCAAACCATAAAGAGCGATTAAAATGTCGTTAGAAGAGATGTTTGGTGTGGAGTCAGATTTATAACTAAATGATCTGATTAGATGCCTCATTCTAAATTACAGTGATGAAGCTAGCTTATCATGGCTAGATTTTGTGATTAAAACGGTGCCAATGAACCAAACTGACATGTACTTTGAATTCAGAGAATAACCCCAGGAGGAATTTTTGCAGTTCCGGAAACGGCAAAAGGGTGGGGAACATAACGAGCAGGAATTGTAAAGGGTATTTTTTTAGAGGTGTACAAATTTAAAACACAAATAAAACACATAAAAAATAGTAATAATGGCTATGATATTATTTTTATTAAATAACTATTTTTTAAACATTAGTATTTAAAAATGATTCCAATTATGTGAGTGCTGCGGCTGGCTGGAATGGCGCGTAATCTGGAACTCTGATTTTAAACAATTTTACGGAACAGTCTGGTCCTATATCAGCAAAACGTGGTAAATTTTGATTTCCATTTGGTACGCTGTTTGCGGTTTATTGGCGTAGATCAGCGTTTTCACATATTCCGCAGAAAATAACCTATTTGGTGTGAGATCACATGACCGTGGAGGACAGTTCATAGGTCTATTATGCGAAATTATGTGCTCATCAAATGTTTCTCGCAATAAACAGTTGGCATTTTACACAATGTGCAAGTGTTATTCTTCAATAAGTTATTCTTCAATCCGTTAGTTAAAGGACAAAGCGTACTCAGCACTAATGATCAGTCAACTGTCAAATTGATTCCGACTAGCCAGAAACAAGGTTGCCAATTTCAAAACCTCACCTCAAAAAAAAAAAAAAAAAAAAAAAAAAAAAAAAAATATATATATATATATATATATATTTAAATAAGAGATTTTGAGTAATCAATTCGATGTTTCTGAGGGAAACATTCTCTGTATGGCATTACGCATAATTCCTAAGTGAAATATTGAAGGGGAATTAACTGTGGTATGTACACTCAAGAGCCAAAACTTTATGACCACCTGTCAATAACGAATTGTCTCACCTTTGGCGCGCAACGGAGCTTCAACCCGTCTTGGCATGGATGCCACAAGTTCTTGGTAGATGGCCAGCGACAGATTGTACCAGATATTTTAGCAACGGTCACGCAAATCCAAGATATTACGAATTGGTGGTCTATGAACTCTGAGCTGCCGTCCCATGAAATTCCAAATGTGTTCTATCGGATTCAGATCCGGTGAGTTAGCGGCCAGGACATTAACTGGAATCCAGCATCATGTTCCCGGAACCACTGCAACACAGTTTTAGCCTTGTGACACGGGTCGTTGTCCTGTTGGAACATTCCATTTACGGCTGGAAAAACAGAAGCCATGTAAGGGTGCAACTGGTCAGCAATGATGTTCAGATACCCTGTAGCATTCATGGTCTGCTCTACCACAACCACGGGTTCCAGAGACACCCAAGAGAACGTCCCCCAAAGCATAATACCGCGACCACCAGCCTGTGTACGACCTACAGTACATTGAGGGAGCAACTGTTCGCCCGGAAGACGGCGTATCCTGACACGGCCATCGGCATGATAAATCACAAACCGTGATTTATCTGACTAGGCAATTTTCTCCCACTGATCCATGGACCAGTCGCGATGTTCCCGGGCCCAGCGCAGGGGCAGTTGGCGATGACGCTTGGTCAGCAAAGGCACACGCGTGTGACGCTGCTGCGTAGCCCCATATCCAACAGTGTCCCTGAACAGTTTGCTCCGATACAGGGGTCGATTTAGAAAAAGAAAGTTGCATAGCAGTAACTGCTATACAAAGTTAGTTTTGAATAGCAGTTAGACACTTTTGCATAGCAAGTAAAAAATAGCTAACGCAACTTTTAAATCTTGAAAATTTACAATTTTTTTCTTTTTAAAGCAATATTTAACCAAAAGCATAAATGAAAGTAAATAAAATTATACAAAAAATAAAAAATAAATGATAACTCACTTTAAACATGATATTAATGATAACATCTTTAAATTTTAACTTTAAGTGTACATGACAAAACAAAGGGTGTGGAAATATGCATCGTGATGATTGCGATTTAATGCGTTTCTTGGATCGCATTTTAGTTAAATTTGAATCGCAAACTGCGATGCGATAATACTTAAATCGAACCCTGCTCCGATACTATTCTATCAGGTAACCAAGAAAGTTCGTGCGGTTTTTGAGAACAGCTACTTATGTTGCGTAGGCGTGGTCATACTGATTCTGATGACGTCATTTCTGTACATTGCCTTTAAAATGCAATCAGTAGAGAGTTGTTTAACGTATCTCACGTTTCGCTATCAGTTTTGTAGGAAATACAATCGTTGACAAAGGATGTCATTGACAAAGGAGATTTTGAGGCCTATTTTGCTCTACGAGTTCAAATTAGGAAACAAAGCTGCAGAGGCCGCTAGAAGAATATGCTCCGTGTTTGGAGAGACTTCAGTGAGTGAACGGACCGCTCAAAAGTGGTTCAGCAGATTTTCGTTCAGAGACGAGAGCTTCGAAGACAAGCCGCATGTTGGTCGTCCATTCATCTTAGATTAAGTCTTGCTGGAAAAGGAAATCAAACAAAATCTTGATCTAACCTGCCAGGAGCTTGCGCAAAGGTTTAGAGTATCTGACGAAACCATCCGATCGCATCTTCATAGCCTTGGGATGTCGTGGAAACTTGAAAAGTGGGTTCCTCATGTCCTGTCCGAGGAAAACAAGCTCCAACGATTGAACATCTGCTTGTCATTGCTCTTGCGCCACAACAAAGCCTCTTTCCTGGATCAGATATAAACATGTGACGAGAAATGGGTAATGTATGATAACCGAAAGAGAAAACATCATTGGTCAACTTCTGGTTCCGTGTTCCGTCTCATTGGTTGCTAAACCGGACATCTATCAAAAAAAGATAATGCTGTGTATTTGGTGGACTAGCTCTGGTATAGTTTACTATGAATTCTTAGAAAAAGGAAAAATAATCACAGCCTAAGTCTACTCGTCGCAGTTGAAAAGGGTTTCAGCTGCTTTGCTCGAAAAGCAGCAAGCGCTGGTCACGAGGAGATCAGTTCTTCTGCTCCACTATAACGCCATACCTCATACGGCCGAAGCGACCAGGGACGTGATAAAAACATTGGGCTGGGAAGTTTTGCCTCACCCACCTTTTACTCCCCGAACATCGCCCCATCGGATTATTACTTGTTTTGGCCATGGAGAATCACCTGCGGGAACAGCAGTTCCAAACCCAAGATGATGTCACAAAAACTATAACCCAGTTTTTGGACTCTAAACCAAAAGATTTTTTCAAAAAGGGTATTTATAAGCTTGTGTCTCGTTGGAGACACGTAATTGAAGCCAATGGGGATTATTTCAAAGAATAAAATAAGTGTTTGAGCTTTTTGTGGGTCATTTTTTATGTTTGATGAAAACCGCACGAACTTTCTTGGTTACGTGATACATGGCCCTGCATTGTATTGGGCTGTCAGCTGAGTAGCTGAGTCACTGTCTGGCTCTGGTTTTGCTTCAACATGCGAGACAGCCTCCGACGAACTTTTTCTTTGATAGCATGTGAACGTCCAACAACATGTCGTCTACAACTGTTTTCACCATCATTCATCCACTTTGCATACGTACTAACAACTGTAGTTCGCGAAAAACCCACGAGTCGTGCAGTTTCGGAAATACTTGTTCCGAGCCTTCGAGCCATTACAATCTGCCTTCTATCAAAATTGCTTAGATCCGCAGCCTTTCTCATTACACATAGAAGTAAGTGAAAGAATGATTCTTCAGACTCTCCAGCAGCAGTTAAATACCACTTCCACCAGATCATGTGCCTTCCACGTCATCCAGGCGAGTTCATTTCAAAATGTAAGGGTGGTCATAATGTTTTGGCTCTTGAGTGTATATCCTAACTTAACTAAATTTTTGCATGCATGTAATTTATAAATACAAATTTATCATATACATGTATTTTATTCATATGCAGGGATGCTCAAAGAATTCGGATACTTTTCCGACTGTAAATAGAGAATTTCTGAAATTGTTTTTTCAAATGTATTATGCGTTTGTAAATGGTTCAATTAGACATCATGTTTCAACTTCTTGGACGGTAAAGCTTTGCTTCATCATTCATAATGTGTTGAAAAGTATTTTAATATCTATACTTGATGCAAGATTTTTTTTTCTTTTTTTGTTTTTTTAGGACAAGATTCCAACCGTGCTTGTTCCTTCTTTTTTCAGAATTGTGATTGTTAGGCAAAGTTACGTAACTATACTTGATCATACTTTTATAAAGTCGGCTTGTAAAGGAAATACAGTGCATGCTATGTATATCCAGTACTTATGCTAATAGAGAACTTTGAAAAGACTTTTTTTAACACTTTCTAACATAGTTGAAAATTTTTGTCAATTCGATTTGTCTAACTGCCTGTCTGCCATCTGTCCGAGATCTAACTGGCGTGAATGTACTCAGATTGCGATGAAATTGATGTATTTTACTAAGACATGCTCGGTATTGAAAATGAAACGTGTAGCACGTAGAGTTTGTTCACAGGGATTTCAAAAGAATTCCGTTACATTACAGTCTATAGGTGAAAAATCGTTTTCGGTGTATTTTAATAATGTTACACAATTTCAAGTGCAATGTTGAAACTGATATTTATCATTGAAGACATTCATCTTTTATTTACAAGGACACACAAAAGGATTCGGCTACAGTACTGTCTACGTACAAAAATTACTGGAAGTACGTTTTCATTCATGGTATGAGTGTTTAGCGTGCCGCGCTATATTTTGCATGCTACTTTGAGTGTATAAATATCATAGATAATTTACACCCCCCCCCCCAAAAAAAAATAAATAAATAAATATATAAATAAATAAAAAATCCAGAATTTTTTAGTTTACTGACAGAAATTGCTGGAGAGGAAATTTGAAGTCTGCCGCGCTAACTAAACTAAGTTTTAGCATACTATGTAAGTTCATATACAAATATTATAGATCATATACAGGGCTGCACATAAGAATTCAGAATTTTTTTTCGACTATCTATCTATCTATATATATTATAAATCCCAAACGTATCTGTGTGTAACGCGTAGATCATTTTGCAAATGGCAGCACTTTGAAATTTGAATTGCAATTTCGGTTTTGCAATTTTATACTGCAAATTTTTAAACTTCTAAACATTGCACATTTTCAATTTTTACACCGTCATATAAGAAAAAATGTACTTTTAAATGCAATTTATTTGAAAACTGTACCTTAATTTATTTTTAAAACATTTATTTTTGTAGTTTTTAATACCATTTTTATAATTGTGGCAACAGGAGTACCCCATTCCTGTTAAAAGCAAGGGGAAAAAAGAAAAATATATATTACTGTATCTTTATGCTGCCATTTTTGTCATTAAAAAAGAAAAAATAATTAAATTTAAATACGTGCTGTGCAAAAATATCAACTGTTGTAAAACCCGATGAATTTTGATTTCATTTACAAAATTTCATTTACTCTTAAAAGAATATAAATACAGTCGAGTCTCTCTATAACGAAACTCCATGTATCGAATTTCTCTATATAACGAATTTTTAGTAGAAACGGTTCCCTTTTTGCATGATTACATTAAAAACAGTCTCTATATCGCGAAATATCTATCTCCGTATAACGATTTTTTTCATAAAATGGTCTTAATTTATTCAGCTTAAAAAAGCTTCGAAATTCGAAATCATTTGGAATCAATTTCCCATCACTCATTTTTTATTTATCGTCAGTGCCGAGTTTTTTTTTTTTTTTTTTAACCATACTTCTCTCCTTGTTCTTTAAATCCAACGAATTCATCCCACCTCCCACACACCTTTTCACATCCTTCTCAAAACAGTGTCAAATGGATTGATACACATGTAAGAGAGGAATCAATGAGAGGCTTTCAAATGGAGGGCAATGTTAACTGCAATGTTTCATTCCTTGCTAAAATTTGAGCTTTTTTTTTTTTTTTTTTTTTTTTTTTTCTTTTTTTTTGAGAGCGTAACAATTTTAAAATCAAAACAACAAAAAATTACAGATTTCTTTGTCTGAAATTAATGCAAGTCTTCCTTATTTGATTTTCATTAAGCTTTCAAATAAATGTCTGTTCTCTTTTTTGAAACAACTTAAATAATTAAGAAATAAAATGTTAGATTAATATTTACTTTTAAACATTTCAAATTCTTAATTCAAAAGATCAAAAATAATATTTGTTCAAATTTCTCACATTAAATACGATTTTTAATATCATTCTCTATACATCGCATTTCTCTATATAACGAATTTTTTACTGGAACGGTGGATTTCGTTATATAGAGACTCGACTGTAGTTTAGTATCTGTTTCAGCTAACAGCATCGAGACTTCAAGTTTTGAATCAAAATGATCAAATTAAAATACCAATTTTTTTGAAACGGTAAATACAGATATGAAAGATTCATAAATAAGTTTTGATAATTTTTTTTTTTTTTTTTTTTTTTTTTTTTTTTTTTTTAATTTAACATTTTGAGATGCTAGCATAAGTGCTTTAATTGATAACTTTATCAAATTAATTGATAATAATATATTATTTTTTACTGCTTGTATGTACGATAAAAAATTTAATTTTAACAATTTCTACAACCGAGCTTTATAATAATAGTATTTTATTAACTTTAGGTTAAATATCATTTGTTTAAGAGCTTGATTTATCAATATATGGTGCATTTTTTACTGTGACTAATTTTGTAGATTTATTATAAACCAGTGAAACTAAACATTTTCTTTCGTCGGAATTTGACGGGTTCTACCTTGTTGAAAATAATTGATGGAAGTGTTATTTGTTTTCCGAATTGTTTACTTAGATATCCTTGTTACCTTATTAAACAATGGAATTTAGCTAAAGAAGCCTGGAAAATTTGGAAAGCGTTTCATAATCTAAGCTTGATGAGTGATTTTTCTTTCTTGTCGAAAGCTATCAATAACAACAATAGTAATAGTAAAATTGTTTCAAAAATTTGAAAGAAATAATTGTCTCTTTTTTTTCACCTGTCTTCATCGTTATAACCCCCCTCCCTTCCACTCTCCTTGCATTATCCTTCCCACATCTTGCTTTCGTTAACAGACGAAAGATTTTTTTTTTTGACCTCTTAAAAAGGAAAATTGGATCACAGAAAGTTTCTTCAATTCGGTCTGCGCTTAACCCTTTGCGGCGCAGAGAAAATTCATTGCTTAAGTGTTAAAACTAATGAAAGACACCGGAATTTAAAAACAACTTTATTTGTAAATTAAAAAAAAAAAAAAAAAGTAATATTTCACACATTCAGTAAACCGTAAATTTTTTTACCAAAATCCCGGTGTCAATGTGGCGTTTGGGAATTAAAATTAAGTGGTTTCATAGATATACCACCGCGCCTCAAGCAGGGCCGTAGCTAGAAGTGAACAATAGTGTGGGGGGGGGGGCCTCAACAGAATGTAGGGGGGGGTCATAATTTTTTTTTCTCTTTCTCTGACGCAGAAAGATAAATTAGTGCATATTCACATTGTAGGTATTATGTTTCTTATTAAACTGTTGTAATAACATTCATTTTATGCTAAGAAAAGTATATAATGATGAAAACTTTGAGCGTATAATTGGTGAAAAATTAAACATCATGTTAGCTTCATGTGTACAAATAGGATGAAGGAGTGTTGAAACACTTATTTTAGATACAATTTAGTAATTCTGCAAAACTCTGAAAGGGTCTCAAAACTAAATTAAATGTTTGAACAGAATTTCATTTGAATTTTCGAAACAGAAATTCATTAAGTGACCTTGGACTCTTTTCCAGAAAGGGGGGGGGGCACAGATTATTTTAGGGGGGCTGAGCCGCCCATAGCGCCCCTTAGCTATGTCCCTGGCCGCAAGGGGTTAAGAGAAAAAAAATCCTACATGGAAAATAGATGATATAAGGCATACTTTTTTCTTGGAAGTTAATAAAACGTTTTATATTATTATTGTTATTATTATTTTGTATTATAATTAACTGTATTTCTACTTTTATGCTTTTTTGAAAAATCAATTCTTTTACACGTTATTAAAAGTGGGACCTTTTTTTTTTTTTTTTTCTCAAAATTACGTATATATTTTAATTGTTTCATTTCTTAACGAATAATCAATTTATAGTTTAGATACTATCAAGATCCTTTTTTAAAACATGATAAAATTGCATCAGTAGTAGAGGTCTGCACGGGCCGGGTCGACAAACAAAATAAAAGGGCCGGGCCGGCAAAAAAATTGAACGGGCCATACGGGCCGGGCCGATAAAAAAATTTTCGGACCTGCCGGCCCGTTCAGATGATTTAAGCAGAAACGATAAAATATGACCTATTTTCAAAGAAAATGGTTTTAACGAGAATAAATATAAATGTGCGTCACGAGCCATACTAGTTTGACAGCATCAATGTAAAAATGTACAGTGTAGAGATAGGCATCGGACATATTACATTATATGTAACCCGTTTTAATATATTTTTAGCTGACTCGTCCCGGGCTGAGATCAAGCTTGCATTATTTTTCTACACATAGACTTGCCGGATCGGAACAAGACTTAATTGTTCTCAAGATCTGTAGGGCAGACAACATGATTTGTAAAATTATTAACAGCGATAAAGAACTTATGTTAGCTTAATCTTTGGATATATACTTCTTGATGGTTTTTAAATTAATTTCTCAATAACGCGAAAGTTTGACACATTTTCAGATTAATTTTTAATTGTAAATATATAAAAGTGATAAGCCTGACTGTTGAAGGGATTTGGAATCGAATAGCGTTTTTCATTTTTGGTAAATAATTGTATAAATTGATAAAATACTTGTATAACCTTGTTGAGAAACAGTAGTTTCTCAAATGGTTGCAGGTTTTTCTCCCTTCCTATACATATCGCTTTCGGAAATTCTATTCAAAACGCTAACTATGACACTATTTTATTTTCTTGCATAATTCTTAAATTGCTTTTATCAAAAAATTGATAACGCCATTCGATTATATAGTTTCTGAATAAAAACACTTGCCAATCTTATGCGTTTCTGAGAAAAAACGAATTTAGAAATGTATCAGAAAGGAGCTTCTTTGAATTAACGAATGAATTTGGATTTAAAATCTTTAATAAAATGATATAGAAATATTTTTATAAATCGTCTCTTATTAAACAGCTTCAAAAGTTACGATGTTTTTAACTTACTTTCTTTTTTCTTTTATTCTAAGCCATATTATTTTTTTAATGAACCTTTATTTGAATGTTGAAAGCCTAAGCATCTAAGTAATCATTAATGTTGCTAATGTGCATTTCCTGTAAAATATACTGTAAAATCATTCCATGGATATTAATGCAGTACTCTTTAAAAGAACCTTAATTATATGATAAAAATCTGAATCTTTTAGAAATCGTAGAAATTTAACGGGCCAAAACGGGCCGGACCTGTTTTCACTGATTTCTGTACGGGCCGGGCGGGGCCTAAAATAAAAAAAAATTAAACGGCCGGGCCCGGGCCGAACTTTTGAGTTTTACAACGGGCCGGGCCGAAAAAATTTTCCTACGGGCCGAGCCTGGAAATACCGGCCCGTGCAGACCTCTAATCAGTAGCTCCCGAGAAAAAGATACAGTCGTGAAAAAATGCAAACATCCCTTACTAACTCCCCAACAAATTATCGTAAAACATTACTGGTACCGAACGATTGGAAACAAAGCCTAATTTTAAATTATGTATATAAAATTTGCATAGAGGGCAATCTACATGTTAAACGAATCCAAACTTCATTAATTTTATTTTTCAATGGTGGTACTCAATTTTAACGCGATATTTAAAATTCTCGGTTCAGACTATGCCAAGACACCAAATTTCATGTCATTTGAATGATAAGTTTTTGAACTATAAACATTCGAAAATTAGTGCTTCTAATGTTAAATTACATTTGCATATTTTTATCAATATCTCCTGAAATTATACTTCTAATGTGCTATTTTTTTATGTAGCAATAATACTAAAATACCCAAACATAAATACGAAGATTTTGCAAGTTTTCTAATTTTATCATATGAATTACGAAATTAATATTCGAAAAAATTATGAGTTCCAACTTACAATTTTTTTAATGGATTTAGATTTATTAAGTCCTATTTTATGGAAATCGAAAATTTCATTTTTTTTTCCCAAGTAATTTTCAAATTATGCTTGAAAAATGGCAAAGTGATGGTTTAATACTTTGACTGCCCTAACTATCATATATGATAACTAGTGACGTTTCGGTTGGGACAATGGTTATCAGGTATGATAGCTGTGGTTTTCAATACTTCAGGCCTTGACTATCAAAAACGATATAAGTTACATGAAAATCGTATTGGAGTCTGAATTTTCGGGCTCCTTACCACGTGTTAGGAATACGTGGTTTATACAAATTGATATGTGTGCCGATTGTATGAGCTAAATTTTATGTTGAAAAATACAAATTACACACACACACACAAAAAAAAGAGGTGGCCCTTAATGAATATTTGCAATTTTCACTTGGCAGTCAAAATGTTAATGGGTCATCTATTATAAAAGTGACTAGATATTTTGAAACTTCTTACGCTATCCTGTAATCTAGAATTTTCAGATTGCTTGAGTGGCGCCTAAAAAGCCTTTATCAAGAAGGGGGCTCTCTTGGTCAACAATGGAGTACCGAACTTCAATTTGAATACAGCCCCTAAAATAGGCCCGTTTTAAAATAATGAATTTCTCGGAAACTTATCTCACGAATTGCATGAAAATGTGTTTTTAGGTTAATTGAGGGGTGTAGAGCACATTTATGCTGTCAGAATTGAGTACCGTTATGGAAATAAAAGGGGGGGGGTGTATTAATATGCAAAGGATGCCCTAAGCAAATTTTATTTGCATCATTTAAAAGTATGTGTCATTTTCTTCATTTGGTACTAGCAAGATTCTTCTACGATTATTTTTCGCAGGGATATTTACTTTTTTTTCTCAGGACTGTACATTAATACATAGAGTTTCGTAAGTGTTGTTGCACCCTTGATGCTTAACAAGACATAATTTTTATTAACCTTTAAGAAACTTGTCTGTGTTAAAGTAGACTCCTGTCACATTTAGGTATCTTCTCCGTTAGTCGTCGCGCAGTCTAGTAAAGTGAAGTTGAACAGAAAGGATGACAGATACTCTGCAACCGTTCGTTGATTGAAAGAACCGACAAAAGAAAAGACGTTCCAGAAAAGACACCTAGTTGGAACATATCCAGGCACTATTTACCATAACACAAATGTTCGAAATATGAACAAAGAATACATTGTCGTCGATATGTGAGAGACTTATCTTTTATTTTGCATGCGTGAAAAAGTGGAACGCAATATCGGGAGAATGAAACTTTTTCGAGAAAGTGTCGTACAGCTAATATAGGTCTGACTTAAAACATCAGAAACCGTGGGTTTGAATGATTTTTTGAGAACTCTAATCCTCACTTATTTTTGGAGATCTCTTACACCATCGATTTGGCATAACGACTTGGAGCCAACTTGGACCACACACGCATAATCTGCCTTTATATTTTTTACCTTTTGGAAATTAGTTGTCAATGTAAATTACAAAAGTGTAAAAAAATAAAAAAATAAAGCGTGTTACAATATTTTTGGAGGCATTCTATATACATAAATATGTGCGAGCGTTTATGTGTTATGTGCAATGAAACTTCTTCTTTCGCAAACATTTTCATTAATTAATTTTTATCAAAAGAATTTCATATGCTCACATTTGATACTACACACTATATGGTCAAGGGTGACCGGCCCCTTACAATTTTAGACATTTTGTTAAATATCTAGAAAAATACATGAGAAAATATCCTGAAATTCTAAGTGCATAAATATAATAGTACACGTCATATATTTCTGTGGAGATTTTTTTCTGAAACTCCATAGGGGACCGTCAACAAATGAAAAAGAACGAATATCTTTTGGATAACCCTGTCAAAACTAATGCGGCAAAAGAGCTCATACTGTACATTATGATTAAGTGGCTTATTGTAATAAACTGTGTTCATTTTTATGTGGCTAGCATGTATACTCGTTGAGAAATTAAGGTTTTTATAAAAACAATCCCAAATTTTATCAAGTTTTTTGCTTATAATTTTTAAAATTCTTAATAAAAAATAAAGTTATTTTCTGGAAATGTGACAAACAACATTGTACACAATATACAGCAATCAGAATCAAAAGATAATAAAAATTGTATGAAAAATGAACAGTTTACTAAATACTTTTTCATTGCGCATGCGTCAAAGATATCGAAATTTCATTTGGATATTGTGTTAGCTAAATGTATAGAGCAACTTTTGTAAAAGTCTGAAAAATATAGCTTGAAAATTATAAAAGTAATCGTCCATAGAATAAGGCCAAAATCTGTTATTCCCAAAATGAAGCAAAAAGATGAGGGGTTGTATCCATTTCCATATATCCATTGATTAGTGTCAATATAGAATACATAATATGGTACGGATAAAACTCCTCATTTTTTTTGCTTCATTTAGGGAACAACAGATTTTGAGTTTATTCTATAGACGTTCACTTTCAGAATTTTCAAGCTATGTTTTTGAGACTTTTACAAGAGTTGCCATACATTTGGCTAACAGAATATGCAAATGAAATTTTAATATCGTTGACGCATGCGTAGTGAAAAATTATTTAGTTCATATTTTTACAGTTCACATTTTTTTTTTTTTTTTTTTTTTTTTTTTTTTTTTTTACGTAATTTGAACTAATTATTGGATTTAGCTATGGCATAAATACAGGGTTGATATTCTAACCTGGCTATTTAATTTGTTTCAGATGCCAAAAGAATTTGGCGGATGACTATATCCTTGGCAGACATAAATTGTATTGTTCCGATTGTTGCCAGAAAAAAATTGCATAGCTGCCAGACCTCCCGATTTGCGAGTCCCATTATTTCCGAATTATTCGGCTTATTAAAAGACAGAAATAGGCGATGAAACAAATATTACAATTTGGAAATTGTAGTACTGAAATTAGATCACTGTGTACGTTGCAAAAAAAGAAGGTAAAAGTAAATGTGCGAAGTAACTTAAGTAAAAATTAACATAACACTGAATATAATGTGTAATTAACATAACACTAAACACAGCCTTGTATCACACTGACGCAACAAATGGATTTTCTAATGAAGTAAAATTCCTGAAAACGGGTCTTATCTATAACGGTATTCTGCCATTAGAGAGGTACGAGATTTGCAAACCTACAAAAGATGTCACTTTCTAAAAGAACAATGCTTCTTAGAGTATTGTTTTTTTTTTGCACATTTTAAAACAAACCGCACAAAAAAAAGTTATAATTTCGCTATGACTAAAAATGTGTTAGCCATTTTCTATGAACGCAATCATTAAAAGGATACTTCAAACGCGATTTTCTCAAAACAATGATTTTAAAATGCTATTAGAAACACATTTGAAATGCATAACCCCCGTTTGCCATCCATGCATTAGTGTTTGAGATAGGGTTATGGCGGAAATCATAAAAAATGCAGCATAGCAGTGGGACCTGTTGGGAGATTTACATCAAAATGTAAACAACACAAAGTCATATTAAGGAATAATTGAATCTGAAGTTTTATGAAAGTCCATGCATTACGAGGATCAACTGAAAAGTCCCGGCAAAGAAAACAGCATTTTTTAATATTTTTATTTGTTTATTTCTCTACATAACCTTTAGAAAGGCAATTTATCATATTGGTGTTCTAATTTAATTTAACCATCTCAATAATGTGATTCGTCGAGATCTTTAAAACAGTTGTTGACGGCATCAATAATCCCCTCGTTGCTCTGAAATCTTCCTCCATCAAGGAAGTTTTTCAGGTTAGGGAATAGGTGGAAGTCATTGGGTGCTAAATCTGTCGAAGTAAATGTTAAGGCAATTTGAACCTTAATTCGTAGATTTTTCCCATTGCGATGACTGACCGATGTGCTGGAGCGCTGTCATGCCAAATGAATTCATTTTCTCTTTACGTCGTCGCTCAAATGTTGCAATAAACTTGCGTACTACTTATCAGTGTACTTTTACCCAAGTAATCAACAAAAATAATTCCTTCCGCGTCCCAAAAATACCCGTCATAACCTTGTTAGCTGACAAAGTGAACTTCTCCTTTTTGGAGCTGGTTCATAAGGATCATAAAGTTTATAAGGTTCATAAGGATAATTTCATATCCACTGTTTTGACTGTAATTTGCTGTCATTAATGTAACGTTTTATCCATACTTATAAGCCGTCTCAAAAATCTTTTCCCAGTTGAGTTCCAAAATTTTACTTGAAATGATTTTTCGATGCAACATTCTGTTAGATGTCAAAAATGCGGTAGATTTTGTCGAAGCTCAAAATATAAGTTTAAATATTACATGCACTTCTTTTGATATGTTTAAAGTTCCTGCTATATCGAAGAAGTTTAATCTGCGGTCTTTCGGGATTATTCGATGAATTTTCTCAACAATTTTAGAAGTTGTCAGTTCAACGGGACGTCCAAAGCGGCTCATCATTCGTGTTCGTCTGCACAGGCATAAATAGAGCAGAGCAGTGCTCACCTTAGAATTTTAAGTTGAAGTGATAATGTCCTGATTGCGATATGGTCAAATTTTTAATTTTCGAATATTTGAAAGTTTACACAAACGAATGTATTATATATTTTTTATTTCAGAACTAATGTAATTAAGGCGGCACATATACGTATACGAATGTGTGTGTGAGGAAGGGGAAGGGTAAAGGGGGTTGTCATTCGTGTTCGTCTGCACAGGCGTAGAGGAGGGCCGTGCCCACCCCAGAATTTTAAGTTGAAGTGATAATGTTATGATTGCGATATAGTCAAATTTTTAATTTTGGAATATTTGAAAGTTTACACAAACGAATGTATTATATATTTTTTATTTCAGAACTAATGTAATTAAGGCGGCGCATATACGTATATAAATGTGTGTGAGGATTTGGTGGCCCAGACTCCAGGGCCCACCAAATCTGAGCGATAGTTTTCGGTCTAGAGGTGTGAGAGAAAGATCAATTCCAAGAAGTCCAATTTAACAGTCTTTCAACAAGGTCATAAAATGTCATATGCTGTATTCGGAGTCGGTGAGAGGCACATATGCGCCCAAATTGCTTGCAACTTACCTTTATAAAATAATGACAGATTTTTTTCTATTTTCCTTCCACGGGAGACAAAATTCTAAAAAGTGATAATTAACACCACCACTTTCGAGCAAACCAGTTGATATTGTTGGTGCATTAATTGGCCAAGAGGATCAATGAGAAACACTTGGCAGGGTCTTCTTTTGACGATTTAGGAAGGACGAATTTTTTGCTTTTTCTATTTCAGTTTCTTTGCATAATTAGAATCACTAAATATAAAAACTTTGTTAAATCACCATAAAAGAAAAATTATTTCCACTCTGTCCGTTGTGACACGTGTTTGGACCAGCTGATGACGAGCGGTAATTTTGCAGCTCGAAACGCGTCCTATATAATTTTTCTTTTATGGTGATTTAACAAAGTTTTTATATTTATTGATATATATTTATCGCCAGTTTTTTCGGTGTTTCTCAATAATTAGAATCACGGAAAAAATACACACCTATTTATAAATCACACATTTAACTAAGTCTGATAATAATATGCATGCTTAATCTTAATATGCACACCAGATAGATATGATCTTTTTTAATTTAGAGCAAATGGCGGGGGTAGGAGCCCCCCTTGAGCCCAATAAAGGACTTGCCGAACGACATTAGATGCACGCACGGAAAAGTTGTTGGTCCTAAACTCGAGACCGGCGCGGGTCGCGCCAACTTTAATTTATTATACTGGGACTGGGTCAGGTCTTAACACTTTCAGAACCGGGTCGGGTCGGGTCTTATTTTTTTCTGCAGAGCTTGATCAAGCCACACTGTTTTTTCCAGGTCGGATCTGGCGTGGACTTCCTTCCTATACTAGAGGTATACACGGGCCAAAATTTTCACGCCCAGACTTCTTCCGGTATAAAGGCTAAAAGCTCGATCTGGGATCAATACAGCCCGTATGCTGTGCTGTGGCGGTTCCAAGGGGCAAGGGGAAGGGCTAAGTCCCCCCCCCTATCCTTGGGCTAATAAAGAGCTTACAAAGTGGCATTTTGTATCCTCACTTGAAATAATTTGGGGCGAAGCTCGAGTCTGGTTGTTAATAACGGGGGTTAAAATGGCCTGGCACAGGTCGAGCCAGTTTAAGGCCACGAGACTCGGACTGAGTAAGGTTTCTTCTCATTTTGAACCGGGTCGTGTACATATCTTGATTTTTTTTTTTTTTTTTTTTTTTTTTTTTTTTTTTTTTTCCTGGCAGATACGGGTGGGGCAAATTTTTTTTTTTTTGTTCCAGACGGAGCCTGGTCTGGATTTCATTTATCCTAGATTTTGGCGTTGAACAAAATTTCCAGGTGGTGGCTCAGCCATGAATATAAGCTAAGTATTCTGTCTGTCTCTGATCTAATAGTATGATAAACATTACTGGCCCGAACGCGACCCGTGCAGCTAAACGTTCGGTACGTCTCTGATCTAGATAGCATCATAAACATTACTGGCCCGACCGCAACCGTGCACTCCTCTAAATTCTTTCCCACGAGCCCAAGTTGGGCTGAAAACTTTCTTACTTGTTAATCATAAAAGTTATTAAACAGACAAAACGCGAATTTCATGGAGTATCCACAAATAAGGGCAAACTTCATTAAAGAAACGCGAATTTCGTCAGAGGGCTGCAAAAGAAACACGAATTTCATCAAAAGGCCGCAAAAAACCCTTAAATTTTGTGAAAGGATCACGGAGAAAACGTGAATTTTTTCAAAGGATTAGGTTCACAAATAAAAGCGAATTTCGTTAAAGGATCATGGAAAAACGCAAATTTCATCAAAGAATCGCGATCAAAACTGGGTCAACCATTCTCGCAAGAGTAAAAACCGAATCTGTAACTGTCTTGAATCCGACATGTATGACAGTCTGTCCCGATGCGCTAAGCGCTGCTAAACAGTAAAAAACAACCCGACTTATAGCAAAATATAGTTGTTAACCGGACCGAGACCCGACCCGAAGCAAAAAATCAGAAATTAACTAGACTCGCAGCAAACAGTAGAAGTTAACCGGATCCAAACGCGACCCATAACAAAAAGTAAAAATTAATCCGGCCAGCAGCAAAAAATAAAAGCCAACAGGATATCAAATTTTGTGAAATGATCGCGGAGAAAAAACGAATTTCTTCAAAGGATCGTAAAACAGACGCTTATTTCGGCCAAAGATTGCGAAAAAGAACGAAAATTTTATCAAAGGACTCACGTCAATCAAAATCGGGTCAACCCGAACCAGAGTATCAGACCAGATAAAAGTAATCGTTGAGGTTAATTGGGTGAAATAGTCCTCCAGTGTTCGTGTCCGGGATAGCTCAGTTGGTAGAGCATTGGCGGCTTCAGCCAATACATCCCTGGTTCGAATCCTGGCCCGGATTTTTTTCACCCAATATTGAAAAATGGAATAAATTACTCTGTTATAATTAATTTACCGATTGAATAATCATGTTTAAAAATTAATCTAATGTGTTATATGTGTCTGGTGATGTTTTCATATAATAAATGTTTGTGATGTGCAGAAATCTTCAATTCTTAGAATGTGTGTCACGAATAATGGCACCCAATCCGCGACTGCTTCCGAACCACGTTCTGAAAGTAGAAGCGATTTTTCATAAATTCAGTGTATAAAATATTTAATTTTACTAGTGACACGTTGATCCTCACAGCATTAGTTTATTAATTGAAATGGCTGCATGTTTAAAACTGCTTACGAATTCGGATTAGAAACGAAGTATGTTGTGTTATATCGTACGTTATATGTCATACGTGCATTTTAGAACAAAGATGTTCTAATAACAATCGCCCAAAATACTATTCTAAAAATGATGTTTAATTTCTAAAAAAAAAAAAAAAAAAAAAAAAAAAAAAAAAAAAAAAAAAAAAAATTAAAATGCAAGCTGTGTTTTTAAATGCTTTACGATTATTGAATATTCTTTTATGTGAAGTAAATTGAAAAAGAAAAGAATTCTAACATGTTTATAAATATTTCGATTTCATAATTACATTGATTAATTTTATTCTTTGGTGTTGTGAAAGATTAATTTTCCTTTTTATTTTATGTGGTAAAATAAGTGTCATGACTAGTGACGGATTAAATAATTTTTATTTTTATTTATTTTCATTCTATGCAAAAATTTTTAAAGATTACATGTTTTTTTTTTTTGGCTTTTATTTCTTTTTATCGAGGCTGGTACCAGTAAGTAAAAATAACTTGAATTAGAAAATTGCTTTATTTGAAAAATGAATACATTTTCCAATTTGAAAAATGAATCCATAAAGAGCACTTTAGAATAAAAATTAATACATTGGCTTTTCAAAGTTCAAATATGTGTTTTATTTAATACTAAATCAAAAGTAATCATGCATCAAGCATAAATTTTGAAACACTTTCAACACATTTAAAACCCTATAACAAAATTTCACCATGTAACCCATTCACAATCAGCAAGTTTTGCAGGAATTTTATTCATTTGGCACCACATTTTGTTAATAATTTTACTTAACTTTATAAATCAGGAAAATGTCGTAATTATATAAAATGAATTTTATCTTTCTTTTTTACTAGTATCAAACTGAAGTGTTGTAAGCACTTTTTGAGGGTGCATATATGCACCCATAGTCCCAAATGGATTAATTAGCTTAAAGATAACAATGTTAAAGTAAGCAATTTGGAAAATGCATAACACATTTGAAAACCCTATTTTGGCAAGTGACATCTATAGTCAGAAAAATATCAAATTTTTTTGTGCAATTCTATATGATCTATAGGGTTGTATATACACTACATAGTATGCAAAAATTTGATTCAGTTAAGAAACTCATAACACTTAAAACTAGACTAGACTGTAACTTATAGAAAAAAAGCAAAGATTATCAAAAGCTATGATATAAAGTTAATACAAATATTGTCATACCAATTATAAAATTCTTATTTTGCTTTCTTTTCTTTTCATCTATGCTTTAAATAATTAAAAGGTAATAAAAAATTAATAATACTTAAGACATTGATTTAACATTAGTTTTTATCGGCGCGACTGAGTTTTAACCCCTTGGCACGTTTTCAAAATATCGCCACATTGGCGAGCTTTTGCGTTTTGTCTCCCAGAGTTTGACTCCAAGAGACACCACGCAAAAGAGCGCAATTTAGTGGCGATAATAAAAATAAATCAAAAATACATGTTTTAAAACATAGAAATTTAAAAGAATTTGAAATATCACACATTAAAAAAAACCAAATAATCCACTTATCGACAAACTAGGTTTTTAACAGAGTTTGGGAGATTGCGACAGTAAAAATAGAGCAAAAATACATGTATTAACGCAGAGTCTTAAAATATTGCAAAAATTAGGATGTAAAAAGCATGCATATTGTGAAAAATTAAAACAAATATCTCATTTACGAACAAAATTATTTCATAAAATTTAAAATTCCAAATTCAGATGACCACAACCAAAAATTTAATTTACAAAGCTTTTAGAAGAAAAAAAAATTCTTTCTCAGGGGGCTCCGCCCTCTGAACCCGCCGGTGAGATTTTTCTTTAAAACATATATAATATTTAAACATTCAAAAAATTCCGTTCAAGAAACAAAGAAATTGTACACATACCTTTGTTTAAAAACAAAACCAGTCTTTTTTTAAATAAAGAGAGAAATCAATAATAGATTTTCTAAAGAAATAGATTAAGCTTTGAATGCAAATGGTCATTTTCATTTATGTTTAATATGTAATTACGTAACATTAAGATTCAAAACATCTAAACGACTAAAGAAATGCCTAAAACACTTACTACACTTAAATACAAAACTGGGTCTCTACAGTTCAAAGACAATAGAAATGTCTGAAATACTTTCTTTTAAATACAAAACAAAGGATTATTAATTAAAAAAACCATTAAAGAAAATTGTAATGCTCACTCAATGAACTCTCTTCATAATCCAACAGTCTAATAAGACACCAGAAATTTAATTAATTTCAAGGTGCCAGAATTAAAATTCTAAAGTTTCTCCTCTCTCGTCCAATAAGAAAGCTAGAAAAGAAAGAATGAACAGAGCATGCGCAAGTTCTCACAAACGGAGGAGAAAAAAATCGCTTCTTCGCTCTGAGGGTTGCCGGGAAGAGCGATAGCTAAAAGTAAAGGAAAGCAAAGTGTGGTGTAGTTATCACGCGGCAGAAAAAAGCCGCCAAGAACTGGGTTAAAGCTCAGTTTACCCGTTTTTATCTCTTTTGACATGGCTAATCAGGTTCTTAAAATAGTATTATTCATTCTTTTATACCTTCCTATACCTCCTACCTTTATCTTTGCACCTTTGTTAGTAAATATTTTCACTTTTAAAAGTTAAAATAGTTTTTTATATTTTTTTTTTGAGTTAATTTTGAAATACCTTAATCAACCTTTTCTGGCACTCTAGGAACACCTAATTTTAATTCCAAACTTGCAAATGGCAAACAAGAATATTTTAATAAAATTTTGTTTTTTACAATGAAAGCTTGAATAGAGGTGTTTTTAATTTCTAAAAAAATAATTTCTAAATTCTGGTGTCAGTCAATAAGTTCTCATTTTACAAACAGAATTTGCCTGTGCTGGAAAGGGTTAAAAAATTAAAAGCCAGAAGTAACTGACCCAATAACTTTCCTTTATATATACATTAATTGAGTTAAGAAAAATAATATTTCAATTAAGTTCTGGAAATGAAAAACATTTTAAGCTCAATTCTAGTTTTCATTCCTTCATAAAACATCCATTTATTCTGGTTTTAGACTTAGTTCCTCAGTTAGACTTTTTTTTTTTCTGAAAATTAGTAATACAAATAATAACAATAAAGTAAAATAAAACAAATAAAGAGCAATAAAAAATCAGTAAAAACATTTTATTTTCTAAAACAACATATGAAAGCTTTTGGTAAAATGTACAATTTGCATAAACTAAATAAATGATGGTCATGATAGAAAAAAAATGAATTCCAGCCAGTGCCAGAAGTGAACCTCCCATAGGAGGTAATGAACTAAACAAATACAAACATACACACAATTGAGTGAGCAATATGAATCACAGCTTAAGCTGCCAAAAACAATGACAGTTTGAATGCAAAATTCAAATCAGTCCATAATGAGAAAATGCAAATTATTAACAAATAAGAAAAGGCTCTCTTCAAGTCATCTGATTTACAGTGGTATTCAGTGAAAGCATAAATAGCAATTAAATGCATGACATGGAAAATTTAATGTAAGAAAAGCAAAAATAACTAGATACTACAATATTAAGGTGTCTAAGAATTTTATAAACCAGCCACCAACATCATCATAGGCACAGACAAAGAGAACACATTCTGAGATTTAATATTATTAAATTAATTATTTTTCAAATCATTCTTAATAAATAAATAAAATTTATTTTTACTATGTAATTTAAAATAAAAAATAAATAAGAGAAAAAAAAGGGTTTTTTCTTTTTTTTTTTTCAGGCAATGGTTTGCTCCACTTTAGATAAAGCTACTTTATCTTCATATGTTGTATTGAAGGTGTTCTTTTTATGTTACATTTATTCTAGTTATTTATGCTTTTTTCAAATTAATTTTTATACATCTTGTATGCAAAAGAATATTTTGAATTTAATTTAGTGAATGTTTTAACAGAAACCAACTGAATACATTACATTAAATATATATGTTTATTTTCAGAAACACAATACCTCTTTAAAATGATTGATTGTAATAATAACTCCTTAAAAATTGAGAGATGATCAAATTAAGCGACTAGTTATAGGAATAATGACATGGCAGCTCTTTTCATCAAGTAAAGCAATGTGACAATTAACTTAAAAAATGGAAAGCAGTCAGTTTATTGCTTTTAAGATGACCAAATATGCACTGTTTAGCCAAATAAAGAAATATTTTACACACACACAAAAAAAATTTAACTAGTTTATTTTGAGCGTTTTAAAAATCTTAAGTAGTGTTTTCTAAATTTTAGTCACAAACCTCTTTATGCTCCTAAACTGACTGTTTTTTTTTTTTTTTTTTTTTTTTTTTTTTTTTTTTTTTTTTTTTAAATGACATTTGGCAGCAAAAAACTTCTTTTAACAATATCAGTGCTTTGACTTTAAATCAACAAAAGTCAAAGAAAAACATTATAAGAACAAATAACCTTAAAAAAAGTTAATTGAATAAAAATGTTTGGTACCAAAAACCTTTAATAATAAATTTAGATGGTTGTATTTATTTTTTAATTATTGTCAATGAAAATATTGAAATAATAAATAAAATGAAAAATATCTTGAAATGTACAACATAGAGAAATCATATAGTATCTTACATAAAAAATAATATATATATACAGTAGTCATATATGCACAAAAGAAAAAAAATAAAGTATTTTTCCTCCAAAGACCTTAAGAATGGATCTTCAGGAAATAGATATTAAGATATTTTCAAAAATAGATTATATACAGCTGCCGTTTTTTCTCCTCTTAATATAATATATATTCTGTTTTCAAGTAGTTAAATGATGAATTTAGAATCCGATCAATATACCATTAAAAAAAGGTCTTTCATGATGTTATTGGATAAGTGTTTAGTTATGAAAATAGAAAACTGAAATATTTTAAGAATTAGCATACCTTTTAAAATAAAATATTGAAATACAAAATATTTATTCTATTATTCACTCCGAAAATTAATTTATGTGACTGTTTTCTAGACACAAAATTAAGATAAGTATACAAAATGTGGTAAAAGTCCTGGTAAATAAATATCAGTAGTAACAGTAACTTTTCACAGAAGTATAAATTTATATCTGTAGTGTGATAGAAATAATCTTAAGTATAAACTTTAAACAGCATTGTGATATATATATATATAAAGAGAGAAGGGATAAAGAAAAAGAACCCCAATAATACTGTTATTTACCATTTTGAAATTGGACAACAATTAAAAGAAAAAATAAGGAATAAGGAGCCTATTAAATAAGTATTTTAACATAAAATATAAAAATAACTGAAACAAATGACAGATTCATTAATACAGTTCATAAAAAGATAACCACTTTTTAGATGAGAGAGCTATTTAAATGTGAGTCATATTGCTGTTTACTTGGAAAATTAAATTATTAACAAATAATGTTTATGTTATAACAAACAGCTACAAAAAAGTTTTTACAAAATATTAATTAGGTTTGTCACTGATTTATAAAATTTTCATGTTGGATTTAACCACATTTGCTGTTATATAAAAAATTAAAAAAGTATAAAAAAGGAAGTGTCCACATTCACTTCATTAAGTATGAAGAATTACTATATGAGATAGATATAAATTTCAAAACTACATTCAAGACTATTAATGGAGAAATGTCTGAAGAACAATCTTTCATTCACAAGGAATTTCTAACCTGGGTTTCTTTCTAAGGATAACAACATTAATAATCCAGAGAATAACATGTAAAGTTCTAACATTAGGTTCACAAACAGTAAGCTTTCAACACATCCAAATGCATCACACTATTCACGAAATTTCACGACACAGTATCTATCTTGCCTGGTATTAGGCAAAAAGACTCCAATCATAAAATTTCCAAAAACTGTAGTAATTTTGAAAATTACATTAATGAGAAATCATTTAATAAATAAATTTAGAAACCATGACAGTAAGTTAAAAATTTATTTATTTATTTTTAGGATTTAATTCTTTGGTGATGTACCAGCTTAAAAGGAATTTTATTTTTTTGTTCCCAATTTAAATTTAATAGGACCCAACAGTACCATTTGTTTTTAAATATGTGAGATCTGACATATAGCCTCACTATAAACATTTAATTGAATACTTTGATTCTATGTTAAGAGCCCAGATTTATTAGCTAACTCCAATGACATGTTAAACTACAGGAAACATTCTTAACAAATTTCTCATTTGATTTTCAATGTTTTTAAAGTATTCTTTTTTGCAAATTATATTTGATATCAAAAAACGGCAAGATTATTTTGCAATTTCTTGATTTCTGTCATTTCCTAATGGTGATTCTCCCCAGTTCTGAAAGTGAACTCAAAATTAAAGTGCAATAATAATAATAAATACAAAGTCTCCTGTAAGAATTTTTACCCCAAATGAGCTATACAAAAGGAATCTTTTAAAAATGTTGAAATGCAAATTAGAAATTTCCAGAGAACATTTGCAAGTTTAACATTAGCAATGTGAATGCCATCATATGCTGACAAGACATAGGCTCTTAAGGAGAAGAAAACATATATTAATAAGAATTTTATGTTTTAGGTTATAAGTAATATTCGGAAGATTCTGTGACGACGTGCTTTGAAATAAGTAAGATTTGGCAATATTATAGTCATATTGTAAGCATTCAATCTAATTATTTGTTCATAAAGTTAAGGAACAGAAACTGTGACAGACAGTGTGACTTTTTTTTTTTTTTTTTTTAATCTTAATTTTTGGCATTGTTAACTTTTGAAAGGTTTTTATGTTAGCATGTCTTGTTCCATATAAAGCTAAATAAATTTTATCTATTCAATGTTCCTGCTTCATAATCGAGAAACAGAAAACACATTTCAACATATATTTCTCATTGATGGCTCTTGGCAGGTTTTTTGAAATAAATTTGGCATTACAGTCTGATAGACCTTCCTTATAGATTTCAACAGGAATTTGTAACAGCATTTTTGAAACAATTAAATAATTAAGAATGCTCAATGTAATATATTAATTCTACAATTAGGGTATCAAAATTGCATATTTCAACAGGAATTTTGTTTCTACAAATTAATTTTTGCAAATTGATGAGACAAAAGATTTTTTGAAAGGTATCAGGCCTAACGTATAGCCTATTAAGAACATTCGATACTTTAATTTACAGTAAAAGAATGTAAGACACAAATTTTGAAAGAAATTTTATCACTTAACATTAGCAACTATTGGGGGAATTTGTGACTGCATAAGTTTTAAAGCGGCCAATTAAAAAGTTTAGTGTAATAAATAAATCTATATTTGAGAAATAAACATAATAGATTAAAATTTTTTCTACTTTTTTTAATTAATTTTTTTATGTTAAATATCAAATTAACTTTCAACACTCTTAATTTTTGAGGTTTGCTCTCTAAGTTTGTGGTAACATATGATTTAAATGAATGAAGTGGGCCTATCAAAATGATTACGGGAACATCAATCATATCATAATAAATATAAAAGATCAAAATAAGTTACTATTGAAAATAGGCATATTCTAATTTAGTATTGTTTAAGATTTGCGAAAACAAATTATTTATACATAGATAAAATTCCTTGTCATGGTTACCAGTAAAAGACATACAATAGAAAAACGAATAATAATAAGAGATGATTAGTATAACTGACTGAAAATAAATTCAATTTAACAAAAAAACTTTTAATTTTCCAAAAAGAATATTTTATGTAAGTAACTTGGAAAAGTTATAAGTATCTAACATATTATTATGAAAAAAAAAAAAAAAAAAAAAAAAAAAAAATACAGATGTTTAGTTTACAAGCATCTAACTTATTAGGATTTTATTAATAAGAAGTAAACAAATTCTTGTAGAAAAAATTGCAAAATGCTCAGATTTTAATTTTTTTTTCAACAATATCTATATTAACAATTACAAGTTCAACAGGGCTGGAAGGTCAGGTTGGCGATTGGTAGTTGTCAGCAAGCAGCATACACTGGCAGGTAAAATTAACACTAATTTCATGGTACTTTAAATACTTTTAATAATTTAACAGATATTTACAAAGAAAAACAAATTTACATTTTCAATGGAAGATCCAATTTAGTTATATTTGGCAGTTCAGCTAACAACAAAATTCTGAAACTAAGTTTCGATACATTACTTACTTAAACATATCAACAAGATCCTAATCGATATTGTTTATATATTTATTTATTAAATAATCTAATTAGATTTTATCAATAAAGTTTTGCATATCCAGCACATCTTTCTTCTTTTTCTACATAAATTTGATCTAAAACACTAAACGAGAAATTTTGTAGTTAGCAATCTAATTTTTTATATGATTTTATTGTGCAAATATACTGTTCTAGCAATTTTTTGCAATTAACAAATTGAATATCATATAATAAAACAATTCGACATTACTTTTACATTCACTTATATATTAAAACTTAACATTAATCTGGGTGAATCTATGTAAGTATTAAAATGTGAAGCAAATTTGTAATCAGATCTTATATAAATGCATTCTAAAACAGATGTTCATAATAGAATAAGACCTACAAAATTGTAAAAGATAAAAATTGTCTCAAAAGATGTCTCATTATAAATTTTTATAAAAGCTTGTTTGCATTTGATATATATTTAAGGTACATGATGGTAAAAAGCATCTAGTTTTCAGAAAATTGACAGCAGTGCAGTAGTTAAAAAAATAATTAAAAATGTATGATATAAAATCTGGTGTAAGGTTTCCATTTTAAAAATCAATAAAAAAATAAACTGAAATTTATATAAATTAAAAACAATATCATTACAGAGTCTTCGCTTTCAAATAAATCATTTTAAAACATCTCACATACCTAATTTTGAATATTATTCCACAACATAAATCATAAATAACTGTCACAATAAACAAAATTTTTTTATAAATTGAAGTAAAAATTAACCATTTGCATCATTGTATTGTACATATGGAACATACATTTTATCATTGCAAAATTAGATTTTCTAAGCTATTTTATTCATCATTACATTTCTACAGAGTTCAGAAATAGATAGAGAGGCAAATGGACACCATGTATGAAAATAATTTGTCATAAACTTTATATTTCTAAATATATATTAAATTTTGGTCAGTGTTAAGTCAATAAATCAAATAAATAAATAAATAAAATTTATTTTCTTTTATTAATCTTAATTTTTTAATTTATTGAGTGCATTTTGTATAATTATTACTTAAACAGAAAATATGTTACAAAGTCTTAAACTATTATAATTATTTGAGATTATTATCATTGATATTTTTATCTACAGGATGCAGCAGAAACTAGATTTTTTTTATATATATATATAAAAAAAACAAGAACATTAAAATGGCAGGAATTAATGGCAAGAGAAAAATCATTCTGTTTAGAATCACTGCAAATAACATAGCAGCACTGAAACAGAAATGATAATCCAAAATTTTAGTGAGAAGAATGAAAAAAAATCTTATGCACATACAGTAAAGTCCTGTCCTGATTATTTGAAACATAGTAGTTTGAGTGCTAAGACATATTCAAGATTACTCTCCAAAAACTCAAGTTACCTTATAATCTTTTTTTGGAAAATTCTGTTTAAACATTCAACTTCTTCAGTTTTTTTAGTATTTGTCAGATGCTATTCCACTGAGGAAAATGAGGAGAAATCATGAATATACAACTATTGCTCATTTCAGTCTTTTTTTTCTTTTAAATATGTGAAACAGCTGGAAGACACCTTACAAACTACTTACATTCAAAGAGGATAATAATAATTTTAAAAAGTTTAGAATACAAAAAACAATCATAATTTGTGAAAGGTAATAGAAATATACATGGAAAAACAAAATCTCAAGTTAATATGAAGTCCAGTTTTAAATTATAATGAAAAAGTTTTGTGGAGCATTAATTGTTTAATCACACATGTATACATATTTGATATTATAAATAAAAGTGTAGTTAAATAATTCAACAGATATTTCTGTTTTAATTGAGATTTTTGATGATAGGAAGTGACTTAGTTCACACTAGGTAAGATAAACAGGATAATTCAGACATTTAGTAATTAAAAAATAAAATGTACTCAGCAAATTTATAAACTCACTTCTTGTTGGATATCAGGCATCAAATGTACAATATTCATGACTGTAAAAATTGAAAAAAAAAAAAAAAAATTGCAACATTTTGATATTACTATTAAAGCTCGTATAGGATAAGGTTAGCTCAGATTTTTTATATTTTGATTTTGCAGTACAAATCTGCAATATTCTTTTTTAAGGCAAAATCAAATAAACAAAGAGTAAACAAAGAACAGTATGAGTTTTTAAATACAGTTAAGTGAACAGATCTATCTTTATGGTACACATTTGGAAGAAATAATAACATAACACAATAAATGCAGGAATTGAAGAGAATCTTGACTTTACATAAGATCACAGCTTGAAAAAAATGGAAGCACTGCCACCTAATCACGTTGTCATGGTACTCAGTATATTTTTTTCTTCTTCTGATAAGCCTCCTTTCAATGTTCTCCGTACTGAAAAAAATTTACTGTATTCAGAAAGAAACTTCAATGATGAAATCATGCAATTCATCTTTAATTATAAATTATTTAAAAAGTCAGCAATAGGAATGCCTTGTGCACAATCTTGGGGAAAAAATACACACATCTCACTATTTGTGCAGTAAATCATCATACATTAACTATACCCATACGAATTAACAATGTAATGAATATTATTAAATCGTAGGAATAAATTAACTTTAAGAGCCATCTAAATATTAAAATTTGATTTAGCAGTTTTAATAGCAACTTACAATTCTGACAAAATAATTTTACTCTATTTTTAAACCTATATTCAAGCATCAAAATTTCAAGTAATTCAAAATATACGTTTTGAAGTTAAAATTAATCAAAGTTTTTGCTCTTTAATTTTAAACTGCTTTTATATATTTTTATTCATATTTCCAAAATAATCTCACCATCTTAAGGCTCCTGTCCTCGCTCGAGGAAATGCTCGTGAGCTAATGCTATTCCTATGGGGAAGCATTTTTCTAATAACTCTTTCACATTTTGACATTTTTGAATCATTTTTTTTTGCATTGGATAGCTGAGGTGCATGCCGACAGTGCACTTTTTTTACTTTTTCGATTTTAGTTGCAGATATTTTTTACAAAGTTAGTTTCACTTTCAAAACCGGTTTCGAAACTGAAAGTGCTTTTTAAAAAATATATCTGCAATTGAAATCGAAAAAATAAAAAAGGTGCGCTGTCGGCATGCACCTCAGCTATCTAATGCAAAAAAAAAAAAAAAAAAAAAAAAAAAAAAAAAAAAAATTCAAAATTTTCAAAATACAAAAGAGTTATTAGAAAAATGCTTCCCCATAGGAATTGAATTAGCTTGTGAGCGTTTCCTCGAGTGAGGACAGGGGCCTTAATGTTCAGCATAAAATTTAAAAACACAAAGATAAATATTTTATGCTTATAATTTTCATAATTTTTATGATATGAAACATAAAATCAATATTTAAAAAATATATAAAATACTGTAAAACCTTTGAATAACAGGCATCTAAGCACCACAAAATTCATCTGCTATTTGAGGCTGCCAGATATTCAGAGATAAAAATGCAAAAATATGAGGGTCTTGGGATTAAAAAGAGTTCCTAAAATACAGATGCAGTGATGCCACTGGACATGAAAAATCCTGGGTCCTGGGGATCCAGCACTTCTAAAATTCTGGGTCCCTTTTTTACAAAAGTGGGTCTCAACTAATAATAAGTCATATTTTTAGACGCAAAAATTGAACTTGTTCATTTACAAAAGAAAAATTAAATGCAATAATTATTGTTTTAATAATGTATAAATAATTAAAGCCAATATAATTTTTTTAATCTATTAAGAGAAATTTTCTTTACTTTTTTAAAAAATAAATGTGCAAGATACAAATTAAATTATAAAATAATGCTTATTTTAGTGTAGAAGATAACAAGTATCATTTATTGTTCGCATTTCTTTTAAAAAGGTGCAAAATACTGATTTATTGAAGAAGACATTTTTCCTGAAAAAAGAATACTTTTGCTGTGCAAAGGGTTACTTTTTGTTTAATGAATGGATGTTTTCAGAAATTACATTCACTCAGAAAGATTTGGAACAATCAAAAACAGATTGTGAAGCAGAAAATCTGTTTTTGGAGCAGCAAATAATAATAATAATAATAATAAAAATTTGGAAGCAGGAAGGTTAGTTTTTGAAACAGAAAAATTCTATCCTGGCATTAACTTTTTTTTGGTGCCACTTTGACGAAAATTGCGTTTTATAGAGACTTTTTAACGAAATTTGCCGTTTTTTCGCGATCTTTTAACGAAATCTGACGTTTTCTTTTGTGATCTTTTGACGAAATGTGCCGGTTTTTTGCGATCTTTGGACGAAATGTGCCAGTTTTCGGGAAACTTTTGACAAAATTTGCAATTTAATTGCGATTTTTTGACGAAATTTGTCGTTTTTCACGATTTTTTGATGAAATATGCCTTCTTAAGGGATATTGTAACAAAATGAGCCATTTTTTCCGAATATTTTCACGAAATTTGCCGGTAATTATTTGTTATTTCGCGATTTTTTGACGAAATGTGCCTTTTTTCGCGATCTTTTGACGACGATTTTTTGATGAATATTGCCGTTTTTTCGCGAATTTTGACGAAATTTTTCGTTTTTTCGCGATTTTTTGAGAAAATTGCCTTTTTTTCAGAATTTTGTAAACAATTTGCCATTTTTTGCGAATTTTTGACGGAAGTAGTCGGAAATTATGCGTTATTTCGCGATTTTTTTAAACAAAATTTGCGTTTTTTGCGATCTTTGACGAAAAATACGCGTCCCGCGGGACGCGTAAGCTCCATTTTTTCGCGTCCCGTCGCCGATTTTTTGCGTATTTTACGCGCTATAGCGCGTTCGCGGCATCCCTGCAGATGCTTGTTATTTGGTAGAATACATTAATTATGGAGGCTTTATTACATAAATATTTTAACAGAATTCATTATCTAGAGATTTGTAATAGGCATAAGCAAAATTTCAAGTAATTTTAACAATTAGTTTTTGAGTTATGCTTAAAAAACATTGGAATTTTATTTTGAGAGACAATATAGTCATTGGATCATTCCATGCCAAATCACACCAAAAAAATTCAAAATGTAACCACTAATCTCCAATTTGTCAGAAATTTTCTGAAAACACCTTATTAATAAAGGTAGAAAAGCATAAAAAAATTTAAATTGAAGTAATTTATACACTTAAAAAAAGACCTTGAACAGTGTCATGCAAAAAAGAGGAGGGGACCAAAGGAGGTGGTCACCCTGAGTACAGAAATTTAGAGAGCTCCAAATTTATACTGCAAACGTAATATTTTGGCCTGCCTGTCATAGAAATTGAATTTGCATGCCCCTGACCTTGAATGCAAGTGTACAGCAAAAAAATATGTTGCTTTATAGTGAAAGTTATGAGTATACTTTTGAACGGCAGAATTTTATTTCTTTCTTTTAGGCAGCTACTTAAGATAGGAGGCTCAAAATTTTGTCACTTATAGTTCTTTTCATGAGAAATTCAGATAAAAAAAAATACTGTTTTAATGCTGTACCTTTACTAAATAAGTAAATACTATACTAAATAAACTAAATAGCTTCATTAAAACACATTTCTTAAATTCTTGTTTGCATAGTTATCAAAATTTACTAGTATTTATAAAATAAATAAACAAACAGAAGTCTTGTTTACTCCAATTCTATATTTCCTTGATTACATATTTGGAACAAATTATTTCAAAATTTTTAATTTTCAACATGTAAATACATTGATAGCACACAGACTTAGATTTATTTTCCTTACTATAAAATGATACAAACTTTTAAATTAGATTTTCATTTTGATTATTAGAACAGGGTTTATCTTATTAGAATTATCTACTGAAAAAAATCGCTAATTTCTTAAAAACTAAGCTTAATTATGTCAATTTTTATTCACACTGCTAACAAGATGCAAAGTGAAAAGGTATCCAGGGTAATGTTCAAACCTGGGTCTTTGGTTCAGCACCCCAACGTTCTTTCACCTGAGCCACCTGGAATGACACACCTAGCATGATATCCTTCACTCTTAGATGTTGTTAAGGCTGTAGCACAGCACAAGATGGAATAACTTCATGAACCACAAGTTTGTGCCAAGCCCGAGTCCAAATTAATCCAGCATTGATAACACATATACATATACAATTTTTACAGATGACTTATGTACAAGAAATCTCAATTTAATTATGTTTATTAACATTGCTTGCTAACAAAGCGTAAAAACTTATACATTCATGTTTGTGGCAAGATTGTTGTTAATGAAGTTATTCCCTTTTGTGCTGTAGTTGCAAATAAGAATGAAGGGTACCAGGCAAAGTGTATGATTCCAGGTGGCTCAGATGAAAAAGCATTGGTGCACTGAATCAAAGACCCAAGTTTAAATCATGCCCTGGACACTTTTCCCCTCTGTTGGTTTTTGCCTCGTTAGGAATGTGAGAAAAAAATTCAGGTAATTAAATTTAGATTTCTCAGGCCTAAGCCATTGTCAAAAAGTTTTATATTCATAAAAAATGTTAAGAAATGTAATAATGGCACCAATTATTTAAAAGAATACTCAATTGGTCTATTTGGCATTTTTTAAAAACTAATGTATTCTTCTGAAAAGCATTAATAAAATTCATTCTGAATTTAAACCTTACAGTAATGAACTTCACTTTTGAGACTACTTGCAGAATTAGTTCAATTTTAAACACTAAATATCTCTGGAATTAATTATTCCTAACTTAAACTTCCTGAAAGCTTGTACTCTGACTGATTGAAGGGATTCCTTAAGCAAGTCTTCAGACAGTTGATACAAATGTTCTCACTATCTTTTCTTTCCCTTATGCTCATGTGTACATGTCAGACAATTATCATAATTACAATCATTTTTTATATTTATTTTTTCTGTGTTTTAGAAAGAATTTAACTTTAAATTTTAGCTTTCAATGTGCCACGGAACAAATGTAAAAAACAGATAAAAAGCAGAAAAAAATTGCAAGTAAATACAACATCCTACGATTTAGAGGATATTAATCTGCAGCAAACTTAATATGTTACCAAAGTTTTGTCAATCATAAAAGAATACTGTTTCTTTTCTTTTCATAAACTTATCAAGTTGAGTGCTTACAAGATTTTCGATCACCATATCTTGCTTTCTTTCTTATTCTTGGTTCATTTCTGGCTGGTTGTGTTGTAGCAGTTTTCACTAAAGTTTCTAAAATTTCATCATCAGCATCTGTCAAATTGTCTTCTTTGCCAGGTGCACTGTGCCTGCCTAAACTACCACCGGGCCCTATATGAAAAAAAATCACCTTTACTCTCAAAAACATTTCATATTCATTAAATATGTCTCTAAAAAAATTTATGAAAAAGATAACTAACTAGCATCAAAGGATAACTCAAAACTTGAATGTTTATTAACTAATGAAAATTTAGTAAATGTATTAAGAGCCTGGAAGAAATATGTTCAAGCTAATGGTAATACTATGAGAGCATTCTTTGTAGAATTCTTTTGCACTCACATTTAATTTCTTTTAAATGATTTTTTTTTGCTCAGAACAAGAGCATTCTTTGTAGATTTCTTTTGCACTTACATTTAATTTCTTTTAAATGATTTTTTTTTTTTTTTTTTTTTTTTGCTTAGAACACCTGAGGTTGATATCTATTGTTCTGCTCTTGTACTTTTCCAGTTTTAGTTGCAGTTTTTTTCATGTGCAGATACTTTAACTTTTGTAACTGTTCTGAAAGTAAAACTATTCTTATATATATATGTATGTTATCAAAATTGAAAAGTACAAGCACAGAACAATAGATATTGTCCTTGGGTATCTGGTGAAATAATAATAATAATAATAATAATAATAATAAAAACTTTAAATTCCAAGCAAGAAATCTGTAAAGATTTCGCTCTTAGGTTTAACATTAGTGTTTGAGTTTCTTCATGTGACCAGTGAAGGCAAAAATCTAGAAATGATAATTGATTCAAAAGACAGTTTTGTTTCAGATGTTAAGACTGTCAGTGTTCCAATAAAAAATCAGTAATAAATAATATTTTAAAAAGGTTTATGCACATGGAACTTTCAGCAAACATTGAAAGTTTTATTTAAAATAAAAAAATCTGCTAAAATCTTTTTTTTTTTTCAAAAATATAATATATTTTTTAACTACAAATTTTAGTCATAACCAAGGCTGGGGGAAATACCATCACTTTACTCGCCACTGGTGAGTGGATTTTTTTGGCAGTGCGAGAGAACTTTTAATCAGTTTTATAAAAGTGCAGGCTTTAAAAAAAGAATTGCCATTTTTTTAATACAGATACTAGTTTGTTGTATCTTGCATGTCTCCAAATTACTATGAAATAAATATGGTAAAAAATTACTTCTACCAGATGCTAAATTTTTCTCTGTTGTACATAATTCTTAATTTTATAGAAAAAAATATGAAAATGCTTTGTAATAATAGTAATTAACTATTTTTGCAGTTGTATGTATTTTTACCTTACAATTTTGATTTTCCCTTACAATCTTGCTGGATGGTAAAATAATTCATTGGCTAGTAAGATTTTTTAAAAATCCCCCACCCCTGGTCATTACACATTTCAATTTTGTTAATGTCATGCTTTAATTTGAAATAAATGTAAGATAATTTTTTTTTTCTTAATTAATATGCTTGTAACAAATTTTAGTTTTAAAATGTTATGTTTTTTACTATGCATAGTTGTCAACCTCTCGATTTTCTTAATATCATTAAATTCTTATACCAGTCCTTATTTAATCGTAAAGGTTGTTTGATTATATAAAACATGTATTTCTGCATAAAAACATTGGTATTAAAAAAATTGCGAGGTTGACAATTATAAGTATGTTTACAGGAATTTATAACTAAAGGATTATAACTTATAGAAAAGGTATTTTTATTGACTGTTAAATAAAGATGCCTTTATCTAATCCATATATACTTCGAGTGAATCAATATTCTTTCTTAATTTATGAGAATTGGACTTAAGTATCCACTGAATTAAGATGAATATAGAATTGATAGATGAAAATTATGTTACATATTTGAAATACAAGGCATTAATGGAACACTGCTTATTTAAGAAGGCTTATTACTTTTTTAAACTTCAGTTTCCATAAAAATGGCATTTTCTTGTAACACTATCATTATTACTTTGAAAGTTTTAGTACTTTGAATATCCCTTTGCTGTAAAACAGTTTTTGAGAATCAATGAGTTCTATCTTGGGTAAATAACACCAAACAAATGACTGTTTTATATATTCTCATTCAAAGAGCAATGCAGATAAACATAAATTTGGCCATTTGGTAAGAAAACAGAGAAGGATATGAAGAATTTCAAAGGAAGGTCAATAAAGGTTACCTCACAACTTTTTTTTTTCTTTTTAATTGACCTCTTATATTTATATATATACCTACATTTAAAAAAACTACACTACACAATTTGAATCAGAATTTAAAAATAAATTAATAAATGCGAGTAAAAATTCAAAACTTTTTTATTACTACATTTTTCAGCAGCCTGCTAAGATTTTTGTCACTCTTTGTTATCATGATATAAAATGTTCATGCTTGATTTAATTATTGGATTAATACATTACTGGTGATTATTAGATAGACAGAAATATTTTTACATAGACTTGTTAGCAGTGCTGCAGTTAGAAAAAAAAAAACATTTATGGGAACTCACCTTTTCATAAAGTAGATGTTGATGCTTTTTCATAAGAGTGGATTTTGGCTAGGCCAAAAGCCAATTTAAAACATTTAGCTAAAAGTCAACTTTTTAAAATTAACAGTTATAATTAATATATTCTAGTTTTTATAGCATTGTATTTGTATAGAGTTCATCTAAAAGCAATATTTAATCAATCTCATAGTAACATTTTCCATTATGAATACGAATTTAATTGAAATAACAGAAATAAACCCATATATTACTTACTGCCACATCTATCCTAGAAGTTATCATAAAGGACAAAAATGAGAGTTGTTTTTTATGCTCTCTAATTTACGGTAAGCTAATCTGCTAATGTTCTTCTTAGTAAAAACCAAAATTTCACATATGGTTCAGGAGAAAATTCTTTTAAAGGAGGTCCTACACACTTTATAAATGCAAGTTAATTGGCTCTTTCCATGAGAAATGAATTTTTCATATTGATCATGATGTTATTCATACAGCTGAATGCTCTTTCACATTCAGACATTGAAATCGGCATAGTTCTCACATTCTGGAGAAGAGCATTTAGTTCTCTTGGCTCATTTCTAGGTTAGGTTCAAAATTAATAGAAATAAAAGGATTTGTGCTCGCATACAATATTTAATTATTTATTTTTACAGTAACAAACCAAATCTTTCTGGGAACAGCATTCCCCCACCCAACTACAGTACTGTTTGTTAGGAAAATAAAAAATACACTGCTTACCAATTTGAGGCCGAACACGTCCTCGAATGCCAGGGACAGTGCCCCATTTCTGAGTTTTGTGCTCTTCACCATTTACATTACCATTACCTAGTAACTGTCTCAATTCATGGTCAGCTTGCTGCTCTTTTGTTCTGAATCTCTCCATCTGAAATAAATACATTTATTTTTAATTAAATATATATATATATACATACTGAAAAGTGAAAATTATTAATGCATGATAAAACTATTTAAAGTGCACTTAAGTTCAAAAAAGCTAGCAATGATATTAATTAAATTCACTGAAATTTTAATGTAAATATAAATGAAAACAGTTTTCTTATTGCCGAAACGTCAGTGAAGGCTTACTTTGGAGACACGAAATTTTTTCGTGTCTGTCTGTCAGTCTGTCTGTTCCGCGATAACTTCCGTAAAAAGCATCCGATTGGCTTGGAATTAAGTGGGTAATTTACTTATTTCAAATGTATTTATTTTATTTTCTTTATTTACTCTTAATGGTTGCTAAGCAACCATTCATCATAATCCTTATTTTTATAATGTTATAAATTTGAATGCGTGTACGGAAATTTAAATGAAGTTAGTGTCAAAACTGATGAATTAATGTGTTTCTATCTTTGTGTATAACATAGCCCAGAAAAGAACATAGGCTATGTTTTATTAATTTTATTCACATATTTTCCTTAATAATTCAAAATTTCCTTCTTTTTCATGCAGAATTAATAGCGATTTTTTAGATAAAATTTAACCAATTTCCTTTATCGTTGCCAAAAAAAGAAAAAAAAAATCAAAATATGGAATAATTTTTCAACAGCAATAAGTTTCAATTGAGCAATTTCCATTCGAAAAATTAAACTTAGAAAAAATAAATATGACGTCAGAATTAAAATAAAAATAAATATAGTACTTTGTTAAATATTAAACACGGAAATTTGTTTCGTTAATAAGAATTTTTCTGACAAAAATGGGGGCATAATTAGAAGTGAAAGAAATAAAAAATAATTATATTTTTAACAATTATTTCACCTGATAAAATTTGACGTCATAATTGAAATAAAACAGGTATTTTATAGTAGTCGTAAAAAATATTAGAAACATGGACAGCAATAACTCATGAATAATGACGCCATTGCCGAAACTTCAGTGAAGGCTTATTTTGGCGACACAAAATTTATTGTTTTCTGCCTGTCAGTCTGTTCTGTTTGTCTGTCCACGATAACTGCCACAAAATGCAATCAAAACTTCTTTTTTTCGGAAACAAAATTGTAAAACCCTAGATTACTGAGTTTGCACTTTCAAAAGTTCCTGATACATCAGATTTAGGTGTGTTGTGGTGGGCAGGTATGTAGAAGTATGAGGATAATGAAAAATGCTTATTAAAACTGTTACTTTTCCTTCTAAATCAAAATGTATAAAGAAACACAAGATATACAATAACCATTAATAAATTGATAGAAAGTTACAAATTTAAGTTTAATGAGACTACGGCGGTTCAGGGGGCAGAGCCCCCCCTGAAGAAATCTACTATGTAATAATAAAATACAAAAATAATAGATCATGAAAATTTCAGAATATCCTAACATAACTAAATCTTTAATTTAAAGTTTTTGATGGCTGAAAACTTCTTATTCTTATTTTATTCTTATAAATAATTATGTAATTTGAAAATTTTAAATTACAGTTTCCAGGAAGTTGAATATTACCCAAAGTGTGTTTAAAAAAAAAAAAAAATGATGTGCAAAGCTGACGTTGAGGCTCCTGATCTGCAGATTTATTAGTAAGTATGTGTATGCATATATTTTATTGACACCTAGTAGGATAAAATATGGTTTGTCCTTGTAAGAACAAAAGCAAAGTTGTTACTAGCTGGGAACTCATGTCCTGCTAAGACGGCTACTTGCAAACAGCTGATGATAACAGAATAAGGGAAAACTATTGATTTTAATAAATACTATGATCCACATTAATTCGTTTTTACTCTGATTAATTGACTGAAGCAGAAATTTATCATGAAAATCAAAGTAATAGTATATTAAAATATGAACATGTATAACTACTTTTTGAAATATAAAATTGTAGGTATGACGATAGAAGAAAGTTTTCGGAATGGCACATCCAACTAATTATTATTATTATTATTAATTCATAATTGCAGTTTCTTTTCTTCTTAACAGTTTAGAACAAAAAAATTTAGCTTTTGGAGCAGAAATCACATATTTTTATATTTTTTGTAGTAAGAAATTAAAATCAGAGCAGATTTCCTATTCCTGACATGCCAAAAAATGAAATTTATTTTGCTTAAATATTTAGTTTTCATATTCATGGTATTTTTAAATTATTGAAATTGCATTGCAGCTAGTTTTTATAAATTAATTTTGAAAGTAATTAATCTTAATTTGTGGAATCGTGTAGATAAAAATATTTAATTTTATAATTCAGAATTTCTGTAATACTATATGGAACTATTCAAGAGCTGTCAAAATTTTACTGTCTTACAAAACTTCAATCTGAAAATTTGAATAAAGTACATTGCAAATATTTTTATTAATTATTAAAACAGTTTAATGATTTTATTACAATGAATGAATTGTAAATTACTCCAAATTAAAATTTATCTTATTTGTAACAAATAATTTAATTATAAAATCTTTTTTTGAACACTTTTAATTCTTTTTTTTTTTTTTTTTAAATAACTAATAAAAAACAGACACATTAATTTTATTGTTAGTCATTTCAATCAGATCAAATTAATTAAGTTCCGTTTCTTTTTTTTCTCCTGGTTTACCCCACATTAGTAAAATTGTTCATTTACTTAAATATTAATTACTAGCAGCCCGCGCCCTAGCTTTGCTTCGGTCTAGAGCAAGTCGCTCAGTCCCGTGCCACTGCTGACACCGCAAATTGTTACTAACACTTCATCCCATTAAATTCAACTACTAAAAACATAACCCTCCTTTTAGGTAGTCGGGTAAAAAGTAGCCTATATGTTAATCTAAGGTGTTAGATACCTTCATACAAAATTTCATAAAAATCGATCCATCCACTCTTGTGTTATAAATGGTGTAAAGAACCAGACTTTGTTTTATGTATATAGATTATAATCAATAGTATTGTCCAAACAAGTGATGTAAGGATTTTTTGAGGTCATTTTTCTACACCTTGAGTTACATTATTGGCATTTTAGCAAGGATCCCCAATTTTTTTTCTTTTAATATAATATAGCCTATATTCACCGGAAATAGCATAGCTTTCCAACGGTGAAAGAATTTTAAAAATCCGCCAAGTAGTTTCAGAGCCTATTCAATTCAAACAAACAATCAATCAAATCTTTCCTCTTTATAATATTAGTATAGATAATCAATAGTATTGGCAGCGCACGCAATGTAAGGATTTTTTAACGTCATTTTTCTACACCTTGGGTTACATTATTGGCATTTTAGCAAGGCTCCCCAATTTTTTTTCTTTTAATATAATATAGCCTATATTCATCGGAAATAGTGTAGCTTTCCAACGGTGAAAGAATATTAAAAATCCATCAAGTAGTTTCAAAGCCTATTCAATTGAAACAAACAAACAATCAAATCTTTTCTCTTTATAATATTAGTATAGATAATCAATAGTATTGGCAGCGACGCAATGTAAAGATTTTTTAACGCCATTTTTCTACACCTTGGGTTACATTATTTTAATTTTAGTAAAAATCCCTATTTTTTTTTTTTTTTTTTTTTTTTAAATATAATATAGCTTGTGTTCACTGGAAATAGTGTAGCTTTCCAATGGGGAAAGAATTTTTAAAATCCGTCAAATAGTTTCAGAGCCTATTCAATTCAAACAAACAATCAATCAAATCTTTCCTCTTTATAATATTAGTATAGATAATCAATAGTATTGGCAGCGCACGCAATGTAAGGATTTTTTAACGTCATTTTTCTACACCTTGGGTTACATTATTTTCATTTTAGTAAGGATCCCTATTTTTTTTAATTTAATATAGCCTATGTTCACCGGAAATAGTGTAGCTTTCCAATGGTGAAAGAATTTTTAAAATCTGACAACTAATTTCGGAGTCTATTCAATTCAAACAAACAAACAATCAAATCTTTCCTCTTTATAATATTAGTTATAGATAATCAATAGTATAGGCAGCGCACGCGATGTAAGGATTTTTTAAGGTAATTTTTTTCTACACCTTGGGTTACATTATTGGCATTTTAGTAAGGATCCCTATTTTTTTTTTCTTTTAATATAATATAGCCTATGTTCACCAGAAATAGTGTAGCTTTCCAACGGTGAAAGAATTTTAAAAATCCATCAAGTAGTTTCGGAGCCTATTCAATTAAAACAAACAAACAATCAAATCTTTCCTCTCTATAATATTAATATAGATAATCAATAGTATTGGCAGCGCACGCGATGTAAAGATTTTTTAACGTCATTTTTCTACACCTTGGGTTACATTATTGGTATTTTAGTAAAAATTCCTATTTTTTTTTTTTTTTTTTTTTTTTTTTAAATATAATATAACCTGTGTTCACCGGAAATAGTGTAGCTTTCCAATGGTGAAAGAATTTTAAAAATCCGTCAAGTAGTTTCGGAACCTATTCAATTGAAACAAACAAACAATCAAATCTTTCCTCTTTATAATATTAGTATAGATAACAGTTATAAGAGATGTCTTTTATTTAACTAACTTTGATATCAATGATTTTAAAATAAGATTTTGGAAAGAAAACTTACATCTGTTATCAACTTTCCCCTTGTTTTGTTGCGTTCTCTATGATTAGCTTTCTTTTCAATTTGTTGCAAGACCCTTTCCCTAGTTGTTCGATATTCCAAAGCAAATTCACTAAGAATTCTGCAGCATTTCTGAATGGGTAGCTCTTCAATAGACTGACTGGAACACCCCAAATATACTAGAAATTTGTGATACCTATAGAATAAAAATTAAACATCCATAATTACTTTTATGCAAATATGCATATGTATTCATTATAGATATTTCAATAAAGCCTTCATTTAAAGATAATTAGCTGTTAACATATAGTTTATTTACCTATTGACCATTCTCCTATGAATAACTTTTAACACAATGATTCTTTCTGCACAGTCAGTTAGGAATTCTGTGGTTCTGAAATGAAAATTAAATAATAATAATAAAAAAAAGTATTTTCTTATTTCTACATTAAAATGCTATAAAATTTTAAACCATTAATTATGTAACTGCACAGTATTTTTAAAATTTGTACATATTATTATTATTATGCAATTAATTTAAAAAAACAAGGACTGTTTAAAAAAATTCTTGCACTTATCTTAAATTTACTTTCACTCTAAAAAACTTGGTATAAAGGTAGTAATTATAAAAATGCTCTCCGTGTATTATTCTTTTAAACATAACTTATGGTTAGTTCACATGAAATCTAACATTTTAAAATTCTAACAGAGAACAATATAAATAAGCCATAAAATTACCATAGGCTTTAATATGTTTGCCTAAATTTTGAAATTTTATTGAAAATATTTGTATGAATAGTTAAAATTAATTTTGATGAGTAATTAATTACTTGTATGTTATAATACAGCTTAAATAAAACCATTCAAGCCGTTTTCAGCTATATTAGATGAAAATTGTCCTCACAGACATATCATAAATGAAAACAATTTCAATAGCTGAATTGCTAAAATTACTTAATTTTAATTTATGTAAATGTAGGTGCTACACAGAAACTTCCAACTAATTCCCCTACTTGTATTTGTTGTGTTCTATAATAAAAATAGTTAAACTTTTTATAATGAGTTGATGATTAGAAAAATGTAGGAGCCCTTGCTCTGTAAAATTACTTAAAGCTAAATGAATAAATAAATCATATATCAATAAAAATTATTGTCAGTGAATGATTATCAAATAAACATCATCACTTACCTCACTTTAAAAGTTATATTACAATCGTGCTTTAGAATGGCTTTTAAATAGTCCCAAGATGCTTTGCACTCACTTTCCATCTTGTTTAGACTTTTAGTGACTTCTCCATAATCAACCTATAACACATTAGCAATAATTAAGTATGCCAACAAAATGTATAACAAGTTCACCATCAGATTGACTATTTCCTATTAATTGTTTATAGGTATAAAATCCATAAATTAAAAATAGACTTTAATAACTTCAAGAAATCAAGGTTAAAACATAATAAAGTCAAACTCGCTTATAACAAGGTAATCAGAAATATTTGTTTGGTACAATGTTAAGTCTATGGGAGCATAACTTGCTTTTAATGAACAAACCCCTGATATAATGAGCATGTGATTTTGTGATTCACAAAATTCCTATTGACTTTCACCTCTCCAGCTCAGTTGATTGTTTCATTATAAAATTTCAAAGTCAACTGAAATTAAGTGATGACTCATAAATATTGAGAACAAGTGATGACGGCCTTTTTCATTGTGTGGATGCATTTCATCACTTGACGAAAAAGTAAAAATTTTAAGGGAATTAGAGCATAGTTTAAAAATTTTTGAAATCTGCAAAAATAGGATTTATCTTCTTCTATTGTTTCAAATTTGTTAAAGAACAAAGAAAAATTAATGGCTGCATATGATCAAAATAAGAATGACTGTAAACGTTTGGAAAAATTTGCTAAAGAGGACTTGAATGAAGCTCTTTTGAAGTGAATGAGGATGCAATATAATGCAGATTTATCTGTAAGCAGCTCAGAAAATTTTGCTGAACAATTTGGCTACTCTGGATTTATATATTCGAAGGGATAGCTTGATCGATTCAAGAAAGTGATGAAACAGACACAGTGGATAAGGCGACATGGATGAGGGAAAAGTGGCCAGTCATCAGAGAAGGATACACAAAAGATAATATTTATAATGCCAATGAAACAGAGATTTTCTACAATGTAATCCCACAATAGACTTTTAATTTAAGGGTAAAAAGGGCGTCGGAGGCAAACTCTCCAAAAATTGATTGGCAGCTTTAGTGTGCTCCAGTGATGCCGCTGGACTTGAAAAATCCTGGGTCCCTTTTTCACAAAAGCGGGTCCCCACTAATAATAAGTGTTTATTTTTAGACGCAAAAATTAAATGCAGTAATTATTGTTTTAATAATAATGTATAAATAATTAAAGGAAATATTACTTTTTAACTATTAAGAAAATTTTTCTTTACTTTTTAAAAAAAAAAATAAATGTGCAAGATACAAATTAAATTATAAAATAATGCTTATTTGAGTGTAGAAAATAACAAGTATCACTATTGTTCACATTTCTTTTTAAAAAAGGGTAAAACTGGTTTATTGAAAAAGACATTCTTCTTGAAAAAAGAATACTTTTAAAAATAATCAAAACAATCAAAAACAGATTGTGAAGAAAGAAAATCTGTTTTTGGAGCAGCAAAAATGAAAAAAAAAAAAAAAAAAACTATTTGGAAGCAAGAAAGTTAGTATTTAGAACAGAAAAATCCTATCCTGTCATTAACTTTTTTTCCATGCCTCTTTGACGAAAACTGCGTTTTTCAGCGATTTTTTGACGAAATTGTCTTTTTTTCACGATCTTTTGACGAATTTTGCCGTTTTTTCGCGATCTTTTAACGAAATGTGCCGGGTTTTCGCGATTTTTTTGACAAAATTAGTCGTTTTATCGCGATTTTTGGATGAAATTCGTCGTTTCTTCGCGATTTTTTCAGAAAATCTGCCTTTTTTTCGGGATTTTGTTAAAAAATTAGCCATTTTTTTCGTGAATCTTTTGACGAAATTTACCGGAAATTATTCGCTATTTCGCGATTTTTTAACGAAATTTGCCTTTTTACGATTTTTTTGACGAAATGTGTCATTTTTTCGCGATCTTTTGACGAAATGTGCCGGTTTTTCCGATCTTTTGACGAAATGTGCCGTTTTATCATGATTTTTTTGATGAAAATTGCCGTTTTTCGAGAATTTTTAGGCAAAATTTGCCTTTTTTTGCGATTTTTTGAGGAAATCTGCATTTTTTTCGGGATTTTGTTTCAAAATTAGCCATTTTTTTCATAAATCTTTTGACGAAATTTGCGGAAATTATTCGTTATTTCGTGATTTTTTAAGGAAATGTGTGTTTTTTGCGAATTCTTGACGAAAGTTACGCGTCCCTCGGGACGCGTAAGCTTCATTTTTTTGCGTATTTTACGCGCTATAGCGCGTCCATGGCATCCCTGGTTCTCTAATATGAATGGCACTGACCAAAAAAAAAAAGCGTTGACTATTAGCAAGTCCAAAAACCCTAGATGTTTTAAGCATGTAAAAATGCTTCTGGTTGATTATGACCACAGCAAGGATGACTGCAGACATTTTCACAAAATTTATTTCAAAATGGGAGTGATAACTAAAGAAAGAAAAGCATAAAATTTTCATTTTAACTGATAATTGTTCCGCGAATTTTACAAACATCAGGATTGACCACCAAATTCTATGTGTGGTATCCAGCCTATGGACCAAAGGGATATCAGAAGTTTTAAATCAAAATTTCGTAAGCACTTGAATTTGATGCTTCTCAATAGAAGAGAAAAACTAGAAACAATCTCAAATGCTAATGTATACATATTGGAAACGATATATGTTTAATGAAGAATGCATGGAAGAACATTGCATCAACATGCATTACCAGTTGTTTCTGAAAGACTGGATTGGACATTTCTCAACAGGGACAAATTTCTGATGGAGAAGTAGACAACTTGAAAATTTTGGAAATAAATAGAGAAGCATTTGAAAATTATGTATCTGTTATCGCCAATGTTATTACTTCTGAGATATTTACTCTGGGGGATATTGTAGCTGAAACTTAATATAAAGAAGAGGGAAGAAAATGATGCTGATAACGATGAATATGAAGAATTTCAAATTGAACAGCTCCCAACATACTCAACGTCTTTTGAGTGCAAAAAACTTTAAACTTTTTTTTTTTTTACCTAGGAATGCATATGACGATGTTTTTTGGACCATGAGTCTTCTCCAAAGAACAAAACAGAAGACAGAAACAATAAGACAATTCAAAGCAAATTAACCAACTTCTTTTATATTGTGCAGAAATAAAAAATAAAGTATGTATTAGAAAGTAAGTATGCATGAAATTTTATTAATTTTTACAAACCCAATTTTTACGAGCACCTGGTTATAATGAGCAAATATCATGGTCGCTTTGCATTCCCTATAAGTGAGTTTGACTGTAAACTATCAGACATGACAATTATTTTATTTATATAAGCTATATTTTATGCAGTTAAAAGAAAAGTGATAATGCTACATTATTGTATCAAAATATTTCTGAGACTTTGAATCTTTTTAATGAGGTGACATATTTTTTATCACTACAACTCATGTCACAATTATTAGTGACAACTTTGCACTCCCTATAAGTGAGTTTGACTGTAAATTATCAGACATGACAATTATTTTATTTATATAAGTTATATTTTATGCAGTTAAAAGAAGAGTGATAATGCTACATTATTGTATCAAAATTTTTCTGAGACTTTGAATCTTTTTAATGAGGTGAAATATTTTTTTTAGCACTACAACTCATGTCACAATTATTAGTGAAAATTGATATAAAGCATACTAAAAACAATAGTACTCATAACATACTCAGTAAAACTTAATTTCAAATTGAAAATTATGTGAAACAAAGAAATTTAATAAACTATATTGTTTTATCTACAAAAATGGAAAAATTTAACTACCATCAGTACAAAAAGTCACTAAAATTTAAGAAAGAATTAATGTCTCAAAAACAAGGTCAAATTTTTAAATTTTAAGACCACTTTTGACATATTTAGATACATGTGGCATCAAACTGGCATTAAGGGTGTATTTTGACTCAAACTGCTTATTTTCCAATTTATTTTTGCTCTCATATGCATCAAACTGGCAAATTGCCTTATTTAGAAAGTACACAAGGTGCTGTGATTGTCAAATCTTTGATAAATGCAGAAAATATTGCAAAAAAATGCAATCAAAAACGGCATTTTAAACCGATTTTTCCTAAACGGAAGATCTGTGAACGAAAAAATGGGTCATATTGAGAAGATACTTATTTATAAATCAAATTCCAATGAATTGAGTCTAAAATGACTCCACACGGCACCTTATACATCAGTTTAAAAATACTCTCAGCAAGTTTCATGTTTCTACCTTTAAAAATGTGTCTGAAATTGTATCAAAAAATTTCGAGCTGTTGAAGGTGGAAAAGCGTTTTTTTTTAATACACCCTTAATTTACTTTCTCAACATTCCATATTCTAGGAGGAACAGCTATGAAATATAATTGGACAGTCATTTTTTTAATATAACTGATGAAGTTTTAGTTTTCTTATGCAAATTAGTCAGAAGCAAATGTTGAACTATTTATATATTTTAAGTGCAAATGAGTTATTTCATAACAGAGCTTGATTGTGATGCAGATAGAGAAATATGCTAGAAAATAATTTTAAAAGCCATAATAAATCAGTCAATTATTAAGAAACAGTTTTCAAACAAATTGCATTTAAAAATAGATTTTCTCCCCAATATGGTGGAGCAAAAATTGAAAATGTACAATGTTTAGAAATTAAATTGCTGTAGCAAAAATTTCATTGTAATATGTTGTTATTTGCAAAATGATGTCAGTGTTATGCACAGACAAGTCTGTTCTTTATAATATAGATAGATAGCTGCATGGTACAAAAATGCTACAAAGTATTTTAAAAGCTCAAAGTATAGAATCCTTTCTTCTTTCTCCCCAGCAATAATAAATATGTTTACAGCCGCTTAAAATTTATTTTGTAATAGTTTAGGGGTTTTTAAGAATTATTTTGTTTATTTAAGATGTTCAAAGTACTCTTTGGAATTTTTTTTTTCATTTATATGAAATTGTAAGGGAAGCTTGCTCTTTATAAGTGTCAAAAGGCTATTGGGTCAAATAATGGCATTATCAACCTGCTATCAAGACACATTACTGAATACAGGAGAAACATCTCAATCATTGCTCATAGGAAATGCTGAGAGTGAAATGGTTAAAGCATTTCTGGTACATTCACTTAAAACATATTTCATATGGCATTAGAATTTTATTAAAAGCCTACTTATTCATAATTATTCAGTGAATAATTGAAAAAATGAACTATTTATAAATGTATGATTACAATGTCATTAAAATTAAAATGTTTAAAAATATTCAATATTTATCAGCATTAAATCTAGTCGTTGAATTCCAGTGTATTACCCATCATAGATATGCATAATATAAAATATGAAAATAAAACATATGTAAACTATTTATAAAATGCATAGCAATTCCAAAATAAAATGTAAATGTATATTTAAATATTTTTAATACATAGTAATGCTCTATTACTGAATTACAGGTACTACTTGATTACCCCATCAAACAATTTCATCAAATTACATAAATTGACAAACTGCTCATTTATTATATTAAAAATAAATTGATGATGTAACAAACAGGTGTAATGTGTTTTTAATGTCAAGTGAATGTGATATTTACGATAAACTATTATTGACATTTAATCTTATGGTTTGGCAATTTTTTTTTGGATCGACAAGACAGTAGTACTGAATTGTGTAAAATAACATTCTTATAATGCCGAAAATGATGATCATATTAACTAACAGGTTACTATGTCGGATTAAGTGACTCATTTCCAATTAAAATATATCTTTGAATTGAAATTTGAATGAAATATAGGGTTATGAAAAGTCAAAGAATCTGAAAAAATATGATTATGAATATCTCAGCAACTAATTATTGAATTGACTTCATTATTCATGCAAAATTTAAAGGGTTTTTTATTGTCTTTTATATTCAACCCTAAAAATAAACAATTTTGAAAATATTTACACATATTTTATTAGAATAAATATTTTGAGAGTCCAAAAAGAAAAAGTTCTGGATAAACGAGGTGACTGATATTTAATAGGCTTCTTTTTCATTGTTACATACTAAGTACATACCAAATTTCAAGTCTCTATCTCAATTTGTACAGGAGATAGAGCATTTAGAGAACACATATCATAGACAGATGGATGACAATTTTTTTTTTCCTTTAAAACTACTTTTTTCAAAATCTCTAGAATCTAAAACATGTAAATCCATCCATTTTCTTTTTTTAACGGTTAGAAGATTTACCCTATATTACGTATGATGCGTAAGTAAAATTAATTACAGGCAAGATAAACTTACTCTTGAAACTCTAGTGACTGCACCAATTTCTGAATAAAGATCACTTGATTTTGGAAATTTTTCCATAACAATATGGCACAAGTGATGCAGAAGGGAATGCTTTTGCACTGTATCCTTCACTTCAGGAACTTTGGATAGGTATTCAATGTGGAAACCTTTGCTCTGAAAATTAGAAATCAAATTATTTTAATTTCAAAACAAACAATATTATTGAAAGAAAAGAATATATTTAAACAATCAAATGTAATAACGTTTAAATATTTAATCTAAGAAAAAATAGGAGAAAGAAACTTTAATAAGTAAAATAAATTAAGTTAAATATTTTATTCGACAAAATGCAATCTGTACTGGTTATAAAAAAATCATGTTATACAATAAAACTTACTAAGATGGAACTGCAAGAGGTTAATAAATATTTCATTTTAGAATTTTTTTTTTTTTTTATTTTAGCATGAATACTGTCGACTGTAATATTTCACCTTTCATTAAGACCATTAAAATTTCTGCTTGAGATAGAATTTAATTACTGACGAATTCCATTTTCATTGATTTTTCTGTAATAGGTATGAGTTCAGAAAATTAAGTGTGGTAAATTGATATGATCTGCCAGATAGATGTTCTCCAATAGATATGCTTTTGAAAGCACATCTCACAAATTTTGGTGTAGAAATAATGAGATTTAAGAGAACTAATTTAAATCAGTTTGAAAATAAAAAAAATCCCATAAAATTTCAATTTGAAAAAAAAAAAAATTAATAACACAGCTTTTTTCAACAAAATATCAATATTTTAGAACAAAAATTCTACAGACTTCAGAAACATATTTAAAAATCATAAAAATGATAAGAACCATTTCCCATGATAAGAACTATTTTATTTTTAATGTTAAATAACCTGGTGAGGGAAAAAAAATTGAGAAAAAAACATTCTTTACAAGCCTTTTCGAAAGATTTTCATGTAAATATACAAATTCCTTCAATGTTGATTTTAAGAGTATTAAGGTTATTATCACAGGTTTTATGCTAGTTTTTCATTAAAATATATAAAATTAAAACAGCTCAAAGTGTGCATAGCACACCTGGTGTATGCTACTGAAAGCACAAGGATCCCACAACTCTAGGTTTATTTGGATAGATTTTCATTTAAAAATATAAAATGATATAAATTAGAAAGTGTATGCTGCTGAAGACGGTAAAGTCCCCAGCATTAGGACTGTTGGCAAAGATTTCTGTTTAAATGCATAAAATCATTCAAAATTGATTTTAAGTATATTTAAGTCATGATGATCATAGGCTTGGGCAAGTCTGCTAGTTGTTACATATATGTATATGTGTATAGGAGAGAGTGGAGTGGGGTGGGACACCTTCCATTAAAGTAACAAAAACAATTGTGTTTGACACAAAAATAAAAATTTCAATTTATAAAGTGCAAGGTAAAACACTTTACAATCTCCCTGAACAATATAGACACATAACATGTAAAAGCTATTTTATAATTAAAGAAATTGTAAGTTTCAAAATGTGTCCCATGCCTCTCTACTAACAGGGAGATATGGAACAGCAATAAAACAAAGCTATAAACTACAAATAGTCTAGCGTCAGCTTGCTATAAACAATCACATAATGACTGTAGGTTGATAATGTATGTGCCATGAAAAATTCCAGTTAAAATGTGCCACATAAAATTTCAGAGTCTTCATGACTGGAATGAAAATTCAGGATTGCCAATCATAGATGACATTAAAAAAAACATCAATTCTATTTGTTTACATTTTGGTTAACAATTTACATTCATCTTATTAAATAAAAGGAAATGGACATGTCCCATACCTCTTTTTATTGGCATATCCCATACCTCCCCACTTCCTTGTTTTATGTAAACTTCTTGTATAAACAAAAATACTATTTTTAGGCTAAGTTTTTAATTCTGTATAAAATACAGTATAATGTTCCATAAATAGGGAACTAGTAAATCTATGCATAAACAAGTCATTAATATACAGAAAACATAAAAAGTACAGGTAACAAATTTACTTTTGACTTTTCGAAAAATCTTTTCTTTATAGCTTATACAGATTTTTTTCAATGGAAGATTGGGCTACCATTGCTTCATCTTGTGAGTGATTGATGAAATGTTTAGAGTAATATATAAAAAGTAAAACCTACTGCCCCATTGCTTCCACTGTTTCTCTCCACTCCTCTCTCATATACATACATATATAGTGAATTTCAAGGGTTAGGCAAATAAAAATTAAAATTTGATACATTCACTTGATTTAATGGCCAATTTCTAGATATTTGACAACATAATATTAAATAAGATAATGATACTAAAAATTTTATTTTAAAAGATAGAAGATTAAAAATGTTTACCTCCACACCATTTAAAAAGTTTCCTACAGACCGTAACGTAGATAGAATAACTCTCAGAGTCTCATTGGTTTCTATTTCTTTCATGGCTTGTTTCAAATCCATTAATGGTTCTGCAACTTCCTTCAAAAAAAAAAAAAAAAAAAAAAAAAAAAAAAAAAAAAAAAAAAATAGAAATGAAATATAACATTTGAATTATAGGATTTGAGACAAAGTACAGGCAGAAATATATTTTGCATCAAAATTTCTAATTGTATATTAATTGAAATTGATTTATTTAGAGATCATTTTCTGTAGGTTAGTAAATAATTCAGTGAATATGCATTAATTTTTAAGATACACACAAAATCAATCAAATCCAAATTTCAAATGCATTCTGTTGGTCCAGTATTCAATTGAGAAAATTTTCTTTTACGTTTGATCTAAATCTTAACAATTCATCTTAGTATGCTATTAATAATTATTGTAAATAATGTACAAATGTGTTGACCATGTTTTAGAATAATGCTTTAGGGCATCGGATATGATCATTCATATGCTAATATTTAGCCAACATGCATACAAACATATCCCAGATTTGCTATGCCTCAGGTTGATTGTTGAGATAAAAAGTTATAAGTAGAAAGTATTCATATTCAATAATTTAACACCTAAATTACAGAAAAAAGGAACTAATATGTTACATTTACTTTAAAAAATAAATTGGTTTAACTGGTAATTAAAACCATTGTTAAAATCACTTGGTTTAAACTACGTTAACACTACTAATAAGCACTTTCTATTTAAGTTTCTTAAATTATTTATTTGATAAAAAGCATAGACATAAATTAGATAGAAAAATTGTAACAATGGAAAAAGCTAGATCTTCCAAATAGCTCTAAAATTAAATTTCAATATCCATAACTTATCATAGGTATTTTTAATTATAATGATTAATAATTTTTCTTATTCAATACAGTAAAAACATTGTCTTTGTTTGACAATTTTTTAAACCAACATTGACCATGATTGAAAACAAATAAGCTAGGTTAAAATTCTTTAACTTTTAATCAATCAAATTTAGACAAAATCAGATAATCAAATTTAAATTAATGTATTTTGTCTTATCTCATTGTATCTTGGTTTAGAATCTCAAACAATCCAGTGCCAACATTATTTTTAGCAAAATAATTATGCATGCCATAGATTTACCATCTTTGTACTATACTAACAATAAATTGCAAAAATGTCAAAATCAATCTTTTACAAAAGATGATAAGGCCAATTTAGACATTACTGAAATACTGCAAATTAAAAGTGTACAGGAAAGTTTGAAAAGTTATAAAAATATGGTATAAAAAAGGCATATCCTAGAAAGTACATTAAGAACGAGAGAATAAATTAAATGCTGTCAAAACTATCACGAGTTTTCCCTGATTTTATGGCTTTTTAAAAAATTATAATTTTTTAATACAAAAAAAGAAACACTCTCCTTTCAGTAAAAATAACTTAATTACATAAAAATTACAGCAATGTTGCAATGTCAAGTGTATAGTGGTGCAATCTATATGCTTGAACACCTATTATCAGTCAATCAATGAAAAGTATAATGGAAGATTTTTTTTAAAAAAGAAAACTCTTACCCTTTCCATAGTTTCATAATCTAGTCGGAATGCCCATAACCTTAATCTAGGTTCTAATTCACTAATAGAAGATAAAGTTAGAAGAAACTGTTCAGCTGTTCCCAGAGGAATATCTGGATTTGACATTTGTGCTTCGGCAATTTTTGCCTTTTCATCTTCTGTTGGAAGCATGGTTAAGATTTTCTGGAAAAAAAAAAAAGTTTTTTATTTTTATTATTATCATTAATATTATTACTAAAAAACCCTGAAATTATCTGAATGTTAAAAATGTATTTTAATTTTTTTAATTCAGGGATCAAATTGAAAACAGCAAATAATAAAAAAGGAGAAAAATATACATATGAGTTTTTATTCACTAATATTTTTTCAAAATGACAGAATAAATACCTAACAATTTAAATTTGTTTATTATACTTTTAGGATTCATCAATATTTGAACTATTTGATTGATAAAGAGCAAAGCAAAATGTTTCAGTAGTGAATTTTACTACCTATTTGCATTAAAAATTAATCACTATTAAAATTATCAAATAAAACTGATAGATCTGAAACATCTTACTTTTTCATTTACTTAAGCAAGGAATACAAATGGTAACAGTATGGGGAAATACTGTATGTAGCAAAAATGATACAACTTTCAGTAGAAAATCATAAGAGAGAGATTAAATAGGAAGAAAATATTACAAAGCATATAGAAAGAAGTCAGGCAAAAAATTGAGATTCTTCTGCAAATTATGAAGTTAGCATTAATTAGTTTCTGTTATTTTGTTTCACTAATGAAAGTTGTTATAAACTTCTTTTTCTGCCTTAAAAAAAAAAAAAAAAAAAAAAAAGCAGAAAAGGGAGAATTTTATTAGCATAGTAAAAAATGGAAAATTGTGAATTCACAAAAGATTTTATTTTAGTAGATTTCGTTGTTTGTTTATAATAACATTTTAAAAATGGCATATTCTTTACTAAACACATTTAAAAAAAAGAGAGAGAGAGAAAGAGAATAAAAACCCTTTTTATTTCAAAACTGCTGAATAACATTATGCAGTCGTCTTATAAATAAAACTGAAGAAAGAAATGTAATGAGTTTTAATGTAATCAATAGGATCAGTTTGCTTAAATGATGTCATAGATCAAATGATCTATTAACGTAACTTTAATTTGTCAAAATAGTTGAATTAACTACTTTTAAATTTTGAATATAATTGGATTACAATCAAGAAAAAAGCTTGAGTGTTCTTATGTCATTTAAGCATCTAGATTTTCATTAATTTAAAATAACTGACAACTTTCATATAAAATGTTTTTTAACGGAAACAGTACATTGCTACAGGAAACTGTGGAAACAGTAATCTGTTTCCACAGTGAGTTAGTAAAATTAAAAATATAATTGTTAATAATTCATTAAACTTTGAAACATGGTTCTGAAATGCAAAGGCGATGTTTTGTTGCATTAATTTGTAAATTTGCACACATTTTCTCAATACCAATACAAAATGTGAATTTAAAATTTTCAAAAATTATTATGATGACATTAAACTGGTGTAATTTTCTTTCACTTTCCTTTTCACAGGACCCAATTTGTTCTACAACACTATATTGCCATTGATTATTGGACACTTGCGATTTTAGACATTTTACTAAATATCTAGAAAAATACATGAGGAATCATCTCGAAACTCTTAGTGTATAAATATAATAGTATACGTCATACATCTCTGTGAAGATTTTTTACCGAAACTCCATAGGGGACCGTCAACAAATTAAAAAAGAATGAATATCTTTTGAATAACCCTGTCAAAACTAATGTAGCAAAAGCACTCAAACTCTAGATTATGATTGAACGCCTTATTGTAATACACTGTGTTCATTTTTATGCAAATAGCATGCATACTCGCAGAGTAATTAAGGTTTTTATAAAAATGGCCCCAAATTTTTCTAAGTTTTTCCCTTATAATTTTAAGAGTTCTTAATATAAAATAATAATTTTTTTCAGAAAATATGACAAACAATATTGCACACAGTACCCTGTAATCAGAATTAAAAAATAATAAAAATTGTATGAAAAATGAGTAGGTTTACTAAATAATTTTTTACTGCGCATGCGTCAAAGATATCAAAATTGCATTTGCATATTATGTTAGCTAAATGTATAGAGCAACTTTTGTAAAAGTCTCAAAATTATAGCTTGAAAATTCTGAAAGTAATCGTCTATAAAAAAAGGACAAAATCCGTTGTTTCTAAAATGAAGCAAAAAAATGAGGGATTTTATCCAAAAGTAGTCGTAACATCCCGTATTGTGTATTCTATATTGACACTAATCAATGAATATATGGATACAACCCCTCTTGTTTTTGCTTCATTTTGAGAATAACGGATTTTCAACTTATTCAATTGACAATTATTTTCAGAATTTTCGAGTTATGATTTTGTGACTTTCACAAAAGTTGCTCTATACATTTAGCTAACATAATATGCAAATGAAATTTTGATATCGTTGACGCATGCACAGTAAAAAATTATTTAGTAAACCAACTCATTTTGTATACAATTTTCATTATTTTTTAATTCTGATTACAGGGTACTGTGTGCAATGTTGTTTGTCATATTTTCTGAAAAGAATATTATTTTATATTAAGAACTCTGAAAATTATAAGGAAAAAACTTGGAAAAATTTGGGACCATTTTTATAAAAACCTTAATTACTCTGCAAGTATGTCTGCTATTTGCATAAAAATGAACAGAGTGTATTACAATAAGGCATTCAATCATAATCTAGAGTTTGAGCGCTTTTGCTACATTAGTTTTGACAGGGTTATTCAAAAGATATTCATTCTTTTTTAATTTGTTGACGGTCCCCTATGGAGTTTCGGTAAAAAACCTTCATGGAGATGTATGACGTATACTATTATATTTATACACTAAGAGTTTCGAGATGATTCCTCATGTATTTTTCTAGATATTTAGTAAAATGTCTAAAATCGCAAGTGTCTAATAATCAATGGCAATATAGTGTATAGTATACATATAGTATTTGTCTGATAAATATATTTGTTAAATAACACTGATAAATATATTTTTTACCATACGGTTGAACTTATTAAAATTAAATAAATAAAAAAAACTTTAGTCTTAGAAGATACAAAATAAAATGTAGAGTAAAAACAATTTATTTTATACAATTTGATTAAATTAGTTATAAAAATAAGTATAGTAAGATATAAGGTTTCCAATACATATATAGAATGCAGATTTTATGGTCGCTAGTCCCGATAAGGCGACTAAAAATTTTGCTGTGGCCACTAACTTTCAGTGCTTTCGTCACCAGAGATTGATTTCAAGTATTCCCCATAATTATGGCAGAATTTTTCCTTTTGCAAATAGAAAAGCACCTGCTCTTTTCACTGGCCGAGATAGAATATGCCCTTGAAAAATAAATTGTATTACGACAAAATTCCTGCAAGCCTGAAAATCGAGGCAAAAGTGAGAGAATTTTTGAAATTTCAATTATCATTGTGAACGCTGCCCATTTGATGTATTGCTTTCTTTCTAAACATTATGTTCAAATATAATTCAGTGCATGTCTGTTCCACTACAAACTTAGCAGCTGCGAAGCGCAGCATATGAGCATGCTAATGGTAATGGTAAAGCTTCTTCTTTGAACATCAGCAAAAGCCAGCATTTCTTAGGTAGTTTTAGCCGAAACACAGAGTTGAAATGAATAGCTTACAAGACAGTCCAAAGGTTTAGATTATTAGAGGGATTTGGATCATGGAGTTTTATAAAATTGCATGAGAAAATACTTAACGCAAGGCATATTTTTGCTCTGTAAAGGTGTGAGAGTATGTAAGTGTGAGACTTTCAAAAAAGATTTTTTATGAGTTTGCTGCTTTTTTATGAGTTTCCTCTAAATTTTGATTAGGAGCCCATGGCTCCTTAAAGATTTTGAAAATTTGCACATTTAGTTAAACATGACATAATTTTTACCAGTTAAAATAACTCCACCAAATTATGACCAAACTTTCAAAATTAAACACAAGAGCTGTTTTGAAAATTGAGATGAAAATATCAAAAAGAGAGTGAATATATGGGTACCATTCTACACAGCATAACATATTAAAATGCTCTCATCCAGAAATCAGTTGATGGTGTTTAGCAGCATAAGTAAATAAAACAACTTTTATGCTACCCAAGGATCTGTCCAGACTTTTCTCACAGGGTCTTGTTTTTGTGAAATTGTGAATTTTTTTTTTATATTTGTGAAAATTCTAGTCAGAATTTTTTGAATTTTAAATTATCGATGTCTTCAGGTTCTATTTTTCATGTATAAAAATCTAAGTAATATGCTTTTTAGTGAGTTTGACTGCTTATTTGAAAGCCAGATTTTATTATTAAATTATTAAATTTGTGAAAAGTTCAATTCGAAGATGAAAAAATTCTGTGAAAGAGTGTGTTTAAGAGAAATAATTTTGTGAAGGGTCTTGTTTAAATATAAAAAAAATTGTGAAAGGTCCTGTTTTAAGATAAATTATTTTATGAAGGGTCCTTTAAAGGACCTAAAATTTTATTAAACATATCCCTGCTACCAAAAGATTAACCAAATCATGCATACAGATTTCAGCAACAAGCAGCTTACTGTCATCAGATATTAAACTTGTTTGTACATTTGATGAACCTAAAAACATAAAACCTAATTACAAGGTCAACTGGCATACTTTAGCAAATGTAATTTATTGAAAAATTAAATATATTTTGTAACAAAATTATTATTATTATTATTATTTTATTTATTATTATTTTTTTTCAGAGAGGACAAACATTTAACTATTAATTTAAGTAATCCTTTTCCCATTTATCTTTGATACCAATTTGTGAATCTGATTAGTGAATATTCAAATACAAAGCATGTGAAAAATTTTAAAAAATACACAAATTTTAGGATTACCAAATTATTAGATTGATAACTTAAAATGATTATAGCTAAAAGAAAATAATTCACAATCACAATGCAATCCAGAAGAAAATTAAATGGATGAGGTGAGCAAGATAAAACAGGCCTAGGACACTAATAAATGTTTGCTTAGACTTTTGCAAAACAATCCTAGTTGTAATAATGAATTTAATTTTGCATTAAAACACCATTGCTAAAATATATTAATTGGTTGTGAACCCGATTACAAAATGAAACTTACCCTAATTAAAACAATTTAACAAAACATTAAAGTATTCAAAACACCTCCAATTCGCAGTTTCTCTGGAATTATACTTGTCAATTTTAAATAAATTGTAAAATATACACATATATATATATGTGTAATCATAAGTTTAGAAAGTTTATACTTTGAAGAATCGTGTCTGAAGCTTTTTTGAAATGCAAATTAATATTCCAAGATGACTTTTTCATGTATATCTAACATTGACCATCCTATCACATTTCATGATTATGTCATATTGTATTTTGCTGACAAATAATAAGAGTCAGATACCAGAAGTGTGATTAACATTTCCAGACCAGTGTCAGGATATTCTTCCACAGCTAATATTGAATGTATGTGAAAAACATGGAAATTAATGAAATAAACTTCATTATCATAACTGCTTAAATATCATGATATTTACAGTTTAGTCAATTAAATGCTGCTGCATAGGCTGTTAACATTAGAAATAATTTACACTGTTTAATTTTTTTTAATTAATCATGTCAAAAACTATTAAGATAAAAAGAATATTAGCAATAATTTAAATATCAACAGTATTAAAAAAAAGAAAAAAAAAAGAAAAAAAAAGAAAAGAATTACATAATAAAAGTTACCTCAATTCCTTCTCTATTCATTATAGTATTATCCATTTTCAGAATGGCAGTTTTTATCGTTCTAGGAGGAGGTAATTTAGTCATTCCAATATTTATAGCATTAGATCTTTTAGTGTCCAATACTATAATTTCACTTTTTTTAATGATGTCTTGTGTTTTCTAAAATAAATAAATGCATAAAGCTAGAGAAAAATGCATAACAAAATTAAATTGCAAAAATAGATATTAATAAAAGATGTTAACTTTAAAGTGATTGACAACTACAGGTTGAGATCTGAAAAGTATGCATATATTTTTAATAAGGTAAAAAAAAAAAAAAAAAAAAAAAAAAAACATGCAATGTAGATGTTAAAAGCATACTGTCAAATAACATAAACTACTTATTGAATTATTGAAACTTAACTATGGAAACTTATGATAACTTAGTTATGGAATTATTGAAAATTAGTCTGTTCCAGAATTAAGCATAATAAATACATTTGAAAAGCGCATTGGAATATAACTCTAATTTTTTTAAAAAAAGAGAGATTTTTAATTTTTCATGCCTAAAAAGTGTAAAGGATTATTATGGAAAGGAATTGCTTAAGGATGTCAAATGTTCTCAAGCCATTCCTATTTGAAACTGTTAGACTATTGCTGCCTAACTTAAAGAGCTATAAGAAGCTTTAACAAATTTTAATCATAAGAGTAAATAACTATGCATAAAAAATAATAAATATTGCTTAATAGCTCTTTGGTAACCTTTTTAATGACCCGTAAGATCAAGTTATTTTGATAAAAATACATACTTAGAAATCCCCCACTCCTCATTGTTACAATATTTTACTGAAGTTATCTTTTTGACTAGGAATCTATATTTTAAAAGCTTCAAAGCAAAACATTGTAAAATTCAGAGCTTTTTTAAAAAGTATAATTTTATTTTTACATTAAATATGGAAATATTTAAAAAAAAATTAAAAATTCTGAAATGTTAGTAAAGCAATATGCAAAAAGGAAAGTTATCAAAGTGAAATTGTTAAATAAGACAATCAAATTATTCAAAGATATTGATTAATAAATAGTTATGAAAACAATCTATGAATTAAAAAAATCAATCTTGTAATATATATAAAGTCAGTACCGGCTATATGGTCACCCGCTTATAAGGGTCATCCCACTTATATGGTCAGTTTTCTTAAGTCCCATCTAACTTGATAGGGAATATGTGTTAAAGCACACTGTTTATATAGTCATTTTACTTTCCCGCGTATTGGTTATATGGTTGCTTTTTTCAATCTTTTCAATGCTGTTTTCAGCAATTTTTTTTTTTTTTTTTTTTTTATTAGCTTTTGTAACATTTTTTTTCAAGTGGAAAGGAACATAGCAAATGGGCTAAAAGAAAGTAGTATCTCATTCGTTAGAGGGTATGAACTGATGCTTTTACTTCCCTCCCCTCCCATCAATTCTCTTCCTCCCAAAAGTCATCAGATTTATATCGATCTGTTTATTGGTTAGAGTTTTCTCTTTCTTTGTAAAATCTACTAAAATTAAGATGTAATAAAAAAAAGGAAATTTTTTTGTTTAATTTGGACCAAACACGTCAAATAAGAACACTCGTTTTTTATTATGACTTCGAAAAGAAAGAATTTATCATTTCCTAAAAAAAAGTGAACTGATCAAAATTAAACTGATTAAAAATTTCTAATCTTTCTAAAACTGCATTTGCCAAAGTAAATTCGATATCCCAGATGACATTAAACACCATTTTAGCAGCTAAATTTTACTCCCCAAATATTTGTGTCTGATGAAGAAAGAAAAAAAACGTCAGCGCTTGTCACATTATGTAAATATGTATAAAGCTCTTTTGTCATGGATTAAATATGCACGATTGCAAAATGCTCCTATATCCTGGAATGTTTTGAAAGAAAAATCCATGGAATTTGCTAAGGAATTTGGCGAGTCCAGTTTTGTTGCTAATAATGGTTGACTACAAAGATTTAATTCAAAGCATAATCTATGCTTTAAAAAATTGTGTGCAGAAGCTGCTGATTTTGACAGGATTTCTTTAAACGAATGGAAAGATGCAATGTTGCGGGACATTCTCGAAAGGTATGAACCTGCCAACATCTTCAACGTCGATGAATGTGGACTTTTTTATAGGATCTTGCCAGACAGAACTCTTTGTTTTAAAGGTGAAAAATGTGTAGGGGGAAAAAAAAGTAAAGAATGATTAACTGTTTTGTTAGCTACAAATATGGATGGATCGGAGAAAATTATTCCTGTGGTGATTGGAAAATTTCTTAAGCCGCGGTGTATGAAAAATTGCAAATCTTTGCTTCTAGTCTACGATGCAAATTCAAAAGCATGGATGGAAGGGGACATCTGGGAAAAAACACTTAAGAGGTGGGATCGAATTGTTTCAAAACAGAACAAGAAAGTTGCATTAATTGCTGATAACTGTTGTGCTTACTCCATTATTGATAACTTGAAATCAATTGAACTTGTTTTCTTGCCTCCTAGCATGTGTGTATAGTAGCCTTTAGATCAAGGAAATTCCAAGGATCCAGAATTTCAAGACTATTTATAGAAAGCTTCTTCTGCAAGATATAATTTCTGCTATTGACAAAAAAAAAAAAAAAAAAAAAAAAAAAAATCCAAGTGTCCATATTAAAAGCAATTTTTTATATCAACAAAGCTTGGAATATGGTGTCACAGAAAACTATTGAAAATTGCTTCTGACATGCTGGATTTCACAGTTCACCAAAATCTGAAAAATTATCGGAAGACACAGAAGAGAATCTCCCCTTAACTGAACTGGCAGAAAGACTGCAGAATCGAGGTTATTCAATTCCTGTTGAAAATTTGTATGCAAAGATTGATGAAGACCTCGCTACTAACAGTGAAACTTCAGTACAAGATATTGTTTCGAATGTGTTAAATTTGAATGCCGAAGGAAGCGATGATTAGGATGATAGTGGATGTGAAAAGAAATCAGTATCAACATCAGATGCACTTAAAGTTATCGATGATCTCAGATGTTTTTTTTTTTTCCAATTAATTCTAAAGCAGCAGATGAACATTTAAAAGCTATTAGAGATTTAGAAAGATTGTATTGACAATCAAGAAAAGGAAGTAATCTTGCATAACTAAATTTTTCATATAAGTGCAGTGAATATGGGTGAAATGTATGTATGTACGCGTGCTGTATTTCGATTAGTAAGGTAAGCTAATAAATTTCTCAAACATTGCATATTTGTTATCGTACTTTTTTTACTCACTAATTAATTTTTAAAACGTTCTTAAAAGTTTAATTATTTGTTTATTATAAGCATTATATTCTGATAGATGAATATAATTCTGCCATAATTCGGGCTAGTACGTTTCTAAAACTTTTAAGCACCTCTTACCAGAATTTTCGTAAAGTAATATTTGGTTTATTTAATGAAACAAAATTCTTTCTTCGGATATAGCGAGAGTACTCTATGAAATATCTGATACTAAAATACTTAAAATTTCTCGAATTCCCTGATGTGTACGTAGCCTGTAATTAAATAGTGTAATAATTGTAGTATTGTTCCGCATATATGGTCACCCTGTTTATATGGTCTAATTTTTCTGGACCGCTGAGACTATATAACTGATACTGACTTTATATTAATATATGATGACAAATAATAAAATATGACAGCAAATTTGTAAATTTCATTAAACATAGCAGGTCTGAAAAACAACATTCTAAGAAATAATGTAATAAAAAAATACCAATTTTGAAATAATTATTTCAATATTCTAAAATTAAAATAGCATAGTAAAATACAATAACAGTACAATAATTATGGAAATTTTACACATTCAAATACACATATAAAATGATGTTAGGCATATATTTTATGATAAATTCATAGGATTATAAAGTTTTTCAATTTATAAAATAAATAACAACAACATGTGTAAGGTGACTAAAGTCATAACATATAAATTATAGCATCTCAACTGATGATATATACAACATTTAATGTAGCAAACAAACATATGTACAAACTTACAAATATATTCAACAGGGAGGTCAAAAATATCTTACACAAATATTCTCTGTTTCCGGATCAGCATTGAAATATTTAGATTCTCATATGTAAAATTATTTTGGCAATGCTATTATGATACATATTCATTAATTAAAAAAAAAAAAGGATTAAAAAAAAAAATACTATGACAAAATATTTAAACATTAATCATATAAACATTAATTATATGAGCATAAGTATTTTCATTTTCCTAAGAAATTATACTTTTAAATTATCAATATACAGTAGACTCCCTCAAATCAGCAAAGCTTGGGACCAGGGGTTATGCGGATTTTAGAATTTTGCAGATTTCTGGTCATTAATTTGTTTACATTTTTGAAACATTAATTTGATTGGTGGTTAAGCAGTGTAATGAATGCATATAATAAACTGAAACATTAAAATAATTAAGTAAAATATTTAAGTAAATAAATAATAAACAAAAACAAGTAATCCTTCTATAGTAAAAAAAAACTAGCCTTAAAAGGAATGACTCCTGGAATGATGCTGATGTGGAAGATTTCCGGAACTAACGAATCCGGGTTGTCCACTCCTTCCATGAGTCGAATAGACCAATCAGGAAAGGGCTCCGTCTATGCATCGCCATATGGGTTACCATAAAGAGAGGAAAGGTTACCATTGCCAACAATCGCCAAGTTTGTCGCCAACTTGGCGATATATCGCCAAATTTGGCGACCAAAATTAGTTGTCAAAAGTGACGCCAACTTGGCGATAACTGTAATATTTCGCCAAATTTTTTATTTCTTTACAACACCAGTCGTTTGATACATCATTTGAGAGGTTTGCAACTGCTTATTCATATAATGGATGTCTTGTATGTTATCCCCCATTCTGCTCCCCAGGGGGAACACATTTTTATTTTCTTTACAACACCAGTCGTGTTACACAAGATTTGAAAGGTCTGCAACTGCTTATTCATATTATGGATGTCTTGTGTGTCACCCCCACACTCTGCTCTCCCCAGGGGGGGGGGGGGGGCGGTCACATTTTTAATTTCTTTACAACACCAGTTGAGTGACACATCATTTGAAAGGTCTGCAACTGCTTATTCATATTATGGATGTGTTGTGTGTCATCCCCCACTCTGCCCCCCAGAGGGGGCACATTTTGTAATTTCTTTACAATACCAATTGTGTGACACATCATTTGAAAGGTCTGCAACTGCTTATTCATACCATGGGTTATTGGCGAGCGCAGCAAGCAGGGGTAGACAATAATTTGGAATCGCGAAGCGATTACGTGGGGGGTTGGCGAGCATAGCGAGCAGGGGGGCGAGGCCCCCCTAGTTATTTAAAAAAAAGTTAAGTAAAATAAAATTTTGGAAAAATATTAAAATAAAGTAAATAATTAAGATACAATACTAAATATAAATAATGATGAGGAAGAATCAATCTTTTTTTTTATAAAAAAAAAAATATTTGCCTTTGTTAATAAAAAAAAAAAAGCTTGATTAATTTTAAAATATTCTTTTATAGAACAAAAATTATCCTGCCCCTCGAATTACAAACACTACCAAATGGTCATTGAAAGTTGCATTATGCTGGGACTACGATATGATAATGATTATTTCGATTAAATATTGATCACCGTAATTAGTAAACCGGATGTAGATACTAAATTCATTTCGTAACGAGCAGGGATAAAGAAATAGTATCAGAACTATAAAATAATAATTTTATATAGCAAAAATTATCCTGACACGTGAATTACAAACACTACCAACGACCATTGAAAGTCATATTACATTGCAATTGCGATAGGATAATAATTATTTCGGTTAAATATCGATCATCGTATGTCTAAGGAACATATTATTTAAAACTGCAGAATTAAAATTGAAAGACATTTAAAAAAAAAAAAGGAAGTTGAAAATGATTTAAAAATAAATATTGTTATAGAATTATTTGTATTGCGTTAGCCACTGACTTCAGCGTCATCTTTAACTTCATTGTTTACATCTGAAAAAATGCGTGGATTTCTGACATTCGTGGATTTAAGGGAGTCTACTGTACTTAATTTTTTTACCAATTACCAAATATTAAAAGCAATATAAAACATCAAAAATAATTATTTTTAGTTCCTGAGAGTAAGAAAATATAATTTACACTCATTTTAAACAATCTCACAAAAAATAAATAAATAAATAAATAAATAAATAAAATAAAATAAAAAAGAGAAAAACGATTTGTGATAATCCTACAGCATTATATGGATTATTGGAGGATTATAGACTTTAAATAGGTCTTTCTTATGTAAACACATCAAGTTTCATGATTATCTTTTACTTTATGAAATTAAATAAGGTTATATATAATATTATTGATCTTTAAGCTATTTTTATGATAAATCACTCTAAATAGGATCATTTCCTTCTTATGGGGATCCTCAATATATTGCTCATTTACAAGAAAAGCATCACACCTTGACAAAAGTAAATTTCACACAAGAGGCAAAAGAAAATTTACATGATTTTACTGCAACGTGAAACTAGCACTCAGCTCTGAATGCAGGAAAAAATTGAGCATAAAAGTGTTAAAAACTTAAGAATGAAGATGTAGGATAAGGTTTGGAGCAGGGTTGTTTGGTTTAAACCAAGTTTGTTTAAACCGTGGTTAAAACCATGGTTTAAACCAAGTGGTTTAAAAAAAAAAAACCATGCTGTTTTTTTTTTCACATGTTTTTTTTTATTCTTTTACCCAAAAGTTTTATTTTACATGTTATTGAAGAATGCAAAATCCAAATTATGAAGAAGCTACAATCAAAGCTGTAGAAAAATGATGAATTAATAAGTTTCTAAAAGGACAAAAAATTTTAATCAACTCAACTTTTCTTGTAAGCTGTAATGGCAGAATAACTATTTTTTCTAAAATTAGCTGGTTAGAAAAAACTAACCAGTTTTCTTTCTTTCTTTTTCTTTTTTAAGGCCTATATGTATATATATAGTATATATAGCCATTATTTGTAAAACATATATATATATAGTCAGAAGGGCAGACTCAAGTTAAAAATGCACTTTTATTATTTAAATTGCAGCAATTAATTAAGAATTACTAAGGATTTCATCATTTCAGAAATTCTTTTTGTTATGTATGCTATTGAATAATTGGCAATGAGCTTTTTATTTGCTCTGTGATTAGTGATTTTAACAAGCCTTTGTTTTTCTTGCATTCTTACATTGGGATTGGGTTTTTTTGCATTATAATTTTATTCTTTTGCCAGCTAGGTTGGCATAGTTCAAACCAATTGGTTTTTTAGAACAAATCTAATATAATATTTTTTCATTTTTGTAATTTAAGTGTTTCAAATTATTGGATGAAAGTAATTTCTATTTTTAAGTCTTATCTCAATATTCACCATAAGACATAGTGAGTCTAGTCAAGGTCATGTTAGCATACATGTAGAATGCATATTTCATGCACTGATGAACATATCTGAAACTCTACAGAAAACACTTAAATCATGTAAATTTAGCAAAAATAAAATAGATGAAAAATATGCAATATTTAGATTTAAAAAATATTTTCCTTTGAGAAGCGCAGATGTACAGATAATGACATAAGTGATCTTTAAAATTTGAGTCAAGTTCTAAAAGAAATTTTTCTTGATTGGAGGGATTATTTTTTAAGAATAAAAAAAACTCTAGATATGAAGTCGAATAAGAAGACATTGAAAAATTAGGCACTAGTAAAGCACCTGTTTACATTTAACTAAAATGTGCAAAAGATATATTTAAATCTTCTATTGCATAACCAAACCCATTACTTAGATCAGTTAAGAAAATTGGCAGAAAGGGAGGAGGGGGGGGGGGGGGCAAGACAAGGTTTGCTTGAGACGTAATAGAAAAAATGTCTCATAAAAATGCCTAAAAAATGCAATTTTTAGTTTAGATGTTTAAAAATACTAAGTGTTATAATAGAGCATGCAGTCCGATGGCTGTTTAAATTCATTGGTAGATGGCAGCATTTATAAAGCTACTGTATATTTTAACATCAATGTTTTTCAATAGTCTAAAAAGCTGTTAAATAGATATTTTTGTTTATTTAACAGTCATCTTTTAACTGGTAGTTTTAGAAAACACAATGCTTGAAGTGTGTAAAGACTCTACTGCTAAATTCAAATCCTTCCAAAAATTCTTTATAAAAAGCTTTATTTTTCAATAAAAGATAATTAACTCATGCAGTCTTCTAACAAAAAAACCAGACATCACATATAACAAGTATTTCAAATTAATTATTTTGAATAACCATTTGAAAATAATACATATGAAGTTTTATATATGAATCTATATCATATATTTATTTATAGTGCTAGTAATCAAAAGATTGTTCATTAAGATTTTCAGGGTATCAATGTTTCATTATGTAGCACATTTTATTTATGAAATATAAGACACAGCTTTTTCTAAAAATGTTTAGATTTTAAAGAATTTCAATTTTCTACATAATTGATTGTATATTAAATAATTATATTGATTAGAATTACCTTTAAATCAAATTATTACTTATATATTCAAAAATGTTTACTTTTGTTCGTAAATTTGCATGTATATGTAACAGGAAAACATATTAAAAAAAACCCCGGTTTAAACCAAAAAAACCATGGTTTTTGGTTTTTTTCAAAAAAACCCGGGTTTTTACCAACCCTGGTTTGGAGGGTTGGATGATTTTACCTCCCCATACAGTCGATCCCTGTTTTATAGTCACAAATGGACATATAGCATAATAAAGTGATTTTTTGTATTATAACTACATTTATGTAACTTTTTGTGTAGCACACTTATGACAGACCTATTAGTAGAATAAAACACAAAATGAATTTTTGTGAGATGTGTCACTTTTCTTGCAAGCGGGCGATATATAAGAAAGGTCATGGATTTACACATCCATCAAACATTGATGAGTTCAGAGAGTGATCCAGGATTAGGAATGTTCCATTACTTCCAGAGAACACATAAATGCCTAAGTACATAAGAGCTGCAAGATCCTTCTTTGAGTATGTCTCATTTAAAACAGCAATGAAACATTCTATTTCTATATGCATGAAAATATCGAATTATAACACCCATGAAAAGGATTTTTTAAGGAGTAAAAGCATCTGTTTAACCTCCTCAGATCCGATGTATCCTATAGGATACACATCTTTACATCTTTTTTTTTTTTTTTTTTTTCTTTTTCATGTATATAAATAATGTTAAAAAAACAGAAAATGGTGTGAAACAGATAGCAGAACTAAACAAAATTGTTTTATGTTTTTCATTGTTTTTGAAATTTAATGCAAGAAAATAAAAATAAAAATCCTAAAAATTTGTCGAAAAAAAGGTATTTATTGAGTCACATTGTATCATCAAATTTCATATACAAATTATAAATTAATTTTTTTTTCACTTTTTAATTTTTCTTATTAATTTGTTAACATAAATTCATAATTGAAGTAAATAAATTTATAAAAAGAAACCTTGGGGTCTGAAGAGGTTAATGAAAAATTACCTTTATTATAATTTCAGTATCAATTACTAATACAATAAAAATAATAAGAATGCTGATTTTGCAGACCTGTGTTATGATAAAATATTTTATGGATAATGGAGTGTGACTTGTCACAAAAGAATAACATTGGTATGAAGCCAACTAAGATAATAAGTGCAACTATTAGAAAAGTTATGAGGAAATTTGTTAGAAAAAACAAAGATAATACTAATGATATGTATATAGTTTAATACAAAGAATGGCTATTTTATTAAATATAAAACGTAGAAGAAAATTTAGAAACAAGAAATATATCTATGTACATAAAATAAGAGATGTCTGTCTACCTAACCGTAGTCAGGTGCCTGCCTGACTGGGGATAATGCTGAAATTGCAGCAACCAGAACTCTGAAATTTTTGTCATATGCTAACAACGGAAAGTGCACTTCGCCACTGGATTTTTAAATTTCAATTTAGATTTTAAAAAAAAACTTAAAACTTACTGGGTAAGAGGATATTTGCTGCTTTCCACCAATCCACGGCATCAAAGCAACCAGATTACAAGCTATTTGCAGCTCGCCGCCAATCTGCAGTAATAAAGCAGCCAGCCAATGAGAGCAAGGCGGTAAATATGGGACTCAATGGCTGCATTTCACAGCTGAATGTTAGCAATAAATTGCAGATGCATTTGATAATTTTTCCTGCTTTGATGATTTTTTTCCCCGATTGATTTACAATTGATCTCCAAATTCCATCCATGACACCATACAAAAAAAAAAAAGTAGTACATTAGATAATTACTTCTTTTCTGTTTTCCTAGGGTTCGTTCAAATGTGTAGTGGCACATGTGCTCAGAAGATTTTGCATAGAGTTGGTCTCATTGAAAAAAGGAATTAAAAAAAAAAAAATCAATTATTGCATTGTTTTTGTGGTTAAAAACAGCTAAAACAAACAACTATATTGCTTTATCCTTCCATGGTTTTCGTAACAGAAATACATACCTGTGTTCACTCAGATAAAATTTAAAATATTCTTCAGATAATTTTTTTTTTTTTCTATTTAAGTATGAATGGAAATTTTAAATATTCACAATTTGTTTGAAAACATCTATGGTCCCGAACAATGCTGGGCAGATCAGCTAGTATATATATATATATATATGATTACATCCAGCATAAAATTGATGCTTTATTTATTGTTGCTATATTTTTCAGGAGAGGTGGGTGCATTTCATGCAGCTGACTCCATAAACATTCAATATTAAAAGTTGAAATTACAAATTTTCACTGTACTATACAATTGTAAACTCTTGACATCAGAGACAAATAAACGGAATGGAAATTCATAAAGTACAGTGAACAATGTTCTTATCTTGTTACATACATTTCTTTCTTAGATTATTATTTTGGTGCTACAGAATAAATAAATATAATTTTGTGACTAGCTTTTATGAACAAAATCTCACAGCATGAATTATACTTGTGTTTTGAAAGAATTTAATTGCTGATTGTTCATTAATTAAAAAATTATATAAACAATACAAAATCTTTCTAAAAATAAATTGCTTTTCATTGAAAAAGCAAATCTCGAAAGAAAAAAAAAAAAAAAATTATAATTTAACAAATTGGTTGCACACTTCTTAGACAAAATTAGATGCAAATAACAATTTGTGTTTTTCATCTGAATTGCGATTGACACTCCACTAACCAGAAAATAAAAATAATTCAGATAACAAAACTTTAAAATCATACAAAAACTAAACAGATGAACTGGACTTAAAGATTGATCCATATGCTAAAAGCAAACAAAGCAAATTCCTTACCTCCTAGACAGTGAAGAGGAGCAATCAGTCAGCCAAAGAAAGCAAAGCAAAAGAGAACAACCAGAAGATTAATAAACATGCATGAAGGTTTAAAAAAAAAGAAAAAAATCAAACATTTAAATAAAGCAAATGAATTTGTTGACTATGCTATAATTTAACAATTGAACTATACGAAAACATTTTCTAAAATAAATAGATACTTAGACTAGATCAATGCCAGTTCAAAGCACCAGCTGCAAATCTATAAAAGCTAAATATGCACTATATGAGCAAGTTATTGCATATGTTAGCAATGAACTTACACTTTGAATACTTTGTCTGAGACCAGGGATGTAATAGAGGGTATGGGGTATTATACATTATATGCTCTCTGGATTTTTTAAAGATGTTGCATATATCTTTTGTTTATCTGGTAAAGCTATATGTTTGCTCTCAAATTCTGAGTTTAACTCTAATTCTGAGTTTTCTTTTTTTTAAATACCAACACAGCGTTAGAATTCCTAAAAAAAAGTCACTGGTCCCAAGGACCAGTAAGCATGAGAATTTACTGGTCCGCAGACATCATCACTGGTCCGCTACATAAAATTCTATTAAATAACTTTAACACTTAGAGTAAATTTTCTGTACTTTTTAAAGAATAAATGTGCAAGATATAAATTTAATTATAAATTAATGCCTATTTAAGTGCAGAAGATAACAAGTATCACTATTGTTTGCATTTCTTTTAAAATAGGGCAAGACAGGTTTATTGAAAAAGACAGGTTTATTGAAAAAGACATTTTTGCTGAAAAAAGGGATATTTTTGTTGAGTAAATGGGTATTTTGCTTAATGAAATGGTGCTTTCAGGAGTCACATTCACTCAGAAAGATTTGGAGCAATAAAAAATCGATTGGGAAGCAGGAAAATCAGTTTTTGGAGCAGCAACAACAATTTTGAAGCAGGAAAATTAGTTTTTAAAACAGAAAAATTCTCTCCCGGCATTCACTTTTTTTTTTTTTTTTTTTTGTGCTTTTTTGTCGAAATTTCCGTTTTTTCGCGTTATTTTGACGAAATCTTTCGTTTTTATTGACGAAATATACCGTTTTTCGCGATATTTTTTAACAAGATTTGCCGTTTTATCGCGATTTTTGGGGAAATTTGCCGTTTTTTCGCGATCTTTTGAAGAAATCTGCCGTTTTTTCGGGTTTTAGGATAAAATTAGCCATTTTTCGCGATTTTTTTGGCGATATTTGCCGGAAATTAGTTGTTATTTAGCGCTTTTTTAACAAAGTTTGTGGTTTTTTTCGCAATTTTGTGAAATTTGTCGTTTTTCGCGATTTTTTTTTTTTTTTTTTTTTTTTTTGACAAATTTTGCGTTTTATCGGAATTTTCGAATAAAGTTTGTCGTTTTTCGCGATTTTTTGAAGAAATCTGCCGTTTTTTGAAGAAATCTGAAATTTTTCCGCAATTTTGGGAAAAAATCTGCCGTTTTCCGCGATGTTTTGGGCGAAATTTGCCGTTTTTTCGCGATCTTTCGAAGAAATCTGCCTTTTGTTTCGGGTTTTGGAATGAAATTAGCCATTTTTTCGAGAATTGTTTGACAAATTTGCCGGAAATTAGTCGTTATTTCGCGATTTTTTAACGAAATTTACAGTTTTTTCGCGATTTTTTAACGAAATTACGTGTTCCGTGGGACGCGTAAGAGCTATTTTTTGCGTACCATCGCCGATCTTTTGAGTAATTTACGCGCTATAGCGCGTCCGCGGCATCGCTGATAAGTAAAAAAAAATCCTATGTGCGATCGGTTGCTGTTTTCTCAGGGCCTGAAAAAAGGCACTGGTCCTGCGGACCACTAAAATTATCAAATTAGTGGTCCGATTGAATTATCGGTGGTCTCGGACCAGCGGACCACCAAGGATTTCGAACGCTGCAACACTTTCTAAAACATATATATATATATATATATATATATATATATATATATATATATATATATATATATATATTGGGGGGGGGGGGATTTTATATAAGAAATCATTTATTACACTATACAATGCTGACAAATATTTTCTTTTGGCAATATTTCTAGAAATAAGACATTCAACTGGCAAAAATGTATAATTTCTTTTTAAGGAAAAAATGTTATAAATGGAATTTCTGTTAATAAATTTTTCAGTGGTAGACAATTCCATTATTATTATTATTATTATTATTATTATTATTATTATTATTATTATTTGCCTTTTTTGTACCATTAGGAAACTTAAATTTATTTTACAAATTAAAGTAGTTAATAAGTAAACCAACAATGCTCAATTTTTTTTTCTGTTGCTACTAGAAAAAGAAATGAATTGAATGGCAGCTTCAAAAAAGACAGTAAGATTCTAGACTCAACTCTATAAAAAGTGATCCTTAAAAATCAAAAGTGCCTTGAAGAATGTAAAAAATGCCCTTTGCTGTGCTCCTTTTTAAACCTGGGGGGAAACTCTGTAACTGATTACAAACATAACTGACAACATGAGCCAAATCTGCACTGAAACACTGTTTTTGATTACATATCAATCAAAAATTACTCAGATTTTATTATTAAAAAAAAAAAAAAAAAAAAACTAGTTGTCTGCTTAGAAGCCAGACTGCAGCAAACTAAATCTTAAGTGTGATCAAATAGTACTAGACTAAGCCTACTAAAACAACATTACAATATCCCATAAAAAAAAGAAAAAAATTTCTTTATAAAGAAAATAAAAAATTATGAAACAAGTACCATAAATATAGATCTTAAAGTAAATTTCAGTATCTTTTTTTAAGGTGAACCTTTCTTTTTTAGTTGATGGATTAATCTGCAAGGTTTAAAATAATCCGCAGCACCCATTGAATGTGCTGGACAGTTTTTGTTGGGTTGTCTGAATGCTTCAAAAATTTTATAAGGTGATGTAAATTTGGAATACTGAAATGCTCAAAAAAGATTATGTTGAAATACAGACATTTATTTACTTTCAGTACAGAAATAAAGATCGTCATTAGGAAATGTGTAGGGAACTGTAATCCTGATTTTTTTTTGGAAAAGATTAAAATCTATATTTTTGAAAATTGATTGCACTTGCAGAAAGAAGATGGTCTCAATTTTAAACTTTTTTTTTTTTTTTTTTTTTTTTTTTTTTTTTTTTTAATTGAGTACTTTTGAACTGGAGAACTGAGAGAGCACAGCCAAATGGGAGTAAAAGCTAACTATGAAAAGGATCCTGGTGGGAAAAAATCATTAAAGATTGTTCTCATCACCTCTTTTTCCATTCACTTATACAGGGTGAGTCATAAATATCGAAACAATATGCTATCTCCTTAAATATTGCCCTTAGACCCATACTTCCAATTGCAAAAATTCATAAAAAAATCTGAATTTTTTGATACGATAAATTGCGACTCCATGGGGGGTCTAGTTGAAAAGTTACGAAAATTAAATTTTTATACGGCCCCCGTAGGACAAAAATTCCAATTAGGAAAACTTTCCTTATTCAGTCCTGAATAAGACACAAAAAGTTGCATCTTCATATCTCCAAAATTCGCAAAGTTATAGCCGTTCAAAGAATTCATCAGGTTTTAAGGAATTACACACAAATTGAAATACGCGCAATTCAAAAAACAATGTTACTTTAACAATTCTAGAAAACGTGTAAAAAATCTATTTCTTGAATTAGAATTTTGATTTTTTCCTTTTTTTGTGATGGTTAGCCTTATAATTTGCTAAGAAAATCACATTTTAAAATTTCTCATACAATTTATAAAAGTTTCATGTGGTTAATGCTGGTTTAAATGTGACAATCAAAAATCGTTATAACTCGTAACATTATTTATCAGATTTCAATTTCTTTCCATTTAATTAAAGATGAAAATCTGATTTTAGTTTTGTTGAAAGGTTTTTTTATATTAATTTTAAAACTATTAAAAATTTTATTGAAAAAAATAATATAACTTTAAAAAAAATCATAAAATTCAAAAGCAAACATTTTTTCAAATTTGCCGAAACAAAACTAATGTAAAAATATCAAAAATGACGTGATTCAAGTTCTTTTTTCTTTAGGAAATTCTTAACATTTAATAATTTAAAGACAAGAAATAGAGGATAAAAAATTCATTATGCAAAAAAACGAAGTGTATTGTTTAAATGTCCGTCAGTTATTTTTAAAAATGCTTTTTCTAAGATGCAGATTAAGTCTTTTTTTTTTCTTTTTAAATTTACCTCTGACAACTTCAGGCTTTTTATCGTCCTCCAGAGGATGTGAAAAAATCTGTATTCTGGGCCCAGGTAGGGCCATCACCGAGATGTTACATTTTTCTTAAGACCCGCCAGGCCGGGCCTAGCGTACTTTTCATAAAGGAGGGGACTACTTCCTTCAACTTAGGTGCACTCTGGATGAAATTTTCAAACCCGGTCTCGACAAAACCCGTATTAAAATCACTGTCTCTGATTGACTTAATGCGTGCATAAAATAAATAAAATTCGGCTCAATCGAATTTTTTACGAAAAACATGTAGATTTTAAAATTTTTATTTTACAAAAAAACCCCCTTTAAAATTCACTTTTTAAATAGATTATTCAAAGGCTAAAAAAATTAAATACAATAAAACCAGTGAAAAAGAAATCTTCCTATGACGGAATTCTGTTTTAAACGGAAAATATGTTGATCCATGCAAAATAAATGCAATAGTACCTGAAAAGAAAATAAGCTCCAATTACATCTTCTAGGGAGAGCATCTGTCAATAACGTATTTTTTCTTTCCTATGTGATTCCGTCTTAAAACGTTTTAGTGTATAACATTTTTCAGAGTCTCCAACGCATGGGATATGGATTAACGATATTAAAAAATAAGTGAAACATTTACATATAAATAGAGATTCATTGATAAAATAAATATATTACAGCCTTTGGCGCTTCTTTAATAAAAAAAAAGTATAAATATAAAAAACGAAAAGCTATAAAAGAATTTTTTGGTCAGAACGCCTCCATATGAAACATTTTTTCCCACGCCGAATTAAAAAACTATGTAGAAATTTGCGACTGAACCGCGCTATGATTTAAACTATTTTCCAGACCGATCCGGGTTATGATGTTGACATTTTTTCAGGCCACGCCGAACTTTTTCCCCTATGGGTCTGTTTGGGACCTGACCTAGATATTTTGACCCGGGCAGACGTCTGGTATACCAATTTAGCGTAAAAACTATACGCTGCTATTTTATGTCCAAAGAAAAGGAGCTATCTGAAACCGCTTTTTATTAAATTGCAATTTGTGAATGTTCCCTAACAAGCGTTGAAATTGAGTTTAGAAATCACAGTTAGGCAGGGAAAAGTGGTGTAAGTCAGGAATTTTTGAGGATTTTGGGATTTAATATCTCTGTGGGATTTTTAGATACGGAGATGAAATTTGTTTTGTTCAATTTAGGAATGGATGAGGAATAATTTCCTAATTGGGTATTTTGCCCTACGGGGGCCCTATAAAAATTTAATTTTCATATTTTTTCAAATAGACCCCCCATGGAGTTGCAACTTATCTTATCAGAAATTTCACACTTTTTTATGAATTTTTGTAATTGGAAGTATGGGTCTAGCGGCAATATTTGAGGAGATAGTCTATTGTTTCGATATTTATGACTCACCCTGTATATTTTTACCATTCAACCTTTTAATTATTTCATCAATACATTATAACCATATTTAGTTATAATATCATATTGAAATACAACAAAAATTTACTTATTACATTAACTTCCATCCAAAATTACTTTATTTAAACTCTATACTGTTTTCATAATTTGTCGATATGTATTCTGCCATTTTCTTTCTTGTTATATAAGGCACTCACACAACTTACACTCAGCATAGCATACATTAGAAATTGTAATGTTTCCATAACAATATTTATCACACTATATGGCATTTGTGTATATATGTCACTTGTATTGATTTTTATTGAGTCTTTCTTTGCTTGGCTGATGATGCCGACTCATGATTAAATCATTTGACGAACAATATAAATATAATGTACTCTTACTATTTCATTGCATTTTTATCCTCCTATTAAGGGAATAATCTTTCAAGAACTGAATGTTGGGTGGCCCATGTCCGGGAAACTTATGTTTCTGTATACTTTTATCTGTGTGAGTGCCTATATGATTTTAAATACAATAAGTAATACAAGAGTATCTACGATAGTTTCTTCAAATGCTCAAGAGTCTTTGTTTTTATACAAAAGTTTATACAAATTTCAACCTGTTTAATAACAAATGCACATATCATTAGAAAAAAAAACCTACTTAATAAATGTTAGCTATTTAATTTACCTCTAAAAAATTAACTTCAAACTTTTTTTCTTCATGCATTAAGTTTAGTTAAGCCTACTCAAGTTATCCATGTTTATTTGTAGATGATTTCCTTTATGTCATCTGTTTCAATAGTAAACCAGCCAAGCCCTCTGTCTGGTCTGTGCTATACAATTTATTTTTAAGCACTGCAACATTTTAAGTTCAACCTTTTAAAACTAACAAACTAGCTTTTAACTAAAACTAATGGAACTATAATAAATCTAAATACCGCTTAAGAAACCCTTAATGATATTTTTTTTTTCAGAAAGTTAAAAAGATTATTTTTAACTGACTGTGACATTTAAGATGTAAAAGCATGAACTTTAAGAATATTTCATTCAGTTTTTGTACTTCAAATGCCAGTGAGCATTAAAACAAAACTAAAATAGATATATATTCAAATTTTACTAGTGTTTTGTTTTGTTTGTTTAAAAAAGGTGATTATATAATTTTTGGTCATTACATATGGTAAAAAACAGATTGTCAGCAGGTTTTTATAGGAATTTTTAATTTTTGGTAAATATCATATATGTTGCAATGGTTTTATTTATAAAAAGTTTATATGTATTTGGTTCTTCCCTTCTACACTTTGCTGAAAGCATGGACCAGGGTTGGCAAATATTTGACGCATGACAGTTTTTACTGGATTTTACTGTCATGTCAAAAACCTTTTTTTAGTAGTTTGTTTTTGCATTATAATTATTTTTTTTTTCATTCTATCTTTGGTATTAAGTTGTTTTACATGAAACATTCAATATCAAAAAGATTTCCGCCAGTTTGATGCATTTGAGAGCAAAAATGAATTTAAAAATAAATCAGAAACTTTGCAGTTTGGATTGGAATACACATTTAATCTAATTTATTTATTCATTATTTTATTTTATATATAGTGAAACTTGATTAATATAAATATACATAATCAAATAAAATATATTTTAATAACTGAGAATTACATACATCTTTTTGGATTTAGGAATAAGACTTCTTTAATATTCTATCTTGTAGAGATTAAAATTTGCAAATCAATATTAAACTTTAAATTATGTGAAAACTCTTTTTTTTTTTAACTATATTTTTGTTAAGTGATTTCAGAATTATTATTTCTTAGTCTTGGTATTATTTCCTTAAAATAAATAATTAAATATTATTTTTTAACCAAAAGGCATCATTAAAGAACCATTAATTAAAAAGTTAATTGAATTTTTAAAAAAATTTAAAAATTTAAGAAGCTCTCTAAATTTATTTATAACTTAAGAATAACTTTAAAAAATAAAAGATTTTTATTCATACAGTCATATGTATATTAAAAAAATATGCAATGTGTTGTTGTTTTTTTCAATTTACTTTAACCCTTTAACCATCTGGCCTGGCTTTTTCCGTTTCTAGAAATCATATTTAAATGGCTGCAGACAAAAATATTTTAAACGGAATGTTATTTTGAATCATACATAGAAAGAAGTGATATTAAAGATATTATAACATCAAACTGGGATTAATTATTATAAATATCTTGCAATTTATAAGCATTCTTATAAAAATACATGAAAACCCTTGGACAGTGAAAGGGTTATATAATACCTAAATAATTTTAAATATAATTAATATAGGACATAAACAGTTTGACTTTATAGTAGCTTTAAAAAATTTGAATTTGAAAAATATTTCATGACTATTCAAGTAAAGATGTATGTGTAAAAATATAGGTATTGGAATGGTCTTAAGATTCATGTTTTATTTGCACTAAAGTTAACAAATAAAAACTATTGTATATAAATGTATAAACTATTATTATATTCTTAAGTATTGTTTTGCTATTTGTTAAATTTTAAGTCTAAAAAGTTAAATTTTAAGAAATCTGGAAATCAAATCTTAAGGTTTGTATAAAAATTTTATTAATTTAAAAATTTAAGATTCTGCTTATTAAAGTGTAGATAAAAATCACTATTTAATAGCATTTATGAAATGTATAAGATATGCATTTTAAAATGTTATATGTAAAAATATTCAAATTTATTCAATGACCAATCCATGCTTAACATCTATTGTCATACCATGTAACAGCATTTTTACATCTCTAAAATGATTTTAATTTATTTTACTAAAAATGCACATTGAATGTTATTTAAATAATAATAATAATAATCTCATAGCATCATTTAATATTAATGTACATTGCAGTTAGTACAATTAAAATGGAGTTATGACAAATATTGTTCTTTTTTTATTCTTACATTTTTATATTTTCCCATTTAAGAAATGTTTTTCTTTTAAATAAATTTAAGAAGTGTAATTGTGAACAATAATAACGATAACAACAAGGAAAAATGAATCTAGAAATGTAAGGTATGCTACATTTACACTACAAATTGGAGGAACATTGAAAATAGTATGTTTTTGACAGAATAAAATGATAAAAACACAATTTTTACAACTGCTGTGCCAAAACCCCAATCCTGGCATGGACTGAGCACATGTACAGGCACACCAGCAGATTTTCTTTAAAAAATTACTATTTGAATACATTTTTAATTAATATCTCAGCTTATTATCAAACAAATAAAAAATCTGCATCTCAGGTGCATCAAGACCTGTCTTGGTCAATCTTCATATATATATATTTGTAGACTTCTATGTCTGCTAGATTTTGCTAGCTATTGCCAACACAGATAAGAAAATTAATATTAATGTTACTAAATTATTAATTACTAGATTAATTGCTATTAGTAGACTTTAATATTAATTTTCTTATTGTTATTATTTGTTTTTAAATGGAATAAATAAACAGCATGTATTTTAAATATATCTAATAAATGCACTTTAAATTAATGTTATGCATTTCAGATAAAATGTATGATTTTTATTATTATTATTTTAAATGAAATGGAATTAATACAAATGATGCCAATGAAAAAAAATTTGGCAATTTATCATTTGTGCCTGGCTTAGATAAAAGTACCCATTTTAATTTTCAGAAATGTAATACTTTTAATTACAGTAAAACACTTGTCATGTAAAATAGGGAAAAAAAAATCTTACTTTATTCATAACATCCTTTGCCCTGTTTTCAAATAAATGTTCTAGTTTTTGGGTATCTACAGGAACTGGCTTTAATTCATCCCATATAGTCTTTTTACGACCGATTCTTTTTAATAAGGATTTGTCTTCTTTCACTTCTCTCCAAAAAAGTTTAAGTGTTTTTTTGGTCTTTTGATTACAATTTTTAGATTGTTCTTTGACTTGGGAATCTTGACTATGATGTTGGTTTCTTTTTAACCATGTAGGAGGAACAGATGGGGTTTCTGAAATTCCATTCATTCTGCCAAACCTATAGTTTGATAAGTCTGGAGGGGGAGGGGGAGGTACAGGACCTGCCCCCATAGGCAGGGGTGGTGGAGGCGGTGGTGGACCTAATCCTGGAGGTAAAGGTGGTGGTGGTGGACCTCCATTCATTTCACAACTTTTATCATGATGGTTAACAGTTTCAAATAAGTCTATATCTTCTTCAGATCTTAGATCAGTAAAATCTAAATCATTTATAATCAAAGGTCGTTTAACGGCTTTTACTAACTGCTCCCACTGAATATCACTTTCTGGTTTTTTCATTTCCTGGATAATAAAAGATGAATTAGGCGATAATGGAGAAGTAGGTTTAGATTCTGGTTTACTTTTACTTGCAGCAAGTCCTTCTTTGGCTCGACTGATGATGCCGCTTGGATCTCCAATTCGTGGAATGTTATTTTCTGATGTAGGAGATCTAATACCAGCATCTCCATTTCTATAAATAAACTTTTCTTGCATATCCTTTATGCTATTGTCTTTACTGTTTATACTAGAATTGGATGAAGAATTTTCTTCCTTAGATTTGTTATACAAAATATAATTATTATTTACAATTTCTACACCATTTTTCAAAGATTCTGGAGAGGGTGACTTTGTATCATCTTCTTGACTTTTACTGTACATCATGGAGAGCATCCAAGATTTTTTATTTGTTGAGTTCATACTGTAAGGCAAAGTATTTGGTCGATTACAGTCAGTTGCCTTATTTTTTTCCTCAACTTGTAATTTATCATCTTTACTTTTTGAAAGCTCATTATTTTTTCTATTCTCTTGATCCACATGATTTTCAAAGCGAGATCGATGCCTATCCACTATAGACACATCTGTAATATACAAAGAATATTATGGTTAAGAATAATATATGTATTGTTTATAAATAAATAATAGTATATATGAAAACAAAATTACAAGCATTTACATTTCTTAAAACAGTAAAAAGAAAAATACATAAATAATATGCAAGTCTTGGGATTAAAATTAAGAAAAAAGAAAGAATGCTGCAAAGAACAAAAAGCAGATTTTTTGATAATTATCAAAACTAATCTAAATTAATTAAATTTGATGTTATTTGAAAACATTTGTATACTATCATCAATACTGACTAAATAAAACAGGAAATACAAAGTCATTATTATTTCATATTCAACATATCATCCCTTCAGGTTCAATAAAATGAGTTTAAGCTTGCTTAGGAACTAAGGCTGCATGTAAGGTCTTGTTTTTCTATCCTTCTACAGTTTTCCAGGAATTTTTTTGTTCTGGACACTTCTGCCATTTATTTACAAAAGGATGTTGTGAATCAATAGTCAGGAGATGAGAAGTGTAGCTTTACTTGATGGAAAGGTTGCTCTTTTGAAGGGCATCAATCTGTTTCCTTTTAAAATCATTAATTAAAAAAAAAATGTGTGGCCACAGTTAAAGATGCTGATACTAATAGGATGGTCTGTTTGCAATTTAAATACTGAGTTCTCAAGTTAAGGTAACCATTTGCTGACTGAGAATTATATTGTACTTCAGAATCAACAGTCAAGAAAACAGGGCTGAGCACCGGCATGATTCTTAACCATTTCCCTGATTTGCCTGTACGTCATAAGGGCAACCTGTTTTTGCCATTCATGATTTGCCTATACCACAGACTGGCATCTATATTTTACATTATTTAATCCGAGAATTTTTCTGATTTAATAAGCTAAAAATTTCTGTTTTGAAAAATCAGGAATAAAAGATAAAAAATTCTGTAAAAAACAAGAAAAGAGAGACATTATTTGAACTTGTTTTCCCCCCCCAAAACATTGATCAGGTAAGTGGTTAATGGACTGTAGTGCTGAAAGTTTAGTTTTTTAAAATTATTAGTCCACAGAGTCCAGAATAATGGTATTCTAATCTTATTGACTTGCAGGGGACTGATTGTGCATTAGGGAGAAGCGAAAAAAAATATTTTTTTTAAATCAAAAACGGGTAGGTGCCAAAAGTTGCCTTTATACTAGTACATCAACTGTGTGAAATTTTACCGCTGGAAAAAAAATGGCTTGAGTCTGCACTTTGCTCCAAAAATTGAAATTTTGGGTAAAATTTGTCATTTTTTGACAATTTTTCAAAAAAATTAAAAAATTCTTACAGAGCTGGTTATTATTTAAAAGTGTTATTTAAACCTTTATATTTATCTGCTTAATGTATTTAAACTATAAAACCATATCTGTAGTCTGTATAATTGGAGCAAATCTGAGAAACTTTTGGTAAGAAAACAGCATTACCACTCTATTAGGACATACAATGAATTGTTTTTAATACAGCTCTTCTTTTCAAAATTACCTTGGACATACGTCATGGAGGTGGCTATATTTCATATACCACCCGTCCCAATTATTCGACCATCTGAGTACAGTGTTTTATTTATATACTGATTTGTGATTTTCTTTATCAAAATTTGGCATGTTTTCGATGCATCCACCTACTTTATCTGTTCTTTGTATTCACATGCTGCTGTGACTATCTTAATGTATATTTTTACAGCTTATAAAAAAAAAAATGACAAGCAGAGTAATGTATGGGAATATTAATAAAGGGATGTATTCGGCCATCTATTGTCTTTATCAAACTTACATCCAGTTGATGAAAGTGATTGGAAGTTTTGTTATCACAAAAAATTTTCAGTAAATTATATTTTTTTATGTAATGACATGCTTTAAAGATGATTTCAGGTATTTCAATTATAAGTATGCCATCATTTATTCTGCTTTTGCATTTTCTATATGTCGAGAAGTGAGCTGTTTAATGTGATTTCTGGCGATCGTCAGAGAGAATTACAACGGGAATTTGCCTTGCACGTGCAGAGCAACCGTTGTTGTAAACAACTTTTTTTTTCATTAGTTTTATGCCATTTTCTAAGTGTTTTCGTAGCCAGGTAATTTCCTATTAACTTTTAGATCCCCATTTTATAAGTGAACAATATTTGATGGTGAACTGTCCTACGCATAAACTTATAATGCATAGTACTTTTTGAGAGAATGTACAGACTCTAATCGACTATAAGTACTCATTTAAATTTAGGAGAATTCTATTTCTCGCTGTGAACCATTTTGTATTGCAGGGTTGGAAAAAAAAAAACAGGTTTTTTTGAAAACCCCCCAAAAAACTGGTTTTTTTTGGTTTAAACCAGGTTTTTTTAAACATACTTTTTTATTACATATATATGCATATTTATTGATAAAAAAAAGACATTGTTGGATTATCAGAAGTATAACTTCATTTCAAAATAATTTAAATTAAATTATTATAGTGATTATGTAGAAAATTGAAAAAAAAATCATACAGTTATTAGTAAACAGTCTTGTATTCAAAGAATAAATTACTCTACACAATCAAACACTGATACTTTGAAAAAAATTATAAACAATTTTTTAATTACTATAATAAACATATGATGCAGTTTGATGATTATAATATTCTTTTCTACAATTTTTTTTAAATAAATCTGAAATACTTTTTTTTTTTTTGAGTAATAATTTGAAATAAACATTTTTGGTCATTAGATTCAGCAGATAACAGGGGGGGGGGGGGGGATTAGATTGGTATTGTTAAAATGCTTTAACTAACACCAAATTTCTGAATACTCTTTTACTCAACTTCATATTTTAATTTTTATTCTTAAAGATAATTTCTCAATCAAAAAAAAAAAAAAATTCATTACAGTGTGACCAAAATCTTAAAGATCATCGAGTTATGTAGCTACATATTCAAAATCATTGTGCATGTTATGATAGATTTCTTTAAATAATCTGCATTTTTAATGAAAATATTTTACACTAAAGACTACATGTTTTTAATCTATTTTATCTTTGATTAATTCACATGTTCTAGGCTTTTCATTAGACCAATAGAGTATGATCATCAATACATACTGATTTTTATCCTATACATAAAAAAATTGACCCAGACTCACTATATCTAATACTTATTGCTGAAATAAAGAGTTAAAAGTAGAAAATATTTATATCCAATAATTTCTAGTTCTTAAATTATAAAGAAAAATGAGAAAATGTCACTCAATTAAAAAAAAAAAAAAAAAAAAAAAAACAATATATATATATTTTTTTTTTTTTGAGAAAATTTACAAACTGGTTTTAACCATGGTGTAAACCATCGTTAAAACCAATTGGTTTAAATCGTGCCAATTCTGTTGCATTGGGTAAGCTTAGAATTGTGTATAATAATGGATCATATGCTACTTCAACTCCAATGAATTTCCTCTGCGTCAATTATTAGAGAAGTCGATGTATAATGTTATAATCTATATGGATTCACTGGATCAATAAGAAAATCTTTGTCGACGTACAATTCACTTCCTATTGCAATTTTTTATAAAATAGATAATAATTTTGAAAAATTATTTTCTCAAACTAAGTAAAAGATACTCAGAACAGACTAGAAATTTCTGTCAGAGATTGAAAAGCTAATTCAAAAGGAAAGCTATTTTTCAGAAGAAATGGAGAATAGGAATATAGAAAACATCTCGCACAAAAAAAAGATCAAAAAGCGAATAAAATTTTCTGCTTTATAAAGCAAAGATTGGCAATCAGAGTCTATAGATGCACTCACAAAATATATAATCATAGTTTATACTTGGGATATTTTATATACACCTAAAGAATAGGCCTAAAAACTTATTAGAAATTACTCAACGAAACAACACAGGAAACGACATAAAACAAATACTAAAACTTCTTTCGAAATATTGTTGCTTTACACGCAAATTTTGTTTGCAATCATCTGTCACGATCATCATAATATTAAACTGCTAGCTTCTCAAAATATATTCAATGTAATAGGTACAGTAAATAATGACATTAAGGTATAGAAATTGAATTCATACAATCAATTTTTAGGCATATCATTATATATATAATGTAATATATTGAAAAAATGTTGTGGTAACAGAACTCCCAATCATAATGTGTTAATTGTATGAAAATTTAATGAAGATAATAGACTGCTGAATAGGTTAAATTAACAACATACCTAATACATTACTCAGCTCTCTCTTCTGTTATACAAGGTATAAAAATATATACGTGCAGCAGGTCACACCAGTAGCATCCAATGTCAGTGAAAACAAAGAAGAGGTAAACTACTTTGATACATAGAAAACTTATGCCCTTTTTCAGGAAAAAAATAACAATTCAATACATAAATAAAACACTGGGCCTAGATTGTTGGGATATGAAATGCAGCCACATCTACGAGTTATATACAGAATGGTTTTGAAAGCAGATAGGTAAGAAATGCATTCAAAACAACATTTTGTTGTATGCTCCAATAGAGTGGTAATGCTATTTTCTTACCAAAAGTTTCTCAGATTTGCTCCAATTATACAGACTACAGATATTGTTTTATAGTTTAAATACGTTAAGCAGATAAATATAAAGATTTATGTAACACTTTAAAATAATAACCAGCTCTGTAGGAATTTTTTAATTTTTTTGAAAAAATATCAAAAAATGACAAATTTTAACCAAAATTTTGATTTTTGGAGCAAAAGCGCAGACTCAAGCCATTTTGTTTCAGCGGTAAAATTTCATGCAGTTGATTTACTAGTATAAAGGCAACTTTTGGCACCTACCCGTTTTTGATTTTTAAAAAATAATTTTTTTCGCTCCACCCTATTGTGCATATATACAGGGATGCCACTCAGAAAATAACAAAAAAGAGGAAATTATGCCTAATGTAAAATTTATGACATTTTTCACAACATTTATGCATGAATTTTGAAAATTATGTATTTTATAATAAACTAAATAAAGAATTACAGCTTTTTTTGTAAACTTTCAATTTATAAGAGTAAATAAAAATGATTTTTCTTTAGTTCAGAGTATTTTACATTAGTTAAGGTAACCCAGGAACCGATTCAGTGAGGAATTTTATGTATCGCATCATTTTAAATCAATTTCAGTAATCCAGCAATATTTGATGATTATTTCACGAGTAAATAGCAAAAATTTGCAGGGGTTTCTTTTTCTTTTTTTTTTTTTTTATTTAACGAAAATAGTTGTTTTACTTCATGATCGTTTGACGAAAATTGCCGTTTTATTTCACGATCATTTGACGAAAATCTCTGTTTTACATCACGATCGTTTGACGAAAAAACCCATTTTACCTCGCGATCGTTTGACAAAAATCACCATTTATTTTCTGATGGTTTGACGAAAATCGGCATTTTACACTGAGATCGTTTGACGAAAACTGACATTTTACATCGCGACCATTTGAAGAAAATCGCAGTTTTACATAGCGATCATCTAACGAAAATCACCATTTTACATAGCGATTGCCTGATGAAAATCGCCATTTCACACTGCGATCGTTTTATGAAAATCGCTGTTTTATACTGCTACTGTTTGATAAAAATAGCCGTTTGATTTTGTGATCTTTTGACAAAAGTCACTGTTATATTTCGCGATCTTTTAATGAAAATCGCTGTTATATTTCGCAATCGTTTGACGAAAATTCCTGTTTTATTTCGCGATCGTTCGACGAAAATCACGAATTTTTAAAAAGTAAAAAAAAGAGGAAATCCACCATTTGGCAGAAAAGTGGAATCCCTGTATATAAAATTATTTTTTTAGCAGGGTGGGGAGGGGTGTCTGGCAAATGGTATTATATCTCTAGGAGCAGAAGGGGATTCATTATTTTCTTCTATTTTTAATACAAGAAAATATTCCAATTGAAATTTTTTGACTTTCAGTTTCCCACGGATTTACTTGTTTTAGGGGTCAGAGTTCCCCTAAATAATGTTTAAACAAAATGTCTGTTTGTCCATGTGTTGCCACTGTACCATCAAAATGTATATGAAACTGTACATAGAATTGAACGAGGATTTCAAATTCTATAAAGAAGTGGGAAAGAGAAAGATTTTTTTCTATATGGACAACTAATTAGCAGGGAATAAGACATGTAGAAAGAATACTCCAGAAATGTTTTCTTATAGAAAAGTTATCCCTGGCCTACCTCTGAATGCACAAATGAATATTTTTCAACTTTGGGAATTGCTCGATGCTCCCATGAGTTGTCATATAATTCTAGTAAGACTATTGAAAAAAATTGTAATTGAGGGTAAAAAATAATTGTTTTATATTAAGATAAATATTAGAATTGCTCTCATAAATTATAATATTAGCTTAAAATAAAAACAAATATACAATCATAGATAAATTTCTCAAACTTACAAGTTTTTTCTTCTTGGACTAGACTAGAATTTTCGCAGGTGTCTGAAAGCACGCTACTTGAAGAAGATAAACTATCTGACCGATGATATACAGCACCCCTTCCATTTTCTTCTTGTTCTTTAATTAGCGATTTATTTCGTGCATCTCTTTCACGTCGCTTCCTTAAAGCTGGTGTAATACCATTTATTTCATGACCTACATGGCAGAAAAATAAAATTATGACATATTAAATACATTTTTATTAAGAATTACTTTGTTTTACAACTGTAAACTATAGGAAAATTTATGGAAGCTTCTACGATGAAATTAAAAATAAAGATGAGCAAAAGAAAGCTAATGACAAAATAATCAAAACAAAATATATCTAAAAAAGAACTGTTAATTCTTAGGACTTTCTATTGAAATTGTCTTAAAATTTTATTGAAATTTTAAATTTTCCGTATACCAAAAGAAAAAGTTCCATATCAAATATCCTTCATATGAATGCTTACACCTTTCAGAGCGTTCTTTTATCTTATTCCCTTAACAATTGCAAATCTTATTGACACATTCAAAAATAAGTTTCATTCATAAAGGTCTTATTATTTTAGACTTTTATTTATGAGCTTAAGAACAGAATAAAGTTTTCATTTTCTTATAAAAAAAGTACATCTTGAAATAAGATTTCTTTCTCAAAATCTGATTAAAATAGCAAATTTTGTATTTATATCCCACCATTGACAGAAATCAATTGCACTTGTTCTTTTAAAATAGCATTAAATAACAAGTTAAAAAAAAAACACTAATCCTGTTGTTCAGTAATTTTATGACTTAGAAACAAAAGTTCGAAACTGCCTTGACTCTCAAGAAAATGCTGCAGCTCCTCCTTCGACACAAATCCCTTGGCTCACACCTGAAAAACCTTGGGAAAGAATCCATATCGACCATGCAGCTCCTGTGGAAGGCCATTGGCTATTAACTGTAGTTGATGCTAAAACAAAATGGCTTGAAGAAAATAAAGAGGCCCAGTGCCCAACATCACAGCAACTTCAACTATAATAACTCTGCATAACCTTTTGCATGCTTCGGCTTACCAGAGAGCTTAGTAAGTGATAACGGACCTGGCTTCCTTAGAGTGATGAATTCATAAATTTCTTGAAAAGAAATGGCATTACGCCAATTAAAATCGCACCGTACCATCCGAATTCAAACAATTTGGCAGAAAGAGCAGTGTGTACAGTAAAATTTGCATTGAAGAAAGCTAAGGAAGGCAGTTTCACCAAACGATTGACCAGATTTGTTCTGAATTTTTGAAATACCCCATCAAAGGCAATGGGTATATCTCCAACTGTCGCAATGTTCAGACGACCTCTTCGCATGCATTTGGATCTTATCTGCAGTGCTAAAGCTCAAACATCTGAGAGGGGAGATACCCATAAAAGCAAATTTACAGTAAGGCACTCCAGTCTGGGTGCGCTCTTTTACCCAAAGCCCATCTTGGCTTGCTGGAAAAGTTACATGTACAATGGGAAATACAATGAGCAATGTCAAGACAACTTGGGGTATTTGGACATGGCACATTGACCAAATTTGCTACAGACAAGAGGACATTCTACAGGAAATTCCTCCAGCTCCAGAACTATCAGATTCTGCTTCTCCAGAATCAGATGTGTCAGTGTCTATAGTGCAATCGAGAGATGTGGTAGAGTTTAAAGATAGAAAACCAACGATTATAAATGCACAAATAACGATTATAAATGCACAAATAAAGTATGAGAAGGTAGCATTAATAATTGTTGGTTTTCTATCTTTAAACATTTGTGCACAAAGGCTTTATTTGCTATTTTAATGTAGTAGAGTTACCAGCTGATCATGATCAGGTGTTGACACCCTTCTACCTCCAACACTGTTTCCACAGGTAAGTGTCCTAGATCACAGTTCTCAGGCAGACTCTCTGGCACTCTCGCCGCAAGCAGTTTTGCAGAGTCTAGGAGCGCCACTTCCTGGACATTCCACTTGTCCAAAAGCAAAACCTGCACGTTTGTAGTATTAGACTTTTAAAATGAACTGTTAAATTTTGAACTGTGTCAAGGACTTTATTTTTTTATTGTATTGTGTATGTCTAACAACTTGAATATTTCCTTTAAGAAGGAAGAAAACGTTATATCTGTTATGATGTGCACTAGATGGCGCCATCAGCACCAGCCAAATGTTGTTCAGCCGCGAACGGCGATTTGAATTCACTCGTTGCTAATCACGATGTAAGACAGTTGGATCGTGGATCCAGGAATAAAGTTATTATATCCCAATGCATCCAGTCCTGGTGATCAATTAGCATTTCTATACACCCTTAGAAATATTTCACTAATCACTATTTTAATTTTCTTCAGTGAATTAGGAATACACGAATTAAAATATCTCAGGTGGTCTTGGCTGTTTTGGAATCTAGAGAGTTAAAACATTCTTGTAAGTTTAGGTTTAAAATTAGGTGATCCCGACATGAGATCTCTGTGCTGGAAATTAAATGTTAAACACAACAGAAAACGTTATATCTGTTATGATGTGCACTAGATGGCACCATCAGCACCAGCCAAATGTTGTTCAGCCGCGAACGGCGATTTGAATTCACTCGTTGCTAGCCACGATGTAAGACAGTTGGATCGTGGATCCAGGAATAAAGTTATTATATCCCAATGCATCCAGTCCTGGTGATCAATCAGCATTTCTATACACCCTTAGAAATATTTCACTAATCACTATTTTAATTTTCTTCAGTGAATTAGGAATACACGAATTAAAATATCTCAGGTGGTCTCGGTTGGCTGTTTTGGAATCTAGAGAGTTAAAACATTCTTTGTAAGTTTGGATTTAAAATTAGGTGATCCCGACATGAGATCTCTGTGCTGGAAATTAAATGTTAAACACAACAGAAAATTATTATTATTATTATTTATTTTTTAAATAAAACACTGAGTTTTCTCATATCTAGAGTTTAAATTTGCACACATGTAAATATTTTATTGTCTTTACTTCTAAGAAGTATTTTTCTGTGCAATATTGTAAAAAATAAATGTATTTTTGATAAATAATTTTACATTAAAATCCATTAGATAAACTTCTAATTCTTACATAAAACATGCTTAATTTTACTCATAAAAAAAAAAAAAAAAAAAAAAAAAAAAAAAAAGAGCGAGAGAGACAATGTTGTATTTGGACAAGACTGTTAGGTAGTTAATAATTTTATATATGTACATTAAACATTTTTTTTTACTAAACATTGTTTTTGTAATAGTTACATGGTGCCTGTTTTGATTATGTTTCTAAGCATTTTGTATCATACAGTGGGAAGCAAAATAATTTTAATACAGTAGATCTTTATACTACAATTTTCTGTGTAACATACAACTTTTTAAATGTAGACAATTAATTTTACAGTTCAGAAGTCACTGCATAGACATTGCAAAAGGACAAAGTTTCACACATTATTTCACCTTTATCTCACTAGAAGATAGCCCGTCAAAATGACGTGTTTGCATTTTTAAAAGGATGATAAAAAATTACAACTGTGGTCAATCAGCCACTTTAGGCTTAAACAATTTTTAAAAATATAGCGATTAAACATGGAGAAAAAAATCTATAAAAAAAAAAAAAAAAAAAAAAAAAAAAAAGAAAATTTAAACATAAATTTGCATTTAAAACTATAACAAAACTGTCTGGTGGATGATGGGGTTTGTAATGAACAAATCGTAAATACATAAATTTTAAAAGAATAAAGTAAGGCAAAAAAATCAATTATAAAAGATTATATTGTGAAACTACAGCCAAAAAATATCAAGAAATACTGAGAGAAAAAAATAAAAATATCTAAAATGTATAAAAAAATTTCCTATTTTGGCCCATTTTTTAGCTAATACTTAAAAGAAAACACTAGATTGAAAACAAATGTCAACAATAAAGAGTAAACAATGAACGTGTTCGGGATATACACGTGCTTTGCGCGGAAGCTCAGGAGTTTTTACCGAGTACTATTCTGCTGTAAGGTTTACTCCACGTACCTGACTCCTGAGCGTGCACGCTCAGCGCGCATAGATCCCGAACGCGCCCGATCATTCCTGAGTCGTGATGTTACAAAGGAGTCATTCTAAAGATTCAATCACGGAATTTGTCATTCTTGAATGGCAACAGTATTGATTTGCTTACATTGTTTCTTTGGTTTGTTTTTTCCGTAATTGCTGGTTGTTTTATTTAGAACTTAAACATTATAATTAAATAGTTTTTGTAAGTTTTAAAGAAAGTGAGTAATGAATAAATCTTTCACATGTATATTTTCATAAGTTAAACAATTAGAATATTTGTGAACAGCTCAGAATAGTTAAGCCTAACGTGGACGCAGTTGCAATAAATTTCTTTTTCTCATGGATGGGTTGTCCCCGGAATCGTCATACACGGAGGGGTTTTATATATATAATTCAAAGGTTTTTTTTTTTTAAGGAATTTCTAATGAATTTTTTAATGAAAAATTTGCTATTATAATATTGAAAATTTTTAGGAATTTGTAATATAATGATTCTGCTTCAGCATATTTGGATGTTTATGAGGTAATTTGACTAAGTGTGAAATAAACTATGCTATGCACTTATTTAAATTTACATCTACACAACTTCAGGTCACAAGGAATACAACATAAAGATCTTAAACGATATGTACATAAGTTGCAGACATGTTTGGTCATGTTTACAGGTAAGCTCAATGATGTGTTAATTATGATTTATAAAATAGGAAGTTCTGTAATATGCACAATCTTTCATCTCAGTATGTACATTATAAAGATATTCTACTGTATTGTTACTGAAAGTGACTCAGGTTAAAATAATCATGTGATTAAAGTCCTCCAAAATAGCTGCAATATTATTAAACATAACATTTCTTAAATTGTTTCAAATTGAGATACTATATAATGTAATTGAATAATACATTAATGCATTAATAAATTACTCAATGGAGAACAAGAGAATCTAATATGTAACAAGGGAAAACATGACTACATTTAATATTAGTTAATCATAATAACAGACATTGGAATATGTAAAATAGTTTCTAAAAATTTGATAAAATTTATCTTTCAGATATGCAAGAAATTGTGATAGTAAAAACAATCATGAATTACACAATTCAATATATATTTTAACAAGGAATTCTAACAAATTTATGCATAGAAAGGAAATGGAAAGAAAAAGCTATCAGCACTGTCATAATTGTTCGGTCGTATTTATTCTCTGTATTTTTGGCAACGTTTTTTATCGTCTGCGTTTGTTTTTATGAGTTCATAGAATGTTTTTAAGAGAATGTAGCCATGAGCGGCTATGTTGTGAGCCAGTTAAATAAATACAGTTCATAGAGTTTTTTTTAAATATGAGTTTTTATTGACTTTGTGAATGTTTTAAATGAGTTATCGACATAAATTGTGGTCCGCCGACCACGAAGGATCAGCGATAATAAAGTGCAACGCGTAAATTTCTGAATTATTCGAGTTCAAGAAGAAACGATATAGTTTCGTGCAGTGGAATTTTTAAAGTAAGTGAATGTGATTTTTCTTATCTGTACTGTTATATATAAATTTAAAAAAATGTTTAAAGGAGCAAAAAAGGAGGATTTAAGGCAAATAGCCACTGAAATAAATCTAAATATTAATGATAAAATGACTATAGCTGATTTAAACGATATAATTGAAAATAGCGAAATATATAAAAATAAACCGGCTTTTGTAACAGAAATAGCTAACACCATAATTGAGAATCGCAAAAATGAAGAGCAAAGGCAATTTGATCTTGAAAAGATTAAACATGAACGATCAAAAAATGAATTGGAATTAGCTAAAATTAAATCTGAAACTAAATCTGTTATTACTGAAAGTGAAGTAAAAATGGAATCGTAAGATCAAATAATAAAAAGTATTAAAACTTTGACTATAAAAATTCCAACTAAGCCTGAAGGATAGGGTTTTTTCTTTTCTTCTTTAGAACGAGCTTTCAAAACTAAAAATGTTTCGGAACAAAATAAAGCAGAAATTCTGCTGAATTTATTAGGTGACAAAGGGTCTAACATTATAACTTATTTACACGATACAGATATCGAGAATTATGAAAAATTAAAAGAAATAGTCTTAAAAGAATTTCAACCAACACCTTACTTTTGCCTAGAACAATTTAGAAAAGCTTTTAAACTACCAAATGAGACTCATGTGCAATTCGCCTCACGACTGATGACCAATTGGAATTATTATCTAAATTTGAGAAATGTGTCCGATTTCGAGAGTCTAAAACAATTGATTGTGTCAGATAAATTATATGAAACATTAGATAAGGAGACTGCTTCTCACATTAGTGTGAGACAAGGAGATAAATGGTTTTTACCAGAAGAATTAGGCCGTGAGATTGATTTATATTTTACATCACGCGGAAAATCTCTTACTGAGAATTTTAGTGTTAATCGAAAGTATAATCCCAAAAGTGTAAATAAAGTATTTTTAACTGATGTTAAAACATTAAACTGTATTTTGTGCCACAAACAGCACCATCTTTCAAAGTGTCCAGATTATTTAAAGTTATCTGTTAATGAGAGAGTAAATGTAATAAAATGTAACAAGTTATGTTTCAATTGTTTAAATTTACACCCAGTAGCCAATTGTACATCAAAGAACATTTGTTTCTGCAAGAAACGACATCATAAAACTATTCATTTTCCCAAAACAAATAATAATACATATGTGAAAGAATTTGTTTCTTCAGAACATAATACACAAGGTAAAATAAATGTAGGAGAATGTTCAGGTTCAAGACTAGCAAATTATGGCACATCAATGTTAAACGCTAATGCGGAAGCGTTCGTTCAGAAAACTTTTATTAGTAACTATTCGAATAAAAAGAATAAAGTTTTACTTTCAACTGTTATATGTTATCTAATTGATGAATCGGGATCTAAATATAGAGTAAAGTGTTTGTTAGATGTAAGCAGCGAGTCTAATTTTCTATCCCGCCATTTAATAGACATGATGAATTTGAAAAAAGAGAGAACAAACATTTTGGTGTCAGGTCTAAATGATGCCACCTTAGTAATAAATCATAAAGTTAATGCATCAATAAGCAATAGAGATGGAAGTTTTGTAAAAAATTTAGATTTCTTGATAGTTCCAAAAATAACTGCAGATTTAACCCCTCCGCGTCCAATTGAAATTTCAGCACAGGATTTCCCTAATGTAATATTAGCAGATGAGAGATTTAATATCCCAGAACATGTAGATATGCTTCTCGGAGCAGGAATTTTCTATGAACTTTTAAAACCGGGACAGATTCGTATTAATAATTCTGATCTTATTCTGCAAGACACAGTTTTCGGTTTTGTAGTATCTGGAAGTTTTCCAATAGAAAATGAAAATAAAGTTCATTGTGGTTTAATAAAGAAAGAAACTAACTTAGATAAAACACTTCGAAAATTCTGGGAAATAGAAAATATCGAGATAGAAAAACCAAAAAGTAAAGAGACTTTAATTTGTGAAAAACATTTCGTAGAAAATTATACCCGAGAAAAAAGCAGTAGATACGTTGTTAAAATGCTCCTAAAACAAGATCCAACTACATTAGGAAGTTCTAAACAGATAGCAATTAAAAAATTGAATTCTTTATGGAATCGCCTAGCAAGGGACCCCGAGTATTTAAGATTATATTCCGATTTTTTGAAAGAATACCAACAGTTAGGCCACATGGTCGAAGTTAACGAAAGCGAGGAAGAAAATGGATCCTATTACATTCCCCCACCTTGGAGTGTATAGAGGAATAGAAAAAATATGTCAACACCTTTGAGAGTAGTTTTTAACGCCTCTTCTTTAACGACAAAAGGAAACTCACTTAATTCTATTCAGTATAATGGGGGTGTAATACAAGATGATTTATTCTCAATTATGCTGAGATTTAGAAAATATATTATCGCTTTCACTGCAGATATTCAAAAAATGTATAGAGCAATTTCTATTCATCCAGGTCAAAGGAAACTACAAAAAATTTTATGGAAAGAAGGTGTAAACGAACCAATAAAGAATTTTGAACTAACTACTGTTACTTATGGTACTGTTAGTGCACCCTTTTTGGCCATGAGAACACTACTTCAATTGTCTAGGGATGAAGAAAGCAAGTTTCCTTTAGCAGCACCCGTGCTGAGAGAAGACATGTATATGGATGACATCTTATCTGGATCTGATTCTTTAAGTTCTGCATTAGAGCTCCAAAATCAATTAATAGAAATTTTAAACAGCGGAGGAATGTTATTACATAAATGGTGCAGTAATGCTCCACAACTTTACCAAACAAATGACAAGATATACCCCTTTGGTGATTCAGAAGAATCCAAAACATTAGGTGTTTTGTGGAAATCGAGAAAAGATTGTTTAAATTTCGATGTAAAAATTCATAATGAGGTAAATGTCACTAAAAGACAAGTGTTATCAATTATATCAAGTTTGTTTGATCCTCTTGGATTAGTATCTCCTATTATAATTAAAGCGAAAATATTTATGCAGAAATTGTGGTTATTGCAATTAAATTGGGATGACTTGTTACCGGAAAAAGAAGCTAAGGAATGGGGAGAGTTTTCAGATAATCTACAGTTAATTAACAAAATTGAAATTAGTAGGTGTATTTTATTGAAAAATGCTATTATAATCGAGTTACATGGTTTCAGCGACGCTTCCGAAGCAGCCTATGGTGCAGTAATTTACTGCAAATCAGTATCAGAATCTGGAGAAATGTCAGTGAAATTAGTGACAAGTAAATCAAGAGTTTCCCCCTTAAAGCAATTAACTGTTCCCAAACTTGAGCTGTGTGCAGCTGTTTTATTATCAAAACCAATTAAACGTGTGATTTCTGCTCTCAAGATCAATATAAACAAAATCTTCTTATGGTCAGATTCTATGATAGTATTGTCATGGATTAAAAAAGAACCGTACATACTAAAAACATTTGTTGCGAACAGAATTTTAACGATACAAGAGCTAACTGAAGGGATGCAGTGGCGACATGTTCCTTCTCAACATAACCCAGCAGATCTTCTAACAAGAGGAATTAATCCTGATAAGCTAATCTCAAATGAGTTGTGGTGGAGTGGCCCAATGTTCCTAAAAGAAAAAGACTATCCAAATACAACCATACCTGAAGCAGTTGATTCCAATGACTTTTCAAAAGAACTGAAAAACTTTAAAACTAATGACTTTAAAAACATGTCTTTTTTTACAGTTTCTAATAATACCTTTGTACATGATATAATTGATTTAAGTAATAATTATTGTAAGATAATTCGTATCTTAGGATTTATTTTCAGGTTTCTTAGCATTTGTAAAAAAGAAAGAAAAGAGGATCCTTTAGACCTCGAGGAGCTGAACAAGGCAGAAACTTTTTTGTTAAAAAGTGTTCAACGAGAATTTTTTGACAAGGAAATAAAATTCTTGCAAAAATCAGGTGAGGTAAATAATAATAGTCAGATAAGAAATCTTCACCCATTTCTTGATAAAGCAGGTCTTCTTAGAGTAGGAGGTAGGTTAGCAAACAGTAACTTAAATGATAACCAAAAATTTCCAATTTTACTACAAAATAAAAGTAAACTTACTCAAATGGTAGTAGAATACTTTCATAAACGATATTTGTTTTTAAGTATACAAGTTTTACTTTTGAATTTAGGCAGAAGTTTTGGCCTTAAAATGGTCTTGCAATGTATAGAAAAACAATTTATAATTCTTGCATATTTTATGTTATAAATATTGTAAAATGTTTTCATATTTTCTTAATGCAGTGTTTTATAAGATATTTTGAGTTATATATAGTTGGTATATAATTATTTTGAGTGTACATATGTAAAATTGAGATAATTTCTATTTTATTGAATATATTACGTGTTATGAGAGAAAGTATTAATACAAAATGTGTATTGAGAGTGCATATGTATAATTTGAGTTATTTAAATGACATCCATTTTGTTCAGAATTTTAGAGTTTTGATTTGATAAAATCGAGTTTCTTAATTTTAAAATACTTTTAAAATAAAGTATTTCTGAGTTATTTTTTGAGATAAAATATGAGAAATATGATAAATTCTTGCATCATTTAGAGTAAATTTAATTTGAGTGTTAGATGTCATGAGCAGGGTTGGCACGGTTTAAACCAATTGGTTTTAACCATGGTTTAAACCACGGTTTAAACCAATTGGTTTTTTTCTCAAAAAAACCAATTGGTTTTTTTCAAAAAAATCTAATGATATTTTCTCGTTTTTCTTCGCAATTTAAGACTTACAAATTATTGGATATAAATATTTTCTATGTCTAACACTTTAATTCAGCAAAAAGTATTAAATATAATAGTGATTCTAGGTTATTTTTTATGTATAGGAAGAAATTCAGTATGCATTGGTGAACATATTCCATTGCTCTAAAGAAAAATCTTAGAATATGTGAACTGATCAAAGATAAAATGGATTAAAAATATTCCATATTTAGTATAAAATATTTTCATTAAAAAATGCAGATTATTTAAAGCAATCTATCATAACATGCACAATGCTTTTGAATATGGAGCTACATAACTGGATAATCTTTAAGATTTTGGTGAAAGTATAAAAGAATTTTTTTTTTCTATTGGAGATATTATCTTTAAGAATTAAAATCAAAATATGAAGTTGAATGAGTATTCAAAAATTGGGGGCTAGTTATAGTATTTTAATAATAACAAATTATTTTTTCTCCTCAGTTATCTGCTAAATCCAATGACCATAAATGTTGATTTTAAATTGTCTCTCAAAACACAAAATCCTCAAAAACAATCTGAAATTTATTTTTTGATTTTTTTTTTTTTTTTTAAATTGTAGAAAAGAATTATATTCATCAAACTACATCAAATGTTTATTATAAGTAATAAAAAGATTATATATCAACATTTTCAAAGCATCAATGTTTCACTGTGTAGAGTAGCTTATTGTTTGAACATATAACTTTACTAATATCTATTTAAATTAAAATATGATTTTTTTAAATTTTCTACATAATTAACTATAATTATTTGATTTAAATTATTTTCAAATGATTTTATTCTACTTATAATTCAACAATGTCTATTTTTATCAATAAATATGCATGTATATGTAATAAAAAAGGATGTTTTAAAAAAACCCGGTTTAAACCAAAAAAACCTGGTTTAAACCAAAAAAACTGGTTTTTTTCAAAAAAACCTGGTTTTTTTCCAACCCTGGTCATGAGTGCACATCACTACATAATGATTGCAGAATTTTAGATGTTTGAAAAACAAAATGTTAAAATAAATGATTTAGTAATTATAAAGGAGGACAATGTTGCTATTTGCAACTGGCCTCTAGGTTGAATTGTAGAGTTATTTCCAGGTGAGGATGGAATTATTAGAGTAGTAAAAGTGAAAACACAAAGAGGGTTTTTTAAGAGACCAGTGTCAAAAATATGTTTATTACCCTTGGAAAAGTAATTGCTATTCATTTTAATTTGCTATTTATTGTTTATTAGTATGTGTTGTATTATTTATTTAAAAATTTCATGTGTAATAATGTATTATAATTGTGGTTGAATGAAAATCATTCAACGGGGGCCGGTATGTTCGGTCGTATTTATTCTCTGTATTTTTGGCAACGTTTTTTATCGTCTGCGTTTGTTTTTATGAGTTCATAGAATGTTTTTAAGAGAACGTAGCCATGAGCGGCTATGTTGTGAGCCAGTTAAATAAATACAGTTCATAGTTTTTTTTAAATATGAGTTTTTATTGACTTTGTGAATGTTTTAAATGAGTTATCGACAATAACATAGAAGGCAGCTAAATTAAAATCTCTGATAAAATTCTTTTTTATACAATTGTAAAAACTGAAAACTTCAAAAACATTTCATTAACCATTACACGGGCAACAGGTACAGGGAAGCAGTGTTGTAACCCACAACTTATCTCAGGTCTGCCATTGAAATGGTTAAGGACACATGCTTGAAATCTTCCAAACACACATAATATTATATAAAAAAAAGAAGGTTTAAGACATACTTGAAGGATCTAATATCTTTTAATTGTTAAAAACATATTTAAAAGAATTATTTATAAAATGGAAGTTTTAGACAAAAAATAAATAAATAAATAAATAAAAAATAAAATAAAATAAAATAAATAAATAAATAAATAAAAATATAAAAAATTACATAAAAAATAAACATGAAAAATTAGATTAACACAATTCACTCATACCATTGCCATTAATGTGCCCATTCGTTAATATACTGCCATTCTTTTTGTTAGTTTCTCCAATATGATTAGTATTTCTGTAAAAAATAAAAATGAGATCATAAATAACATAAACACATATAAGAAATAATAACTTAAAAATATATTTCAACATTATTCAGGGCTATTTTAAGAATCAAAAGCATTCTAAAACTGTGGTAAAATTTTAATGGCTGTGAAGAAGAATTTCTGATCTTTTAAATTATATTCCGACCCTCTAAACATTTCATTTTCTAATACACTTATAAAAATTCCTATAAAAAAAACTAGTTTAATTTAAATTTTCTTTTGTGGATTGGTGATAAAATATTTTTAGTAATTTCTAATTTTAGATACACAGCATATCACTGTTTAAAAAAATCTCGACAAGTAATAAATAATTTAAAAATACATTTCAACAATATTCAGGGCTATTTTAAGAATCAAAAGCAATCTAAAACTGTGGTAAGATTTTAATGGCTGTGAAGAATTTTTGATCTTTCAAATTATATTTCAAACTTTTAAAGATTTGAGGGCTTTCTAACACACGTATAAAAATTCTTATTAAAAAAAAAAAAAAAAAAAAAAAAAAAAACTAGTTTAATTTAAATTTTATTTCATGCATTAATGATAAAATATCTTTTGTATTTTCTAATTTTAGATACACAGCAAAGCACTGTTTAAAAATATCTCATTTGTAAATCATTTTAATAAAATCCTGATTAACTCCTGTTCATTATAATGAAAGTCCTGTTTAAGGCGTTTGATTTAGTTCACATAGTATAAAAACATCACAAACTAATTGATAGAATTAAGGAAGCTTTTGCCAAATTCCAGAACAACTTCTACATCATTATGGTTGATGAGAATAGTTCATTTTATCAAACTCTCTTTGTATTATTGTAACTTTAAGTCACAAATCTTTTTTTTATTATTATTAAAATTTCTTTTTGACTAAGATATTTCTTGTCTTCATCATAACCAGCCATTGTCAAATTTTTCAAAACACCTTTTACTCATTCTGTGCAACTCATTTCCTTTTTAAAGTGGTCATTTTAATACAAAGCAAATTAAAAACTGAAGATTAAAGTTTAAAGATTGAAACTGCATATATTGTACTAGCAATTTAAATGTATATGTACATGTATTTACTTAAATTATCAATACAAAACTGAGTAGTTTAAATTGCTTTGAAAGGTTACAATTTCAATTAAACAAAAGCAAAGTTCAAATTTTATACATTAAAAATTACATATTTTGTATTAAAAAATTAAATATATTTAAATTATTAAAAAATGAATGGACAAAAATATTTAAAGTATTTAGATAAATAAATAAATAAATAAATAAATAAATAAAAAGAGAGAATATGTATCTTTACCGTTCTTGCCAGGCAAAAGGTGATTCTTCAGGTGTATTTTCTAATGAACGACTGTGAAATGTTGTAGGTTTAGGTGTACTAGTAACAGTTCCAACAGAATGCCTCCGACTTTTTCTGCGATCACTGTCATCACATGGGGACTTCCGACTTCTGGGAACTTGCCTAAAAAAGAGAAATTAGAGAAAGTGCAAAAAATGACACACTTCAAAAAGTACTACTATTGAATTTAAGTTTAAAAATGCTTTTAATTCATTTTTGAAATTCAAAATTTCATTATTTTTATACAGCATTTTTTGGTAAATTAACACAACATTCTTTTATAAACTAATAGACAAATTGAAAAAAACTTTGCAAAACAAGAAAAAAAAATTCTCAGAAAAGTTAATGTAAGGTTTCTGATGTTAATGAGCAGGTAACTATTTAGGATTACTGTTATCTGATATTATCTTTTTATTCATATATTGTATTTGTATCAGCTTCTGTGCACTTAGGGTTTTAAGGTAACATTATTTTGCTTATCTTAAAGTAGCATTATATGAACAATCCCATTATATCAATGAATTTCAGCTCCTCTTTCTATTGAAAAATGCATACCTCAGATAAGGCAAACAATGAAGTCATGAGCTATCTGGCTGAGAGCAGATTATATATATATATACATATATAAATTCTCTGAAATTGCATTAACTAAGAAATAGTGTAACAGTTAATATCTGAAATTTTTGCTTATAATATTGTCTTTAGGCATACAAGAAATTATTAAAGAAGGACAATGTGTTATCAATTTGTTAAATCTTAAAAAAATTACATAACATTTCCTATTCAAAATTATCATAACATTTAAATAAAATAACCTTTTATACTTTGTTTATTAAAATAAATATTCCCAATATCACCTATTTAAAGTGAATTTCCATTACTTATCAGTATTTATTAAATTAAACAATAATATCATTTACTTTTGACAATTAACAAACTTTGTATTTATTTTTAAAAACATTGCAACATCAGACAAACAGAAATATTAACCAAGTATTATATATTAAAAATCTAAAACTTTTATTAATAAATATTTATGTTTAAATATATATTTAATGGATTACAACAAATTTATAACTATATATATGAATAAATATATATTATGTTTAAACATATATTTATTCTTGTTGTCTCAAGCAAAATTTCAGTGAAATTGCTCCTCAACTTTGCCTAAAGAATGAGAAAATACATTTTTCACCTTTCCTGACTTTAAATCATATGTGAGAATGACTTTGTAGATGATATTTTGCCATTATTTCCATGTACTTTGGAAGTGCATTTTTCCCCTAATAAGAAGTCCCATTAGCACTATTTTGTGAAATGGTAAGCAGGGATGCCGATGTCATGTGATCAAGTTCTTTAAAACCCTAGCATCCATGAAAATCCAGCACAATTTGCTGATGTTATTTGCAATGCTTTTTGCTGTAATGAAAAATCAAAACACTATATCTGAAATGCTGGCGACAAGCCTTTTTTCCCTCTGATTGGTTCCTGTCACCATGATCACAATTTTACACTACACTGTTCTTTTCAAAATTCAGTTAAGTTCATTAAAAACGATAGAAGAGATACGACAGAAGAGTCATACACCAAGAATTTTAGAGAATTTTTGCCGCTGAGTCAGTAGTCCAGCAAGCATCTCCTCTCAATAACATTAAAGAAACAGTTCATTGCCTCTTCTGATTTGAACTATAAAATGATACAAATAACAGTAATGTTGTTGAGAATTCATGTTTCTTCCTACACTTTTTTTGGTGATTGGATTTCCTCACTCAATATTAAAAGGCGGCACCTCCCATCATAAATATATAATGTTTTGCACATTACCATTTATCTCTCTGCCTACGTATCTGATGTCAGTGCGTAATCAATAAGTATTGTTTTTACAATTATTCAAATTCAGTATCTGTCAATTTAAATAGTCATCTTTCCAGTTGAATATATTGCATTTGCTCTCCTATTCAGTTCTTTTTGCAGACATTTTCTGGTTATTTAATTTTTTCACTTAATCATAAAAGATGTCATTTGCCATCCTAAATATACAAGATGTTTCTCAGTTGCTATTTATGTGTGCATCTCTACTGATGTTTGTGATATGAATTAGCAATCAAAAAGTAATAGTTTTGGTATAATTTGAATTAGTGATTGATTTAAAAGATAATCTTTCCAGTTGAATATAAAGTACTTAATCAGTTTTATATATTTTCAAAACAGCATAAAAGAATCAATATTTAATCACTGTTTTAAGTTATCTGTAATTTAATAATATTGTTATTTACAATAATTAAAGTAATCCAATCAATTTTGTGTCAATATGGAATTATAAAAAATTTTAATAATTTTCAACAGGAACTGATAATAGCACTATAAAGTCTAAAATTGTGAAAAAATTATCAAAACAAAATTTCAGTGATAAAAACTTAAATAATTTGGACATATTGTTTAAGCATATTATTATATGTAATGTGAGGATCCTGCACTAATTATGATTATTATTTATATCAATAAATCGTTGGTTTGGTAATATTAGTTGATTTGTGTCTGCCTACTTAGAATTTCATTTGGGATGAGTAATGTTTTCATGCTTATTTTATTACTTACATAAACTGGTTTTTCCAATTTGTCATGTAAAATTGTGTTTGATTAATCTAAATAAAAATAATTGATTTTCATTTTTGTTATTTGGCGAAAACCTTTGATTTATTCTGAATGAATCTAATTAATATTAAAATAATTTGATTATAATTTAAACTAATAATTTTCAAATTTAAATAATTCTTTTATGATATTGCTTTTGCACTGACCTCTATATGATTTGGTTAATGATGTGTCTTTGGATTCATAAACTGGAAATATTTTAATTGAATCTTTTTAAATATAAATATTAAATATACCTTTATTTATCAAGACAGTTTATAATTCTAATTTAAATTCATGCCTAATTTATGGGATCCATTAATTACATTACACTAATGCAAGTACAGGGTTCATACAGAGTTGGGAAGAAAAAATCCAAGGAGTACAAAAAATTTTTAGGACTTATCACTTTTGTTGTTATTTATGTGGCATGCACTTGCACAGCCCCAATTCCTCTGGGATTCCGCAAGTTATCCCCCGCGAGAGAGAGAGAGAGAGAGGGGGGGGGTATCCGTGATCTTCAGACGAAATGGGCGCTTTCCCCCCGATCTTTTGATGAAATCAATGATTTATCTGCGATATTTTAGCAAAATCTGCAATTTATTGCGATCTTTTGTTGAAATCGGCAGTTTTTCTGCGATCTTCGACGATTTTTAGACAAAATTTGCATTTTTAGACGATCTTTTCTCGAAAATGACGTTTTATCCCCGCAATCTTTTCACGAAATCGGTGTTTTTTTTTTTGTGATCTTTTGATGAAATTGCCGTTTTTTTTTCCCATCATCTTTTGACAAAATATTTGCAAGCGATCTTTTATCAAAAACAGCGTTTTTTCCCACGATCTTTTAACGAAATCGGCGTTATATCAGCAATCTCTAGACGAAATTCTCTTTTTATGCAGTCTTCAGATGAAATTAGCATTTTACCTGCGATATTTGGTGAAATCGCCGTTTTAACCGTGGTCCGCACAGGAAATTTGCGTTTTTCAGCGATCTTTTGACAAAGTTCGTTGACAAAATCATTGTCAAAATCATCGTTTTTCTATGAAATATTGACGAAATGTGTGCTTTTTCGGCGATTCTTTCCAAAATTTGCATTTCTCTGAGATTGTTTTTTCCGCGCGCAAAACCGTACAAGTTGGCAACTATGCAGAACTGATAACCCAATTTCAAATTTTCGGAAGAGGATGCCTTAAATTTTCGGACGAGAATCAGCCTCTGAATCTACCGTTATCAGCAAAATTGAGGATGAAGAAGAAATCAAAGTTGTATATCTAGCTCTAAACGAATTAAACAGTGTAATCACTTTTTGAAATTAGAAACTTAGAGGTGTGTTTGGATTATTCTTTTCAATTTTCTTTCCCTTATGGCCATGAAAAGTAAATCACTTTGGTGGCTATTAGTATGATCTCAACCAATCACTGCTGTGCTTCTGATGAATGACGTGCATAAAAAGCTTACCATGCGTTTTAGAATCGCGATTTTTTTTTTACGGGGAGCAATATCATTTGTGTGCAAAACCGCAATACAATTTAAGGAGTTTCTAAGGAGTGTTTTGTTTATCCAAGTAGTTCTAAGTACTACTTGGGAACGTTTTCATTTCTAAGTAGTTTCCAAGGAGTACAAGGAGTCTGTACGAACCCTGAAGAAGAAACATCCATAAAGAGAAATATCAATAATTATTACTTACCACATATTTATATATCAAGCGATACAATTCAAATGTTATTTTTGATTTGAGTATTTGTTAATATAAATTAATCACTATCACAGTTCCCCACTTGTAAACAAAAGCATACTTAAATATCTAAGATAATTAAATAAGAACAGTTTTATCTGTTCTGCTTATGCTACAATACAACTCCATGGCTTTAAATCTTCAAATAATCCGATATAATGGTACTTCTATTAACCCTATGAGGAACAAGCTATAATGTCTCCATAATATTGAACTCTGATTGTAAAAATTGAAAAGTTTTATTTTAAAATAAGAAAAGCAATTTTCCAGCATTTTGACACCATAGTTAAAAATATAAAATTTCGTTAAAAGTTTCTGGTGCGAATCTTGTTTAAATTAAATGGGATAAAATATATCCCACTGCCCCTCAAGAGATAAATATTGAGATAATAATTGACCTATTAGAAAAAAGCAATTATTCATGTTTGAAAACATTTTTCACCTTTTCTGAAAAAACTTCACTTATGAATAAGCATATAATAATGGGTATTATTAAAAAATATATGCAATAATTTTACACCACTTCTCAGAAAATGACATTAAAATATCATTACAGACAAAATACGTATTGGATAATAAATAATCTTGTTACATCATGTTATTTTACACCAAATAATAATAATAAAAGTTAAAAGTTTGGGTTCTTTACCTAAATCTTGAATCTAAAGGCAAAGGCTTGGTGTCAGGAATCCCATCTTCATGTTTTAAAACAGCCTATTAAAAATAAAATAAAATAAAAGCTATTTTCAACTATAAATAAAAGCATAAATCTTTTGAAAAGTGAGCAATAAAATTCTATTGTCATTTATTCATATGCTTAACATTAGTTTATAAAAATAATCACAATGATAATATAGAAAACTATCTAAACCAATAAAAGAACAAATCACTGTGTGTGCATGTATGTGTGCAATAGCTAGCAAAAACTTCAGTATGTACAAGACTTAAACTTTTTGTCAATATAGTCCAAGGCCTCTCCTAATGTGCCTGAGTCTCAGAATTTTAAAATTTTAATGATTAGTTGAGAAATTAAAATTTCTAAATTAGAAGAATGGAAAAATATTCATAATTCAATAAAAGCGTGGATTTTTATCAAACCAAACCACAGAGTATTTCTTTGAAAACTGGAAGGGAGGGATAGGAGTTAATATAAAAATATGCGCTGCATGGCAATAAATGTACTGGACTTTTTTTTTTTTTTTTTTTTTTTTTTTAAGAACTATATCTTAAATTCTACTGGGCCTAAAATTTTTAAAATTGTACAGCTATATTTTAAAAAAATTCCAAAAATTATTCCACTGCAATTTCAGGAAGTGAAAAAAATCTTTGGCAAATTGATTTATTATAAAAAAGAAAAAAAAAAATACAAAGCTAAGATATTTCCATCAATAGCCGTTATTTTATCACATAAAAAATTAAACAGAATAAAAATTTAAAAAGCAAAACAAATAAAAATTAATGGCCCTTTAAAACTTTTTTTAAACATTAGTCAGAGTGGTAATGTAATTCATTTGTAACCGAGTATTTCTGCAAAAGCTGCCATGTGAAACTTAAGTTTTTGAAAATTAAAACTTGTAAACTATGTTTCAATACATTTTCATTAATCTAAAAATAATAAGTGTTCAGTGTTCACTTTATTTTAACAACCAAATAATGCATAAAAATTATAAGTTTTAGAAGCTAATTGAACATGAGATCAAACAGCAACTTTCCTGAATACCGAATACCCTTTTTTATTACCCAGTATAAAGAAGTAAGTGAAACTTACTGAATCTTATCTATTTTTGAGTAAATTAATATTTGAGACTGTAGTAAACAAAAATGGTTTATGCCATATAGAGATGTAAATTTTCCGGAAAAATATAAGTGGCGGAAAAAAACTGGTTTTTTACCGTTTTTTTTTTGAAAAAAAAAATGGAAAAATTGATTTTTCATGACTGTTTCTCCCAAATAAAATATGTTTTCTTAGAGAATATTAAATAATAAACATTTTCCCCCATTTATTTGTATTAAATGAAAATTATTTTCACTTTATATTACAAAGTAAAAAGAAAGTAGCAAAGTCTACTTTTAAAAGTTGAGTTTTTTTTTTTTTTTTTTTTTTTTTTTTTTTTTTTTTTTTTTTCTACAGCCTAAGTTTTTTTAAAACACTATTGTTTGTTATATCATATCCCTGTTGAAATGATTTTTCAGTTACATGTTTAACTACCAATTGACATAATGTAAGAAACTGAGCCAATATGTCTGCAGTTTGGAATGAAATAAATTATGCATTCCATTTACATAAGTATAGTTTTTAGTAAATGATACTAATTTAAACAAATTGTTGCAGTTTTATCATTATTATCAATATCAGTATACAAAAAATTCCATTGTTTGTTTAAAAAAATGTATATTTTTACATTATTACACTTTTTTCTTACAATTATAATTTTATTTCCTTTAAAAAATATGTTTAGTTTTGGTATAGCTTTCCAATCTCAACTCAAAGTTTTGATTTAGTTTTATAATCTAAATTCAAACAAAACTAAGTTTTTGTTTGGCTTACTCAGGTCTGCAACTAAAAAATAGCATAGGATTTACTCACTGAAACCAGAAAAATATATTTTTTTTAAGTTTAATTAAACGTAATTTTTTTTCTTTTTATCCTGAAATTTGGTATTTTATTCTTGAGTAAGAAACCATATTCAATAATGTTTCCAAATGGTAATTTCATATTTCTAAGAATGGAACTCAAAAGTTATGAAAACAGAACACTACAAATAGAAAATGCTCGCTATTTGAGGAATTAACAAAAGCAGTAACATACAGAGATAAACTTCTAGTAAAGTTTAATCAAGAGGGAATGTATAATTTGGAACATAATTACTTGTAATAAAATATGGGTTTTTTTTTTTTTTTTTTCATCGCATTTGTACTTTTCTAATGCAAACTGCCCATGTTTTTGCAACATTACTGTACATTATGGAGGTAAAATGGAGGTCAATTTTAGATTCAATACCTTGAAAAAACATTCAATTAATCAGCTATAACGAGATCTTGAAAAGTGCAACATAGTAGTGCCACCTATAGGGCAATTTACACCAAAAACTAAACAACATTAATATATATCAGGAACTGTCTGAATCTGTAGTTTGATAAAAAAAAATCGTCCTTTAGTCCTTGAGATAGAGCTATTGTGATAATCATGAATAATGCAGCATAGCAGCATCATCTGTTGAGCGATTTACACCAAAATGTAATGTGCACAAAGTTATATCAAAGATTAATTTAATCTGAAGTTTTATGAAAGTTATTTTTATTATTATTATTTTTGAGATAGAACTATGATGATTTATTCTTGAGATAGAACTATTGTGGAAATTATGAATAATGAATACACTAATAACTAAACATCTCGAGTTTATATCAAGGTGTAACTGAATCTAAAGTTTTGTGAAATTATGTGCATCAGTTCTTGAGATCGAGTGCCCATAAAATTTTTGTCCCATACAGACTCACAGAGTGACAGATATTTTCCAAAAACTATCAAATCGTGTTCAGGACCTTCTAAAATGTTTAAATACACCAAAAACTGGAAGTCAAAATTTTCACGAATTCAATACTTACTTCTTGAAAAGATAGAAAAAAGTAATAAATGCATGCTTCAAATTTTATGTTAAATTTTTAATTTTATCATTTCTATTAATCGGCATATTATTGAAATAATTTTGCACATGAATTAATTTTTAAAAAGAGAAGTTGCATATATAGATTTTTTTCATGTAATCCTGTTTTTGTGAAATTGTGAATTTCTTGTATATATACTTATACAAAATATATTCAGAATTTGTAAATAAGAAATTATTACTATTTTTAGAGTCCTATTTAGACATTTTTAATAAGGTTATTTATGCATATATACAACTTGATAAGATTCAGCTCAGGGCCGTAGCTAGAAGTGTACGATAGGGGGGGGGGGGGGGTCAAGGGAATGTAGGGGGGGGGGAGCTCATATTTTTTTGTTCTCTCTCTAATGCAGAAAGATAAATTAGTGCATATTCACATTGTAGGTACTATGTTTCTCATTAAACTGTTGTAATAACTTCATTTTATGCTAAGAAAAGTATATGACGATGAAAATTTTGAATGTATAACGGGTGCAAAATTAAACATCCTGTTAGCTTCATATGTACTAATAGGATGAGAGAGTGTTGAAACACGTATTTTAGATACAATTTAGTAACTCTGCAAAACTGTGAAAGGGTCTCAAAACTAAATTAGATTTTTGAACAGAATTTCATTTGAATTTTCGGAACATTTAGTAGTGACCTTGGAAGTTTTTCCAGGGGGGCTCAAAATATTTTAGGGGGGGCTGAGCCGCCCATAGCACCCCTTTAGCTACGGCCCTGATTCAGCTGCTATATGGCATGAGATTTTTTTTTTTCTTCAATCACTGCATTTGCGAAAGATTCAATTTGTAGATTAAACTTTTTTCTGAAATGTCTATTTTCAAGAGAAATTTTGCAAAGGGTCTTGTGTTTCAAACAAGAAAAAAATGTGAAGGATTCAAGCCTTTTTTCAAGTCTTCTCAAACAGATTTCTGCTCAGAGATCAGATTACCCACATTAAAGTTTTCATGTGGGACACTTAACATAAAAATAAATAAAATAAAAAGTATAAGAATGTAGCTATTACAAAATTTTCACTATATTATTTCATAAATGAAATTTCAATTTTTCCAGTTCGGAAAAATTGAAAAATAAGCCTTCGGAAAAAAACCATTTTTTTCCCCAATTTTTCCGAGCATTCCCATCTCTAATGCCATATTTAGCATATTGCCACCACATTTGATTATAAGACTGAAAGCGCAGTCTTGAAAAAAGAAAAAAAAAGAAAAAAAAATGGTAATCTAAAAAAAGTAACAAAGACTAAAAAATCAATAAATAAAAAGTCTGCAATTTGAACAAAGATAAAAGTTAATGAAATAACTTTACTCAAAGAGAGAACTGTAATAGAAAATTCAACACAAACAATAATTCAAACAACAATAACAAGATACAGAACTAACTGCGATCCTTTGTTAATTTGAAACAATACAAAATTAACAAAATAGCTTCACTCAAAAAGAGAACAATAATCAAAAACTTGATACAAACAATAATTCCAATTTAAAATCAAAATTATGTTCAATAAAAAACCTGTTTGTGGTTATAACAGAAAATCCACCAGACATACTTACAAACGATTGGCAAAGAAAAGACATAAAAACACGAGCCCTCATTAACTCGAGCATCAAAGACAACCAGATAATACATATCAGGCATTTAAACACAGCATGAGAAATTTGGAATACATTCAAGCAAATCCCCAAGATTTAATATCTCAAGTAAGCTATATTTGTTGCAAATGGTATATAGACTACACTAAGCAAATGAAGAAACATGGTAGAATACACTCCACATAACTAAAATTCTTGAAATAATAAAGAAACTATCAGCTATAGTTGAAAACAAATATTACCACAACACAACTCAGCATTATTTTTATGTTCACTCTCATTCCCATCCGATGGCACATTCATAAAAGCACTAGATAGATCAGGTCTGAGATCAAAATAACATCCACCTTCATCTAAAACAAATCGACAGATGATTACCCTCACTGCTTAGAAAGACCCAAAAATTCAGAAAATTTTACAAATGCCTTAAAAACTCACAGAAAGTATGGAAACAAAGATTATAAGAAAGAAAGAAAAATTCTGCTCATACTCCAGAATGAGGAACTACATGAATACTGAGTGTTGGTTTCAAAACGGAAAAAATCCCAAAAGATTTACGCAATACAGTAAAAGTAACAAAAATAAATTTTATTAAAAGAAAAAGTATTTATATATTACAACTTGAAAGCTACATTATTCTGAATGAACAAATTTTTAAATTAATGTTTTTATGATTAGTAAATGAGTTTTTAATTAATAACTCATCTAACTATCAAAACAATTAAAATTCTTAGTCTAGGTTGCATTCGATTATACTCATACAAATTTCCAGCTTTGTAAGTGTGGTAGATTGTCGTATCACACACACACACTTAGATAGAGCAAACTAGTATAGACTGCATTGCCATCAAGAACAAAATTTTTAGAACTCTAGCACCAGAAATTAGATGAAAAATAAATTACAAAAACTATCTTTACATGAATAAAAATAAGTTAAGTAAAAGCATATAAAAAATGAATAAATGATTAAAAGCATACATTAAAAATAAAATGAAAAATTCATCATAAGTAATGAATTTCATGTACCTCATATATTTGAAACTGTTGAAGCAGATCAAGATCTGTACCCTGTTTAGACATATAATACTGTATGACATTTTCCATACCTTGTTCTTCTAAACTATCAACTATGTCATAATATGTATCTTGATCTGGTATACCATTTAATGTCTAAACAAAAAAAAGTTCATAAAAGATAAAAAATAAAATATCACATACAATATAAATGTTACTAATATTTATTATATAATGAATCTGAAATTTTCAAGTAATAAAAAAATATAATGTACAATATAATATCAAACAATAAATCATAAAATCGCACAAACAAAAAAAAAAAAAAAAAAAAAAAAAAAGATTTCATATATCAAAAATTACTTTTGTTACATCTTTTTTTAAAATTATTTTGATCAATTAGCATGCATTTAAGTCAGGGTTGACACAATTTAAACCAACTGTTTTTTTTTTTCCCCCCAAAAAAACCAATTGCTTTTTTTAGAAAAAATTTAATGACATTTTTGCTTTTTTCTTTTCAGTTTACGTATTTCAAATTATTGAATATAAATAATTTCTGCTCTTAACACTTTATTTCAGCAATAAGCATTAGATATAGTGATTTTAGGTCATTTTTATGTATAGGATTAAAATCAGAATGCATTGGTGAACATATCTTTTGTTCTAAAGAAAAAGCTTCAAATGTCTGAATTGATAAAAGATAAAATAGATTTAAATTATTCAATATTTAGTAAATAATATATATATATATATTTTTTAACCTTCCGTCTACCAGACGGGTCCATTGGACCCGACAGCAATATTTCTGGTGTCAATGGTAAAATGAGAAATTGTTGATTGACACCGGAATTTATAAAGGACTTGTCTAAATATTACTAATTCCTTAATTTAAGCTTTCATTGTAAAAGCAAAATTATATTAAAATATTACTGGTGCCGTTTGCAAGTTTGTAATTAAAATTAGGTGTTGCCGTAGATAAATGGGTGTTTTGTCTGGTAGACGGAAGGTTAAATGCACATTATTTAATGCAATTAATAACATAACAAAATGATCTTTAAGATTTTGTTCAAGCTGTAAAGGAAATTTTTCTTGATTGGGGTGATTATCTTGAAGAATCAAAGTCAAAATATGAAGTCAAATAAGAGAGTATTCAAAGATTGGGTGCTAGTTACAGCATTTTTATAACAATATACTTCTTCTTATTATTATTTTTCCCTGTTATCTACTGAATCTAATGACCAAATATATTGACTTCAAATTGTCACTTAAAAAACAAAATCCCAAGAAGTATTCGAAATGTATTATTTGAAAAGTTGTGGAAAATATTATACTTATGAAAATACATCCAAATGTTTATTATTAGTAATCAAACAGTTGTTTGTAAAGATTTTCAGAGTATCAATGTTTCACTGCGTAGAGCAATTTATTGGTTATTCAATTGGTTTATTCGTGAAATCAAATAAAATTGACAAAATGAGAAAAAATTATTTTAGTTTTAATGAGAATTTGAAAAAGCTTAATACAGAATAGGCTCTTTATGATAACCTTTATTGTGCATGCACATATTGTTGGTTATTTTCTTTTCTTTTTTTTATTACATGAAGTTTTATATAAATAGAATATAGTACATATAATTTAGCATGAATATTATATATATATATATATATATATATATATATATCCATAATAATGCATGTTTCAACAAGGATGTCAATGATTTTAATCAGTTGATTTAAATAAACAACTAAACCATGATTTTAATAATGCAAAATAGAAAAAAATATATATGGAAAAGACTTCTTAAATTGAGATTTAAAAACAACTAAGATCAGGAAAGAATATGCTTTGCATTTTCAAACAAATACATAGAATGACAATTTACCTTATTTATTAAAGTTACAGCATAGACTAGTAATTCCATATCAGCAGAGTCTTTTTCTTTCAAAAGATTCATAATGTTAGACCATGGAAGAGCACCTACAAATAAAAACAGATTTCATTATAATTGTTTCAAAGTAATTGTTTACCGGATCATTTATATGAGTACATGAGTTTCAAAATTTGTCTTATCAAAATTAAAAAATCATGTTTTCACTATTAAAAATGTACTTAAAAAAAAAAAAAAAATCTTTAACTGTTTGAAATTTTCTGATACACTTTCAGATTCATTTTTAAAAGTAAAAAAATTAAACTTGCAGATGTGATTTTTGAACAGATGTATAAGAAAGGCTGTGTGCTTTCATTTTTTGCTAAATTAATTAGAACTTGATTTACAAACAATTATTTTCCCAATATGGCAGTTTTTTTTTTCTTTTCTTTTTCCCAGCTCTCTTTGGGAAATTCAGTTCAAAACACAATTTTGACAGCATTTTTTGCAATACATTCTTTTTTTGTGATAAAATCAACAAGCACAACACTACAGTTTTTGTATAAGAGAATATGCCAGTTTGATGCATTTCAAAACAAAAATTAATTTTAAAATGAATCAGAAAAAATAAAAGCAATTTGGATTTGAATATACCCTTAACCTCTTAACGTGCAGTGTTGCTGGGTCGGCAACACCTAAAGTCCCCCCTGTTTAGACACAAAAACTCCGTGAATATTTTAAAAACTACTCTAATGGCTACTTTAAATATTTCTTATGAGTTCTAGATGGCATCACCACAGAGATAAACTCTACTGTTTTTAAATAATAGGTCAAATGTTTTACTGTAATATGCGCTTCACAGCAATGCTCTTCTTATTGCGCTTATCAATGCTTTACTTATGGGAAGTTACCACTTCGGCAACAGCTGTATAATTAAAATGGTTAGTGCAATCTTTACAAAACAATACTTGTGTACTCCTCTAGGCCTAAATAGATTGCCTAATTTTTTTTTTCTTTAAATTCCAACTTTAAAGAGTAGTGCGCCGGAAAGGGTTAATCTATTTATTCTATTGGCAAACATGTAATGAAAAAAATAAATAAATAAATAAATAATAATAATAATAAAGAAAGAAAAACACACAAAAATTGCAAGAAACCAATTCTATCAAGTATGTCTGCCATTGTAAAATCTGGGATTACAATGAAAACCAATGGGTGCAGTTAAAGATTTTTTGTAATTTCCCAAAATTTGATTTCCAAGGTGAGTTTTGAAACTTTCATTCTCATATATACTGTATATAAGACTATATAATCACTGAAATAAACAATTACAAAACAAAAACAATCAATTGGATATTGCTTTATTTTAGCATGACAAAATTCCTACTACTTCAGTTAGTGTTTAGAGAAAAAAAACAATTAGAATCTTATCAATTTCATTAAGTATTGATATAATCAATAGAATATATAGTAGAATATTAGCTCAAATTGCAGACAAAATTATGACACTTGGTAGATAATGCCATTTAATTTTAGTTGATTTTGTGGTCAATTAGGATCTTATAACTCTAAACAGGATTTTTGTTGATTTTTGATTAAATATTTAGCAATTTGTCTGTCAGCAAAATGAAGCAGTGGCCAAATATAATTAATATATATAGGGTAACACCCCCAGTAATTGGCATGCACCAGTGATTGGCACATTTTACAAACATGTCCTAAAAAAAGATTTATATCCAGTCTTTTAAAAATTCAAGACCATATATCAGTTATATGCTCATTTACGTTAAAGATTGTAACTTTGATTTATTTTACAAGATGACAATAGAGCCTGGGAAAGAGAAACAAGTATGGCTTGTATCAAATTAGCCATTTTGTTGCAAATTATTCTTTTTTGGCTTAAGGAAGGCATGCTTTTCAATTCATTATTATCTGATCTATAATATATTTTAAATTTTAATTGACAACAGTTTTGTTTAATTAAAAAGGGTTACTTTAATTGTGTAAAAGTATTTTCGACACAAATATTTGGATTTCTGAATTAATGGTAGTTGCCAATTAATGGTGCTTCAATTTTGCTAGTTCCAAGTAATTGGCACCTATTCCAATTACAAGGAATTCGCAAGGAATTTGAGATTAAACCATTTATTTTTGAAATACTTTTAAAATTATAGACTAATTTTGTTTATCATTTGTTTTTATTTGAAAATATAAATTTTATCAGTAATTGGAATCCATTAAAGCTTCATATGACAATTACTGGGGACAGCATGACAATTACTGGGTATTAATGTAAGTATATTGTATTGTTTTAAAGTGTTCACATTTCAGACTAATATGCTGAATTCTTACTCTCAAAAAACTGAAATATGGCATCTTCATCTACAGTAAATTAGTTTAAAGCGATTAAATCCAATGCAAAATGTAAAGTTTTTTTTTTAAATATAAACATATGCCAATTACTGGATCACAAGGTGTCATACATTGGTGCTCTAGGTGCCAATTACTGGTGATTTCAGCAACTTTTTATAAATATATTTTTATAAAAATGCTTTTTCAATTTTTTTTTTTTTTTTTTTTTTTTTTTGCTTTTAGTGGGCAAAATGGATGCACAGATATGCATTCTTTGATTTAAAAATATTTCCAAGTAAATAGCTTATTTCTTTGTAATGAAAATTTAAGTAAGTTTAACGACAAATTCTTAATGTGCCAATTACTGGGGATGTTACCCTATTTAAAATAGATTAGTTGTGTAGCATTGATTTTAAAAGCATTTTTAACCACCAGTTATTAAGCTTCATTTTAAAAATAGAGTTGACCTTTAATGACAACACATTACACACCCAAACTTTGTTTTGTCTGTCTGATGACAAAGCCAAATGATGTTGAGCAATATATCTCTAAAATCAGAGGGGAAAAAAAGAAGGGGGCGGGGGGGTAAAATTTTTGCACTCACTCTTTACCTTTTTGGGGACAGGAAAAAATATTTCACAAAGAGATTTGGAAGACTGATTATTTATAGTCATTAATATGTAACAAATAAGACAGAAAAATGATTTTAAGATTTATGGACTTAGGAGGTACAGACAATTTAGAAGCTTGATTTTTTAACAAAGTAACAAATATAGCAAAATAATAATAATAATAAATTCTTATATAATCATATGTTTTTGATCAGAAAAAGCCTAAGATTTAAAAGCAATAATAGCATAAAAAATATCTTTATTCCAAATATAAACTATCATTAGAGTATTATTTTTAAGCGTGTTTCAAATAAAAATTAATACAGTAGACTCCTTCAAATCCGCACAGCTTGGGACTAGAGGTTGTGCGGATTTTAGAATTTTGCGAATTTCGGGTTATTGCTTTGTTTATATTTCTTAAAAAGCAATTTTAATGTAATTAATAATGTAATCAAAAGTATAATAAATGCTTACAATATACTAAATAAGTAGTAAATTAAAATAATGAAAATCTAGATAATTTTTAAAATGAATAAAATACTAAAAGCAAAAATCAAGTTGATAATCAATAATGTACAATTACAATTAAATATTCATTATAAAGATAAATGTGTTTATCCTAAATTATTCAATGAAACTTGCTTTATAAAGTTAAATACTAATTCGCATCAGGACAATGATATAATGAAGCTCAGATTTAGCGAGACTCAATAACTAAAAAAGTTTGATTAATACATAAATATATTTGGTAAGATATGATTACCAATGATGTGAGCCATATCTTGATTTTTTCAGAAATAAATTTTTCTTTCTTCATGAAAAAACTTGAATTCGATAACTTTAACAAAAATTGCAAATTAAAAAAATGTATGGAATTGATATAAAACTGAAAAAGTCAAATTTTGCACCAACATCTGAACTGAATGTTTCATTGTTTACATCCGTAAATTATGTGCGGATTTTAGAGAGTTGTGGATTTTAGGAGTGCAGATTTGAGGGAGTCTACTGTAGTTAAGTATCCTTAATCTAGTTCATTCAATTAAGCTAGAGATAAAAACATACAAATTTTATGGAAGTTAAAAAAATTATTTATGACATAGTAAAAAAAAAAAAAAAGTTCTAAATGCATAATTATACCTTTTTCTGAATCTACATAGTTCACAGTATTGGAAAGTAGTTGACTATTGGATTCTGAATACTCAACGAGCACCAGCAAAAGTTTCAGTGCCGTTTTGACAACTAAGCGAAACTGTAAATAGATACACAGTTTTGAAGTACATATTTATTAACATTGATATACTTTTTACAACAAACAAAATATTATAATAATTAAAAATAACTTTAATTATTAATTGAAGAGAAAAGAATAAACATACAGCTTGTCCAAACATTTTTAAAATTTTCAGAAAACGAAAATAAAATCCTTTGAGAAGCATTTTTCTATGGTATAACCAAAGCTTTTTTTGCAGCAAACTAGACTTTTCTTTTTCTTTTTAAAAGCTAAATAGTTTATAATATTGTGAGTAATGCATCCATTTTAGTGATTTATGAGAAAATTCTGTTTTTTTTTTCTTCTACTGGTTTACAACTAAACAAACATTAAGAAACAGTTAGCATAATGTATAACTTATCGGTCATAAGTACCTTCTCGCATCATTTGATGCAATGAAAAAGAAAAAACAACTACATACTTTTTTCCCCAATGTATTAAAATGATTAAACAGCACTGAGGTTTTAAGGGAAAAAAAAAATCTAATTCTCAGCATTTTTTAAATTTAAACTATCTGTCTTTTGTTTAAATGTGAATTTTGATCTATATTTGTAAATAGCAAGTAAAAATTTTTTATTGGCAGGTAAAATATTAGGGTTACTTACAACAATGCTAAGAAACACTTAGGATGATTTAGATACTAAAATTGCTCAAAAGATTAAAGTTAAAATTATGCTAGTCGGGAATGAAATCATTCTACGTTTAGTGAAGGATTAGGTTTAGTGAGTGGATTTTCTGACAATGTAAGCTATAAGGAATTTTTAGACAGTCTAAATCTGAAGCAGTTGTACAAATTCTTGATTCTGAAAATTTTCAATAGCATGTTGATTCGAGCGATCTGAAACTCTCTTTGAACAGTTCATAAAGTCTTTCAAACTGATAAAAGATTCTAAGACTAACGTTTAGGCAGACAACATGTGCTAACCTTCAAATCACATCAGCTGAAGATTATTATAGAATTACAGTCTTTATTCTTTGTGTATAAAGTCTTATTCAAAATTTGAATGACAGAAACATTTCAAAAGAAGACATTTAAAAATATTTCCAAGTATTTCTTCCAGGATTTGCTTTGCTGAAAAAAAAAAAAAAAAAAAAGAGGTTATTAGAGAATATCCCAATTTTTTAATGCCAATTATTTCCCAATTTCTATCACTGATGATAATCCTGTGCTTTAAATTTATTCAAATTATTCGTTTGCATTTTAATATTTGTTTAACATTTTTCTCATAGGATGCATGAGACTTCTCCCAATTCTTGTTAGTTAGTGCTCTTTCTATTTTCCTTCCAGCTTTTCTCTAAAAATACTTCTGCTTTTCCTGAACCATTTTCTAAACTCAAATAGCTCTTGATGACCATGAATCGTAATAAGAATTTTAAAAATATTAAATAATAATTTTTAATATGAAAATTAAGTATCCAATACAAAAATATACCTTAGTTTAAGCCTTGCTATTTTTTTTTTTAATTTATGCTTTAAATTATGTAAATTACTGTTGTCAGATGAGAAAAAAAATTCAAGATTAAGCTCTCTCTGAAGGGAAATCCTGTGTACGAGCCTGCTTACATTTGCCTTACTAACTAGCAAATGGATTGTTTTAATTTCCACTAGTGCTGTTATGGGGGCACTTATGCTGAAGATAAAATGCTAATTTATAAATAATACTTTACTTACTTTTGATGATATCAAAGAATAAAGCCACTGAATAGTTTCTATGTGCTGTATTACACCATTCATACCATCTACATAAAGCATGACTTGTCCTAAAGCTATTAAAGATAAAATATAAATATTAAATCATTATTGTAAAACTTAGTAAAATTTAAAATAAAACTATTTCAAATACAAATAGATATGTAGCTGATGCTTTTAAAAAAAGTGGCACTATAAAGTGTGGTCATATAAAAGATAATACTGTCATATACAAGGTTAAATGATATTTTCTTTCCTTTTTTTGATGCATCTCTATCTTCATGCAAGTTACTAACATCAAATATTATTGTATTACTTTTTTATAGTCTAAGAGCCCGTGAATGGCAGACCTTCATTATTTTATAAAAGCTCAAACTTTCTCAGCACAGGCTTTAAACACAGATAGGAATGATGGGTAATTATGAAATTTGGATCATAGTGGCTTTGGCAGTTAACAGGTAGCAAAGGTGTAAAAAATACCAACTTACTTTCGTCATTTTATAAAGCGAAATTTTTTTATATTTCCTTTGGAATGACATTAGAAATCACGTCCTCCATTGGCACACTTCCTATGGTTCCTCCCCTTGGCAGACACCACTAAACTTTAATAAATTGAAATTCTACTTTTGTCATTTTATAAAAGCTGAATTTTATATATGTTACTTGGGTAACTACAAGAAGATATTTCCTCAGTTGCCAGACAGTTTTGCTGGTTCCAACCCCTGGCAGACAGACATATATGGCGATTTCTCAATACACTAGAGCCTCTGTATAGCCCGGCGTGAAATGGACATTTCCCCCCTTGGCTCTGAAATTGGCGACAGTTATTTAAGGTTGCTACATTGAAGAAAAAGTGAAGAAGGAAAATCCCATACATTTCACTATTTAAAAAAATATATATGAAGATATTTTTAATTAAAACTATGTACATCTGCATTTTGCTTTTTATAGTATTTCCCATGTTACTTTTGACACTGTAAAACATGATTTGCGTCCTAGTCTGAATAAAAACTAACTACTAAAATTCTCATTAAAAAAAAAAAAAAAAAAAAAAAAAAAAAAAAAAAAATGGAAATTGTTTACGCACAAACGGATATTTTCTCACAGTACTTATTTTTTCATTTGCTTAGCATATAAAGGGGGAGGAAGTAGCTTTCATATTCATTGTTTTTGTTAAATATAGCTTCTTTTACTACTTGATTAGATGAGTTCATAAAAATTCTTTAATGCTTGATTTTTATCTTATTAAAATTTTACTGAAATTTTAAGATAAAAAGCTACGAATCCTATAAAAGGAAATTTCGCAAATGCTGAATTTGAATGAGAATTGCGCCAAATCGGCAATATTTATGATTCCAATTTTTGTCGTCAAATTTGGTGATATTTTTAAATATTTGCCGATAAGCGTTTCCAAGCTTGGAGAGAATTCGAAGCTAACGTTCATTAATACTCATAAATAACTAAACCAATTTTTACTTATTTGGAAAATAGTTGTTATCCTTGGTAGAGAATTGGGAAATCCGAAGTATATCTGAATATTTTTATTGGTTGAATTCTGCATTTTATTCGTTTTCTGGTTGGTCCATGTTTAATGTCCAAAAATAGAATACTTCTGTTGCCACAATGACAAAAAGTAATAAATACTTTAAATAATAATAATAATTTGAAAACAAGTTGTCATAAAAATTTCAAAAGAATTTCATTTAAAGCATTTTTTTTCCTCTATGCAACAGTGTAAAAATTTAAAATGTGTAATGTTTAGAAGTTTAAAAATTTGCAGTTCAAAAAATTGTAAAACTGAAATTTCATTTAAAATTTTTATATGATGGGTCCAGGAATATTAATGTTTAATCCATGTCATATGTAACAGGAGGACGTCAGCCTGATTAACTCCATCAAATAAAAATGCACATTTTAAACAGTTAAAGTTATATAACAATAAACTACTGTTTTTTTTTTTTAAATATCTATAATCTAGGAATATTAATGTTTAATGCATGGCGTAAGGCGTACCTGATATACGACTCGTTATGATCATCCTAAAAATGATGTTTATTATTAATTTATATACAGAATTCCTTTTTAAGTCTTTCAAATTTTAGTTTTTGAAAATATCATTTTCCAATTAGTCATTCTAATTTGTTAAATTACATTTGTTTTCTTTCATTTTGGTCTTTTTTTCAAAATGTCAACAACCGTAGAATTACATGCAACAACCTCAAATAACTGTCGGCAATTTCAGAGCCACGGGAAAAGGGGGAAAATGTCCGTTTCGCGCTGGGCTGTACAGAGACTCTAGTGTATTGAGAAGCCGCAGTATATGTCTGTCTGCCGGGGGTTGGAACCACCAGAATTGTCTGACAACTGAGGAAATATCTTCTAGCAATTACCCAAGTAACATATATAAAACTCAGCTTTTATAAAATGAAGAAAGTAGAATTTGAATTTATTAAAGTTTAGTGGTGTCTGCCAAAGGGAGGAACCATAGGAAGTGTCTGCCAATGGAGGACATGATTTCTAATATCATTCCAAAGGAAATATCAAAAAATTACACTTTATAAAATGACGAAAGTAAGTTGGTATTTTTTACACCTTTGCTACCTGTTAACTGCCAAAGCCAACATGATCCAAATTTCTCGTTCCTATCTGTGTTGGAAGACTGTGCTGAGAAAGTTTAAAATAATGAAGGTCTGCCATTCACAGGCTCTTGCTCTATTACTAGTAATACATTTCTCGCTAAGAGCAATGGCGAATCTAAGGGGGGAGGATGATGGAGCGTTTGCACCCCCCCCCCCCCTGGGACCATAAAGGTTTTCAAATCAACATGAGAGATCTTCATGGAATAGGACTTAGGCTGAAACTCAAGGTTGGTGTGGCACGGCCCAGATCGGGCCGCACCTACTCATGAATCAGGCAGTGGCAGATCTGAGGTGGGGGGAGATGGTGAAGGGGCGATCGCCCACCCTAGGGCCGAGCTGGATCAGGTCTTCTCACTTTTAAAGCCGGGCTGTGTCCTGATCTTTATTTTTCTGCCGATTTGGGTCGAGTCCGGCCTAGAGTCATTCATCCTAAATGTCTGTATTAGAGATGAGACAGTGCTCGGTCTCAGACTCATTTTTTCTGAAACCTATAAATTTTATTTATCAATGAATAGAAAATATTAAACGTTTAATGCATGAACTTAAACATTACTTATTTCTTTCCAAATTACTATATTGAACATTTTGATTAGAATGAAAAGGAAGCAGAAATGTGGATTCTGCTGGTGCTGAAGTTGTACTCTGCAATTTACGAAGTCACTTTTGGTCGTAAGTAAATTTAATTTCCACATTATTCCGATAGAAAGCAATTGAGCAGTGTTTCCTCTATTCCTATAAAAAAGCATTGTAATTTAAAATTTTTCATTTAATGTTATTGTCTGGGTCACGTCTATCCTAAAAAATTGTTATGAGGAATGAAATGGTTATAGTTAAAAATATACACTTTTTTATAGAAAATTTATAAATTTTGTTCGATTCGACAAATAATCAACAGTAGTTTCTACAAGTTCCTTGCATTCAGTCATGAAACACACTTCATTAACATGTCCATAATATTTTCTTATTAAAGGAGACAGAATATGATAAATTTTTTTGTGTATAAAGCGCGTTTTTAGTTTATACCAAACTTTTTTATTGATAATATTAAATTTTAATTTTCGTTTAAGAGTAACATTTCTATGTAAAATGTAGTTTAAAAATCTTTTTTTTTTTTTTTTTTTTTTTTTGGGAACATTAAAAAAAATATTATTATGCATTTTTTTCTTCTACTGTATACTTTTGTTATTGGGCTCGGGCTCTGATGACGCAAAATATTTCGGGTTTGGGTGGGCTCGGATTTATAATCGTCGAGCTCGGGTGGGACCTAATTCTGAAAAAAGAGCCCGGAATCATGTCTTGTCTGTACTGATCAAAATTCCCAGGTCGGGGCTCGGCCCTGAGTAAAAGCTAAATGTTTGTTCCATGTCCGACCCAGCCTGTATGATAAGCATTATTGGCCCGACTGCGATTTGTGCAATCACTGTTGAATTCAGACACTTTTCTCTGGGAGGAATTTCTGTGACACTAGGGGTGATACAATAGAATTCCAGGGAAAAATTACACTTTTTTACCATTGAAAACAGAAAATTTCCGGGGGGGGGGGGGGGGGGGGCGGCACTGAGTGCAATTCTTCACTTTGAGCCCAATTTAGGCTGGCATCTTACTTATTTGTTATTCATAAAAAATATATTTATGTTGTACATCTGTTTAGCGAAATCTTAAAAAATACATTTTTTAAAATTTACTTTAGTTTGTATTGTAGAGCTTTACTTTTATAATTTATATTATAAGTAGGAATTAACCCCACCTGCAGCAAAAAAGAAGTCAACTGGATCGAAGCACAACCCACAGCAAAAAAGTATAAATTAACCCAACCAGCAGCAAAAGAAAAAAAAAAAAAAAAAAAAAAAAACAGAAGTCAATCCGACCAGCAGCAAAATATAGTAGTCAATTGGTCTCAAACCCAACAAGTAGCAAAAAAGTAGAAATTAACCTGATCCACTGCAAAAAGTAGAAGTCAAATGGACATAAATGCGAACCACAGAAAAAGTATTAGTTATAGCGCAGTGCGAAAGGGTGAGGGTGAAGGGGGGGGGGGGGGGGCACATCGGGTCCAGAAATTTAAAGGACATCAAATTTATACTACCAACCTCATTTTTGGCCTGTCACAAGAAAAGTCATTTTTTGGGAGGGGTGGGGGGTGGGGAACTGTTACTTTGACCAGGCACAGTTTTCTGTTCGAACGCTCCTGATTAGTTAACACGACCAGCAGCAAAAAATAGAAATCAACTGGACCCAAACCCGATCCGCTTGAAAAATAGAATTCAAACAGACCCAAACTCGACCTGCAGAAAATATAGAAGTTAACCGGATCCAAACCCGACCCGCAGTGAAAATATTAGCCCCGACCCACGTATAAGATGTCTAACACGTCTCCCAATTTTTAAAATCGCCCTCCCTTCACGACTCTCCAGATCCGCCTTTGGCTAAGAGGTAATAGATCTTGAAAACACAGGTTTAATAATGTTGCCCAGTAATATATTTGAACTTTATTACAACAAGGATAAAATATCTGTTTGTTATAATGAAGATTTTGAACCAATAAAAAAAGCTACTTATAAATAAATGCTGGCAACTTGGAGCCAACACTATTTCAAAATTGGCAAATCATCAAAAGCAGGTTATGAACAGCAAAATGTTTACTTATGTGAAATTCTCAAAAAGATAGCTTGAAAATTCTGAAAATTGTTCTGGATAGAATATGTTAAAAATCTGTTATCCAAAATGAAACAAAAGATGAGGGATTGTGTTCAAATATTGTAAGTAGTAGATGCAATATTGTGTTATCTATAATGACACTAAACAATGGATTATGGAAATCTGATAACAAATTCTAATTTTAAATGGATAGTTTTCTTGAATTCAATTATAAAAATACAATATGATATATGATGTAATTGCCAAAATGGAAATTATCTACAAAAGAATTTTTTTGCTGGTCTTTTGCAATTTCATCATAATAAGAGGGAATTTTAATATATTTTTATTATCATGAAATATACACATTATCTTTAAAATTAATAAATGGATATAAAAACAAGAACTAATCTTTCAAATTATATTGCACTTTACCTCTAAGAATATAGTTTTGATAATTTTGGTCAGCTTCTGATCCTACTTTAATCAAACAAGCTAACCCATCATTTTGTACAAATTCATGGACAAGATCTTTATCATCCTGCAAAAAAATTAACATAAAAACAAAATTAGTAACAAGTAAATTATGTTGCAATTTAAGAATATAGAATATCAATTTTAAGAAATGATTTTACTTGAAATATTTGCTTCAATGAGAAGAGTGCTCTTCTTAGCTCCCTTCCATTTGAATTCAGTAATTTTTCTGAAATAGTAAAGTCAACATTTATTAAATAAACAACTTTATTACAAATAACAAAAGTATATTTTTTCAAAATAAACTGTAATACAAAACTAAAAATAAAAATTCCTTTATCGCGATCCTCCGACATTATTTTTAATAAAATAGTTTTAATACTTTAACCAAACTAATAATTTAATTTAGCAACAATATTTAAATGAAAACAAGAATTTTTGTGCATTTGTTCTTGAATCACTAGAGCATAAAGATATTATTCTCAAACTCAATCAAAAATAAAGATGCCATTACCTAGCATTTTTTTTTTTATAACTGATAAAACATAATACGGCAGAAAACGTATACAAAGTAATTTTTAAAGATATCAAAAAGTTCTCAAATTTTGCATCAATAATAAATTAGAATACCAAATCAATCGAAGTTGAAAGTACACAAATTTTAATATTTATGATTTTTTTTTTCAAATTATTTATATTCAGTTATTGCAATAATTTTATTAATATTTAGATCGAGATACATTTAATTTTAATATAAATAATGAATAAAAAATAAATTAATGATTAACTATTGTTACTTTTTTATGCCACAAACAAAGGAATAGATTTAAATATTAAAATAAATATCACTAAAAACAATAATTAAAGGGAATTTGCGACTTTTAGTGTATTATAAAACATATACGCAAAAAATAGAAAAACAAATTATATTAAATTTACCAATAAGTAACTTTGACATTTTGAGAACAACGTGGAACAAACAAGTTGTAAACAATATAAATAACAATGGGCCATGTGCTTTATTCACAGAAACTGTTAAGTAGTTGTTGTTTCATTCGATAGATGGCAGCACTTCAGAAAATTATTGCATACGTTGAAAATACAAAACAATAGAGAAAACTTTTGCTTCTGTTTTAATTCAAACAAGAGTAAGACATGTGTACGGGAAATATTTTTACACATATAATAATGTTATTCTTAGTTTATTTATTTTTTTAAATATTAATCAATTCACTTCCATAATCGTTTCTTTCCTTGAGTAAAATAATTATTTAAGAACAGTCAGCAGGGCCGTAACTATAAACTTGGGGGCCCCGGGGCAAAACCTCCGGGGAGGCCCCCAGGGAGGGCAAATTGAAACGCTCCGGGCATAGTTTCTTTTCTCGCACACCGTTGTTTAAATGTACATAGTATGATAAGCCCAAAAATGACTAAAAAATGTAGAATTGGACAACTGTACTTCGCGGCGACGCCATTTTTGCCGATCCCACTGAAGTTAGCATATGGAAGAAAATACGGACTTCTGATTGGTTGAATACTTTAAAGAGCATTTTATTTAGGTTCATTTTTGAGTATATGTAACTTAATCATGCGTTTCTGTTTAAACCAGTGATGCACAGCCTTTTTGCCAGAAAATTGTTTCCCACCAGAATATTTGAAAAGAGTTGTTTGTTTTATTTAATAGCAAAGATTTCGTCTTAACTATAAGGAAAAATATTCTGCATAAAAATAGTGGTATCTTTGTGGCCCGCGGTCCAAAGGTTGTGCACCGCTGGTTTAAATACCTTTTGAAAGATGGATTGTGATAATTTTTTTTTCGATATTATGCATTTATTAATAGACTAGTTGACCCATCCGGCGTTGTCCGGGACATGTTATGATAATCTTAAGCAAACAATTAACACTTTAGATCTACAACTAGTATAGTTACCCGTGACTTCGTTCACATAACATTTAAAGAAGAAATAATTGATCAATCAAGCAAAAAATTTCGATGATGAAAAGCATGTGTAATTAACTTTGTATCGCGAATTTATGGTAAAAAAACTTCTGATAATCCCTATTTGCTAATTTGTTTGCTGGTTAAAATTTTCCTTTCAGCAATTAATACTAATAGATAGACACGTTCTTGAATTCTTTTGTTCAGCCCTGTAGTTTTCCAAGTGCCTTTAATACACGAAAGTATCTTTCTAAAATTTAGTTCAAACAAAAATATTTCTTATTACTACCTAAATTACATTTTCAGAAATTATCATCCGAAGACAACCTTGTATCCAGTTCTTTGCGGGACCCTGTATATCATTTTATAAATATACTACAAACATTTCTTAGTTTACTAAATGCAGTTCAAAATAAAAATGCATATTTTATTTAAAAACCACCTTTAAGTAAATTACGCTCCTATTCAGTAACCTTTTCGAGATCTTTTGTGTAACCCTGTATATCTAAATTCAACTATTTATACTATTACCATTTATACTCTCCATTTAATATGCATATATTTAGCGAAACTTAAAAGCACATATCATAATTCAAAATGCATTTCATTCATGCAACAGTCATCATCCATCATATACGGTACTTAGAATAGAATATATAATATTTGAAATCTTTTGTGTGTCCCTGTAAATGCTATGCACTTCGTATTATGCATGAAATAACTCACATTAAGCCTCAGCAACGTATATCAATTTGAATATACATGAAATTGTTTACCATAATTAAAATATGTCGGAAACTGTTCCTCCCTTTATTCTTATGCAATAGAATTCTTCTGTGTAACCCTGTAAATGAATAAGTGTCCTTTTCACTACATACTTTACAAAATGCATATTTTAGTGCACTTTGTAAATGCATGTAAATTTTAATGTGTTTCTCAGTGTACAACATCGTTAAATTTAATTAAAACGATTTTCCCCATAATGCCGTAATGTAAGGAAATCTTTTGACAATCCCTGTAAATAAACTAATCATGGTAGACACTTTATTTTCAATAGGACATTCATGCTAGGTAAACGTTAAGAACGTCCAAAAATTTCATGGAAATCGGAGTATATTTACGAAACTTAGAAAGCGACCAGACAGACAGACAAACCGAAAGCATAATAACTTTTCAACCTTGTTCGAAAGTGTTAAAAAATCGAGCCAAAAATATATTAATCAGTAGTTTTATTTTCCGCCTTTTCCCCACAAAAATTTCTTCCATTGATAATTATGAGTTTTGAATAAAAATATTCATTTGTATGTATCTTATAACTTATTAATTAATATAAGTAAAAAATATTTCTGATTCATTTTAAATATGACGTCATTATTTATCTCACTCCATTAGCTACAGATATTCATACCTCTTGTATTTTTAACGACTACTATAAAGTACCTGTTTTATTTCAATTATGACGTCACATTTTCATAAGTGAACCATTTTATTAAAAATTTAATTCTTTTTCATTCTTTTTACTTTTAATTTATGTCGCCATATTTTACACAAAAATTCCCATTAACTAAACAAATATCCTTGTTAAATATATTATAAAAAATACACCTTTTATTTTTATTTCAAACATGACGTCATATTTATTTTCTTTTAAATTATTTTATTATAGTTTTTCGCGTGGAAGTTTTTTATTAAAAATTCATTGCCGCTGAAAAACCATTATTCCGATTTTTTATTTTCTTGGCAACAGGAAAGGAAAATGGTTAAATTTTATCTGAAAAATGCCTATTGGTTTTGTATGAAAAATAATTAAATTTTTAATTATTAAGGAAAATATCTGAATGAAATAAATAAAAATTAGCCTATGTTCATTCCACTCCTATAATCTATCCATATGCAAAGATTCAAAGACATTAATCCATCCGTTTTGAAGCCAAGTTCATTCCAATTTTTCGGACACACTTTCACATTTATAATATATATAAGGATTAGTCAAAATTAAGCATAGGATATGAATTATTCGTTAAATAATATTTTAAAGAAATGCATAAAAAATGAGTAAATGCTATAAAAAAGGCCTTTGGACCTCAATAAAAACATCAGGGTGTAGGTCTTAAATAAGAGTCCAAAATTCAACTTTAAATTTATGCATTGAGAAGGTTTGATAATAAGTGGGTGAAATATGCATGGAGAACAAAAATTTCAAGGTGCCTGAGCCGAGACCACAGGGAGTCTCAGGCTTTTAAATGGAATGTAAGAACATGGGAATAACTAAGTGAAAAAATAATTCCAAAAATGAAGATTGGATTAAGAGAGGGCAGTTTAATAGCAATTTATGGTACAAAATCTTCAAGGGGCCTGGAACTTATTTCGCATGTAGTTGGGTATAAAATATTTTTTGTAGTTATTAAAGTAATGGAAGGACGCTAAAGCAATGTGAAAGAAAATTGCAAGCAATCCGGATCATTTTTAAAGAAATTGCACCAACGGCCCCAAGAACGCGATTAATATTCAAAATTGGTGGTAGCTAGACTATGGCGGTTTCTTAGTAGCTGATGGATTTAAGAAGTTGTTTAAAAAAAAAGGAGTTAATTGAACCATTTTAAAGGGATTTATAATAAGGGCCCAAAAAGGACAACTGACAGTTAAAAAGAGGGCCTTAACAGGAAAACATGTTAAAATATCTTAGTTACTTAGCTCTTTAGATCTACAATTAGTCAAAATTACTCATAGGGCATGAATTATTTATTTTAATAATATTTTATCGAAATGCACAAATTGATTCGGAAAATGTTTAAAAAAAGGTCCTAGCCGCGGATGAAAATATGAGAATCTTGTCCCTGAAAGAAGAGTAAAAGACTCAAATTTTAAAATTTTGAACTGAGAAAGGGATAAATTTAAAGAACGAACTATGTTTGCCTCACAAAATGTTCAGGGGTCCTAGACTGAGCCCTATGATTCCACAGGTGGCCAAAGTGTCTTATATGGAATATCAAAACATTAAAATTTCTAAATGAATAAAGAATCCTAAAAATGAAGATCGGATTAAAAGGAAACAGTTTATTAACAATTTATTATTACCAAAACTTCAACGGGCCCCAAGGGGCCAGGAATTTATTTTGCATGTAGTTGGGTATAAAGATATTTTTTGTAGTTATTAAAATGATGGAAAGACGCTATAACTATGTTAAATAAAATTGAAAGCAATTTGGTTGATGTTTAAAGAAGCTGCATCAAGGACTTCAAGAAAGCAATTGACAAACAAAATTAATGGTAGCTGAAGTTTGAGAAATTCTTTTGTAGTTCATGTAATAGGTAGAGAGAGGACATAAAAAATTGATAGAAAAAAAAAGCTAGTGAATTGGACCATTTTTAAGGGATCTATAATATGGGGCCCTGTAGGGACCATCTGACAGTTAAAACCAGGACCCTAATATGAAACCATGTTAAAATATTTTAGTACATAGCGCTTTAGATCTTTAATTAGTCAAAATTAAGCATATAGTAGGAACTATTATTTGGAATGATATAATTTTTTAAATGTATCAATTGATTGGGCAAATGTTTAAAAAGGGGACCTAGGGCCCGAATAAAAACATCAGGTTTTCTCGATTGGTCCTGAAAGAAGAGTCCCAGGCAACTTTAAAATTTTGCACTAAGAAGATCAGAAATATAGGAAGTGAAATATGTTTATTTCACAAAATGTTGAGGGGACCTGGGCTGGACCATGTGATTCCACAGGGGAACACAGTGTCTTGTATAGAATGTCAAAACATTAAAATATCTAAATGAATAAAGAATCCTAAAAATGAAGATTAGATTAAAAGGAAGCAATTTATTGACAATTTATTATTACAAAAACTTCAAGAGGGCCTGTACCGGGCCCCAAAGGGCCAGGAAATTATTTCGCATGTAGTTGGGTATAAAAATATTTGTGTAGTTATTAAAATAATGGGAAGACGCTAAAACTATGTTGAATAAAATTGAAAGCAATTTGGATCATTTTTAAAGAAGCTGCACCAAGGGCTCCAAGAAAGCGAATAATATTCACAAATAGTGGTAGCTGAAGTCTAAAAAAATTTTTTTGTTGTTCATGTTGTAGTTGGAGGACCTAAAAAGTTGTTAAAAAAAGCTAGTGAATCCGACCATTTTTAAGGGAGCTATGATAGAGGGCCCCATAGGGGCCAACTGACAAATACAATCAGGGCCCCCTAACATGAAAACATGTTAAAATGTTTTAGTACATAACGCTTTAGACCTTTAATTAGTCAAAATTAAGCATAGAGTATGAATTATTTGCAAGAATAATATATTTTTTAAATGCACCAATTGTTTGGGTAAGCGTTAAAAAAAGGGGCCCAGAGGCCGAATAAAAATATCAGGGTGTTGGTCCTGACATAAGAGTCCAAGTTTCATCTTTAAAAATTTGCACTAAGAAGGTGAGAAATTTAGGGAGTGAAAAATGTTTCGCGCACAAAAAGATCAAGGGGCCCTGGGTCGGCCCTATGATTATCTAGGGGGCCCCAGTTTCTTATATGGAATGTAAAAATTTGAAAATATCTAAATGTAAATGGAACAGGTATCCCCAAAATGAAGATCGAAATTAATGGAAGCAATTTATTAACAATTTACTATCACAAACACTAAAAGGGGCCCTAAAACAGGCCCCAAGAGTCCAAGGTCATAACTAAAGAGTAAAAAAGCGAAAATATCTAAAAGGAGAAAGGTACCTCAAAACGGAAAAGATTAGATAAAAAGGAGTCAAGCTATTAACAATTTGGCGCATAAAAAGTGTAAGGGGCCCAGGGCCCTGGCCCTTAAAATATTAAAAGTCTGAGCCTCAGGTGCATCAGGACCTGTCTTGGACTATCTTCACCTAAAATTTCAGACTTCTATGTGCGGTAGATTTTGCTAATCATCGCAGTTACACACTCACATACACATACGCAGACATACACAAAACGGAGCGTTTTGTTAACTTATTAGTATAGATAAGAAGAAAGATTTTTAGATGCTTTTTATATTATTCAGTCGATTAAAAGTCCATATTTTCTTCCTTAAACTAGCTTCGGTGGGATCAGCAAACATGCTGGCGCGACATGACACATTCGACTCGACATTTTGCTGTCTGCTGTAGATCTCCTTTTGCATGCGAAACGTGTATTGACAGACAAGCAAAAACATCTATTCTAGCACTTTGATTTTTTTTTATTACTAGCTTTTAGGTATGTGCTGGACATTTTATAGGAACTTCGACTAGAAACTAAAATCAATAGTTTTTTTTTAACCATCAATTTGGGGCCCCTCAGGCTTGGGGGCCCCGGGGCAGTGCCCCGGCGGTAGTTACGGCCCTGACAGTCAGGGACTTGCAAAGAGAAAACTACGCCTTCAATTCGGCGCCCCCCCCCTTTTTTATGCGACAGGCCAAAAATGATGTTGGTAGTATAAATGTGGCGCCCCCTAAATATCCGCACCCGGGGCAACCCCCTCCCCCCTCGACGCTGGGACTTTAGCATGGTGCTGAGAACAGTAATTTTGTAGAAACTAATCTGATAAGTCAAATAAAATAATATTCATGAATAATGTTTCAAAAATATACATAAACATTATTGGTACTACTTAATCGAAATTTAATTGGTAAAACAAATAACGTTATTAAAAGGAAATTTATGATAAAATGTTCTCCAGAGCTTTTCTTACAAAAAATAAATAAATAAATAAATAAAATAAAACAAAATAAAATAAAAAAATAAAATAAAATTTATATAAAGCAAAATTTTCAGAAAAAAAGTGATAATACATTTGCACATACGTATTTATTAAATTTCAGAATTATCGGTAAACAACTGTTCACTGCAGACTGCTTTAACCAGGCCCGTAGCCAGGGTTCCCTTTCGGCAGGGGCTCAATTTTGGAATTTTTTCTGATCTTATAAAAGTATTTGTGTAATTATCAGCAAAAAATTTTAAATAATCAAGGTTTAATCTAAAGTGTGTTCTGCATAGGATAACTGATGACATTGTCAAATAATATTATTTTGTATTTAATTTTTTTCAATTTCTGTTGCAATTTTTGACTTTCAAAAGCACTTTCAATTTCCAAAACAGTTCGGAAACCGAAAGAGTTTTTAGGAAAAAACTTTCGCAAAACTTAAAAAGCGCAAATTAACAATGTTTGAGATGAGCCTTAAATATGCTATGAGAAAAGCATTAAAAATATTGAAATACAGACAAATAATGTGAATTGATTTAAAACACCGGATAAATATTGTAATGCGAGAGTCTGACATTACAAGTGCGAGGTCTTGAAACTACTGATCCAGAAATGAAATTAACTACACGTATTTCTTTTTTTTTCAAAAAAAAAAAAAAATAATAAATAAAAAAAAAAAATAAAATAAAAAAAATGTTGGCTACAGTCATATGTAATCATAAAAATTATATTTGTGTTTCGCATTCTCTGATTATAAATGCAATACTCTTGGCACGCTGACTAATTTATCAAGATCTACTCTCTCAATGAATGGAAATCATTACAAAGCAACTCAGTCTCTCATTAGCCATAATACTTCAAGTCAAAGATTTATTTTTATTGTCGAAATAGATTAGTTCAGCACTGACTGTTGTTACTGGGCTTTCAACCAAGACTGACAGAAAATATTTAATATTATCGTAATACGTCACATTACAGTGCTAAAACTTTTTAGGCCTTCTGTATTGGTGTCAAAATTACCAATTCGTTTTCACCAAATTCATATTCAGCTTTCACTTGCTATCTTAACACTTTATCCTGAAACTATTGCGACAGATTCTATAATTTGTTTGCTTTTTCCAGTGAAGCAAATTCTATATGAGAAGTAATAGGAAATTTCGTAAAATGTCTTCATTCGAAATGAATTGATCCTTTAAATTTTGAGTAACACTTTCTACACAGAGAATGAAGAGAGTGATATTGTAATACTCTTCAGCAGATGTAATTTGACGCTTAGTACGTGTTATCAGTCTAAATGTTAGTCTTGGGGTCTCTATTTCAGTTTGAAAAATGTCTTCCCGAAGTTTTGATGCAAAATAAAATATCTCACAAAAGATTTCTATTGCATTTTTCTCTATGCAAAACAATTTGGACATCTTTAGAAAGAGTTATAAACGATCTCATGTCACAAGATTTTTCTTGAAGAACTCTCTATGATTTTGTCTGAGAGAAAATCTTCTCACAAACAAACAGGCTTGTAAAAAAATCATTCTTCTCCATGACTGCCAAAAAAACTCCAGCTGTTGTTGAAATCTTCCATTTGTTTTTATGGAAATATTTTCTGAGCTAATGCAAATGTATTGAAGTATCTCAACAAAAGTTAATATGCTTTCATAACTCTCGATAAATTTTGTGTCACAAATGCGGAGAAGTATTTTTTTATTTTGTTTTCTGGGGCAATTGCTTCTTGAAGCGCTAAATTTGTCTTTAGGTGATTTTTTAAAACTTTTGTCAGTGCTGTAACAAATCCATGATACTTTCGGATGACGAGAATTAGCATGTTGTTGGACAAGGCAAGATTTAACCGTTGGCTTTTACAATGCACGTATCTAATTTTTGGATATTTTGAAGAATTCTAGAATTGACCCATCTAACATGACCAGACTTATTAGCTGCTTCATCATACTCCTATACGACGATTTTATACATGTCAAGGTACAGCTCATCACAAAGTTTTAATATTACTTTTCTTGAATTTTTGGCAGATAAATCACTTATTAGAATAAAAATGCAAATAAAATTCCGAATTATTGAGGTCTGTGAATTTTTTAATAGTTCACATATCTAACACAAAGGGCAAGCTGTTTTGCATTTGATATATTCATAGTTTCATCAGCAATTAAGTTAAAACTGATTGCGTTATTTAATTTGATAATTTAGTACTTCGGTAACTGTATACAAGGATATTTGAATGATTTCATTCTAAATGTCTGGAATGAAGTGAATATAGCATTTATACGGATATTTAAAATTTCTCATTTCATTTCATTCTCTCTAGACATTGCTCAAAACTTAAAAGAGCTCTTAGCTAACAGTCTTTTTTATATCCATTTTTCTAACGTTAGATGATCTTCATCGTGGTCACATCTAAGCGATGTATTTTGCTCTGCATAAAATAAGATTATTTCAAGTATTAGATCGAGAGCTGTCTTGATTTCTTCTTTTACTGAAGTTCTTTGAAAACCCAACAATGAAATAACTTTTTATTTCCTGAAGAAATTTCAAATTTGTTTGCTAAATGACATATGGTTTATGAAAATCTAACTGCATATGTACTATTATTTTAGCACAATCAAACTAATTGGTAAATTTATCATACGAATTTTTTTAATATTTCCGATGGAAATATTAAAAAAAATTCTTATAATTACATATGCTTTAAGAAAATATATTTAGCCTTTTTCCAATATCTGAAACATGTAGAAACTAGTCTTCCTGACATTTTACGATCCCTTTTTACCTATTCTTTCGTGAAAAAAAACAAAAAACAAGGTTTATAATAAATGCGTTTTGGAATATATAAGAAAAGGAAATACTATTTCTGGATTTTTAATCCATATATCTTATTTTTATTTGTTCCCTACAGTTATTAGAAAATTGTATGGCTTTTTGGAAAGTAAAATGAAATCAAAAGTGTTTATGTTCGTGGCAACATCTAAGTCATCACTAGTTACATATCAATATACTAAACTGAGTTGCTTGCCAGTCTGTAAGCTCATATCGAGTACTTGACGAACCTTCATTAGAGTCAAATTGTTCTGAACGCTAACATCAAAACAATCCTCAGTTTCAATTTCAAAACAAGACTCGCTACCAGAAAAAATATATATTATGGGTAATGGTTTTATTAAATCAATTCAAGATTTAGTGCACCCATAATGCTGTTTTGAGATTTAAAAAAAAAAAAATCTGAAAAATAATTTTTGCCATTTTATATCATATTTTCCAATTACTTAGAAGATTCCATTCACAATCATTAACATTTTTGTTTCATCTTATCTAGTCAATTGACAAAATACTATATTTTTCGTCATTAAATTCGCGGTTCGAAAATTTTATTTTAGATCCAAAAATTGTATTTGATAAAATTCGCTTTTTTGAACTCAGGCTACACTTCACTCCAATTACTAAATTAAATTTCTGGCTGTAAACCGAGAGTTTAGTTGTTTAAATTTTTATATGTCCCTAGACACAACTCAAAATGTCCCTATGCAGACTATAAAAACAGCACTCCCTGCCTACATCTGTAGATTGGCCTCACAGTGTAATTGGGGTAAATTTTTATCCAAATATGTGTACTCATAGGCGAAAACTCTCTTGGTGGCGCTGTGAAAAACTTTTTAAAAAATCCCTACATAGGAGTATCCATCCCTGAAGTTGATAGTTCTACAAAATATAAAGAAAATTAACCAGACAAGCCAGCTACTTTACGCACATTTTCTTATTGCTATTAAAGATTCACATGCAAACAATTCTCAGAAAAGTTGGCCGGTGAAGAAACTGGGGGATGCCGCCATGGCGTCTTTAAAGGTTTTTCGATACCATATCATTTTTTTCCGCATCATTACTTTTGAAAAACGCAGTCTAATAGTTTCTTTTTATTAAAAAGCGTTTTACTGTTATAACATCATTATCAAAGATACTTTTTTAAAATTATATTTTTTCACATGATTTTACATAATATGCAGCTATAAAAGATTTTGGTTCCTTTCTCTGCAAAACATTTTAACATTGATCGTTCTAAGTTTCCTTTATATGCATGAAGATAAAGAAAATTAAGGAAGATCATAAATGCAAGTAAATGTTTTATAACTATCTAATAAAATTAATACACCATATGTATATTGCACTAATTTTTCCTGAGCAAATTAATGACACTTGATCGAATTTTACTGCACATAAAGATAGTTAGAATTACCTATCAAAAAGAATTTATAATTTTTGTGGTAAATATCTATTAAAAAACAATATATCCAAATAACCAATATAATGAAGGATTACTGCTACTGTAATTGAATAAATGGATATTTTTACAGCTAAAAATGTAATTGATTTTAATGTAATGGAAGATAAAAACAAACAAAACTTATTTTATTATCATAGAGATAATTTGGTAAAGTCTTTTCAAACTTTCGGGAGGGGCTTCAGCCCCCTTAGCCCCCTCCCTGGCTACGTGCCTGGCTTTAACACATATTATTTAAAACGGAATTCAACCAGCTAAGAGTTTCTATCAGGGCTGCGGAGTCGGTGGGAAAAATGGCCGACTCCAATTCCGACTCCGGAATTTTTAACGACTTCGACTCCGACTCCGACTCCTGGTTTCCTGGCTTCTGGCTAGCTAATATACTAATGTTGATGCTGGTTAAAGTTATGAGGGAACAAAAGAAAAATAAGGCAAAAAGTTATTATTTCGGTATTCAGTTTTTAGAGCTTTGGAAAAAAATATTTTCCGTTTTACAAATTCTTTAATTTTACGTACCACAAACCTGAAAAATTAAATTACCGAAATCTAAAAGAGATAACAAAACGGATATTTTACTATTTCGGATCCGTGGCCTCGAAAAGGGGAAATCTGTACAATTTTTATGTTAACTAGTGCTCTCCAGAGCAGAAAAATTTCAATGGAAAGGAAAAAAAAATAGTAAGATGTGTTAATCTTAGAACTTTCTTCTATATCACACATGTTAATACTTCCTGAAAAATGCAGCATAGCAGCGCCACCTCTTATGTGATTTACACCAAAATCTAGTCAACAAGTTATATCAACTTCTAACTGCATTTGAAGTTTGGTGAAAATCAGTACATTAATTTCTGAGAAAGGGCTATTGCTGAAATTTTAAAATTCTGCATAACAGCGCTTCATGTTGAGTGATGTACATCAAAAACGAATCAGAATCAATTTCTATCAGATACTAACTGAACCTAAAGTTTAATAAACATCCATGCATTAGTGATTGAGCCACAGCTATTTCAAAATCGTAAATAAATCAGCGCTACCATATCAGCGCTACCTGAAGGGCGATTTACACCAAACACTAAACTATACCAATCTAGATTACAAACTAATTAAATATAGAGTTTGGTGAAAATTCGAGCATTTGTTTTTGAGATAGCGCTGTTGCAATATCATGAGCAATGCAGTATAGCAGCGCCACCTATTGAGCGATTTGCACCAACAAATTGCAGCACCTAATTATATCAATGACTAACTTATTCTAAAGTTTTATATAAATCCGTGCATTAATTTTTAAGATATAGCTACTGCGGAAATTGGGAATAATGCAGCATACCAAAGCCACCTGTCGAGTGATATGCACCAAAAATTAATCAGATCCAGTTTCTATCAAGATCTAACAAAATCTAAAGTTTTGTGAAATTCCATTCATTAGTTCTTGAGATAGAGCGCTCGAAAATTTTTGTCGCATGTAGACTCACGAAGTGACAAACACTGACAGACATTTTCGAAAAACTATCAAATTATGTTCAGTTCATGATCTTCTAAAACGTATAAATCCATCGAATGTCGGAAATCGAAATTTTTCAAGAATCTAATACTGTATTCTTGTAAAGATAGAAGAAAATAAAATTGAAGATGGGAATTTTACTATTTCGCAAATAATATAGGATCTACTAGAGTTTTTAATTAAAAACAGTTTTCATCTCCTGTGTACGTTTTGCAGTTTATTGGGATTCTTTAACTTGGGTAGTCCGATATAATCCAAAAATAACAATAATAATGGATTGGATCTACGGATTTAAAATTACATGTTATTGGTTTAATTTCACTTCAAACTGTCTAAGAAAAAAGCCGGAGTCGGAGTCGGAGTCGGATTGTTTTTTACGACTCCGACTCTTTTTTCTCAAAAATGGGCCCGACTCCGACTCCGACTCCACGACTCAGACTCCGCAGCCCTGGTTTCTATACCGCTATTGAGATTCGAACCTGAAAACTTTCTGCAAATTCACCTCTCAAATTTTAAATGTACGGGCTTTCGAAGCTGGTGAACGGGAGATACTGGGTTCGAACCCAATCGCGCCTGTCATCCTAATCGTTCAAAATTTTCTGGGATTTTCTTCGAACTTTGGATATCCTTGCATAAATACTGGTTATGTTCCCTTAGAGCTTAGAAAGACCTCACGGAGGAGGAGGACACTTCCCATCGGGACTATCGGTCGTCATAAAAACGACACATAAATTTACGGGCTTGGGAGCTATCCATATTTTTAAAATTTCTTTTCGGAAAATTCCCATATTTTATTTTCTTTCTTCTGCATTGATCATTTTGAATGGTTTTTCTTTATTACTTACCCATCATACGTAGTATAGGGCTAGTCTTACAATCGTTTTGAAAATCGAAAATTTTTTTTGACGGATTTACACGTTTTCGACACTGGAGATTTCGAAAAACATATTTTTAGAAAAAAAATTTTGCCGTCCGTCTGTCAGTCTGTCTGTCTGTAAACGCTCTATCTCCCGAAAAAATTGAGATAGAGACTTGAAATTTAGTATTTGCTTAGTATGTAAGAATGGGACGAAGCCTATTTAATATCAGTAACCTCGATTATCCGGAACTATTTTTTTCGGACTCTCGAAAAATTCGTTCTGATGAAAGGTATGTAAAATTTTTCGAATTTTTTTATGGAGGAGTGTTCGTAAAAGGCAGTAAAATAACACAAATTTTTCATAAAGAACGAAGTTGATCGAATTATTAGTTGCCGAGATATCTGTAATCGTATTTTCCGCATTCTTCGATTTTTCATGACCCTGTATTTCATTCAAATTTCAATTCAAAGATATATTTTAATTGGAAATGAGACGCTTAGTCCGACGCAATAAATTGTTAGTTAATAAGATTATTATTTTTGGATTTATAAGGATGTTTCTTTTTCGCAATTCAGTACTACTTGAGTAGTTAGGCGTGTTGTATAATTTATCGAAAGAGATTCATCAGCAACTCATTAATACAGCATTACTATGCACAATAAAAATATAAATACACGTTTAAATTTTGTTTTGGAATTGCAATCCATTTTATAAATAGTTTTCAAATGTATTATTTTCATATATTATATATGCATATATATGATGGGTAAGTATTACAGTGGCCCCCAACGACTAGTTTTTAATTAGATAAAATATTTCTGAAATACATAGCTTTAATTTAAGGGGCTGCTTCAGTCAGGCGGAAACAAACAGAATACTCATTCGATACAGAATATGTAAGAACCTATTATCAAAAGCTAAAAAACATGACATAACGCAATTTTTGCAGGTTAGTGTAATTTAATAACATTTAAAAATATATATCATTTTGTAAAGAATTAAAGCTGTTAATTTTCATAATTTTATTTATCAAAAATTCATTTTTTTCCTCCTTATATGTTTTTTTACAAATTCTTTATTTTGCATAATGTGTCAGAATGATTAAAGATTTCCAATTTATACTCCAATGTTAATTTTATTCTCAATTATCTTTTTAATATATCAGTCGAAGTTATTTATATATCTACTAAATTTGGGAATGACCCCTAATTTGCAGCAATAAATATGTTTCAACTTTGAAAAGCTATTACTCCGTCAATTATAATCACAAAATAATAGAACTTTTTTTTTTTTTTTTTGTCTTAGTTGTCAGTGTAACAAGAAAATTTTACTAAATGTAACTTATAGTACTGGCTAGAGTTCTGCACGGGCCGAAATTTCCAGGCTCGGGCCCGACCCGGCCCGTTTAATTATTGGGTCATTCCATGTCAGATCACCCAGACCATGGCACCCACCATCACCAATTTTGATAAAATTCAGTGAATTTGTAGAATTTCTAATGCTGATTCCAAAAACATCAATTATATTGAAATTGATCAAACGGTTTGTGAGTTATGAGCTTTTAAATAGCTCCCAAGATGGCCGACTTGCCGCCATTTTGAATAGCACATGTGACAACAAAAAAGTCCATAACTTCTTTCAGGTTTAAGCTAGAGCTTTCAAATTTTTTTTGTTTTGTTCAGAATAAAGTAAACTTTCATTTAAACAGATTTTTGTGAATCTCATTTTATAAAAATGCTGTCAAAAATGACTTTTTGTCATTTTTTTTAAGTAAAAAAAGGGGCAACTTCAATGGCTGATTTCCCCTAATGTACCCCCTTCAATTTTCATCCAATTGCATAAATAAGCAACTCAAAGTGTGTTTTGATGACTAATAAAAAAAACTTAATGGGCAGTTCACAGGTTTTTATTTAAAAAAATAAATTCAATTTTACTGACTTTCCTCAATAACAGAAAACGCAAGATAATGTGTTGACATTTCTTTTATTACCAGAAATATTTATGCATCCAAAAGTTTGATAAGGTTTTATGTTACTTAAATATGTATGTTTAATGTGGCTAAAATAGGGGAATCCCCTATAAAAAAGGAAATTAATAGGAATGCCAATAATGGATTTTTGCAAGACATAGAAGTACTTTCCTGACAAATTGAAATCTACAGCAGAGTTTCAATAAATTATAAGTAAAAAAGAAATGATAGAAAAAACTCTACAAATATGTACATTATATAACAAAATCATACTTGTATATAATAAAAAATGTGATAAAATTAAAACTCTTAAATAAAAAATACAGTAAGTAAAAGTTACACTAGTCTACATATCAGATGATTAAGAACCAATGCACCCCTTTAAAGTATTTTTCTATGCTAATTTCACAACTGTTCTTAGTTTTCTTCTATCACGTATAGTTTGTTTGCGATCAACCAGAGGTGATTTCTAAGATTCATTGCCGAGAACAAGCATCATGTAATCGTCACAGATAATGTAAATGTATACTTGTTGTGGATGTTTGCGAACTTATCTAACGACTTTTAGAATACAATCTGATTGTATTTAGCATGAGATAGACAAATGGTTTAACAGTGACTTCATATGTACATTAATATTATTGGCACAAAAAGCTGTGTATACAAAAATGCCTTGCTTTCTATGTGAACGGGACAGTTCGGCAAAGCAAAATCATTGGATTTTCTGATTCGTTTTTAAATCCATTTTTGCTCACAAACACAATTTAAATTCAAATGGCAGGTTCTATATATATATATATATATATATATATATATATATATATATATATATATATATATATATATATATATATATATATATATATATATATATATATATATATATATGCCATATATATATATATATATATATATATATATATATATATATATATATATATATATATATATATATGGCATACTATATTAAAAAAAATGCTGTCAAAGTGGGCATTTTGAATTGAATTTAAGCGATAGTACTGGAAATGGAAAAAATGGCCATACTGAGAAAATAATTGTTGTAAATCAAGATCTAATTCATTGAACAAAAAATAAAAACACAGGTTGCAAGGTTGCCACAGGCAACTATTTTTTAATTCTAACTGGCACCAACCACTTTCTTAAAAATGAAATCCATAATAGATGCTTTGATAACATTTGCAAGTAAAATATACGTCAAATTTTATATTAGAAAAATACTGGTGCACACAGAATATAAAAATAGTTGCCAGTAGCAGCCCTGAGGTCGCTTATAAATCTCTAAAAAAAAAAAAAAAAAAAAAAAAAAAAATCACATCAACAAGTATAATGTTTTTACTTTTAAAAATGAATCTGAAAATGTGTTAGAAAATTTTGAGTTGTTGAGGGTACGAAAATATTTTTTTATATGCACTGCCTTAATATGATTCTGACAAAACCAGTTCTTACAGAAAATTTAAATTTTAAAAACAGCCAGATAAAATTGTTAAACTGGGTTTATATCTAAATTTGATTTAGTTTTTGGTTTTTGTTACTAAAACAAGTACAGTAAACTATCTCAAATCCGAAACCCCAAAATCCACAACTCTAAAAAATCTGCATATAATTTACGGATGTAAATAATGAAACATTCAGTTCAGATATAGGGACAAAATTTGACTTTTATAATTTTATATCAATTCCATTTTATTTTAATTTGTAACTTTTGTTAATAGTACTGAATTCATGTTTTTTTTTCCCCAAGAAGGAAAAGAAATATATTCTGAAAAAATTCAGATTTTTCTTATATATCATTGGTAATCACAATCTTCTTATCAAATATATTTATGTATTAATCAAGCTTTTTTGGTTATTAAATCTAAATCTGGCTAAACCTGAAAAAAAAAACTTCTTTATTTTATGATTTTGTTGAGAATTAGTAATGTATCTTTATGAGGTACATTAGTAACTACATTGAATAATTTAGGAAAGATATATTTCATGTTTATAATGAATATTTAATCATATATTATTGATTATTAACTTGATCCTTACTTTTAATATTTTAATCACTTTGAAAATTATCTACATTTTTATCATTTTAATTTATTATTTATTTTAATATTTATTATATTGTAAAGCATTTATTTTAGTTTTGATTGCATTATTAATTGCATTCAAATTCTTGTTTAAAAAAAAGTAAACAAAATAATGACCGGAAATCGGCAAAATTCTAAAATCCACAAAACTTCTGGTTCCAAGCTGTGCGGATTTGAGGGAGTCTACTGTGTTTAACTTCAAAATTTACATCTGCATGTTGGCAGGAATTTTTAAAAATTACCTTTACTTTAAATTATTATTGATGTAGATATATTTTTAATAGCATGTGTTTATTGTGTATGTGATATGTTATTTTGCATTAATTTAAAGTACCGTAATATTTATTTAAGAGTTGCAATTTTATTGTATTTTGTATAACAAAAGTATGATTTTGTCATAAAATTCAACTATTTGTAGAACTTTTTCCATCATTTCCTTTTTATTCATAATTTACTGAGACTGCAATAGATTTCAATTTGTCCAATTGTAAGAATCCATTATTGGTATTCCTATTTATTCCTATGGGATTCCCATTTTTTAGGCACATTAAATACATATATTTATGTAACATTAAACCTTATCAAACTTTTAGATGTAAATATGTATGATATTTCTGGTAATAAAAGAAATATCAATATTATCTTGTGTTTTCTGTTATTGTGAAAAGTCAGTAAATTTGAATTTATTTTTTTAAATAAAAACCTGTGAACCGCCCATTAAGTTTTTTTTATTAGTCATCAAAACACACTTTGAGTTGCTTATTTATGCAATTAGATGAAAATTGAAGGGGGTACATTGGGGGAAATCAGCCATTGAAGTTGCCCCTTTTTTTACTTAAAAAAATGACAAAAAGTCATTTTTTGACAGCACTTTTATAAAATGAGGTTCACAAAAATCTGTTTAAATGAAAGTTTACTTTATTCTTGACAAAACAAAAAAAATTTGAAAGCTCTAGCTTAAACCTGAAAGAAGTTATGGACTATTTTGTTGTCACATGTGCTATTCAAAATGGCGGCAAATCAGCCATCTTGGAAGCTATTTAAAAGCTCATAACTCATAAACCGTTTGATCAATTTCAATATAATTGATATTTTTGGAATCAGCATTAGAAATTCTACAAATCCACAGAATTTTATCAAAATTGGTGATGGTGGGTGTCATTTTTGGAAAAATCTGGGTGATTTGACGTGGAATGACCCTTTTTATATTTTTGGCCCAGCCCGGCCCGTACAAAAATCAGCGAAAACAGGCCCGGCCCGTTACAATTTCTACGATTTCTGAAAAATTCAGATTTTTATTATATAACTAAGATTCTTTTAAAGAATACTGCATACATATCTATGGAATGATTTTACAGTATATTTTACAGCAAATACACATTAACAACATAAATGATTACTTAGATTCTTAGGCTTTCAACATTCGAATAAAGATTCATTAAAAAATTAATATGGCTTAGAATAAAAGAAAAAAGAAAGAAAGTTAAAAACATCGTTAATTTGAAGCTGTTTAATAAAAGAAGATTTATAAGTATATTTCTATATCATTTTATTATAGATTTCAAATCCAAATTCATTCTTAAATTCAAAGAAGCTCCTTTCTGATAGATTTCGAAATTCATTTTTTTTTCCCTTCTCAGAAACGCATAATATTAGCAGGTATCTTTATTCAGAAACTATATAATCGAATGGCGTTATCCATTTTTTGATACAAGCAATTTAAGAATACTGCAAACAAATAAAATACTGTCATAATTAGCGTTTTGAATAGAATTTCCGGAAGCAATAGCAAGGGAAGGGAGAAAAACCTGCAATCATTTGAGAAACTATTATATCTCAACAAGGTTATCCAAGTATTTTATTTACCAAAAAATGAAAAACGCTATTCGATTCCAAATCCCTTCAATAGTTAGGCTTATCACTTTTATACTTTTACAATTTAAAATTAATCAGAAAATGTGTCAAACTTTCGTATGATTGAGAAATTAATTTAAAAATCATCAAGAAGTATATATCCGAAGATTAAGCTAACATAAGTTCTTTATCGCTGTTAATAATTTTACAAATCGTGTTGTCTGCCCTACAGATCTTGAGGACAATTAAGTCTTGTTCTGGTCCGGCAAGTCTAAGAAAAATAATGCAGGCTTGATCTCAGCCCGGGACGAGTCAGCTAAAAATATATTAAAACGGGTTACATATAATGTAATATGTCCGATGCCTATCTCTACACTGTACATTTTTACATTGATGCTGTCAAACTAGTATGGCTCGTGACGCACATTTATATTTATTCTCGTTAAAACCGTTTTCTTTGAAAATAGGTCATATTTTATCGTTTCTGCTTAAATCTTCTGAACAGGCCGGCAGGTCCGAAAATGTTTTTATCGGTCCGGCCCGTACGGCCCGTTTAATTTTTTTGCCGGCCCGGCCCTTCTATTTTGTTTGTCGACCCGGCCCGTGCAGACCTCTACTACTGATGCAATTTTATCATGTTTTAAAAAAGGATCTTGACAACTCATGTTTTCTGCCAAGTCTAGTACCGGTCCGGCCAGTCTATATGTAGAAAAATAATGCAAGCGTGATCTCGGACCGGCATGAGTCAGCTAAAAAAATATTAAAACGGGTTACACATAATGTAATTCTCCGATGCCGATACACTGTGCATTTTTATATTGATGCTGTCAAACTAGTATGGCCACATTTATACTCATTCTCGTTAAAACCATTTTTGTTGAAAATAGCACATATTTTATCATTTCTGCTTAAATCTTTAGAACGGGCCGGCAGGCCCGAAAATTTTTTTTATCGGCCCGGCCCGTTTGTGTTGTTTGTCGTCCCGGCCCGTTGAAAAAACTATTCTAAATCTGCCGGCCCGGGCCGGCCCGTTACAAAATTCGAAACGATTCCGCCGGCCCGGCCGGGTACGGGCCACGGGCCAAGCCCGGGCCCGTGCAGACCTCTAGTACTGGCAGACCGTATAAAAATTTAAGTTTCATATTTTTTAAAGAAATTTTTTTATTGATCCTAATCACTTTTTAAATATTTCTTTAGCTCATTTAAAGCATTTTTGTAACTGGAACTATATGCCTATGACTAACGGTTTAGAAATTAGCTATTGGACACCGTTGAAAGTGGACATTCTGTATACACGCTAATACTGCAGGTCCAGGTCAGTATATCACAATAAGCGGGACAAAAGATTCTCAACCGGGACTTAAAAATACAATAAATCCGATGAAAACGGAACATCTGCTTAAGTACCATACAATTATGCCTGCTAAGACGGAAACCTGTTTAAAACGAATTTTTTATCTTGCATTTTACGATTTTGTTTTAGCAAGTTTTATCTTTCTTAAAAAAAAAAAAAACTTATACAATAAATTTATGAAAGTGGAATTGCTAGGGATTGATGCAAAATTCCAATTTAACAGATGCCATTATATAGAACTCTTATCTTACTTTAACCCTTTGAAGGGTAATGAGACAGTTATAACCCACACTTAAATTTAATCCCCAAATGCATTAACGGCACCGGAATTTTTTAATAGAATTTTGCTTTTATAATGTGGGTGTAGAAACTCTTACTAGTTTTCAAATTCAAATAAATATATTAGAAAATCCTAGTGTCATTCAATCTTTGTAACATTTTAGAAACAAAAATACTCTGACCCTGACCGTGAAAGTGTTAAAACAGAATTCAAACATAAATAGGTTTCGTTTGCATAGGATTTACTGATCAAACTACAAAAAAAAAACGGTCAAAAAAAAAAAAAAAAAAAAAAAAAAAAAAATTAGGAATTTAAAAAGAAAATTTTTTTATTAAATTCCGCTTGATACTACGGACTACCGATTAGCTTAGTGCTTAGTACTTTAAGATTCTGTGTATCATGAGAAATCCAGACTTTCGGCGTCCCGCGTAGTGCTTACACAGAAGAGGTTACGCTTGAAAATCTGACAATTCTGCTCCATACCCTCAATTAGTTTGTTATTTCTTAGATTATTAAAGAAAATGCTCATCAGTTTGCAGCATGCAGTAATAGTTTGTTTTCATTTTATCTGAATATTTTGTCCATCATTGTCTGCCCTTATGTTTTTGCGGTTAATGAAATTCCCCTCTCTAGTGTTAAACCTAGGGACTTGAGATGCATTCGCATTTTTCCAATTTTCCACAGAAAATTAAAGTTTTTAACTTCTTAATCTCCATGCACAGAGTAATACAAATAAAAATATTAAGAATTCTGCCTACTTTAAATTATATAAAAAATTATTGTAGTAAGAAGCTTCAAATTTGGTTGACCATATTTAGATGTCAGCATTGGCATAGTCAGATAGGAAGGTGATGGAGTTCGTTAGGGATACCACCATTTTTATACAGAATTTTTAGTTTTATTTAACTGCAATATTCTGTGATTATTACAAAGACGAAAAATTTTGTACAAAAATAGCGGCATCAATAACATCCATCAAAGGTTATGGCGCTAAATATAAACATCCTTTGCAAACATTACAACCGCACATGGCTAACATTAGAAAGTGCACTTTCAGTATATTAAAGCTAGTTACAAATGCAAAAAATATTTTCTTTTATTAATTTGCTTAGTATAAATCCTACAAAAACAAGGAATATTTTTTAGAAACATCAGAAATTGTCGATACTTTAAAATCATATCATGGCGACGAAATATAACAGCATAAACTGAATGGTTCTTTCTATTATGAAACTGTAGTTTTTAATATATTTTAACATTAATTTATAATTTACCTGTATTTTATTTGTAATTACACGGTAAGTACAAAATTTACTTTTGAAGCTTAGATATGATATGAATCTCTTTATCATAACAACAATGTCAACAAAATCTTGGTCAATAATATTCTAAAAGAAAACATGGCTATTGCCATTCTGTAATTTTAAAATAATTAAAAATGAAAATTTAAGTTTACGAGTTATAAAGTACTTTAAGAAGCCTGTTGCAGCAGTGGAAAAAAAATGTTTTTGAAGGTTTTAAACTCAGAAAAGCGAGATATTGTTTGTTCGAAGAATGGGGACCAAATTTGGCGTCACTTCCTCATTTGTAAAATTTAAATCGAGTTCATAGATCAACAAGAAACTAGATAAAAAGAAATTTTTATACGGTATGTCATTAAATTGCAAGCTCCCCAGCAGACAAAACCTGAGCTGGATGCGAATTTCGTTGCTATATATCGTCTGCGTTTATAAAACATTATTTATACATTTCTTAGTAAATATATATATATAGAGTCTTCATATATGAAATATTATAATACAATTTATCCTTATGGTCTTAATAGTGAGGTTTTTAAAAGATCTGTTAAAGTTTTTTTCATTTATAAATGATACTACAGATTATTCTCCCATTTATCATAGTTTAAATCATTTTATAAATCCTAAAACTACACGTAACAAAAGAGGAAAAGGTTCATCTTCTAGTATTACTCCTAAAAACATTATAATTCAACAAATTAATAATCTGCATCGTAATTATTTAAAAAATTACAATTGGTTTATAATACGTAAATATATTTTTGGAATAAAAAAGAAACATATAGTACAATATTTAAATATTTTTCTCAGTAAAACTTACTCTAAACATTTTTCAGATGTTTTTTATGATCTCATTATGACTCGTGTCAACCTTTACAATATAAATTTACTAAAAAAACCTAAAAATCTACAAACTAATACTCAAATGGTAATTACTTTTTCTAATCCTATATTTAATAAAATCAATATTAATTCCATATTAAATGACAAAATCTGTCAATTTCCTATTAATAATATTCATATATCTAAAGCCTTTAAGTATCCCATATCTATCGGCAGAACGATTTTTAACTATAATTCTTTCGCTAAATCTTCTTTTGATGCTAGTACAGCTCATATTCAAAATATTAGAATAATTGAGAAAAAGTAATAAGAAAAAATTATTTGTCATTTATTTATTTTTTATACTAAGTAAATGCAATTAAATTTCTTATAAATTAAATCTGGAATGTTTAGATAAGATTTTAACATTTATAAAATATAAAATACAGCACAATAAATTAGGTATACAGCTTCCTTAAACACACCAGAGTATTAGAATAAAATTTAGATTGGTTCAAAATATTAGAATATTTTATTTTACGCAACAATATTACCTTATGAATATGAAGTAAATGGTAGTTAATATTTTGTAGCATCCCCTTTAGCTTTCATAACAGCGTACAATCGATCTTGCATACTATATACAAGGTGTTTACAAACATTTCTATCAATATTAGCCCAAATAGACTTTATACGTGCCACTAACTCAGTTTTACTTGAAGAAGGATTTTCTTGAAGTTTTTTCTTCATTATACACCATAAGTTTTCGATGGGATTAAGATCTGGTGAATTTGGTGGCCAAGGAAGTACCTTAATGTTGCGTTGGCGGAACCAATTCTTAGTTCACACCGAGGTATGCGGGGACGCTAAATCTTGTTGAAAGATGAAATCATCTTCAAATAAATCTTCTGATGATGGAATCATGTAATATTCTAAAATTTCTTGATATATCAGAGAGTTAACCTTTTCGTAGACGATGCATAACTTTCCAGGTCCTTCTGCACTGATACAACCCCAAACCATGACACTAGCAGCAAATTTTACGGAACGTTTAAGGCATTTTTTATCAAATGCTTCTTGCTTCATTCTCCAAACTCGAATACCTTGATTACCATATGAAACACAAAACATACTTTCATCGCTAAATAATATATTTTTCCAATCTTCATTGCTCCATAAACGTCTTGATTTACACCAATTCAATCTTATACGCTTTTGTCTTGCAGTCATGAGAGGTTTTGTTTTCGGTACACGAGATTCAAATTTAAATTTATGGAGACGTCTTAATGTTGTCGATGTAGAAACTTCAACTCCTTCTTCTTTCCATTTTCGGTGCAAGAATCGCACACTTTTAAAACGGTTTTTCTTAACTATACTCTTCAGTTTCCTGTCATCTCTAGCAGATGGTTTTGGTTTTCGGCCACCATTTCGGCGATTATTTTGAAATTTTCCAATTTTTGAATATTGTGTTAGTATTTTACTGACGCTCGATTGCGAACAATGTAAATAATTCGCTATAAAACATTGATTTTTACCGTGCTGATACAAATCAACCATGCGAAGTTTAGTAGATTCAGGAATATCACTCACTCGGCCCATTTTAAGACGAAAAAGAAACAAACTGCAAAAAAGAATACTGATTTTAAATAAAATAGTCTAAATTTAATCAATGATGCCACCAGTTAAGAATTGGTAACAATTAAAGGAGAATTAATGTGAAATATTCTAATATTTTGAACCACTTGAATAAATATTCTAATATTTTGACTTTTCAAAATAATTTTTTTTGCAATTAATCTTTTCAAAAATGATATTAAATTTAAGATAACAAGTAAGTTTAATCAACAATAAGTTCTTAATAAAAATATCGTTTGCATATTTTCATTAAAAGACATTAAATTACCAAACGATATTTTCAATTTCTAAAAAAAAGGTAATTATTCTAATATTTTGAATATGAGCTGTACATTACCCTGTACATGCAATGACCCCTCTCTACAAAAACATATAAATAAAGATCATGGACATATTATTGCTGGTAATCTTAATCTAGTAGATGATTTACAACTTAGAAGAATTATGGGTTATGGGACCAAGTACAGAATTCCATCCAAATTAAACATTAAATCTATCATAAAACAATTTACCTATGATATAGATATATTTATTTATAAACTTGCAATTTATTATAATAAACCCATTGAATATTTTAATCAATGGAAAATATTAGTTATCGATAAATTAACCAGGTCCTTAAAATATAATATTTCACACCTTGAATTTGTAAATACACAGCATCTGTTTAAGCAAATCAATAAATTACAACAAAACTTTGTAATAACTTATGTTGATAAATCTCCAAATAATTATGCAATTATTTGTAAATCTTATTATCATCAATTGCTTAAATCTAGTATATCTAATAATAACACATTCCAAAAAATTAATGATAACTTACTTGCCAATAATCGTAAAATTAAAGGATTCTATAAATTATTAGACGTTAACCCTACTAACTTTAAATATCCTTATCTAGTCCTTATACCCAAATTTCGTAAGCATCCTGTTAAATTCAGAACTGTTACAATTGGTTGCAATACTTATAATAATGCTGCTATCAAACTTCTATTAGTAATTCTTAATCAAATATATAATATTACAAAAAAAAAAGTGATAATACACATTGCATAAAAAATAGTTATGAACTGGTCCATATTATGAAAAATCTTAAATGTATAAAAAATATCAATACTTATGATTTTAAAGATTTATTTAATAATATCGATTTATCGGATTTACATAATATCATAAATGAGCTTTTTAAAAAATATCAACACGAGTTGGATATATCACATACTATCGATTCTGATAAATTTCGTACCTTAACCAATTTCATTATCTATAATAATTTTATCATGCATGATAACAATATATATATTCAAAATGTTGGTATACCACAAGGTGGTAGTACATCTAGTGTATTATCTGACTTATACTTATATTACTATGAACGTCATTATTTAAATAATAAAATACATTTATATCGATATATAGATGATGTAATTTTAATTGATACTGATGACACCTGTATATCTCAATTCCCTGTTGATTATCCTTCTAATCTAGAACTTTCAAAAAACCTACTTTTTAATAATACAATCAATTTCTTAGATATTAAAATTATATTAAAAGACAACAAACTTATAACTGATATTTATGACTAAAGGAAAGAATTTAATTTTAAAGTTAATACCTTTACTAATTTTAAATCATGTCTTCATAATTCTGTATATCGTAATATAATACTTAAGCATTTATATAGAATAAAATGTCTATGTTCTTCCCATTTAATTAATACTAATATTAAAAAGCTTGTATATGATGCTATAAATAATGGTTATCCTAAAAAATTCATATATTCTTTAATTTATAATTAGATATTACATGATCTTATAATTAATTCTTTGCGTAAAAAATGTATAAAAAAATTATAAAACATAATAATAAAAAATTAAAAATGTTAAAAAGTAATAAATATATATATATATATATATAGGTTGGTTGGGTGGGTAGATGTTAGAGTACGGAGGAGGGTGGTGTTGTCTGGATAAAAACACAAAGATTAATTACTAAATATATATATATATATAAATTGAGAGTGGGTTATTTATTTTAACATAATTTTTAAATTGTTTAATTGACACCAATATATGGATATTTGTCTAGTTATATCTATAGTTAAATAGCTATATTTTAATTATCAAATTATTTTTAATGTTATTGATATAATTTTTGGTATTATTATTAATAATATTATTACTATTATATATATTTTATTATTAATATTTTTATTTTTTTATTTTATTTTATTATATATATTTTTTTAATTTTTATTTTTTAATTTTAATTTTATTTTATTTTTTAATTTTTATTATCCTATATTAAGATAATGAGTTTTTACCATGTAAAGTCACAATAAATGTTACTGATTAAAGTAACAAAATGGTATTTTAAGTTATATGTTAATATGAATGTTATCTCTTAATTCTAATTTTAATTATTTTATTAATTTAATTTTATGTTAATATCGATTATTAATTATTTTCTCCGGTTCAATTATATTTCCATTCAGCTTTATCTTTTTTGTTTGTTATGGATAACTATTATTTTTATTTACTTTCAACTCCTTTTTGTAAAATATCTTTGTTCCTTGTTTAATAATTTGGTTTTTGTGTGCTGGCAGCCCCAAATACGTATTATTTTGCTATTTCATGGCTAATACGTGGATGAAACCGCACACTTCATTTGTAGTTCCAGAGCATTTGGGGCCTGATGATTCTCCTTTTGGGGCTACAAATTCCATTTGCATTCATTTTATTTATTTATTTATTTATTCAAATTTACTCGTTAGACTATTTTTTTTTATTATTATTATACTTCAATTCAAATCTAATTCTTCGTTTTGGTTTATTGCTTGTCTACTTTTAATGGTATTATATATATATATATATATATATATATATATATATATATATATATATATATATATATATATATATATATATACACAATATTGCTTTTGATTATTGGACACTTGCGATTTTAGACATTTTACTAAATATCTAGAAAAATACATGAGGAATCATCTCGAAACTCTTAGTGTATAAATATAATAGTATACGTCATACATCTCCGTGAAGATTTTTTACCGAAACTTCATAGGGGACCGTCAACAAATTAAAAAAAATGAATATCTTTTGAATAACCCTGTCAAAACTAATGTAGCAAAAGCGCTCAAACTCTAGATTATGATTGAATGCCTTATTATAATACACTGTGTTCATTTTTATGCAAATAGCATGCATACTCGCAGAGTAATTAAGGTTTTTATAAAAATGGTCCCAAATTTTTCCAAGTTTTTTCCTTATAATTTTCAGAGTTCTTAATATAAAATAATATTTTTTTCAGAAAGTATGACAAACAACATTGCACACATTACCCTGTAATCAGAATTTAAAAATAATGAAAATTGTATACAAAATGAGTTGGTTTATTAAATAACTTTTTACTGCGCATGCGTCAACGATATGAAAATTTCATTTGCATATTATGTTAGCTAAATGTATAGAGCAACTTTTGTGAAAGTCACAAAATCATAACTTGAAAATTCCGAAAGTAATCGTCAATTGAATAAGTTGAAAATCCGTTATTCTCAAAATGAAGCAAAAACAAGAGGGGTTGTATCCATATATTCATTGATTAGTGTCAATATAGAACACACAATACGGGATGTTACGACTACTTTTGGATAAAATCCCTCATTTTTTTGCTTCATTTTGGAAATAACGGATTTTGTCCTTTTTCTATAGACGATTACTTTCAGAATTTTCAAGCTATAATTTTGAGACTTTTACAAAAGTTGCTCTATACATTTAGCTAACATAATATGCAAATGAAATTTTGATATCTTTGACGCATGCGCAGTAAAAAATTATTAAGTAAACCTACTTATTTTTCATACAATTTTTATTATTTTTTAATTCTGATTACAGGGTACTGTGTGTAATGTTGTTTGTCATACTTTCTGAAAAAAATATTATTTTATATTAAGAACTCTGAAAATTATAAGGGAAAAACTTAGAAAAATTTGGGGCCATTTTTATAAAAACCTTAATTACTTTGCGAGTATACATGCTATTTGCATAAAAATGAACACAGTGTATTACAATAAGACATTCAATCATAATCTAGAGTTTGAGCGCTTTTGCTACATTAGTTTTGACAGGGTTATTCAAAAAGATATTCATTCTTTTTTAATTTGTTGACGGTCCCCTATGAAGTTTCGGTAAAAAATCTTCACGGAGATGTATGACGTATACTATTATATTTATACACTAAGAGTTTCGAGATGATTCCTCATGTATTTTTCTAGATATTTAGTAAAATGTCTAAAATCGCAAGTGTCCAATAATCAATGGCAATATAGTGTATAAATACCATTAAAAGTAGACAAGATTCACCAATGGATTTTATCAATAAAACAATAAATCAAAAACGAAGAATTTGAATTGAATTGAATTATATATATATATATATATATATATATATATAAAATAGTGAAACGAGTATATCTGAATAAATGAATAAATAAAATGAATTGAAATGTAATTTGTAGTCCTCAGAGCAGAATCATCAGGCCCCAAATGCTCTGGAACTACAAATGAAGTGTGCGGTTTCATCCACGTATTAGCCATGAGATAGCTATATATATATATATATATATATATATATATATTGTTTTGTTTTAATTTAATTTAATTTAATTACTATTATATTTTTGTGATTTTCCTGGCTTTTAAAAAATTGCAATTATTCTATGTATAATATTTACATATACATATATATTATATAACGTATAATAATTTGTAATTTTTTTAGCAATTTTCTAAAAATTTACTGGGCCATATTGAGATTGGGGTGTTCCCAATCTGGCTCATATGACACTTTTTACATTTCACCTTATATAATTTTTAATAGTATAATTACAAGTATAAAGTATTTTATTTTATTTACTATGTTAATCCCTCTAAGGGGACGTCCATAAATGATGCTAATTATGAAAGGGGGAGGGGGCTTCGTGAAATTGTGACAATTTGTGACAAGGGGGTGGAAGGGGGTAAGAAGAAATGTGACGTCACACATTTTGGTTAAAATAAAAGCATTAAAAATCAGCAGATTGAATTTTGAAGTTACTTTGAAATTAAAATATTTTGTGTTGCTGAAGTAAAAATAAAATTTAAAGTCAAGTAATATTAAATTTCATTTCAAATTCCAAAATACTACTGTTTTCAATCGTTCTTTCATATTAAATTTTATTATTATTGTATATTAGTTAAGTTTTTTGTTGTAAAGTTTAATCTTATTTCATACAAAATAAGTACTCGAATCATTTTTATTGTTATGCTCACAAATGTCATTAAAACACATAGTTAAAGTTTAAAAATAAAATTGAAATATGATTATAACGCAGTGCTTTGTTTTTGAACAACAAGCATTTGTACATATAATATAGCGTGACATGTGACAAGGGGGGGGGGGGGGAGGAGGTTTGGTGAAGTGGTGACGCTTTGTGACAAAAGGGGGGGGGGGGCAAAATATTGAAAAAAAGTGTGACATCATTTATGGATGGCCCCTAAACAACAAAAATAGCTTCCGAGAAGAATAATATTAACATGGTGTAAAAAGCAATCAAACCTTAGATGGGCCATAATGGGACCAGGCATTTTACATTATTTAGATGCATTATAAGATACACTACTTACTATAGAATAGGATGTGCTTAACATTTATCACTCATTTACTGGGTAACATAAAAGAATTTGGTTGTAATATCGTCTGTGAGCGATAATTGTTACGATGTTAATTATGTGTGTTAACCGCCAGGATTCACCATAACATAAAGAATGACATTTATCCATAATAATTCCAAAAACTGAGTAGCAAATAAACACTATGTTGTAAAATATCCGCTGATAAACACGCTGATCGGAAAGATATCCTTGGTTTTGTATGCTATTAAATTAATAGGGTGATTCAAGAGACAATAAGTAAAGACACATAGGGGTCAAAAGCTACAATGAAGTTCAGTCAAAGACTTGCCGCAGTTAAGAGATATTTTTGATATCAGCGCAGCATTTCTGCACAAGATTCGTGAAACAACCAAAATCAGTATTTCAAACAAATCTGTTCTAGATGCAGTTCTGTCTTTGAGCAAGATCCAGAAAGACGAACGTGATATCTCATATTTACAGAACACGGTTATCAATTAGTAGATAAATCTAGACATGGTAATAGTATCAATTGGAGAAATAATAATTCTAAAAATTGTCGAAGAGATATTCAAAGCTCATGAGATGGGTGAAGAAGCTTACCAAACTTTCAAGAGAGACTATCTGTCTGAGGACTCAAAGCTAGAAGGGTTTTTCAAACATCCAAAGATAAGAAACTAAATACATTTTCTGACTTGAAGAAGAAAGAGAGTACAAAGTTTAATAAATCAGAGTTTGTTGCCAAGACAAAAATAAATCAATTTACTCAAATAACAATCATTGCAAAGCGAAAGAACTGTCTTTTCCTAATATCTACGGTTTCATTCAAGTTCCTTAGAGACACTTGATGGTTAAATGAGGAAAACTGAAAAAGTAAACTGATGAATGTTATGACAAAATTGCGACTGATAAAAGAATGCGTATGATGCTGTTACTAATATAAATGACGAAATGTGCTTTGTTCAAAGCTACCACAGGAGCTACAATCATTTGGACATTTAGCAAAGAATATATTTTCTGAAATATTACAAAATTATACATTTTCACAAACAATAAATGTTGTATCTGACTCATATAGGCAGGTGTCAATAAAAAGAAATAAATGAAAAATATGAACTGTTGGTGATGGTATACAAGTTATCGTCTGAGGGGGAAATAATAACAAAATGGAAGCAGTTTTTATCAGATGAGGAAAACATTGAAAAAAATTACATATTTCTAAAGAATGGCAAAATGAACATTATCTGAAATAGTTGAATGCACAAATGATATAGGTTATCTACTGAGGAAAATGATATAAATTCATTAATTAGTTGAAGAATTCACTACATTGATCTGCTTCCAAGAAGAGGTGATACACTACTTTTATTTCGCGCATACCATTCTAAAGCACGATGTCTGGATTTAGAAATATTATTATCTCTAAAAATACTGATGTGACAGTTATTACATTGTTTTCTTTAGAAAACGATTTTAAATGCTAGGAAGAGTTAATATTTGTGAAGTTTGGATCCAATGACAGGGTAAAGTAAAGTTTAAAACTTGAGTGAGATGCGAGGACTTCTAGGTAAAGAAATATGTAATGCATTACTTGAAATGCATTCACTGTCATACAGTAAGTGCGTGCACAGGTGACGGAAAATGGTGAATCAAAACATAAAATTTCGAGATACACTTAAGGCGCTTGGTTCTGAAATTGATATAATACAAGAAACAAGGCAACATCCTGAGTCGTAAGTTTGCCATCTTTATTATGTAAAGTACAAATACTGAGACATCAATGAACTGTGCTATATTCTATATATTTTTTCGGAAAAAAGGAGTCTGTAGAGTCGCACTGTCTTTTGTCATGTAGAATACTCTACCTATCGGCAATGCTAACTATTTTCCACGGTCTTGTTTGTTATGAATATCAATAGGCTGATCCTGATCTTCTATTCCCACATAAATATGGTTCGTTTTTTGGAGCAGGTAGCGAAAGAAAAGGTTATCTAGAGATCCAGTAGAATGGAAGTACTTTTGTTCCTGAAGCTGCTTTGGAACATGTATCGTGTTTTTGTTCAACAACTGGTATCACATTGTCATATCCATGCCTTTTTTAAAAATTCAGATGTACAAGCATATGCAGAATATAGAAATGTTCTATATGCGATGTAAATTAGTTGAAAACATGAATGTCAACCTAAGATGATAAAAATGCAGAAGACTAAGATTTCTCTTATTTATTACCCCATTCGAGACCAGCATTTTTTACATGAATTTTATTTGGTTGACACTCCTTTTTGACATACAATTAAAATTAGTTTAGCAAACAAGTGAATATTTTAATTAAATAAGAAAAATGTTACTTTTTTTTTTAGTGCTATCATAAACAAGCGATAGAAACACGTTTTAATGGTAAATGTATGCACCCGTGGTCCCAAAGGGGTTAATTCTTAACACACTAAGTACAACAGATTTTCACTACCAGTTTTTTTCTTGAATTGCTGTGTCTTATCCATATGAAAATTGCATGCATTAAAATGCAAATCAAGATTTCAGTTTTCTGTTACGCAAATGTATTTTGAATTATTTATCCAATTGAAAATGTTAATAATCACATTAAAGTAAAATCTTAAGAAAAATATGATTTTCACAAAGTTATATGTTCAAAAACGTTGTTCTTTCCATTTTTCCATTAAAATTTAGTTATGTAATAATACCAAAAATAAAAACTCGTTTTTATCTATGAGCGATAGATAGCGCTCTTTTTTTCAATATGGCGTCTATAAGCTACCACAAATTTCATAGGATCATCGAAAAATGAACTCCTTGGACCCTTGTGAATCCAAAAATGTATATATCATCAAGTCCCCAGAAATGAAACCAAAATCCCTAATTTTGGCTTTTGGCTCAACGACTATTATAGTTTGCTTATAACTGAGTTATTTGTTTTCTGTATGTTTTATTTAGATATTTGCTTCCACTACATGAAAGGATGAAGTTTTATGACAACACTCTGATAACCTATTCGTGATGAATGATTTTAATTTCTTGTTTTAATTTTTAAAATATTTATTCAATTTTAAAAATAAGCTTTTCATTATTTTTTAGCAATTTTTTAGAAAGTTTTTAACCATAAGAATATCCGGTCGTATGAATTACATGTGTCGAATTGAATGTCTGTAGTATAAATCTATCCAATTTCGATCTTTGAAATACAAAAAACAGAAATGGAACTGCGCGCAATAACATCTGAACTAAGTTTTGACATATACATTTTGCGGTAAAGAACCTTAAAAAGCAAAGAAATATATGACAAAGAGGGAAAGGGTCAGATAATATGAACTCTATTTTGAAGTATTGTGCTTGGAACGTCATTTTATATCTGGCTGAATTGTCAGAGGAAGATGTATAAGATGGAGGTTTTAGTCGCGTGATTAGGTTGGGCTTCAACATAAAAATTTTATGAAATAAAGTAAAATAAAGTAAAATATTGGTCAGGTGAAAGAAAAGGGAAGAAATACTGGAATGGTGATAATTCATGTGTGAGAGATTACGATTTCATGGTGAAAACAAGCAAAAAAGGCGATGCATTTTTAAAGTTTAAGGGTGACGATCTTTTGCCACATTCCAAATCTACTAATGAAACAATTTTAAACCCTTTTCAAGGTTGTTTTACAAGTAAAAGCTTCCATACATAGATTGCTATCTGGAACTCGCAGTTGTTAAAACAAACATATATGTGTGTGGCTAGGATAGTAGAGTTAGAGTATGGAGGAGGGAGGAGTTGTCTTCATACAGAATGGTAATTTTTTTCAAAAAGAGAGAGAGAGCATATAATAATTACGTTGTTACAATATATATATGTGTGTGTATATAATATTAATGAATTAACATATCAGCATCAATAATTATTAATAATTACTTATAATTACTTAACAATTCTTATGCATAAAAACTGAAAGGAATGTAAAAAGAAAAAAAGAGTAAAAAATGTATGTGCGCGTGAGATAAAACGATGTAAAGTTGTAAACAGAATAATTATATATACATAATATATATATATATATATAGGTTGGTTGGGTGGGTAGAAGTATATATATATATATATATATATATATATATATATATATATATATATATATATATATTTGAGAGTGGGAAATTCATTTTAAAATAATTTTTATAGAGTTTAATTGACACCAATGTATGGATATTTGTTTAGTTATATCTATTGTATTATAATAATATTAATCATTTACATTATTAATTTACGATTAAATTTTAATTGAGAGTACTTTATCATTACTCTTTGCATAGGGTACATTTATTAATAAGCTATATTATATTTATTAATTTAATTATTATTATTATTATTATTATTATTATTATGATTTTTTTTAATCTTTTATCATCCTATATTAAGATATTGAGTTTTAACCAAGCATAGTCAAAATAAATGTTATTGATTAAAGTAATAAAAAGGTATTCTAAGGTATATGTTAATATTTATGTAATTACTTTATTCAACTTTTAATTATTTTATTAATGTAATATTACTTTATGATCGATTATTAATTTTTTCTCCTGTTCTATTACATTTCCAATTCAGCATTTTCTTTGTTATTGTGACTTTGTAGTCTACACGTGGATTTAACTCTTAATTTTTACTTAATCTTAACTCTTTTTGTAATTTAATATTATTTTTACTGCTTCAATTATTAAGCTTTTTTTATTTCTTCAATATTTTGTATCGCTTTCAATCCTAGCTGGATTTGTTCAACTTTTTCATTTAGTTAGTATGCGCGTTTTGCTTTGATTATTTGTACTAGAGCAACCCTAATGAATTGGCGTCTAAGTTTCGAAGCGTCTTTGGAGCGAGTTTATTTTTCCCGCGTTTGGTGTATTGTTGGCGTTGGTGGCTGGTATAATCAACAGTTCGAACCGATATGCTCCACGTTAATTCGGTGTTGTTGGATATTACGGATGATTTGTGCTTTACGTATTATGATGTGTGATGATGGTCGTTAATGTGATTACAATTGCAGTGATCAACAGATAAGTCGTTTTTTGTTTTTATTATTTTGTTATCTAACTATTTATGATATTTATATATGAATGCATAGTGTTTATGTATGCCACGTGCTAGGTAACGGATGTGCTTTAGGGTAACGGATGTGCTTTTGTGACTGATTCCATTTGTAGTTCGTTACTGATTTAATAATATTATTTCTTTCCCCCTTTTCCACTGTTTATTACTTGGTATTTCTTTAAAGAATTTTGGTTTTTTGTGTGTTGGTAGCCCCAAATTCGTATTATTTTGCTTTTCATGGCTAATACGAAGATGAAACCACACACTTCATTTGTAGTTCCAAGGTATTTGGGACTTGACAATTCTACTTTGGTTCTACAAATTTCTATTACATTCATTTTATTACATCCATTTTATTTATTTATTTAAATTTTTCTCATGTTTCGGTATGGTTTATTGATAATATCAATTGGTGAATATTGTCTACTTTTAATGGTATTAAATAGATATAGTATATATATGTTACAGGCCAAACCCGATTTTAGGCCAAACTAGATTGGCCTAGGCCAAACTAGTTTATCCTATCGCCCAACGGATAGACTAGTTTTTCCTAGGCCAAACCGGTCTATCCTAACGTCCATCGGATAAACTAGTTTTTCCTAGGCCAAACCGGTCTATCCTATCGCCCATCGGATAAACTAGTTTTTCCTAGGACAAACTAGTCTATCCTAAGGCCCATCGGACAATCTAGTTTTTCCTAGGCCAAACTAGTTTGGCCTAACTCTTATAGGATAAACTAGTTTAGCCTTCTGTTTATTGGTCTGAACTAGTTTCTCCTAGGCCGATCTAGTTTATCCTAGGCCAATTCAATTTGGCGTGATTTTATTGAATTCAATGACCGCCACAGCGCCAACATTCTAGTTTGTCCTAGGCTGATCTAGTTTATCCTAGGCCAATGTAATTTTACGTGATTTTAGCTCACAGGAGTCAAATCCTGAGAAATAATGGAACTCGCAAGTTCTGTATGTATGTATGTAAACTTGTATGTACGTATTTACGTACGTATGTACGCAACGCGATAACTCGTGATAGAAATATCCGATTTGCTTCAAATTTTGGATGTACGTTTATTGATATAAGGTACTTTTCTGACTAATTTTTGAAATTCACTAGATGAGAATAAAGAGGAGCGAACGGGAGGCTAATCCCCCTCCGTTAATTTAGAGAAATGGATTTTTCATGCAGAATTAACAGTTTTCATTTAAGATTTTAGATATAGGATCATTCTGACAAGGCGCCTCCATAATTAGTTGTGGATATTTATTTTTAAGTATAAAAAAGGGCAATGTAGTTTACCCCCCATAATTTAGATAAATGATTTTTGACGCAGAATTTACGGATTTGCTTCAAATTTGTATATAGGTTCTTTCTGATAAGGAGATTCCCTAAATAGCTTTGGGGGTTTAATGGTTAAGTATGAAAGGAAAAATGAAGGATTACCCTCTTTCCTAGAAAAAACTAGTTTATCCTATGGGCATTTAGATAAACTAGTTTGGCATAGGAAAAACTAGTTTATTCAATTGGCGTTAAGATAAAGTAGTTTGGCATAGGCTAATCTAATTTGGCGTGAAATCGGGTTTGGTCGGTAAAAAACATATTTATCACTAGAATAACTATTAAATGTGTGTTAAGAGTCATTGCTTATAACATCAATGCAGAAATTTAACATGGCCACCTTAGAGACATGATGCATTTTACATGGTGTTTGCTTTTTTTCTGCAGACTCGTGCCAACATAGATCAGACTTACATTTATTACTATTATTATTATTGCATATTCGAGCCAGATCGGAGCTGAACATAATTTGGAATCGAATAGCGTTTTCCATTTTTGAGAAATTAATTACCTGTCGACATATAAGCTATTCTTGTCAAAACGTCAATTTTTTTTTTTTTTTTGGGGGGGGGGGGATTTGTAACTGGAAATTTGATTCAAAACGTATCTTTAGTATTTTCTCAAAGATACATCGCTTTTATGAAAAAATGGTTTACGCCATTCGATTACATATTACCTGAATCTGTTAACCTTATGCATTTCTGAAAAGGAAGTAGTTCATAAATGTGTTACGATGTAGCTCTTTAGGATTTGAGAAAAGCTTTAAGGAATGACAGAGAAATATATTCACAAATCTACTTTTTAATGAACGGATTCAAAAGTTATGATATTTATAACTCTCATTTTTTTCTTTTGTCCTAAACTATATTGATTATTTAATGAATCCCTATTTGAATATTGAAACGTCTAAGAATGTACATAATCATTAATACATTGTGTATTTTCCATTCTGCGAACACACCATAATTTAAAAATACATTGTAAATTTATCCAATAAGTATATAAGCAGTATTTTTTAAAGGAATCTAAATTGTGTGTGAAGTAAAACCTGAATTTTTTGCAGAAACTGAGTAGGGCCAGATCGAACCGGACTGAATCAAAAAGACTCAGTCCGGCTCGAACTGGCCCTGATTTTTGTACAGACAGAGCTCTGCCTGTAGAAAAGTAAATAATATTAAAGTAAATAATAATAATTTGCTTGAATAAGCAAACACCATGACCAATGCATCATGTCTCTAAGGTGAACATGTTAAATTTCTGTATTGATGTTATAAGCAATGATTCTTGACACACATTTATACTTATTCTAGTGAAAGATATGTTTTTACCGGCTAAACCCTTTTCGAGCTAAATTAGATTAGCCTCGGCCAAACTATTTTATCCTAATGCCAATTAGATAAACTAGTTTTTTCTGCACCAAACTTGTTTATCTAAATATCCATAGGATAAACTAGTTTTTTCTAGGTAAGAGGGTAATCGTTCATTTTTCCCTTCATACTTAACCATTAAACCCCTAAAACTATTCAGGAAATCGCCTTATCAGAAAGAACCTAAATCCAAAATTTGAAGCAAATCGTAAATTTTGCGTCAAAAACCATTTATCTAACTTATGGGGGGGGGGGGGAGAGGTACCTATATTGCCCTATTCTTTACACTTAAACAATAAACATCCCCAACTAATCACGAAGGCGCCTTGTCAGAATATTCCTATATAAAAAATTTTAAATGAAAACTGATAATTCTGCATAAAAAATTCATTTCGCTAAAGTAATAGTAGGAGATTAGCCTCCCGTTCGCACCCCTTTATTCTTATCAAATGAATTCCCAAAACTAATCAGAAAAGTACCTTATCAGAATGAACCTACACCCAAAATTTTAAGCAAATCGGATATTTCTATCACGAGTTATCGCGTTACGTATATACGCACGTACATACGTACGTACATTCATAAATACATACGTACATTCATACAAACAGAGCCTGCGAGCCCATTATTTCTCAGGCTTTGACGCCTGTGAGCTAAAAACACGTAAAATTACATTGGCCTAGGATAAACTAGATCAGCCTAGGACAAACTAGAATGTTGGCGCTGTGGCGGTCATTGAATTCAATAAAATCACGCCAAATTGAATTGGCCTAGGTTAAACTAGTTCAGACCAATAAACAGCAGGCTAAATTAGTTTATCCTATAAGAGTTAGGCCATACTAGTTAGGCCTAGGAAAAACTAGATTGTCCTATGGGCCTTAGGATAGACTAGTTTGGCCTAGGAAAAACTAGTTTATCCGATGGGCGTTAGGATCGACCGGTTTGGCCTAGGAAAAACTAGTTTATCCGATGGGCGTTAGGATAGACCGGTTTGGCCTAAGAAAAACTAGTCTATCCGATGGGCGTTAGGATAAACTAGTTTGGCCTAGGCCAATCTAGTTTGGCCTAAAATCGGGTTTGGCCTGTAACATATATATATATCATATAAAGAGCATTAATTTTTAAATAAAAAAAAGTAATTAGTAAAAAAAAACTGCATTAAAGTTAAAATATGTAAAGTAACACACACAAAAAAAATTTGTTTTTTTCATCTGTTATTAAAATAAGTATCAGATAGTTCTTTAATCAAAATGCAAAATTTAAACGAAGTAGCTGAACAGATTTTAATGTTTCTAACATCAGAAAATGATTTTGATACTATATTTGAGCATGTGGGAGTAATCCTTTTGTGGATATGATCGAATAAATTATTCTTTTTGTACGGCAAGGATGTGCAAACTTATACAATGTTTGTTTTGCTTCTTAATGTTAAAGGTTTTTAAGTTTGACAGTGATTTAGCTTGGAATTTACTTGTTAAATATTATGCAAAAGCTCTTCACCTTGGAAATTTAGGATTTGCTAACTTCCTTAAGAATCAAATTTCCTTTTGCTAAAAGGCGCCTTTAAGTAAATCTTTAGAATTTTTTCGAAATTATGTTCATAATCATAATTTATTTCCACATGTAGTTGAAATATAAAGAGACATCTATAAAAAAAAAAAAAAGGAGAAAAAAACTGCCCTTTAAATTTTGAATTGTTGTCTGATTTCTTCTCAGGATGAAAATTATCTCAGCTGGCCATATGTTTATATTTTTAAATTAAAATTAATTATTTTGCGCATTTAGACACTGCAGATAACAAGTGAGTTTTTGTGATTTTGCTCGTGTTCATATTGTTCTGATTGGTAATATGTGTGTGAAGAGAAGAAATCTATTCCATCTTTCTTTAAGGGTGTATTTCGACTCAAACTGCTTATTTTCCGATTTATTTTTAAATTTATTTTTGCTCTCATATGCATCAAACTGGCAAATTGCCTCATTTAGAAAGCACACAAGGTGCCGTGATTGTCAAATCTTTAATAAATGCAGAAAATATTGAAAAAAAAATTGCAATCAAAAACGGCATTTTTAACCGATTTTTCCTAAGCGGAAGATCTGTGAACGAAAAAATGGGTCATATTGAGAAGATACTTCTTTATAAATCAAATTCTAATGAATTGAGTCTAAAATGACTTCACACGGCACCTTATACATCAGTTCAAAAATACTCTCGGCAAGTTTCATGTTTCTACCTTTAAAAATGTGTCTGAAATTGTATCAGAAAATTTCGAGCTGTTGAAGGTGGGAAAGCGTTTTTTTCGAATACACCCTTAAGTTCGCAAATTACGAATAGATCTCCAAATCGATTGTTATGATTATTTTTCGAAGATGTGTAAATTAAGTTACTTTGATTAGTAGCGGCTACACATAATGATGTGGTGAAACTTCAGATTTCCAGCGGATCTCGCCATACACTGTTGAAAATTTGAAATATTTGCTGCAACATCACTCCACCTTTTTTATAGAAAACGATTACTTCACTGTATTATAGACCATTCTCATTGGTTAAAATAGAGATATTCTATAAAAGCGATGGAGTGACGATGCAGCAAGAGTTTCAAATTTTTAACAGTATATACGTATCGCTGTAGTTACGTTACAATTAAAAACGTGTCGTAGGAAAAGTAACTTTCTGAGCTTGACGTGCTAAAATCTTTGCTGGACAGAATTTTAAACAAAATAGAATTACTGCAAGGCTGCGATTATTGGTAAAAAATTGTGTTCTCATTAACTTGCAAAAAATTCAGCAAATTTGGTGAGGTACCTTGCATTGTGACATGCATTTTATAGCCCTACAAACCAAAATTAGGGAACCGATAAAATTTGTCTGTCAAAATCATATTATACATATTTTCGCATACATTAAATTGTAAAGTATTTAATTTTTAATTGTTAATTTCCTGCCAAAAGAAAATTAAGACGCCAAACATGGTGTTAAAAAAATTTCATGTGTTTCATCATGCACTATGCGTACATGCATATTCAGGAAAAACGCTATGGTAACTAATAAAGTCAATATCGTGTCGCCAGGGCCATCGCTAAGACTTTTTATTAGTGGGGGAGAAAACCTTAAATTGCCAAGTCAAATTTTCATTTTTGCCAAGTTACCACACTTAGAAAATGTAATACAGTTCTTATTTGTAAAAAGTATAATAATATTTCTAATTAGAATTGTAATTTTTGCAACATCTATCATGTACTACAATTTTTATTAAAATTTTAATTAAATTTGCAAAGTGTAACAACATTTGCGAATGTTTGGGGGGGGGGGGAGGCTCCCCCTGTCCCCTCCCTTAGCGAGGCCCCTGCGCGTCGCCAAAAATACAATTACAAAGTTGTAATTTTTAAAAATTAATCTTGAAGATTTTTGAAGGAGTTTTTAAACTTTTTTTTTCAATATTTTATTCTTATTATTAACTAATTTGTATTTCAAAGTACTTTTTTCTCAAAAAATTAATAATAATAATTATATAAATAAAAATAGTTTTATGTTAATAGTGTGATGAGTGGTCACGAAAATTTGACTTTTCAGAGAGTTATATTGCCGTAAAATCAATAAATATTATATTTACAGACAAATTTTATCGGTTCTATAACTTTGGCTATTAAAATGCACTATATAGATGCTAGCTGCGAGTTTCCCAAAAGTAGTTAGTTACCTTAGTAAAATTTAAACTCATCCAGTCTGCTTAGTTCAATGGCATTAAATAAACATTGTGCTTTAAGAAAGCAAAAAAAAAAAAAAAAAAAAAAAAAAAAAAATTAGAAACATTATGAGTTAAAAATTTAAAAGTTTGCAAAATTGGGAAGCGTTTTTTTTTTGTTTTTTTGTTTTTTTTTTTTTTTTTTTTTTTTCTTTTTGGTGCATTTAGTTTTGATCCATCTAAATTAAATTTGGTCATTCCTCTGCTCTCAAAGTAAATTTAAAAATTTTTGTTTTTGTTGTTTATATTGGCATCATGTCCTCTTCTGAAACTAAAAACAATGAAAGGATTGTTACAAAGTAAGAGTCATTTGAGCATCCTTTAAATGTATATACTGTATACTTTAGACCGGGAAAAAAAAAAATATATATATATATATCTTTTTATGTTATATTTTTTAATAGCCCCATCGTTTATTTAGTTTTTTTTAGTTGGTTCAATAACTACAAACAATGTCGATAGAAGAATTTGTGCAAATAAAACAAATGCATGCATATAACGTAATATCGTGTTTCATGAAATGTTTTCTTAACCAACAGCTGTTTAAATGTAAATTCTTGAATGCTGAAAAAATATTAGAAAGATGAGTAATGCGTTAAAACTGGAGTACAGCTGATCTTTATACCATTTTTCGTCTATTCCGTTCGCCAAAAACGTCTGTACAGAAATTTTAATATTTTGCTACCAGGGGGTAATTTTAAATAAAAATATTTGTGTAATTTAATCGCAGATATTTTGAGATTAAATAAAGGGAAAATCATTGTATGGAATTATTAGTAATAAAAATTAAAGATACTGAGCAGTATACAATCACTTCGAAATTCTAATAGCTAAGAAGCATATATAATTTTTAAAATCCATAGTTAAGATTATTAGAACCTTAAGATAAAGTGCTGCGCCGCAAACTTTTGACCGTACTTGCAATTTTGCACAGAACGTTCACTTGAATCGGAAATATTAACAATAGAATGACGAAATATTTTTTAACACATTCGCTGCCGATCATGCGCCAGCGCGTGATATGGCGCCAACGCCAAGGGCCACTCACGCGGCAGCGCGTGATGTGGGGTGATGTCTCAATAGCCAGTCTCGCGCTGGCGCGGGAAAATCTGTCACTGATTTTTTGTTATAAAAAGTAAATAGGCTTCTGTGAAAAACCCACTTCTACAGTGCGGCATTAACAATCATCACTTTTTCACGTAAGCGGCAGCGAACGTGTTAATCAAAATTAGCCGATGAAATATTGTCAAAATATAAACACCGAAATCTAGGGACAATATTTACCAAGACATAGCTAATATAATTATTATTGTTTCACTACTATGGTTATGAAAATTTACTTTCAACGCTTATTTGGTTTAAAAAAAATTAATGCATAATATTTTTTGAACGTTGTTCTTTTTAGAGTAAAAATCCTTTTAAGTAAATAGATAGCAATATTAATGAAAAAGGTAAAGATGGCAGATTTTTAATATGTAGAGAGTGATTTTTGTAAATGCTTTTCTTATGCATCGAAGTGTCCGATCCGTCGACAGTACTTTTTGTCATTGTTTAAAACATTTTCATCCTATCGCATAGCAAAATTTCATGTATTCAAGAAAAGCTTAATATAGCAAATTCTGTTTGTACTGTATGACCGAATATATCGAGAAAATATAAATCGAGTTATGTACTGTACTAATGGGAAAATAACGGTGATTTCAATTCTAAACAACGGCAATAACAATACAAAAGTATCTCATTATATCGTCTTGTATCTGAAAGAACGATACAATCGAGTGCATTAAAAATTGAGAAAATTGATAATAAGCAAATGTTTGGTATTAGTCTCCAAACGAAAACGTAGCATAAGAACTATACATTCGAATGATCAATATAAAGAATCTACTGTACTATAAATCACATGAGGACTCTTATTTAATTCATTACATCCCCCCTTTCTCTCCTCCTTTTTTTCTTTCTTTTTTTTCATTACTTATTTATCTTAGAAATTTTGTACACTACATTGCATTTGTATAAGAAAAAAAATCCTTCGACAAAGGGAAACTAGTCGTTTGAGGCCACCGTAATACTTACCCATCATTGATATGCATAACATAATATATGAAAACATAACATATGTAAACAATTTATAAAATGCATTACAATTCCAAAACAAAATATAAATTTATATTTAAGTATTTTTAACACATCATAATGCTCTATTAATAAATTTCTGATGAACCAATTTCAATAAATTGTATGAAACGCCAAACTATTCAAGTAACACTGAATTGCATAAAAGAAACATCCTTATAACTCTAAAAATAACCATCATATTCACTAACGGTTTCTTGCATCGAATTAAGTGTCTCAATTGCAATTAAAAGATATCTTTGAATTGAAATTTTAATGAAATACAGGGTCATGAAAAATCAAAGAATGTGAAAAACAGGATTAGAAATATCTCGACAACTAATAATCCGATCGACTTCGTTTTTTATGCAAAATTTGTGTTAATTTATTGCCTTTTACGCCCACTCCTTAAAATAAAAAAAATCGAAATTTTTTATGTACCTTTTATCAGAACGAATTTTTCGAGAATCCGAAAAAAATAGTTCCGGATAATCGAGGTTACTGATATTAAATAGGCTTCGTCCCATTCTTACATACTAAGCACATACAAAATTTCAAGTCTCTATTTCAATTTGTTCGAGAGATAGAGCGGTTACAGACAGACAGACAGACACACAGACACACAGACGGCAAAAATTTTTTTCTAAAATTATGTTTTTCGGAATCTCCAGTGTCTGAAACGTGTAAATCCGTCAAAAAAAAATTTCGATTTTCAAAACGATTGCAAGACTTACCCTATACTACGTATGATGGGTAAGTAAAAAGTGATTTAGATGTTACTGCAGAATTTTACTCTTTCCTTATTTCTTGCGGTTATTGTTTCTTATTCCAAAAAGTCAACTTCTTTTATTATATTCTTCTGCATGTGTATGGTTTTATTTCATTCTGTAGTTGAGTAAATGATAAATGAACTGAAAGTGTGTAAGTTGGCCATTTGAATTTAATTTTTAATAAATATTTTTATTTATTTATATATTTACAGAATGCTCCTGCCTGACATTCAAAAGTGCAGCGTCAAATTTATTTTTTGATTTATCCTTGAATCAGTCGTGTTAATAGAAATAAAAAAGTATAAAAAGGAAGGAATTTTTCTAAATAGATTCCAGTCATATCAAAAATGCAAAAAACATAATTGGGTACACATGGCTTTTTTTTTTTTTTTTTTTTTTTTTTTTAATTTTACATACTTTGCTTTCTGGGATTCCTGCCATATCTTTCTCTGTTTTAGGAGGATATTTAAAAAAAGGGGGAGGGGGAAGAAAATGTTTTGTTTTTTACATTCAGGAGACACGTAAAAAGCAAAATGATGAAATCTTTTCTTTCGAATGTGTAAAGCAAAAGGAGGAGAAATTTTCACGCTTACGAATTTATTTAACGAATACTCGGGGTTCATTAACATTCGTAACAAGATGATTCATTCAGTGGATGACCTTGACCTCAACCTCCAATGAATGACATCACTGGGCAGGTGTCGAGTGACGTCACACGTGGAAGTATTATTAGGTACGCTTGTAAGAATTTAAGAAAGACAAGTGAAAAAAAGCAAAAAGCTTTGTCCTAAAAGAAGGCCCATTGTCCCTCTTGTTATAGACTTTTATTTATTAACCCTTTGATTACGGGCTTGGGACATATGTCGTCCCAGATAATATTACTTTAATCTATTAGCACCACTTTTTGAAAACTATTCTATTTCATAGACATATACCAGAATAATTTTAAGAGAAATCTATGACAAAGAATTTTTTCTAAAAATTTTGGTTTGAATAAATTTAAAAATAGCCATCGTTCTAGCCCGTAATCAAAAGGTTAAAGGGATTTCTTAGAGTAAAGAGACATTTATATAGATAAGTATATGTTTCTTGAATTTAATTGGTTGATTATTCGTCCAATTTTTTTTATAGTTATACAGTGGGATCTTTATCAGATGATACTCAAACATACTACTAAAGTTGAGTAAAATTTATTTTATTTTTTTTGGACATAACTACAAATTTAAAAACTTTAAAAAAGATATTTAATTTTTTTTCAACATTTTTTTTATTAATAAATATTTGTTCAAGAACACAAGTCAATGCAATTTTTATACATTTTAAAGAATGAAAAAAGACAGAAAAATTAAATCTTGCTGCTCATTGAGTAGAAAGAGAAAGAGTAAGAGAGCGCGGAGCTTTTTTTATCTAGCCGAATTTTCTGATTCAGAAACATTTCTTTTTTAAATCATCCTACTGGCTTTTCATACTAATTTCAATGTGTTCTTAAAAAATATATATAATACGAATTTTTCTTTTTTTCTGTTCTTCCAATTTTCTTCTTCCTCGTAAATGCTTGACAAAGTACTATGGGAAACCGGGACGCATATTTTCTACAATTTCTGTACAGTAATTTTTGCCATACATTTTGGTGAAAATTCTGTGTGTTTAAATAAGGCGATGATTATTATTAAAAACTGTGATATTTTTGGACGGGGCCTCTACCTCGCGTGCCTATTTAATCTTTCTTTGAATAAAAATACTCTGTAAAAGAAAGAGAAAATATTTAGCTTTGTTGATGATATAAAAAGCGTTATCCTTGCTCTTGATTAAGTATATGCCTAAGTTAACACTTTTTGTGGAAGAGTGTTCACTTAGGCATATACTTAATCAAATATACATGAAATATAATAAAATATTTCATACACAGAGTTCGCAAAAGTTGAAAAAAAAAAACTTACTTAAGTGAGTACTTTTTCTATTTTATACAATTTTATCGAAAAATAAATTGCTTTAATTTTTATAAAAGTCGTCAACAAATTTAGTAATGTTTGTTTTCAATAGAAATGATTGAAACTGCAACTAAAAAGAAAAGAAAACCAATTACATATACAAGATGTCTCAACGGGGTGGCCAATGGATAATTGATAAACCGTTAGTCATAGACATATAACTCCAAGTACAAAAGTGTTTTAAATGAGGTAAAGAAATATTTTAAAAACGATTTTTGCCAATAAAAATCTTTCTTTAAAAAATTACGAAATTTAAATTTTTATACGGTCCTCCGGACCTATAAATTATATTTAATAAAATTTTGCTGTTTCACTGACAAGATCAAAAAAAAAAAAAAAAAAAAAAAAAAAAAAAAAAAAAAAAAAAAAAAAAAAAGCCTCGTTATACTACGATTAAAATTGACCGAGTTATAGCTGTTTAAAGTTGGAATACATTTTTTGTTGCTAATTAGGGCTCATTCACAATTTAGTAGAGATATAATTTCGTCAGATACATTTAAAAAAAATGATTGAGAGTAAGATTAACATTGCAATATAAATTTGAAATATTTACTCATTCTGACTTATGAATGCAAAATATACAGTTTGTAATAAACATAAAAAAACAGGATTTTTGTTAAATAAAACAATAAAAATTAACTGCCTACAAAATTATACATATTTTAAAATGTTATTAGATAACATTAGCCAGCAAAAGTTGGGTTACGTAATGTTTTTTAGCTTTTGGTAATTGAATCTTATGTATTCTGTATAGATGAATCTGAAATTGACCTTTATATTTTACCACCAGATAAGGATTTTTTTAGAAATCAAATTCTAAAGGTGAAAAAAAAAAAAAAAAAAAAAAAAAAAAAAAAAAAAAAGAAGAAGAAAAATATTGCGAAAATTTGACGTTGTAAAATAGATATGTTTTTAACTTTTGATTGATTACTATTTTTTGTGTATTTTTTTACCGCTGAAACCAAAAATGACTTTCACTTAACCATCGCGTCAGGATTTTTCGCAACGTGTAAATTTCAAAGTTCAAAATTAAAATTAGACCTCCACCCCCACCTAATCGGACCCCGCAGCTGTTTAGCTGTAAGAATCCCAGTTTAAGCAAATAAAATAAAATAAAATAAAATAAATTCTTGAATTAAATAAAATTATTTTAATGAAACAATGTTTAAACACTAATATAATCAAGTAGAATATAATTAACAAAGAAAAATGGACTTACCTATGATGGCGTGAACCCTGACGGAGAGTTGTGTTCGAAGAATAATGGCATTTTTACGGCTGTAAAAGAAAAAAAAATGTATTTTAAAAAATATACCCGTTTTTTTCCCTTATCAATCATCATAATTTATTTTATTTTTCATTTATATAGAAACTAGCATTAAAAATTATTGTTAAAGTTAAAATTTAGAATTTTTTTTCTGATATTTTGATAATACACCATACGAGAGTGTAGTTTTTGCAAATTAATAAAGTTTACATATGTTTTTTTAAAAAAAATTACAAATATTTGAAATTGTGATTATTGCGATTTTTTATTATATTTTTTTTTCCTTTCTTGAAACGCTTTATCAAGGACATCGAAAATGCTTCTACAGAATCTTACCGATCGCACTCGTGCAAAATACAACGTTATTGGGAAAATTCCGTATAGTTTTATCCTTTGTCGTTAACCATTGGCTTTTCCAAACTTTGATTTTCAGGGACAGAAAAAAATGATAACTGATACCAATGTACCGGTGTACAACGTTTTCCAAAATTATTTTTCCAAATTTTAAATATTTTCTACAAATCAATAAAGTTGACCTAAGTAAAGATTCAATAATATATGTATACATTAAGTATTTAAATTTAAAAAAAGAGATTCGTTTTTGAAAAACACGATACGTATCAACTTGTTGATAGTGATAACTAAACTTTAAAAATTTTGTTAATGAATAATCCCGTATTTAAATTTCCTCGAAATCAAGATGAAATTTTGCGATTGGTGAAAATCTCGGAAGTGTTTATTTAATGTAATATTGTTTAACCCGAGAGTTGCCCGCAATACAGGAAAATTATCTGAAAACCCGATCAAAATTCTATACTTTTTCGAGATTTACAAAGGCTCTTGTCTCTCAAATTTTTTATTCGTGATTTTTATCAGTTTTTTTTAATAGGTTTCTTCTTGGGTCATCTTGTATAATAGCTTTTGAAAATAAGAAAAAGTTTCTGGAATCGTAATTAAATAAGAAAAGGTAAATAGTCACATGGCAATGATTTCATTGAGAAACACAATTTATTTCTTTTAGCATTATTTTACTTTGATATCGGCTTGTATCCAAAACTTGAATGGATTTCCTTTTGAATTACTCATCTCGCAAATAAACACAAGCAATCGCTTATTGCTTCGTAAAACTTTGAGGTGAGGGAATTGTTTTTGATTCACCTTGTATTTGTAGATCTTAACAAATTTCTTAGAACCATTGATAAAAATTCGTACCATATAATACTTATGACGTAGATTGCATCACAAAGAATAGCACTAAGAATTCCTATAAAAATAAACTTATTACTAAATACAAGACATTAAAAAAATAATAAAAAAAGGAAAAAAATGAAACAAACTTCAAATGCTGGTAAATGTACGCCAAAAAATGCCCCCCCCCCTTTTTTTAAAGTAGGAAATCAATTCTATAATAAACTTGTTTAGTTAAAAATATCGGTTTTTACTCCCAAATTGAACCCGGATATTCATTAGCAATTTTACCAATAACTTTTTACCAAGATTTTTAGATTCATTTATGTGAAATGTGATGACATTACTGGAAATACAGTACAATTCGGTCACTGACACTGACTGTATACACATTCCGAATTATGAAGTATCTGTAGCTCAATGTTATTGATCATTTTCAGGAATTCTTGCAATATCGTCATATTTCATAGAAAGAAAAATAAGCCTATTGGAAATATACTTGCAATAACTTCATTTTTGCTAAAGTTATGAAACTCGGGTTCGGCTTGGAAAGGGACACTTTATATTTTTGCTTGAATATTTATTATTCGATTCTGGTCTGTTGCCTTTTTAAATTCTTGTTAATTCCTATTAAATTTGCCTCGTCTTTTGTAATCACCCTGTATTATTCCCATTTCCTTTCTCTCTCTCTTTTAAGCACTCTTTTTACGATTAAAATGAATAGCATTCCATTTTTTTAGACTTTCATATTCAAACTAGCTGCTTTCCAACAAATTCTTAAATTAATTTTTGTTGGCAAACGTAAATATTCTCAAGTGTTCTTATTTAAAACTGTGTAATCGAAGTATTTTTTCCGTTTTCCCCTAGATTTTAAAAATGTTGCCAAAGTTGGTGCTTCGAATTGAACTACCGGGTGCGTCAATATGGGAAAGGAAAAATACTGTCGGCCTTAGTTAACATTCGCTTACAACTCAAAATAAGATTCATAAAAAAAAAAAAAAAAAAAAAAAAAAAAAAACAGGTGTTTAATTACAAATTATTTCAGTAATCATGCCTGCGAGTATCATGCTTTTATCTTTAAAAAATAAACCAGATATTGTGTCAGAAAGTTTTGTAATGTTGACAAGGAAAATATGTTTTTGAGAACCAACTTTTAAGACATCTTAAATCAGCCCTTGAGAACTTTCATTAAAAAAATTCACAAGGCAATTCAGAGGGAATAATTTCCTTTTTAAAAATAAATTTCGCATCCATGGCATTTCCTTTTTAACATGGAGTCAGTGTCATGAATCCTTTAATCTTAGCCGAATACTCTAACTACATTTAATTAAAAGACAAAAGCTTGATTTCTGCTCTTGATGTACGCGGTCAAGGACTGGAAATAAAACGGCCTTAAACAATAACAGCACATAAACTGTGTCGATAAAGAAAAACACCATCTTCCAATTGACCTCTGAATAAAATATATACACTTACTCAAAGAGTCACCAAACTTTTGTTCCATACACCTGTCTCTATAAAAATGAGCAAAAATAAAGTTTCACATTACATTACTAATACTTTTAAAATATAAAACGCTAAATCATCTCAAAAAAGTTTTAAATATGCGAAGCATTAGGTAATTTCAGTTGACCCCCCCCCCCTTCATTTCAAAATTCTCCTTTTTATACCTTTCTTACCTAATTATTTTAAAACTTTTTTTTTTTTTCATTTTAATGAAGTTACATGATTTTTATTAATTTGCATACCATGTTTTGATTAATATTAATTTAATAACTTAAATTATTAATAAGATTTTTAATTAAAATAAAATTATATATACAGGGTGTTTCTAAATTCATGGTACAAACTTTAAGGGGTGATAGTACACATCAAGACAAACAATATTAAATAGGAAACTAAGGGTCCCAAACGTCTTCCGAAGGAGATAGGCGCCATTAAAGTTTAGGGTCCAAAAATTCAAATGATTATAAAAAAAAAAAAAAAGAAAAATTGGTCGATTCGTTTGCGGTTTTCACTAAAACTATTCTTTATGTCAGTATTGTCTTGAAAATAAATTATAAAAATAAATTTCAAAAAATGCCGATAGAGGGCGCTTTAGACTTTGGAGTAACGAACAACTATTTTTTACCGTTATTTTTTGCATCTCATAAAATTTTTTTAGTAGCTTAGACATAAACTTAAATTTGGAGATGAAAATCTGAATCGTTGGGAGTGGTTAAGTAGCGCAAACTGAACTGTGTTCAATGGGGGTGGAGAGGTTCAAACTTCAAATGATTATAAAAAACGGAAAAATTAGTCGATTCGTTTGCCGTTTTCACTAAAACTATTCTTTATGTCAATATTTCCTTGAAAATAAATTTTAAAGATTAATTTCAAAAAATACCGTTAGAGGGCGCCTTAAACTTTAGAGTAACCAACAACTATTTTTAACCGTTATTTTTTGTATCTAATTAAATGCTTGTAAAAGTTCAAACTTAAATTTTGAGCTCAAAATCTGCATCTTTGTGAGTAATAAAGTAGCGGAAAATTAAAATGTGTTCGAGGGGTGGGGAGGGTAACATTTTAACTCCTGAACACAGTTCAGTTTGCTCTTCTTAACACCTCCCATCGATTTAGAATTTGAGCTCAAAATTTAAATCTTAGCATTTGCAAGCATTTAATTAGATACAAAAAATAACGGTTAAAAATAGTTGTTGGTTACTCTAAAGTTTAAGGCGCCCTCTAACGGCATTTTTTGAAATTAATCTTTAAAATTTTTTTTCAAGGAAATATTGACATAAAGACTAGTTTTATAGAAAACGGCAAACGAATCGACCAATTTTTCCGTTTTTTATAATATTTTGAAATTTGATTCTCTCCACCCCCATTGAACACAGTTCAGTTTGCACTACTTAACCACTCCCAACGATTCAGATTTTCATCTCAAAATTTAAGTTTATGTCTAAGTTTCTAAAAAAATTTTATGAGATGCAAAAAATAACGGTAAAAAATAGTTGTACGTTACTCCAAAGTCTAAAGCGCCCTCTATCGGCATTTTTTGAATTTTATCTTTATAATTTATTTTCATGATAATACTGACATAAAGAATAATTTTAGTAAAAATCGCAAATCAATTGATCAATTTTTCCGTTTTTTATAATCATTTGAAATTTGAACCTCCCCCCACAGTTCAGTTTGCGCTACTTAACCACTGCCTACGATTTAGATTTTGAGCTCAAAATTTAAGTTTATTTCTAAGCTTCTAAAAAAATTTTATGAGATGCAAAAAATAACAGTAAAAATAATTGTTCGTTACTCCAAAGTCTAAAGCGCCCTCTATTGGCATTTTTTGAAATTTATCTTTATAATTTATTTTCAAGACAATACTGGCATAAAGAATAGTTTTAGTGAAAACCGCAAACGAATCGACCAATTTTTCTGTTTTTTTATAATCATTTGAATTTTTGGACCCAAAACTTTAAGGGCGCCTATCTCCTTCGGAAGACGTTTGGGACCCTAAGTTTCTTATTTAATATTGTTTGTCTTGATGTGTACTATCATTCCTTAAAGTTTGTACCACGAATTTAGAAACACCCTGTATATTTGATTTCTATTATGAATCTCTTTACAATACTTATACTCTTAATATATACTCTTAACTTTACAGTTAAGAGTATAAGTATAAAGTTTCAGATTACATTACTGATACTTTTAAAATATAAAACGCTAAATCATCTCAAAAAATATTTTAAATATGCGAAGCATTAGGTAATTTCAGTTGATCCCCCCCCCCCCCCTTCATTTCAAAATTCTCTTCTGTATACCTTTCTTACCTAATTATTTTTAAACTTTTTTTTTTTTTTCATTATTGTTACTAGAGATGGGAATGGTCGGAAAAATTGGGAAAAAAACCGGTTTTTTTCGGGTTTTTTCCGAAGGCTTATTTTTCAATTTTTCCGAACTGGAAAAATTGAAATTTCATTTATGAAATAATATAGTGAAAATTTTGTAATAGCTACATTCTCATACTTTTTATTTTATTTATTTTTATGTTGAGTGTCTCACATGAAAATTTTAATGTGAGTAATCTCATTTCTGAGCAGAAATCTGTCTGAGAAGACTTGAAAGGATCCTTCACATTTTTTTCCTGTTTGAAACACAAGACCCTTTGCAAAATTTCTTTTGAAAATAGACATTTCAGAAAAAGTTTAATCAACAAATTGAATTTTTCGCAAGTGGAGTGATTGAAGAAAAAAAAATCTCATGTCATACAGCAGCTGAATCTTATTAAGTTGCATATATGTATGCAAATAACCTTATTAAAAATTTGTAAATAGGAACCTAAATATAGTAATAATTTCTTATTCAAAAATTCTGAATATATTTTGTACAGGTATATACAAAAAGTTCACAATTTCACAAAAACTTGATTACATGAAAAAAAAATATCGATATGTAATTAAATGCAACTTCTCTTTTTAAAAATTAATTCATGTGTAAAATTATTGCAATAATATGCCGAATTATGAAAATGACAAAATTAAAAATTCAACATAAAATTTTGAAGTATGCATTTATTACTTTAATATATCTTTTCAAGAAGTAAGTATTGAATTCGTGAAAAATTTGACTTCCAGTTTTTGGTGTATTTAAACGTTTTAGAAAATCCTGAACACGTTTTGATGGTTTTCGGAAAATATCTGCCACTCTGTGAGTCTCTGTATATGATAAATTTTATGGGCACTCTATCTCAAGAACTGATGCACATAATTTCACATAACTTTAAATTCAGTTACACCTTGATATAAACTCGAGATGTTTAGTTATTATATTGCCAAACCGATGGAGCTGCTATGCTGCATTATTTGTAATTTCCACAATAGTTCTCTCAAACTAATGTATGTATTTTTATAAAATTTCAGATTAAGTTAATTGTGTTCTTTGTGCTCATTACTTTTTGGTGTAAATTGCTCAACAGATGACGCTGCTATGCTGCATTATTAAAGATTATCGCAATAGCTTTACCTCAAGGACGATTTTTCTTTTTAAATCAAATTACAACTTCAGACCGTTTCTGATATATATTAATGTTGTTTAGTTTTTGGTGTAAATTGTCCTATAGGTGGCACTACTATGCTGCATTTTTCAAGATTTCGTTATAGCTGATTAATTGAATGTTTTTTCAAGGTGTTGAATCTAAAATTGACCTCCATTTTACCTCCATAATGTACAGTAATGTTGCAAAAACATGGGCAGTTTGCATTAGAAAAGTAGAACTGCAATGAAAAAAAAAAAACCTCATATTTTATTACAAGAAACTATGTTCCAAATTATACTTTCCTCTTGATTAAACTTTGAATTTTTGTAGTTATCTAAAGCTCAGTAGAAGTTTATCTCTGTATGTAACTGCTTTTGTTATTAATTCCTCAAATAGTGAGCATTTTCAATTTGTAGTGTTCTGTTTTCATAACTTTTGAGTTCCCCTCTTAGAAATATAAAATTACCATGTGGAAACATTATTGAATATGGTTTCTTATTCAAGAATAGAATACCAGATTTCAGGGTAAAAAGAAAAAAAATTACATTTAATTAAACTTAAAAATATACATATATATTTTTTGGTTTCAGTGAGTAAAAATCTAACAGTCAATAAATCCTATGCTATTTTTTAGTTGCAGACCTGAGTAAGCCAAAGTAAAACTTAATTTTGTTTGAATTTAGATTATAAAACTAAATCAAAACTTTTTTGAGTTGAGATTGGAAAGCTATACCAAAACTAAACATATTTTATAAAGGAAATACAATTCTAAGAAAAAAAAAAGTAATAATATAAAAATATACATTTTTTAAACAAACGATGGAATTTTTGAATACTGATATTCATAATAATGACAAAACTGCAATAATTTCTTTAAACTAGTATCATTTACTTAAAAACTATACTTATGTAAATGGAATGCATAATTTATTTCATTCCAAACTGCAGACATATTGGCTCAGGTATTTACATTAGGTCAATTGGTAGTTAAAACATGTAACTGAAATATCATTTCAACAGAAATATGATATAACAAACAATAGCGTTTAATAAAAATTCTTAGGCTGTTGAAAAGAAAACTAAACTTTTAAAAGCAGGCTTTGCTATTTTCTTTTTATTTTGTAATATAAAGTGAAAATAATTTTCATTTAATACATATAAATGGGAAAAAATGTTTATTATTTAATATTCTTTAAGAAAATATAATTTATTTGAGAGAAACAGTCATGAAAAATCAATTTTTCCAATTTTTCCGTTTTTTTCCGAAAAAAACCGGTAAAAAACCGGTTTTTTTCCGCCACTTATATTTTTCCGGAAAATTTACATCTCTAATTGTTACATAATTTTCATTAATTTGCATAACATGTTTTGATTAATATTAATTTAATAACTTAAATTATTAATAAGATATTTTTAATTAAAATAAAATTATACATATATTTGATTTCTATTATGAATCTTATACTTATACTCTTAATACTTATACTCTTAACGGTATTCAACTGTTAAATGTTCGTGAAATGAGACTGCACATCTAATTTTTTTTTTTTCAAATGTTGGCGTTTGTAAGTTTATCTCTTTTATGATTCTATTATTATTGGTCTAATATATGTCTTGTTTTTTTCATTGACTTAAATTTTGCAATTATGATTTAAGTAATGTAATTAAGAAATCATTTTTAGGATTATTACTGATTTCTTTTCAGAAAGAGATCGTAATTCTTGTGTCTACTTGGTATTACCCTTGAAAACGAACCGAGTACCACTTTTCCAATAATTTTCGTATTTTTTTTCCTATATTGCTAATTCATCTGTCTTGTTTAAATTTGTTTTAAATTTGGGTTATTCTACATTCATTGTTTATTTTGAATTGTAATAATGTATAATGGTTTTATACATATATATGTATATATTTTCTTCTTTCCATTCAGACATGATATCTTATTTTAAACAGTTATACAACATTTTGTTACCTCTACGATATTTATTAATACGATAAGAAACATAATTTTCTTTTATAGCGTACAAAATATAAGGCAAGTTAATTTAATGTACTAGTAATGTAATTGGGAAGAGGGGGGAAATAATAAATAAAAAAATGGAGATAAATATAAAAAATTTAGTAACCCTCTATATGTAAAGACTTCTTTTATATAAAATATATTTTACTCATTTTTAGATATGGACCGATAAATCGATTCTTCGTTCAATTCTTAGTCACAGTTCTTTAAATTAAGTTAATCACTTCAAAATTTTCAAAATTAGATTTTTTTTTTTTTTTTAATTAACAAAGGTAAAAAGGATGGTAAAATTTAAAAATCTGATTCTGTGTATAAAATAATTTTCCTCCAATATTTCAATAAAAAGTATTCTAAAGTTATTCATCGAATGACATAAGAAAACTTTGAAGCATATTGTAAAATATTATTTCACCAAAAGTATGATAAAACGAATGACTAAATGCCTAATTCAAACATGTAGGTGAGCTTAATTATGATGATTTTTATTTTATATATGTATATGTGAGTAACATTAATTTTTAAGCTAAATTTATGTAATGTTCATGTGTTTTTTTTCAATTTTATATTTTTAATAATTATTCACTGAGAATCGAGAAGCAACTTCACTAAATACTGCGTAATCAAACTGCTTTGTACTTAAAAGTAAATTCCGTACGAAATGTATTTAATAAAATAAAACAAAATTAAATCGTAAGTTTTTGGATGCTCAGTAGCGTAAGATTTTTGGAGTTGCCTTTCAGGCTGTTTTACATTTTTACACTACGTATTTAAAATATCTCTGCATTTACTAACGATCAAAAAAGAAAAAAAAAAAAGAATATTTATTATTTATTTATTTTGTGAAGGTTTAATTAACTAAATTAAAATCTTGTAAATTAAAAAAGAAACCGATTAAAAATTATAAAATTCAACATTCAAAATAGAAACTCATTTTATAAAATTTCATCTAAAACGTAAGCTCTTTGTTTTTTCTTTTGACATATTTTCCACTCTATTCATGTTATAAAATTTCATATAAGGAGCAAACTCTTTTTCTTATATTTCTTTCTTTTCTCTTCTTTTCTTTCTTTTCCTTTTTCTCCAAAGTAAGTAATTTAACTAGTAGACACTCTCGAATAGGTGGTTCAAAACCGCATACTTTCGAAAAGAAGTGTGAACATTAGTGTATAATTTAAGGCGTCTTATCATTAATTTAATAAATTGTAGCGAGCTGTTTTATGAATAAACATAAGAAAATTTTAATTTTATTTCGTACAAAATAAAGATATAAACTAAATCGAAATTATTTTGGCGCAAACAGAGCACGATCAAGCTGAAGTTGGGCCCAGGGCCTGTTAACCCCCCCCCCCCCCTACCTCTCTATTCCTGGCGACACATCAGAAAAAAAAGTAGGTTTATTTGATGAGTTGACAAAGTTGTTTGGGTGAACGTTTCCAGTTTACAGAGAAAAAAAAAAAAAAAATACAAGAATAATCAAGAAAATGAATTACCGTCTACTTTTTCAAATAAACATTTGTATAATTCGCAAGCAACAAAATTTTATTGAGTCATTCAGAATATATTTAAACTTTATGTTTCATATTTTTTATAACAACATTATTTGAAAAGTATTTGATAAGGGGGAAATAATCAACCACATAATTTGTGGGCCCTTGAAATTGGTGGGCCTAGGGCCAAGACCCCGGAGGCCCATGCATTAATCAGGCCCTAGGCGCAAAACTATTGTAATAATTTAAATTCATGAATGAAAAGATGTGTTTTACGTGAAAAAGAGTTTGTAAATAATTTTGTATAAAAAAAAAGGAACACCAAATGTACATTTTAAACTAAGTAGTGTGCAATAGATGACAATTTTCGGGTAGTCAGAATGTTTATTACTATTTACTTTTAATGTGATATAGCCTCGAGATCATCTCAATTTTTATTTAAGAAAACAAGGGACCGGACTTCCCGGGTAACATAACATACTACTCAGGATACAGAATATAGGTGAATACCATTTTTTTTAAAAATGAAACTGTATTTTTTTTTTTTTAATTTATATGTGTTTCTTGATTGTCCATTAGCCTCAAAAATCATTTTATATGAAATATATCACCTATGTACTCAAATAAAGCTTTGAAATTTATTTAAAACTATACTTTCGTATTGAGAAGGTATCGCAAAGCCTTTATTTTAAATTTACAACAGCCTTTTTGATTTTATTTATTTTAATGTTAAAAAGTGTAGTACTGTTACATAATATTAAATGTGTATTTTATTTATATTATTTTATTTTTTTCTTTATCGAAGAAGTGGTAATTTTTTTAATAGTATATTAACCGAGAACATGCGCTGACCTATTTATGTTATTTTAAATTCAAAGGAAGTTGACCTTCCATAATCGAGCTGCATGCGATAAAGATAGATTTTAAGAAAATCATGCTTGAAAATTACTTTAAAAACCATGAAAAATCATTAAATTAAGTTTCAGTTTTCAAACTAATTGTATTTGAAAATACATCCCCCCCCCCTTTCTATTCGATAGTGTAAAAATTAAAGCTAGTTAATGTTTAGAAGTAATTAAATTTGAGGAAAAAGGGAAATGAATTGCTCAGATCGTTGCCGCTGTTCCGTTACTCACGGATATATTTTAACTGTATAATATATATAGATTCTATTAATTTCTTATCCTCGTTGGTTTTTCACCCTTCTACGACCGAAGGGTAGTTTCTCTCAAATCAAGTCTTATTTTATTTTTTTACCGTAGAGTCCAGAAATTATTTTTTACTTGATCGATTTTTCCTTCCATTTTCAATTTTAAAATTTTAATTTCCGATTTAATTCAATTTCCTCATACTTTGTGGTGGTACGGGGGAGAGAAGGTTTTATGTCCTCCATAACTATTTTAAAAAACCCAACAAATTGAAAAATTTTATAACCAAATCTGAATAGCAAAACAGCTACTTATTAAATTTCATTTTCTGAAATACGAAATAAGCGTAATTTACGACCTCGACGCGTAAGTCATTTTAATAACAAATTCATGAAGGTAATATACATTATACATTTCTTCCGGAGGCACCACTACTCTTTAACAGAATAGGCATAACCTCCGGGCAAGCATGGAATCAGAAACAGAGGAGTAGGTAAAGGAAAACCGATGAGTGAAGGCAGAAGCATCAAAATCAACAAATAAAATCGATATTTTGCTGATGAGATTCACCTGCTTTGCCAATGACATGACGGCGTTCAATTTTTTATCTCCAGGGGTGTGTTGCCAGGCTGAAATATGAGGTTTGGATAGCCATCTGTATCAGATTACAGTGCACGAAACTCTATTTAATGAAGAAAATATAAGCATCCGAGTAAATTAATGATATCAATCTAACACTTTGGATAGCTATATCATTAAAGTACACAGCGGAGAAGTAATTTTTACGACTCGCAATTCAATGATAAGAAGGAAAAGAAATAACAAAATCTTTTACATCAGGAAGAAGAATTTTGTTTATTACCGACCTCCTACGGAGTATTTACTTTATGTAATACAGACTGAAAAGCCTGTTTTTTAATTAACTTTATGCGTCTTCATACTACAAATATACGGTGTATCTAACAATCTATTAATATCATACAAAGTTTTCAAAATCTCAAGTTGTTAACTTGATTTATTATCCCACACATCTATATATCATTATAGGATAATTAATATATATCAGTGGTTTTCAATATTTCTCACATGCGGAGTTGTATTTAGAATAAATTTCTAAGATGGGACCGTTTAGGCCAACGGTTGCAAGTTACAGCTGTTTAGATCAAATGTTTCGTAGCGAAGGAAGAGGAAGTAGATTCTCAAAGAAAAACTGGCTACTTTTGACACTTTCCTAAATTCTTTTTTTTTTTTTTTTTTTTTTTTTTTTTCGAAACCGAGCATAAAGTTGGCCGGTACTTTTTTTTTCTTTGAGAAACTGGATTTTGGAATAACTTTCCGTTTTTCGATAAAGGCACATGATCTTTTGAAAAATATCATCAAAGAGGACGTTTACAACATAATTTTGTGACAGCCCGATAATGGTCGTTATGAGACAACAATTGCTTATAACTCAAGATGCAATTCCTTTATCAAAAAAGGAAAAATATTTGATTTCAAATCATGCCATTGAATTATTTTAACAGTCATGCTTGCCAGTGTAATGCTTTTGCGTTTACAAAAGACTCCGCAAATGTGCAATAGAAAAGTTCGTGCGATTTTTTTTCTCAGACAACTCTTAACAGTATTTATCAATGTTATCTCCAATTTACTTCTCTAATTTTAAAACTATGGAGGTAGAATGCATTCATGTTTTTAAAATATCTTCCCAGGAAATCAATATTTGTAACTTCTTTTTCTATATACTCTTCCTGTCGCCTGTAAGATATCACTTTTTTAGAATTCCGTGCTTAAAAAGTGAAAAAGGAACCATAGTAAGATCACTCGTGTGTCTGTCACAGCCATTTTTCTCGTAAACTATAGAACGTGAAAAGCTTAAATTTGGTAGACATAATAAAACGTATTGACCCACATATATATAGTCTATTAACCGTTTACAAATATATTTTAGGGAAAATATTAAGGCGGACTAATTAAGTTACTTGAAAAGAAAAAGAAAATTTTTTTCTCATATCGTATGAAAATTTTTGTAAGGGGCTGTGCATATATAATTTTACCAATTTAAAGGCGGAAAATCTGGCGCATGATATCATAAAATATCTCTAGGGGGAGGAAGGTTGTCATTTGGTATCGATATTATCTTTGATCCAATTATTTTTCTTTTTATTTGTAACATGGTCTTTGGTTCAAAATAGTATGTCATCTTTTTTTAGTCGATTAACTATTTTTATGAAAATACAATGTTATTAAAATCATTAAATTATTATAAAATTATTTAGTTCTAAAGTATGGAATACCTCAATCTTTGACATTCATATTATTCTTTATCTGTACAAGGATATGTATATGTATATACAAATGCATATGTATATAAACGCAATATGGTTGGAGAAACACATGTGAAGTATATTTGAAATGAATCTCCTGTTCGTTAATAAATAAATGAGAAGAAAAAGTTGTACACTTCCTTTGTTGATTACAATATCTATCTATCCATCCCTCCTCCATTCGGGGCAAGTGCAACAAAACTTAGTTACTGTTGAATGCATTATGTAACAAAATTCTATTATAAAATACTTTTAAATAGTAATTATTTCTTTTGAGTGTTATTTGATATAAAGCTATATTTTATAGACTTCTCTTCATTTGAATTAATAAAGTATGAAAAAAAAAAAAAATGTAACTAGTTTTGTATATCTCTCCAAACAAAAAAATAAATTTTAACAAAAAAAAAAAAAAAAAAAAAAAAAAAAAAAAAAAATCTTTGATAACAATATTACCGGGGGGGGTGGGGGGTGGAGGGATCGAGAGATGATAACGTATGATATCGGAAGGAGGGGTGAGGATTCAAATTTACCAAAAAGTTGATAACGTTACATTTGTACAGCCGAGCTTGCCGAACTCAAAAGTACATGTTTTCAATTTAGGTATTACATTTTCAAAGCTATAGTCGAAAATGTAATGCGAAAATGCGTTTCTTCTCCTTTATTTTGGAATTTTAATAAATTCCAAAATAAAGGAAACTAAAATTATGAAAAAATAGGAGTAGTAAAAGTTTATCTAAAATTTGCAGGAAAATTATAGCTATTATCCTTGGTTATATAGTTTTTGAGAAAATCGGATTTTTCGTTACATACAAATTTCACTATCCGGGCTCTCAGCACAGTGTTACCAGTGGGCTATTTCCTTAAAAATCAACACCCCTTTTTTGTAATAGTAAAATTTCCTTGTTTCCATCTTAATTAATTTTTAATTAAATAAAGCAATTTTTACCACTTCAAAAAAGTTGTGGCCATTCAGATATTTGCATTTTTATAAACTAGCCCACTAGCAACAGTGGCTCAAAACAAAGTTGAAAGGAACTTTAGTACTATTACCGAAAGGAAAAATTTTGCAATATTTCGGCGTTGGATACAGCAATTTATTATATTCTTTTGAAAAGAAAATTTTTGCAATATTTCGATGTTAGATGCAGCAATTTATTATATTCTTCTGAAAAAAGAAAAATTTTCTTCTAAAAAAAATATATATATATTATTAAGTTTTTCCAACAGGAGGTACTTTTTTAAAATGTCATACAAATCGATCCCGCAATATTATCCAGAAAGTTATGCAAACGCATCCAACTTTTGAATATTTATGACTTCCTTTTAATGATCGTTTTTAGAACACCACTCAGTAGCGAAATCATTATTACTTTTTTCTTTCTTTTTCTCTTTTTTTAGATGTTAATTATCATGTGGAGGCGGAGTTAGGGCGGACCCATTCAGCGTTTGTGCATCAATATTAATTTGGTTCATTGTTATCTGGGCTAGAGATTATGTGTTCATATTCTAAACCGTATAACGGGGATTTCAAAGTAACTGAAAGGCTTTCTTATGAATATATATCAATGCATAAAAACGATGTGGTAATGAAACGCTATTTTTTTCTCTTTGTTTAGCTCCCGAATCTGCATTGTATGCAAAAAAGAAGGTAAATGTGATATTAATGAAGACAATAGAGAAAGGGGAAAATATAACTTTTTTAGTACTTACAGAAGAGGTTTTATTTTTCAAAATCTACAAAGTAACTTATTAACGACAAAATACCTATTATTTTCAATTGCTGAAAAAGCAGTGATGCAAAAAAATATAGGACACTACGATTATGCAATAGATTCTTCAGTTTTGGGAGGTTTCTCAACAGCGACAAAATCGTCGCTTTTAGCATCATTTGTTGGAAAAAATGAATGTATTGTATGGAAAAATGTAGTGGAGGGTATAAGGTGGTATACGCCGCACATCCTCTGGATTTTTTTAAGGAACACCGTATACCCTCTGTTTCTCAAGAAAGCTATACTATATACACTCTAGGATTTACTCTCTGTTTTGAACGTACGCCCTCTGCTTAGAGCGTATTGTCTTTGATTTTTTTACGACTACACCAATGTGTACGCAGGGCCGTAGCTAGAAGTGAACAATAGGGGGGGGGGGGGGGCTCAAGAGAATGTAAAGGGGGCTCATAATTTTTTTTCTATCGCATTGCCACAGAAAGATAAAGAAACGCATATTCATAATGTAGGTACTATGTTTCTTATTAAAAAGTGTTCTAATAACTTTATTTTATACTAAGAAAATTATAGGCTGATGAAAATTTTGAGTGTATAGCTGATCAAAATTAAACATCATGCTAGCTTCATATGTACAAAGAAGATGAGGGAGTGTTGAAACACTTATTTTAGATACAATTTAGTAATCCTGCAAAATTGTGAAAGGTTCTCAAAACTAACTTAGATTTTTGAACAGAATTTCATTTGAATTTTCGGAACAGAAATTCATTGAGTGACCTTGGAATCTTTTCCAGGGGGGGGCTCAAACTATTTTAGGAGGGGCTGAGCCGCCCATAGCGCCTCCTTAGCTACGGCCCTGTGTGTACGTAATGTATTACATATACTATAGGTAAAATTGATGAGCTGTATACCTTGACAATTGAGTGACGAAATAAGCGTGTACCGTTTTTCTATAGTTCATTTACAAAGATTGTATTTGACTAGTTGTAAAAAATGTGTTTGAATAATTCTTTTTTTTTTTTTTTTTTTAATGAATCTGGAAAAGTAAATGTAATTTTAACTCCTCTATACTGAACAGATAGAACGCTTTGTGACATAGTTTCAATGATCGTTATCTATAATAGGGTTGAACGAATGGATAACTTGCTGCAGAAATTACAATTAAAATAGGTCCTTTATCATGTGATTTTTTTACAATATACTTAAGCATATAAACAGAATTTGTCAGTAAAGCAATTTTTTACATTTACATAATATTTTGATTGTTTTTCTTATTGGATTTGAGAGAGAGAAAAAAAAGGCTTTTAAGGTTTACATTAAAATAGTCGTTTCGTGAAAATTTTCGAACTTTACTTTGTTATTTTATTTGAGAGAGCAAACTTTGAAGATTCCAAATCTGTTTTAATTTTATTTCTTCGATTACTGGAAGAGGATTTATGGTCAACAAAATAAACAGGGAATAATGAGTCAACTTGCCAGAAAGGGACGGGAGAAGACCAGGAAAAATGTAAAGAATGTTCTTATGCATGGTTTCCTTACACTTTTTACATAAAAACACAAATAAACCTTAATTGACGCTTCTAGATTAATCTTATACATAAGAAACAATATGAATTGCAAAGCTTTAAGTGTGATTTCTGGAAAATCGATTTTTCCGATATTTTCATGTTCGATATAAATTCTGTTACAAAAACTGTTTTGAACATTAAAATAAATAGTTCACCTATAACTTTGGAATGTTCTGTTCTCCTTGAGATTATGTAAGAACATTTAAGCATACAAAATTAAAATTACGATTTCTCTTATTAGGAAAAAGGTGTTAAATTACATAAATATAGGTTTTAAAACATAAAAATAAGCTCTTTGGACCTAATGCATCCTATAGGATACACATGTTTACAATTTTATTTTTTTTTACTTATATAAATAATGTTGATAAAAAAGAGAGAGATTGCTGTGAATGGAGCCTAACAGATATCAAAAGTAAACAAAATAGCAATTTGTTTCTTATAGTGCTCTACTAGCGAGCTATCTGTTACATAAAAATGGCTTGCAGCAGAAATGTACAAAATGTAGAAAAAATGTAAATAATTTTACTGCCTGTTAAGATATTTAGAGGTAGAGACCATTAGTAATAAAAAATAAAATATTAATTTTGTATTTATTTTATATTTTACAATGCAAAAAACTAAAATAATCAGACATGAAATTGGGAAATGAGAAAATTTCTCCCATCTATACAATGGTGCCAAATTCTTATAAGTTAAGTGTCATTTTAATAGCTAACAATAGAATAAAATTAAATGTAATTATAGATGGCGATTTTTTTTATTTATTCATTTTTTTTTTTTTTTTTAACTTAGGAAATGTTAACAATGCTAAAGGTGTAGATCTAAATACATTTGATCAACTTTACTGCTTTTCCAAAACAAATATTATTTAACAAATTAAACAAATATTAATAATAGTTTTCTCTATTAAACCCCCCCCCTCCCCTCTTAAAAAAACAATATCCCAGCTAAATTGATCTGTTTCAGAAATACATTTTGAAAAAGTTATCACAGAAATTATCCGCAAGTGTATAAATAGAACAAAATATTCTATTCGAAAAAGAAACTTCCTGTTACTTTGAATTTTTAAAATCTAAAAGGAATTTCATTCTTGGAAGATACTTTGAACAATTTCATTCATACAACTTTCAGATGCTTATTTGATACAAACTTACCTTTCATTTTATGTCTCTTTTGCACAACAATTTAAGGACTAACTCCAAGGGTTTGAATAGACAAAATGTCTGATTACTAAATTTTCCAGTGACCCCCCCCCCTCTCCCCATTATCCTCCTAAAATTTTCTTTGCATTTTTGTATCAATCCACAGAATGTCAAAAATTGCTTTAAAAAAAAAGGGTAGGATTCCTTTTGGAGGAACTCTTTCACGCCTGAGTAAAATAAAAATAGTCCCAAAAAATTGTAAAAAATACTTTTTGAGTTCTTATGTATCATCAAATTTTATGTACGAAAAATAAAATTTAGTTTTTTTCCCCACTGTTCAGTGTTTCTTAGTTATCGCTTTATTTACATAAATATGTAACTGAAAATAAATAAATAAATAAACCCGGTTTAATGAGGTTAACCGTAGATGTTAAAACGGTGTTACAAAATCGACTTTGTAACATCATTTGAACATCTACGATTATTTTTATGTTGTAAAACCTATATGTTAACATTTTTCCAGTAATAAAAAATCCTAATTTTGATTTTGTTTGCTTAATGTCATCATGTTCAGGGATAAGATTTCCGAGTTTTTGTACACCAGTAATTTCTTAGAGAAAATGTTGTATTGTTAAACCGTAAAGATGCTCCTATTAAATGAACATTTTCTCAAGCAAAATATTGGCGTGTAAAACCGCGGAAATCTCATCCATCCATGTATGTTTTAAACATATTTCAATGAAACTTTCTCAGAATGCTTACAATATTACAGACTATGTTCTAAAGCATAATCTAAGCTCCTTGTGATCAAGGAATTATTTTATGAGTATTCGAATAAAAAAAAAAGGTAATTTATTATATAAAATATCTTTTTACATATTTTGAAATATTTCGGTTAATTTCAAACATACTGTAAAATTCTTAGTTCCCTACATAGGCAAGTGTAACAGTAGTATGAAGTACAAAGAAAATGAAAATATATTTGATGGAATCGAGTCTACACTGCCTTGAGTAAGTATAAACTTTTGCAAATATGGCAACCCGCCCCCCTAATTTTTGAAACGTTGTATTGTATGTTATTTCATCATTTTGTATTATGATTGAACCAAAAATGACAGACTAGATGTTATGACCAATAAGGTTATCTGAGTGAAAAAAGTTCGACGGTTGTCGGACCAGTTAGCTTAAGCGGTAAATCATTGACCTCGTAAGCCAAGTTTCTGGATTCGATTTCCAGCCTGGGCAGTTTTTTGCTCAGTTGGAAATTATTCAATTCATACAAAAGTATGATATATTTATTCAATATTGTACTTGATATATTTTTAAGGTTACTCTGTAACAATAAACAAATAAGTAAAATAAATAAATAAAAATAAAATAAAATGAATAAGGAAAATAAAGAAAGATATAGAAAGAAAAAATAATTTTTAAATTTTTTTTACAGAGTAAAAATCAGCCTTACTGAACGAAAGTGAATTTAAACGAGTAATTTATTTATCAATGATATTCTCAAATCCATATTCATTATTTCCTGATACATTCACGAAATTCTTTTTTATTCCAGCAAACATTTCTCCGTAAAAATACAAAATTTTCACAAGGAAAAAAAACGGATTTTTGTTAAAGCGTTGATTTAATATGTCATTATGTATATTATTATTTTAAACTTTTATAATTTCGCTAAAATAGTTTAAAATTATCTATAAAATAAAGCCGAATAAAATCATAAAAATTGCACACATCGTAGTTATTTTATTTTTTTTTTTTTTCCTTTTTCTAAAAGAAGTGTTCAATGACTGCACCACAGCTGAATAAAATGCTGTAAAACAGTGGGCTACAAATTTCTAAAGGATTTTATCTTTGTACTTTAGTAAAGTCTTTTTCTAAATCACTCAATTCTAAGCCCCTTTTTTTTGTTTTCTTTAATCTGGTTCAAACATGCCGCCAATTTTTTAAAGACTTCATTGTATATTGCAAAATAAAATGTTAAGAGCAATTTATCTAGAATAGACTAAGGGGAATTCGGAATCCTTTGAGCAATCTAATCTTTATTATAAAGCTAATAGAACAGGAGGCGGCAGCACAGACAATCACCTCATAGATTTTAAAGATGAAATTTTAGGAAATAGTCAAAAAATCGATTCGCATATTAACTCTGTCGGGATGCCTTCTAATTGAAAATTATTTTGTTTTAACAAATACTTTTGTTACTGTTTATATATGGTAATTTTAGTATGTCTCTATTCATTTCCTGTAGGATTCCATTAACGTTTAGGCATAATAATTAATAATAATAATATTTGCATAATTCTCTTTTCACCATTTGCAATTCTTTTATTTTAAATATATATTTCACTCCTTAAATTTAAAATAAAGATTACTTTCCTGAAAGAATCATGTGCAATAAAGCGCAAATTGTATTAGAAAAAGTTATAATATTAGTTAAATCTTGTTGTATCTAATATAAGATTTTCTAAGCATCTGTAAAACTCTCCCTTAGCTTATTTTCATATCAATATGACTTAAATAGTACGAAAAACAACAACATTCGTTATGTTCAGACAATGAAATATTCATTAAACTTTAATTAATCTATTTGGAACCCAGTGTTAGTGTTATTAGGGTAAAAGAAGGGAACAAAAGGAATAAAAAAAAAGAATAAAAAAGAAATAGGATTTGAAAGGGATGAAACGCAATCGGTCTGTCCAGTTATATCTTGGTAGAAAACACCTTCAAAACCGATTTTAGTGCTTGACTCGTAGGTTTATCATTCTGTTTTCCTATTCTCGGTACTCCATGTGTGCAGAAAAACGCAATGGTAAACTCACGAGTCAACCGTTAAAATCGTTTAAAAAGCAAAATAGTCCTTCCGGCAGTGCCGGGAGGAAGAGGTAGCTTTCATATACTTATATATTTATTTATTTATTTTAAATTAAGTTATAATATTCAAAAATACTAAGTTTAAATTAGTAGAACCTGATTATGAGCTTGGTCGAAATCTTAATTCAGGTGCACATGCACACTCATATTGAAATCGATTAATATATATATATGCGATAACTCAGCCATTTTTTAAGATACAGACGAAACAAAAAATGGAATCTTTGTATCAAGGTCAAATGCATAAAAGAAAAATCTTTTTCAATTTCTCACTTTCTAGTACCTAATTTAAAATTTTAAAATTTTTAAAATTTTAAAATGGCCGCCATTTTGAAATAAGATGGCAGATGGAACTAAAAATCAAACTCGATTCAGGCCTCAATATATACTATGTACACACCAAGTTACATCCAAATCGATTCATAAATACGCGTGTTATCACGTGACAAAAATCAGATCGTTTCAAAATGTCAGCCATAAGAAAAATTCAAAGTGCTATAACTGAATCATTTTTTAAGATTTAGACAAAATAAAAAGGGTTCTGGAATCGTTGTTTTAGGTTCTAACACGTAAAAGGAAAATATTTTTCAACTTTTAATTTTTTCGCATTTAATTTTAAATTTTAAATGTTTAAAAAAAATTAAAATGGCCGCCATTTTGAAACAAAATAGCGGATGATGCTGGCCAACAAACTCGATTGAGACATTTGTATGTACTATGTACATACTAAGTTTCATTCAAGTCCGTTCATAAATACGCGTGTTATCACGTGACAAAAATCAGATCGTTTCAAAATGTCAGCCATAAGAAAAATTCAAAGTGCTATAACTCAATAATTTTTTAAGATATAGACAAAATAAAAAGTGTTCTGGAATCGTTGTTTTAATTTCTAACACATAAAGGAAAAATATTTTTCACCATTTATTATTATTATTATTATTATTATTTTGCATTTAATTTTAAATTTAAATTTTTTTTAAATTTAAAATGGCCGCCATTTTAAAACAAAATGGCGGATGATGCTCGCCAACGAACTCGGTTGAGACATTTGTATGTACTATGTACATATCAAGTTTCAATCAAGTCCGTTCATAAATACGCGTGTTATCACGTGACAAAAATCAGATCGTTTCAAAATGTCAGCCATAAGAAAAATTCAACATGCTATAACTCAATCATTTTTTAAGATATAGACAAAATAAAAAGTGTTCTGGAATCGTTGTTTTAAGTTCTAACACGTAAAAGAAAAATATTTTTCAACTTTTAATTTTTTCGCATTGAATTTTAAATTTAAATTTTTTTTAAAATTTAAAATGGCCGCCATTCTGAAACAAAATGGCGGATGATGCTGGCCAACGAACTCGGTCGAGACATTTGTATGTACTATGTACATACCAAATTTCATTCAAATCGGTTCATAAATACGTTAGTTATCGCATGACAAAAATCAGATATATATATATATATATATATATGTCAACATTTGAAAGGAGGGTGGTTTTGGGGTCTGGGGGTCATGATAGGTGAAAATATACCAAAATTTTCCGGAAGTGCTTTCCTCCGGACGGCTGCAATAGGTAGCTTTTTACTTTTTGTAATGAAAGCTACCTAAAAAATGAGGGTTTGTATTCAAAGTATGTGCCATATTGAGTATTCTATATTGAAACTAACATTGCCACCTAGACCAGCACCTAGACACCTAGTCTAGGTGGCAATAACACTAATCAATGGATAAATGGATACAGTTCCTCATCTTTTTTCCTTCAGTTTGGGAATAGCGGATTTTGAGCTTCTTATTCTATGGACAATCACTTTAAAAATTTTCAAGCTATGCTTTTGAGACTTTGAAAAAAGTTGCTTTTACATTTAGCTAACACAATATGCAAATAAATTTTGATAGCGTTCACGCATACCCAATGAAAAAGTATTTAGTAAACCTGCTTATTTTTCACACAATTTTTATTATTTTTTAATTTTGATTACAGTTGTACAATGGCAGTTTGTCATATTTTCGGAAAGAAACACTATTTTAAATTAAGAACACTGCATATTATAAGCAAAAAATTTAGAAGAATTTGGTACTGTTTTTGTAAAAACCTTAATTTTTCTACGGGTATATATGCTATCTGCATAAAAATGAACACAGTTTATTGCAATAAACCACTTGATCATAATCTACAATTTGAACGCTTTTGCAACATTAGTTTTAACAAAACTATTTAAAAAATGTTTTTTTTTTTTTTTTTTTTTTTTTGTTCAATTTGTTGATGGCCTCCTATAGAATTTCGGGGGAAAAAAATTCTCAATCTTCGAAAAATCTTCACGGAAATGTATGACCCGTACTATTGTGTTTACACACTGAGAATTTCAGGATAATTCCTCATGTATTTTCCTAGCTATTTAGCAAAATGTCTAAAATCACAAGTGGCCGGTCACATTTGGCTATATAGTATTATCAACAAAGTTCTTTAAATTAATCAGTTAATCAATTAAGCAGTTATAAATCATATTTGTTTCATTATTTAGTCAATAACATAAACAGTGTCAAAAATCAGTTAAATCAAAGTAAAAAGAAAAAAAATGATATCGCTTAAAATAATTAAAATTTTGCTCTTTTTTTATGTATATATACCTCTGACACTACCGGTACTATCCTGCATGCATTATTCTAATACTAAAGAGTTCAGTATTAAAAAACAATGTTACTTTATTAAATTCTAATTCAGTAAAGTTTTTTTAATAGTTTAGTTATAAATATCATTTTGTTATAAAGTATGTTTTAAAATTAAATGCTTCACTGTACCAAAGTCACTCATATCCAAAAGAATTGGTTAAAAAAGCAAAAGCCAACAATATTGCTTTTAAAATTTTTAGCCTGCTGTTTTGCAATCCTGAAGTTCACAAGATTATTTAGTTCATAAGGCTTCCAGCATTTCAAGGAAAGAAAACTCGTAAATGCCATCGTATTTCAGTTAATAATGATGATAAATAATTAAGAAAAAAGAGCTACTGATTAAAAATGCTGTAAAATTTCAAAAGTCAAACTTAACAGCTTTGCCACCCACGACTTCGTGAAACTCCATAATACGCTTCTTCTATTTTTACAAATTTATAATAGAACTGTGTGTGTCTAACTTTCATATTTCACCAAAACATGCTCAGTTAGGTTAAACTCGCAATACTACAGCCACTCAACTTCTTCGTTGTTCGGATGTCTGAGCGCAATTAACAAAATGAACCAGGTACAACAATACAGGTACAGGCAAAAAAGCAAAATAATATCTAAAAATATTATTCCCGAAGAATGAAATTCCATCAAGTAGAATGTCATAGTTTGTTACCTCATGCAGGGGGAAATACAAGAGTGGATATGAGAGACTCCAAGAAACAAAAGCAATATATTTTTCACCTGAACGGTTCTCTCATGGAAATAGCATCTATAAAAAAACCGCAACTTCCGCCTTGTTATATTGGCTACACGCTGACTGTCTCTTGAAGTCTCCATGGTTTTATTGTTTCCGAGGAATCAAGAATCAATGGCCATGATTGTGACCGTTATTTCTTGGAAGATTCCAGTCCAGGGAGTTTTATCATATTTCCGTGATGGGTTTTGACTTTGGAAAAGTTCAAATGAGAGAGACGGAAAATAAAGGCAAATCAAAAAGGCCTCACTTAAGTATCGGTGGACCTTCGGTTTACATATTTCCTTTTTTATATACATATTATAATTCTATTCTTAAAAGTGTGTTTTTGCATTAAATGTAACATAAAAATGATTAAGTTATATATATGTAAGATCATTCATAATCATTACAAATTATCAATAAATTATGAAAAATTAATAAACTAATTAATGCATTGACTGTCAAATTGATCCTCCTTAAGATTTTCTAACTTAGATTTAATAAACATATTAAAAATAGGATAAATTATAAGTAGAAATTTATAGAACCAAGATAAATTCATCAGGTGATAAATATCTTGATTACCATAAATGAAGTGTGTGGTTTATCTTCAAATTAGCCATGAAAAAGCTAAATATTAAGAATTACTAAACATAAGAAATACAGGACATAAAATATTGGAAAAAACAAATAAGGTCAAAATGAAATATGATTAATGAAATATGAATGAAAATATTAATGAAATATGATTAACTCACAGAGAACCAACTAGTTATAGCTAAACACTCACACAAAACATTTTTTTCAGTTCTATGCATAATTTCATACACTTTTAGGCGGTGCGATATTGAAAATGGCACAAAATCGCTATTGCAGCGCCCTTTTCTGGTGGAATATTTCAAAATTGAAGAAAAAAAAAAAAAAATACCTGCTTGCCACAACCAAAAACATTCACAAAAAAAATTGGTTCAATTCTATGCATATATTCATACATTTTTTAATGGTGCAATGGCGACATATGGGCACACAAAAACACACACACAGAGACGGACAGACAGACATTTTGTAAAAATATTTTTTTTTTGAATCAATGATGCCTAAAACATTTAAATCCGTCGAAAAGTGGAAGTCGAAAAAAATTTCGATTACAATACTTTCTTCTATTAAAGATAAAAGAAAGAAAAAAAAATAAACATACGTTTACAGAATTTTAAAATAGTATTACTATTTTTGAAGTAATATTTTATCTTTCTAAAAAATATATTAGTTTCTGTAAATATATATACATATATTTATGCAGAGTGTCTCAGAAGTAATGGGACAAACTTAAAGGGAGGTAGGACACATCACAAGGATTCAGAATTGCATAACAACCGATGGTCGGAAATGTTTTTCTGGAGCGATAAAGATGACACAAATTTCAAGAAAGACCGGACACGAATAAGAGGAGAAATCATATTTATTATCCTTAGTGCAGCAAAAAAATAAGTAAAAAGAACATTAAAAAGACAACGAGTATTATCAAAGTAGGTATTCTAAATTACGACCTTGGGCCGTGTTGCATGGAGATGCATCTCCGGAGCAAGGAAGATCTAATGTTTCCGAAAATACCGGGAATGTCCCGAACTTCATTCAATAGCTGCCACGATACATGCAACAAAATCCTCACCACTTTCCAGCACTATCACGACATTTTTGCAGAACTAAGAATAATAAACATGTTTTCTGTCCCGGTTCGTGTCCTTTCTTTCTTATGTTTTGTGCCGTCACTACCGCTGCAGGAAAACGTTTCCGATCATGGATTTCTGTGCGATTCTGAATCCTTGTGATGTTCCCTACCTCCCCTTTAAGTTTGTCCCATTACTTTTGGGACACCCTGTATGTACCTGTTAAAAACAGGGCATTTGTTGCACAGAAATGCTGTTTTGTATAAAGCGAGGAAGTACTGCTTGCATGATTTCATTGTACCGTCTCTAAAAAACGTATCTGTCTAAAAAAAGAGAAGAACACCATAGACTTTGATCACCAAGTTGTATCAATTAAAGAAAAATAGTCATTAAGCTGGAATTGTTTTTTAATTGAAATCATGATTAAACTGAATTCATTTATTGCATTCCTTTGACTTTTTTTTATGTATAAATTCTAAAGTTGAAAGCTAACAGCTAACCCTTAAAAAAAATTCTTGGATAAAAGAGAATTGGTATATTGATTTATAAAAATTCTCCCTAGAGCAGAAAAAAAAGAAAAAAATTCAGATTTCTTACTTTATTATCGTTCATGATCTAGCGGTAATGTAAATACCACTTTTCTGTAGTGAGCAAGCATAAAAAGAATGAATATTTTCAAATAAATTCTAATGATGCAAGAAAAATAGCCTCAGGCATTTGAACGTATAGAAATTGATGTATTTCTGTAAATAAATAAAATTAAATAAAAATTTAAATGGGATGGAAACAAATAATAAACCTTTTAAACTTTTAGAAAGAACTTTTGTATTTTTGATGTTCTCTAAGAAATTACAAGAACATGCAGGAATTCGTTTGCAATCAATATTTTCACTACATCTTGAATTTTTGCAAAGATGAATAAATGCATGTGAAAATGAAGTCACGTTTTACTACTTTCAGAGTTTGCGAGGAAACTCTGGAATAATTGAGGTTAGGAGTTCTAAAATGAGGTGTGAAGAAGTCATCACTTCGACTGCAATGATGTGCGTCATCATCACTCTAATTTGAATATTAGATGACAGAATGTGTCAGACATGTTACTGTCTGAAAATGCATATGATTTTCAAAATTTCTATTAATTTCATTTTACTTTATTTTACAGCTTCGAGGGAAAAAATAATTTGTCATTTGTGCACAAAACTATACTAAAAATAATTTTAATGCTTAAGTTAAAATAAGATATCAATGCCAAACACATTGACATAAACATATAAAGAATTCAAAGTATATTTCAATGAAAATAGAGAGAAATTAAGCAATTATATAAACATTTTATCATAATAATTATTATTACTGTAAACCAGGAACATTTTCTTCATCTAAAAGAAAATAAAATTTGTAATATTAAATATTGTAATATTAATATTAAATATTATTTGTAATAACGATAAATTTTATTCAAGAATAAGCCTTTTTCTTAAAATTATGCGCACCTCTTTTTTTTTTTTTTTTTTTTTTTTTTTTTTTTTTTTTTAAAGAAGATAAACAGATAGATAGTTAGATAGATAGATAGTTATACAAAGACTGAGAGATTATGCTTCCAATATTACAATGAATTAACAACCAGGGCTTTTGAATGAGATTTTAAAAATGTAGTTATATAGGTTTCTAAATAATTTCCAAGCAAGCTTTCTTCGAAAGAAAATTGAATTAAAACTTCAATTTGTAATTGTGCCATGATTGTATAACACATCATAACAGTAAAAAAGTAAATAAGTCTAAAAGAAAAAAAAGTACATTTCCATTATGTTGAAAAAGATGAGCAGGTAGAATGTGAAAAAATGTTAACACCCTCCTCCACAGGTAGACAAACCGTCGACAGCACCATTCGGTGATTTTGTCATCGGCAATGCATTTATTTACGCTTTCCCAACCGCTTCCTATTCTTTTTTTCGAAAACACGATTGCATTTGATTTTAGATGGGATTGCTTAAACAATCGTTTTTAGAGAAAGTAATAATACAGAATGCAAGAAAACAAGTGGAGGAGAACTCTGGGGCAAAATAACGGATAATTTCCTGTTTGAGTAGGATTCATCATCAAACAGTGTTCAACAGTTTCTGAAATTTATTAACATAATTTTTTTAATCTTTCTACCAACAGTAAGAGGAGAAATTATTAAGAAGGATTATTTCTTACAAGGGAGGTCTCCATACTGTGCATACTTAAAATGTTAAAAAAAATAAATAAATAAATAATAAAAAAAAAAAAATAAATAAATAAAAATAAATAAATTACTTATGTATGTAATAAAGGATCAGTCAAAATTAGCGGCGAAATTACAGTTGAAAATCTATAAAAAAAAATAAAACACTTTCGAATGTTTGAAGTGAAAAGACGAAAGTGTCCTCTGATTTGGCAAGTAGCACTTTTCCTGTTCAAAAGCAAACGATTTACTGAAAACTGCTGGATTTTTAGAATGCGAGTAAATGGTATTTAAAAATAAATGATTAGAGAGTTTAATATATTATATACATATATTGTATTGCATACACATATATTGCTTGTTGCTATAGTTATTTAATTTATGATTAGAAAAAATATTTTCATACATATAACGATTCATATTGAGAAAAATTATTTTCACACGTTTAAGCGTATTCAAAAATAAAAGCCCGGTGTTTCCATAGCAACAAAATCCAATTATCAATGCTCATTTGGACTTCGAGCTTGAAACGATTTTAATTAATTTAAATTATGATTTTCGTTTTAAATCGAAAATTTTGATGGTGAAATTTGAATATAAATACATAGAAATGTCGATATAACAAAATAATTTAGAAAGAGAACTAAAACTGACAAAACTAAAGTTACTTAAATTAAATTTATCTAAACAAGTTCAGCGGGAAACTTTTTTTCCCTTTAAAGTGGACATGAAATTGCATTCTATCGCCAAATAAAGAAATTTTCATTATATTCGATACTTCATATCTTTTTTACGAATGCTGTATAGAAGTTCCGCTGAAATTGTTTTTATAAACTTATATATCCTCATGAGAAGAACATTCTGTAATTTTTTTTCAGATTTTTCGGAATATGCCCGTATGGAGATCTTCCTTGTTAGTTCATAATTTGGCACATAGGAGATTGAAACAACAAATGAGCCTCTTGATGTACATTCTATATTTTAAGTAAAATTAATATTACATATACTCTTTGAAATGGTAAAAATTTTGCGAACTGCAAACGTAAAAATATATTTACAAAGAGATGAAATCACTTATACTTTTTTAAATAATATTTATTTTAAATTCCTTAAACATTATTTCATTAAATTGGATTTTTATAGGAAAATGTGTTTAAAATTATATTTATCTAAAACAAAAATTATTTAAACTACCCTATAAAAATGCATGATAGAAAGCATTATGAAGTACGGAGAAAGTTTTTATTTATTTACTATACTAAAGTATTTAAAGACTAGACGTCTCTGGAGACCAATTTGGTCTCCATTAAATATATGCTAAGCAGTGCATTATGTTATTTCCATACTTAAATTTATATAGTTAGTGAATTCTTCCCTAAATTCATAGATTCTTATAGCGAAATCAAGAATTCTTTGTGATCTTGATAACTTTTCATACATTTTTTGTTGTTATATATTTCGTCTCTTTTCACAACTATCATTTAATTTTCGTAGCTGTAAAAATGAGTGAAATTACATAGGTTTAAACTGAGATTTGTTAATAAGTTATCCAAATTAAACATACTTTACCTAATTTTTTAATATTATGAAATTTGTTTAAATTTAAATCGCACATTTTTAATTTTTTTTCCATTATTTAATAATTAAAAAAATAATATGTGCATTTTTGTACAGATTAATTTTATGTCTTATCTCATAAATATAACATAAATGTAACACAAATATGACTTAAAAGAAACTTAGCTAATGGAGGCAAAGTAAAATCCTCGTGAAAGCAAACCGTAAACACGTTAGCACCTTCAATTTACATGCTATAACGTCATAAGAGTATTGTCCGTGTCCATTCATTATTGGAGTGCTTTACGAATTATTGTCTTCGTGGTTTAATATTTTTTTTTCGTTCATGTGAATGAATCTTTTGTGTTTGTTTTCTTTATGAATTCGGATAGTAAGTTGTCACCTATTTTCAATTGAAGAGAAAGAGTTCCATATCCTGTTCTGGCTGGCGCAATTGGCGAAGAAAACGAAATTAACGACAAAAAAGATATTTTAGCAACTTGTCTGATTTCTCAAGATGGTGGAAAAACATGATTTTTAAATAATTTATAAAGATATATTTATTTAATAAAAGTTATGTATGTCATATGTTAAAAAAGTATACGATGTTCATATAAATATTTTTATGTATCTACATTTTAGATGTGCGAAAAACTTAAAGTTAAAATCCATTCCAGTAGTAAAAAAGCATCCTCAAAGGCAATCACACTGATTTATTTAATGTCCAAAAAATGTTCGCCAAAAAACCAGAACAGGATATAGAACTCTTCCCAATTGAAGTTATCGTAGAATAAATGTTTATTTGAACATAAATTAGAAACAAAAACGTTTGATTTAAAATGTAATATTTGGCACAGATGTCACATGCGTATCGGGTTTAGCGAGATGCTTTTTTTTTTATTAAGAACTTGGCGAAAACTTTATTTTTAAATATCAGTTATACATACGTTTTTAAATTGTTTTCTATTATTTGAAAAAGGAAATTTTCATATAATAATTAGGTATGGGATGAATAGTGATTTGGCCGAATAGCCGAATACCGAATATTCGGCGGCCGAATACCAACATTTTTTTAATGTAAAGAAAATAACTTTTGATTATATATAGTTTAAAAAGTAGGAGCTCATTAATCATTACTACTCTTAAATGTGCTTTTAAATGTATTTTTTTATTTGAAAAACTTATTTTAACACACAAAAATTATGAAATTGCATTATATTATTTTATCCTAATGTACATCAAATTGATTTTCAGTAAGTCAGGATGGTAAGATATTTTTATTAAAATATGAAGAATGTACTTTACTTTTACTATCAAATGATATTTTTACCCTTTCTTGCATCCAAAATCAATAAAATTCTTAATCTGACTCTCTCTCTCTCGGAACTCACGAGGAGATATTTTCTGCAATAATCTTTAATGAAGTAAATTTTATCATTAAGAACTTGTGTCCCTTATGATAAAAAAATTTGTAAAAATGAGACTGTTCTGAAATCAGTTGCTAAGTTTTAAATTACAAATTATGTTAAAGCAAAAGGTATGCTTAAAGTAGAATGCATATGTTAACAAAATCTTTGACATTTGAATTGGCGCATACAATATTCAATTTCTAAAATTCTGCTTATTCGATAAGCATTAAAAGGATAAACAAAAATTGATAACAACATGAAAGAAGGAAGATGTAGATTAAAAATACATACATAATAATATTACATATTAAAGTCAGTAATTATGCAAATAATTATTTAAAAGTGGAAACAATAGAATAAAATAATTATTTTCTTCAATATTTAGAATTTATATTTAAATATTTATAAAACTATCTTCATAAACAACTTGTGTCATCTAATGAGTATCTAATTTGACACCAGTTCTGTTTTCAGATATACCGTTGTTACTTGGAATAACGATATTTGATAAGAAATCTTGAAAATGAATCTTCGTTAATACACCTAGTGAATGAATTTTTTCATTTTTAACTTTATGGAAACTAAGTTGTGAATTCCATAAAAGTCTTTTTTATATGTGCATGGAATTTGCACACATTAATAAATATTCGAGTGTTTTTGAATAAGGCAATGTTTTTCTTTTTTGTTTTTCCTATAAGTGTTTTTATATTTTGAGTTGTAATTTATCATTCTCTAATGAAGACATTTCTCGTACAGTTGGACAGTATTTTCTAAAATATCACTAACTTTTAAAGGAAATACAAAAAGGCTGTATATTTTTTTGTATCTGAATAACTGTATATTTTGTAAATAAGAATGAAAATGACTTCATGAATGTGCCATAAATTAGCCAATTTGGATTAGAGAAAAAAATTGCAAGAAACGAAATTCTTTAAATCCAAAATTTATTTACAAGATATCTTACACTATTCGGGCAGATTTTAGTAATATTCGGCGAGATATCTCTAAATATTCGGCCACAGGTATTCGGCCGAAGCATTCGGTCAACAAGCCTTCAATATTCGGCAAAAGGGCCGAAAAGGCCGAATACCGAATAGTGGCCGAATATTTGTCCCATCTCTAATAATAACAATGTAGAATAAAACAATTTATTTCATTATAAAAAATAAAATAAAATAATTCCTTAATAAATAAACAGCAATAGCCAGGTTAAATGAAATATTTCCCACAGATGTCGTATATGCACCGGGTTTGGCCAACACTGACTCTATTACACTATTGACGTCGGTGTTGGCTTGGCGCGACGTTTTTTGCAACAATTTTGTGAAAACTTCATTTTCGAATACCAGTTACACACATGTTTAAAAATTATTTTCTATTATTTGAAAAAGAAGTAACAATAAATTAACGATATTTTATACAATGACTATATAGAACAAAATAATTTTTGTCATTTTAAAACAGAAAAAAGAAAATTTCTCAAAAATAAACAACAATAGCCAGGTCACCGTTATCACAAACATTGCGATCTCGATGTCTTAAAATCTACCCGAAAATACAGACATCGTCGTTTTACTTTAAACGTGTGAAAAATAATTTAAATATCTTACAAAAAAACGAAGTTTCAAAACATTTCAGATAAAAAACTCAACACATACTTTATTCTAGAATAATTCTACTACTACTTTTTCATTTTTCGTGATCAGTGTTGCCAGATTGTCGAAAGACATTTTCCCCCAAATTTCTGAAAATTTTCCCAAATCAGGCCTTTTTTCAGAAAAAGTCCCCAACGCAATTTGTGCTCAAAAAGGCAAGTTTTGCAATTTTCAATTTAATGTTATAATTTTTTTTTTAACCAATTTAAAGTCAATTTTTTCCCCAAATCAAGCATTTTTTCAAGAAAATTCCCCATTTCAAAAAAAAAAAAAAAAAAAAAAAAAAGTTAAGGATTTAAATTTAACAGAATTTTGCATGTATATTCACAGCTACACCGTAAAAAATTTGACCCTTTTGCTGCATCGTCACTCTTTGCTTTTATAGAATATCTCGCTTTTGACCCATGAGAATGCTCCATAATAGGCCGAAGTAATCGTTTTCTATATAAATGGTGGAGTGACGATGCAGCAAAAGGGTCGAATTTTCAACAGTGTAATCGACGAGAATAAGAAATAAATTTTACAATGACATAAGCTCATTTACACTTATTATTTAAATTGTTGCGAGTCGGTGATCCTGGCCTATCATTACATTATCTCAATCTACGCTTTTTATAACAATAACTTTTTCAAGGTTTCGACCATCTCTAGTTGGGGTTTGAATGAATCAAAGATGATGTTGGCATTAACTATATTTATCTGACTTAAACCATAAAACATGATTTTCAAATTTTGTCATCCCTTCTGAAGCATCTATCTAATGTAAAGCATCTATGTTATATTAATCATTGTGATTTCGGCAATAATAAAACAAATATAGTTTGTTTCAATATCTTTAAATAGTACATCAAATGAACGTACCGGAGATTTAGTAATGTAAAGGTCTAAGTCGTTTAAGATCTCAGAATTTTCATTCAAGTTTCTTATAAAATGAAGAGCTGCTGTATTCATTGCGTAATTGTCAATTATAAACGTAGCAATGTGATTGTAGTATGCAACTGGAGGTCTTGTAACTGCAAATATCTCTATTGCTATTCTATGAAACACAAATTAATAAGCATTAACCAACAACAAATAAAAGTTATAATATTGTTTTTCTTTTTGTTGTATAAATCTATACTATTAAATTAAATATATATCTGTGCTTGTGTGTCCGACCGCGAAGACAGGAAAATCTGCCTCATTTACTTATCTGAAAATTCAGGTGGGGGATAGTCCAAGGCAGATCGTGATGAATCAGTAGTACATGCAAACGGCAAGAAAGACCATGAGAATAATGATTTATATCTATTATTTCTGTGTTTTATTTTCTTTTTCCAAATCAAAATCGAATTCGAGACAGATGGAGATTGGAAAATGTCTGAAAGTAAAAATTGAAATTGGGAAAACATGTCCCCAAGTTTTTCCCCAAAAATGTTCTTAGTCCCCAAACATGTCCCCAAGAATTACTTGTCCCCAAAAAATTCCCCTGAAGGTTCAAAATTCCCCAAATTGGGGACAAAATCCCCAATCTGGCAACACTGCTCGTGATCGTTTGCAAAAAATAAAATTATGACCATGGAGTCACTTAGAGAGTATGGACACCAAAGTAATTACAAATATTAATCGAATTCGCGACAACCGTGTTAGGCAAAAAAAAAAAAAAAAAAAAACGCCAATGGTATCTTTGCCAAATATTTTAGTTTATGTAATTATTATTATGTTTAATTATTTATTTACGTTTTATTCCACTACAGTTGCCTTGGCATTTTTTTAAAGCTTTGAGTAATTCGGGTTTCAAAAAATGAAATAGTTGCCAAAATATGTGAATAGCTATTAAAACAAACTGGTGAAAATATTGCTTATGTATCATCTATATAATAAAAGCCTAAAACATGTGACTGTCATCAACACTTCCGGGCTTACCCACTTTTTATATGCTATGCAGCAAATTTCATGTTAGCCAGCGCAGGTGATAAGTCGCCAATCTATATTATAAAACCTCAATGTCATTAACATTTCCAGGTCTCCCCACTTCACATTTTTATATGCATGATTGCCATTTTGGTACTTTTATGCTAACCGAGTGCAGGTTTGCAAAATTTTATGCCATATGCCAGTTTCATTTGAAATATAAAATTATAACTTATTTCATTTAAAATACATAACTTTTATTTAAAACGCAGATTAAAAAATGTGTATATCAGATTCATTCATTTCATTTAACCTCTTCAGTCCTGGCGTACCCATTTGGGTACATTAATGAAAAGGGCGAAATTAACCCCCAAAAATTATAATAAATGCATAATTTTTTGCTAACGCTATTTAGATACATCACAGTGTCCTATATTACCAATAGATGTGCTACACGTTTAAAGAAGGCGGAATCATGTGACTTTGAAAACGAGACATTTCCAAAATGGAAGACATGAGTAATTTACCAACGACTTCACGCCAAAGTATGTGAATAATACAAATTTGTGAGTAAATTTAAAAAAAAATTATTCCATTTTTTATAAATTATGATGTTGCAAGAATGATTTGGAGTTGATTATAAATGTTGTTCACACGTGCATGAATGCTGAAAACATGTGTAAATATGTTGTACCCATTTGGGTACAATGGGTCTTTACTATACATTTCCGGCTAAAGAAACTAATTTTCTGTGTAATTATTGTGTACACTTGGTTATTAACAAATTGTTTTAGTAATGAATAAATTATTTGATTTAGTCTTATAAAACAATTTAAATATAAAGTAATAACACAAATTATTAATAACACAACAAATAATATAAAGTAATATACTGAATTTACTGCTAAAATATGTCATGCTTTTTAGTAACTTTAAAAATTTCTAACACGTTTGAAATGTTCCACAGTATTTAGTATTCTAAAAGCCCGCATGTATTAGTAAAAAAAAATCTTCACTCATACCATGAGTGACAAATGCAATACAAAGAGATATGTTCTTCCTTTTGCGATCAAATTTACAGTTTGCTGATTTTGTAATACATTCTCCTGATACCGAAGATCAAGGAAAATCAAGAATAAAATGTGTGGAATGTAATCTATTTCTTTTTCTTCAGAATAACAACTATTTCAAAAAATTCCATAATAAATGGTATATTATTAGAAGATTATTATTACGAGGTGTGCATAATATTTCAAAATATGTATAGTATATGTATAGTATATATAGAATACGGGACTGCCACAGGCGACTATTTTTATATTCTGTTCGCATCAGTATTTTTTTAATATAAATTTTAAAATTTATTTTTACTGCTAATATTATCAAAATATTTGTTAAAGATTTCTGGTTAAAGAAAGTGGTGTCAGTTTGAATTAAAATTTAGTCGCTTGTGGCAGCCCCGAGTATAGTAACAAGATATGTATTACAATTACTGCAAGATATGTAAAATATTTTGGCACAATACTTAACTTTAGGTAAAAAATCATTTAAGTTATTTAAATTGACATATTTTTTTAAACAATAAATAGGTCTATTTATTGTAAAACAAAATTGGTCTTATTTATTTAAAGAATGACACTTTTACTCAATTTTGACCCGATGTACCCATATGGGTACAAAAATTTTAACTATTTTAAAATTTTAAAAATAAAAAACTAATTTTATTTTCTTTCTTCTAAGCCTAAAAGCGTCATAATTTTCTAATAAAATAATTTTTCTATGCAGCAGATTTTTCTCGGGACTGAAGAAGTTAAAATACAATACTAAATGTACTTTTCCATCATAGGTAATTATTAAAACAAAGAAAGTGCTTGGTGAGAAAAGAAATTCGACAAAATCTTTTCTTGCAACCTTTTTACTTTTTCATATGCACAGTTACATAAATAAATGATTAATAGTATACTATTAATAATAACCTAAACCAATGTAATTTATTTCAACATAGAAGCATTGTTTCTAATTTACATTTTAAAAAAATGTAGATTTTCAGAAAACACCCAATGAAATTAAATTGACATTCATAGTTTAATATCGCATTCCTAAAAAATAAATCAGCCGTAAAAGATTCATTCAATTACCGAACGGGAGATAAATAATCATGGAGGTTCGTAACGCAAGTTTTTCAAAATTAAATGGACAATATTCTTATGACATCATTGTAGATAATGACGTGATAGTTTTGTTGTCTTAAGACGGCATATTAAGTAAAATTGCGGCGTTGTTTACAGTTTTAATTCACGTTTCTTTATTGTCATATTTATGAACTCAGAAACGAAATTAATGAAAAAAAAAAAAAAAAAAGCATGCTTTTTCATTATTAAATTTTGAAATAATGAATTATGAAATGCTACCATGGTTGCAAACAGTTCTTAATTTCTCTGGTCGGAATCTTCCGATTTGGATAATGATTGAAGAAGTAAATTAAATTAAGAGTAAAAGTAACATGATGGAATGCGTAGAATACTTTTAATGGAGACCAAACTGGTCGCCATAGGCGGCTAGTTTGAAATAAGATGGTAATTTTTCTCGCTAAGGACCTAACATAAAAGAACCGAAATAGCCGTTTAGCAAATAAAGAGATTTTACTTTAAGGAGATTTTTTAAAGATAAGATTTTACTGAGCCATGGTCAGTTTTTGGCCATTTGCCACAGTTGGAAAGCGGGCAGAAAGGATTTTTGGAGGCTTTTCAAGAATAAATGTCAGAGATTTTATTCGCGCAAAAGGAAATTCTTGAAAACGCTGCTCAGGCCTTGCTGGTATGAAACACGCGAAACTTGGTTCTGAATTCGACTATAAAATATGGTAGAAAACCCCAAATTTAATACGATATTATTAGTGTATTAATCGTATATATCATTAATGTATTAATCAATGTATTAATGTGTTTTAAAATCATAATATACTACTTATTAGTCGTAATATATAAATTTATATAGTGCAATACATACTATAAGGCATTCTTTTGACACGGAGTTATAATGATCACTTTTTGAATAAAATAAAAGCACTGTGCAACAGCAACTCATGTCGGGTATTCAGAACAAAAATTGGAACAAAATTTATATCATTAATCTCAAACATTATACATATACACTATATTGCCATTGATTATTGGACACTTGCGATTTTAGACATTTTACTAAATATCTAGAAAAATACATGAGGAATCATCTCGAAACTCTTAGTTTGTAAATATAATAGTATACGTCATACATCTCCGTGAAGATTTTTTACCGAAACTCCATAGGGGACCGTCAACAAATTAAAAAAAATGAATATCTTTTGAATAACCCTGTCAAAACTAATGTAGCAAAGCGCTCAAACTCTAGATTATGATTGAATGCCTTATTGTAATACACTGTGTTCATTTTTATGCAAATAGCATGCATACTCGCAGAGTAATTAAGGTTTTTATAAAAATGGTCCCAAATTTTTCTAAGTTTTTCCCTTATAATTTTCAGAGTTCTTAATATAAAATAATATTTTTTTCAGAAAATATGACAAACAACATTGCACACAGTACCCTGTAATCAGTATTAAAAAATAATAAAAATTGTATGAAAAATGAGTAGGTTTACTAAATAATTTTTTACTGCGCATGCGTCAAAGATATCAAAATTTCATTTGCATATTATTTTAGCAAAATGTATAGAGCAACTTTTGTAAAAGTCTCAAAATTATAGCTTGAAAATTCTGAAAGTAATCGTCTATAGAAAAAGGACAAAATCCGTTGTTTCCAAAATGAAGCAAAAAAATGAGGGATTTTATCCAAAAGTAGTCGTAACATCTCGCATTGTGTATTCTATATTGACACTAATCAATGAATATATGGATACAACCCCTCTTGTTTTTGCTTCATTTTGAGAATAATGGATTTTCAACTTATTCAATTGACGATTATTTTCACAATTTTCAAGTTATGATATTGTGACTTTCACAAAAGTTGCTCTATACATTTAGCTAACATAATATGCAAATGAAATTTTGATATCGTTGACGCATGCGCAGTAAAAAATTATTTAATAAACCAACTCATTTTGAATACAATTTTCATTATTTTTTAATTCTGATTACAGGGTACTATGTGCAATGTTGTTTGTCATTTTTTCTGAAAAAAATATTATTTTATATTAAGAACTCTGAAAATTATAAGGAAAAAACTTGGAAAAATTTGGGACCATTTTTATAAAAACCTTAATTACTCTGCGAGTATGCATGCTATTTGCATAAAAATGAACACAGTGTATTACAATAAGGCATTCAATCATAATCTAGAGTCTGAGCGCTTTTGCTACATTAGTTTTGACAGGGTTATTCAAAAGATATTCATTCTTTTTTAATTTGTTGACGGTCCCCTATGGAGTTTCGGTAAAAAAACTTCACGGAGATGTATGACGTATACTATTATATTTATACACTAAGAGTTTCGAGATTATTCCTCACGTAAGTAGGAGAAAATTGGGGCTCCGGCCCCAGGAGGGAGGAGGTTGGTTTGGAGGAGGAGGGAGTGCACCTCCTCCTCACTCCTCCTCCTCAGCCCTTCTCCTCAATCCTTCTCCTCCTGATATCGTCTTGTAAGAGAAGGGGTTAAAAGGATTTTTTTTTTTTATTTTAAGCCGGAATTTCAGGGAGTTAGAATTTTTAAACCATACTATAGTATGGGGGTATTTTTTAATGTGGGGACTTTAAAAATTTTCGGCGTGTTACAGTACGTGGGGTATGTTTTTCGATTGAATTTTGCTGTTGTTCATTAAAAAAGGTAATTAAAAAGTAATTAAAAATAAAGAATAAAGTGACTTTTTTTTTCACTGTGTTCTTTGATGAGGGGTTAAGCGGGTATTTCAAGGACACAGAATTTTTTTGTTAATCTATAGTATAAGGGCTTTTTAATTTTAATGTGGCGACTTAAAATTTTTCGGTGAACTTTAGTTTTAGGATCTATTTTTTCGATTTTAAGCCGAAATTTTGAGTAGATTGATTTTTTTTTTTTTCACCGTGTTTTAAATAAGGGGTTAAGCGGATATTTTGGGGGGCATGGAATATTTTTTTCTGTACTATTGTACGAGTGGTTTTTAATTTTAATGTGGCAACTTAAAAATTTTCAGTTTGGTGTAATTTAAGAGTTTATTTTTTGATTTTAAGCAGAAATTTTGGGGAGTTTGATTTTTTTTTTTTTTCACTGTACTCTTACATGATGAGTTAAGCGGATATTTTGGGGGAAATTATTATTTTAGACTAATCATTCACGAAGGATATTTTGCGGACATAAGTGTTTAATAGGGGAACTTTAACTTTTTTGCAATGAGATTGACGTGTGCTCGTTGACCTAACCGTACGGAGTTTGTAATTTTCTTCGAATCATGTGTGCATGTTGGCTTAGAATATCTTAGAAAGACCTGAATAACCTTTATCTCCACCAAGTCATAAATAACACATGCTGGTAATGGGAATTTGAGAATAATAACTTTAAATATTAATTTAATGAAGGAACTTTAAAATTATTTCGAGTACTATTTTTAGTTTACTATGTTATACACTTGATATTTTAGATTAGTTAAAAAATAACTTTAAAATTTGAATGAGAAAATATGCTTCAAAATGGGATTTTACGTACTAACATTTATTTGCGCTCGTTGATCTAACCGTTCGGAATCTGTGATTTTCCTCGAATCATGTGTGAATAACTGTAAGATTTCCTTAGAAAGGCTTGAATAAGCTTCAACCATCATAAATAACGCATGTCTGTAACGGGAATTTGAACTTAATTTTTTAAATATTCATTTTAATGAGGTGACTTCGAAAACAATTTGTAGAACTTTTGAGTGGTAATAATTTTTATTGGGAAACTTGAAAAAATCTTGTGATTTTTTGGGAACTAATTTTTAATTGTTGAAGTTTGCAATCTGTATTCGCATTTCTTTTGTGTGAGATTGTATAAATGTTGATGAAAACTATTTCTATTCCAATTAATGAAATTTAATAATAAAAAGAATAAAGTCTACCTCACCAGACACTCCTTTTTCAAAATTCGTGCATATTTTTAAACATAGCAATGTGTTTAATATAAGTAATTTTTGTGTGTCCTTTCCTTTCTGAAAGTGTAAGCGACTTTTAACATAAATATCTTTTGACATGTGTAATTTTTCCCTGGCAGAACAATTTTCAAATAAATAAATTTTAATATTAATAGAATTTTTGACTTTCCGAAGAAAAAAAAAAAAAAAAGGAACTTATTTTTAATGTTTTAATACTTGTCGGTTAAAAAAAAAAATTAAACTATATTTATTATCGAAATGAATTCATCTTCATTAATTTAAAAATATATAATATTTATAACCAGTAACGCGGAACTTTTTCAAACCCTGTTAATGAGATTTTATTTAACATTGTATTTTATCTTCAAATCAAAATAATTTGTGAAAAATGCTTTTAAATATTTTTAAAACTGTATTGAAAATAATATTTTACATACCTTAACATCAATGAAATCCGAATCGATCTAGAGTTTAATAGTTATTTTCTCAAAAAGTTCGTTTCAGTATATGAGTAAACCTAGATGAATCATTCTTATCTGCTTATCTGATAGCGTTTTCCGGAAAGGGTTGAATCTCTGAATCATAGCTAATAAGGAACTGGGGTTCATGTGTTATCTTAATTAATCTTAATGAGTACTATGTCTAATTAAAATTATTTGACTTGAAATAAAATAAGGTCTTTTGAGTAATATCTTTTGAAAATTTAAGATATAATTATTTAAATCAAATTAGAGGCTTTTTTTTTTTTTTTTTTCTCATCGATTTATTTTAAATAAAACTAAAATATTTATTTTTTTCTGTACTCTGTTAGCAAAATAAAGAGTGTAATACATTCATTTCGGATTTAACTATTTGAAAATTTAAACTAACCTATGATTAAAATGATTACATAAGGTTGAGTATGTGATCTAGTTAAAAACGGAACACGCATTCATATAAAACTTTAAATTCTTACGCTTTTGTGTATAATATAATGTATGTTTTAAATATTAAATGAAAAATATCAATTAACAATAAATGAAAAACATTAACATTAATAAAATATTAATTAAACATTGCATTGATTTAAAACTTAATATTAATATGGGAATACACATCCTTATAAAACTTTAAACATTTATGTTTTGGTGTATAATATTATGTATTTATTAAATATTAAAAGAAAAATATCAATTAACAATAAATGAAAATATCAATTAAAATTAATAAAATATTAATTAAACAATGTATTGATTAAAAACTTAATGAAAAAAACTAATATGGGAATACGCATCCTTATAAAACTTTAAACATTTATGCTTTTGGGTATAATATTTTGGATGTGTTAAATATTAAATGAAAAATATGAATTAACAATAAATGAAAGACATTAACATTAATAAAATATTAATTAAACATTGCATTGATTAAAAACTTAATGAAAAACATTAATTTGGGAATACGCATTCGTATAAAACTTTAAACATTTATATTTTTTTGTGTATAATATTATGTATTTATTAAATATTAAAAGAAAAATATGAATTAACAATAAATGAAAAATATCAATTAACATTAATAAAATATTAATTAAACATTGTATTGATTAAAAACTTAATGAAAAAAATTAATATGGGAATACGCATCCTTATAAAACTTTAAACATTTATGCTTTTGGGTATAATATTATGGATGTATTAAATATTAAATGAAAAATATGAATTAACAATAAATAAAAAATATTAATTAACATTAATAAAATATTAATTAAACATTGTGTTAATTAAAATATAGATTAAAAATTTAATGAAAAATATTAATTTCTCATGTAATTAAAATAACACTTTATAAATTAATGAATTAATAATAAATGAAACATGTTCATTCGAAACAACTTGAGAAATACTAATTTGTAATGAAATTAGAAAATACCAATTAATTAAATATTAATTAAAAATTAAATGAAAACTATTTATGAGAGACACATTGAAAAATATTCTCACCTTAAACTTTCAATTACCAGTCCTTAAATCCAACCTTCATCGTTGCTTACCTGTTAGGAAATGTCTGATAACCAGATATTCTTATCTTTGACGGTTTTCCCTAAAGTTGACTCACTTCATAAGTAAAAATGACAGGTTCAGATCTGAAATTAAGAGTTTATTCATATTGAATATAATTAATATAATGTTTAATTAAAAAGGGACTTAATTTATTTAATACGTCATAATTAAGAATTTAATTAAATCCTAAAATAATTTTTTTTATCTAATTAATAGAATAAAAAAGAAATTCTTTTCAACATTTTCAAGAAACACACATGTTATTGAATACTTAATAGAATATTTTTCGTAATGAATGTGTAATTAACAATTTTTAAATGATTTTTTCTAATTAATTAGTGTTTAATTAAAATTTTCATAATTAAAATAAATATATCAATTAAAAAAGGAATTCTTTTCAAAATTTTCAAGAAACACAAGTTATTATTAAGTAATATTTTGAATAACTACAAACTTTAATCATGATGAGTCATCACTGTGAATGATTTTTTCTTCTCATATGTTATAAAAACGAGTTTAAGTACCCAAATTTATTGATATATTTCTTTGTGTGTTGGATCCTTCTTTACTAATCTCGTTAAAATTATTCATTTACCAATGATTTAAACTTCACATTTTAAAGTTATTTATATAATATACTAACATTTGACTATTAAATATCAAATGATGGATATGCACTTTTTACACTCACATCTTACAATGTACTTAGTAACCAAATGTAATGATTTTTAAGCATGTCTTCTTAAATTTTTTTCAAAGAAAGACTATCACAGTTGAATATTTAGCTTTCTCTTCATAACTTTATCGAGAAATATGTAATGTATACCACACGATTTCATTAAATGAATCACAATACAATTCAAACTTCTCATTTTCAATGTTTTATATATATACTAGTGTTTATCAAATAGGTGTTTATTCTGAACAATCATTACTTAGTATATTGATGAAAAGTTTGTGTTGAACGGTTTTTAACTCAAATGGTGTGAGAGAAGGATATTTTAGGACAGAAGTTATTAAATATAGAGTCTTTAAAGTTTATACCCGTGCAAGAATTGGCATTTCAAGAAAAAAAGTTGTGTCACATTTGAAAGCATTCTTTATATTCGAAACGCACACGTGATCACGATCACATCACTGAAGAGTATAGAGAAGCTGTTTATGTTGTATATAATTTGAATTTTCCTTAACACAATATTATAACCGAAGTTTTTCGACAGTTTGAAAAATTATGATGCACAACGTCTGCACACGTTAACACAGAATAAGATTAGCTTATGCCCTTTCGATGATAAGCGTTATTTGCAGGTAAGATGCATTAACATAACAACATTTTCTTGATAATTTTTCTTGCAGGTTTCGAAACCACAAACATCTGATCATACTTCTCATTTTTAACACGCGACACTAACCATTGGGCCATTAAAGCCCGTAATTTAGTAACTAAAAAGTAAGAAAGATCATCGAAAGTGATTACTTCACACATGCAAAAATAATTTTTATTGTGACTTATCAGTTAAAAATCACGAAGAAAAGGAAATAATCACATATGTTTAGGTTTACTTTGAGATTTTATGAGCCACCTCATCAGTTAAATAGACATATTCACTTCTTATGAAATGTATTATGTTTTAGTTTATCAGTCATAATGTGATTACTTATTAATAATTTTAGTATCATTAAAAAAGTTTTAAAAAAGTTAAATATATCAAAAATACAAGTTCGTGTTAAAGGTTTAAACAAATTGTTAAAATAATTTTACAAAACTTTACAAATTATTTAAAAATGATTCACTAATATTTAGTAATCGACAAATTTTAATAGCCATAATCATTTATATGTGACTTAAGTTTTCTGTTTTAACTGTTAATTATTAGATTCCCCCTTCAATTACATCTCATCGATGAGTTTTAATCAACCAACCAACCATTCAACTGTTTCCGCAAATAACTAGTATGTCAGTTAGATTTTCAGTTTTAACTGTTAAATTATTACATCCCCTCCCCTTCAATTTCATCTCATTGATAAGTTTTCAACAACCAACCACCCAACTATTTATCAACCCTAACAACCAGGTATTTGTTTGCCCTAGTAACCAAAAAGCTTTTATTGACACATGAACAAAATTTTTAAGATGCAAGACTTGTCATTTTTAATCGAAAAAACAATGACATATGTAATAATTTTCCTTACTTAAATGAAACCTTTGCATGTGCATGGTAAAACTTGGAAAATTCATTTAATACACAAATTTAAAGTCAACAGACAAGGTCTTCATACTTCTTTTAGTATTTTACTAACATTTTACCAAATATCTTAAGAAATCAACAAATTATTTTAATAAAAATTCTCATTTGTAAGTGACATTACTAACCTAACTTGAAAAAATTAACTTGTCAAAGCAGGTTTTGATTATTCCAACTTAGTAATAATCATAAGTTTCATATGATAATCAACCTGTTTGGTTATTTCCCAGTATGGTTTTATAAAAAAAGTCTCACATGCAAATAACATAACTTAACTAACTTGAAAAAATAACTTGTCAAAGCAGGTTTTCAATGTTTCAGCTTAGTAATATTCATAAGTTTTATATGATATTCAACCTATTTGGTTATGTCTCAGCATATCTTTATAAAATTTATCTAAAAAACCTTTAATATCAATGTTTTAAAATATGTGAATAATTCAGTTTGTCTTTTAAAGATGATTATTTTCCCTTCTATTATTTAAAAAAACATTTTTAAATAAAATTATTACTGATGTCAGTTTATCCCAGTGTTATGAAATGTGCAAGCGAAACTTTTCATTCTAATTTTCATATTTTATTACTTCAAATTATTGTTTTCAAGTTGTACTAAAATTTGGAAAAAAATATTTAATTTTCATGCATAATTAAATTGAAATACTTTAATAATAAAGACACATTTAACATTGTATACTCACCTAATCCAACACTTTCACAAATACACGTCCTACTCACTCCAAGGTTTAGGAAGAAATGAGAGATTCAAAGTCCTTATCAGAAAATGTTATCAGATAATTTTATCTTAAGATAGGTGACGTCATAGAACATATGTCATCAACTGGTCACGTGATGTATATCATATGACCGGTGCTTTGTTAATTAATTAATCTTATTAATTATTTATTAAGTATTCAAATAATTATCAATTAATTCATTAATTAAATTAGTTAATTTTATTAGAAATAATAATTAATTCTTTGTTATTAGAAATAATAATTAATTCTTTGTTATTAGAAATAATAATTATTTTAATAAGATTAATTAATAAGATTAATTAATTTAATTAATGAATTAATTGATAATTATTTGAATACTTAATAATTAATTAATAAGATTAATTAATTAACAAAGCACCGGTCATATGATATACATCACGTGACCAGTTGATGACATATGTTCTATGACGTCACCTATCTTAAGATAAAATTATCTGATAACATTTTCTGATAAGGACTTTGAATCTCTCATTTCTTCCTAAACCTTGGAGTGAGTAGGACGTGTATTTGTGAAAGTGTTGGATTAGGTGAGTATACAATGTTAAATGTGTCTTTATTATCAAAGTATTTCAATTTAATTATGCATGAAAATTAAATATTTTTTTCCAAATTTTAGTACAACTTGAAAACAATAATTTGAAGTAATAAAATATGAAAATTAGAATGAAAAGTTTCGCTTGCACATTTCATAACACTGGGATAAACTGGCATCAGTAATAATTTTATTTAAAAATGTTTTTTAAATAATAGAAGGGAAAATAATCATCTTTAAAAGACAAACTGAATTATTCACATATTTTTAAACATTGATATTAAAGGTTTTTTAGATAAATTTTATAAAGATATGCTGAGACATAACCAAATAGGTTGAATATCATATAAAACTTATGAATATTACTAAGCTGAAACATTGAAAACCTGCTTTGACAAGTTATTTTTTCAAGTTAGTTAAGTTATGTTATTTGCATGTGAGACTTTTTTTATAAAACCATACTGGGAAATAACCAAACAGGTTGATTATCATATGAAACTTATGATTATTACTAAGTTGGAATAATCAAAACCTGCTTTGACAAGTTAATTTTTTCAAGTTAGGTTAGTAATGTCACTTACAAATGAGAATTTTTATTAAAATAATTTGTTGATTTCTTAAGATATTTGGTAAAATGTTAGTAAAATACTAAAAGAAGTATGAAGACCTTGTCTGTTGACTTTAAATTTGTGTATTAAATGAATTTTCCAAGTTTTACCATGCACATGCAAAGGTTTCATTTAAGTAAGGAAAATTATTACATATGTCATTGTTTTTTCGATTAAAAATGACAAGTCTTGCATCTTAAAAATTTTGTTCATGTGTCAATAAAAGCTTTTTGGTTACTAGGGCAAACAAATACCTGGTTGTTAGGGTTGATAAATAGTTGGGTGGTTGGTTGTTGAAAACTTATCAATGAGATGAAATTGAAGGGGAGGGGATGTAATAATTTAACAGTTAAAACTGAAAATCTAACTGACATACTAGTTATTTGCGGAAACAGTTGAATGGTTGGTTGGTTGATTAAAACTCATCGATGAGATGTAATTGAAGGGGGAATCTAATAATTAACAGTTAAAACAGAAAACTTAAGTCACATATAAATGATTATGGCTATTAAAATTTGTCGATTACTAAATATTAGTGAATCATTTTTAAATAATTTGTAAAGTTTTGTAAAATTATTTTAACAATTTGTTTAAACCTTTAACACGAACTTGTATTTTTGATATATTTAACTTTTTTAAAACTTTTTTAATGATACTAAAATTATTAATAAGTAATCACATTATGACTGATAAACTAAAACATAATACATTTCATAAGAAGTGAATATGTCTATTTAACTGATGAGGTGACTCATAAAATCTCAAAGTAAACCTAAACATATGTGATTATTTCCTTTTCTTCGTGATTTTTAACTGATAAGTCACAATAAAAATTATTTTTGCATGTGTGAAGTAATCACTTTCGATGATCTTTCTTACTTTTTAGTTACTAAATTACGGGCTTTAATGGCCCAATGGTTAGTGTCGCGTGTTAAAAATGAGAAGTATGATCAGATGTTTGTGGTTTCGAAACCTGCAAGAAAAATTTTCAAGAAAATGTTGTTATGTTAATGCATCTTACCTGCAAATAACGCTTATCATCGAAAGGACATAAGCTAATCTTATTCTGTGTTAACGTGTGCAGACGTTGTGCATCATAATTTTTCAAACTGTCGAAAAACTTCGGTTATAATATTGTGTTAAGGAAAATTCAAATTATATACAACATAAACAGCTTCTCTATACTCTTCAGTGATGTGATCGTGATCACGTGTGCGTTTCGAATATAAAGAATGCTTTCAAATGTGACGCAACTTTTTTTCTTGAAATGCCAATTCTTGCACGGGTATAAACTTTAAAGACTCTATATTTAATAACTTCTGTCCTAAAATATCCTTCTCTCACACCATTTGAGTTAAAAACCGTTCAACACAAACTTTTCATCAATATACTAAGTAATGATTGTTCAGAATAAACACCTATTTGATAAACACTAGTATATATATAAAACATTGAAAATGAGAAGTTTGAATTGTATTGTGATTCATTTAATGAAATCGTGTGGTATACATTACATATTTCTCGATAAAGTTATGAAGAGAAAGCTAAATATTCAACTGTGATAGTCTTTCTTTGAAAAAAATTTAAGAAGACATGCTTAAAAATCATTACATTTGGTTACTAAGTACATTGTAAGATGTGAGTGTAAAAAGTGCATATCCATCATTTGATATTTAATAGTCAAATGTTAGTATATTATATAAATAACTTTAAAATGTGAAGTTTAAATCATTGGTAAATGAATAATTTTAACGAGATTAGTAAAGAAGGATCCAACACACAAAGAAATATATCAATAAATTTGGGTACTTAAACTCGTTTTTATAACATATGAGAAGAAAAAATCATTCACAGTGATGACTCATCATGATTAAAGTTTGTAGTTATTCAAAATATTACTTAATAATAACTTGTGTTTCTTGAAAATTTTGAAAAGAATTCCTTTTTTAATTGATATATTTATTTTAATTATGAAAATTTTAATTAAACACTAATTAATTAGAAAAAATCATTTAAAAATTGTTAATTACACATTCATTACGAAAAATATTCTATTAAGTATTCAATAACATGTGTGTTTCTTGAAAATGTTGAAAAGAATTTCTTTTTTATTCTATTAATTAGATAAAAAAAATTATTTTAGGATTTAATTAAATTCTTAATTATGACGTATTAAATAAATTAAGTCCCTTTTTAATTAAACATTATATTAATTATATTCAATATGAATAAACTCTTAATTTCAGATCTGAACCTGTCATTTTTACTTATGAAGTGAGTCAACTTTAGGGAAAACCGTCAAAGATAAGAATATCTGGTTATCAGACATTTCCTAACAGGTAAGCAACGATGAAGGTTGGATTTAAGGACTGGTAATTGAAAGTTTAAGGTGAGAATATTTTTCAATGTGTCTCTCATAAATAGTTTTCATTTAATTTTTAATTAATATTTAATTAATTGGTATTTTCTAATTTCATTACAAATTAGTATTTCTCAAGTTGTTTCGAATGAACATGTTTCATTTATTATTAATTCATTAATTTATAAAGTGTTATTTTAATTACATGAGAAATTAATATTTTTCATTAAATTTTTAATCTATATTTTAATTAACACAATGTTTAATTAATATTTTATTAATGTTAATTAATATTTTTTATTTATTGTTAATTCATATTTTTCATTTAATATTTAATACATCCATAATATTATACCCAAAAGCATAAATGTTTAAAGTTTTATAAGGATGCGTATTCCCATATTAATTTTTTTCATTAAGTTTTTAATCAATACAATGTTTAATTAATATTTTATTAATGTTAATTGATATTTTTCATTTATTGTTAATTCATATTTTTCTTTTAATATTTAATAAATACATAATATTATACACAAAAAAATATAAATGTTTAAAGTTTTATACGAATGCGTATTCCCAAATTAATGTTTTTCATTAAGTTTTTAATCAATGCAATGTTTAATTAATATTTTATTAATGTTAATGTCTTTCATTTATTGTTAATTCATATTTTTCATTTAATATTTAACACATCCAAAATATTATACCCAAAAGCATAAATGTTTAAAGTTTTATAAGGATGCGTATTCCCATATTAGTTTTTTTCATTAAGTTTTTAATCAATACATTGTTTAATTAATATTTTATTAATTTTAATTGATATTTTCATTTATTGTTAATTGATATTTTTCTTTTAATATTTAATAAATACATAATATTATACACCAAAACATAAATGTTTAAAGTTTTATACGGATGTGTATTCCCATATTAATATTAAGTTTTAAATCAATGCAATGTTTAATTAATATTTTATTAATGTTAATGTTTTTCATTTATTGTTAATTGATATTTTTCATTTAATATTTAAAACATACATTATATTATACACAAAAGCGTAAGAATTTAAAGTTTTATATGAATGCGTGTTCCGTTTTTAACTAGATCACATACTCAACCTTATGTAATCATTTTAATCATAGGTTAGTTTAAATTTTCAAATAGTTAAATCCGAAATGAATGTATTACACTCTTTATTTTGCTAACAGAGTACAGAAAAAAATAAATATTTTAGTTTTATTTAAAATAAATCGATGAGAAAAAAAAAAAAAAAAAAAAAGCCTCTAATTTGATTTAAATAATTATATCTTAAATTTTCAAAAGATATTACTCAAAAGACCTTATTTTATTTCAAGTCAAATAATTTTAATTAGACATAGTACTCATTAAGATTAATTAAGATAACACATGAACCCCAGTTCCTTATTAGCTATGATTCAGAGATTCAACCCTTTCCGGAAAACGCTATCAGATAAGCAGATAAGAATGATTCATCTAGGTTTACTCATATACTGAAACGAACTTTTTGAGAAAATAATTATTAAACTCTAGATCGATTCGGATTTCATTGATGTTAAGGTATGTAAAATATTATTTTCAATACAGTTTTAAAAATATTTAAAAGCATTTTTCACAAATTATTTTGATTTGAAGATAAAATACAATGTTAAATAAAATCTCATTAACAGGGTTTGAAAAAGTTCCGCGTTACTGGTTATAAATATTATATATTTTTAAATTAATGAAGATGAATTCATTTCGATAATAAATATAGTTTAAATTTTTTTTTTAACCGACAAGTATTAAAACATTAAAAATAAGTTCCTTTTTTTTTTTTTTCTTCGGAAAGTCAAAAATTCTATTAATATTAAAATTTATTTATTTGAAAATTGTTCTGCCAGGGAAAAATTACACATGTCAAAAGATATTTATGTTAAAAATCGCTTACACTTTCAGAAAGGAAAGGACACACAAAAATTACTTATATTAAACACATTGCTATGTTTAAAAATATGCACGAATTTTGAAAAAGGGGTGTCTGGTGAGGTAGACTTTATTCTTTTTATTATTAAATTTCATTAATTGGAATAGAAATAGTTTTCATCAACATTTATACAATCTCACACAAAAGAAATGCGAATACAGATTGCAAACTTCAACAATTAAAAATTAGTTCCCAAAAAATCACAAGATTTTTTCAAGTTTCCCAATAAAAATTATTACCACTCAAAAGTTCTACAAATTGTTTTCGAAGTCACCTCATTAAAATGAATATTTAAAAAATTAAGTTCAAATTCCCGTTACAGACATGCGTTATTTATGATGGTTGAAGCTTATTCAAGCCTTTCTAAGGAAATCTTACAGTTATTCACACATGATTCGAGGAAAATCACAGATTCCGAACGGTTAGATCAACGAGCGCAAATAAATGTTAGTACGTAAAATCCCATTTTGAAGCATATTTTCTCATTCAAATTTTAAAGTTATTTTTTAACTAATCTAAAATATCAAGTGTATAACATAGTAAACTAAAAATAGTACTCGAAATAATTTTAAAGTTCCTTCATTAAATTAATATTTAAAGTTATTATTCTCAAATTCCCATTACCAGCATGTGTTATTTATGACTTGGTGGAGATAAAGGTTATTCAGGTCTTTCTAAGATATTCTAAGCCAACATGCACACATGATTCGAAGAAAATTACAAACTCCGTACGGTTAGGTCAACGAGCACACGTCAATCTCATTGCAAAAAAGTTAAAGTTCCCCTATTAAACACTTATGTCCGCAAAATATCCTTCGTGAATGATTAGTCTAAAATAATAATTTCCCCCAAAATATCCGCTTAACTCATCATGTAAGAGTACAGTGAAAAAAAAAAAAAATCAAACTCCCCAAAATTTCTGCTTAAAATCAAAAAATAAACTCTTAAATTACACCAAACTGAAAATTTTTAAGTTGCCACATTAAAATTAAAAACCACTCGTACAATAGTACAGAAAAAAATATTCCATGCCCCCCAAAATATCCGCTTAACCCCTTATTTAAAACACGGTGAAAAAAAAAAAAAATCAATCTACTCAAAATTTCGGCTTAAAATCGAAAACATAGATCCTAAAACTAAAGTTCACCGAAAAATTTTAAGTCGCCACATTAAAATTAAAAAGCCCTTATACTATAGATTAACAAAAAAATTCTGTGTCCTTGAAATACCCGCTTAACCCCTCATCAAAGAACACAGTGAAAAAAAAAAGTCACTTTATTCTTTATTTTTAATTACTTTTTAATTACCTTTTTTAATGAACAACAGCAAAATTCAATCGAAAAACATACCCCACGTACTGTAACACGCCGAAAATTTTTAAAGTCCCCACATTAAAAAATACCCCCATACTATAGTATGGTTTAAAAATTCTAACTCCCTGAAATTCCGGCTTAAAATAAAAAAAAAATCCTTTTAACCCCTTCTCTTACAAGACGATATCAGGAGGAGGAGGATTGAGGAGGAGGGCTGAGGAGGAGGAGTGAGGAGGAGGTGCACTCCCTCCTCCTCCAAACCAACCTCCTCCCTCCTGGGGCCGGAGCCCCAATTTTCCCCTACTCACGTATTTTTCTAGATATTTAGTAAAATGTCTAAAATCTCAAGTGTCCAATAATCAATGGCAATATAGTGTATATAAGTAATTTTATACTTGAGGATTGAAATTTTATATGATGGCGCTCTACGCGATGGAAATTCACAGCATTCTACACCATGGAAACCGAAATACAATTCATTAAAAAAAAGCATATCAACGATTCATCTTAAGTATTCAAAATTAAAATATAATTATTGAAGTCTTTAATTATAAGTAATTTACAGATCAAGTTTCAAGAAATTCCAATTCGCAAATGCTTAGATATACTATCACTGCACATTTCCGAAAATCGTGTAAAAAGCGTTGCAAAATGCAGAGTTAAATGTTAAATTATATACACGAAAATCTAATTAAAAATAACTTAAGTAAAGGCCCCACTATGCGAAGTTTAATGCAGTCCCGCGCATGCACACTTGAGCTACAGAGCTCACAAAATTTGTGTAACACAAAGACAAAGAGACACCACATTAAAATAGCCAATTCATCTTCAGGTCATTCCAAAGTAATGTGGTATAAAACCACTAAAATTCGAATGTCACAAGTTTACCTAAATCCAATATTTTCTCCTTATGAATATAACACGGAATACATATGTATATATCCATGCAACATAGATATTTACCAAAATTTAAAATTCAGCGAGAACCATATATAAAATGTCTTGTAGCATGTATAATGCTTATGAAAAATTAAACTCCTATGTAAAATAAACAAAACAAATCACCATTTGAATTATGAAGTTCTATGAAATGAATATAAACAGAATTATGAAAAACAAATGGATGAAAAACAACAGAAAAAGCTTATGTTGAAAATCACTTTTCAGGGGTACATAATTTACAAATATAAGCAATAATCCCGTCAGTTTCTGTAATAGGTCGACCTATTTTTTAAAAAATTTTACCTATTATGTATTCTACTGACTAGGTGAAAAACCAAACAAAATAGAAAAAAAATCTAAACTTGAAAAGTATTAATATTGAATGACAATAGCAATAATAACAACAATAATAATTTATACCTGATCCTATAAAATAATATTCTAGTAAAATCCATCATTAGCTCATGTTACATTATATCAAATAATATAAAATTACCGCTCGCTAGTATAAAGATTATCAGTTACAGTCAGTAAAGCAGAAATATATAATGTATATATGTAGATATGTATGGTGATACAGCTCATTCGAAATTGCTAGTTTCTCTATAAACTATCTAATAAATGAGAAACATTACATTCACTGAAATTCTAAAAACCTAAACACGTATTTATAACTAATATTGAGACACACATTAGAGTGATGAGAGGAGGAAAACTAAAATGATAGTTTAAGTAACGGTACCCGATGTATGAAAGAATAAATCATGCATCACACAAACATATGCTTCACCAAGAAGCAACAAAAGAACTAAAACTGAAAAGAGAAAAATACTAATCTCCCATAAGCTTTTTTTTTTTTTTTTTTTTTTTTTTTTTTTACAGAACAAGAGAAAAAAAAAGCGAAAGAGTGGAAACAAAAAGAAAAATCTTGAGACGAAATAAAATAAATAAATAGTAAATAAATAAGTATACAAAAAGCCACACGTGAATTTTTCGCTTCGTTAGTCAAGTGAAAACATTCCACATTTGTCTCGGTATCATCTTTTTGTTTTTAACCGTTCTTTTGCGTATATTTTTACTAAAATTACTTTGCATTCATAATTTGTGATCATTTCGTTACGCGATGGCAACACTTCTTAAGTCAAAAAGCTCAAGAGCTTTGTTGTGTCCGTCAAGTTTTAGTATTTACTTCTTCATTCGGAAAGATTTACGCATAGAAAACAAGTTCCTTTGACGTGATAAAAAAGATTAGACAAAATTGAAAAGAACACTCGTGTTAAAAAGGTAAAGTTAGTCGATATAGATGTTAACAAGGTGTAATGAAAATATATTCATTGTTATAAAATAAGAAAGAGGCAGCAAATTTATCTAGAAGCATGAAAAGACTTATTTATGTTATTTTAAATATGTTGCCGTATAAGGAAAATTTATGCTTTTAATAGCTAAATTCTAATTATTATTTGATAAATTCAAAAGATTGTACAAGAGTAGAACATCGATAGCAACTTCTTTTTTATTAATACCTCAGATTAATGTCATGCAATCTACAATTCATTCTAGAAGGAAAAGAAATCGCTCATCATTTAAAAAAAGGAGGGATAGGGAAAAGATAATGAGTAATTTTTATCTATTTTAGATTTATTTTGTTTATTTTGATTTTTATAAGTAGAACTTTAAATATTTATCAATTATTTAATCACGCAAAACAAGTTTACTTAAAATTCAGGCTACCTAAAAATACACGTATATTATCGAATGGATTAACATTGCCTGTCAAACGTTTTTCACAACGGAGCATTGCTGCAAAAAGAGCAAGTTTAACATGCAGGTTCAGAGAAGTGAAAATAAAGGAACATATGTTACGATGTAGTTTTACTGAGCACGAACGTAACAACAAATAAGCAAGAAGATGAAATTATTCCCATTTGGCAGAAATAATTTTCAGTATTACGTTTTAATTAATTTTTTATTCAACTACGATATTGTTTCATTAAATTAGCTTCTTATAGGAAAATTAATATCTGGATGTAAAAATTCATACGAAGGATAGGAAAATAAAAAAAAACGGAAAAATATAAAAAAAATATGTGATTTTTTTTTCTCTTTACTTTTTTTTTTTTTTTTTTTTTTTTTTTTTTCAAACATTTTTTTAAAATGAAGGCTAAAGCCACAAAAGAAGAAGAAGAAGAAGAAGAAGAAAGCTTATTTGTGTTATTTTATGCGGTTTCATATAAAAATATTATGCTATACGCAAGATATTAATAAGTGTACATTTTACTAAGAAAAAGAATAGGATGCTTGCCAATAAAATAGCACTAGAGATGGGAAATATAGTTATTTTTGGTTAACAGGTTACATCGTTCCACTCTTTTACAGGTAACAGGTTCCAACAACCTGTTATTTTTATAACAGGTAACTTATGGTATTTTAATTAGAAGTCATTTCAAACAAAATGTTTTAAATAATTTTCTGACGTAATTATAAATACTATTTTCTACAACGATGAATCAAAATCACTTTGGGATTAAAAATTTAATTAATTCACTCATTTTAACTCCGAAAGTTTCGAGCACGCAAGAATAAATTTTTATTGTTTTAGTTGTTAGAGCGTGGAGAAACCTTTTTCCTAAATAAAGCTTATAGAACACAGGCATTGGCGAGTGATTTTTCAACATATACCATAATGTAATGGAATTATTCTGAGTGGCCCTGCAAATATACCAAAAAAAGAAGAAAAACGCACATCCTTTTCAATACCGAACATGCCATACTTAATCCCACTAACAAATACATCCATTTCATGGCAATCGGACTATATTTACGCAAGTTAGAGCGCATGGCAGACAAACCGAATTCATAAACATTTTTCAACTGCGCTGGTAAGTATTAAAAAGGAAAAATTTGATCCGCGTCTTAATATCAGCGATGTCTATCAACGCATATTCAAAGGGGCTGTCCATAAATGATTATACGTTTTTTTTTTTCAATATTTTTTGTCCCCCTTCCTCTCCTTTGTCGCAAATTGCCACACTTCACCTTACCCCCCCCCCCCCCACCTCTTGTTCTTGTCACATGTCACGATATATTACATAAACATGTACTTCAGGTTCAGAAACAAAGCACTACGTTATAGATCATATTTCAAACTTTATTTTTTAACTGAGTGTTTTAATGATATTCATAACCATAACAATAAAAATGATTCATGTACTTTTTTTGTTTCAAATAATGTTAAGATTCACTGCAAAAACATAAATAATATAGAATAGTAATAAAATATTAATATGAATGTGCAACTGAAAATAATAGCATTTTGAAATTTGAAATAGAATTTAATATGTTAGGTTTTTTAAATCATATGCTTACTTTATTTTTAAAATAACTCTAATTTAATCTGCTTATTTTTAATGCTTTTATTTTAACCAAAATGTGTGACGTCACATTTCTTCTTACCCCCTCCCACTTCCTAGTCACAAACTGTCATAGTTTCATGAATCCCCTAGCCCCCCCCCCCCTTTCCCTTTCCAAGCGTGACATCATTTGTGGACGACCCCAAAGCTATTTTCACAAGAGCACAAAAATATTATTTATATACTTTTAATCGAATGCAATTCACCGAAACAAATTTCGTTTGTACAAATATGCTTTTCAAATTAATTACAACTGTACCAAAATTAAGTTATTTCGCAAATTGTAGGAGACTATTATCTTTTTTTCTTTTTTCTACCTAGCGAAATAAAATAACAGAAATAAAATGTTTTAAATACAAATACAAAACAAATATAATAAAAATATTTGGCCAAAAAACAAAATTTATAGTGCCAAATCCCCCCCCCCCCTTCCTCTCCCTAAAACAAAATTCCATGAGTAATATCCCTTTTAAAAATTCAAATACGACTAAACTTCCCATATCTTTCATTCAACACTCGCAATATCAACACATAATCTTTCCCTACTTAAAATCATTTCCTACTACTTTCTTCATTTCCATAGCATAATGCGATAATTTCATCCCACCAAACCATAAAGAATAAACAAACACTTTTAATCAAATGTCATTCACTCAGACAAAAATTGTTTATTCTGTGATATTTACTATCAGTTTCTTTTTAGGTGCGTTCGTAATTATGTAAATACGTAGCACCTATTGTTGTCGATCAGTCCGTCCGTCTGTCTGTCTGTCTGTCCGTCCGCATATAACAACGCAAAAACTACCCAACCGAATCGTTTGAAATTTAAAATACATAATTATAACATAATTTTGTCGAGTCATTTCAAATTTTATGAAAATCGGATGGATAGATCAATTACAGGGACAATCAAAAGGATTCCGTTGCATTACGGTCAATGGGGAAAAAAGTTTCAGATGCATTTTAATCGTTTGAAATTTAAAACATACATTTATTGCGTAATTTTATCGAGTCATTTTAAATGTTATGACAATCGGATGTATAGATCAATTACAGGGACAATCAAAAGTATTCCGTTACATTACGGTGAATGGGGAAAAAAGTTTCAGATGCATTTTAATCGTTTGAAATTTAAAACATACATTTATTGCGTAATTTTATCGAGTCATTTTAAATGTTATGACAATCGGATGTATAGATCAATTACAGGGACAATCAAAAGTATTCCGTTACATTACGGTGAATGGGGAAAAAAGTTTCAAATGCATTTTAATCGTTTGAAATTAAAACATATAATTATTGCGTAATTTTGTCGAGTCATTTCAAATGTTATGAAAATCGGATGCATAGATCAATTACAGGGACATTCAAAAGGATTCCGTTACATTACGGTCAATGGGGAAAAAATTTCAAATGCATTTTAATCGTTTGAAAGTTAAAACATATAATTATTACATAATTTTATTGAGTCATTTCAAATGTTATGAAAGTCGGATGCATAGATCATTTACAGGGACAATCAAAGGTATTCCATTACATTACGGTCAATGGGGGAAAAAAAATTCAAATGCATTTTAATGATGTTACACTCATTCGAACATAATAGAATTGGCATGAATCTATGAAATATATACTAAAATATGCATTCTGTACAATCTGGGATGCAAAGAATATTTATTAAATTACAGGGCCACACAAAAGTATTCCACTACATAATGCTATACGGGGAAACATTGTTTGGGGCGTGTTTTAATTATATTCAACTATTTCACATTTTATGAATAAGATATACGTTGCTGAGGTGTAATAAAAATTACTTCCTGCATATTTACAGAAACACAAGGATTTCGATTACTATACTGTATCCGAAGTACGCTCTACTATATCAGCAAGATCTGAATATTTTTAAAACTTCGTTATCGGACGAACGCACCTCATTTGCTACGTTCACGTGCAATTTCCAACTTGTTTCAATTTGAAACGCTGTTGGATCAAATGTTACTATGACCGCAGAAAATACTTACAGATAAATAATTGCCAATATGTTAAATTATCCGTTTTTGTTGGAAGTTAGCCAAACGATAAAATGATCATTATCTATTAAGAACCAGACTTACTGCTGCAACATGAAAATATATCAGAATGAATGGAGGAATATTAAAAAATTAACTGTTGTTGATTTTCAGTTGTGAAAATGTAAAGGAAACGATTCAGGACATTTTTAGTGAATATTGCGCTACTTTAATTGTACGGAATTGATTTCTTTACTGAGGCAAATGAATGAAGAAGCTGTCATTTAAAACCATATGTTATTTAATTAACAGGGACTTTTCAATAACATGTTAATGCAATATTAGGTTCCAGCACAGTAACAGTGTTTTTTATCCTAATACGTTAAATAATGCCCATCTCTAAATAGCACTATTTTTATAGAAAAGGTCATTATTGCAAGAGAACATCCATTATAGGGTTTAATAACAGCATATTATATATATATCGCCTGGACGACAAACTTTTTTGTGTTCGCGCCGGTTGCCACATCTTTTATACTAAAAACGCACCTTAAGAAAGCACATGCTGTATATCATTATACAGGGTGTCCACTCTCAAAGGTGGCCAATGACTAATTTCTAAACCATTAGTCATAGATATATAGGCCCAATTGCTAAAATGCTTTAAAAAAGGTAAAGAATTGTTTTTTAAGCGATTATGGTAAAAAAAAAAATTAGTAAAAAATTACGAAAATTAAATTTTTATACGGTTCTATAAGTGATATTTAGTAAAAATTTTCCATCAGTCCCATTCATCTAACATTAAAATTGACCGAGTTATGAAACTTTAAATTTCATGACTTAAACCGTTTTTCTGTAACTGAAAATGGATAAGTTGGACTAAGCTTTAAAGAAACGTACACTAAGGGCATAAAGTATTATAAAGGGCGTCCATTTCTAACGCTGTCGAATGGCTAATTCCTAAATCATTTGTCCACAGACATATAGTTCCAACAAAAATGTTTTAAATAAGAAAAAGAAATATTTTTAAAGCGATTTAACTGAAGGTGCTGCCACCGTATAAGTTTTATGGTAGTGTTAATTTTAATTAATTATCTTCTAGACTGTTTAAAATAATTGAAGAATTGAGTTTAAAAATTCTCTTTATCGAGAAAAATCAAATTTTGGAAAATCGAGAAAAACCTTCAAATGCGTCCATTGGTTTTTATTATAAATTTGGAGATTGTAGTGTTACATTAGTGCAAATCGGTATAGACTGATATAGAAAACATAGCGATAAGGCTAGTTTTGAAATTTACATCTTCAATTGTATTTTTACATGTGTTTTATTTTGTAAAGAAATGAAGCTATTTCTTTTCATGATTTTATTTTTAAAAAGTGTGTTATTTTGCTAAGCTTTTTTTTTTTTTTTACTTGTAGCTTTCCTAAGTATGTTTTCCTAATTCAAAATTTGTATTCAAACTTTAACTCACTTCCAAATATTCGATCGAGGTTCAATTCGCATACTTATTTATATCCAATGACAATGTAATATTAATACGAGTTTAGGTGCGTACCGCTATTTATTTATTTTATAAGACTACACCAAGTTTTATTAGTTTCAATAATTTAATAGAATTCAAATATGCATCATTTTGTACCGAATTTTGACTGTTGCTTTTCATAATTTAATTGAACAAGATTTCTGTTTTTTTTTTCTTTTTTTTTTTAAACTTAAATTTTATTTTTAGTACAGGTTGTATATTTTGCTTTAATTTGTAAACATCAACATAACTTTAAAAATAACATTATAAAAAATATTTTACTCTCAATTTTTAATGTTAAGTTTTATATCTGACGTTTATTTTTATTTCCAATAAATTTGTGACTGACCCCTATTTTGCAGCAAAAAAGATTCTTCAACTTTAGACAGCTATTACTTCGTCGGTTTTAATCGCAGAGGAATGGGACTTTTTTTTAAAGCTGATGCAACTGTATTTATAAACTATTCTTTAAAAAAAAAAAAAATAAAATAAAATCTATACATATAATAAAACAGTAGGACCCGGTGTGTCTGTACATTGAAGATAATTGACAAAAATGGAGTCAGGGCGATAAAAGAAAACCAATGAAACACAAAAAAATTTTTTTTGAATTTTTTGTCTGTCTGTCTGTCTGTCTGTCTGTCTGTCTGTTTGTTCGAGGTTATCTTCGTAACTACTGAATGGATTTTTATGCGGTTTTCACTAATGAAGAATGCACACTCCCGGGCAGTGTATAGGCTTTGTTTCATCAAAATCGGACAACAGACAAAAAAGTAACAAAAAGAAACAAAAGAAACTATTAGGTGCGCTGCTCACGTTTTTTAGTACATAACGTTTTTTAGTACATATAAAATCCAATAGATGTCACTGTGCGATTTTAAAACGCGCTATCGTTATGTTTTCGCCAGTCTACTTAAGTATGAGAAAGTTTCAAGCTGGCTGTCGTTCCATGTGGTTTAGTCGGTAGAACGTCAGTGCGCCATACTGATGGCCCGGGTTCGATTCCCAGCATGGAATTTTTTTTCACTATGTTGGCATTAACGCCTATAAGCAATTAAAAGAATTTGAAATATTGTATTCAAGGCGAATTTTCTCTCTGGGAAAATTTCCTTGCATTAATATGTCAGTGTAATTTTTTTTTCGATTTAATTTTTTTTTCGAAACTTTGTTTTTCTTAAAAAATTACAGTAAATATTTGATATTTCCCAACGTTTTTTGAATGATCGACTTGCTTTTTTTTTTTTTAATGTATGTCTGAACCTTATCTAACTACTTCTTCAAGATTTCTTTAGATAAACCGACCAGCGTAGCGGGCGAAGGCCGCTAGTAAATAAATAAATAAATAAATCTTTTTTTTTCCGTAATTAAAAATGCATTTTAATAATAATAATAATTAGAAGGATATTTTTTTATTATAATTCTTTTTTTATATATAATTTAAATGAGGATAAAGGCCCTGAGAGATTCTATTTAGATGTAACTTTAAGTTGTATTATCTTGACATTTCCTTAGCCAGGTAAAATTGCTCAGCATGTAGTTTCGACCGCACTGACAGCTTTCGAATGAAAAAGAAAAGTCTCAAATTCATGTCAACCGCCCACATGCGCACCTGGTCTGGCTTTGGACGCGTCTCTTAACCTGGATAATTTCTTTGGTCGTTTGTTTAGAGTTATAGAGCGTAGACTCTCTGTCGCCAATAATCAAAAGTATTAGGCAGAAAGTAAACCTGCAAGGGTTGTTAACAAGAAAATATAAAAGGGTTAAAAAAGATTTTTTGATAAATAAATAAATATATATATATACATAATAAAAAAGCAAGAAAGAAAAAATCATGCGTCAAGCTTAGATTATGAAGCACTTTCCAACACATTCAGAATAATGTAACAAAACTGCATAGTTTAAAAAATTAAAATATATTACCTCTCATTTAACAATATGGAAATGTATAACGCATTTCAAAAACCGAATTTCAGCTGTTCCCATCTACAATCGGAAAATTATCCGAATTTTTTTAGCAACCGTGTATATGATATAGAAATATGTATCTATTAACAAAATGCATTTCAAAATTTAGTTTATTTAAGCGATACACATATTTCAGTTAAAAATGCCCCTTCAGCGATTTTCTTTTACAAAGAGAATGGTAACCGAACATTTTTGAGCAGCCCTTTATATGAAGTATATAGTTTATGTATAAAGAGTAATATGCAAAAAACTAATTAAATTTAAAGTGCATACCGAATTTTAAATTATACCCTCCAGCAATTATTATGCAAAGACAATACTGTAACCGATTTCCATTGTGTGTCTCTGTAAACTAATTAAAAAGAAATGCTATGAATGCTACGTTTTAACGTTATCGTAGTGAAATTCAGTGATTTATATCAGTTTCAATGCATTTGAAATAGAATAATGTCATAAAATACTCTTCAAGTAATTTTTCTCTATATACCATAATGTAATAGAATTCTATTGAGTGTCCCTGTAAATGAATCATTAATCGTAAATATTTTATTTGCAATACCAAACATTCTTTGGTGACTCTAAATAAGCCTTATAAATTGCATAAAAATCCAAATATATTTACGGGAGTTAGCGCGTGGACAAACGGACAGACAAACCGAATGCATAAGTATTTTTCAACCTTGTTGGAAAGTGCTAAAAAAGGAGAAGAATTTAATATAGATCTTCGTTTTCATTTTTAAAAGTGCTCCAGCAAGTCTTTATTATTATTATTATTTAACTCATCAGCACACGCGCCTATATTTGTAGATAGGCTTCACGATGTGATTGGGGTAAATTTTTATCCCAATGCATGTGCTTCTTTTTCTTCACTACGGAGAAAGGGCGTTACATTCTCAATGCAGTCGCGTTAGTGATTATCTTAAAAACGTTCTGCTCTATGAAAAAGTTATTCTTAAAAATATAAGAATAATAAAAATAAGAATAAAACTAAAATACAATTATTTGGCCATAAAATTCCTATAATAAAACTATTCAAGACTAGTTCCGATGGCTTGACAGAACAGCTGCGCTTGCTGTTGGACGATGCTGAGATGTTTTAATTGGTTCTCTCAAAGATTTCAATAAAGCTTAACTATTTGTATCCGATCTGATTGTATCAAGAATAGTCTAATAAGATCAACGAATTTTTGAATGCGTTTATGTTTTGGTTCAGAATACAGCAAGAAACCATCTGCATTGCATGAATATACTGTATTCAATATCTTGCATTTGCATATTAAGTATAAAACAAAACGGAAATCATCTTACCAATTTTGCATAAAAAGTTTTCGGTAGCGCGAATGTGATTCATTTAACTCTTTCGAATTAATTTTTGTTTTTTGTTTTTTATGTTTAGGTTATAAAACAGTTTTAGGTTTAAAAATTAAAAGTAGCTATCCAAAGTATGAAAATTAAAATTAACTGAAATTCAACGACTATATTATTTACTGAAATCTGACAAAAATAATTATTTTGGGAACTTTTAAGTCATCCGAGATCATAATAGCATATATACATCATCAAAACAGGTGCACAGAACAATGTTTTTTGGTACCAATAATAAAAATTAAAATGACATTTGCCTTTTTTAATTAGAGCATTTTTGTGATTGAATAATACTCTTAAAAAAAGAGGTGCCAGCTGAATAAAATTCGTGTGGGGGACGTTGGTGCCAAAGGGAGTAATATAAAGGGTAACATTTTGTAGTCATTTATGTTAAACAGGAAATGACACACAGCATCCCTTTTTTTAGAGTCCGTTCATTATCTCTTGAAACAAGAATTCAAGAGTAACGCCACGATTTAAAGCGTCAAGGAAAAAACGCGTTTTCATGTAGTTAGAGTAGATTTAATTTTTATAAATGAAAATGCAAGTTTCTACTTAAAAGCAAATCCATATGAAATAAAATACGTTCAAATGCTAAGTCAATTAGTGAAACTTTTTGCATTCATTTTCGATATTTTCGAGGAAATTGAATATTTAGCTGTTGCACATACAAAAGAAAACCTACATTTTCATTTATAAGACTAAAGGATTTTACTATGATTGCGTCAAAATTATCACATAATTTTTTTAAAATTCTTTTTAACGTTTTATGGGCAGTTTTATTCACAGAACTCCATTATTTCGATCGCCGTATTATTGTGTTCTTATTTACCCCCTCCCCCTCTTCCTCCAATGGTTAAATGAACAAAGCCGGGTGTTTCTGATAGTAAATTATGTATATTCATAATTTCTTGCCCTTCTCTTAAATAGTTAATCGCAAATAAAATTCGTAATATGTCTACAAAAATGATTAAAGAGTGTGCTTGATAAATAATGTCGCCTGCTTGTCGCCTTTTTCTAACAGTGCTGTGCAAAAAAACTTATGTAAATATGAAATGGCGCGGATTCCTTTTTCAGTTCTCGTTCTCACAGATTTATTGTTCTGACATCTGGCCTCGCTTTGAAGCTAGAAAGTGAAAAGAAAATTCAGCCACGATGATGTGCGGATTTATGAGCAATTTGGGGAAGTGGAAGAATGTAATGATGTTTTTGCTCCTATCTGTCCTGTTATTACTGCAAGGATAAATAAAGTTTTAAGCAGTTGTTTGTCTCTCTCTCTCACAGGCACACCAGTATTAAATTTAGCTTTTTAGTTTATGAACATAAGCAGAATACATTAGTATAGTAAACTATAGTAGCTAATATTTGAGTATTTCGAAACATTATTTCTGATAAATTATTTACTTTTTATGTCTGTGCATACATAGAAAAAAAATTTTTTTAGATATAATTTAAGTATGAAATCCAGCTGTGTTTATCAAAATTTTTTAAATAGTATAACTAACGAATAAGCCAAGCAAATTACCGAAATGTCCATAAATACAAAACAACATGAAAATAAAAATAGTTATATGTAATTATTTTTATTTTAATGTAATTGCATCCTATTAGGTGGATATGAATTGGCTACACTGATACTTTTGCTATAAATTTCATTGACCATAGAATGGCCCTTGGAAACTTCTTACCCTCTGGTGTATACGAATGTTTTTATTTATTTATTGTATAAAAACTAATATAAAGAAAAGGTTGTAGTACTCTTGTATGCAACTGTTTCATGATTTCAAGGATATAAAATAATTCCTTGTTCAGTGAAAAAGAGGAATAAGCGAAACAGTAAAAACTCATAAACTAGAATTATGCGTATTGCTGCTGCAATGATTTGGGGACATTTCTCATGATTCCATAAATCAGTAACAGGTGTTAGAGTTATTAGCAATTTATCTTTGAAATGTGGCATCATACTAGTTCGCTATTCTATGTAACTATAGAAACGCAAATCGTCTGTGTTTTTGTTGTTATTTTGATTTGCTAAGAATAAGCAACGCTTTCGCTATGACTTAAGGCCCTACATCAGTAACGCTCCGAGATAGAACGGCTAATGTTATTTCAATGGAAGAAATTTATCGCTTTCATTCCTTTGCATTTTGCTCAAATTTAATAATTTTTGTTGTTTTACAAACCTGTAGGTTTAAAGTATGCACGTCATTCTGAAATTTTATTTCTTTTTTGAATTTTAAGGCGATACAAGTGCGTTATTTTATAGTCTTTAAAATTCACCTTTAATGTCTTATTACGAAAAATCTGTTTCACATTTTAAAATTTGGTAAAACAGCATGCAGAGTTTAATTATTTAGCTTTCAGAAAATGTTTTTTGTTTTGATTTTTAAAAAAATTTAATCTATGCTATTTGTATAAAAAGTTGAAGCACTTTGATTTAAAAGAGTCGAAAATGGTGTTTAACTCCGCCTTTAAAAGGGAGACGCCTTAAGAGTAATTAGGGTGAAAGACGATATGGGTTTACCCTGTAGGGAGTCTTACAGGGACGAAGGTGTAAAATCTTGCCTGTGGCTATTAGTAAAATGTTGTTTGCTGCTTTAGGATGAAAAAATAAAAACATCCTTTTCTGAATGCATGATATCTCACGCAAGAAGTTCGATCAGAAATGAATTTCAGAAATGATGTAATGTAAATACATGTTGATTTCAAAAAGTTTGTTTAATTAGGCATCTAATCTCAAATGTACTTTAAAAGCATTATTGATTTCGAATAAAAACAGATTTACCATTTTTATTATTTTTCTTCCATATATTTGAAGTTTAATTTCTAAAAAAGATTCTTTAATTGCGTACAACATCAAAGTGATATATTCGTTAATTCATAAAACATAACAGAATTAACTTTTTGTCATCTGCAGTCGACAAAGGGAAAAGAAGAAAGGGCAGAAAGAAAATAACAATGGTTCTGACATTAAAAATGAATAGATATATTCGCGAATAAATACATTTGTATTAAATTTTTCTATGTCTTTTTTTTTTTTTTTTTTTTTTTTTTGTATCATTCTTTTAGACAATTCTTAATGAATTAGTTTAAATGTTCCTTTTCATAAATATTTCATAAATATTTCTATTTTAATCAATAAAAGTTTGCAGTATACCCACTCTAAAATATAAAGTAATTATTATGCAATTTATGATTAAATTGGATAACACTAATTTAAAAGATAGAAATATATTTATTTTGACACTTCTATCGAAAATTATGACTAATTTACAATACTTTAGCAAATATATTCTGATGCGGTAAAATTGACATCCGTAAATGATACATTTATGCTTTATTGTATATAAATTGTCTTTCCTGTCTTTTTCCCTTTCAGAAAGATAAACGAATGATTTTTAAAGTTCTTATACTATTTTAACTAAATAATACGTATATATTCCAAAGCCTGTCATAGTCTAACTGATCTAAATTTTAGAATAACGGTTTTTTCAGTCACGCGAAAAGACAAACTCAATTATACTAAACCTACGGAAGATTTTTATAAAGATGCCATATTTTCATTCCAATTTTTAATTATTTTTTTTTCTGCATAGTATAGGTGACGATGGTTAGTATAGAGGCCGATTTTTACTTTTTTCGATACTGATTGTAGATTTTAAATATGAGGATAATATCACTTTTGAAAACGGTTCCGAAAATGAAACTGTCCTGTAAAGAAAATTAAAAAAGTAGAAAAAGGCCTTTGAAGAGATCGCTCTGAACTATTAAAGGGGGAAAAAAATATTAAAATGCAGAGGAGATTTATTTATAAATTTCGACCGTTGGATTATCGTCGAAAGAATTATTATAAGCTAGTAAATTGTTTAGCTTGATTAAAGTTTTTTTTTTTTTTTTTTTTTTTTTTTTTTTTTTAATACCCGTAAAATAAATCGAAAAATAGAAAATGGCCTTTGTGCAAATCGATATCAACTAGGCAAAGTAAGAAAAAAAAATACTTAAAACTGTTAAAACACAAACGATAAACTTTTATAAATTTCTTTCATAGTATTAGCTTTAAAGCGAAGACATTGTTTCGTTTAACTGCAGTAGCCTCTTTAAAATAAATGAAATCGTAAAGGCTATTCAATGTAAGAAAAAAAAATAATTTTTTTAAATGTAGGCGAGATATTTTTATAAATTTCTACAATGGGATTTCGCTTGACTGAAGTAAGTCACTTTAAAATACCTGTATCGAAATCAAAAATTGTAATACGGTCTTTGTACAGAAAGATCTCAGCTGTTCAATATAAAAAAAATTATTAAAATATAGACGAGATATTTCTATAAATTTCTGTCATAGGATTTCACTTCATTGAAGTAAACACCTTTAAAATACCCGTAAAAAAATCGAAAAAAATATAAAGAGATATTTGTACAGAAATATCTCAGAAATTCAATGCTAAAAAAATCATTTAAAAAATTAAAATGTTGACGAGATATCTTTATAAATTTCTATAATGGGATTTCTCTCTATTCAAGTAAGACACTTTAAAATACCCGTAAAAAATCTAAAAAATGTAAAAAGATCTTTGTACAGAGAAATCTGCGATATCTAATGCCCCCCCCTCCCCCGAAAAAAAGTTTAAAGACAATTAAAATACAAATGAGATATCTTTAAAAATTTCTAAAATGTGATTTAGCTCTATTGAAGTAAGTAATTATAAAATACCCGTGACAAAGTCGAAAAGATATAAAACGTTCTTTGTAAAGAAAGATATCAGTTATATAATGAAACAAAAATTACAAGTATTAAAATGATCTATAGAAATGACTTTTAAATGATCTTAAAGATATCTTTATAAATTTCTACCATGGGATTTTACTTGATTGAGGTAATCATCAGTTTATATTTACTTGTAGACGAGATATCTTTATAAATTTCTAACATTCAATGCTAAAAAAATCATTTAAAAATATTAAAATGTAGAAGAGAAAAATATATATTTATATGAACTTCAAAACTTCATAGGATTTCGCTTGATTGAAGTAAGCACCATTAAAACCCCCATAGCAAACTCGAAAAAATATAAAACGGTCTTTGTACCGCAAGCTCTCAGATATCCAATGCCAAAAAATCATTTAAAAAGATTTAAATGTAGAAAAGATACATTTATAAATTTCTACTACAGGATTTTGCTTGACTGAAGTAGCCTCTTTAAACACCTGTAAACAACACCAAAAAAGTACTAAACGGTCTTCACACAGAAAGATCTCAGCTATCCAATGACAGAAAAATTATTTAAAAATATTAAAATGTAGAAGAGGTATTTTTATAATTTTATGCAATTGAATTTCACATGACTGAAATAGCTTTTTTAAAATTCCCCTAAACAAAGACGAAAAAGTATAAATGGACTTTGTACCGAAAGATCTGAGATATCGAATGCCAAAAAATAATTTAAAAATATTAAAATGTAGAAGAGATATTTTTATATATTTCTACCATTGGATTTCACTTGACAGAAGTAGCTTTTTTAAAATGCCACTAATAAAAGTCTAAAAAGTACAAAACGGTCTTTGTACTGAAAGATCTTTGCTATCCCATGACAAAAGAATCATATAAAAATATTAAAATGTAGACGAGATATTTTTATAAATTTCTACCACTAGAATTCACTTGACTGAAGTAGCCTCTTTAAAACACCTGTAAACAAAGTCGAAAAATAACAAAACGGTCTTTGTACCGACAGATCTTAGCTATCCCATGACAACAGAATCATTTAAAAATATTAAAATGTAGACGAGATATTTTTATAAATTTCTACCAATGGATTTAACTTGACTGAAGTAGCCTCTTTAAAACACCTGTAAACAAAATCGAAAAAAGTAGAAAACGGTCTTTGTACCGAAAGATCTCAACTATCAAATGAGAAAAAATCATTTAAAAATATTAAAATGTAGAAGAGATATTTTTATAAATTTCTACTATTGGAATTCTCTTGACTGAAGGGTGTATTTCGATTCAAACTGCTTATTTTCCGATTTATTTTTGAATTCACTTTTGCTCTCAAACACATGAAACTCGCAGATTCTCTTATTTAGAAAGTGCACAAGGTGCCGTAAAGGTCAATTCTTTGATAAGTGTACAAAATATTGCAAAAAAAGCAATCCAAAACGGCAATTTGAACCGATTTTTCCGAAGTGGGAGATAAGGGAACGAAAAAAAGGGTCTTCCAGAGAAGTTAATTGCTTATAAATCAAATCCTAATGAATTGAGCGTAAAAAGACTGTACTCGGCACCTCATACGTCCCTTCAAGAATCCCCTCAGCAAGTTTCATGATTCTACTTTTAAAAATGTGTCTGAAATTGTATCGGAAAATTTCGAGCTGCTGAAGGTGGAAAAGCTTTTTTTCGAATACACCCTGAAGTAGCTTTTTTAAAATTCCCCTAAACAAAGTCGTACAAGTACAAAACGGTCTTTGTACCGGAAGATCTTAGTTGTCCAATGACAAAACAATCAATTAAAAATATTAAAATGTAGAAGAGATATTTTTAAAAATTGCTACCATTGGATTTCACTTGACAGAAGTAGCTTTTTTAAAATTCCCCTAATAAAAGTCTAAAAAGTACAAAACGGTCTTTGTACCGAAAGAACTCAGCTATCCCATGACAAAAAATATTTTAAAAATATTAAAATGTAGAAGAGATATTTTTATAAATTTCTACCATTGGATTTCACTTGACAGAAGTAGCTTTTTTAAAATTCCCCTAATAAAAGTCTAAAAAGTACAAAACGGTGTTTGTACCGAAAGAACTCAGCTATCCCATGACAAAAAAATATTTAAAAATATTAAAATGTACAAGTGATATTTTTATAAATTTCTACCAATGGAATTCACTTGACTGAAGTAGCCTCTTTAAAACACCTGTAAACAAAATCAAAAAAGCAAAAACGGTCTTTGTACCGAAACATCTCAGCTATCCAATGACAAAAGATCCCTTAAAAATATTAAAATGTAGAAGAAAGAATTTTATAAATTTCTACCATTTGATTTCATATTACTGAAGTAGCTTTTTAAAAATTCTCATAAACAAAGTCGAAAAAGTACAAAACGGTCTTTGTACCGAAAGATCTCAAATATCAAATGAGATGAAAACATTTAAAAATATTAAAATGTAGAAGAGATACTTTTATAAATTTCTACCATTGGATTTCACTTGACAGAAGTAGCTTTTTTAAAATTCCCCTAATGAAAGTCTAAAAAGTACAAAACGGTCTTTGTACCGAAAGATCTTAGCTATCCCATGACAAAAGAATCATTTAAAAATATTAAAGTGTAGACGAGATATTTTTATAAATTTCTACCATTGGAATTCACTTGGCTGAAGTAGCCTCTTTAAAACACCTGTAAACAAAATTTAAAAAAAGTACAAAACGGTCCTTGTACCGAAAGTTCTCAGCTATCCAATGACAAAAAAATCATTTAAAAATATTAAAATGTAGAAGAGATATTTTTATAAATTTCTACCAATGGATTTTACTTGACTGAAGTAGCCTCTTTAAAACATCTGTAAACAAAGTCGAAAAAGTACAAAACGTTCTTTGTACCGAAAGATCTTAGCTATCCTATGACAACAGAATCATTTAAAACTATTAAAATGTAGACGAGATATTTTTATAAATTTGTACTATTGGAATTCACTTGACTAAAGTAGCTTTTTTAAAATTCCCCTAAATAAAATCGTAAAAGTACAAAACGGTCTGTGTACCGAAAGATCTTAGCTATCCAATGACAAAAAAACATTTAAAAATATTAAAATATAGAAGAGATATTTTTATAAATTTCTACCATTGGATTTCACTTGTAGGAAGTAAATTTTTTAAAATTCCCCTAATAAAAGTCAAAAAAGTACAAAACGGTGTTTGTACCGAATGAACTCAGCTATCCCATGACAAAAAATCATTTAAAAATATTAAAATGTACAACTGATATTTTTATAAATTTCTAACATTGGAATTCACTTGACTGAAGTAGCCTCTTTAAAACACCTGTAAACAAAATCAAAAAAGTAAAAACATTCTTCGTACAGAAAGATCTCAACTATCAAATGAGAAAAAATCATTTAAAAATATTAAAATGTATACGAGATATTTTTATAAATTTCTACCAATGGATTTCACTTGACTGAAGTAGCCTCTTTTAAACACCTGTAAACAAAGTCGAAAAAGTACAAAACGGCCTTTGTACCGAAATATCTTAGCTATTCCATGACAACAGAATCATTTAAAAATATTAAAATGTAGACGAGATATTTTTATAAATTTCTACTATTGGAATTCTCTTGACTGAAGTAGCTTTTTTAAAATTCCCCTAAACAAAGTCGTACAAGTACAAAACGGTCTTTGTACCGGAAGATCTTAGTTGTCCAATGACAAAACAATCATTTAAAAATATTAAAATGTAGAAGAGATATTTTTATAAATTTCTACCATTGGATTTCACTTGACAGAAGTAGCTTTTTTAAAATTCCCCTAATAAAAGTCTAAAAAGTACAAAACGGTCTTTGTACCGAAAGATCTTAGCTATCACATGACAAAAGAATCATTTAAAAATATTAAAATGTAGACGAGATATTTTTATAAATTTCTACCATTGGAATTCACTTGGCTGAAGTAGCCTCTTTAAAAGACTACTCTAGTTTCATTTCTCTTTCTATTTACTTCTATAAATTTAATATTATAAGTATTTTGTTGTGTACAGAGCAGTTTTGTCAGAAATGAATCATGAAATATTTAAGACAGAAAATAATATATCTTTAACAACTTGTATAACCTAAAATAAATAAATAAATAAAGTTACTGAAATGGCACATCTACCCTATATATATATATATTATTTTATTTTGTACTATAAGTAATGCATTCTACATAAAAATGATTTTTAATTTATTCTTTTTATTTATTCTGTTTTCGAAGGAGATTTCAGATGGAGACAAAATACGAAAAATGCTTTGCACATAGCAAAATTTGTAATTTCGTGTTTGTTTACATAATAGAAAATAAATGTGAAGTAATATTTGAAGAGGGGGGGGGACACTTAGTAGAGCTATTGAAAACTGAAACTCTCAGAATTTTAAAGAAAACTAAAATGTTTTAAAATATTTACATTTTGATAATGATATTTCAAGTGCTGTTCGTAAGTCTAATAATGCTTTAGATTTGTTAATATTTAGAAAATGTAAATTTTTAGAAATTTTTTATGTTTAGAAAGTGTAAATTCATAGATATTACCAGAATTATTATTAAATACGCTAATCTGATTTCCAAAATGTAGCAAATATGCCTTTGTGGACGCAAATTGTGTAAATAAAATTTGTATTATCTTTGTTTAGCTTAACATATTGTATATATCATTGAAAGTGTTCATAAACAAGATATTTATTTTTCTTTGTACCATGTAACTACTGATGTAATTAATGAAAATATTGAAAGTTCAAATTGTGATTACGTATTTAAATGGTTATTTATAAATATATTTACATTTTATTCTGTTAGTTATTAGAGCAAAATCATATATAAATAAAGTCATTATCATATTTCATTAAATTCAATAAACAGGCATAGAAACCGCGATTAAAAGTTTTTTTCTCTCTCTTTCTTATTAGGTACTAATTTGGAATTAAGGTGATAAAATGAAGCAATTTTTTTACAATTATTACTATTAATATTATTTTTATTTATTTATTTATTTATTTTTTAATTACTAGCAATGACAGCCCCGGCAGACATATGGTAAAACTTTCTTGAAGCTCTTTAACATTTTATTTTTCTTTAGTAGTCAATTACAGTATGTTTATCGATCTCAAAAATAAAATCTCAGTAACAAATTGCTAAGCGAATAACTTTATTCATTCATTTATTTAAATTTTACTGTTTTAACGTATGCTATGAAAACTAAAATATTTCCGATAAAAAATTTCTTCTAAAATTGAGAAATGTCAATGATTTGTCAATTTAACTCTAATGGCTATGTGGGGCACTTGTGAACAGACTAGTTGAGGCAAATACGAATAGTTCATAAATGCGCCAATAATAGTTCTGTGATCCTGTTTCTTTGACAAGTTTCCTGTTTCTTTAAAAATATTAAAATATAGAAGAGATACTTTTATAAATTTCTTTCATTGGATTTCACTTGACTGAAGTAGCTTTTTTTAAAATTCCCTTAAACAAAGTCAAAAAAGTACAAAACGGTCTTTGTGCCGAAAGATCTGAGATATCCAATGCCAAAAAAAACATTTAAAAACATTAAAATGTAGAAGATATTCTTTTTTTTTTGTTATTACTACCATTTGATTTCACTTGACTGAAGTAGCTTTTTTAAAATTATCCTAAACAAAGTCAAAAAAGTACAAAACGGTCTTTGTACCGAAAGATCTGAGACATCGAATGCCAAAAAATCATTTAAAAATCTTTAAAAGTAAAAAGACATATTTATAAAATTCTACTATAGGATTTTGCTTGAATGAAGTAGCTTCTTTAAAACACCTGTAAACAAAATCAAAAAAGTACAAAACAGTCTTTGTTCCGAAAGATCACAGCTATCCAATGCCAAAAAAATCATTTAAAAATATTAAAATGTAGAAGAGATATTTTTATAAATTCCTACCATTGGATTTCACTTGACTGAAGTAGCTTTTTTAAAATTCCCTTAAACAAAGTCGAAAAAGTACAAAACGGTCTTTGTACCGAAAGATCTGAGATATTGAATGCCAAAAAATAATTTAAAAATATTAAAATGTAGAAGAGATATTTTTATAAATTCCTACCATTCGATTTCACTTGCCTGAAGTATCTTTTTTAAAACATCTGTAAACAAAATTAAAAAAGTACAAAACGGTATTTGTACCGAAAGATCTAAGCTATCCAATCACAAAAAAAAAAAAAGTCATTTCAAAATATTAAAATGTAGAAGATATATTTTTATAAATTTCTACCATTGGATTTCACTTGACTGATGTAGCCTCTTTAAAATACCTGTAAACAAAATATAAAAAAATACAAAACGGTATTTGTACCTATAGATCTCGGCTATCCCATAACAAAAAAACATTTAAAAATCTTTAAATGTCGAAAAGACATACTTATAAAATTTTACTATAGGATTTCGGTTGACTGAAGTAGCCTCTTTAAAACAGCTGTAAACAAAAAGGTCTTTTTACCGAAAGATCTCATCTATTCAATGACAAAAAAACATTTAAAAATATTAAAATGTAGAAGAGATATTTTTATAAATTCTACCATTGGATTTCATTTGACTGAAGTAACCTCTTTAAAACAACTGTAAACAAAATCAAAAAAGTACAAAACGGTCTTTGTACCAAAAGATCTGAGATATCGAATGCCAAATAATGATTTACAATTATTAAAATGTAGAAGAGATATTTTTATAAATTTCTACCATTGGATTTCACTTCACTGAAGTAGCTTTTTTAAAATTCCCCTAAACAGAGTCGAAAAAGTACAAAACGGTCTTTGTACCGAAAGATCTGAGCTATAACATTACAAAAAAATCATTTAAAAATATTAAAATATAGAAGAGATATTTTTAGAAATTTCTAGCATTGGATTTCACTTGAATGAAGTAGCTTTTTTAAAATTCCCCTAGAGAAAGTCGAAAATAAACGGTCTTTGTACAGAAAGATCTCAGCCATCCCATGACATAAAAATCATTTTAAAATATTAAAATGTAGAAGACATATTTTTATAAATTCCTACCATTGGATTTCACTTGACTGAAGTAGCTTTTTTAAAATTCCCCTAAACAAAGTTGAAAAAGTACAAAACGGTCTTTGTAGAGAAAGATCTAAGCTATCCAATGACAAAAAAAATCATTTAAAAATATTAAAATGTAGAAGAGATATTTTTATAAATTTTCTACCATTGGATTTCACTTGACTGAAATAGCTTTTTTAAAGTTCCCCTAAACAAAGTCGAAAAAGTACAAAACGGTCTTTGTACCGAAAGATCTGAGATATCGAATGCCAAAAAATAATTTAAAAATATTAAAATGTAGAAGAGATATTTTTATAAATTCCTACCACTGGATTTCACTTGACTGAAGTAGATTTTTTAAAATTCCCCTAAACAAAGTCGAAAAAGTTCTGTAAACGGTCTTTGTACCGATAGATCTGAGATATCGAATGCTAAAAAATAATTTAAAAATATTAAAATGCAGAAGAGATATTTTTATAAAATTCTACCACTGGATTTCACTTGACTGAAGTAGATTTTTTAAAATTTCCCTAAACAAAGTCGAAAAAGTACAAAACGATCTTTGTACTGAAAGATCTCAGCTATCCAATGACAAAAATTCATTTAAAAATATTAAAATGTAGAAGAGATATTTTTATAAATTTCTTCCATTGGATTTCATTTGACTAAAGTAGCTTTTTAAAATTCCCCTAAAGAAGGTCGAAAAAGTACAAAATGGTCTTTGTACCGAAATATCTGAGATATCGAATGCCAAAAAATAATTTAAAAATATAAAAATGTAGAAGAGATATTTTTATAAATTTCTTCCATTGGATTTCACTTGACTGAAGTAGCCTCTTTAAAACACCTGTAAACAAAATCAAAAAAGTACAAAACGGTCTTTATACCGAAAAATCTCAGCTGTTCAATGCTAAAAAAATCATTTTAAAATATTAAAATACAAACGAGATATCTTAAAAATTTCTATCTTGGGATTTCGCTTTATTGATGTAAGCCACTATAAAATACTCGTAACAAAATCGAAAAAATATAAAACGGTCTTTGTACAGTTCAATGATCTCAGCTATTCAATGCTAAAAAAATCATTTAAAAATATTAAAATGTAGAGGAGATTCTTTGGAAAATGTTTAATGTGCAATCTCTGACATAATAATCACGATCTGTATGTTGTCTTTTAAAATTACATATAAATGATTCAATTTCACTTGAAACTATCTAACAAAAAAGGTCAATGTCGACTTGTTTTAAAACGGATCCGAGTGTTTTGGTAAGAAATTATCTCGAAGAAACTATCCAAATGCACATATCCCTCGGGCTATCAGTATTGAAAAGGTGCGAGAGTTTTTAGCATTTGCTAATGACTTTTTTCTTCCTGGGGTATCTTATCCCCTTTTTATCGCCTGGAGGTAAAGGGTGGCGTGAGATGACCATTTTCTTATTAATTACAAGCTTGGAAAATATCATTGGTCTTTTAAAGTGTCAATCTTTGGGTTCGGGATACGCCTTCCTGGTGGCAACACGCATAGGTTTGTGATAGGATTTTCAGTTTCGGTTTGACTGATGCAGGCTCTTAAAATAAAGTATGTATACAGTCTACTAAAACATGTGAGTTTATTAATTACGTTAATACGCATCGCCGCATCATACATCTGGTCACGTCAGCCGAAGAGTATATATATTTTTCTTCACTTCGAAAAGAAAAGTTCGAAAATAATGAACTGTTTTCATCATTGAATTTTATTAGAACATTATTCCACAAGCTGGACTGGTGAAAAAAAAGAAAGAAAGAAAATCGTCCGCCGCAGCAATCAAGGTAATGAATAATTTATTATTCCTTTTGCTGTTACTATAAGTTTTTGAACATGGAAAATATTGATAAATTAAAAAAGAAGCGCGCAACATTACGCACTTCAGTTACGAAATTAATTAGTAAATTAGAAGTCTTAATAAAAGATAAAAATTTTGATATTGATAGTTATTTAGAAATTTCAGAACAATTAAATGACAGAGAACAAACTCTAAAAAACCTAAATAAAGAAATAGAATCTGGTATTAATTTAGAAAAAGAATATGAAATTGACATTAGTGCTAGCGAAGAATACCAGAAAAAAATTATAAAGGCCAAATTTCAAATTAAAAAACAACTTAAACATTTAGAACAAAGTAAAGTTTCCAATGAAATTCAACCAAATTCTACTCAAATAAACAACGCGATAAATATTAAATTACCCGATATATCTCTTCCGAAATTCTCCGGAAAACCAGATGAATGGGGTCTATTTAAATTACAATTTAACAACTTAATAACTTCAAGTGAGCAACTATCAGATGCGCAAAAGTTGCATTATTTATCAGCGGCATTAATAAGTGATGCAAGAGCTTTGATTAGCAAAGAAGACACTTTTTCATCTTTATTTCAAGCATTAAAGGACAGATATGAAAATGATAGAATAGTAACAGAAATACACATCAATTCACTCTTAAACGCAGATAAACTTACACAGCCTTCCGCTAAAGATCTTCGAAATCTAGTCGATAATGTAAAAAAAAGCATTCGCGCCTTGAAAATTTTGAATTATAATAGAAATAATCTTTCAGATGTTTTAATATTGAACATCATTCTCCAAAAGTTAGATAGAGATACTCGAAAAAATTATGAAATGACGATAAGTTCAAAAGAAGTTCCGAAGTTAGATGAATTACTTTTATTTTTAGAAAAACGATCTCAATATTTGGAAAATATTCATACAGTCACGTCTGTTAAACCTTTCAGTAAGGATCAGAAACGTTCATTTAATTCTAAGTCATTGACTTTGTTAGCAGAAAGTCCACACATTTGTTCAATGTGTAAAGGCAATCACATTTTAATGAGATGTTTCCAATTCTTAAATTTACCTGCAAAAAAAAGGTTTAATATTGTTAAAATGAAAAAATTATGCTTCAACTGTTTATCATCAGTTCATAACATTAGCCAGTGCAAAAGTTCAAGCACGTGCAGAAAATGCAACAAACGTCACCACACATTGATCCACCTGGAACGCGGTGAGGAAAATGTTGATACTAATCAGACTATAGCAAACCAAGATGAAAATAATATTAGTAGTAATTTATCGCCAACCGCAAACGCATTTACTCCTCATAGTTACACAAATAATCCGATGTCTGTTACCGCTTTGGGTGAAAATACACATTCATTTGATAACACGCATTCAACTAATAACAATATTGTAATGAGTATGACGTCTTCTTCTAGTAAACAAGTACTGCTTTCAACTGCGATAATATATGTACAGAATGCTAGACGAGAATTAGTTCCTCTTAGAGCATTGTTAGATTCAGGATCGCAAAATAACTTTATAACGAAGAAATGTTCTGAGTTATTGTTCTTGAAAGGAAGAAAAATAAACGCATCAGTTTCAGGGCTAAATGGTTCAGTTATGAATATAAAGGAAAGTATTATAACAACCATAGCAAATAAAAACAGGAGTTTTAATGAAACATTGCAATTTTTTGTTGTTCCTAAAATTACGCGCATAACACCAGCTACATATCTAAACATCATGCCTATTAAGCATTTACAAACTTTTCAGTTAGCTGATCCACAATTTGATAAACCAGGTCCAATACATGTTTTATTATCAAACGAAGTATTTTTTAAATTAATCGGACAAAATAAAATAAATATGCAAAATTTGGTTTTTCAAGAAACTGTTTTTGGCTATGTTGCCAGTGGTTCTACGTCTATGCCACAACAGAATTTTAATTATTATTGTGGTCTTGTTCGATCTGTGGATGATTTATCCAACGCTATGCAAAAATTTTGGAAAAATTGAAGTGGTACATGATAAAAACCCAATAAAAAGTAAAGAAGAGCAGTATTGTGAGGAACATTTCTTGCGTACACATACTAGAAGAGAAGATGGTAGGTATATTGTGGAAATGCCAATTAAAACTGGTGGGCTTGCATGTTTAGGAGAATCAAAGGAAAACGCACTTAAACGATTAAATCACCTACTTAAGCGATTTGCGCACAATCCAGCCATGAAATTGTTATACGAAGAATTTATTAACGAATATAATGATTTGGGACACTTAGAAGAAATCTTGCTGGAAAATAAGCCCGAATTTTCCTATTATTTGCCGCATCATGGGGTATACAAACCTGAGAAACCAAGCACGAAATTAAGGGTTGTCTTCGATGCTAGTGCAGCTACTACCAGTGGTGTTTGTTTAAATGATATTTTATTAAACGGAGGATTAGTCCAAGATGAGCTCTTCGATATCATTTGTCGATTTCGAACTCATAAATACGTCTTTACTGCTGACATCGTAAAGATGTATCGTCAAATATTAATTTCTGAAAATCAGAGAGATTTGCTTCGAATTTTGTGGAAAACTGATGAAGAAGAACCAGTCAAAATATTTAAGTTAAAGACGATTACATACGGTACATCAAATGCGCCTTATCTTGCCACGCGGACTTTGAATCAGCTTGCAATTGATGAAAAGGACAATTTTCCGCTAGCATCACATGTAGTTCTTCAAGATTTCTACGTGGACGACCTATTAACAGGAGCTGACACTTTAAATAAGGCTCAACAAGTGCAAGCACAATTAATTGCATTGCTTGAACGTGGTGGCATGAAGTTGCACCGATGGTGTGCTAATCACCCCGAACTCTTGAAAATCGCAACTAGCAATCAAGAGTATACATTCAATGATCGTAATGCGGACCAGAGCACTAAAACTCTAGGATTGTTATGAAATCCAGTTCGTGACAGCTTTTCGTTTAATTCATCAGTTAAGGAACCAGTTGTATACTCAAAAAGAGCTGTTTTATCCGACATAGCGCGTATCTACGATCCATTGGGATTACTCGGTCCTGGAATAGCTAAGGCTAAGATTTTCATACAAAGACTGTAGTGGCTGTTAAAGCTAGATTGGAACGGTCCACTTCCAGATGACATTAAAGATGAATGGCAACGCTTTATCAGAACGCTTCAGAATATAAATAATTTAAAAATCAATCGATTTGTTTTAAACGAAGGGCATTCGGAAGTTGAACTGCACGGCTTCTCCGACGCCTCCGAGCTCGCATATGGAGCAGCCATTTATCTACGCTGTTTCACAAAATTTAATACATCTTTAAATTTACTGTGCAGCAAGTCTAGAGTTGCACCATCGAAACCTTTGACAATCCCACGATTGGAATTGTCCGCAGCTGCCTTATTGTCTCAACTCGTATCTAAGATAGTGAATGTACTAAGGTTGAACATCAGTAAAATAATATTATGGTGTGATTCAACCATCGTCTTAGCGTGGATTCAGACTCCTCCTCATCTACTTAAAACTTTTGTGGCCAACAGAGTTTACAAAATCCAAGAATTGACCCAGACTTTTCAATGGAGACATGTACGCTCAGAGGACAATCCAGCAGACCTTGTATCTCGAGGACTATCCTTTGACAAATTAATTGATTGTGAACTTTGGCGGCATGGCCCTCTCTTCTTGAGAGAAAGAGACAGTGAATCCAAACGCAGCATTGATTTAGAACAAGTGAAAAACAATATAGACTTATCATCAGAATTAAAATTGAAAAACAGTACAGCATTATTAAGTTTAAATTCTAGTGAATTTGTAAATGAAATTTTAAGTATCAGCAATAATTATACTAAAATATTACGTGTTTTAAGTTATATTTTCAGGTTCTTAGATAACACAAGAAAATTAGATGAAAAAAGAAAGGGACACGTAAGTAAGGAAGAATTATCACGAGCAGAAATATTTTTAATTCGGGAAATCCAAAAACTTGAATTTAAGGCAGAATATACTGCATTGTTAGAAGGTAAGCAAATTTCTAAGAGAAGTAAATTGCGATTGTTAAACCCCTTTTTAGATGCAGATAATGTGCTAAGAGTTGGAGGGCGTTTAGATAATGCAGACCTAAAATTTGCTGAAAAACATCAGTATATTCTGCCAGGTAAGGGTAAATTGTGTAGCCTAATTGCAATTTACTATCATAAAAAATATCTTCATATAGGTGCACATGCATTGTTATGCTACTTGAGACAAAAATACTGGCCTCTACGGGGAAGAAATTTAGCTAGAAAAATAACGCATGAGTGTGTAACTTGTAGTAAAAACAACCCCATAACCATACAACAAATCATGGGTTCCCTACCCAGAGAGAGAGTACGACCTAGCGCACCATTTAATTACATGGGAACAGATTTTGGCTGCCCCTTTATCATAAAATATAAAGGACAGAGAAAGGACAGAAATTCTTAATAAAGTGTATTTGGCAATCTTTGTTTGCTTTGTAACTAAAGCAGTGCATCTCGAACTAGTGTCAGAATTGACTACGGATGCATTCGTTGCCACCTTAAAGAGGTTCATTGCTAAGCGTGGAAGGTGCGCAGTAATCTTTTCAGATAATGCAAAAAATTTTGTTGGTGCTAACGCCGAGTTACAGAGACTCCATAATTTACTAAGACATCCTGAGGAGAAGTTAGCGAATTATTTGTCAGAAGAGAATATTATTTGGAAATTTATTCCACCCAGAGCACCTAATTTTGGCGGGTTGTGGGAGGCAGGAATAAAATCAGTAAAATATCATCTAAGGCGAATGGTAGGTAATGCAAGGCTAACGTTCGAAGAGTTATTAACTGTAATTGATCAAATAGAGTCTATATTAAATTCACGGCCAATCACTCCATTGTCTTCAGACGTGAATGACTTGGAGGCCTTAACACCAGGCCATTTCTTAATCGGAAGGCCTATGACAGCTATCGTTGAACCAGAATTAATTAATGTTAACGAAAATAGACTATCTAGATGGCATAGAATTTCAAAATACATTCAATTGATATGGAATCGTTGGAATAAAGAGTATTTAAATACGCTCCAACAACGCTCCAAGTGGCAATTTGAAAAAAATAATGTTAGCATAGGAACCCTATTGTTGATAAAGGAAGATGACCTCCTTACAAATAAATACTTACTAGGACGCATTATAAATATTTTCCCAGGTGCAGATGGTAAGATTGGGGTTGTAGAAGTAAAAACCGCTAGGGGAATACTTAAAAGAAGTATTTCAAAAATTGCGTTATTGCCACAACAAGTCTCAGAAAATTAATTACGAAATGTAAAAAAAAAAAAAAAAAAAAAAAAAAAAAAGTTTTGTTATGTATTTTTAGTTTTAGTTTTCCTATTATTGTATGTTCATAATTGTATTTTTCATTGTTTAAAAGAAAATTGTTGTATTGTATCATATTACTTAAGCATTTGTAATGTTAATATTTTGTACTGTATAATTTATTGAAGTTGACCCTTCAATGTCGGGGGGTATGTTAGAGTTATTTGCAATTTATCTTTGAAATGTGGCATCATACTAGTTCGCTATTCTATGTAACTATAGAAACGCAAATCGTCTGTGTTTTTGTTGTTGTTTTGATTTGCTAAGAATAAGCAACGCTTTCGCTATGACTTAAAATAAAGTATGTATACAGTCTACTAAAACATGTGAGTTTATTAATTACGTTAATACGCATCGCCGCATCATACAACAGGTAATCTCTCTCCCTCTCTCTTTTCCCTAAAATCTGTATAATGTTACCTTTTTATAAATTTTTTGTGTTTTGATATATTTCTTCAGAGACTTAGAAAAGGGAAAAGCTCACCATTCTCAAAGAATATGACTTTCATGGGATTAAGTATAAATGTGCTGCAGAGCCGATACTGGTTTGACAACAGCAATACAGAAATATAACATGTCCAGCGTAGAGATCGGCAACCTGTCTGAGACTGAACTTTTAGTATTTCAACAGTCACGGATCGGCCTAAAATCAGGCTTACATTTTTTTTTTTTTTTTTTTTTTTTTTTTTTTTTTTTTTTTAAATCGAGGAGAGGCCGGAACTGCACTGAATTGTATCCAGGACGTGCCGGTAGGCAATATGTTTCGCAAAATTAGTAATAGTTATAATAAATTCTGTTAACGTAATCATTGGAAATACAGCTTAAGAGCCCACAATAGTCACAGAAAAATTACTCAAAAAGACCCGGATGACCGTGTAAAGTCTATGGGAGCGTTCTTTTCTAATATCTCGCTCAAATTTTAATATTTTTGCATGATTTTTTTTTCACAAGATAGCTGAGGGCAATCCACAACCGGGCTAGTTTTTACTTTTTCAATTTTTGTTTCAGATTTTCTTAAAAAAATTACTTTAACTTTCGAAACCGGTTTAAACCGGTTCTGAAAGTGAAACAATCGTAATATAAAAAATATATAACCAAAATCGAAAAAGTAAAAACTAGCCCGGTTGTGGATTGCCCTCAGCTATCTTGTAAAAAAAAATCATGCAAAAATATTAAAATTTGAGCGAGATATTAGAAAAGAACGCTCCCATAGACTTTACATGGTCATCCGGGTCTTTTTGTGTACTTTTCCTGTGACTATTGTGGGCTCTTTAGTTCAGGACGATCCACAACCGGGCTAGTTTTTACTTTTTCGATTTTGGTTATATATTTTTTATATTATGATAGTTTCAGTTTCAGAACCAGTTTAAATCGGTTTCGAAAGTTAAAGTAATTTTTTAAAGAAAATCTGAAACAAAAATTGAAAAAGTAAAAACTAGCCCGGTTGTGGATTGCCCTCAGCTATCTTGTGCAAAAAAATCATGCAAAAATATTAAAATTGGAGCGAGATATTCGAAAAGAACGCTCCCATAGACATTACATGGTCATCCGGGTCTTTCTGAGTAATTTTTCTGTGACTATTGTGGGCTCTTAAGGGAGACCCGAACCCCATTTTCGGCCAAAAAATCATCAAAAGTTCGAAACAAATTTTATCTCAGAAAACGATAAAATACGTATTTGAGAATATCCATGCAAAATTTCAGAGCTCGGGGACACTTGGAACATGTAGCAAATGAGCTCTTTAAATTGTAGTCACTAGAGTTTAAAGGACTAGCGGCCATTTTAAAATGTGTTTTCCTGAAAATGACTTTTTTCATATTTTGCCTAAGTTCAAAGTACTAAGGCTCAGTGGTAAAATGATTTAGTAACAAAGAGTTTATGTTTTTAGAATCTTAAAAAAAATTGCAAAAAAAGTAAGGAGAGATATTTATTTTAACTGTTTCTGAAAATTTTACATAAATTGGTAAACATGAAAATTATAACGAATTTAAGGAAATTTACCATGCGCAATTTTTTTCTTTCTTTCTTTAAGCTGATTAAAATAAAAAATGAAAAACATCTCTCCCTAGGTCTTTTCTATATACTATAACACTAGTTAAGAAATTTTAGTAATACCAAAATATTGAAAATTGAATGAGGAGTAGTAATTTTAAAAAATGTATTTTTCGACAAAGAAAAAAAAAATCATAAAAATATCTATAAAAGATATACTTTTTAATAAAAAGTGAATTTTTTTGCTAATTATTCCTTACAAAAAGATTCTTAAATAGTACACCAAAATTCATTACTTCAAAATCAATAATAAAAATTTTGGGTTTTTTCTTACGGGTCTCCCTTATTAAATTACAGAATCATCATAGAAAATAAGACGTCCGATGAAGGAAGGTTAAAAGCCCTTTTTTTTTTTTTTTTTTTTTTTTTTACAAAATTAAAAAAAAAAATTATATTTTTCTATAATTTACAATTACGGCTATTATAGATATATGTATTACTGCTAATCTATAAGTAGCTTTTTTTAAGATGGAAATCACGATGAAAATAACACCTTTTCTGAGCAACACGTGAGAATCTGATTCTAGCACTGATTCCAGCGTATTCTAGATGATTAAGGAAATGCCGTGATTTTTAGAAATATATTCATTTTTGCATATCAAGGATTTAGCTTACATATTTAGCTACAGGAATGAAAGTCAGTGTATATGGTTTCATCACTGACACTAGTTATAAATATATATATAAACATTAAATGTAATACAAATTATATCAAAACATGGAAAAAATAATCAAAAGTAGCATAATCGAAATTTATAGAACCAAAGTAAATTCATAAAAGCCCACAAATACTTTGGATAGAACAAATTTATCTGGTTTCTGAATGACATCATTTTCTTAATTGTAAATATCTCGCTTTCGATACATCTTTTCATCAAAGATAATTTTCTGTTATTTTATTTACATAGTAGTACTTAATATTATTTCTCAGTAAATAACAATTTTCCTACCGCAGTTAGTGATAATTATACGCAATCATTTTATTATGGTTAAATTATACGAAAATCATTAATTTTTTTCTTTTAAATGAGATGACATATTCACTGACGAAATCAAGATTTCGATTGGTGGAAAAGGGATAAACCAAATTACTATGTTATTGTAGAGAGAGTAGCTGAATTTGATTACCACAATTTTGAAGAAATATCCTAAAAAGCTTTTAAATTTAAATGAAAAAAAGAAATAAAATATAGCTAGAATGGGCACAACTACGGATGAACTGTTTTCATAATTAAAAAATATATATATTAATAATAACGAAAATAACAAGTCGGTAAGAATGATCGCTGATAGCATAGAAGGTTTTGTTTAATATTTCTATCGAAATAACCAATCCTTTAATTAATAAATCCAAATTGTTAATTTAGAATCATTAAATTAGTACAATGGTGGTAGCACCACTAAATTTAATTTTAAAATAGTTATAAAAGAAAGTTATTTATTTTTAATCAAATGAAAAATGTTCAAATCATATTAATTAAGCAAAATCCAAAGTTCCATTTTTTTTAATGCAAAACTAAAAAATATTAGCGGAAATATAAATAAAATTAAACATTCTTTAAAAAACGAAAAATATTTTTTAAGCGAAATTTAAAATACTGAATCATTAATAAATCGCAATAGCTTTTAAAATAGAAAGAAAATTGAATTCCAAAAAATATTATGAACATCAATTTATCATAGCATAATAAACCATTTTATTGCCAAAAAATATTAACTTTATTTTAACCTTCCTACCCTGTTCAAATTTTACTAAATCTTGATAAAAACATTTCACACCAGAATTGTTCTTTAGAACATTTTAATACATTTAATTGACTTATTTCTCTGAATCTTTTAATTAACTTTCTTTAAGAAAAAAGTTCTGGTTCGAATCGTATAAAATAAGTTATAGTTTGGGTCGATTAGACCCATTCAGGGTAGGAAGGTTAATTAAATCCATCGTAATACGAAAATTTCAATTTTAGGAACCGGAATTCGAGCTAAGAACCTCCTCTTTAAAAGTGAGACACTTTAACTCCGGGCTGTGCTATCTACCCGTAAGAAGTTGAAATTAAGGTTCGCTTTTAAAATTTAAATCGCAAAAATGGAAGTATGACTTTAAAAAAATAATTCAATTAAAACAATAGACATTTTCAAAATTTTATAATCTGTTTTGTGACTTGAGGTATTCAGCTGTACACACACAAAATTTGAAGTATATAACTTATGCAGTTTTTGTGTACGGACTCTGCGATGGAGAGACAGACAGAGGACAGAGACGAATAAGGTTCCGTCAGATGAATGAAACTCTAAAAATAGTTATCAATATCGGTTCAATAGAAAGCTCAGGGTCAGTGTTGATAAAGACAAAAAAAAAAAAAAAAAAAAAAAAAAAAAAAAAAAAAAGAGAGAGCTTGGGTTTTTTTAAATATATAGATGTTTGGTCATTTTGAAATGCGTTTAAAGAAAGAATTAATTTCTCGTTCTCATAAATCACTTTAAAAGATGTCTCGACTTACTCATTTAAATGAATCAAATTTCAAATTTTTCGATGACCCTTAGAGAGGTCAAGGATTGTATCTCACTTTATTGGTGGCCTTACATTGTTGATCTAGGTTCCTTTGACACTATGACAAGATTGATAGGGAAATTGCTAAAGAGTGATAAGCTGAAATCTACGGTCGTTAATTAGATTTTGAAGCATTGAAGAGTTTACCCTAATTTATGTGACATCTGATAGATAAAATAACATATTTTTTGCTCATTTGATTAAACGAAAGAAAAAAAAGAAAAAGAAAACTGTGACTTATATTAAAAATCAGCAAGTTCTCGTCCGTTTAACTAAGTACAAGTTATCATGATTTTGTCGTATGAAGCTAAAACGAATGTAATGAAACGTAAAAAGCCGGCATGAAAGTGTGAAATGAGAAAAAAAGGTATATTCTTGAAGGACATTTTGAACAACTTCATTTACATGATTTTTTGATGCTTATATGGAATAAGCTCTCCTTACATTTTATGTCTTTTTTGCACAACAACTCAACAATTAAAGAACAAACTTCAAGGGTTTGAATAGACAAAATGTCAGATTACTAAATTTTCCAGGCAGCCCCCCCCCCCCCCCATTACCCTTCCAAAAAATGTTTTGCATTTTTGCTCCAACCTAGAGAATTTCCAAAATTCCTTTGTGAAAAGGTGGAATCCCATTTTTAGGAGGAACTCTTTCATGCTTGAAAAATAAAGTTATTTGGTTAAGTGATGTCTACTTATTAGTTTTATAAATAAAGCATCATAGAATGACAGTATGTTCTAAGGACGCAAATTCCAAATCTTTTTTGTGATGCTAATAAGTTAATCTGGAGCAGTGGATCCGGCTATTACTTCTAAGCTTAAAAGTATTAAGTAAACATTAAATATTAAATAACAGTAGCATTACGCAATCCAAAGCAAAATGCAACAAATAGCTCACTTCTAAAAACAAACAGCTGCCATTCAGAAAACAGGAAATATTAAAAATTTTTTCAAGCAGCAAATAGAAAAAAAAAAAAAAAAAAAAAAAAAACCTGATGAAATTACCGAATATTATCCAAGTAAAACTTAATCTATTATTGAATAAATAAAAAGACTTAAAAATAGAATGAAGTACATTTTATTAGTATAACTATGAAATTGATTTTCACAATACATGAGATGAAAAAAAGAAGATGAATGGGGGAGGGGGGGAGGGCAACCTTAAAATTTAGTCCGGACATACATACTTAATGGAAAAACGAGGAATTATTAACACAAAGACAGTGGCGCCAAGTTATATGGGCCCGTGGAGTCCGAGCCCACCCAATAACTTTGAACTTTACGGCTCCCTATCTTCATTGATCTATTTCGTTATCTATTTCATTATTCATTTTTCAGCCTAGAACATAATTCATTTTGCCAATGACCATGCGTTTTAATTTTCCGACTGACACCCATAAATCCTAAATGACTGAAATCTTTTGCTCCATGTTTCACTTTCTGCTATTTCAATTTATAACCATGTTCATGATATGTTGATATTACAATAAGCATTAATGTCTTCATAAGAAAAAACGCATGAGAATATAATAAAATTTCAACTTTATTAGAACGTGATAGCTTGACTTAAAATTATCTCTTTCACCATCGATCCACCGTTCAAAGAAAAACAAACTGGTCATACCATTTTATCAAAATATTTTTGGGCCCACCCAATATTTGTAAGCCACGTCAAATTTTTCAACAGTTGACACCACTGCAAAAAAGATGTAAATTGTTGAGACATAACTTTCAATTAGAAATACGCTACGCATTTTGATTTTTAACGATTTTAGCTCTCATAATATTCAGAGATTCAGAGAGGGATAATACAAGGGATAATATTTATCTGTAAGTAGCTTCTTCAGCATGCAATGAAGTAATTAAGTTCAATTCAACAGTAGTTTAACTCTAATTAGATCTAATCTTCTTCTTCTTAAAGTTTCTTTGAAAATCGAGAAATTCTCAAAACGCATTGTTTTGTTCTCGGTCAAGATGCGAAAGAAAAACTCTCAACAGAAATCGTGATAATTTGTTTTGCTTTGATACTCCTTTTAGGTTCCCCACACTACAGTCACACCATTCAAGAAATGCAAAACGGGTGTCAAAATAGACTATGGAACAGGATATAATCTGGAGAATTCTCGTTATCAGGAACCATTTTCACCTTATTTCATTAGCTTGTTTTCATATTTTTACATAGGTTCATTTTGAACTTCTTCCTTAATTTCTGCATTTTTTCTCCGCGTTCACGTATTTAAAAACTATCGTAAATATGAAGGGAAGATTTAAAAGATAACGTAACATTAGATATTTCTGCATTACTTTTTAATATATTTAAAAAATGTCTTGTATGAGGTGTCCTGGTGATTTTATTTTTAAATTATTCAATTACACACATACTTATACTCTATTTATTTATTCATTATTATTATTATTTAAGGAATCGCCTTTTTTTATAGTATTCATTACTTATATATAAATACATAGTTTTCATATTCATTGTTTTTGTAAATAATACTATTATACATAACTTGCGAACGATACAATGAGAACATTATATCGAGTTAAACACAAAGTTAATTCTGACCGAGTTAAGCTCGACCAAGTCAAGATAGCTCGGCCGAGTTAAGACAGATCAATTGCGAAAATCGTAAAAAAATGTAGCACAGAAGCACCATCTGTTAAGCGATTTACACCAAAGCGTAAACAATATCAATTCATGTCAAGGACTAATTGAATGTATTTTTTTCATTAAATTCCGTGCATTAGTTCTTGAAATAGAGCGGCTATAAACTGTATGTCACATACACACAGACAGAGTTACAAACTCACAGACTGACATACAGACATTTTATAAAAATATGCTTTACGGAATCTCTGACCCCTAAAACGCATAAATCCGTCGATAACCTGAATGAGAAAAATTTTCACGAATTCAATACTTTTTTCTTATAAAGATAGAAGAAAATAAAAATAAAAATATTCAGGTTCCGTTTAAAAGAAAATTCAATATTCTGGAAAGCGTTCTCCGACAAATTTTGAAAAAAAAAAAAAAAAAAAAAAGATGCAATTTTCGTTAAAGTAAATAAATAAATGAATAAATAAAATAAAATATAAAATAAATAAGTAAATGGGGGTAGTAAGAACATATATCGGTTAATTACAGACGATTTTTTTTTTTTAGAAAATCATTATCAACAATGCTTTTATATTTCTGCTAGGATAGTTATTTCCAGCGCTCCTCGACACCTTAGCTGAATGCCTGCAAATCGAAATTTGTAGATTAATTGAAAATGCGTTTTTCTCAAAAACTATGAGACCTAGGGTAATCGCTATAGTTTTCCTGCAAGGTTTAAATTAACGTCTACTACCGCTATTTTTTTTTTTTTTTTCATTTTAGTTTTAGTAGATTGGGAAATAGACGGGAGAGGACATATTCTTGCACTACATTTTCGACTTTATCTTTAAAAATTTAATACCTAAAATTAAAAGAAATGTATTTTTGAGTTCAGCGTTAAAAAGCTTTCACACGATATACAAAGAATTTTATTTTTCAAGTAACTAACTTAATTAGTCCCTCTACCCCTAAGTCCTAAATATATTTGGGGGTGTTTAATAATCTGTAAATATATGTGTCAATAGTCTTTATTACTGCTTCCAATTTGAAATTTTCACAGTTTATGAGTAAAGTGGCTTTGACAGACAGAGAAATAGACACAGGATATACACATAGAACACCATCTTATAATGGAACCACTTTTAGTTTTTAAGTACGGAACCCTAAAAAGTATCTATATGCATATTCTGCTTAAAAAAGAAAAAGCACACAATGAAGAACAGAAGAAGCACAAGAACTGGGTAGTTGCAATTTAGACCATCACCATAAAAAAATCAGCCGATGTATTTAGACAATCAACTAAAAGGACAGCGGCGATAGACATATTTTATCACAAGATGAAGCACACTTCCAAAATCGAACGGCATCCATTTAATAATACAGGATTAGGGATGGGTTAAGCAGATAAAGCAAAAAAACCAGTTGCGGAAAAGTGGAATATTCGCTTTCGATTACTTTCTTCCCTTGAATAATAACCTACTTTATCTCATGAGAAGATCAAGGCTAAGTGAAAAGAACTGCCGTACTTTCAGATATATTGTCATAAAAAAAAAAGAATAACTAAGGTAAGAAATATTATTGAGGTGAAAGAATCCGGATATTTTTCTCCTTGATATTTTCAGGGCTTCAGACTGTATTATTTTTTTTTGTTTTCTTACCGTACCGATTCAGTTCAAATAAAATATTTTTTGCTTCAATTTCTATTTGTATTTCTTTAAAATACAAGGTGTATCAAAACTACTGGGCAAAACTTTAAGGGGTGATAGTATAGATCAAGACAAATAATATTAAATGGGAAACTAAGGGTCCCAAGCGTCTTCCGAAGGAGATAGGCGCCATCAAAATTTAGGGTCCAAAATTTGAAATGATTATAAAAAACGGAAAAATTGGTCGATTCGTTTGCTGTTTTCACGAAAACTATTCTTTATATCATTATTTTCTGGAAAATAAATTATAAAGATAAATTTCAAAAAATGCCGATAGAGGGCGCTTTAGACTTTGGAGTAACGTACAACTATTTTTTACCGTTATTTTTTGCATCTCATTAAATTTTTTTAGAAGCTTCAACATAAACTTAAATTTTGAGCTGAAAATCTGAATCGTTGAGAGTAGTTAAGTAGCGCAAACTGAACTGTGTTCAATGGGAGTGCGGAGGTTCAAATTTCAAATGATTATAAAAAACGGAAAAATTGGTCGATTCGTTTGCGGTTTTCCCTAAAACCATTCTTTATGTCAGTATTTCATTGAAAATAAATTTTAAAGATAAATTTCAAAAAATTCCGTTAGAGGGCGCCTTAAACTTTAGAGTAACCAACAACTATTTTTAACTGTTATTTTATTTTAAATCTAAATAAATGTTTTAAAATCTTAGACTTAAATTTTGAGCTCAAAATCTGAATCGTTGTGAGTAATTATGTAGCGAAAAATTGAACTGTGTTCGTAGGGTGGGCATGGTAACATTTCAACTCCTGAACACAGTTCAGTTTGCGCTTCTTAATCCCTCCCAACGATTCTGAATTTGAGCTCAAAATTTAAGTCTAAGCTTTTGCAAGCATTTAATTAGATACAAAAAATAACAGTTAAAAATTGTTGTTGGTTACTCTAAAATTTAGTCCCTCTAACGGAATTTTTTGAAATTTATCTTTAAAATTTATTTTTAAGGAAATACTGACATAAAGAATGGTTTTAGAGAAAACCGCAAACGAATCGACCAATTTTTTCGTTTTGTATAATCATTTGAAATTTGAACCTTCCCACCCCCATTGAACACAGTTCAGTTAGCGCTACTTAACCACTTTAACTATTTAGATTTTGAGTTCAAAATTGAAGTTTATGTCTAAACTTTTAAAAAAATTTAATGAAATGCAAAAAATAACGGTAAAAAATAGTTATTCGTTACTCCAAAGTCTAAAGAGCCCTCTGTCGACATTTTTTGAAATTTGTCTTTATAATTTATTTTTAAGACAATACTGACATAAAGAATTTTTTTCGTGAAAACCGCAAACGAATTGACCAATTTTTCAGTTTTTTATAATCATTTCAAATTTTGGACCCTAAACTTTGATGGCGCCTATCTCCATCGGAAGATGTTTGGGACCCTTAGTTTCCCATTTAATATTATTTGTCTTGATGTGTAATATCATCCCTTAAAGTTTTGCCCAGTAGTTTAGATACACCCTGTATACAGGGTGTATCTAATATATAACTCTTTATATATAACTCTCTCTAGTTCAGTTCAAATTTATGTTGAATATCCGCCCCCACCCGCCGCTTTTCGGGTTGTTTCGGTTTAAAAGTCTGATTTCAATAAACTGACGAAAGTTGCACATTTAAACCAATACAAAATCCCATCGTGCTAAATTCTAAAAATTTTAAGTTATTTCCGAAACTTTATAAAATTTTTCTCTAAACATAATCCATTTACTCCTTTCTTTAATCTCCTAAAAAATCCATACGTCAGTCTTAAAGATAAAATAAATTAAAACATTTTAATTTATTTAAAATGTATAATTCCTTTTTTTAGTTATTATAATAAAAAAAAAAGAGTTGAAGAAAAACAAATCTGTGAACTGCATGTATCGCTTTCCCACGCCAACCCCTATTACATTCTCATTTTACTTTTTTTTTACACTCTTGCGTATATGCACAAGGAATAATTAATATAATTTAAAAAGTAACGATAAGAAAACAAATACATTTATTCTCTTCACGCAAATTAATGTTATTACTGTAAAACTGTTTTTCCTTGCATACCATATCGTTGCAGTTAAAACTCCTCGTATTTTTTTTCCTTTTATCCTTTTAAAAATAATTAAAATTGTTCGCTTCTTAATTTAACGTCACTATTTATACTATTGTCTGAATGCCGGTGTTTATACCACCTCTGGTTATCACTTGAACTGAAATTCATTCTTGCAATCTCCTCCCCCTTTTAAAAATTTAAAAATACGCAATTCTAATTAGTCTCCAATAATGCTGCATGGTATCAGAAATTTACTATCGCAATATATATCAACGAATTAATACTGATATCGCTGACTTAAAGGAGGGGGGGTTAAGATTTAAAAATTTTATTAACTGAATTTTCTTTTTATATTATGATTTTGAAAAGGAAAGGTAGTGCAATTTATTTTTCTCGACTGATTTTAAAATAATTAAACACTAACAGAAAAAGGAACTAAGGATCTTTCATGATTCTTCTTTTTGAAAAATGCTGATAAAAATTATTTTTAAAATTGTTTAATTTCTGTATTTCTTTCTATGGGCATATTTTTTAATTGTCTTGTAGGACAGCTCTATTTCTCTTTTATTTTACTTAGATTATTTCATGTTTATATTCCTCATTTCAAAATATGAGCCTCGGATTTTCGGAACGCATGCAGACATGTTTCCAAAACTTTACCCCTTCCTGAATTTGGTTCCGCCAGTGCCCATGTTATAGACTGAAAAAAAATATATATACATATCTTTTTAAAAGTTAAAACAATAACGGGAACGATTAGTTCTGCATGACTTCTGTCCCCCTGTTTACCTAACATGAAATAACTGAATTAACCCAGCATAAAATAGTAACTTTCGTTAAATTACAAGTCTGGAATCTATTTGTGGAGTAAGGGGCGTTGTCTCGAAGGCAGCCAGAAGAGAATAGAGAACTGGTTCCACATCGCATGCCGTCGCGGCAATAATGGTGCAGCATCCCCTGCAGCTAATGAAAACATCCTTTAAGTCTCTACTCACGTAGAGCATCTCTCTTTTATTTATCTTTTTATTAGTTTTTCCCTTTCGATTGTTATTATCTTTGCTTAGCGAGCCCAGGAGAAAATTTCAGTTTTCACTACTGACCCAAATCACAGAGTAGGGATTATAAAAAAAGTGGATAACTTTTGTATCATGCATCATTTGTGTGTGTAGTGCTTGTTCAATTAAGGAAACACTACAAATCTGAATCCACGACTCTATCACTATTTCTATTATTTTCGTCGGCAATCACTGTTATTACGAAGCTCAATGGTGGTGGTATGAAATGCACGAAATAAAAGAAAATTAGATTTTCGGTGAGGAATTTAAGAATATTGTCGAAATGCGCTACACTCTGACACATTTGTGAAATTATTTTCATACCTAATTGTACAAAATTTGCAAAAATTCTTATTCAGACTGAAGAAGAAAAAATGTTTTATAATTTCCAATAAATGTAAAGGGTTTCTCTGAGAATATTATCATTAAGGAAATATTCTCAAAATGTATCCCTTCGCAATAAGCACCACGCACAAAACTTTTAATATTTTGGCAATAATATACCGAAGGAAAAATATTTGACTTAATTAAATCACAAAAAATATTCAAATGTAAATTTGATATGTTTGGTTAACCAATTCAAAGTTTATTCCTATTCAAATCCGTTAAACCCATTCAAAGCTTAATTTATATTAAAATTGCCTAATTTCGTTGTTATTTCGAGAAATCTGGAAGTTATATTTATTGTGATAACTGACATTATTGAAGAAAGAACGCAAACTATCCTAAAAAATATAATTTCCATTCTCATATTTTAAGGTTTCGTTCATCTGACGAAACCCTATTCGTCTCTGTCCTCTATCTGTCACAGAGTCCGTACAAAAAAAAGTATAAGTTAGAGAGTTTAAATTTTGTGTACTTACAGCTGAATACCTCTTGTCACACAACAAATCATAAAATTTAGAAAAAGACCATTATTTTAGATAAAATATTTTTTTAATATCATCAGTTCATTTTTTTTTTCGTTTAATTGTTGCACGCAAGTTTAATAGATATAAAAATTATTATGTATGTAACTTAAATTAATGGATTAAATAAAGCACGTGAAAAACGCACTTATTTGTTTTTATTTCACCATATTGATCATGTTTTTCATCTAGTTTGACACGCGAAGTGAAATATTTTTTTATTTATAAAATTCTTATTTATTTAAATTTTCTAATGAAAATTTTAATTTTTCAATTTAATGATAAAGTGTTATGAATGAGATATTAAACGAAACCCTCAGTGCAATTTGTGATCACTCTTATTCACTTTTATAGGTAATTTTCATCCAAATTAGACTTTGGATAGATTTAATTAACAAATCATATAATTTTAAATTTGGATATTTTTTCATATTATGTTATTAAAATTACTGCAGTAAATTCTTCTATGGAATGGCCCCAAACTAAGATGTTAAGGTTAAGATGTTTTTATGTTAAAACACCCTTTGCCAGACAATTTTTAAAATATTAATATAGATTAGGAATTTAACAAAAATAAGTGAATCAATAATAATTATAATTATAATAATTATTATTAATTAAAAAGAAGAATTCAAATCTCAATGTGGGTTTTTGCCAGAAGGGACTCTTCTGAGTCCCCGTTTAAAAATAAATCTGAAACATGTTAATGTAAAAGAAAAATACTCCAAGAAACCGTCGTTGTCCACTAACGTATCCCACCCTCTTAGAGGGTGGAATACGTTAGTGGACAACGGCGGTTTCATTTTCTTAGTTTCTCTTTATCTTTAATTCTTTTTCTTTAAATCATGTTTCAACAACATTTGTACATTTTTTTAAAAAATAATTAGAGAGAAAAAAATTGGTTAATCCGAAGAGAGCAAAGAACCGTCATCTTCTAAACTTTATTGTCGGTACGTATAGCACGATTCGAATCTACGGGTAATCCATTATCTTAAATCTTATATAAAGCTATTAGAAAAACGGTATTGAGTTATTCGGTATTGAATAAAATACTTTGTATATGTACAAATAGACTTTGTAAATTAACATCGTTAAAAATACAAAAGATTCTAAATTTATTTTTAATGACAATAATTTTATTTAGTTTTTATAATTAGTGAATCACTCAACCTTCAAAGAATGTTAATTTTTCAAGTAAATTTGAACTGCTGTATCATCCTTCAATTTTTACGCAATTTGCTTCAAGCCGTCTTCGGGTTTGAACCCGAGACTTCATGACAATAGAACACCTTCCAGACTGAGATATGAGAACTGTTATTATTTCGTACAAAGCACATCTTTTATGATTTAGCGGTGAAAAGTCTATTATGCTTTTCAAAGATTTCATTTCATATATATTCATTAGAAAAACCATAAAAGGTTTAATTTAATTTATTTTAGGCCGGTACATAATACTTTTTATTATTTTCTTAATCAATTTTTTTCTTTTAACTGATTTTTGTAATAAATAAAAAAAAAATTAATGGATTTTATTTGGATGAAAAATTTTAATCCAATTCATTTTTTATTTATTTATTTATTTATTTTAACAACAAAAATTTCGAAGAGAATTTTTTAAAATTGTTGTACACTGTTAATTTTTTTATGCTCCAATTTTTAATAGAATTTTTTTAGTAAGAAATAAAAGAAAATAAACGAAAAATATAATTTATTATTTCAAAGTGAATTTTTATGTTTTCATTATTTCATTCATTTTGTGTAATATGCTTTTAGAAGATTAATATATTTTTTATAACGCTTTTACCAATGAAATGATAATAATAAAAAATAGTATTGTAATAATAATAACACCTTTGAAATAATACTGTGCATTTTACTTTTAATATTGCCAAGTTTCCGACACATGGTGAAGAAAAAATTACAAAATGATTGTTGATAAAAAATCTCCACTAAGTCCGAAAATATTATTTTTCCCCTTCTAGATTATTCTAAATAAAATATATATACATATACTAGCAAAACCCGCGGCTTTGCTCGCGTAATAGTTGGAATGGGCCAAGTGATACTTATATATTTGATTTTCATTATAAGTAATTATGTACCACAGTTTGACTGAATTTCATTATTACATGCATCATTCCGAAATTAAGACATAAAATAATACGAAGAACTAAAGATACTTCTAAATAAACGATAATTTAGAAAATATATTGAAACTTTTATGCTCAATTCATGCATTCCATTCAGTATTCGTCTGAAGTATTTATTCTTTTTTAGAAACAATATTCGTATGCATTTACATTTTTTTATTAATCACCATGTCACAATCCAAGTTTGTTTTCTAAGGGACTACTATCTCTCGAGGGTTAGTGGTATTACCATAAAATGCCTATGTTAGAAAAGGGACGGTCATTAATTTACAAATTTTAATTTTGAAATCGGTTTGATATTTTCTTATATACCAAAGAAACGTAATTTAGAAAGTTTTTAGAGGCTTTTATAAAATATTTATTGCTTGAGAATGTAGGATAATGAGAATCATCTATGTAGGATGCAAAGAGTGTCACTGTTGATTCGAAGCCATCACTTTTATAATCAGTTTATTAATTCCTGAGCTTGCACAGAAATCGTAATTTACAAATTTTTTAGAACGTTTTTCGCACAGCTCCTTCGCTTCATAACTTTTAATTTCACATTTCCTCCCGACAGTTCTTAGAAGATATTTATATTTTGTAAGTAACTACCATGCCGAATTTAAAGTTTCTAGACTCCTTAGTACAATAAAAATCTTCATTTTGAATATTTTTGGATCCTGCACCTTCTGTTAATAGTGTCACAGAAGTAAAATGTGGCTTACGTTTGTTGTTTTAGCAGATTCTATCACCGCCAATTTACTTTTGAAATCAGTTTTATACGTGCTCAGATTGCTTACAGATTGCCATTCAGAAAGTTTTTACATTATTAAAAGTGTGCAGCATTTGCTGCATCGAAACTCTATCTCTTTTACAGACTATCTTTATTCTGACCAATGAGAATGCCTTACTATTTCGTCAAGAAGAAACAGATTTTTGTCAAAACGGTGGAATGATGATGAAGCAAATCCTGCAGATTTTTAACAGTGTAGGACGCTTTTTCATTTACCCCCTCCCCCTTTTAAAATTCAAATTTTTAAAGAAATGCTAGAGATCATTTTTATCTTATAAGTAATTACCATGCTAAATTTCATGCTTGTAGTCCCTTCAGTAACACAAAAAACACATTTTTAGAAAGTTTTTTATTCCTGCACCTCCTTTGAATTTGTGGCATCGACATAAGATATAGCCTATGTTTCATTCCGAGCGAACATAATTATTTTCGTACCATTACTTTTGAAATATGTTCGGTAGTTCCGGAGATTAGCCCATACAATCAAACAAACAAACTTTTTTTCACTTTAATATTATAGGTATAGACGAAATAAGATATAGCCTATGTTGGATTCTGGGTGAACACCATAATTTTGGTAATATTACTTTTGAAATCGGTTCGGTAGTTCCGGAGATTAGCCCCTACAAACAAACTTTTCCTTTTTATAATATATGTATAGATATAGGCGAAATAAGATACATGTTTGATTCCAGACGAACACCATCATTTTTTGTACCGTTACATTTGAAATCGGTGCAGTAGTTCTGAAGTTGTGGCATAGACATAAGATGAAGCCTATATTTGATTCCGGGCGATCACCGTCATTTTGGTACCATTACTTTTGAAATCGGTTCGGTAGGTCCGGAGGTTAGCCCCTACAAACAAACAAACAAACTTTACCTCTTTATAATATAGATATAGATAATGACATAAATTATTTTGCTCTACATAGTTGTATAAAATGTCGTTTATTTATTATTTCCTCTTTCTAATAATAGAAAATAATTTAAAGATGTGTGTGTAACTGATATTCAAAAATTAAGTTATCGCCAAATTGTTATAAAAAACATTGCGCCAAACACAGTGCGTATATGACATCTGTGGCAAATATTTTACTTAAACATCAAACGTTGTTGTTTCTAATTTACATTCCAATATACATATATTCTACGATAACTTCAATTGAAATTAAGTTGACAACTTACTATTCAACTTCATAAATTTAAAAAAAAAAAAAAAAAAAAAAAAAAAAAAAAAAAAAAAAATGCAAGTGATTCATTTACATGAACGATAAAAAATATTAAACCACGAAGATAATAATTCGCAAACCAGTCCAACAATGAATGGACAAGGACAATAATTCTTATGACGTCATAGTATGTAAATTGGAGGCGCAATCGGTTAAGTTGTTTCGGAGAAATTTTTTGGGGTGAGCCACTCTTATCACTTAGGGGTATAAAAAATAGATAACAACCTATTCTCAGACCTATTGTGTATGCATATAAAATTTCATCAAAATCGATTAAGCAGTTTCGGAGGAGTATGGCAACTAACAGTGTGACACGAGAATTTTATATATTAGATATACAAGGTAGAACCCGTCAAATTTTGACGAAAGAAAATGTTTAAAAAGAAACTATTTCATTGATTTATAATAAATCCACAAAATTTGTTATAGTAAAAATGCATCTTATATTGGTAAGTCTAACTCTTAAACAAATCCTATTTAACGTAAAGTAAACAAAATACTATTTCTATAAAACTCAGTAGTAGAAATTGTTAAAATTAAACTTTAATCGTACATGTAAGCCGTAAAAAATAATAAAGATCTGTTATTATGATAAAGTTATCAATTAAAATTCTTATGCTAGTAATTCCAAGATGGAAAAAAAGCAAAATTAATTCCACTTTGTCTCAATCATAGAATTTTTTCCCCGTGAAATCTAAAGTCAGCATCATTTTCGCCATATCAAAATTTATAAATGCACATTCCGTATCTATATTAACGTTTTCAAAATAATTGGTATTTTAATTGGATCATTTTGATTCAAAACTTGAAGTCTCAATATTATTAGCTGAAACAGATATTAAACTGTTGATGTTCTTTTACGGGTAAATCAAATTTTGTAAATGAAATTAAAATTCCCCGGTTTTATAACAGAAGATATTTAAATTTCATTTTTTTTCTTTTTAATGAGAAAATGGCAACATAAAGATATAGTAATCAGTTTTTTCCCTTTTTCCATTTGCTTTTAACTCGGCTTTTAATAGAAATGGAGCATTCCTGTTGCCACGATTAGAAAAACGGTATTAAAAGCTACAAAAAAAAAAAAAAAAAAAAAAATCAAAAACAAATTAAGATACGATTTTCAAATAAATTGCATTTAAAAGTACCTTTTTTTCTCTATACGATGGTGTAAAAATTAAAAACGTGTGATGTTCAGAAGTCAAAAAACTTTATAGTAGCAAAAATTGCAATACCGAAATTTTATTTCAAAGTGTTGCCATTCGCAAAATGACGTATGCGTTACGCACAGATACGTTTGGCCTTTATAATATAGATATGTATTTTTAATAAAATTCCAAACATATTTTATAAATATTTTGAACAATCATAATAATATTTTTAAATAAAGACATGGAAAATCCTACATTTAATTAGGTGTAACATAAGGGGAAATGTCTGTAAAATGATAACCGATTTATTTTTACGAAAATACCTACATAAAGAGTAGTTTTAGTGAAAACCGCAAATCAATCGACCAATTTTTCCGTTTTTTTTTTTTTTTTTTTTTTTTTTTTTTGTAATTATTTGAAATTAGGACCCTCTGAAAACAGCTTAGTTTGTGCTACTTAACCACTCCCAGCTATTCAGATTTTGAGCTCAAAATTTAAGTTTGAGTCTAAGCTTATGAAAACATTTAATGAGATGCAAAAAATACCGGCAAAAAATAGTTGTTCGTTACTCCAAAGTCTAAAGCGCCCTCTATCGGCATTTTAAAAATTTACCTTTATAATTTAAATTCAAGAAAATGCCGACATAAAGGAAAAATTTAATGAAAACCGCAAACCAATTGACCGATTTTCCCGTTTTTTTATGTTTATTTGAAATTTTGGTCCCTAAGTTTTAATGGCGGCTACCTCCTTTGGAAACCGTTTGGGACCCTTAGTCTCCTATTTAATATTGTTTGTTTTGATGTGTACTATCAGCCCTCTTATAGTAAAAAAAAAAAAAAAAAAAAAAAAAAAAAAAAATAGAATCATTCTGTATATATATGTCAACATTTGAATGGAGGAGGGTTTTGGGGTCTGGGGAGGGGGGGGGGTCATGATCGGTGAAAATATATCAAAATTTTCTGGAAGTGCTTTTCTTCGGACGGCTGCAATAGGTAGGTTTTTACTTTTTGTAATGAAAGCTACCTAAAACTGCGGAAAAAAGATAGTTACAAAAATCATAATTTTCAAGCTCTACAAAAAATAATATGGATTAAAAAAATTCTACACAATTTATTTGAACAAAAAAAGATTCGATGCACAACTTTTAAGGTAATATACACAAAACAAATGTAAAATTTCATAATATTTTTGCTACTAGTTTTATAAAAGCGTAAATAAAAATGCCGGCCTGACAAGAGCCTGTAGAGAAATATTAGAATCAGTCAAATTTCAAAAAGAATTATATAAAAAAAAAAGAAAAGAAAAAGAAAAAAAGAAAAAAAGAAAAAAACACTATTTCACTTTCTCCATTTTTAGGTGCGTTCGTAATTATGTAAATACGTAGCACCTATTGTTGTCGCTCAGTCCGTCCGTCTGTCTGTCCGCATATAACAACGCAAAAACTACCCAACCGAGTCGTTTGAAATTTAAAATACATAATTATAACATAATTTTGTCGAGTCATTTCAAATTTTATGAAAATCGGATGGATAGATCAATTACAGGGACAATCAAAAAGATTCCGTTACATTACGGTCAATGGGGAAAAAGTTTCAAATGCATTTTAATCATTTGAAATTTAAAACATATAATTATTGCGTAATTTTGTAGAGTCATTTCAAATGTTATGAAAATCGGATGCATAAATCAATTACAGGGACAATCAAAAGGATTCCGTTACATTACGGTCAATGGGAAAAAAGTTTCAAATGCACTTTAATGATGTTACACTCATTCGAACATAGTAGAATTGGCATGAATCTATGAAATATATACTAAAATATGCATTCTGTACAATCTGTGATGAAAAGAATTTTTATTATTAAATTACAGGGCCACACAAAAGTATTCCACTACATAATGCTATACGGGAAAACATTGTTTAGAGCGTGTTTTAATTATATTCAACTATTTCACATTTTATGAATAAGATATACGTTGCTGAGGTGTAATAAAAATTACTTCCTGCATATTTACAGAAACACAAAGATTTCGACTACTATACTGTATCCGAAGTACGCTCTACTATATCAGCAAGATCTGAATATTTTTTAAACTTCGTTATCGCACGAACGTACCTCATTTGCTACGTTCACGTGCAATTTCCAACTTGTTAAAAAAGTTGTTGACATGAGTTTTTTTATTATTATTATTTCTTATTTATTAAATTTATCTGTTGCTTTTCAGATTGATATGCTTAAATATTGTTTTTCTAGTGTGTGAAGATGAGGACAAAGAAATTCTTAGTTTAATTACTTTCAAGGTTATATTTGTCCTTAAAAAAAATAAAAAAACTAAGAAACACAGCCTAGATTGCAGACTTTTTGATTTCTGTCCGAAAATCCTATTTCTGCTAGATGTCATTTTGGTGGCGCCTGTGCTCCACAAGTTAAAAATAATGGTGATTGCTGATCCAGGGAATATATGCAAGATTTAACGACCTGCTGACATACACAGGGCATATGTAGCTTGAGGGCAATATGTTAAAAATAAAAGAGAGGATCGTGCTGAACATGAAATTCTGAGCACTTTCACGCATGACCAGCGGTCAACTCATCCCGATCCTGCAGAATGGCGTGAGGACAGCTGAAAAAAGGTGAAAGCTTGGATGGCCTCCAGAAAGAAAGATAAATGATAAAGACGATGCGGTCAGAGCTACATGTTTTTCACTGGTTCGAGATCCTTGCACGCGATTCCCCCATACCTTTGCTTACAGTGTCAGTAAAGGCATTTTCTCATTGTGGGTCGTACATGGTGGATTTTTCAGGTGTTCAATGAATATTTATGTCATGCAATTTAAAACAACTAACTCTAAAGAAAGATATGCTTAATATAGTGAGAAGAAAGGCGTAAATTGTCAAATTGTATAGGCTATTCAGTTTTTTTTTTTTTTTTTTTTTTTTTTTTCTAAAATAGAGGATTGGTAGTATTTTTTAAATGAAATGTAGTGACGAAATCTCTATCATGTGGTCACTCAATGGATTTCTATTACTGTAAATCTACTTTTACAGCATTAATAAGGTCGTTGTTGTAAAGAGATTTATATATTTTATTTTTTTCGTTCACTGTTAGAATGAGCAATATGTACTCTAAGACTGGTTTGTTGTTAGACTATATCACGATTTCACTCTTCTTACAAGTTTCAAATACAGGATCAAGACTTTTAAAAGAAAAAAATCCTCTTCATTTGTTCCTGATTTACAGCGAAAAGTATAGCAAAATTAATAAAAAAAATTCCTTTTGTTATTAGGCATTGTTCTCTTTCAACGGTAATATTTCTATACTACAACAGTCTGTCAAAATGTAACAATTAAACACTTTTACCAGACATAATTTCAATCTTCAAGGAGACCCCCGTTGACCAAGAAAATGCAAAGGAATGATTTGAGGTCTTGAACGAATGCAAGAAATAAAGGAAAGATAGGAGCGTTTCGAATTTTGCCCCTTAGTAAGGTTTCCAACTAACTCATCGAAAGGAAGGAGCGTAGACGACAATCTTTATTTTTTATTTAAATCCAAACTCTGGTCTATATTAATCAGCCTTTTTGCGTCTCTTATCAAATAAATAATAAAAATGCGTCTTTCTTGCACTTTTAAAAAGAAAAGGGTAAATGTGATCAATAGCTCGAAAATTGCAGTGACTATTGAAATGTTAGTTGAGTCTTTTCCCATAAAGGGGGGAGTGGTAAGCAGCTGCATTAATGTATGTCGTTTATGTCTTTTCAATTTTTTTTTTTTTTTTTTTTTTGGGGGGGGGGGGGATTTTAATATTATCATTTTGTTCAAAGAAAAGAGCTGTTTTAAGAAAATAGCATTCACAAAAGACTGAATATTTCATGTTGACACTTTTATAATTGCGATAGTTAAAACAATTAATAGTAGCAATTAGTTTAATTATGTAATATGTTATTAATATTTTTATTACCTTCACGGATAATATGAATAACGTCAATACGACGGCTTTCACGACTGTTGTAATTTCTTTGCTTCTCTTATTAACCGAGTTCGATTGATTGTTTTTTCTTTTATCTACATTAGTTCACAAAAAATATCAACCAACAAAATAATTTTTGCATTTTTATTTTTACACGATTTTATTTAACTTAAATTCCTTCATGTACATAAAGAAGGAAATTCTGCAATTGATTTTTCATCCGGGTCCTGATGTTCTGGTATTCTAGAAAGTATCTACAATTATATATCCTAAATGACAACACAATATTATCACGTTTTTAAAACTTAATCATCAATTAATAGATAGATTTTAATTACAGTATAATTATACATAAATCTTGATTGTCGGGGCTCACGAAACATAGCTCATTGTAACAGACACGTTTTGGAACAACATGAATTGCAGCCACTAAATTTTTATGATAAACATTGAATGCTACATAAAGGCGTGTTTTCTTTTTTTCCCTTTTTATTTTATTTTGTTATGTAAGAGTAAGAATAAAATGGCATTTAAATGATGCCTTGAAACTGCGTAGATAGCTTATTAAGTGTCCTAAGCTATTAAAATATTTTAAAAAGAGTTTATTTTTCTTTTATGCTAATACTCTGAAAAATATATGTCTGCATCAGTACAATACCCCTACATTAATTATTTCACATTAAAGTTATGATTTATTTTAGAGTTATTATTTGTACATGCAAATCAAAACTCACAACTACATTTAATGTCGCAAAATTAGTATTCTTGCTTCGATGCGACGTTCCCCAATAAATTTTAAATACTTAAAATGCAGAACAGAAAACTCGTAAACATAGTGATCTTCAACCTCATAAAAATAAACCGAACATAACCATATTTTACACATTTTAAAGTCATCTTAGCTTGGAAGATTAGCGTTCCTTTTCTTTATGGTATTTCCTTGACGCCGAATGCAAGGAAAAAAAGTTTATGGAGTGCTTGTATTTCAGAGCGTTCTTGACCTTATAAATATTTGTTTCCATGAAATTCTAACTTCCTATTAAGGTGATATGCAGGACATTCTCGGCAAAAAAAAAAAAAAATAAAAAAAAAAAAAAATAAATAAAAAAAAAAAAAAAAAAATAAATAAAAACATATTCAAAGTGTTTTTCGTTTGAGCTAAATAAATTGTATTATCCATTGGTGCAGGCAGGACCTTTGTCTGAGAGTACAGCTGCCAGATGTCTGGCAATGCTGTAGCCTGTTTAACGATGGACACACCAAATTTCCCAAGTACAATCCAACTTCCGATTGAGTAACTTGATTTTATCCGATTCTAACCTAATCCGTATTTAGGGTTGCATAGGGTTAGAAATATATCCTATATTTTTAATTTGGGTCGGGTTAAGACTTTTTCATTCTTTCTTTCTTTTCTTTTCTTTTCTTTTCTTTTCTTCTCTTTTTTTTTTTTTTTTTTTTTTTTAATTTCATGACGCGATTCTGTTTTGAATTTTGAGTACGAGTTTTAGCTCCCACGTTCGAACCAATCAGACTTTTTGAAAGTCCAGAATATCATTTCAAATGGAGACCTATGTATCTGAAAAAGAATGAGTAATATACAGAGTATTTTGTTAACATGTTGGCAAACAATAAGGGACGAATGTCAATACAAGCAAATTTTACAATGTTCACTATTCAATTATTTAATAACAAAATACAGGGTGTTCCAGTCTAAATGTACTTTCAGGTTTCCATTAATAATACAGATAAAAATGAAGATATTGTGATGAAGACTTATTTTGCTTTGTATTGTGGCGATATCTATATGTCAAGCATATTTAGAGCAACTTGTTAAAAGTAAAAGAACTTCAAATTCTACAAACCATACTTGCTGTTATTCTCAACAGATGAATCCGTTCGTTATAGAATGGAACGATTTATGTGCGTTTGTTATTGTTGTATATATGCCATAAGTTTATTTTCTTAAAGGAATATATTTAATCAAGCGTCTACACTTCATGCAGCAGAGTGCAAAGTGGAATAACGTGAAAGCAATTGTTAGAAATTCCATTATCAGTGCTGAAACAGAACGAATTCGATACTCCTCGATTTAGAATGTGATTGCCAGTACATATGGTATCATTGGCTCAAACACTGTGCTTTTCCAGAACTTTTTACGATGTATCGTATTTCGGATAAACAAGATAAATGTCTCCATATTTTCATTACAATTGCAATGTCTTCACTAAAAGAAACCCGAGCCTGGTTAGATTAACCCTTTGCGGCGCAGGACAAATTCATTCTTAAGTGTTGAAATTACTGACTGACGCCGGAATTTGAAAACAACTTTATCTGTAAATAAGAAAACGCTATATTTCACGCATTCAATAAACCGTAACTTTTTAAAACAAAATTCCGGTGCCAATGTGACGTTTGGAAATTAAAATTAAGTGGTATATCTATGAAACCATCGCGCCGCAAGGGGTAAAATATCACGTATTTTTGACTGAATAAATGGATTGTGAAGTAAGATTTCTCACTCACCAACACAATGAACTTTTCATCCCTTTGACTAAATTCGCGCTTTCTCAAGGCTCTTTGTCAAAATTCGCGTTTTTTAGAGATCGTTTGACAAAATTTGTGTTTTTTTAGCGATCTTTTGACAAGTTTTTGGCTATTTTGCCTTCTTTTTGACGAAATTCGCGGTTACTTCGCCGTCTTTTGACAAGATTTACGATTGTTTGACGAATTTTGCGATTCTTTCGTCCCTTTTAACGAAATGAGCAGTTGTATCGCGATATTTTGACAAAATTTTGCGGTTATTTTGTGATCCTTTAACAAAATTTGTGTTCATTTCGCGATCTTTTGACGAAATTTGTGTTTATTTAACGATGTTTCACGAAATTTGTGGGGATTTCTTCTTGTTCTTTGGGCGTAATTTGCTGTTCTTTCGTCATGATTTGATAAAAATCGCGGTTATTTCGGTTCTTTTGATGAAATTCGCAGTTGTTTTGCGATCCTTTGACAAAATTTGCGGTTTTTTGAGGTATTTTGACAAAATTTGCGTTCATTTCGCGATATTTTGGCAAAATTTGTGGTTATTTTGCGATCTTTTGACGGAATTCTCAGGGGGTTTTATCTTTTCCTTTCACGAAATTTCTTATCTTGTGACGAAACTCGTACTTTTTCCGTAATTCTCGGACAAAATTTCCGATATTTTTATGTCCGGACTTTAGATTAATGGTCGATTTTTTTTTTTCAGAATCGAATTCCTTAATTTTTCGAAAAATTTGGAACAGAATCACAGATGATATACAGTACATATTATTCTGATATCGATTTTGTAAAGGACGCCACGAATTTTTTTATTTCTAGTGGTTTTTTATTTTTATTTTGGGGGATTGTAGAATTTGTTCTTAAAATCGAAATCAGTTGTATATGTTTCTGCAAAATTTTCCCAAGTAGTTAAAATTTACTCCGATCCTAGATCGCCGGATTGCCCTTGTTTCTTGCTAATTCTATATATAAACGTTGGGACATATAGATATTTAATAAGGAAATGTTTTATTTATATTGAAGAAAATAGGAGATTCAACTGGAGTTTACCGGATATTATTTTTTCTAAATAGTGAAAACTCAGAAAGATTTGTTTACATTTCATGTACTCGTACTTATGTATGTAAATAAAGTTTGAAATTTATCATCAGTATTATTTTCGCATTAGCCGCCCGTCAGAAGTCAAAGAAGTCGTTAAAGATTTTGCTGCTAACAGCTTTACTTTTAAATTATGAGAATTTCAGTTATTTAGACGCGTAGCTTGATTACAAGACTGTTAAATTTTTATTTTATTTATGTTATTTTATTTATTAATTGATCGATTTGAATTTCGCCATGGAATATTAGCCAGAAACGAATGCTGATCTATTTGTGTTGTTTTAAGTGGAAACGGATTATGTTATGCACGCAGTAGAGATATATTAAAAAACACTTGACAATTATTTTAAAAATTGTATATATATATGTTACAGGCCAAACCCGATTTTAGGCCAAACTAGATTGACCTAGGTCAGACTAGTCTATCCTAACGCCCATCGGATAAACTAATTTTTCCTAGGCCAAACTAGTCTATCCGAACGCCCATCGGATTTTCCTAGGCCAAACTAGTTTGGCCGAACGGCCATTAGGATAAATTAGTTTAGCCTGCTATTCATTTGTTTGAACTAGTTTATCCTAGGTCGATCTAGATTGTCCTAGGCCAATTCAATTTGGTGTGATTTTATTGAATCTAAAGAACGCCACGGCGCCAACTTTCTAGTTTTAATCTAATTTATCCTAGGCCGATGCAATTTGATGCGATTTTATCTTACAGACTATCAAAGCCTAGGAGCTAATGTGCTCCTAGATTCTGTTAGTGTGTATGTAACCATGTACATATGTATGTACGTACGTATGTATGTACGTAATGCAATAATTCCTGATAGAAATATCCGATTTGCTTCAAATTTTGGACATAGATTTATTCTGATAACGAACTGCTTCCCTGATTAGTTTCAGTAGTTCATTGGATAAGAATAAGGGGGGAGGCTAATCTGCACCCCCTCCCCTCCTTAATTTAGATAAGTCAGTTTTTCATGCAAAAGTATTAGATTTTACTAAACTTTTAGGTATAAGATCATTTTCATTAGGCACCTCAATGATTAGTTGTGGGTGTTCATTGTTTACGTATAAAGAAAGGAGGAATGGGGGATAATCCCCTTAATTTATGAAAATAGGTTTTTCACGGAAAATTTACCGATTTGTTTAAAATTTTTTATGTAGGTTCCTTCTGATAAGGCGTTTACCTGATTAATTTGGAGGGTTCAGAGGTTAAATATAAAGGAAGTACGGATTACTTTTTCAATCGGATAAAAACTTTTGGTTTTATGAAAAGATATTTAATTCGTAACAGACATTGGTTTTACCACACATCACTTTGCACGAAGTTGTTCATATCAAAAAACTAAATATCTGACCGCTTTTAAAAATAAGAAAAAGCTTAAATAACGCATGACATCTAAAATGTAGGATTGGGGGTGGGTAGAATAAGGGGACGCTTGAATTTTTTTTTTTTTTTTTTTTTAAAGCTCAACTTTTTTTAACGTTTTATCTGCTAATTAAATATTACCCTTATTTGAAACTTTTAGAAACATAATAAAACATAATGTTAAATATTTATGAAAAAGGATGCCGCATTAAATTTCGTGCATTAGTTCTTCAGTTACAGCTCCTACAAAATTTATGGCACAAACAGTCAGACAGAGTCATAGACTCACAATTTGAAGAACATGTTTTTTGGAATCTCGGACCACTAAAACGTGTAAATGCGTCAAAAACCGGAATTAAAAAATTTTCACGAATCAAACACTTATTGTAAAGATAAAAGAAAGTAAAATAAATAAAAGAATGAATTTTAAATGAACTTCGCTTATTTCAATAGATGTGTTTGAGCTGAGCGGACTTGTTTGAAATATTTTGAATTTGAGCATAAACTTGATTAATTTTTGAGAAATTAAATTTGAGTTTGAAATAATTCTTTTCTTTGTGAGCGTGCACAATGGTTGGCATTAATTACAACACGTCAAATTGAATTGGCCTAGGATAAACTAGATTGTCCTAGGATAAACTAGATTGGACTATGCTAAACCAGAAGATTGGCGCCGAAGCGGTCTTTGGGATCAATAAAAACACGCCAAATTCAACTGGCCTAGGACAAACTAGATCGGCTTAGGATAAACTAGTTTAAACCAATGAATAGCAGGCTAAACTAGTTTATCCTAATGACCGTTCGGCCAAACTAGTTTGGCCTAGGAAAATCTAGTCTATCCGATGGGCGTTCGGATAGACTAGTTTGGCCTAAGAAAAACTAGTTTATCCGATGAGCGTTCGGATAGACTAGTTTGGCCTAGGAAAAACTAGTTTATCCGATGGGCTTTAGGATAGACTAGTATGGCCTAGGCCAATCTAGTTTGGCCTAAAATTGGGTTTGTCCTGTAACATATATATCAATAAATCGAGATGCGGTTTTTAAATAAATTGCATTGGAAGAATATTTTTCGTATTTGACAATGTAAAAACAAAATTTTGTGACTCTTAGAATTTTTTTAAATATTGATATAAAATTAAAATTTATTGATCAGGTGTTTTCGCCGTTACTCACGTATATGCTTTTGTTTTGTTACATAGATGTTACACTAATAAATTTATTACAATATCAAATAGTAGTTGTTACTAAAAAACACCGTTTGCAGTAGAAATTTTTATATTTTTGTAATGTTAATAAGGCGTATTATTATTATTATTGTTGTTGTTACTGTAATGAGTTAAAAAATACTTTGCAAATGGCAACTTTGAAATTTACAACTGACCTACTTAAATAGGCCAATAATCCAGTTTTGCGTCATCAATATTCAAATTTTGGTTAAAAATACTCTCTTGGCTGTTCATAATGCGGTGGGAACTCATTACAAAATTCATTCACTTCTCTACACAAACAAATATAAAAATACGAACTCTACTCTAAACAATAAAGGAACTGTAACCTTCAATAAAATAAAATGCAAACCTTCATGCCCTGACAGACCAAGCCATCAAACATCTGTCCAAACAATGTAGACCCTATTTCGAAAAACCATTAATCTACAACATGGCAGAAATATCCCCCATTAAAACATGAAATAACCCCACCATCTTAAACCAATCAACGGAGAAATTGCGACGGCATAAACAAAACTTAATCATTCTTTCTCCCAAACACAAATTGCCGCACCCTAAGTGCAAAAATATAGAGGCTGCTTACCTATTATTGTTGTTAGTATTTAAATTAAGCGCAAAGTAATATGCATAAAATGAATAGATGTGAAGCTACTTCCGTAATCATCAGGCTCGTAAGTCGCAGATTATTATTTTTAAAAGAATGGAGAACATGCTTTGGAGGGTGTTCTGACCTTCAAGTCTCCTCAAACAGGCCATCATTGTGTAGGTTTAAAATAATGTAATACGAAATCAAACCGAAATTCGGATATCAACAGAAATTACCATCTTGCCAAATTCGATATAAAGTGGGAATAAACGTTCGTGAAAGAATTATAAAAATGACTCATAAGAGGAAAAAATCCCTCTAAATACATAACATAATATATTTTTCTCTTCGACAGCATTATAGATAAAAAACTAATAACATAAATTATTAAGCCTACATATAATACTTAAGACATTAAATTTTTAATGTAGTGATAGTAATTACTTTTGTTTGTGAAATCCGGAATTATTATAATCTGTCTCGAGAAGGCTGAAACGCACTTTAATTTTTACTTGTTGCAGACAAATGGGCATTCTAAATCACGAAAAGGCTCTAAATGGGTTATAATAATGCTCTAAAATAGCAGCCACTTTCTCTAAGTAGGCACCTCAATTTTAAATAATTGACACATTGTTCTAAGTAAATACGCCATTCTGGAATTTAATTTGATAATTTTCAATGTATGACGATGAAGCTATTTGATTTAGTATTGTTATTAGTATAGTTATGGTCTTAATTTTTAAAAAGGTTACATATTTTAAAGTTTTTAAAAGTTTTTTAAGCAATATAGGTCATTTGTACGACCCCATAGCAAAATTTGCCTAGAAGGTAGTGTGTTCTTTTGCCGAAACAAAATAATTATAGAAAAATCATGTCTATATCCTTAAAATTAACTGAATTGCAAAGAAGGGGGGAAAATTGAAAATAAAGAATGACTTGCTTAACTTTTTCTCAATATTTAAAATTTTACATCATTAGTGAAAATATCTACAAATTGGTTATCTACAAATTGATAATGGCGTTTTTAGGTAACAAGTGCGAGAAAATTATATAGTACATATCTATACAAAATTTTACACAGGAAGAACTTAACTACACTGAAGGAATAAATTTAGCTGTAAATCGTAGGGAAATTATTCATGAAAAGCAATTCACAAAGTATTTTAAAACTTTTTTTCAACTCTAAAATATAATTGTGATCTTCTAATGATTCAGATATTTTGAGGCTTGTTGCTACTAATATTGTTGAAAGTATCGATTATCTTCTGTTTAATGTCAGATGGATATTACCATTTGTGCTTTTACAATTTGGTTTTAGATTACCATTTGTGTGCAAGATTGTACAAATTTATGTTTGATGCAACATGGTGTAATCTTCGTAATAATCATTACGTCATGATACATAATTATGGAATAATTGCAACAAGATGTAATGATGTGATGATCATATACGATGTAAGATTCCCAACAATAGGAAATTTTAAAACAAGCGTGACTCATTTAATTTTTAAATTTACAACTTTGAAGTTAACGCATAAGGTAAATATATTTTCAATGAATTTAATGAGTTGTAACAGTTATAAAAAATAAATTTTCCATAAACTTGAGAGAACATTACTGTATTTTTAGCACTTTTGCGTGATTTAGAAAAACATTTCTGAATTATGTACACGTGATTCATTAAAGTATTACGCTTGCTTAGTTGTAAAGTGGAGAGTGAGAGAGGGCTTTTAATTCAATAGAAACTGTGGATACACTGCATCATAAGTGAGATATCAGGATACAATGAGAAAGAAATTTTATCATTTCCCAATCAAACTTGATATCCATTCTAATGGACATAATACAGAGGTTGGATATGAAATATTTGGCAGAAATGAAAAAGAAAATCGGGGGTACAAAAACAAGTAAAATCAGAGCATAAGTTTGCAATTCTTTTTCTTTCTTTTTCTTCCAAATTATAGGGTATCTTATATCAAGCCAAACTATCATAATCATTCATAATTTTAACATCGAGTTAAATATTTTAAAGAATATTTTAATTGACTTAGTTGCTCTGTGGGAAATGGAATGGCATCATTTTAAGCTTTAGAAGTGGCAACCACTTGCGTCCAAAAGAGTCGGATGCTCTATATTTTAGTATTTACAGTCGTAAAAAATAAATAAATAAATAATAATAATAATTCGCTCCCTACTAACTCTGCAAGAAATTATCGTACAATAAAGTTCCTAATACCAAACGATTGGAAATAAAGTCTACTTTTGAATTATGCATATAAAATTTGGTTAAGGGACCATCTACCTATTAAAACAAATCAAAACTTTGTTTTTTCAAAAGCAAGATTCAATTTTGACTATAAATTTGCATGAATTCGTACGATTAGTTTACGAGGGATTAATTATTTTGAAACGCGATTATTTTAGGAGTTGTATTCATATTTAAGTTCGGTACTTAGAAGTTGTTGAAAAGGCTTCAGATTGACTAAGTCATTTATATTAGTGCATTATCCTTTACCAATATGACCACTTTCATAGTATGCTTCGACTATTGCTATATGCCGTAAAATCTTCTATATTCATTTTATATTGATTGCAAGCAGGGTTTGGTGATGCATATAACCGATATTTAATTTCAAAATACCATGTAGTTTGATTTATTTGATATTTTCATACATTTGATACCAATTTTCAAAGTATTGCGTATGATATTTTGACATCTTCAATCAAAACAAGTGCAAGTGAATTTTTTAACTGTCAGATGAGAAATTTAACTACGGCTGGCCGTTTTTAGCATCCCCTCTCCATAAAAAAAAAAATCAAATTTAAAAAATGATTTAAAAAAATAAAATACAGAACCAATAAATGTTTACTTAAAATAACTATTGCACGATAAACTGCCTAATTTAAAGAAGTTACTTATTGCTTCATTAAAACTTTTTTATGGTTTGAGATTTCTTTAGTTTAACTATACAACTAAATATATTTTTAAATATAAGTATGAGACTTATATTAAAAAAAAATATATATACATATATTTTGTTCTATATATGTCTGATTTTATTTGTAAAAGTATTTATATATATATATATATATAGTATATTGCTTTATTAAGTTTTTATGTTAAATGCAACATGTTTTAGTTTATAATTTGTATTAGTCCAGAAAATATTTATAATTATCAATAAGTTGACTATTTTGAAAAGATCGGATACATATCAAAATATCAGATGTTTTCGATATTTTCGAAAATATTATGATATTTACGAACCCTGCTTACAAGTGTCGAATTATCAAATTTAAAAAATATATGCAATATATCTTTAATTATAATAGTTTTTGAATATGTGAATGTGATTAGAATTTTATAAGTGCTTTTATAATGCTTTTTCTCAGATTTTTAATTCATTAAATTCAAGTTAGATTAGATTAACCAAAGAATTAGATTAATCATTTTCCGTAAATACATCGGCATCTATTTAAAAAGAAAAAAATATATTTAACGTGCTCTTTCAGTTTGTGGAAAGTGATGAAATAAATATTTTCGTGTTTACACTACCAATTAAACTTTGCTCTATGAAATTTCATGTTAATGTGATCATCACTGTTTATTTTCGTGAATAACATCAACCAAACGTAAACATATATACAAAAGCAAACTGGTCCGCATAATGAAACTTAAAAATCAATAGTTGCAACAACTTGCTACCAAAAATTTAAAATACAGAAATTCATATAATTAAAAATATGATTACACTATATATATATATATATATATATATTATGCGATAAAACTTTAGAAAAAAAGAGGAACACTTAATCAGGGGTAGATTAGTACACAAAAATTAAAAAGGGAAAAAACTCTCTCCCAATAAGCCACATGTTTTGCTTAAATTCATTGAGAGGATCTGTCAATGTGATGTATAGAAACCATTTTTTTCATGAGTGTCTTGTAATCTCCATGTCATTGATTCGATGAGACTGTTAGCAATATCAAAATCTCTTTTGATAATTTGCATAACACATGAACGCAATAAATCTTCTGTTAACGTAAGATCATAAGATACTAAAATAAGTTTTACGCTTTGTTTACAAAATTCTACCATCAAACAAAATTTTTAGATAGTTAGTCCGATTTAATACAGCTTATATTCAAGTAAACAAACTTAATTTTGATCCTGGATTCTGAAAATTTTAATTTTTTTTTTTTTTTTTTTTTTAATTTCAATTTAAAAATTGTTTTCATGTATAAAAAAGTTCATCTTTATTTATTTATTTATTTATTCGAAAAGCATCTTTTCTGAGTTGTGTTATTTTAAAGATAAGTATGAGGTATGTCGACAAAATGTCTATTCTGATTTATATATTTTAAAAATTTACGCAAATTGTTGAGTAAAAATATGTTATTTATGTTTTCTCCAACGTCTTATTCTGTCTATGCAATCTTTTGTCTTTAAAATAGCTATGAAAGAGTACATTTAAAATGATTTTGACCAATGTTGCAGTCGTAAAAATATAAGGCAGTATACGGTATAAGCAGAAGGTATACACTGTCGTCATGGATAGGGTATACGCTAATGCTTTTTTTGAAACAGAGGGCATATGAAGCTTCTTAAAAAAAATCTAGAAGGTATACGGCGTACACCCCCGTATATCCTCCACTACATCACTGCTTTTGACGATTAGTACATAAACATTATGTAATTTTATCATTCTTTAATACTTTGCCCAACTTTCGTAAAATATCAAAAATGGTTTTGCATTACATTTTGAAATAGGCTTTTCTTTGATAATAACAAAAATAAAATAAGATAAATAGATTTTTTTTCTGTTTTCTATTATTATGAATTGTAGAAACGATATATTATGGACAAAAGTAAAGAAGGGAGTGGGGTGGACGGGAGAGCCAAAAACAAATTTGATGATGATGGATTTTTCTATTTTGATTTAGATCTTGATAACGATTTCATGGTTTATGAATCTGATGATTATCATCATCTATGTTCGGATTTAGAATCTGATAGTGGTTCCACGTTTCATCATAAATCTTCCGTAAGTGATATAGAAGATTATGATAGTTTCCAAAACACAATACGAAAGTGTATTTTGCTCAGAATGATTCAAACAAGAAATCATAAGTGGAAATTCTTCTATGGTTTTCGTTTATTTTGCTTTTACCATATGAATGTAGGAAATTGAAAAAGGTTAATCTACTGGATACATTTCTGTCAAAAATTAAAAATATGAAAAAACGGAAACTGATATATTACATTTCGATAATGATAATAATTATATAATTGAGCAGCGATATTTTACACATTAGATAGTTTTGACACGATGTTTTAGATTAGTAAAAAATTAAAGACGTAAGAAAATAAAATTTATAAAAATAAAGAGATTTTGGAAATTATAAAGTTGTAATATAGAGTTATACATAAAGATCACAAAAAACAGCTCATCAGAATAGAACAAGAGATTTCCCATGATATTATAATTTATTTTTAAATTTCATGTATTTTATATTGCACACTTACTTTAACTATAAAATGCATAGTAATTGTATTTGAAAAGAAGAGCGTTAAATTAAAGCAATGATAAATAAATTAAATATCTACAAATCAAACTATTATAGAAAAGGGGATCCCAACAGAAAGAATGTGCTTAGGAATTGCCTAGTCCAAGAATAACGTTTAATAACCAAAGGAAAAGGAGCAAGATGGTTTGAATTTAACAGGGTCTTGAAAACAAACAGGACGAAATATAAGAAAGTGACCAGATTTTTGAACAGGAATGTCTGAGGGTTAGGCTTGGAATATGACCAGTTTATTAACTATTTGGAAAATAGTTTTTGTCCTCGGTAGAGAATTGGGAAATCTGAAGTGTATCTGAATCTTTTTATTATTGGATGAATTTCACAACTTATGTTATTTTATTCATTTTCTGATTGGTCCATGTTTAAAGTCCAAAAATGGAATACTTCTGTTTTTTATTTTTATTCGTATTATGATTAGTCAATGATTAATGTTCAAAAATGTAATACTTCCGTTGCCACGATGACAAAATAAGTATTAAAAAAATTACAAAATTTAATAACTTAAAAACAAATTAAGATACAGCTAACGAAGAAAATGCAGTTAAAAGTACATTTTTTTCTCTGTACAACGGTGTAAAAATTGAAGATGTGTAATGTTTAAAAATTTAAGAATTTGCAGTACCGGAAATTATAAAACTAAAATTTTATTTAAAATTTATAATGATTGGTACAGAAATATTAAATTTTAATCCATGGTGTACGCACTCTGTACGCATGTATATAGCACTCTGTTATTACGTAAACCACGTTTTGATCACCCTAAAAATGATGTTTATTATTATTATTATTATTGTTATTATTATTATTTAAACATGGAACTTATTTATAAATTTTAAAATTTTAGTCTTTGAAAATGTAATTTTCCAAATAGTCGCTATAATTTGTTAAGTTACATTTTTTGGTAATTATTTATTATTATTATTATTATTACTGGGGGGGGGGGGGGGGAAGGTCGGTGGATTATGTTTGGACCACTTAATTTTAATAATGCTGCAGCGCCACCAGAATTTTAAATTTAAAATTTTCTTTTTTAAATACGTTAAAATTTGTTTTTCTATTTTAAAATAATTTGTTAGTAAATTCTGATGTCGTTCAATCATTATGGCATTTTACGAATAGAAGTACTTTGTTCCTGAAAGAGTTAAAATGAAGAATATAAATTTAAAATAGGATAAGATAAAAAAAAAAATTATTGAAATTCCCGTGCAAGGTTATTTTTAAACATACCAATCTAAAAAGTATACAGATATGTAAAAAATAAGAAATAATTAAAACTAGAAAAGTAAGCGTATATATATACATATACATGCATAAAGAAATGTTTAAGAAATATTTAGGGAATGTTTAAAGAAATATATTTTAACAGATGAATATAAAAGAAAAACAAAATTTAATATATATATATTCATAGGGGATTTATTATTTGTCATATCTCTTCTCTTTTTTCCCTCATAATAAAAAGAATCCAGCTCTCTTTTTCTCTCAGTGTTTTATTTTATGGCATTTGGAAAAAATAAAATTCAACCCCTAAATTCTGTCCATGCTATGTCAATGTTACAGATACACTAGAATAAAAATGTTTCATTTTGTAAAGAATCCATTGATATTTTGTCTTATACCACAATGCCATCCTAAAACAACGTGTTCCAGCGGCACTATTCATGTCACGACACTTTCATCGGAGAGAAAAGGTTGATTCCACCGGACATTTTTTGAGGGGGGAAAAATAATAATAAAAAAAAAAGAAGAGAGATGACATTAAAACTCTGTTTTGCAATCGTATCCAGTGAGTCAGAGACAACTGAAGTTCTACTTGGAAAAGCTTGTTTTCAAATCTCAATAAAAGAACGATAAAACAGGAGAGAGAGAAAGAAAAACGATGAAAATGGGGACGCAGCAGGCGTCGAACGGCCTTGGACTTAACTTAGCAAATCAAACGCCCACCCTTTTTAAAAAACGGGTCCCAAAAACGCGCACGCGTAAGTTAACGTGTGTGATATAAAACGAGGGGCTTATTTTTTGAATATATATATTTATTTCACTCTATAAATTCTGTCGTTAAGCTTTTCTTAAAATATAAAATAAATTTTTTAGACTTATCAAACGCAATTAAAATAGAATTACTTTAATAAAGGAGTCACATGATCTTTAAACTTCCAAGTTATAAATTTTCTGTTTTTGTTTCATTTTGAATTTTTAAACATCGCTAAAGAACGTGCAAAAATTCCATTCAAAAATATTAATTAACACATGAGTAAGAAATGAGTGAAAGTAAATGGATACTGAAATCTAAAGAGGTGGTTTCTCAAATTAGTAAATTTTGAGTTTGCGTGCATTATTACTTTCAATCTATATAAGACACGGTTTTAAAAATTAACATGTGCACTTCTTCACAGCCTACGTTCTTAATACAAATTCATATTATTTATTTATTTATTTATTTTTACTTGCTTATTTATTTATTTTGTATTAAAAAAATCTTTAAAACTTTTCAAATTTTACTTTAAAATTAAATTTTAAACATTCCCGTATTACTAATATTTTTTTAAATTAAATTTATTAAAATAATTTATCTTTACATATACATCATTTATTTTTCTGTGTAATATACCCAAAAGAATATATATTTCAGGCAGAAAAGAGGTGGGGAAATCTTAATTGCAAATTATTTGAGTTTTAGTACTTTGAAGGTTATGGTTTAATCGTTTCAATAAATTCAGAGATCCCGTGCCTCCTAATTTAAGTAAATAAACAAAATTCGTATGTAAAAAAAGACATATTATAGTAATGGTACTGCTTATTAATAATTTTAATGTATAAAAGATTCTTAGAAGAATTTCGGTTAGATTCTTTGAAGCCTTCTCTACAAAATTCATCTAACAAAACAACCGATTTTTTCCCCCAAATCATTTTTTTTTTTCAATCAAATCACGGACACTGACAAAAAGAAATACTAGTCCACACTATAAACAAGGCGTTGTGTAATGTTCCAAGTTCTGGTTTTTAGGACCCCTAACAGCCCTAAAAATCAAGATCCATTTTAAACATTCAAATAAAAATTAATGATCCCCAAAAGTTTTGAACCCGGTTCTCTATTTATAGAAAATCCACAATTAGATTATTTATTTATTTACTTTTAATAAAATATATTAGTGCCTTGGAAAAGTTTCCTGCATACGCGTCTTTTTAAGTATAAGGCTAGTTTTTCTAATATATTCAGAATAGGCATTGCACCTCGAAAAATGTGGAACTCAGCAATAACGCTGGCATTTCAGTTTTAACACTAGAACGTCCGGAAATTTTACTCAAGTTTGATAATAATATTTCACACTATAATTTTTAATCAAAATTATTTAATTGATCTATTTAACGTAAATCTGCGTGGTTCAAATTTAATTTATTTCAAGAAAAGAAATTCTGGCTTGAATTGAAATTTAATGACATGGTCGGAGTCGAACCGACTTCTTTTTGGGCATTCTTGTATTAAATTCTAATCGTTGGGTAGGGTATGGTTTTGTCAAATTTTCCAATAGGCACATTCGTGCATTAATGATGCATTTTGTTTGATACACTTGGTTTTAGTAAAAAGAGATGGAGTTTTGAAATCAATTTTTTACTTCTTAATATGCTATAGTATATACAATACAGTATGTTTCTTATGGCAATGCAACATTTTGATATTAAAACTTATTACAAACTAATGTATTTTATTTCTTCTTATTATTCTATTAAACAGTCGCAAGTAATAAATTGACAAACATATATATATATATATATAATGATTACAAAATTCTACGATTTACAACAACAATGGAAATGATAGGTCAATTGGCTGTAAAACTGCAACAACAAAACATTTTAAATAAAAAAAAAAAATTAAAAAAAGAAAAAAAAAAGAAAAGGAAAAAAAAAGAAATAATAAATAAAGATTATAATATATTGTTACACAATCTTAAGTTGCGAACTATAGCCAAACTACTTACCGTCAATTTTTTAAAACAGTGCAATACGAAAAAAAAAATTACAATGATAAAAAGTTAATTAAATCCAATTGATTTTTTTAAAAATCATCAGATTTTAAAACATTCACCTTTTATATAAACATTTTAATAAAAATTTTAATTTTACTTAAGAAAGGTGTTATAGTAAAAATAAAAGACATTGACATGTTTCGGAACCGTCAAATAAATTCCATAGTCATAATATAAATAAAATAAAATTTCAAAATATTTCACGGTCAATACAAATAACACGCGACAGTGAGATATAAATAACAAAAAACACAAAAAAAAAAAACACGCGCTCTATTGTAAATATTAAATTAAAATATAGACCATGATCTAAAATATAAATAAAAATAAAATTTCTATTTTTATTTTTATTATAACACCTTTGTTAAGTAAAATTAAAATTTTTATTAAAAAAATTACAATGTTTCACGTTACAGATATTCGAGGATTTCAGAGGCTAAACTGGCAGCTGCACTGAAACTCCCCGATCGCGAAATCTCATGTTATTTTATGCGAAGCTTTTGAAGCGCGGTGACTCATTACCTCATATAATTATCAAAATACAGTTTTCAAAATCAGAGAGTAGATGTGCGTTTTTAAAAACTGTCCACGTAAATTTTAAGTATTTTTAAGAAGTTGATGAATTTTAATCAAATGGAAATTTCAAACTTTATAAGGATTTTTTATGTACTTAAAATTTATGTAGAATTTTTTTTTTTTTTTTTTTAAGGAACATCATCGGCATCTGACGCTTACTTTCTGAAGATGAAAGCGGTATTTTAATATTTATAATAAGTAATGAGTTATCGTGCTTCAAAGTTTTCCCATAGATTAACAAAAGGTATGGAGTGGTCGGAGAGTTTCTACCACAAACTATTCTAAAGTCTCTGATGTCATTGAAAGAGCCTTATTCATTGAAAATAGCTCATATTTTATCTTTTTTTTTTTTTTTTTTTTTTTTTTTTTTTTTCTGGCCCGTTAGAAAATTCGGAACTTTTCCGCAGTGTTCTGAAAAATTTAACAGAACAAATTGAAAGTTGAGTTGTACTTGTATATGACTTTTTTGAATAGTAGTCATTCCGCTTTTTTTACATCTCCCTGTGCTGCTTTCTGATATACTGTACCTGGCAACATTATCTACTATCTATCATATGTCGCAAATTGTATTACAATCGTCATGCCAATTATATTGCCCATTTCTAACATTTTGCAGCCCATTAAAATAAATCGTTCAATATAAATACACAAATATTGAAATAAAATACAGTCAGCCAGAAAGTTATAAAATACGAATACAATAGAAAATGAAATATAATTTTACATCTGAGAAATTAACTGAAGTACATTTTCTCTTGACAATGGCAGGTTTCCACATAAGAGAAGAACTATAATTATTTCTCTTTATCGCTACGTTTAATAAATAAAGATTTTCCATACAATTCTTAGTAAGGGGGAAAAAAAAGTTGATTTTCCTAGAATACTAACCGAGAATTTTTAATGGAATATTAGCCTTAATAATAATGACTTAACCTTTGTAATATTAATATTTAGTTTTTCTTGGCGATATATAATTACATAATTCTACTAACATATATCTATAACAATTGTTCTTTTCACTTTATCACTTTAATAAATGTCCAATCATAACATAAGTAAATTTAATACATACCCCAGGTAAAGTGAATAAAGATTATCCATAAAAACAACATCTTCTTAAACAGAAGAAAAGTGAAAATTATTCAATGACTTACCTAGAAAAAAAAAAATAAAACAAAGATATAAGTATTTATGTTATTAACACATAACTAATCAATACTTATTACTACAATGAATTCAAACAATGGGAGTCAGAAATACGTGCATATTATGACCTCCTTTTTTTATTCTCCCTTTTTTTCTAACTTTCGCTTTATGAAATCTTCATGACTTAATTTATGACTGTATCATTTCAAACAACACCACTTACATAAGGGTTTTTAACCGAAACAAAGTAAGTGATATAACAATGGGAAAATTATGATTTTTTCCTATTTGAACATCACACTGGTATTGTTTTCTGTACTCAAATAGTAATAATAAAAAGTTATCTAAAAGTGCTTTGTCCTTTATATCACCGTGTTGAAAATATGCTATACACAATCGGCGTCTTAATTTTGAAATCGTGTTTTCAAAGATCATCCTATTTATTGCCGCTCTTTTATAACACTGCAATTATTAGAAATTATTGTATTTTATGTTGTATGAAAGTATGTATGCATGTATGTGTGTGTGTGTGTGATCAATCCAATAAACGGCCCTTCACCATCAACTCCATATACAATAATAACAGATCATATGATGCACGGTGAATGATTTACCGATTATAGCTGACCAAAATTATTTTTGGCCTCAATATAGTCGCATAGCCACTATGTTGAAAAATGTTACTAATATTCACTGTTAGGTATTCCAAAATGTAGCATGTAGCAGTCATAATTTATTTTACAGGGACATTCAAAAGAATTTCATTACATACAGCCTATGGGAAAATCGTTTACGGTGATTTTTAATGATTTTCCATAATTTAAAACATTGAAATTTATATAAATATATATGAAATGCATTACAAGTTGATTTTTATAGAATATGGTATGGATAGCATTTATCGATAATTTACAGAGACACTAAAATAATTACGTTACATTACAGTCTATGGAGAAAAATCATTTGTGGTGCTTTATGTTCATGTTACACTATTTCAAACGTATTAAAAATGATATGTATCTTCAAAGCACTGTATAAGATGTTTACTATTGAATATCATAAGCATTCTTCTTTCATGCAGGAGAACACAAAATAAATCAGATATATTTCTCTCTATGAACAATAATTGCTGGAGATGCGTTTTCAGTTATGGAACGCTTTTTAACACTTTCCAACAAAGTTTAAAAGTGTTTATGCTTTCGGTTTGTCTGTCCGTCTGTCCGCGCTCTAACTCTCGTAAATGTACTCGGATTGCCATAAAATTTTTGGAAGTTATTGACGTTTACTCTAGCACGAACCCTATTGAAAATGAAGTTTCTACCATGATTAGTGATTAGTTTATTTACAGAGACAGTCAAAAGTTTTCCATTGCATTACGGCTTATGGGGAAAAATGATTTCAAATGAATTTTAAAGATGTTACAGTTACACGCGGTCAAACATATTCAAATTCATATACATCTACTGAGTGCACTAAAATATGCATTTTGTAAAGTATGCAGTGAAAAGAATTATTATTATTAATTTACAGAGCCACACAAAATAACTCCATTACCATTACATAATAATAAAAGGGGAAATTACTTGCGACATACACTTATTATGGTAAGTGATTTCATGTATAATCAAATTGATATACGTCGCTGAGGCTTAATATGAGTTATTTCATGCATAATACGAAGCGGATAGCATTTACAAGGGCATACGAAAGATTTCAAATAGTATATTCTATCCGAAGGTTTGTATATTATGGATGATGCAGGATGGAGTTGCAACTTATCTCATCAAAATTTTGACCTTTTTTTATGAAACTTTTCAATTGGAAGTATTGTACCTAGGGGCAATAGTTAAGGAGATAGCCTGTTGTTTCGATAATTATGACTCACCCTGAATATATAGGTGTGTGTGCGTGTGTATCTAAACTTTCTATGTTGTTGATTTATGCAAAAATAAGTGCATTATTCATGATACTCTGCATGTATTAAACAAAGCTTCACTTATTATAACAAAAACAGAAATGAATTTTATCTAAAAAATGATTTCATTTTTTCGCATGCCATAGATTCACCACTCCAAGCCTATGCAAATTTTCCCCAGAAATAAAGAAAAATTAGTAAAAAAAAAAAAAAAAAACTAGTCGTTGGGGGCCACCGTAATACTTACCCATCATGGATATGCATATGAAAATAAAACATGTGAAAACTATACACAGGCCCGTAGCCAGAATTTTCTTTCGGGAGGGGCTCAAATGTGGATTTTTTTTTTTTTTTTTTTTTTTTTTTTTTTTTTTTTTTTTTACAAAAGTAATTTGTATAATTTTCAGCAAAAAATTTAAAAATAATCTAGACTTATCCTAATGTGTGTTCCTACATAGGATACTTGTTAACTATGTCAAATATTGTTATTTCATGTATAATTTTTTCAATTTCTACAATTTTTAATTTTTAAAAGCACTTCCAATTTCCAAATTGGTTCGGAAACTGGAGATTTTTTAGAAAAAGTTTTCCGCGAAACTTAAAAAGCACAAACTAATGATGTTTGAGATGAGCCTCATAGTATCCAATAAAAAAAAAGTTGTAAAATATTGAAATGCAAACAAGGAATATGTATTGATAACACAGGATTAATATTAACGTGCGAAAATCTGACATTACGAGTGTGAGGTCTTGAAACTAATCCATAAATGATATTAATTACACGCATTATTTTTTCCAAAGAAAAATTAATTGCTACAGTCATATGTAATCATAAAAATTATGTTTGTATTTCACATTCTCTGATTATAATAATTATAAATGATACTCTTGGTACAATAAATTTAGCAGTGCAATGGAAGCAATCACCATAATTTCTTCTTAGCCATATTGCTGATTGACATATCACGATCTACTGCAATATCCCAATGAATGGAAATCATTGAAAAGCTACTCAGTCTCTCATCGACCATAACGCTTCGAGTCAAAGATTTACTTATTTTCTTTGCCGAAAAAGATCTTTCAGCATTGACTGTTGTTACTCGGTTTTCAACCAAAACTGCCAGCAAGTGTTTGATTTTATTGTAATACGTCACGTTACAATACTGAAACTTTTAAAACCTCTGTGTTGGTGTCAACATTAGCAATTTATTTTACCCTAATTCATATTCAGCTTTCACTTGCTACATTGACACTTTATCCTGAAAATACTGCGTTGGATTCTCTAATTTGCTTGCTTTTTCCAGTGAAGCACATCCTGGAAGATGTAACTGGGAATCTCTCAGAATGTCTTCATTCTAAATGAATCCATAATTTAAATTTTGAATAAGACTTTCTACATGGGGAAATAAGACCGTGATATTGTAATACAGCTCATATTCAAAATATTAGAATAATTGAGAAAAAGTAATAAGAAAAAATTATTTGTCATTTATTTATTTTTTATACTAAGTAAATGTGATTAAATTTCTTATAAATTAAATCTGGAATGTTTAGATAAGATTTTAACATTTATAAAATATAAAATACAGCAAAATAAATTAGGTATACAGCTTCCTTAAACACACCAGAATATTAGAATAAAATTTAGATTGGTTCAAAATATTAGAATATTTTATTTTACGCAACAATATTACCTTATGAATATGAAGTAAATGGTAGTTAATATTTTGTAGCATCCCCTTTAGCTTTCATAACAGCGTACAATCGATCTTGCATACTATATACAAGGTGTTTACAAACATTTCTATCAATATTAGCCCAAATAGACTTTATACGTGCCACTAACTCAGTTTTACTTGAAGGAGGATTTTCTTGAAGTTTTTTCTTCATTATACACCATAAGTTTTCGATGGGATTAAGATCTGGTGAATTTGGTGGCCAAGGAAGTACCTTAATGTTGCGTTGGCGGAACCAATTCTTAGTTGACACCGAGGTATGCGGGGACGCTAAATCTTGTTGAAAGATGAAATCATCTTCAAATAAATCTTCTGATGATGGAATCATGTAATATTCTAAAATTTCTTGATATATCAGAGAGTTAACCTTTTCGTAGACGATGCATAACTTTCCAGGTCCTTCTGCACTCATACAACCCCAAACCATGACACTAGCAGCAAATTTTACGGAACGTTTAAGGCATTCTTTATCAAATGCTTCTTGCTTCATTCTCCAAACTCGAATACCTTGATTACCATATGAAACACAAAACATACTTTCATCACTAAATAATATATTTTACCAATCTTCATTGCTCCATAAACGTCTTGATTTACACCAATTCAATCTTATACGCTTTTGTCTTGCAGTCATGAGAGGTTTTGTTTTCGGTACACGAGATTCAAATTTAAATTTATGGAGACGGCTTAATGTTGTCGATGTAGAAACTTCAACTCCTTCTTCTTTCCATTTTCGGTGCAAGAATCGCACACTTTTAAAACGGTTTTTCTTAACTATACGCTTCAGTTTCCTGTCATCTCTAGCAGATGTTTTTGGTTTTCAGCCACCATTTCGGCGATTATTTTGAAATTTTCCAATTTTTGAATATTGTGTTAGTATTTTACTAACGCTCGATTGCGAACAATGTAAATAATTCGCTATAAAACATTGATTTTTACCGTGCCGATACAAATCAACCATACGAAGTTTAGTAGATTCAGGAATATCCCTCACACGGCCCATTTTAAGACGAAAAAGAAACAAACTGCAAAAAAGAATACTGATTTTAAATAAAATAGTCTGAATTTAATCAATGATGCCACCAGTTAAGAATTGCTAATAATTAAAGGAGAATTAATGTGAAATATTCTAATATTTTGAACCACTTGAATAACTATTCTAATATTTTGACTTTTCAAAATAATTTTTTTTGCAATTAATCTTTTCAAAAATGATATTAAATTTAAGATAACAAGTAAGTTTAATCAACAATAAGTTCTTAATAAAAATATCGTTTGCATATTTTCATTAAAAGACATTAAATTACCAAACGATATTTTCAATTTCTAAAAAAAAGATAATTATTCTAATATTTTGAATATGAGCTGTACTTGTCAGTGGTTGTACTTTAAGGGTTTGTACCTGTTGTCTGTTTAAATGTTAGTCTTGGTATCTTTATTTCAGTTTGGAAGATGTCTTCCCGAAGTTCTGATTCACTATAAAATCTCACAAAAGATTTCTACTGCATATTTATGTAAAGCAATTAGGGCATCTTTAGAATGGGTTATTGCCAATATTATATCACAAGACTTTTTTTTTTTTTTTTTTGAAGAATTTCACTATGACTTTGTCAAACAGAAAACCTTTTGACAGACAGGCTTATGAGAAAATGATTCTTCTACCTGACTGCCAAAAAAACTCCAGCTGTTGAATAGATCTTCCATATGTTTTTCGAAATATTTTCTGAGCTAATACAAATTTATTTAAGTAGCTCAACAAAAGTCAATATGCTTTTATGCTTCTCGAAAAAATTTGTGTCACATATCCAGAGAAGTCATTTTCTTTTGTTTTCTAGGATATATGATGCAACTGCTTTTTGAAGTGCTAAATTTGCCTTCAAGTGATTTTTAAAAACTTTTGTCGCTACTTTAACAAATTCATGATACTTTCGAATGACAGGAATCAGTATGCTGTTGGACAAGGCAAGATTTAACCAATGGTTTTCACAGAGGACGTATCTAATTTTTGGATACTCTGAAGAATTCTAGAATGAACCCCACTAACATGACCAAACTTATTGGTTACTTTGTTATACGTCTATGCGACGCATTTAAACATGCCAAGACATAGTTCGTCACAATGTTGTAATATTACATTTCTTGAATTTTTGAAAGAAAAGACAATTATTGGAATAAAACGTAAAAAAAAGTTTCCGAAGTATTTGCTTTTGTGGTTTTTTTAGTTCACATTTCTAACACAAACGGCAAGCTGTTCTGCGCTTGAAATGTCTATAGTTTTATCAGCAATTAAGCCAAAACAAACAGATCGCGATCTTTTAACTTCGGTAACTGTATCCCAGAATATTTGAATGATTTCATTCTAAGTTTCTGGGGTAAAGTCATAGCATTTCTTAGGATATTTTATATCTCGTTTCAATTCATTCTCTCCAGACTTTGCTCAAAACTTAAAAGAGCTCTTAGCTAACAGTCTTTTTTATACCATTTTCTCTAACATTAAAGGATCGTGATCGTGGTCAGTGGCTATTTTGTTCTGCACAAAATAAGATTGTTTCAAGTTTTAGTCCAAGAGCTGCTCTAATTTCTTCTTTTAGTGGAGCTCTTTGAAAATTCAATAATGAAGTAATTCTATTTCTATTTTCCTGAAGAAATCTAAAGTTTGTTTGCCAAAATAACATACGGTTTGTGATAATCTAATTGTATATGTTTTAAGAAAAAAAAATAGCTTTTTTCCAATGATTGGAACATGTAGAAAATAGTCCTCCTAATTTTTTGTGACCTTTCTTATGCCATATCCGTATTATACTTAGTTTTTGATGATAAGAAATTACATTTGATCAAATTTTACCGCGCATAAAGACAGTAAAAATTACTTTAAAAAAAGAATTTATGTTTTTAGTGGTACATACCTATTAAAAAAACAATGCAGTAGAACCCCGCTAATTCGGACCCCGATAATCCGGATCTTCGGATAATTAGGATCGGTTTGGTAATTTTTTTTTCAAGTTTGAGTAGCGATTGGCTAATTTCCATAACATTAACTTGTTTCATCGTCGTATTCTAAATAAAAAAACTTTTTCTGACATGTTTTTGGAATAATTAAGCAAAGTAAACATTATTACTGTCTGCAAATATTCAATAAGTTTAACATAAAAGTGATTTTCTGCTAGTATGTTATATTTTATTTTTTTCTAATTCTCCAGATAATCCAGATTTTTGATAATCCGGATTGGATCCGGTCCCAATTAATCCGAATTATCGGGGTTTTACTGTATATCCAAATAACCGATATAATGAAGGATTACCTTAACTGTAATTGAATAAACGGATATTTTTACAGCAAAAAATGCAATTGATTTTAATGCAATAGAAGATAAAAACAAACAAAACTTTTTATTATTATTATTATTATTATTATTATTATACTGATAATTTTGTAAAGTATTTTCAAACTTTCGGGAGGGGCTTCAGCCCCCTTAGCCCCCTCCCTGGCTACGTGCCTGACTATACAATGCATTGCAATTCATAAACAAAATATAAATATTGTTAATATACATAGTAATGCTATATTAAAGAACTGCTGATGTACCAATTTCGACAAATTATGTAAAACGCCAAACTACTCAAGTAGTACCGAACTGCGTAAAAGAAACATCCTTATAACTCCAAAAATAATAATTCTATTAACTAACAATTAACTGCTTCGGATTAAGCGTCTCATTTCCAATTAAAATATACTTCTGAATTGAAATTTGAATGAAATACAGGGTCATGAAAAATCGAAGAATGTGGAAAACAAGATTACAAATATCTCGGCAACTAATAATCTGATCGACTTCGTTCTATATGAAAAATGTGTGTTATTTTATTGCCTTTTACTTCCAATTCTTAGAACAAAAAAATTCGAAAATTTTTATGTACCTTTCATCAGAACGAATTTTTCGAGAGTCCGAAAAAAATAGTTCCGGATAATCGAGGTTGCTGATATTAAATAGGGTTCGTCCCATTCTTACATACTAACTACATACAAAATTTCAAGTCTCTATCTCAATTTGTTCGGGAGATAGAGCGTTTACAGACAGACAGACTGACAGACAGACGGACGGCAAAAATATTTTTCTAAAAATATGTTTTTCGGAATCTCCATTATCTAAAACGTGTAAATCCGTCGAAAAAAAAAATTTTCGATTTTCAAAACGATTGCAAGACTTACCCTATACTACGTATGATGGGTAAGTAAAAAAGTAGAAATTATGGCCCTTTCGTGCCACAACCCTCTTACTTTCAACCATGCGTAAAGGGCAGTTTCATTTTGCATACGAAATAAACATAAACACACCATAAACAATTTTTTTTTTTTTTTTTTAGATTTCTACTAAGTTCAAAGGAAGTTAAATTTAACTAATGATCTCGGCAACTCGTCAAAACAAAGAACAAACAAGATGTTGAGTTGAAGACCCTACCCCAACACTGTCCCTTTATTAAGTGCCGCTTAACTACTTAAAACAAAGAAGAAGAATGAGCGGAGGGGAGGAGGGGGGGGGGACTCATCAGATATTCATACTGTAATCTGCTGACCCATTAACTCGAATCACTAATTAGCAATATCACGCCCAGAATCAAAAATGGCAGACAGGTCCATCACAAGCTTACAGATAGCCATCGTTAGCCTGCTGGTCATTGTGCCTAACCTGCTGATAACTTTCACGGCATTGAGGTTTAGACTCACGCCTGTTACGTGATGGAATCCATTCCTCCAAACCCCCGCGCGTTCCTATATCGAGCTTTTTTTTTATTTATTACTTCTTGGTTGTGGATAGCTCTGCAACAAATGTATTTGCTCTAAATCGGCTGCAAAAATGTAGTAAACCCAATAAATCAAAAAATATTTAACCCTTTGAAGATGGTTGCCTATGGATCAATGCAGCTACACGATCAGGTTTTCGCAGGGCAGGGACATTCCTATTTAAATGCTAAAATAAAAAATATAACATTTATTGTATGTCTTTTGTTGTTCAGTTTGTTTATCGTTAATTATTTATAAAGAAAATTATAAGGAATATCCCTGACAAAGAAAGCAACAGCGGCGATGCTCATTGAATTTTGTAAGAATTGAAATATGTTGTCCAGTTCCTGTCCATAATCATCTTGGTCAAAGAATTTTTTTTATATATGCGTTCTTACTTTTAGAAAAATGAAATTGAAAATTATTTCACTACTTTATTTAAAGCATAAAAAAGGAAATAATTAAAAAAAATATATCATAAATAAATAACATACAAAGAGTTGGTCAATCCGTAGGCGAAGTCTCTAATGACGACGCCATGGGGATACAGATACAGACATGCTGCTATCAATAAAATAGCACTTAGAGTGTAAAATGAGTTTTGGTCGCAAAGGCAAAAAACAAAACACGGGGACATTTAAAATCATGACTTAACCAGAAGAATTAAAAATAGGAACTCTACAATACATTTCAATTTCATAAAAATCTACGAGTAACATATTTGATGATTATTTTAAACAAATTACTTAAAATTTTCAATCAAAGTGTTTAATTTTATGGTTCACGATACATTAGTGGCATAAAGTATATACAGTGCGTAAAGAAATTATTAAGACCGCTTAGATTTTGAAAATTATGAAGTAAACGAAGATTCTAATTATAATTTAAACACACCAGATATCAAATTATAACATATTTATTAAAATTAGTCTGCAATTATTTTGAATAATGAAATATGTTAACAAAAATATAAGCAGTGATTGAAAGATACTCTCTCAACAAATTATAAGATTATTTTTCTAAAAACAAAAATAATATGCAAATTAATACGATATTAAATCTCCATTTTTCCATATAACACCAAACACTCAGTTTTTCATAGAAATGAACAGGTGATTAAGTACAGATTCGAAAAAATTGTCCATTCTTTTACAATAGCTATTTCTTGTTCAGTTGCAGATAAAAACCATTTATTATTAGCATAAACTTTGTGACTTAATAAGTCCTTAAGATTTTCCGTAAGGTTCAAGTTTGGACTTCGACTTGGTCATGACAAAATATGATTTTAACCATTGCTGGGTGGATTTAGACACATGGCAAGAAGCATTGTCCTGCTGAAACATCCAGTTAAAATCCCTTAAAAAAGTACAAACGGTATCAAATAATCCTATAACATAGCCTGATACTGTGCAGAGTTCATAAATCCCAATATTAGGTGTTTAATCGCATAATCCTCCATTTTAGTCATGGAGGATTATGCGATTAAACACCTAATATTGGGATTTATGAACTCTGCACGGTATCAGGCTATGTTATATGATTATTTGATACCGTTTGTACTTTTTTAATGACTAAAATGATATAGTTTCTCAATCGGTTTTTTAAACAGTTTCATACATTTTGCGTTACTATTTGATTTCAGACTCTAAAACTGTTTCGTGTGAGGTTATTTTTCAGAAATGGTTCGAAATTTTCTGAGTTCATAGATTTCACGTTGAGTTGGAAATCGAAATATTTGTCAATCATACCGTTCTGTTAAAATCCCTTTTCTTCCAGATCGCTTAATTTTATTTAAATCCTTTTTTACTTTCTTCTATCTTTACAAGAAGAAAGTATTGGATTCATGAAAATTTTCGACTTCCGGTTTTCGACGGATTTAAACGTTTTAGAAAGTCCTGAACACGTTTTGACTATTTTTAGAAAATGTCTGTCTGTGAGTCTGTCCGTCTGTCTGTGAGTCTGTCCGTCTGTCTGTGAGCCTGTCTGTCTGTATGTGACAAAAAATTTGTGGGCGCTCTATCTCGAGAACTAATGCTCGAAATTTAATAAAATTTTATATTCAGTTAGACCTTGATATGAGTTAGTGCCTATTGGTTTTTGGTGAAAATTGCCTGCAGGTGGCGCTGCTATACTACGTTTTTCATGATTTTCAAGATTGCTATATCTCAAGAACTAATGCACAGAATTTCACCAAACTTCAGATTCTGTGACCCCTTGATATACATAGACGCTGATTAAGTTTTGGTGTAAATTGGCCAGCAGGTGGCGCTGCTATGCCACGTTTTTCATGATTTTCATGATAGCTATAACTCAAGAACTAACGCACAGAATTTCACCAAACTTGAGATTCCGCGATACCTTGAGATACATAGCCGCTGATAAGGTTTTGGTGTGAACTGCCCTATAGGTGGCACTGCTATGCTACATTTTGCACGATTTTTGCGATTGCTATATCTCAAGAACTAATGCAGAGAACTTCATCAAATTTTAGATTCTGTTACACTAGAATATATAACATAATTAGACGCTGATTACATTTTGGTATTAATCGAGCAACAGGTAGTGCAGCTATGCTGCATTTTTCACGATTTTTCTGATAGCTATATCTCAACAACCAACGCACAGAGTTTCATCAAACTTCAGATTTTGTTACAAAATGACGTATAACATAATTACACGATGATTACGTTTTGTTATAAATCCTTCAACTGATCGTGCTGCTGTGCTATATTTTACACGTTTTATTTAAAACTAGCTATTATTTCAAGAACTAATGCACAGAATTTCATCAAACTTCAGATTCTGTTACACCATAACATAATTAGACTTTTTTTACATTTTGGCATAAATTGTCCAAGATATGGTGTTGCTGTGCTACGTTTTGCAATTTTTTTGTTATAATTATATCTCAAGAACTAACGGACAAAATTCCATCAAATTTCAGATTCTGTTAGGTCTTGACATCAATAGATGCTTATTAGGTTTTAGTATAAATAATCCAACATGAGGCACTACTAAGCTCATTTTCTCAGAATATTAATTAAATTTTGCGTTTTAGGCTTTTCGGATACCAGAATCTCATTAGGCTAGATCAAATGTTCGAGAAAATTCAATAGTGAGTTTTTTTTTTTTTTTTTTTTTTTTTTTTTAATATTAAAATGTACTTATGAGATAGAAGAAAGTTTCGGGATTGACACATCCAACTAGTTCTAATTATTTCATTGTGAATGGCAGTTTTAGAACTCTTCATTAACCCACCTATTTTTCGTTCAGATTTACCTTATAAAACCAAATTTTTCTGATTTTGGTCGCAGACAACTTTTTACCCCGCATAATGCTCAAATATATCGTAAATAACACTATCTAAACCTGCACCTTTACTTCTCGGGAATACTTTTACGATACACAAATATAAACGTTTTATAATGACTCTGGTGTGACGTATAATATGCCAATTTCCTCAGGTGGTCTTATAATTACTTAAAAATCACCTTATTTTTTTTTTTTTTTTTTTTTTTTTTTTTTTTTTAATAGAAGATTTTAATAAAATATAGCTTAAATTTTAGTGCAGTAATTATAACAGAAAATATTCTACGATCAATTTTAATTAAAAGAAAAATTTTGCATATTGATTTTTCTTCTTCAGAGTGTATCAATTCGTTAGTGGTTTTATAATCTCTTAACGCACTGTAGTTTGCATATTAGAAATAACATGATAGATGAGATACGGTGACCACTCTAATTAATAAAGTGTCATAATATTTAAATAATGCTTTATTTTCCATCTTAACATTTCACTTTTGTAAAAAATATATTTTTAAAATAGTAGTTTTAATGTTAATTTTTTTTTTTTTTAAGTTTATTTTAGCGAAGTCGATGCGGAATTTCTCAAATGATAAATAAATCTTCATCATGAAAAAATATTTTAGTATGTGTTGAAAATTTTGTGAACAAATCATATCAATTTATGTGTTGGGAAGTAGCAACAATAAATAAAAAGGTCTTTCAAACCATTGCGATAATCAAGACTGACTTTTAAGTATGTTGTAGGTACGCAACACGGCAACACAAAGAGTTAACTACTGTCACAGAAATTATTGCATGGCTACTCTCTTTGAGACCGCTTGATAGAAAGATTAATCAAAGGCTCGATTAACTCATGGGGTACTGTTTCTTCGCTTACATTTATGTACAGAATCATTATGACAAAGTTTAACCTATTCAGAAGGCTATAGCGATAGTAATAGTGCTGCAAAGGTAAACAAAATTTCACTAGTATCTGCAGTTAAATTAAAAGTTATAACTTAAACTGTGCAAATTGAAAAAGAAAAAACAGCGAATCAGTGAGTAGAGCAAATTGGTAAATGATTTTGTGCAATTTCAAAGTTTGTGAATTGGGGGAAATGCGTCTAAAAATCGATGAGAATTATCGCGAATAAGAGACGAGCTTCTGCAATGTTTTCTCCAACAAAGCGCGACGATTAAGCCACGTAAGATGAAAAGAGAGATGACCATTCCTCTACGCACCGGTGCACAGCGAAGTCGCAAGGCGGGTCAAGACCGAGAAGTTCAGTGGCGTGACCGGGAAAATTAGTTCAGGGTCAGCGATTGGCGCCTCGTTTTCAATCTCTTTCTCTATTACCGATCCACTGGGGGAGGCTTCATTAGGTTAGGAGGAATCTGCGACAGGTGTGTCAACACAATTGAAGCTCGCTTCAGCATCCTAACCTGGTCACCAGATGTTCGTAATAGGAAAGCTTGGTTCGCAAGCAACCAATCACAGTGAAACAGTGGAAGGACTTCGCCAACGTCGCCGAAAAGCAAAATTCAGCCAGGAGTCAATTTTCTGGTAAAACAGCCCTGTGTAAGAATATTGTTTAAAGATATCAACATAAAAAGCAATGAAGACATTTAACGATTAAAAAATATTAAATATCAAAAAGAAAAAAAAATATAATGAAATAAAAATCCACTTTCACGAAAAAGTTTAGTTTTTTTCTCTAAATGTTAATTAAAAAATTCAGTTGTAATGAATAAATTTTACAATCCTTTTTTTATTAAACTTACAAGAGAAACAGAAAGTTTAGTCAAAAATTTTTAATGGGTTAAATTAATATTTCAAAAACAAAATTGCTAAAGGATTAACAAATTTTTCAAATTATTTTACTACAGATTCATTCCTTATAGGGAACTTTCAATCAGCTGATATCCATTTTATTTCAAGTGGAGGTCAGGGTAGTTCCACCAATCAGAACTGTCTATTTCTAGTGTGTGACCTCCAGTATGACGTCAATTGCAACTGTCCTATTACATCCTAATGTTGGCGAAATTTTGGCGAAACTTTACCATTAGCAGATTTTGATTGGTTGCTCGCAAGCCGGGCTTCACAGTTGTTAAGTTCTGATAACCTGATGACCGGGCAATGGTCGGAAAACGATGAGGGGTAAACATGCAGATTAGAGAAAAATCAAGTTTTAAATTATGGTTATAAAGAAGGCAACAATAGTACAAGTATGGGTGGAGCTGATCCTCCTCTTAGAGAATCATAATTTGTAATGGAGAATTTTTAAATATTAATGTGTATTTTCAAACTACAACGTTCTGAAGAATTTTCTTTAGTAATCGGAAAGGTCATGACACTCATGATCCTTCTATTTGGAATTGCCCATTAGAAGGAACTTAGGTTTATTCTCATGATAAAAGTCTATGGAATCTTTGGCTATTCATCTCAAAAGGAATATTAAGTTAAAAGAAAATAAAATTTTAGATTATTGTTATGATAAAGTACAACAGTTGTACAAGCAGGGGTCTTCACAACTTAAAGAATCATAACTTTTAATGAAACGTTAACAATATGTATTATCCGGTCAGATTTTTCTAACATTTATTATCCTTTTTCTTGAAATTGGCTACACAAACAATATTGGGTTATTACGAATATGCTATGCGTGATATGTATTAATTTCAGTACATTTGAAATAGCATAACATCGTCAAAATACACTATAAACGATTTTCTCCTACGGACCATACTATAAAAGCACTCTTTTGAGTGCCTTTTTTAAATTAACAATAAATGCTGCATACTTCATTTTCCATACCGAACTTAAACCTCGTGTTAAACCTTAATAGCATGTATCAATTATATGATAACCCGACTATATTTACGCTAGTTAGCATCGCCACACAGGCAGACAAACCGAATTCATAAACACCTTTCAACTGTCTAGGAAAGTTTTTAGATTCGGATTTTAATGAAGGCAGCAATACTCTAAACGGAGGTGAAGCTAGAGCAAACCCAACCCGAGCCTGAAAATCTATTTGTTGTCAATTTTAAATCTGTTTCGAAGTCGACGGAATCATTTTCGCCCAGCCAGCCGAATGTGAGATGCTCTTTTACCCGAAGCTCGAAATAATAGAAAAATCAATATTTTAACGAAATTAGGACAAAATAATCTATGATCATATTTCTAATATCAATTTTATCTTTTACGTCAAAAGTAGGTATTATATACTCATTCTTATTTAAATAAATGTTTTTTCATAAATATATATTGGACAATTGCACCATAAAACTTAGCTACTAAGAATGTATTTATTAAAAATACAACACATTGCTCAATGGTGCACAAAACAAGAATTTTAATGTACACTTGTACAATTAAAATAAAATAAAAATATCAACGTTTCGCGCCGTCTTCTGCGGCTCTCTTCAGGAAATATGATAATAGAAGGACTAAGTTTGCTTCTCGGTCGAGAGATAAGGACTAAGTTTGCTTCTTGATCGAGAGAGATCTCTCGATCAAGAAGCAAACTTAGTCTTTCCATTATCATATTTTCCTGAAGACGGCCGCAGAAGACGGCGTGAAACGTTGATATTTTTATTTTATTTTAATTGTACAAGTGTGCATTAAAATTCTTGTTTAGTGCACCATTGAGCAATGTGTTGTATTTTTAATAAATACATTCTTAGTAGTTAAATGCTTTTTCGTCTAAAATAATATTTTGAACTCAGGCCCTGATTACTGAACAGGCCAATTAAGCCGTGGCCTTCGGCTCACTGCTGCTGGGGGTCAAAAATTGAATAAACTGATAGAAAAAAGTTTTTAAATGATAATTTTCGCAATTTTTTTTCAAAAACCAAAATATTGTTTAGTTGACTATAGAACTGTATCGTAATATCGAATAATTAGCCGCCTCTCCCAAAAAATATAGCAACTATTTCGTTGCGAGGGAACCCAAAAAAGATGATGAGCATTGGCCCCGGACAACCTTAATCAGGCTCTGTTTGGACTAACCGAAACAATTTTACTCGAGTCCTACATGCAACGAAAAACAAAACCAAGATGAACCGATCCGCGATTCGCATAAAATAGGTTACCTGACACGATATATACATCTGAACTCAATTTCTCCATTATAGAATCACATTTTTTATTGAATCATCTCAATGAATAAATTAATGTGTACAACAAGGGATTTCCCTTAGTTATGTATGAAACATTATATACACTATATAATATTAATCACCGGACACATTCAATGTTAATGTTAAACATTTTGTCGAATATTTAAAAATATATTTGACGGATTCTTTTGAAAGTTCAAGATTATAAAGAATTTACCTCATACACCTCATATATATCAATCTCATATTTAGCGATTTGGTAAGGAGAACGATAAGGGAACCAACAAAAAATCAAAGAAAAATAATAATATTTGGGATCACCCTGTAAATTAAATTCACAGAATGATCTATCGCTTCAGAATACAAATATGTGAATACTATGCAACATGTTTACTGATTTGTGTAAGCATATTACGAATATTCATAGAGATAAGCAATTTTTTTTTAAGTTAGCTTACATCATGTAGGAAATTTAAGGCCAGTTTCAGAAAAATTAATAAAAAGTAGTGCAAACAGTATAGTGCAATTAAAATATAAATGCTACACATGTGCGAACGACACCCTCTCCTTTTTATTACATAATTTAATAGTCAATTCTGTGGAGCAACTCATAAAAAAGGCCAGTCAAATATAGTGAAAATTCAGAAAGATATCTGCTTTAGAGTGAGTTAATTTTTAGTTGCTCTCTAAAAATAGTTGAACGATAAGAGATTTTCTCCAGATTGTAAATTTTATTTATTTATTTATTTTTCATATTTTATTGATGTTTTAGTTCTTAGATAACCATCAGAACGAGGCTATTCCATGATAAAAATGAAATATCAAAACTGAAGCATTTGTTCCAAACCTACTCGTCTATTTTCACTAAATAAATTCTAATTCTTCTAATAATCTAACTAAATTCTAATCATAAATCAAATTTTAATTCCGAGAGTAACGATTAACATTTTAAAAAAATCAAACATCCTATAAAATGAAATTTATAATACATCATTACATTTCAGGAGACTTTCTGAATAAAACTGATCATAAAAACGAGCAAACATCTGCCTATACTTTACATTCCCCTACCATAATTTCACCTGCCACCTGTCTCACCAGATCCGTATGCTTTTGTTAAAGTCTATTATTAGACACGAAAATACGTAGTGCACAAGGATAATAAAAAACTATATTTAATATCTAGATTCTGCGTAAAAAAAAAATATATATATATATTTTTTTAGCATACTACATTTATAAAGTTTCCAGCAATATTCGTTTAACTTTTCCCCTCATTTTCTGTATTTTTCTCTGAACTTAATTTAATCCCTAACTCTTGACGTAAAATTGTCGTGCGTAACTGACGTCATGGTATTATTTCGTCAACAGCTAGTATAGTTTCTGTCTTGTAACTCTACTTAAATAAAAATAAATAAATAAATAAATAAATAGAGGAACAAAATCTTTATATTTTTTAACAAAATTAATTCGCTTGTTCTTTCTAGTAGGCGTAAAAAATTAAGGATTTTTTTTCAAAATCGTGTTCTTTTGGTAAAAAGCATGAACTTCCGTCAAAAAGTAATTCAAGATTAAGACTTATAAAAGAGCATTTAAAAGTATTTATTTTTACTTTTATATTTACTAGACGGTTGCCCGCCCTCAGTAGCCCGAAGACTATCTGAATGCCAGTTCTACAACCCCACACATTCACGTTTCTGTGCCATGTCTCGTCAGTTTCCGGCAGATATGTTTGATCGGTGTTCTGGGGTTTCGTTTGCATATCTTTTTTTATTGTTAATGAAGAGGTCTTCCATTTGTTCTTCCATCTGTTCTTCTTTCTGTTCTTCCATCTGTTCTTCCATTTGTTCTTCCATTTGTTCTTCCATTTGTTCTTCCATTTGTTCTTCAATTATATTCGACGATTCACTGTTTGAGAGCCTATCTGTCCTTTTATTTATAGAAGTTCAAAATGAAAAAAGATTTTCTTAGCAGACGATTTTTTGTGATAAATACATTATCTGTTTTATATTTCTTCTGCTTTATTCCTTTTATTTATAGAGTTCAAAATGAAAAAAGATTTTCTTAGCAGACGATTTTTTGTGATAAATACATTATCTGTTTTATATTTCTTCTGCGTTTACCTAAGCTGTGTAAAATCTCTATAAATAAAAGGAATATAGAGGATGAGGGCCTATCTGTGCCTCAAATAATTATTCAATTATTCAATTAATTATCCTCAGAATTCCTTTTATTTATAGAGATTCACAAACAAAATATCTCGCATTAATGTCAGATATTTTATCATATACATAGCTATATCGTATGTGCGTACACAATACCTTCTCTTATTAAATCTATGACGCTTTATAACTTTGTCATTGAACTTTTTGCCGTATCTCCATAGTTTTTTGAGGCATGGAATTTACTGCTAAAAAAGCTTTCCGGAAAAAGTCATTGTGTAGTGAGTACCCATTTTACTACAAACATGGATACCTCATTTATTGCTGTAGCTAAACAGGCTTAAGAAATACCCTGCGTATATTTAAATCAAACAAGTTATAATATTTGTAAACAATTTTAATTTAAAACAATCGCACGTCTGCCTTTAAGCGAAATAAAATATAAAAATAAGGTGCGGTGTCAAAGCTCTTGATCCGATAAATAAAGCCAATTAAGCTAATTAAGCCTAGGTGAAACCAGAAATTTCACAGCACTTGATAACAGTTCATGAAGCATCATTGTATTTTACAAAACAATCGATCATTCGGTGATTAGCCTTTATCATTTATCAAGCAAAGTAATAACTGAATTTATAAAATTATTTTCTATCTTTGCTCTTGATTAATGACCAGTTTGGTAGCAGAGGCTTATAAAATATGTATAAGCCAAAAGAGAGGAGAGGATATTTACTTATGGATGCATTTCACATGCATCATGTACTAAAACGATAATTCGAATTAAATATATTTCTTATATTTCTGGCGCTTTTCTTTCTTTGTTTGTTTTTTTCTTTTTCTTTTCTTTTCTTTTCTTTTCTTTTTCTTTTTTCTTTTCTTTTTTTTTTTTTTTTGTAAACAATCACTGTCAGAAAAATTTGTCAATATACACTAAGTTATCCTTATTTTTTCACAAAAAATTTCCGTACTCCCAGAAAAAATATTTGATCAGTGAATTCATTCCGAACGTCTAAAAAAAGAGGAAAAGATTCCGTTCTCTTAGCACGCATGCGTATGGGGTCTATTAGTAATAAATTCAAATTTATTTTTAAAATGAAAAACAAAAATTTTTATAGATTAACATGTCTAATTTAGTTTAAAAAGACAAAAATGTTTTCGAATTAAAAAATAAATAACAATTAATTTCTTCATTCATTCAAAAATACTCGAAATATATTATTTAAATTTCGATATGTTGAATAAAGTTGAATTTACAAAGTTATTTATAAATAAATATTCTCATTTAAAATATATTTTAAGTGAACACATTTAAAGGATGTTTTGATTAAAAAATTAAATGCAAAAAAATCGATATTACTTCAAAATAATCTTATCAAATAAAAATAGAACACCTATGTTTTACCTCTAGAAATCTACGTAAATATATTTAAAATTTATATTTTTATATTAAATAAAAACTATTGTATAAAAACTCCAGCCACAATCTCATTAAAGACGAAAACTTCCTGAAATTAACTTCAAAATTAAAAGTTTTCTAACGAAATAGACCAAACCACACCCATATGATAAGAACACATTTACTTCAAAACGCTTCCTACTGTACAATCGTGGCACCGTGGTAACGCGTTCACCTTTGAACGCTGGGGTCAGTAGTTCGATCCTACCGTCAGCCGCATTTGGCTTTTCCAAACTTTTTTTAAGTGATGGATATTTTACTTCTTTTGACGGAAAAAAATGAACGGATATCTGTCAATTTACAGAAAATTACTGACAGCAGTGCTGCCACTAAATTTTTTATGAAAAGACTGAAGTTTTTTTGAAAGTTTTTAAAAATGAAAGTAACGTTTGAACTACAAGACTGTAGGAGAAAAAAAATACAATAAATAATAATAATAATAAAAAATCAATAATGAGATTTTTTGATTAATCATAAATGCATGAGTTTTGAAGCGAGCATGGTTCCTGATTGGCGTCGTGTGCACGTGACAAACGCTACTCGCCCTGCGAGCATCCAATCTTTAACTTTTCGTATCAGTATTTTCGAACAGGAAATATCACATTATTTAACCACAGACTATCTGAAATTAAACTAAACATCGATTTCTTACTTCGAAATACTGATGCTAAAATTAATAAAAATCCTTACGACGCGCTTGTCGGGAAGGGCTTAGGACAAGAGTATATACGGTTCAACATAAAATTAATGTATAAGCCACAAATTTCTTTAATTTATAGTTAATTTCTTTAGTTTTTAATGTAATACATAGGTCATATAAGTTTGACTGGGTAACATTAATTTTATGCATACAAACAGTTTTGTGATTTAACCCTTTCGAGTACGAACTTTTTTTCAATTTTTAGAAAAAAAAAAACATTTTTACATTAATAATATTAACACTAGATATCCAAATAGATTGATTAGAGTTTAAGGAATATTTAATTTTCTGAAATGTAATAAATGGTGTTGTTTTGTGTATTATTCAATTCATATTCATATGATAATAGACTGAGGAAAAGTTTTTGGATATGTTTAGAAAATGTTATATTACAAGAAGATACTTATATAAGAACTTTCTAATTCTTTTTGCACTTTATTAAGCATGATTGTTTCAAAAAAGTAACCTTCATTTTGAATTTAAAGAGTAAAATATATGTTTAAAACAAAAGAGTCGCAAACGGTGCAAAGAGAATTAAGCAAATATTTATTACTCCCCCTGTCCCAAATTAGTTGCGACATTTAGGTTGAAAATCTTGTCCCAAATTAGTTACATTTCAAGTAGGAGGAGTCATATATAACTTATGTTGCAATTTAGTAGATCAATACCAGTAAAATTATACTAGAATAAAATAGTGGTATATACTAGGTCTCAGAAGCCATGTTAACTCGAATTTCAAGTAAAAGAAAAGGAAACAATACTTTGCGCAACGCTTTTCTGAAATGTTTGAAACGATATTTAAAAAATTATAAACTGAGCGTTGATTCTATAAATGCTGCAGCTATTAAATTCAATGTGCATCATAATGCTTATCATCCCATACCGTTTGCAAAATCAGGCTATCAAAAATAATAGATGAGGAAATTTACAATGTAAGTTTACAAAAAATTTTAAATGCGGACGAAAAAAAAATGTCTCTGAGCAAAATCAAAGGTGTCCCAATAAAACGAAGGCAATCAATGCGAAGATTCTCATATGCAGTTATAATTCGTAAATCAATATTACACAGGATTCTCAAGTCGTAAAAAACTTTGGAGAGTATTTCATCCATCATTAAGCAAAGTCTAATAGAAAAAAATAAGCTAGACAGAATTCGATTTTGTTTGCAGCATATTTATACTAAAAGATACTTTTCAGAAATGTTGGAATAAAACGTTCGTAATTGAATTTATTGGCACGATTGATTAGCTTGAAGATAGTTTCATGTAATTACTGTTAAAAGTCTTTAAAAATTGGGCGTGGTTTAAGATCGTGTGAACCGGGATTTTTTAAATAAATTAATTACTTATTTATGGAAATATGGAGCGAATGTTTGGTGCGTAAATACTATTGATTGATAGTATAGCTCTCTGAAAAAAGTAAAAACAAAATCATATATTCATAAATATCAATAATCAGTACAAAAGTATCCAAATGTCGCAACTAATTTGGGACAGAGGGAGTATTATTTTTATTATTATTAAATAAAAGCTTGAACATTTATGACGTTCCAGCATAGCAAATGCATATACACATACTAACATTACTACATGTAAACATTAACAAAAGTATTTGTTAAAACAAAATACTACTCAATTAAAAGACATGTACAACAGTACACCAGACCCGAAAGGGATATATATAGAGAGAGATTTTATTTTACTTCAATTGTAAGTAAAAATCCCTCATTATTTTTTAAATCTTTCGATGCATGGATTGTTAGGCGCGTTCGTAATTATGTAAATACGTAGCACCTATAGTTGTCGTTCAGTCCGTCCGTCCGCATATAACAACGCAAAAACTACCCAACCTAATCATTTGAAATTTAAAATATAATTATTACATAATTTTGTCGAGTCAATTCAAATTTTATGAAAATAGGATGCATAGATCAATTACAAGGACAATCAAAAGTATTCTGTTACATTATGGTGAATGGGGGAGGGGGGGTTCAAATGCATTTTAATCGTTTGAAATTTAAAATGTGTAATTATTACATAATTTTGCCGAGTCATTTCAAATTTTACGAAAATCCGATGCATAGATCAATTACAGGGACAATCAGAAGTATTCCGCTACATTACGGTCAATGGGGAAAAAAGTTTCAAATGCATTTCAATGGTATTACACTCATTCGAACTTATTATAGTATACATTTTTCATAATTTGTGGTGAAAAGAACATATGTTATTGATTTACAAGGCCACACAAAAATATTCCATTTCATAATGGTATAGAGTGAACATTGTTTGGTGCGCGTTTTAATTATGTTAAACTATTCCACATTTCATGAATATGATATACGTTGCTGAGGTGTAATAAGAGTTACTATTCCTGTATATTTACAGGAACACAAAAAAGATTTCGACCACTACACTGTATCAGAAGTACTGTCTATTATAACAGCAAGATCTGAATATTTTTAAAACTTCGTTATCGTACGAACGCACCTCATTTGCTACGCTTTACGTGCAATTTCCAACTTTTTTCTTTTTGTTATCGTTATGGGTAGCGAAGAGGCTAATGAATAAAATCAATTTCTCCAGTGCGTAAACGAAATATGAAACATAACACGCAGATTGGTTCAATTACTTTTGCTCAAAAGAAAACATTCTTTTTTTAAAAGAAAACATATCCGTAAACAACAGGTGATCCGTTTGTAGCATATCAAATTAGCGTTTCATCTATCAGAATAATTCTGATAATGTGAAAAGATATACTACTACTTGAATCACAGTATATCTTGCTGATGCATTGCAACTATTCGCAATGAACTAAACTCTACGCGTTATCAGTGTAGTTAATCTGAAAATCGTTTTAAACTTAGATGAACTTCTTTGATGAAACGTTGGTTTGTACGAATATCATATTTAGTTTCTTAATTTACATGCTCGACTGTCAAATGGGAAAATCAATGCTGTACCAAAAATATTTTTAAATCATTAAATCACTATTTCGTTTCATAAATATGTTGCTATCAGATTATAATTTTGTATGAGATTCTCTATTACATATTATATTGTTAATTAATGTAGTCTTAGTACATGTATTTCGACAACAAAATAAATAAAGAAAGAAATTTAACCGTAACATTATTGGCTAAGGTCCATTAGAGGCTAAGGATAGAAGATGTGTTATGAAAATATTTTTTATTGGATGTTTAACCCTTAAGCGGTAACCATGGGTCACTAGTGCCTCGGTCAAATTTTCTTTCCTTGCTAGCTTAGAGGAGAGAGTGGGGAGCGGGACTAAACTACCCTGAAAAAAATAGTACACTAGTAGGCTATTACGCCGATGTTTTAGTGCGTTCACAGCCGACGTAAGAGCCAGTCAAATTTTCGAAAAGGCACGAGTGACCCAGGGTTGCCATTTACGTTGACGAAAAATGTAAGGTAAGAAAAAATTTGTTTGGCTAGGAATTGATGTTTTTTTCATAAAAAATCGATACATTACACTCACTTGGGTTTCCGAACCTTACTTTTTATGCAAACACATGTTTATGAAATTGTTTGGTATGATTGCAGACCTGCGTGTGAGGAACCTAGACATCAAACCTGTTTCGATTGTTTATAAATGATATCAGTGTTGCTGTAATTTTTCATTATTATATTTTTTGTTTAATTAAATAAAGTTTGATAATTAACATCATTTTCATAAATAAAATTGATTAAAAACTAATAAAATTTCTGTCTCATTGTAAATTGTACCTATTTATAAGTTAAAAAAAGTCATTTTTATGCTCAAAACTTAAGCATTTTTTTAATTTATACCGGCTATTTTTTTTTTTTTTTTTTTTTTTTTTTAAGTACCATTTTTCATTTTCAATTTCCGGTTTGAAACAGCAAAAAATGTCAATTCTATCCAAAGTTATGATTTTTTAAAGAATATGTGCATTTTTCACATTTTTATTTGTTTATTTAAACATATTGTTTAAACAAATTAATAAATCCGCAATATTGTGACTGATTCTTGTTCAAGGGTATTTGATGTAATATCATGATTTTTGATAGAAGTTTTAAAGCAATTTAAACCACTTTTTACAGCGCTAAGCACGAGTGACCCATGATTACCGTTTAAAGGTGCCGAAAAACACGTTACCGTTTAAGGGTTAAAAGATACTGGGTAGAGCTGATGTCATGTCAAAAGTGTCATAAATGGTTGCAGTCACAACAGAGATCAATAGATCACATTTTTTTTATGAGTTTTAGGTGACGGTAATCTCGCTAGGAAGTCATCGTAACCGTTTATTGCAGTTGGCCACAAAATGGGACGTAGCAACTTCACAATGACATGAATACATTTTCAAAGTTTTCGATAATGTGGAGAGTAACAGTTACATTTCACATTTTCGGCCATATTAGAATTTTTGTGCAACTAGGGTTACGTAAATCAAAGCTGAGAATAAAAGTTATTATTATTATAATTATTATAATTATTATTATTATTTAAGAAAAAAGTATGATTATTTTATACAATAAACGTGGTTCCTCAAAAATATCGCTTAATTTTAGTAAAAAGCATAGTACTGACAAAAAAAAAAAAAAAAAAAAAAAAAAAAAAAAAAAAAAAAGGGAAAAATTAAACATTTTATATCGATTAGAATTGAAATATAAATATTTACTCTGTACTTTTTCATCGGAAAACAACAAATGTTTTAAAAAACCAATACCAATAATTATAAAATCTTTCTCCGACGAGAGAGAATAGCTGCTTGAGTTATGGTCCACGTTTTAAAATTAAAAACAAAAGAAAGCTTCTCATCTTCGAGCCTTATGATGTGGAAAATAATAATAATAATAATAATAATAAATACAGGAACGATTCAGAGAAATACCGAGAGCTTAGTCAAGCGAGAGCTACAACCAAGGGTAATTTATGAGGTTCTACACTTTTCCGATTTTCTACAAACCTATACACATTTATTAAAAAATTGAATTTTTTCATTTTTAAGAATATTCCTTCTCTAAAAATTTTGGGCTAAAATCCAAATTCCTCGAAAATTCATAACGTCCCCACCTCCCCACTCTCGAAGATATAGAAAGCCTTCTCAGAGAAAAATGCCTGAATTCAAAACTGCTTTTAAAAAATAACCTTAATAAAGCGATTTTATCGTCTTTTTGTATCCTAACATTAAAATGGTAATTTTAAAATTTTCTGCTTAAAACTTCTTACACTAAATAAGTACATTTCAAATTAATAGTTTTATACAAATCAGTGATCACTGACCTATTTTCGTCAAATCTCTCATAAAAAGTTTTGATGATTTCTTGATTGCTTTCTAGTTCAATGAAAAGAAAGACTTAAATAAACATCTTAATTACAAGATAAGATTTCAAACAGGCAATATTCATACTATTTGTAAGTAAATTAAAAATTGCTTCTTAAAAAAAAAATAGATTAGTATTGTCGTATTACTTTATAGTGTACCTTACTTTATTATTTTACACCTTCATTCTGTACATCAACTAGACATCAGTTTCGGATTAGAGTGAAGTGTATTTTAGAAATACATAAAGGCTCCCCCCCCCCAAAAAAAAAAAAAATTACATAAATATATTTATAATGTGCTGGAAATGCATAGAAAATCCAACAGAGTGTGATAACGAAAGGAAATAACAACAGATTATTCTTATACGTTCCGTTTGATTTTTAATATAATAATACGGTGCTACCCTTTCTGTTGAAACTATCAACAGTTTTTGAAGAAAAATCCTTTAAAAAAATGAAAATTTGTTTTATATTTCAGAATATAATATTTTATTTGATCTTTTCATGTAAAAACAGTATCAATATCGCATTCTGCGTTAAAAATATCATTCCATTTTAATGGAGACTTATTTTTTGTGGATATTTATAAATTCAATTTTGAGGCAGTATGCTCTAAATTAAGTTTGTTTACATTAATTAATTAATTAATTTTTAACACACACACACACACACACACACACACACACATATATGTATATATTTCTGTTTTTCTTTTAGTGAATTGCTTATTATTGCCAAAAACGCTTCAGTCGTGCTAAAAACATTCTGATTATGGAAAGAAATAACGTTTACATTGTGCTTATGCCTGATTTATTTCTGTATCTTATTCACATTAAATAAAAAGTAAACGCTACCAACAATTGGATCCTCTAAATAGATTTATTAAGTTTTTGTCGAATAAAGATTATGGAAGAGTCATTGATCAGTATCATTTTTATTTGTTAAACTAGTATGCTGAAGCCAATTCTTCTATATAAATAAAATCAATCAAATGACTTAAACAGTGCAAGAAATTTTACCGATATAGCAAATGGAATTTTCAGACAAATAATTCTCATAATCAAGATGCTAACACATATTTCAAACAAATCATTAAATTTCGGCATTCCTTGTTAGAATTCCTCGCCTAAATCGAATTATAATCTATTCCTATCTTACGAATTCTGCAGATGATCTTTCGATGAATTCTGCGCACATAAAATGGAAGTGTAAGCATCACATAAATCGAACAAATCATCAATTTGCAGCATCCTCTCGGCCTTGTTCGAAGTTTTTTGTGGTTACAATGAAACCCTATGTCGTTCCAAGTATGTGTGTCTATTTTAACCTCTCTACTTACATTCTGTAAATTATCAATTTATCAAATGTATACTCATTTTCCGATCACCTTGTATTTTAAAAGAAAGTTTCTACTGAGAAAAAAACTCTGGATTTTTTGTCATTAAAATACTAGTTCGCTATACACACGAGATATGAATTTTTCGTTCTTCCATATATTTTTTTTTTCTATTTTTATTTATTATTGTTGTTGTTGTTTTTTTGGAGGGGAGGGGGAGAGGGGATACGTTGTATGCGAGTATACAGTATACATAGGTAAAACTGTAATTAAAAAAAAAAGAAAAAAATTTAATTATTTTTTTTTTAAATAAAATTAATTAATTTATTTATTTAATTGTAACCACTCGTGCGCTGAAATAAAATATGCCAGTAAATGAATTACCATTGTATATTTTGTTGTTTATGAAAGCATATAAATCAATCATCTAACTTAATATCAATTAATATGGATATGCTAAATAGTTAGACATTTTTACAGTATAAGTGTGAAGCAGAAAATTTGAATATTCCGAAACACAAAATTTTATTTTGGCTTTAATATTTTCTAGAGAATTATTATTCTTTAAAATATATCCCAACACCCATTGAAAACGTTCGTTTTCACCAACTGATAAATGGATCTTTTATAACAGCAAGACAAATCGTAGATTGAAAAAAATAAATAACTCTCTTATTCACTAAAAAGAAAATCTTCCTCTTCCTCGTTTATAAAGGCAAGGTATTGGGCGAAGACGATGATCAAGGTCAAAGACAATTTACTTCCTACGCCACTTAACGTTGGGAAAAAAACTTCAAATCCAATGAATCAAAAACTTATTGATAATAAATAAAAATATGATTTCGAAAGTAAGCAAGAGGAATACGAAGGAGAACTCCCAGAGGTATGAATCATAGGTTAATTAATTATACATGCGCTACTCGAAACGCGTAGTTAATTGGCAGAAGCTCGCTCTTTATAGCCACTGGAGTGCATCAGAAGATGGGATTTCAGAGATTCATTCCGGTATCTCACTCTTTTAAGAGCTTATTAAAAAGACGGCGTTTGAAGGTACTTACTTCTTTTTAATTGCATCACTTTTTATGTATAATGGATGAGAGATGTTGCGTCACAAACATATTTATTTTACAGGTTTTAAGCATAGGTTAGCTACTTCTGAATTAGGAGAAACTCTTTAAATGTCCACCTGCATAACTAAAAATATTTTTAATCTTTTTTTAAGCAGAGAAAAAATTGAGTTTAGAAAAAAAAAAAAAGTCGTTCGGGGCTACCGTAATACTTATTCATCATAGATATGCACAATATAATATATGAAACTAAAACATATGTAAACTATTTATAAAATGCATTGCAATTTCAAAATAAAATTTAAATGCTTATTTAAATATTTTTAATATACACAGTAAAGCTCTATTAATGATGAACCAATTTCGACAAATTATATAAAACGCCAAACTACTCAAGTAATACCGAACTACGTAAAAGAAACATTCTTATAACTCCATAAATAATAATTAACTAACAATTTACTGCGTCGGATTAAGCGTCGCATTTCCAATTAAAATATATCTTTGAATTGAAGTTATTTGAATGAAAAACAGGGTCATGAAAAATCTAAGAATGTGGAAAATAGAGTTACAAATATCTCGACAACTAATAATCCGACTGACTTCGTTCTTTATGAAAATTTTGTGTTATTTTATTGCCTTTTACGCTCATTTCTGAAAATAAAAAATTTCGAAAATTTTTATATACTTTTTATCAGAGCGAATTTTAAGAGAGTCCGAAAAAAATAGTTCTGAATAATCGAGGTTAGTGACATTAAATAGGCTTCGTCGCATTCATACATACTAAGAACATACAAAATTTCAAGTCTCTATCTCAATTTGTCCAGGAGATAGAGCGTTTACAGTGCGTACACAGACGGACCGCAATTTTCTTTTTCTCTAAAAATAAGTTTTTTGGAATCTCCAGTCTAAATCCGTCAACATTTTTTTTCGATTTTCAAAACGATTGCAAAACTTGCTTTATACTACGCATGATGGGTAGGTAAGTAAAACGATTTATAGATAGATTTTATTTATGTGTGAAAAAAGTCTAACAGATATTTTTCAATTTTAAAATTTCAACTAAATTCGAACATTTCAAATACATCTTTTACATAACGACGCTTTTTAGCACTTTCCAACAAAGTTGAAAAGTGCTTATGCATTCGGTTTGTCTGGCCGTCTGTCCGTATAGCCGCCTGTCCGCGCTCTAACTCCCGTAAATATACTCGGATTGCTATGAAATTTTTATACGTTATTGAGGTTTACTCTAGCACGAACCCTATTGAAAATGAAGTATCTACCATTAGTTTATCTATAGAGAGAATCAAAAGTTTCCCATCACATTACGGCCTATGGGGGAAAAATCTTTAATATACTCGGATTGCCATGAAATTTTAGAACTTTATTGTCGTTTACCCTAGCACAAGTCCTATCGAAAATGAAGTTTCTACCATGATTAGTTTATCTACAGAGAGAATCAAAAGTTTCCCATTACATTACGGCCTATGGGGAAAAATCGTTAATATACTCGGATTGCCATGAAAATTTAGGACGTTATTGACGTTTAACTTAGCACAAGTCCTATCGAAAATGAAGTTTCTACCATGATTAGTTTATCTACAGGGCGAATCAAAATTTTCCCGTTACATTACGGTCTATGGAGAAAAATCGTTTCAAAGGAATTTTAAAGATGTTATACCCTGTCAAACATATTAAAATATGCATTTTATAAAATATAAGGTGAAAATGTAGCTATTATTCATTTACAGGGTCACACAGAAGAATTCCATTAGATAATGGTAAAAGGGGGAATTGTGTCTGACATATTTTAAATATATTAAGCTGTTTCATGTATAATAAAATTGATATATGTCACTGAAGCTTAATATAAATTATACGCTCTGTCTTGCATAATATGAAGTACATAGCATTTACAGGGCCATACAAAAGATTTCAAATAGTATATTCTTTCCGAAGTACCGTATATGTGTCTGATGATGGCTGATGGAGGGATAAAATGTATTTTAATTATGATATGTGGGCTTATATTTCGCTAAATATATGCACATTATATGGTGTGTATAAATGTTATAGTTGATATACAGGGCTACCCAAAAGAGCTCACCAACGTTACTGAATATGAGTGTAAATTATTTAAACGTGGTTCTTAAATAAGGTGTGCATTTTTACGCTGAGCTTCATTCATTTACTGAGAAATGTTTGCAGAATATAGATAAAAGGATATACAGGGCCACGCAAAGAATTCTGTACATGGACGCCTATGAATAATAATTTATGAGAATGTGATTTCACTTGTTTTAAATGTGTTTTAGTTTATAATAAATTTTAGTCTAATGCTGACGTGTAATAAAGGTACAATGTAAACTACAGGGCTGAACAAAAATATTCAAGTATGTTTCCATCTAATAGTATGAATTGCTGAAAAAGAAATTTCAAGCTACTGGGTATTTTCTTGCTAAACAAAATTTTCCCATTATATCAACTGACATATGAAATACAGGGCTGTTCAAAAATACTGGAACACATATTTGGGTATATTTGACTATACACTATTATTTCCCTAAATAACAAAGTTTTGTTAAAGATTTCATTAAGTGTTGGAAAGTGCTTCATAATCTATGCTTAACGCATGATTTTTCTTACTTGTTGAGTTATGATGTTGTGTTATTTAATGGGAGTGTGTTGTTTTATTTAATGAGTGTATATATTTATATCCATATATATGTTCAGTCTCACATGAAAATATTTTTTAGAATTTTTTCCCCCCCTTAAATTGGTAATACGAAGGAACATGTTCACCAGAAAAGAAAAAAGAGGATATAAGATTTACGTATAAGAAATGCGTAATTAAAAACGCAAAAACAGATCCGAATTTCTATTGTTGATCAAGTTTGAGCAGATTGAGTTAAATTGTCATTTATCTCAGTAACAGAATAGTTTATTGCTGTCAATTGCAGAAAAACTTCATGTCAAAGTACACCTTGCTCAACTACAAATAGTACAGCATAAAAGACCTTTATCTAATTACCGTAACGTATCAAGTGGTTTGTGTCATTTTATTTAAAAAAGTTGTAGCATATGGCATTTTTAAGCTAAATAAAAAATTATAAAATGTTATATTTTCCTAATTTTTGCATTACAGACCACCTTAAAACATCAACTTTAACATTTTTCATGAAAAAAAAAAAAAGTTTAATTTTATAGAAAATGAAAACATGCTCTTGTAATAACTAGCAATTTGAATAAGAATTACATCAAATTTTATTAGTTGTGAATGGAAGTGGTTTTTAAAATATCATACAATACCACATTTGAATATGAGAACATTAACACCCTCAGGCGCGGTGGTTTGTCTAGGAAACCACTTAGTTTTAATTTCAAAAGGTCACACTGGTACCAGAATTTTGGTAAAAATAATTTTGGTTTATTGGATATGTGAAATATTGCTTTTTAGGTGCGTTCGTAATTATGTAAATACGTAGCACCTATAGTGGTCGTTCAGTCCGTCCGTCTGTCTGTCCGTATATAACAACGCAAAAACTACCCAACCGAATGGTTTGAAATTTAAAATACATAATTATTACATAATTTTGGCGAGTTATTTTAAATGTTGTGAAAATCGGATGCATAGATCAATTACAGGGGCAATCAAAAGTATTCCTATAAATTATGGTCAATGGGGGAAAAAGTTTCAAATGCATTTTAAGCGTTTGAAATTTAAAATACATAATTATTACACAATTTTGTCGAGTTATTTCAAATTTTTAGATAATCGGGTGCATAGATCAATTACAGGGGCAATCAAAAGTATTCAATTACATTATGGTCAATCGGGGAAAAAGTTTCAAATGTATTTTATACGTTTGAAATTTAAAATACATAATTATTACATAATTTTGTCGAGTTATTTCAAATTTTATGAAAATCGGATGCATAGATCAATTACAGGGACAATCAAAAGTATTCCGTTACATTATGGTCAATGGGGAAAAATGTTTCGAATGCATTTTAATGGTGTTACACTCATTCGAACTTAATAAAATTTATATGCAACTCAACTATAAAGTACTTATTATAATATACATTTTACATAATTTGTGGTGCGAAGAACATTTGTTATTGATTTACAAGGCCACACAAAAGTATTCCATTCCATAATGGTATAGGGTGAACATTGTTTGGTGCGCATTTTAATTATATTAAACTATTTCACATTTCATGAATAGGATATACGTTGCTGAGGTGTAATAAGAGTTACTATTCCTGTATATTTACAGGGACACAAAAAAGATTTCGACCACTACACTGTATCCGAAGTACTGTCTATTATAACAGCAAGATCTGAATATTTTTAAAACTTCGTTATCGTACGAACGCACCTCATTTGTTACGCTTCACGTGCAATTTCCAACTTGTTTACTTTCCCATCATACGTAGTATAGGATAAATCTTGCAATCATTTTAAAAATCGGAAAAAAAATTTGATGAATGTATATGTTTTAGATACTCGAGATTCCGAAAAATAAAAATAAAAAAAAAATGCCGTTCGTCCGTCTGTATGTGTGTGTCTGTCCGTAAACACTCTATCTCCCGGACAAATTGAAACACGGACTTGAAATTTTGTATGTACTTAGTACATAGGAGAAGTTAGCCAAATGAATATCATTCAAACATTTTTAATCAAAATTTCGTGAAAAACTGGCATTTTTGTATTTGTTAAACCAGTTCTACGCATGGGAGAAGAAATAAGAATTTCTGTATTAAAGTGTAGAGTTGTTCAATAACTATTCGATTTAGAAAAGTATATTTCTGCTTCTGTGTTTTTTTTAGGTGCGTTCGTAATTATGTAAATACGTAGCACCTACAGTCGTCGGTTAGTCCACCCGCATTTAACAGAGGAAAAACTACCGATCTGAATCGTTTGGAATATACAATATATATTTGCTGCATAATTATGAAGAGTCATTTAAAATTTTAGGAAAATCGGATGTATTGTTCAATTACAGGGATAATCAAATGTATTCCGTTACGTTATGGCCAAGGGGGAAAATTAGTTTTAAGTGTGTATTAATGATGTTACAATTTTTCAAACATAATAAAATTAATATGCATCTATGTAGTATGTACTAAAATATATATTCTGTACAATCTTCGGTGCAAAGAATATTTGTTATTAATTTACAGGGCCACGGAAAAATATTCCATTATACATAACGGTATAGGTGTGTGTGTGTGGGGGGGGGGGGACACTGTTTGGGGTGCGTTTTAATTACATTAAACTATTTCACATTTTATGAAATATACACAACAAAGCATCCCTAAAGCGACTGTTCGAATAAAAATTGTTCACTCTGAGAGTTGGTCTTCTTAAGGAGACTATATTCATGTTTGAATCTAGATTTTAATTGTTGAAAAAAAGTAACAATGTTACTACATTTTTTTTTTTTTTTTTTTTTTTTTTTTTTTTTTTTTTTTTTCATTTGGAAAAGATAAAAATTGTCATTACAATTTTTCACATCAGGAAAAAAATATAAAAATTGCCACTAAAATTTTTCACACCAGGAAAAAAAATATAAAAGTTGTTACTAAAATTTATTTTCGTATTAGGAAAAAATATAAATATTTAAGTATCAAAACAAAAGTAATAGCATAAGATAATTACTGCAGAGTTTAAAAAATGAATACATTGACGTTTTTTTTGATTTTACGGTTTATATCTTATTAATTTTATTTCCAAGCACTTTCAAAATTCAGTAAATATAAATATTTTTTTTCTTTGGACGGGAACAAATAATGACGATTTTATTCTTTTATCTATTTTTTGAGAGCTCTTGACAGAACAGTTTATTAAAAATACTTAAAAATCTCCAAAATTACAAAATAAATAAATAAAATAAAATAAAATAAAATAAATAAAGATCTGAACTTGGTTGAAAAAATTGATGAATAACGCGTTCTACGAAATTATTTTTCCAATAAAATATTCTTCCAGCGAGCAGGAAAAAACATGTTTCATTTTTTCTGAGAGAAATTGGTCACTCATGGGAGGAGAAGGTAAAAGCACAATGGTAAACTTACGAGTCGACCGATTAAAATGGAGGTATTGATTGAGTTTTAACCCCTTGAAGGATGGTGCGATGAAATATATCCCACCTAATTTTAATTGCGTATTGTCACAATAACATCAGAATTTGAAACAAAAAATTTAATTTTATCAAGTACGTGAAGAAAAGCTTTTATCTACTTTGAAATAATTTTTTTTTTAAATTCTGGTGTCATTCAACCATTTCAGCATTTTAAGACTATAAGTTCTTTGCCCATCAAAGGGTTAATATGCGAATGGAGATTTAACTAATCCTAGATTTTAATCCGTAAACTCGGTGAGATGATTGTCTGTGTTGCCGCTGCCTCCCAGTTTATGGTTCCTCTTCGCATATTGCCTAAGAAATTACCAAATTACTGTTAAAAAAGAATTGAAAAAGTTATCATATAGATCACTTCTGGTGGCAACATCTCTTTTTCCATACACATACAAAAATAGTACAACGCTGAATGAAGTATATTACACGAAAGTTTTTTTTTAAAACAGCCTTTTGATACAGTATACTAATATTTCTTTAAAAACTAGTCGTTGGGGGCCACTGTAATACTAACTCATCATGGATATGCATACTATAAAATAGACAAATAAAACAAGTGTAAACTATTTATAGAATGCATTAAAATTCCAAAACAAAATTTAAACGTATATCCCTTTTTGTTCTTAAATCAAAAAGGGCAACTTTGTGACATATGCTTTAATTTATTTTTGTTCGGAAATGCATGAAAGTAGCAGGTGTTGTTATTCAGAAACTGTCTAATTACACTCAATTTTCTGTTTTTTTTAAAAACACGATAGAACTTTCATAACAAGCCTTGAAAGTTGACGCTTTTGAGCGCATTTCCCAACGAAAGCAGAAAAACCGGTCGAAAAGCAGGAGAAAAACGGCTGATCACGTGATCGAAATAGCTTAGAACTAGATAGGTAATTTAACTATCATAAAATGGAAAAATAAGCTCGGTTTGAAATCGCTTCCATTGTCAGGCATTCTAATTTTATATCTTTCAGTTTAAAAATGAATTTGTAAATGTGTCAAAAAGTTTTGTGCTTGTTGAGCGAAGCAGTTGAGAACACCCTTAAATATTTTTATTATACGTAGTAATACTCCATTAATGAATTGCTGACGAGCCGATTTCGACAAATTACATAAAACGCCAAATTACTCAAGTAGTACCGAATTGCGTAAAAGAAACATCCTTATAACTCCAAAAATAATAATAATCCTATTAACAGTTTATCGCGTCTGATTAAGCGTCTCGTTTCGAATTAAAATATATCTTTGAATGAAATACAGGGTTATGAAAAATCAAAGAATGTGGAAAACAGGATTTCCGAGTAATTGAGGTTACTGATATTAAAGAGACTTGGTTCCATTTTTACATACTAAGTACATACAAAATTTCAGGTCTTTGTCTCTATTCGTTCGGGAGATAGAGCGTTTACAGAGACACAGACACACATACAGACGGGAAATATATATATATATTTTCTAAAAATATGTTTTTCGAAATCTCCAGTATCTGAAACGTGTAAATAAGTCAAAAATTTGAAAGGGACCCTTTGAGTCATTTTTATTTACTTATTCATTTATTTCATTTATTTATTTTACTACTATTACTATTTGAGTATTTCATAATATTCTTTCGTACATAATTAAATGGTTTTTTTAATGGAAATTACACTGTTAAAAATTTGACCCATTTGCTGCAGCGCCACTCCACTGCTTTTATAGAAAACGGTTACTTTACTGTGTTATGGAGCATTCTCATTGGTCATAACAGAGATATTCTATAAAAGCTGTGGAGTGACGCTGCAGCAAATGGGTCAGATTTTTAACAGTGTATTTAATGAAGAAAAAATAAATGCATATATTATTTCGAAATTTGACTTTCAATGTTTAAAAACCTTGCATGCTCCAACGCAGTACATAGATAAAATACAGTAAAAGTGATTATTTAGCTGTCATTTTTTTTTAAAATAAACTATTTATCTATTTATTAAAAAGGAATGAAACTAACGTTATCACCTCCGTAAACAATTTTTTTGTGACTACAGATTTTTTTTTAAGCTAATAGTAAGAAAATTATCGCAGATAAAAATGCAAAAATTGGTTGTTTTATAGGGAAATGTTCGGTAAACATGCTGGAGCAGACCTTTTAAATGCAATAGTTATTTTAAGAGCTATTTAATGTTAAAGTCAGTTTAAAAAAAAAAAAGTTTTATAAACAAAAATTATGCAAAAAGATTAACTGCCTTTTACAGGGATGTGCTTGAAAAGCTTGTGGCGTGCAGTGTGCGATTCTTTTTTATATTTAACTAATTTTTTTAGGGATTTTTTTGTTTGTTTGTTTATTTATTTGTTGTAAAAATTGTCGCTAATTACAATGAAGATTTATTTTTATTTCACATTCAGAAAAAAAAAAAAGAAAAAAAAAACATTTTACAAAGAATTGCTTTCGAACACGAACTTAAGTTAGAATTCAAATAAAACAAACATGCCAAAATAAGCAAAATGAAAGAAAAAGGAAAATTCTAAGATCTAACCTTTTTAGGGGAAGGGTAGATCAACATTTTTAACGGATATAGTGGAGAAAAGAAAAAGCTAAAATGATCTTAGAGCTCTCTTATTGATAAAAAGTTAGAGCGTGACAAGTATAAATAAATGAAAAGCAAATGGACGATTTCCCACGATTCCAATCTAATTAGAAGTAACATACATAAACAAGAATTGACTCCATTTGGTAGGAAAGGTAAACACACTTCATTTTACAGGTTTCTGTGGCCGAAACCGAAACCGAATTTCGGTATTTTATTTTCGGCCAGAAACGAAAGCGTCGAAATTTTTTTAAAGCAATTAATACAAACATAAATATATATAATTATTAACTAATGATACGTTTTTATAAATTATACATGTTTATTAAATATACATAATTATTAATTAATTATAAGGGCGGCCCAAGTTGACTCTCTATGTCTTACTCCCAAAATATTTTATTTTCATATAAAGTAAAAGGAAATTCATTCATCAACGACACCGTAACATTTTTTAACTATACGAATTTTATTTAACTAAAAAATATTTTAATTTTAGGTATACATACCGCGATTTATCTTTTATAATAATTTTTGTAAATGATCTTCTGTTATACAAGAGCTTTCTCAAAGAATATATATATATATATATATATATATATAAAAACAATTCTACCGTTTCAAACTAAAAATTTTCTACTCCTGTTAAGTCTGCAGCTTTTAATGACCACATGATAAAGTTTAATCATGTACGCATTGCTTGCTTCATAATTTGAATTTATGTCTTGAGTCAGTTATGACTGATAATTATACTATAAACAATGAAATATAGCAATGAATAGTGCCATTTCAAACGACACAGCTGAAATCGATGAATAACGTTGAACATTTTCAAAATAAGAAACGATATTCTTCGAATCCTGATAGTTTCAGTCGAATTTCGGTCCGGCCGAATTTTCGGTCGGCTTCTAATCGTTTCCTGTAACGAAAGACTAATTTTTAAGACTTTTTTTTTTTTCACGGTCTAACCCCTTAACTGGTTAATTCTTTTCCGTTCAATAAATTGAAAATAGCGGATTCACACCACTATTATTTAAATAAAATATTCGTAAAATTTAGTCTAAACATTTCCGTCTTTCAATAGTATGAAAATTTTCTTAAAAATAATAGTTGTGTCAAAAAACTTTAAATGATGCAATAAGCAAATTCGTCTTGCCCGAGCGGCATTCGGGCAAACAGTTAAGGGGTTAAGTCTCAAACGAACAAACAAAAAATTTAGATTAAAAAAATATCTTACTTTTTTTTTGGGGGGGGGGGGGGGGGACAAACGCAATTACATGACGTCTCAAACAAACAAAAAATCTAAATAAAAAAGTAACTTTTTTTTGGAGACAAACAAACGCAATTACATCAACATTGACAAAATGAAAATAAACTCCACTAAAATGCAATTAGAACTATGTTGTTAAATTAAGGCTTAGAGCGTGACAAACAGAAATAAACGGTAAGAAAAGCACGATTTCCCACGATTTTATTCTAATTAAAAGTTACACAATATTAAACAAGAGATGTCTCTGCGTAGTAAAGTAAATAACGTCCATTTTAAGTGAATGCAAAATACACTTTGAGCCCTGGAATTAAGTAAGACTCTTCTTCCAGAACAATGGTCGGGAACGAGTTGGCCATGACGTTTCCGGAAAAATCGAACTTTCTTCGGCAAAAGGACATCTCTCTACGCTTGACCCCTGATTCGAGACTGCCGGTCAAACGAAGTGAAAAACAGATCGAAACTGAATACGTAAAAAGTTTGTTTTTTCCACATCGGCAGCTGTTTGCAATTCAATAGAAAAACAATTTTACAGGAAACTCAAAATATTTCTTGAGGAAGTAAGTAAACTGTTTCTTCCGAGGGTGTCCTTATGTTTCCACTGAATATTAGCTAAGAAAATAGCACTGCACGACAAAGTTTTATTTTGTCTTCTAAGTAAAATTTATTTGATTTAAAATAAATCTTTAATAAATTCTCTAAATTCAAATATGTAGGTAATTAGATTTCTTTTATTACGTATAGATTTTGCAGAATAATATTCTTACATTTTAAAAAACATTTTATCATTCAGAAATGAACATATTATTTTATTTCCAGAAATTAAAAAAAAATTAACACCAATTGCTGTAAAAAAGAAAGAAAAGAAAACTTCATAATGTTTTTCTACTTTTTTTTATATATTATTATCGTACAGTAAAATTTGCTGAGATGGACATCACAAAAGATCGAAAAAATAAAAATCGTTTTAGATAGATAAGTGTTTTAGCAGATATGTTGCTAATTCAATCGTATTCTTTGCTCTAGAGCTCTGATTATTTATTTAATTATTTATTTGATACATTTTGGAAATTTGTAAAACTACATTAATTAAAAATTCCATGATAAATATATTGAAAATTCAAAGTTATACAAATTATACGCTCTCAACGGTGGCCAATGGCTAATTCCTAAACCGTTAGTCATACACATACAGTTCTAATTACAAAATACAATTTAAATAAGATAAAGAAATATTTTAAAAGCGATTTGGGTCAATAAAATATTTTTTAACAAATTGGGAAATTTAAATTTTTATATGGTCCCCCGGTCTTATAAGTTATATTTAGTAAAATTTTCCTGTACTATGCATTAAAAACTTTTGCTTCTATCACTTCACAAAAGTCTAAAAGAATTAAAATATTGAATTATTGATATCAATAACTAGTTGGAACGAGTAATTATTTTCATATATATTTTAATTATCGATAATTTAAATTTTTCTGAAATGATTTATTTTTAAATTACTTGAGCCATTGCCATACTTGTTGATTTGTTGCGTGTCCCAAATGCCTAATTTAAATAAAGATTTTCCGAAAATTCACGTAATCCAACGATTTTAATAATAGAGCACACACTCCCAGTCTTCCAGATTAGTGAGATTATACTGTGTAAAATATTACTTCTGAAATAATCAGCATGTAACTTTGTTCTTCTAATTCCGTTACATGAAATTCAAAGTATCTGGAGATTTAACTGCACTATAATAACATCGTGGGCAAGTAACCGTGAACAAACACTTGAAAAATTACAGAGGGAAAACACTGGAAAATATTTACTCTTACAGCAGCCAGAAGACAATATTCCTCGGCTATAAAAACAGTCATTGCACTTGCATAATAATGTCATTTTCCAATTTGTATTTCCTACAAAAAAAGAAAAAAAATCTATTTTCTTTTCAAAACAAAAGCTCGTGGCGTGCATTGAGTGAAAATGGGTGAACAGACGATTTTGGGCAATGGCCTTTATTCATATCGATATTTTGATTCCAAATTCGAATAAATAAATCAAGCGAGAAAACAAGAAGACTTTGGAGGAAGAAAACGCACCATATATCAGCCCCATACTGATTTGTCATTATGTATGTATGAATGTACGCGTTATTTCCTTTAAAAGAAAAAAAAAGGGAAAAATGCAATTTTTACTGTTCTATGAAAAATAATAATAATAATAATAATAATAATAAAATAAAAAAACCCACGTGAAATATATGGCGGTAGAACTGGAGTGAAAGGTATAGCATATTAATGTGATTTTTGAAAAAGAGCAACTTTATAATAAATGCTAGTTCGGTGAATGTATGTTTTTTTTTCTATTTCTATTTTTATTTATGTTTTCTACCATGTTGAAAATATCTTTGTCTTTCAAATATTTTGCTTTTATTAAACTTTTTAATAATTTTCATTTGAAATTTACAAAAATCTAGACACTGTTGTGACTAATCAATCACTTTTATAGGAAATTATCATTATTTTAAGACTTGTTATAGGTAACTTACAAACTTATGCCGAAAGAGTTACTCAGATATATAATACTGAACCGATAAATTAAAAAAAGAGAACTTTTTTTTTTTTTTTTTTTTTTTTTTTAATATAAAATTTATTTATGTCTAAAATTAAATTAAATGATGTCTTTGAAAAAATCCTTTTCCAATTGGTTGTTCTATTTGTTAAATTACTTCGTTTTTTAAATTCTGATAGATTGTGATTAAATTATTAATGTAATAGTGTATCGGTCAAACTATTTTGTTTAAATGATAACTTTTTTTTCTTTTTCTTTTTCTTTTTTTTTAAAGTTTAACGCTGGTATCTTTCTTTAACTCTTGACTGTGCAATAAATACCCTTTATCAAGAGTTGCTGAACAGCCTTATGTCTCAATCTTTTACAAAATGCAATAAATACTAGATAGAGACGGGAAACAACACTATAATTTACACCCTATAATGACATTTTAACGACTGCCAGGGTTATTTCTTTCTTTCTTTTTTTAAATTCTTATCCGTACAATTCAACGTTCGATAGTAATGGGATTAAAGAATTAAAAAAAAAAAAAAAAAAAAAAAAAAAAACAGAAATTGCATCGATAAAAAATGAAGGCGGTAAAAAAAGGATGCTCTCTCTCAATTACCGATTTCACCATCGAAATCAAAAGGTGACTTTAATAACATTTTCTTTTTTCCCCAGAGAAAGTTAAGGAAAAAAAAATTGAAGTGCTAGAAGCTGTTAATTACGTTCAGGTTTTTGTTTTAGAATCTTGAATCGTGTGGGATGAGAGTCGAAGACCATTTATGGCATTCAATTTGTGAATGTAATCGGAAATGTATAAAGGCAGACAAATTTGATAAAATGATATGTTAATATTTTCGCATAGTCTTTTCTACTGGCGATAATCAAAATTAAAGTTTGACTTTATAACAACAAAAATTACGTTTAAATGTATTTTTTTAAATAGCACTAAAAAAGTAACAAAAAATAAAGTTTATGCTTTTTTTTACTGTTTTTATTGTTATTTTGTTTATTTAACCCGTTCGCGACGGGAGCCTTTTACGAAATTTTTAATCTATCGTCACCGGTTCTAAAATCAGAAATTTGTGCCTTATTAAATAGAGAAAATGTTCCGATAAAATAAGGGAAATTTTACGGCATAATTTTACTGGTGAGGATAAATACTGATTCCTAAGCCTTTTTGCGGCACGTATAAGTATCGCTTGTCCCCAAGGGGTTAATGAAACCTTTTAGGAAATCGTTTGTTTATACCATGCAATCTACCTATAAATGCGCATATGAATGCAGCTTCATAAAATTATCGCAAATTCTTTCAGTTTAACAGTGTAAGCAAAATCGCAATTTATCTATAATTTTGAAAAAAAATCGCTAAGTTTGTAATAAAAGTGCAGTTCATAGAGTTTCGTTTTAATGGACACCAATTCCGGCAGTAATAAATGCGAATATTTTAAATGTATCTTGCATCGTGTTCAGAAATTATTAAAAAAGTAGAATAAGTTCAAACAAAAGATCAGTTTGTGCACGTTTAAAAGAAGTGTACAGTCGCCATACTCTTGCCATAGACGCTGAATTAACCCTAAAATATCCGTACTCTAAAAATAATTAGATGATTTCACAAGTTAAGAGCATCTAAGTTGATTAATTGTTTTGTCTTTTCATTTCAAAATTAGAATCTGTATATTTTAGATTTTTATCAATCAGGGTATGTCTAGTTTTACTATATTTCTTCAATAATTTTCCAGCAAGAAAGAATATTGGAAAATAATATCGATTAATACTTGAGATACATACATAAAGAGAGTCTATACACACTGTCAATGGTTTATACGACAAGCAAAAATTTAAATGCCGGAAGACAGAAAATTTCACAAATTACATACATGTTCTCTTATATCTGTATGCACATACACATGACAGAAATTAGTTAACCCCTTTGGACCCCAAAGTTTATTTATGTACATTTTTTTAAATTCCAATTATAGATTTATATTATCGTATTCCCCTGCAATAGTCTGCATGCCGAAAAAAAATCGAGGTGCACCAGCATGCCGGAAAATATGAGATTGCGCTACTGGTAGACGGGCGGCTGAGTAATTTAGTTTTTCTAACAATATTTTTCAAATCACCAATACTAATTGATATTTTGTCTGTCTCTTTCTCTCTCTAAATATATATTCATATACAATCGACTCTCGTTAATTCGAAATCAGATAATTCGAATCTTCGCTTAATTCGAACAAACGTGAAGTCCCGAAATTTTCAATGGCAGAATAACGTTATAAATTTTCATTAATTCGAACTCATTTTCATTGACATCGCTTAATTCGAACTAACGAGAATTCCGATTTTTCATTTTTCTTTTCTTTCTCACGGATTTCAGATCATTTAAATGACTATTATTCCTTTGATTTTTGTGAAACTTGTTCCGAACGCGTATACATATAATCCAATGCATTTGATATACATTTTCTTACTGTCCCGTCTGTCCGTCAGTGACGCTTTAAGTTTTTCTTCCATAGTACTTGTTTCTAATCATTTAATTAGTTTATGTACTTATACATTCTAATTTAATATTAAGTCATATTCTAATGATAACAGACGAAATAAATTTAAAAAACACTATAATATTAATTCCTTTGTAATAGTACCATATTAAGTATGGTTTTCATTTCATATTTTCCATAATTCGAACATTTCTTGTGGTCCCGACGAGTTCGAATTAACGAGAGCCGACTGTATATTTAACACTTTATCTACCGACGGTACTTATACCATTACGACGGTTAACCATTGGGGAAAATTTATTGAGAAACGTATTTAATCAATCTACTAATAGAATTATTTTTTCATTATCACACAATATACTTTACTCGATCTAATTTAGATAATATAGAAAAACAGCCGAAGTTAAATATGTTTAAAATGAGGTCATTTTCAGAGGTATATATATCTTTTTTTTTTTCCTTTGAAAAAAAAAAAAAAAAAAAAATTATATGAAATAATTTCGATGGTAAAAGCCTTTCCATTTACAGGAGAGGATCATAATACATTTAAAAACATGGCTTTTATAAGAATTGTAATATTTCCATAAGAGTAGTTTTGGTTAATCAATTTGATTATTTTTGTAAGTATTTTACTAAAAAAAAACATAAATACCGATATATTTAATCAGTTTTAATGAAAAAACACTTCTAAATTTCACATTATTATTATTTAAAAATTCCAGTATATCATCAGATATTAAAGAAGATGATTATTGATGTAAAGCCATTTCTTGATGAATAATTTGGTAGATAAAGGGTTAAGTAAATGGAGAACATGATTTCACGATGTCTGGTAAACATCGGTCTGGTTCGTATCAAACGATTGCTCTATAGGTAAAGGCAGCTTATAGCGAAAATTTTCCGAATACTTAATTAGACTATCTTTTATGGGATAAGGTTTGACTATGGAAACTTTTTTTTTTTTTTTTTTGGGGGGGGGGGGGCAATTGTTTGAAAGAACTTATTCAAAGAATGTTATTCCTGATTCTTATGCCAAAGACACGACAGTCTGAAAAAAGAGTCTAACAGACAAAAAAAAAAAAAAAAAGTCTGTATAGTGATAATGAATGATAAAATACAAAACAAATTTTGTATTTCTAATGCTTTCTTATTAAATAAAACCTCAAATTTCCGTTTTTTAAATTATCACATTAAATTACTTTTTTGATATAAGGTAAGCACATATTTCTATTTTTATATATTTAGATAATTATTCGAGAATTCTTTATTTGTACATAGTACAGATATTTTTATCCGTGTAATAATTTATGAGATAATCTATACTTCTACATTTCAAATATCGGATAGATGCTGGGGAGAGAGCTTTCTGTGAATGGTATGAGATGTATGAAACATGTTTTTATTATCTTGAATATATAAAAAAAGATAAGCTAAATAATTAGAAGTGAGGGTTCAAACGATAATTCTGCACCCCTCCTCCGATACACCATTCGCTTCTACTGAATACAGCTAAAGAGCCTCATTCCTTTCTCTTTTCGAAGATATTCGCTTTTTTTCGGTATGCCGGGAAACAGCAGAGCCTAATATTCAAAATTATGCCCCCCCCCCCCCTGAAGTTTGCGGCATGCCGGATAATGCGGGGAGTGGGGGGGGATACGGTAACAAACTGGTAACTAAGATAGATTGAACAACGATACAGATAAAATTTTACTTTTTGTACTTTAAATTTGAGGATACAGTAGGGCTCAAAAAGTACATTTTTTTGAAAATTCCTTGGGATTCTTTTTTTTTTTTTATATTTTATTTTGTTGCATTTTAAAAACCTTGAAAAACACAAAACAAATATATGTTTAATAATATTTGTATTACTAATGGGTTCTACAAATGGTATTTTAATGCACTGTAAAATTATTTACGTTTTCATTTTTGTGCATTTCACATATTTCTGCGGTAAGCCATTTTATTAAAACACGTATCTCGCTTAAAAAAAAAAAAAAAAAAAAAAAAAAAAAAAGCGCTATAAGAAACAAATTGCTATTTTGTTTAGTTCTTCTACCTGTTAGGCTCCACTCAAACCAATTTTTTCTTTTCTTTTTATTAGTATTATTTTTTAAACAATATTTATATACCTGGGAAAAAAATTGTAAAGACGTGTATTCTACAAGATACATAAGTCTGAAGAAGTTAAGCTCTGCTTTTGGAAATATATAAGTATAATGCTTTTACAATAGAAATAGAGAAATGTTTTAGAACTGAAACTTTCTTTCCCACAATCCTCCAACGTCCAGAAAGTTGAAGAGATAGATGCAAATGAAAAAGAAATAAATCCTTTTAACAATATTTTTATTTTGTGCGACGAATAATGCTTTTGAAACAAGATAATGTATAAAATACGTATAACTCATTCTAAACTGTTATATTAAACTTTTAATCGATATATTAAATGAATTTGATAACACTTTATGCTAATGGTACTTCATAGCTCCGTCGGCATATAAAGGGTTAGGAAGTGAAATTAATACTTAGCCATATATATATTCTTTTTCTGCCATATCTACTACTATTTTAGTTTTGCAAAAGCACAAAAAACTCTTTCTAAACTCTACACCTGTGGTTTCTTCAACCTTGAGAGAAATTTTGAACAGCAAAAAAATGCGAATTTTAATATTTTTTTTCTTATGTGAATATTTTCGGTGTTTGAAGAAAGGGGTGATAAAAAATAACGCATTCACAGAGAGTAACATGAGCCGACGTGGAATCTAAGTCCGGTAGTGAAATCGAAGACGCGATGGAATCTTACGAATTACAAGTGTAAATTTTCGGAGAAATTACAATTACAAATCTTTCGGGTTCCTTCCTGTATTACATAAATGTAGATGATATTTGATCGCCGTCACTTCAATTTCCGGTCACAAGAGTATCAAGACCTCCAAAAATTTTTTAAGGATTAATTCCCTCTATATTTTTTCCGGCCATGGGGTAAATAACAAACAAGTATCTGACCTCTAAAATAGATAGAGGACCACCTACCACATGCATGTTTATTAATTTAGTCGGGAAGCGAATATTTCCGTCTTGTAGAAAGGATTTTGAAAAATTAATGAAAGGAAAACAAAAGGGTACGAACAAATTCTCTGCTTTATATGTGTACCGGCACCGATTTTTTAAAATAATTCTTACCATATTTTCCCAATAAATTTCTAAGATATTTCCAAAAAGACTTTTATCCTAAAACTTTATAGCTCGTTCATTACTTCTTAAAGCGTGACCGGTGCAAATGTATTAATCATTACTTTTTTAAAGGTCTTTTTCTAAAATAGATTTGTTTATACGCTGTTAAAAACCATGTTTTTATACACATAGGAATGTTTATCTTATGTCCGACACTTGAAACGCAATCTGTAATTTTCACTGGAAATACTTAACATTTCATATTATAAATTATATTTCAAAAATGTCCCTAAACAGTTTTTATTTTCTTGGGGGGGGGGGGGGAGTGGTTATAGTTAAGATAAAAAATAACATTAAAAATACTTTCTTTATCATTAATTTAGAAGCAAATAAAGTAGGGTAGATGTGCCAGTAATGGGCCACCTCGCACTTTTTGGTTTATAAAAAAATAATAAATAATAGTTAAGCTTTTATTATTTTTTTCTGAACTCTACCTTGCATGCTTTATAAGCTGGATTAATTTTTTACACTTTTCGTCAAAACAATTAGGAAGCAGAAAATAAAGTTTCACAGTTTTTCTGTTTTTCACTGAAAATCTTAATGAACATGCTAAGAGCAGACTTTACTTACTTAGTTTTATATCTTTTTTATTTTTCCGTAAAAATTGAATGTTTTTGTTTGGTTAGCAATATAAAACATTGAATTTAATATACCAATGGCTATTTACAAAATTTTATTTATTTTTAACATTTTAGGAGGGGTGGTCCATTACTGGATTGCTTATTTCGTGATTTGCCAGTAATGGGCCACCCAAGTGACCAATACTAAAAGTGTAATTTCAGTAGTGATAAAATATTTTGATTTAACTGAAAACTAAATAAACAAATTTAATACTTAAATTTTACTTACTAGAATTTAATAAAGACAATTTCTTTATAAATACAGTCAAGTCCCTCTATAACGAAACTCCATACATCGAATTTCTCTATATAACGAATTTTTAGTAGGAATGTTCCCCTTTTCCCATGATTACATTAAAAACAGTCTCCATATAGCGAAATATCTATCTCCATATAACGAATATTTTCATAAAATGTTCTTTATTCAGTTGTAAAAAAATACTTCGAAATCACATGAAATCAAATTTCCATCTCTTATTCCTAATTTATCGTTCAGTGCTGAGTTTTTTTTATATTACTCCTCTGCTTGAATTTTCTTGTTCCTTAAGTCCAACAAATTCATCAACCCCTTCCTTTCACACACCTTTCAACATCATTCTCAAAACAGTGTTAATTGAATAGTTATACATATAAGAACGGGATCAATGGGGGTAATTGAAGAAAAAAACAATTTACAATTGCTTCAAAAAGGCCGAATTTTGTATACAAGAGGATAATGTGGATTCTGAGGAAGAAGATGCGACTTACGCAGACATAAAAAGAACAAGTTGGAAATTGCACGTGAACGTAGCAAATGAGGTGCGTTCGTACGATAACGAAGTTTTAAAAATATTCAGATCTTGCTTTTATAGTAAATAGTACTTCGGATACAGTATATTGGTTGAAATTCTGTAAATATACAGGAATAGCAATTCTTATTACACCTCAGCAAAGTATATCTTATTCATAAAATGTGAAATAGTTGAATATAATTAAAACACGTACCAAACCATGTTTCCCCGTATAGCATTATATAGTGGAATACTTTTGTGTAGCCCTGTAATTTAATAATAAAAATTCTTTGCGTCACAGATTGTACAGAATGCATATTTTAGTATATATTTCATAGATTCATGCCAATTCTATTATGTTCGAATGAGTGTAACATCATTAAAATGCATTTGAAACTTCTTCCCCATTGACCGTAATGTAACGGAATCCTTTTGATTGTCCCTGTAATTGATCTATGCATCCGATTTTCATAACATTTGAAATTACTCTACAAAATTACGCAATAATTATATGTTTTAAATTTCAAACGATTAAAATGCATTTAAAACTTTTTTCCCTATTGACCGTAATGTAACGGAATCCTTTTGAATGTCCCTGTAATTGATCTATCCATCCGATTTTCATAAAATTTGAAACGATTCGACAAAATTATGTAATAATTATGTATTTTAAATTTCAAACGATTCGATTGGATAGTTTTCCGTTGTTATAAGCGGACAGACAGACGGACAGACAAACGGACAGATAGACTGTCAGACAAACGGACAGATAGATGGACAGACAGACGGACTGAACGACAATTATAGGTGCTACCTATTTACATAATTACGAACGCACCTAAAAATAATTATCTGTTATTTTTTGTAGGGTGGCCCATTACTGGAACATAGGCGGTCCATTACTGGAACATGGGTGGCCCATTACTGGGCATTTGGGTGTTAAGACATATTTCTATTATTTAAAATTACATTTTTATTTCTATTGGGAAATGTAACTGTGGGATTAGTTAAATATTGTTGAAAGATTAATCTAATATGAAAAAAATTGGAATACAATAATTATAACTATTAATAAAAAATTATTTTTTAGAGAAATTCCTTAAGGTGGCCCATTACTGGCACATCTACCCTATATACAGGGATGAGAATCTATCGTATTTCGGCAGATTTCTGATAAATATTATCTAAAATCTATCCCATATCTATTCCCTTCACCAAAATCTCTCCCTAACAAACTACTTAAGCAAAATTTAAAATCTTTAATTTTTCCCCCTGTATTTATTTATTTTTTATTTTAATGCAAGAATATTGAAATAATCATTTAAACGCATCCCCCCTCCCCAAATATATATATATATATATATATATATATATATATACACACATAAGTATATACCAGAAATTGCGAGTTTAAAAAGAAATTAATATATTCACTATAAAACTATTCATCATAGATTATAAATAAGGTAAAAATAACAGGAAAAAAATAATGGAAATTTGTGAAACCAAAACAGATTTATCAGGTCCTAAAATGCTTAGAGTACCAGAAATAAAGTTTCTGATTTCATCTTCAAATTAGCAAAAAAAAAAAAAAAAAAAAAAAAAAAAAGCTAAAGAATACGAATTTAGGACTACCACATACAATAAATAGAGAAATAAATTACTGAAAAAACAATTATGTTTAAAATAAAATCTGATTAAAAAGGATTTAGAAATAAAAATATACTACCGATGTGAAAGCCTATCTCACCTAGAATAAAGCCACAGAGAAAGCAAGTGACATATTATACGCACTTGTTGCCAAATAATAATAATAATAATAATAATAATAATAATAATAATAATAATAATAATGCAACAAGGAATATAATGTACAGTATAGCCATGCACAAACCTCAAGGTTTCGACTATTACCCTCTATAGAGCATTTAAAAATAAATTCCATAATTTAAAACAAGGAATCTATAGCGTAATGCCTACCATATAAAATATTACTAGTAAAATATTGTTTTAATATAAAAACTAAATTATATTTATTATTGTACTAAACTTTAGACATAAATATCAAATTAATATGATAATTAAAAATCTGTTAATAAGTTAAACCATTAGAGAGAAAAAAATAAGTAAATGATATGTTAAATAAAAGTAATAAATAAAATGGTGATATTGAAGATTCATCAATTAATGTTTCAGATAAATAAATGTACCTCATCTTAACATAATCAATACTTAAATTACATTGACAACAGTTGCATAATCATTTAAATAAATATAATTTAATATGAATAAGTAAATGATTAAAAGTATAATACTTAGGAATTAGAAAAAATAAATTTAAAAGGACAAACAAATATGATAATGAAATAATAATAATAATAAAATTTGAAATTAATTAGTTACATTTAATGTGTGCCGAAACTAAATTAAAAATGAAATTTACTTTATTTAGGGAGAAATGATAGAACAAAGAATAAAATTTATAAATAAAACATACACATTATTCAACATGTGAAAAATTACGTTTTTTATTAAATGACTTATTTTGAAATATTTATATAAAAAAATAATATTATTATTATTATATAGCAATAACTCATGAAATTAATTGATTAATAAAACGTGTAATTAAACAACAATTGTTTTAGAATATTTATTTTGTTATTAACCCCTTCGGGACGGGAGACTTTTACGAAATTTTTAATGTTTTCCCACCGGTTTTTGAAAACAGGAATTTGTGTCTTATTAAATCGCAAAATGCTCCGATTAAATAAGGCAATATTTACAGTAAAATTTTTCTGGTGGTAATAAAGATGGATTCTTAAACCTTTTTGCAGCACGTATACGTGTCGCTCGTCTCCCAGGGATTAAGCAGTAAAATTAAATAATAATAATAATAATAAAAATAAAGGTTAGTAAAGCAATTGTAATCACTTTTAGAAAAGTTTAATCACCATATTAGGACACTGACTACAAATCAGTAGTAGCTCCACGTATGGGTAATTCTAATGCTAATGTATTCGTTATTGAAAAATAAGGTTACTTATTATATTCTAACTCAATAAAATGTTTTTAAAACTAGCAAAAGCCATGCTTTGTTTGGATTCACGAAGCATTTTTTTTATAAAGCATATATTTGAAAGTAACAATATTTTTTAATGTTATTTTTGCATCTTTATTAAACAAAAACGTTATTTTATGTTTTGGCGCATTTTAATTCTACAAATGTAAGTTCAGCCAAATAACTATCAATTTCCTAGGAATTTTCTATTTATGATGTAAGACTGGCATAAAAAATATTTTCGAAGCAAACTTTTACAAAATATTTTTAAATTTTTAACTAAAAATTCTTTTAAAGATTTTTTTTTACAATTTCTAGTAGCCATTGGTGTTTTTTAAAGTTGTTTGAAATATGCATGTTTCCAATCTTTGTAATTAACATCAAATAATCTTTGATAGCTATTTTAGAATAATATATTTGAAGAAAGCTTGAAGAAAGTTACTTCTTCAAAATCCTATTTTCTGGAAAAACATTTGAAATCTGCTCTCATCTATACTATGAATTTTTAACTGCAAAACTTTTTAGTCTAATTTCTTCGTTTTTATACATGTTAGTGCATGAGAATTTTTGATATTAAAGAATTTTTCGCAAGGAAGATTTCTATTGAATGCTTAATTTTGAAGGATTTTCACTCTTGACAACGTTACGTACGTTTTTAAGCCAACTGGTGCCTATATATCCTCAATATCTACAACTGCTTCGTCTAATGTTAAACCTTGGAATTTATGAATTGTAACAGCAAAAGCTAACTGCAGAAGAAATTCTTTCCTTGAGCAATTTATGCTTCCATATTTCCAGAATTCAATTACAGTAGACTCCCTCAAATCCGCAAACCTAAAATTCGCAACTCTCTAAAAGCCGCACATAATTTACGGATGTAAACAATGAAGCATTCAGTTCAGATATAAGGACAAAATTTTACTTTTTTTATTTTATATCAATTCCAAATATATTTTAATTTGTAATTTTTGTTACTATTACTGTCTTAATGTTTTCTCTTGAAGGAAAAATAAATTTATTTCTGAAAAAATTCAAGATATTCCTGTTATCAATGATAATCATAATCTTACCAAATATATATGTCTTAATCAAGCTTTTTTTTTTTTTGTCACTAAGTGTGGCTAAACCTGGAATAAAACCTCCTTACTTTATTATTTTGATCTGAATTAGTATTGTACATTATTTATGAAATACATTTCATCTTTATAATGAACACTTAATCATACATTATTAATTAGACCTTTGTTTTTAATATTTTAATCATTTTAAAAATGATCTAATTTTTTATTATTTTAGTTTATTACTTACTTTAGTATTTTATTATATTGTAAGCATACATTATAATTTCAATTGGATTATTAATTGCATTCAAATTACTGTTTAAAAAATGTAAACAAAGCAATTAACAGAAATCCGTAAAATCCCTGGTCCCAAGCTGTGCGGATTTGAGGGAGTCTACTGTACTGGGGGAATTGGTACGCACCAATTCTTTTAAGTTGAATTATTGTAGTATTCAAATTTATCCATGATTATTCGCGGTATCTAGTCTGGTGGCTTGTGATTTTCTTTAATACGTGCAGCAAAGTCTAAAGTCCCGTTCACTAAACCTTTTTCGGCCCACAAATAAGAACGTAACATTACTTTCGATACAAATGATAAAGTAAGAAATGGTTGAAGTCCACTTGTCATTTCTGAATCGGCCAACTTTTCCTTTAGTATATTTATAAAGAGCTTGAATCGAGGCAACAAGTTCACGCAATTCTTTTAATTTTTCATTTATGTAACAAATTTAACAATTCATTTTATTTGTTTACAATTCTTTTGTTGCCACTTTACAAAAAAAAAAAAAAAAAAAATCCATAATACAATTTTTTTTAAATGTTTAAGTGTCATTTGTGCAAACGATTTTGCTGAATAATGAAAACATATTTTATTTATTAAATTAATCGTGACTCTATCTATAATCACTTAATCCATGATTTATACATTTTTTTTTTCTGAAAATATACGCGTTTCATTTTTTATTTATTTGCTAAAATGCGTCCGTATTGGAAATGCATGTAAAATAAATTAATTAAAATTATTTTTTTAACATTTTACTGTAAAAAAAAATTATATTCTGCAAATCTACAGATCATATTTTATTTTTGTGTTTAATATGAAGTCAAAATATTGAATAGTTTTTTTGTAAAGTGTACGACAAATTGTAATTTGAGTGGCCTAGTAGAGGATTCGCTTCGCTCATCCTAATTAATTAAGAAAATCTGTAAAATGTGTAGTCTATAATTAAAATGTTTTACTATATTAAAGCTAACCTTTGGCCACAAAAAAGCCAGTTAAAACCAATAAAAGCCACCAGCGCGGCTTTTATTAACTTTAGCATGCTTTTTTGCAGCCCTAGATCGCAAATTCCATACGATTCGAATAAAAATATGCATGGTATTTGATTTGGTTTTTATTTATTTAAGACTAATTTAAAATACAAATTTGACAATACTATGAAATTAGAAAAGGAAGACGATGGTTGATGATTTAAACACGCATTCTGATATACGCAAGGGAAAAAATGCATTATGTCAAATAACTTAAAAAAGAAAAATTAAATAAATAAATAAATAAATAAATAAATAAATAAATAAAATAAATGTTAATAAATTTTTAAAAATGTAATTTAACAAATTACAACGAATATTTGGAAAATTATATTTTCAAAGACTAAAATTTTAGACTTATGCAAATTTTTAAACTTCTTAACATCACACATTTTCAATTTTTACACAGTCGTATATATTAAAAAAATTTACTTTTAAATGCGATTTGTTTGAAAGCTGTATCTCAATTTGTTTTTAAGTTATTAATTTTTTTTTTTTTTGTAGTTTTTTTAATGCTTTTTTTTTTTTTTTTTTTTTTTTTTTTTTTGTCATTGTGACAATAGAAATATTCCATTTTTGGACATTAAAATGAACCAATCAGAAAAAGAATAAAATAAAATAAGTTGCGGACTTCAACCAATAAAAATATTCTGATACTTCAGATTTCCCAATTCTCTACCGAGGACAACAACTATTTTCCAAATAGTAAAAATAAATAAATAAATAAATAAATAAAAAAAAAAAAAAAAAAAAAAAAAAAAAAAAGATGTTTGTAGAGCGAAGAATGATATCAAGATGACAGACTCTTTTCAAGGCCACCCCTTGTCACAGTTTTCTGGTAACCTGATAAAATATTTTAATATTTGAATTGTAAAATGAAGTCTTGTCCTTCTCGCTCAAGTTTCCTGATTCTCCCTTGCATATTCAGCGGGAGGGAAGCGTCTCCATTTTGGTAGCTCGGAAATGCGATACCTAGTGTTTGAATCGGAGGAACACGGTGAAGGTTTTTGCCGAAATGACATGAAATTTACGGTAATGAGGGAAATTCATTACTTGCGAAGGTGTGTTGAGCGAAAAAGAGAGGGGGGGGGGGAGGCAGAAAAGATAGGAAGTATAAGTAAGTATTAATACCCAAAAAAGCATAAATTATAGCTAAACCCATACTATAGCTAATCTATATTATAGCTAAACTATAATAATTTTTTTTTAGTTCAAAGTTAAAATCAATCAACGGAGTAAACTAATTCTAGATTAACCGCAATATTGTCCTTTTTAAAAGGGTTAAAAAAAAAATCTTTTACCTTTTTTAAGAACGCAAAACTGTCTTGCACACTTTTGGTCTCATTTTTAAAGGTTGAAGCATAGTTACATAATTATTGAGCTGTTTGTGATGGAACAATTTTCTTCATTTTCTGATCCATAAATTACAATTTAAGCTACCAGCAATTCTTTTCTCACCACGAACTCTTTTATTTTTCTGCCTTTTGGCACCCAGAAGTTCGATTTAAAACGCCAATATTGACAGCATTTCATAGAAATTCTTCCCACTCTACTAAAAAAAAAAAAAAAAAAAAAAAAAAAAAAGTTATTACATAATTTCTAAATAACATCTTTAAATTCCATACGTTTTCTAACAAAATTCAATTAAAAAGTGCTTTAAAAATAACTAGTTTAAATTTAAAAAACGCCTTAACTTAAAAAAAAATATTTTACAATCTTGAATTTTTTTTTTAAATCTTACAAAAAAAAAAAAAAAGAAAAAAAAAAGAAAGAAAAAAAAAAGGAGCTTTTTTAATTGTTGGGTATCTGATTCTTTGTCCAGTAGTTACGTTGGCAACAAAAAAAAAAAAGAATTGTCAGGATCGAATCCCGGTTCAGGCCTGTATAGTCGTTGTTTGCCGAATCATCCCTTGTTTTCATGCAAAGAGAGTAGCCATTTTATTTTTCAAAATTGTATCAGTTTATTCTTCAATATCTTATAATTCTTGATTCAAATTTTACAATTTAATGGTTCGTTCTACAAAAATTTGTGGTTCTAAAATACCAAATCATAATAAAAAAAAAACATTTCACCATCTTCATGGTTGCAAGAACTACAACTCTGAAATTGGTTTAATCTAGCGCGAAAACTTTAATAGTGTACTAAGAGAAAATGCCATAATTACTTTAAATTCAAATGCATTGCTGATGCTGAAAATTTTTTTTAAATGTAAATTAATATTTAATTTTGCACATAGCTAACATTACTTAAGTTGACATACAAAAATAATACACGAGAAATAAGTTGGTTTATCTATCCAATAATACATGCTCCAACTTTAGTAGAAATACTCGGATAGTCATGAAATTAAAATATATTATTTGAGCACAAAGAGGATTTCTAAAAATGGGTGAAGGGAATTGTTGCACAAAGCACAAAGGAGGCAAATCTTTTTTAGATTTAAATAAGTTTATTTATTTATTTATTTTTGTCGTCCGATTATCTACACTAATGGGATATAGGACCAGGGGGGAGTGCCCTTCGTGGGGGTCTTTCTAAGGGAACCTAACCCGTATTTACGCAAGGTCCGAGGAAAACCACGAAAACTCCGAACGGTTAGGCCGACAGCCAGATTTAAATAAGATTTCATCAATTCAAATAAATGCCAAAATAAGTGAGTACATAGTTTTTATTACTAAAATAAATAGAAAATGTTTACATTAGAGATAGCGTAGTTAAAATGCTTCGAAATATATTCCAAGCAATCCAAATATTGTCTCACTGACTCATTTTCTTTCATGCTTGAAATTGAAACTGAGGAGCCTAAATCGGAAAAAAAAAACTACACTCTTAGTGCAATGAAATTTAGGTTTATTTGTCTAAAATGTTCCAATCAAAGCATTTAATGAGTTAAAAACTGAGGTCCAATACGAAATGCACTTAAAAGAGCAATTTAAGACAAGTTTGGCAATTTTAAATGGAATTTTTCCCAATGTTTGGAGAATATCAGTTATATAATGACGCTTCAATTCATTATCCAGACTAATGTGTGTCTGATTTATCCCGGAAAGACAGAAACCCGAATCAATTTCATGCGTATGATGCGAACAAAAATAAATTCAGTAATGTGTCAGAAAGTAGCCAGTTAGGATTCCAAAAACTTCTTTTATTCGAAATAATTAGGTAGACCTAATATCAGTTGAAATAAAGAATTCTTTTTCTACAAACTATTAAAAAATATGGGGCTATTCAAAATAGAGGGCACCACCAGTGGCCGAGAGGTTCTGACTTCTCAACTGGTAGACGGCAGACCCAATTGCGGCCGTCGGCCTAACGGTTCGGAGTTTTCGTGGTTTTCTTCGAGCCTTGCGTAAATACGGGTTAGGTTCCCTTTGAAAGACCCCCACGAAGGGCACTCCCCCTGGATCTATATCCCTAGAGTAGATAATCGGCCGACATAAATTAAAATCAAAATAGATATAATGGCAGTTATCTCTGAGATGGCTGATGATAGGAATATATACGGGGGAGTGGGGTGGTATGGGACATTTTTTACTAGCAGATCAACTTTGTTTGACACAAAAAACAAAAATTTCAATTTATAGAGTACAATGTGAAACACATTTCAATCTCCCTGAACAATATAGAAACATAACATACAAAAGGTATTTTATTATTAAAGAAATTGTAATTTTCAAAATGTGTCCCAAACCTCCCCAGTATCAGGGAAGTATGGGACCGCAATATAACAAAGCTATAAGGCACAAATAGTCTATAAAATCAAACAGATATTAATAATGTATGTGCCACATTATAAAATCCAGAATCTTCATGACTGTAATTAAAATTTCAGTATTGTCAGTATGTCAGTAATAGATGACATTAAAAAATCATCAATGCAATTTATTTACATTTTGAAGTAAATGATCATATTATCAATAATATAATATATTATTCTCTAAAAATGTTGGAAAGTTAGCATTTTATATTCATTTAATTAAAAAAAGGGGGGGGGGGCGGGGGTTGGATATGTCCCATTTATCCCTTTTCGGGCATGTCCCATTCCTCCCCACTTCCATGTTTTGTGTTAAACTTCCTGTATAAGCAAAACTGCTGCGTTTAGGCTTACTTTAAATTATGGATAATATACAGTATAATCTTCTTTATCTATGCATTACACAAGTTATCAATTACAGAAATCATAAAAAGTTTATAAAGATTGATTCCTGAAATAATCTTTTCATTTATACAAGTGCCCATTTATAAAGCTCTTTTTCAACTGAAGATTGGGTTACCATTGCTTCATCTTGTGTGCGATTGATGAAAAATTTAGAATGATACATAAAGAGAAAAACCTACTGTCTCATTCCTCCCATTGTCCCACCCCACTCCACTCTCCCCTATACTTCTAATTGATGTAGGCATACAAATCAAGTATAGCTTTTAAATATAATGTTTGTTTTATAAAAGATTGTATACATACTAAAATTCAAAATTTAAATTTTGATACAACACCTTTAATTTTTTTTTTTTTTTTTTTAATAATGTTACCCTATGTCTAAGGACATGAAAAAGATGTCCATTCTTTTATAATTCGATTTCAACGAGTTGCAATACTTTCAATTTTATGAATTATAAACAACCTAACTAATTATAAAAAAAAACCTAATTAAAAACAACAGAAACAATAATACACAGCAATAAAATCAGAAATGCATGTTGTTTCATTCGTAAAGATATTCTAAACAGAAAAAAAAAGCAAATCTAAAATGAGCCCAAATAAACTAAGGCATGTTAATAAAAAAGCACATGAGCAATTTTACCTGACATATGCAAGCACCCATTTTGTTCTTCTTTATAGATGTTCCTTACTCGCTTTAGGAACAATCTACGATAAGGCCGCTATGTTATTTCGGTTCATTCTTTTTCATTCTAAATTGTGTTTTAAAGTACCTCATCAGTGTCCAAATGTTGAATTCTTCTTTAAACATTTATGTTCAAAGGTCTTGGTCATATTAGAACGGCGCACAGAATGACCGCACAATAGTTCCATGTCGGACTTCCTCTGGGTTAACGACTACCGGGGAAGAGGTGGGCGAGGCAGAACAATGAATAGTTTAAAAGGTAAGCCTGATTACGCAGGTGAGGGTGGAAGCACTGAAATGATGGCATTTGCAGATGAGATTTACAGTCTATTCTCTATTTAACGACTACCTGCATCAACAAAATGCCCAAGTTTTTCTTTTTTTTTTCTTTTAGATGAATGATCACTTATACTTTCATGTGCTGAAAAGAAATACGAATGCATATTTTTTATAATTTCTTGCACCGTAGAAAAAATCTGCAAAGTTACTAAAATTTTTCTAGGGAATTGGAATTTCAAGGACTTTTTATGTAATGGGAAACAACAAAAATTCTTGTAACAGGTACGAATTTGCGCTGTAAATCAAAAAATCTCCAGGTTACAGATAAATTTTTGGTAATATTACTTTAATTTTGTAGATTCTTTTGTAAAACTACAGATATTTGTAACTATTTGCGATTAAGTTTTGTAGATTTATAACTTTTTTTGGTACATTTTAGAGATAAAATTTTAGTACAGTCCATTCAAGTCTGTCATGAAGTATATCAAAAGATGGCCTTGTCTTATCCTGAAGGGTTGTCTGATTTTTTCGCCCAATAATCATCATGGATTGCCCCATTTACACATCGTTATTCGTTATAAAGATATTCTATTCTAATTGCCTCAAAATAACATAATTTGCAAAATGCAATTATCATAATTTTCAATTAAACTGAATTTTAAATGTAATTTCTTACTTATAAGAAGAAATTTAATAAAGCTAATATTATAAAAAAAAAAAAAAAAAAAAATTAAAGTTGTAGAAAATAAAATCCCCCCCCCCCCCAAAAAAAAAAAAAAAAAAAAAAAAAATCAAAAAATGTCATAAAATGCAAATGCAACACAGTGGGTTGCTATGCAGTTTGTTCCAATATAAAATTATATTATGATGTTTCTTCGATTTCAGATAAATTTAAAGTTTTGATTTCTTTCAAAATGACAAGGAACTGTACCCAAGATAAAAAAAAATTATTTATTAAAACAAAGATAGACAAACATATACAAACAAAAAATCCGGAAAAAGTGATTTCTTTACAGCGAAGTGAATTATGTGTTTAATGATTGTAAAATTAAAATTGACAGCTTAATGAGACATAATTTTAAGTTTCTAAAATAAAAATATTGTTTTTTTCTAAAATAAAATTTTTTACTTGTCTTACTTCAGTCTTTCCGAGATCATTTGTCTTCGAAGCCACCGCATTTGCCAGAACATTAAACGGCCCGCTTTGCCGAATACTTCTGGTTTTAAACGTATTGAATTTAGCTTTTAAATTTTCTAAGTAGGCTAGTCGGTGATTGGGTCTACGTCTACTTGCTACCGCACCAGTCAGAGTTAAAAAATGGAAGGGACTTCCGGTAAGTGTGCGGCTGCCTTTTGCGTAAAGTAGCGGCGGTCTGCTCCCCGTTACCTCAGACTAAAATAAATACCAAATAGATCATTATAGCTGCGGTAGAATAATGTCATCTGAGTAAATTTAATGTAATTATAACTTTAATTTTCTAAAATGTGGAGCTTCCAAATGACAGCTATCTTTAAATTACCATCTTTAGTTTTTATTCAATCCAGTGGCGAGCGCTGGTCACCTGTATTTATTTTTTAAGTGATATGGGTGATTCTACGATAAGAGGTTTCAAAAACATAGAGGATTCGGCAAAAAAGAAAAGTTTGAATTTGATCAAAAACCTTTAAATTAAGGTTTTTTGTCCCGTTTATTTACTTTTTCATATAAGGGCAAGTCACTTTAATACATATTTTATAACTTTTTTTGGTCAGTGACTCGCTCCCCTGGCAGTTATCTTGCCAGGGGAAATACGGCAGGGGAGAGACTTTTTCATGTAAATTCAAAATTTTTAACTGACCGAATTAGTTTTGGGTTAATTATGTATTTCACTTTAATTAAACCGTATTGTTTAATTAGGGCAGTAAATGCAATTGAATTAAATGAATATTATAAATTTTATGACTTACCAGGGGAGATACACGATCACTGTGCGAAACCACTACACCGCACGGTCGCGTCGCAACAACTAAAATTGGCGACGCTTGAATGGCTTGCGCGTTTAGTATTGCTAATTTCAAGCCGATAGATGTCCTTAAGCGCTACTTTCGATATAGCCATCCTTGAATTTATATTTGTTTCAGCGGAACGAAATTTGACAGGGTAGATACACAAAAAAAAGCGGGACAAAAGTTAATTTTAAAAGTTATTTGAAATTAACAAAATTATTTTATTTTTTATTTTATAATACGTAAGTATAATTACTTAAATTCCAATTAAACATACTTTAGTTAAGCATCTGATGGAAAAAATATATGTAATGTTTGAAAGTTAAATTGAAACCGGCAAGGGGACATGCCAGGGGAGAGACTTTTTTAGACTTTGTAAGAAATATCAGAAAAATGTGTTTTAATTAGGCATTCAATCGTGATGTTATTTAATAAAGTATATTAAGATGATGCGATTCATTGCAAAAAATAGCAACATGTAGAATAAAAAATCTGTTTTAAACGGATTGCCGTACAAATTACCTGTTTTCGTAGAATCACCCATATACAAAACTGATTGCATTAATTTTTGCATGCTTTATTGATTCAAATGAAGCGAAGTCAATAAAATATTACTTTATATAAAATAATATTTAAAAGAAATAGATGCTATTTAAAAGTATTTTATAATAGCTTTTTGCTACATATTAGCATTTAACGGTAATAAAAGTCGTTTTGCACTTGCTCCGAACTGAGGATCGGTGGGACATAGATAGAAATTATTATCAACAAAACAAGTGGACAACATTCTTTATCTTTCGGCTTTATTTATAGTAAACTTAAACTTTCTTTCAACTACATTTCACATATGGTTTCTAGACCGTGGTTAGATACAATCACGGTCATAAAAAAGAATAGAATGTCAAACGTAGGGTTATTCTATATTTTAGAATGAAATAATTTTATAACAATTTAGTGATTTTAATAACTTTTTTTTCATAAAAATAGATAACAGACTAAAAAAGATAAGATACTATTTTAAACGAAAGACCATTAAAAAAAAAAAAAAAAAAAAAAAAAAAAAAAAAAAAAAGATTGGATCAAAAATGATATCGATATCAAAAGGCAACCCCTTTTCTCCCCCATCGATATCTTACGATATCATATGGCAACCCCCCCCCCCCTAAAATGATAACGTTATATATACACAGCTACTATAGATGCTGGTTATCAAAAAGCACAAGAGAAAAAAAGAAAAAACTATAGTGACCTTCACATTAGAACTAAATAGGACGTCTGAGATAATAGGACGAGACATCTAATTCCAAGTACCGAAGCCATAGAAAAGGACCAAGCAGAATGTGTTTAGGAGTTATTCAATTATGGGATTACTCCGGACGATGAAAAAGACTACAATGTACTGCAAATAATACACGGGCATAAAATAGTCAATTCCTACATTTCATCCGATGGATACATGTCGCAACAGAAATCACAGTAATCATGCAAATCATGTATTCGGAAAAAAAGAGATAATGTAGATGCGAAGTCCAATAAAATATTTGACATTATAAACATAAAGGCCAATCGAACTGTAAATTTATACGAAACGGTCATGGTGAAACATGGAGATTTCAAGTGACGAAAAACGGTTCATTTCAATACTTAGCATGGAAGATTGCGTTTTTTCTCTAAAGAAGCAAAATAATTATAATATATATGCATATATATATGTATATAGACATATACTTTTTGCAAAAAAATAATGTGTATAAATAATCTTTGTATAATAGTATAAAATGTCTCATTCAGTTGGTAATTTACCGTTATTTATTGGATTGCTTTTTTTCACAAGTTAAATTTTAAAAACCTTTAGTAAAAGTAATTTGCTTTTTTTTAAAGTAAAAAAAAAAACCTTTGAAACAGTAAGAATGCTTGTGCATTTGTTAAATTCGTGGAAATTATAGTGACAGTATTGCCAATTCAGAAATTCCTAATTTATAACAGAAAATTAGTTTAGTAATTTTGTTTTATTACAGAAAGTCAGTAGCAAAAATTATGCGTCAAGAAAAAAATATTAATCGGAATTTTTGAATAATAATAATAATAAAATCTACTACATTGATAATATTGCATAGTGAACAGTAATAGCTAAAACTCATATTATTATTACTATTATGAATATCATTATTAGAAACCGTAAAAAATATTTCTTCAAATTATTCTAATTACCGTGCTTTCCTACCGCATATTAACTGAATTTTTTTTATGTATATACCTATCATTTTTCTGCAGCTCTATAGGTATAGAATAAGAAACAAAAACGAATTCCATTATAATTACATGTACAAATATCTGTATCTTTTCAATGGTGAATAATTTTAGAGAAATAAATGAGGATTGATTTAAAATGTTCCTTGATAAATCAATCGAATTCCAGTTACAATAATATAGCTCTACTTCTAGTGCATTCATTATAACCTATTTGTACAAAAATGCCAGTGGAGAAAGATTTAGTTATCTTTAACCAAATTAGCAAGCCCATACAGATTCAACTATGCAAACTCGTACGAGGAGGGTGGGGTAGAGCTGGTACAAATTACAGGAGCCGAGTCCGACTTCGGTTTTACGATTTATTAAATAATATAGTAAAAAAAAGTAGACTCGTTCTTCTTTACGTAATTTTTAACTATTTGGAAAATAGTTTCTGCCCTCGGTAGAGAATTGGGAAATCTGAAGTATATCTGAATGTTTTCATTGGTTGAATTCCGCGATTTTATCTAACTCATTTTATTCGTTTTCTGATTGGTCTATGTTTAATGTCCAAAAATGGAATACTTCTGTTTTTTATTTAATTCGTTTTCTGATTGGTCCATGCTTAATGTCTAGAAATTAAATCTTCTGTGGTAACGATGACAAAAAAAGTATTAAAAACTAAATAATAATAATAATAATAATAATAATAATAATAATAATAATAATAATAATAATAATAATAACTCAATAACAAATTTAGATACTGCTTTCAAACAAGTTGCATTTAAAAGGATTTTTTTTTTTTTTTTCTGTACACGACGGTATAAAAATTGAAAATGTGCGATGTTTAGAAATTTAAAAATTTACAGTACCGAAAATTGTTAAACAGAAATTTCATTTAATATTTGTTTACGACTGGCCCAGGAATATTAACGTGACTCTAAATGCCCAGACTACTAATATTACTCTGTTATTACGTAAACTACGTTTTGATCATCCTAAAAATGATGTTATTATTGCTTTTTTAAATATAGAAATCATTATTAATAAGTCAAAATTATAGCCATTGAAAATATTATTTTTCAAATAGTCGCTGTAATTGTTAAATTAAAATTTATTATTATTATTATTATTATTATTATTATTATTATTATTCCCAAATGTCAAAACATAAGTGAAGTCATAATAAGAAAGGCATAATCATTTTACTATTGTTTCTATATGTCAAAAGTACTAAGCAATTATGAAGACAAAATGATACTCGATGAAATAACGTGTACTATTAATAGTACACGGTTTAAATGGTTAACTGAGAATTGATAAGAGCCAAATAACCAAGTAAGCCGGATTGAGAAAATTGATTAATGCTCTCTAAACACTATTCGGAAAAACTTCCGAAAATAAGTCGAAGCAGAAGCTTTGATTTTATAAATTTATCTTTTAGTATGGAAAGTATATTGGTTTCTTAAGTTTATAAAAACAAAGAACGTTCTTCGGAATCATGGTAACTCAAAAAAAGTTATTGATTTTTTTTCCCCCCTTGTTCCGTCTTGTATTACATTTTCATAGATTAAGAATCATTTGTCTTTTTTAACAGTGCTCTTTTGAATTTTTTTTATATTAAAATAGCTAACAAATAATAAAATTAAACATTCAGAATTTGCTAGAACATCGTTAGAGCCTGGTTAGGAGACCAGGGCTCAGAGCCCCTGTTCTTATTTTTGTATAAAATATTTGACAATTTAGCCTTTTTGCGTTCGAAAAATAGTAGTCTTAATTAAAAATCTACAGAGTTCAAAGTTAGTAAATATTTAAACATTGCTAACTTTAAAATTTCAGACCAACTTCTTCGAAACTTTAAAGAAATATTTTTAATATTTTATTATTTTTAAGGGGGCAGTACTCCTTTAACAGTAAAAAAAACCTCTAAATTTGTTCTGCCTAACTTTTTTTTTTCAAGGTAACAATTACGGACTTGCGAAAATTTATCATAAATTGTAACAATGTAAAAGGAATAATAATAAAACTAAGATAATATATAACACATTTTAAAAAAGTAATATCAAACAAATTTATCTTCTAATGTGTGGCTATAACCAAATTCTGCTTTAAATGGAAAATATTCATGATCCTACTAAAAATAATACCGTGCAATTATACTTTCAAAGACAGAAACAACACATCTAAACTGGTATTTCGCACCGATTGTTCGTGTTTCCATCTTAGCAGGTTTACAGTATCATATTTAAAACAGGGGAGGAGAGGGGGGGAATTCTGAATTCGATTTACTACCGGGGTCAATTGTTTCTCTCTACGGCCGTGCAACTGTGAAATTAGCTCCAATGCTGCAATTCTTTTGAGATGTAACCCTTAAGAGGCTACTTCAGTTAAGCGAAAAAGCTTGTTCGCTAATGCTAATCCATATGGAAGAAATTTATATAGATATCTCGTTTACATTTCAACATTTTTAAGTGATTTTATTGTTATTGGATTGCTGAGATTGATCTATTTTTTACTTGCAGATTTTTTTAATAAGGACACTTTCATTTTCGGAACCTGCTTCCAAAGTGAAAGCATCCTCATAAAAAAAAAAAAAAAAAAAAATCTTTAATCAAATTTGAAAAAGTAAAAAAAAGACCTTGTACAGATCGATTCAGCTATACAATAAATAAATATTATATACATATTGAAATACAACTCAGATATCTTTATACATTTCTTCCATAGGATTTAGCATCAGCGAACAGGTATTTTCGCTTGGCTGAAGTAGCCTCATAATAAAATTACGTAACTTTGACAGTATGGTAATGAGAATGACGAATCAATTAGATTACATTTTCGATCATTCGTGAGCGAACAATAACAGCAATTTATTTCGTTTTAATATTATTTCGAAAGAAGCAAAGAAAAAGAGAGCTAGTACAACTACCTAATCACGGTGAAAAAATCTCGACCAAAAACAAAATCATGCATTTCTCACCCTTGTCTGTCCAGTTTCTATCCGTTTTCCATTGTCTTTGGAGCATCGAGCATTTTAAGCAAAAATTGATAATTCGCTATTATATACGTAAAACACACATCAGAGGAGAACTTAAAAAGAAGTTTAACGGTTAAATTTAAAACGATCTGAAGTCTTATGTGATTCATGCGCTAGCTATTTTGCTTTCGACCTTGGTTACTTCTATAAATGGAAAAAAATCAAACAAACTAGTTTCTCTTTTGATTTACCAACATTAGAGGATTGTACTGGTCGAATAGAAATAGTTTAAATCATTTTCCAAAAGAGGAGGGGGGGGGGAAGATTCTATTACTAAATTGCTGATGTCTTTATTAAAGTGCTTTTTGACTTTGAAATGTGAAATCGCCGAGAAATGAGGCAAGTTTGTGTGTACAATCATAATAACATATCATAAATGCGGTTTTAATTTGAAGAACGAATGAAAATCTGATATTTTTATTCAATGTTTGTTGGTTTTGTTTATTTATTTATTCATTTTTATTTCGCTTAATAACCCTTGCAAGGTCCAATTTTAATTTTTTGAAAAAAATTACTTTTGCTTTAATAACATTAACACTAGCCATCCAAATAAATTATTTAGTGTAACGAATATTTAATTGTCTGAAAGATAACGAATGTTCTTGTTTTGCGTACTATTCAATTAATATTCCTATGACAATAGGCTAAGGAAGAATTTTTAGAGATGTTTAGAAAATATTGTATTACAATAAGATTTAATTTATATTGCAACTTTCTATTATTTTTTGCTCTTTATTGCGCATGATTCTTTCAGGAAAGTAACTTTTATTTTTAAATTTAAAGAATGAAATCTATGTTTAAAATAAAAGAATCGCAAGCAGCGCAGAGAGAATTAATCAAATAATAATTATTACCATTATTACTAAATGCCTAAACATAAATGAAGTCATATAGTTAAATGCATAGAAATATACTAACATTACTACATGTAAATAGTAACAAAAATCTTTTTTTTAAACAAAATAATACTCCATTAAAAGACATATACTATTAATAACACACCAGACCCAAAAGAGTTAAGGGGACTTGGTAATCGTCATTCGGCGAAAATGACGGAAATATCGCTTTTCTAATTTTTTACTTACTTTTATTATTCTTAGTATATTTTGATGGACGGTTGGTAAAGATACGAGTATTATAAATACAGTTTAAAGCATTTTTATTACATCGCTGTACCTTGAAATGCCACAATCCACTTCACGTGCTCAGTTTGTGTTTTTTCAACAAATATACATGTTCTAAGTGATAAAAGTTTTATGTATATTGGTCAAATGACTCGAACTTTTTTCTTTTATGGTTATTCTTTATGATTTACTTGATAAAACTAAATATCGGATTTACAATAAAGTCCCCCCCCCAACCCCAAAAATACACATGAAATGTAAAATAAATTTAACTTTTACTGCAATTTTACCGTATTTGCATATTTTAATTTTTTTCTTCCAAAGTAATTAACTTATAATAAATCCAATACTTAAAATTATACAAACATATACATTTAAAATACATTAATTAATACGTAAAATTATACATTTAAAATTGGTTTAAAAAAAGTTCAAAATGTTAAAATTGTACGCGAAGACACATTTTAAAATTTACTTAATTATTTCCAAAAAAAAATTGAATTTTTCAAATTTTTCCAGAGAAAGTGAACAATTTCTAGATAGAATCATTTTCATTCGTTGAGTTTTTTATTAATATACCAAGAATATACCTTAAAATGCTTAAATTAAAAAAAGTTCAAAGGGGTACCAAGTCCTCTGAGCAAAGCAGAACGGGATTTATGAACTTATTTTCTAAGAAATAATAATAAAACAAGTCGGAAATTGCACGCCAAGCGTAGCAAATGAGGTACTTTTGTACTGTAACGAAGTTTTTAAAATATGCAGCATTTCGGATACAGTACAGTATCCGAAATCTTTTGTATGCCTCTGTAGATAATATATGCTTTCTATTAGGTAGACATTAACTTGCAGTAAACCTCAGTAACGCATATAGGATTCATAAAATGTGAAATAGTTTAATATAATTAAAACACCCTCAAACCATGTTTCAACCTATATATTACATAATAGAATACGTTTGTATGATCCTGTAAATTAATAATACATATTCTTTGTACCACAAAATGTACAGAATAGATATTTTAGCATATATTTCACAGATGCATATTAATTTTATTATATTCGAAAGAGTTTCACATCATTAAAATGCCCTTGAAACTATTTTTTCCCATTGACCGTAATGTAGCGGAATACTTTTGATTGCCTCTGCGTTTGTACTATACATCGGATTTTCGTAAATTTTGAAATGACTCGGCAAAATTGTATAATAATTATATATTTTAAATTTCAAACGATTCGGCTGGGTAGATTTTGCGTTGTTATATGCGGACAGACGGAAGGACAGAACGAAGACTCTAACAAGGGGAATACCAAACATGGTGCGCACAGATTTTGATGATTTCAAAGTATGTTGTAGGGGTCATACCACTAATTATTCAGCTGAAAGGGATTCTTCAAATGGGCCTTAGTTTTTGAGAAAGTGGGGTCAAAGTTTAGCGCTTATTTCAAATAGCGTTAGTATTGCAATCCAATTGTGGCTCCGTGGCGCTGCGGTATCGTGGGAGACTCCAGATTCGGACTTGGCGGGTTCAACTTCAAGTTAGAACTTTTTTTTTCTTTATATACTTTTTACACGTTGCATGTTTTAAGCAGAATTGGGAATTGTACAGCTTTGAACACATTAATATTTTCTCATGGGGATAGTTTACTTTTTCGATTTTTTTCGGAATGAAATATAACGCATAAATACATTTGTATATAAAAAAATTCATACCTTTGTAAATTTCTTTAATTCATATTCTTCATTCAATATCAGTTCATCTGCCTCAATAGTTTGTCGATCATCTAATATTTTTAATATTGAATTATGAAATTCTTCAGCCATAACAATAGAAGCACAGGAAATATCATCCGGTGGAGAATTTGTAAGCAGATTATCATTTTGTAACATACGTATTTTACTCGCAATACGTATTTTAATGCATTCGTAATTTCGCCTTTTTGTTCCTTTTCCAAACGAGAATTTTCTATACTGGTGCTGGTTCCTTCCATTACAGTATTTTTAGCATTCAATCCGACACAAATACTATCTTCGCTCAATTTTCATATCGTAATTTTACCTATAGATATACATACCAATATTGCAAATCTTTTATTTGTCTGCAAAAGAAGCTAAATGACATTAGTAAAAAGAATTTCTATTTTTGTGTGATTTTACCGAGAAAATAAAAGCAGATAAATAAAATCGTAAATATCGTAAATAATATCGTAAATATTATCTCATTAGCAGACGACTTTTCCGATCTAGTTTATTTTTTTTATGAATAGTGTTTTAATTTGTTAAAATAAAAATGTATATATAATTTTTTAATGTAATCTGTCATTTCTTATTTGTGCAAACGATAAATAATGTTTAGGTTGAACTTTAGAGATGAATGTATTTAAATATCAGTAAACATTTGGATAATATTTTAGCACTACTGCATTAATATTTTATTAACTTTTGAAGATATGCATTATTTGAACTAACTAATCCTATAAATGTTTGAGAAATTGCACCTGAAAATTATTTTATATAATTTATACAAAAAATGATAAATTTTCATTTAAAAAATTCCACAAAAAAGGCGATAGAAAAACAATTATTATTTCAGAATTGTGTTTGATAAAAAAAGAAATTACATAATAATTAATAAAAAAGAGTTCTAGGCATAAATTAGTTTTGCAGTTTTGTCAATAAAAATATTAGTTTAAAAATTGCAGAAAAAATAAATTATCATGAAATAAATACTAAAAAATAAATTTAATTTAGTAAGAAAATATCAAAAAGTTCAAAGCTTGTAGAATTCCCAATTCTGCTTAAAATATGTAAAGTGTAAAATGTATATAAAGGGAGAAAAAAAAAAGTTCTAACTTGGAGTTGAACCCGCCAAGTTCGAGTCTGTTGTCTCGCATGTTACCGCAGTGCCACAGAACCCAATCTGTTTACAATACTAACTGCTATTTGAAATAAGTGCTAAACTTTGACCCCCAATTTCTCAAAAACCAAGGCCCATTTGAAGAAACCCTTTCAGCTGAATAATTAGTGGTATGACCCCTACAATATACTTTGAAATCATCAAAATCTATGCGCACCATGTTTGGTGGTCCCCTTGTAAGTGCTATACGTATTTACATAATTATGAACGCTATAGGTTTGCAATTAAAAATTACCAGAGGGATTTTTTTTTCGGTCTGTCGAAATGGATATCTCGTATACAAATTCTTCTCTCCTAATTTATGTAAAAAAAAAAAAATAATAATAATTAATTTGCTGTTTAAGTTTTTATTTTGATCTTCCTTTACGCTTGGATATTCTTAGTTCTTAAAATTCATTTCAAGCTAGATACATAGACGACTTTGCAGCAAATGATAAAGGGACCAAATATACGCCCCTCCCCTATATATATCTTTAAAATTGCAATTTTATTTTCTCTATTTCCTAAAGAAAAAAAAAATATGTGAAATCACTATATAGGTTACCTTTCTGGAACCAGTCTTGAATAGAAATTAAGTTGTATATAGCCAATGTCAGAAAAAAAAAATTCTCATACCGAACTCGACCGATAAAGTTATCTTTAATTCATGGTGTTCTTTTGCAGATTAAATATTACATTTTATCAGATTTTTTCCCCTTACTTTCAAACATTGGGTTAAACGCAGTATTAAGAAATAGTTTCATATTTAAAACAAAAATGAAAAATCATGCATCAGGGATAGATTATGAAACCCTTTCCAACACTAATGGGTTATTATTGTTATTCATTTATTTATTTTTTAGAATGAAATGAGATCTTTTAAATAAGCAACTTAGAAAACCCATAACTCAATAAAAATCCATTTTCATATCCGGTAATATGTCTTTTGTTTAGCCTTATATGCGATCTAGGGAATTTATACACATCACTTAATACATTCAAAAACAAAAAGTGCACTTTAGTGTTTTCGTTATGTTTTAATCATCACAACATCTTTAAATTGCACTGCTAATGATTTTTTCCCATAGATGATAATATAATTGAAAACGTTAGACCACCCTGTAAAGGAACTGTAAATACCACTTAGCCTATACTCTGAAGAAAGTATTTTGAAATCCAGTTCATTGAGGTACATCAATATTATTTTGCCTTAAATATTGAAACATCAATATCATGCACGAAAATTATCTCCTCACCCTCCATATCAAAGGTATAGTCGTAAATATAGCAGAGGATGTACGCTCTAAGCAGACGGTACACACTCAAGGCAGAGGGTAATACTCTAGAGTGTATTTACTAAAGCTTTCTTGAAAAACAGAGTATACGTTGTTTCTTTAAAAAATCCAAAAGTAGTATATGCTTATACCCTCATATGCCCTAAGCTACATTCCTACCCCTATAGACCGTAATGTAACGGTTTTTTTTTTTATGTCTCTGTAAAAAAAAAAAAAAAAAAAAAAAAACTATAAATGCTATTCACTTAATTTTCAATACCGAACACTCTATAGTAAAGGCAATTAGAGTGTATAGACCGAGTTAGAGCACGAGAAGACAGACAAATTGAATTTATAAACACTTTTCATCTATGTTAGAAAAGAGGAAGCTAATTTCATGTCTTTTTTCAGGCATCTCGAATGGTGACAAATTGACAATTATTATTATTACTATTTGCCAATTTTTAATTCATTATTATTATTATTATTATTGTTAATGTTCCAGACAGATTAAATATTAGTCGAATGTGCCAATCTCAGAACTTTCTTCTAACTCATGTAGGTTAATATTTCAAAATTGGCTACCATAGTGCCAAAATTAAGAATAAGCATAACGCAAGTCAAAACCCAGTTACTTCAATTATCATTAAAATCTTCCGCGCTATGACGTACGCAGCGCTAGGTTATGCTAATTTGGTTATTTCCGACAACAACTTATGTTGCGTACGTCATGATCCTATGTCTAAATTTTTAATTAGATTTTTGGAATTCTGACTAGAAAGTTTTAACTCTTACTTTTTGCTTTACAAGATGATTCATTTTTCATAAATAAATTAAATTTTTGTGGTGAAAATTCAAAATTTTTAAAAGAAAAAGAAGGGGGGGGGGGAACCAATCTGCCACATGCATCAACATTGGTGACTAGCAACGCATCCACTAACAGTTACAAGACGGAAGAGTTTAATAGCTAAAAAATATTTTTATTATATATTTTTTAATTATTTTGTAAGCCATGTATATGGCCTATAGATTTATATATGTATACGACGTAGTAAAACAGTTAAATTTTAAAACACGTACCACAACTGAAAATGCATTCCCATCTGTTATTATTCATAGACGGTACTGTAGAAAAAATCTTTTGTGTACCTCTGTAAATGAACAATAAATTATATGCATACCGAATTCTACAGTAAGCACCTTGTAGTATACCTCAATAATAGATATCTACATAATTTCAATAAAATAATGTAATATCTTTAAAATACACCTCAAACAATTTTTCCCCCGCAGAAAGATAACGAATTCTTTTGAGTGTTTCTGTAAAAGAACAGTAAAAACATATTATTGAAACTATTTTAAAAATTGGTGTTTAAAGTCGACTTTCAAAACATGCAAAATCACCTAAGCATTAAATCAGATATTCAACGGCTCGTGAATAAGAAAACAGAAAGAGCTGTCCGTTTCTTTGCAAAGCGAATGAAAATACTTCAACATTTCGCATTTGTATAGAAATGAAAAATAGTTATGCAGTTGCGTGGTAGAAATATTTGCATTGTCAAATGAGAAAAATAAAATATTCGAGAATAATTGTAAATAGTTTTACACCGCGAACCCCTCTGAAGCAATTACGAAATCCCTTTTACTTTTTACAGGCTCAGAATTTTCATGTATTCTCATTTTGGTGTCAAAATTTGAAGAACGATTTTTTATTTTTCTGATACGATACAGCTTTCAATACAGTTGATTAGTATATATGTTGATTATTCTTTCGTGACAGTCATATACAATTAATCATTTTAAAACTTATTCTAGCAGCATTTTGGAAAATATACTTCATTTCTATAGGAAACGGAAGATTTGTTAGATTCTTGAAACTGACAATTGGATTAAGATATGTGTCTACTCTCAAATCGCTGTTTTGGCGAAAAATTTAGATTTATTATTTATTAAGTTAAAGCTCAAACATTTAGGATTCTAAAAATGTCTTAATTTTGGTTCAGAAATCATTAGAAGCAAAGTTATAGCAAAAATATAAATCGAAAATGAATTTTTTGAATCCGAAGAGTGACCGTTTAAAGATTAACAGAAAAGTAAAAAATGCATTTTAATACACAAATATACAATAAATTATACATAATATATATATATATATAAACATTCAGAAATAGGATGGATTTTAAAACTGAAAACCTTATACATAATTTTTTGTGTTAATTGTTTGCGTTTTCTGGATAATTATGTTTTTCATTGTGTGCGTGTACAATACACGTCATTTCTTAAAAGTTTTTAAGAAATTTAAATAAAATTTTGCAACAATGTTCTACTTATTTATTGGTATATTATGAAATAAAATATAGCTTGCAAGTTTGTATAAATTAATTTAAGCACTATTTTTAGTGAAAAATGAACAATAAAAAAAAAAAAAAATCATGTTTTGTATACAAAATTTGGTATATATTCGTAATTTTAAGACGCATTGCGAATCTTTTCCATTTCATAATACAGGTAAAAGTTGTTTGCTAATATATTGTTAGAAAAAAAGGTGAAACATATTAAATAGATTTCGCTATAGAAGGTTTGGCATGAATGCAATTCTTTTACTAAAATTTGACTAAATATTGCCTGAATTTGAAAAGTCAATTAAAATTCTAGTATTAATTTACATGAATACTTTGATTCCATGTTTTAACAAAAACACACATTTTTCATTAAAAAAACCATACTTTAAAAAAAAAGTGTCCTGAAGATAAGCACGTATCCTAAAGGAATAATAAATTATAATTTCTGAAAACTTATAGAAGGGAAAAATTTATATTCCTAAATTAGCAGAATTACTCATTGTAACTTAATACTCGTGCTTATTATTTATATATATTTCGAAATTATGCAAATAAAGGAAAATCTACAAAAGTGTTGGGAGAAACTACATCTATTACTTAGCTGTTAATTTTAAGAGATTTTTTTAATTTTTTTTTATCATCAGTTAATTATTATATAATATTTTTTATTCTGATTCAGTGTACTTAATACATTAAATTCTTCAAAAATAATTTTTTTTTTAAAGATTTAATATATTTTTTCTAATTGTAGTTCCTGTTATATTTAATATCGCTGTAACCGAATTCAACTGTATAGATTTTAGAAACTTTGCAACTCCATTTTTAGTATAAGGTAATAAATAATTAATATTTCGAGTCATTTTTCAAATATATTGATATGTGAGGTTTCTAAAAATAACGAACGCTATTCAGAATCATGAGTAACTCAGAAGAGATTATTTCGTTCATGTTCTATTAATTTTTCTTTATTAATAGACCAGAAGGTGGAAGCAAAGACAATCGTCTCATCGAAATCAACATGAGTGAAATTCCAAAATTAGTTAAAACTTGATTCATATATTAAAACACAATTAGTCTACCAAGTCATATCTTGGTGGATAACACCTGAAAACCCTATTTTAGCGGTTAAATCGTAGATTTACCATTATGTTTTCTTTTTTCTGCACCCAAATGTATGAAAACATGGAAGACAGGGAGTTAAATAATTGTATTGTTAATTTCTTCTGGTTGCTTTCCTCTCCCGTTCCCCTTGAAATCTGATCCTTTTTAAAGTCCATGGTTCTCTTATTAAGACTTAGCATGCCTCCTGAACTTTGCTCTAAACTGTCACTTTCAGTGTAGTCAAGTACTTTAAAAATAACCCTAAAGATGATTAATCTAACTTTATCTCTAATTTCTCAATTTATGCTTACATATTGGCTAGTTGGTGATGCTATTATTTTATTTTATTTTATTTTATACAAATTTTAATTCCTATTATGATGTCAAAGAGAAACAGCTTTAAAACGAGGAAATGTTTTAAAAACCAGGTAGGTACTACTCACTTTTGGTGGAAATCCTCGAAATCTTCGGCCTGTTCGTCGATGGTGGATTCGAGGTCCAGGTAATTGCCATAATCTCCCTCCGTACCATTGTAGCGGTACAACTGAAGAGTGCAGTCATCCAGCTGAAAAGGAGAAAAACAAACAATTACATATAGTAATTGAATAACCAATAATAAGAAGAAGAACAGTAAAATATTTTCGCAACCTGCTGTAAAAAAAAAAAAAAAAGAAGAAGAAGAAGCTTAGATTTAGTTTGATTTATAACAATAAATACAAGAAAATAAAAATAATTAACCTTTTCAGTTTCATTCTGTTTTGAAGGATTCGAATTCGAGAAAAAAAAATCCGTTATCAAAAAATCCCCCCCCCCCCCCCCCCGCTCTTTCTACCCATTTTCTACGGAGGTAATTGTTAAAGATCTTATTCCAAAATTCAGTAAAAGAAACTACTCGATAACTTCCAAATTAATATAAACTATTTTTTGTAATACTTATTTCAATGTGTACATATATACTTTTACATATGTAAGTATTTATGAAGCTTTTAATGCGTTTTCACCTGAAATACTTATTCAATTAGTTAGTTTAAACAAGAAAATACCAGAATAATTGCATGCCAAAAATTACCTATGTACTACGTTCAAATCCTACGTTTACATTTATTCATTTACTTACTAATATTAATATTAATGTAAGGAAAGAAAGGACAACTATTAAGCGATATGATAAAAAAGAAAAATGATGCAGAAGCCAAAGCCACAACCTGGGACAATTTTTAAGTACGTTTTATAATACTAGACTCTCCCCCCCCCCCCCCGTATGTAATGCTATGCATGAGGAATTTATAAATTGTAATTATAGTGAAAAATCGCTAATAGCATTTCAACAGATCGTTAAAAGACGATTTATGAAGAAAAGAAAAATATATGAAAAGACAAACAACCGAAATTTTACCTTTAGTGCGCAGTACATTTTCACTATAAAGTTTTAATTGAATTTGTTTCGGAAATTGATAAAATTGTGCGAAAAGCTCAAAAAAGAGCAATGTGAAATAGAAATTTGGCTACTCAAAAACAGGAAAATAGTTAAATTTAAATGATGCATGTATTGCAGTGAAAACTGCAGCTCAGTGAAAGTGATTAGATTCCAGCATTGGAACGTGTAATCCGATTAAACCTCGAACATCGGTTCGAGACGAGTCGGGTTGATGCTATTTTTTTCTTTGCGAGTTCGGTTGTATTTGATTGCTTCGGGTTTGGTACTAACTCTTGAGTCTGATTCCGCTTAAGCCTTTTTTTCAAAAAGTGTAGAATATTGTTTCATCTTAAAAAACAGACGTAATAATTAAATATGTATTATTTGAATATGAATAAGGCTTTAGATATGAGTTTTTCTTCTGTCTAATAATAATAATAATAATAATAATAATAATAATAATAATAATAATAATAATAATAATAATAATAATAATAATAATAATAATAATACAATTTATGTTAGAGATATAATTGTGTTAAAATATGAATATATATTTTTCTTTTTTTTTTAATTTTTATTATTTCGGGATAATTATTTCGGGATCGAATTAAAGGCTAATGTCGAAAACACATGATCGCTAAGGTTAATCCGACGGGAACAATTATTTTAAACCATACCTTTGGATTTCAATATCTTAATTTTTTTTCATTGAATAGCTGAAATCAATCTCTAAAAAGATCGTGTATTTTTATTTATTTTTTTTTTCTTTACAAGTATTCTTAATTAGGATGTTCCCACTTGGGGAACAGATCTCAAAAGTGAAAGTATTCTTATTAAAAAAATTTCAAATAAAATTGAAAAAGTTAAAAAAAAATGGCCTTTGTAGAGATCGAGTTCAGCTAATCAATGTAGTCATTTAAAGCGATATTTCCAAGGTTGGAAACAACTGCCAGATATGACAGCCGGTAAGGAGCGACTAAATGATGAGACAACAAAATAAACATCCCTTCTTTTTTAACAAGCTGTTGGCTCGAAGAAAGTAATCGAGACATTAAAAAAAATCGAGGGAAATGCACAACAAACTTATGGAAGTGTAAATACATTCGGAAGTTCAGTTTTTATTTGTGTTGGAGATTAGCCAGAAGTGCAGAATGAGAATAGGTAGGTAGGTATACAGAGCGAGGTCAGAGTACCCTAGAGTCGTCCCTCGGGTGCGTCACATAAATTAAAAAAAAAAAAATAAAAATCAGGAGATGATTTTAAATGCAAGAAATGGGAATCAGGAGTGAAAAACCGAGAGGATTTTAATATTAAAGCTGTAAAGATAAGTAGAATTTGAATATAATTGGCGGGGAGGGGGGGGGAGGATAAAATCTAATTAGTTAATGAGCTTATTTAAAAGCTGAAAAATATTAACAACTGATATAGAAAAGAATATACTATACTATCGACTTATTTCCAAATTAAATTTGTTTAAAGATACTTGATACATTTCGAATCGGCAAAAATGAATATCAAAGCTTTCAAATAGTCTGACAGTTCATATGTAGTACAAACATTTTAAATTATTTTTCCAGCATTTTAACCCTACTTACACCATATGCCACTCACATCGCAAAATGTTCAATCAATAAAACTGAATATGTGCAACCTACTAGCTAGCAGCAAGGCTATTCAGTTATTATAAAGAAAAGCGGAACAGTTTTTAATACATATTTTTTAAGTAGAAACATTTTTAATTGATGCTTCTCAGCTTATTTTTTTTTCTGAAAACCTGCTGTATATAAAAAATTATAGGCATAGAATTTGTTGCTGAATATTTTTCAATTTTTTTTTCTTTTCTTTTTCTTTCATTCATTCTTTTTTCTGTTTTTAATAAAATTTATTTTGTCTAACTTTTCTAAAAAATGAAAAATTGAAATAAAATGAATAAGTAAATGAAATAAAATATTGAACTTTTTGTTATTATAATTTATACCATTTTTAGAAAGGTTCTTTATTTATTTATTTATTTATTTTTAAAATAAAATTTTCTTTTTTTTATTGTGATTTTTCTAAACAATGAAATATATAGAAATAAAATAAATAAATAAATGAAATAAAAAGTGCAACTTTTTGTTATTACAATTTATTCCAATGCAAAAGGTACAATCCGGTTTCAATTAAATTTTTATCATAGCGAGTACTCGTGATAGGATGAAGAATGATACTAATCTTATGAATCATCGTCAGAATTCATCTTTTTAAAAATATTTTTAAAGTTTCTATGCTGCAACTAAACCTTCATTAACGCAACGATATCATCGAACTGCAGTTTCTTGTATGTAATAATTTTTCATCGTCTCGAATTGTTAATAAGTTTAAGCTTGGTTTAAATGTGAACATTTTGAAAAAAGTTCACAACTTTCCAGAATCCAGTTGAATTTTGGTTAATAAGTCATGGAATCGAATGTCATGTATGAGAAAAATTTTGTTTTATAATTTGTGGATTGTGGAAATGTTTATTGTGCTTTACTCATTTCTGTACTAATTATCCTTTTTGTATTTATTATATTGTCTGAAAGGATTGGAATATTTTCGAGTAAAACTTTTAGCGATTTTCATTAATAGCCCTATATATACTTCATAAGTGTGTTTAAAATATAAAACCTTGACGATGGCCGATAAAATTGGTATCATTCTCCATCAACTATAATAAAAAGTGTATCAAAATCAGGGTGTATCGCTTGGGTACAGTCTCTTGTTAAGAAACGAAAATTTTCACCAAATCAATAAAATTGCTTATGGAAGTAAGGCAAATTATACTTAAAGCAAATCCATTGGTGCATACCAATGGATTTGCCAATGCAAACCATGAGAGTATGAACAAAGAGGAATTGACATTATTCTCAAAATAGTGAAGCTTAAACTGTAACTGGTTTCATATGGCTCATTACTGCCAGGGCAAACTTCCACCAGTCATTTTGAATAGAAAATTTCTCTTTATTTAAACGTTTTATTAATGCAGAATTTCGGTCATAACTATGGTAAAAAACAGATATTTATTTTTATTGGTGTAAGTTTACCTCTGCTATAATCCGGCCCTGTGTTTACGCCATTTTGTGACTACCTAAACAATCCTTTGTGAGTTCAGTTAAAGGACTAATTTTCACCAGTAAAAACGAATAGAAATTTTTGCCAAATTTTACATGATTAAGCCGTTAAAATGAGGCATTTTTTTTAAATCAAAATTTACTGGTGGAAGTTTGTTTCAGCAGGTAATCAGAAATTGTCGATTCGGTGTAAAATATCAGCAATCATCTGGTGACAACCTCCTCATTTACTTCACTCGGAACTGAGAACTGGCAGACTTTACACTTTATGTTTCTTGTTCAAAATTCCATTACACAAAAAGTATGTTTTTTTTTTCCCATTAGCTAACACAGATAACTCTTATTCCACATCATATTTACATGAAATAAGACCATAAAAACTTTTTTTTTTTTTTTTTTTTTTTTTTTTTTTTTTTTTTTTTTAAGTTTACAACACTGCCAATGAATATTTTTTAACCCATTCAATTACAAACCATTTAATACCTAATAATAACATAAAATGGTCTTGCCCTAGTTTCAAAATCAAAAGAATATACTCGATTTTTTTTTTTCCCCCCCACAAAATAACCAACATTGATCCAAATACGTTGCTTTTATAACTGTAAAAAAAAAAAAAGAAGGGACAGTGAAAAAAGAAAGTTAATAAGGAATCCCCACCCTTAAGATATCGTATAATATTTAAAATAAATTCTAATTGCATAACATTATGTTTTGGAAAAAGAATGTTTCAAATGTATACAGTTGTTATGTAATATGTTTCAAATTATTATTAAACAGAACGTTCCTAACGCATTTAAAGCTCACACGACTTTTTCCATGAAATACCAAGACTGAACCAGTTACATCACTTTCAGAACTGTAGAAGGATGGGACAGTTGGGGCAGAAAGTTAAAAAGAAAAAGAAGTAACAAATGTTTAAAAGGAAAAAGGTAAGCTATCTTTATGAATAAAAAGAAAATACAAAACGTGAAGGTGGAGAGAGGGGTTGTTTAAGCCTATTATTATAATAAATATTCCGTCACACAAAGTAGGGAGCGGTTACTTGACCCCGTGAGTAGACGGGAAAGAGAAGAAAGTGTTGTCCGACCACTTTCTCGTGAACATAACAGGGTGATGTGTGGTCAAGATCATCGCTCCGAGGATCCCGAAGAAGCTTTTTATGCCTGACGCCAGACTCTAAAAGGAGGAGGAAATTAACGTCCACATGCACAAATTTACACCCCTAAGTCTGAATTTTAATAACGGAACAGGTTCCGTTTTCAAGGTGTTTATGGTGACTAAAGTGGAAAGTTCTTTCTTGCTTCTTGACGAGCCATTTAAATAATGTAAACACAAAAGAGAGTTAACATCGTTGCGTTTTAAAGGTGAACCTGCGGAGGAATAAAAGGAGTTATTTGCTGATTCACTTTTTAAAATACAGGTGGTTTTGTGCTGGCGATTCAAAGACGGTATATAAGATATCTGAAAGATGATGATAGATCGAATTCACATAAAAACAAATTTTAATTTGAAAGAGCAAATGTAGCACTCCTCTTTGAGATGAATTGTCTATTGAAAACACAAATACCGGTATGTTCGTTTATTTTGGTTTAATGAAAGAACTGAGTTCCTGATACAAATACATACATACATACATACATACGTATATATATATATATATATATATATTGGCTGGTGTAAATTGGATGACGAAAGCACTAGACAGAAAACATTGGAAAAATCTGGGGGAGACCTACATCCAGCAGTGGATCGAAAACGGTTGATGATGATATATATATATATATATATATATATATATATAGATAGATAGATAGATAGATAGATAGATAGATAGATAAGACCATTAATTGTAAACAATATGAACCATTTGAATTTAATAGAAAAAAACCATACTGAACATGAGGAAAAATTAAATAAATAAATAAAATGAATATAATAGAAATTTGTAGAACCAAAGCAGAATTCTCAAGCCCCAAATACTTTGGAACTACAAATGAAGTGTGTGGTTTTATCTTCGTATTAGCCATGAAAAAGCAAAATAATACGAATTTGGGGCTACCAACACACATAAAACCAAAATTAATTAAAGAAATACCAAGAAATCTATAGAGGATATGGAGAAAAAAAACAGTTATGAACTATAAAGTGGAAGAAGTCCCAAATTCACGTCCTTAATCCTGATATCGCACGTGGTAAATTAAAACATGGTGTATTCATATATCATATTACAGAAAAATGGAGATAATAGATAATAATAAAAACAAAAAACGATTTATCTGTTGAACTCTGCTATGCTAGTCACATGGGACGACCCTCAGTACACAAATAGAAAGAGACTCCGTTAAAACAATATACATCTAGAAGGTACACAGCAAATGATAATACAGCTTCCGCTGAATCGAACGTGGAAAATACACGAGCGCAGAATCGTTGATTCATTTCAGCTACTAACGCCAAAATAGCGATAAAGGAACACTATGGTAACGCACATTTAGACGACGGAGAACGGGAAAAATTACTTTCTCACGGGACGTTTGGAATAATGGTGCTTGTACAATAGGGCTGGAATAGTTTAGAAAAATAATTAATACGAACGCTCACTCAGACTAGAGAACAAAAAATGAACCGATTAAACTAGGAATAAAAGTAATATTCATATTGAAGGCATTTAAAAAAGCTTAATAATGGGAGCAATAAAATTAATATTACTGTTAAATTACAAAAAGTGTTAAGATTAAGTAAAAAACAAAGAGTTATATCCACGTGTCGACTTCAATGTCGCAAAAACAAAGAAAATGTGACGAGAAATAAAATCAATAACAAAGAACAGCAAATTACTGAGTCAATTCCCGGCAAAGCAATTTTTGTGGAGGCAATCGTTGTTTCATATTCGTTTGTTAGTTTTTGGATTCCGGACTCTCAGCTTGACGATATGTGTTTTTCTAACAGCTTAAATACGTCCATTACAATTATAAGGTCTATTACAATTTTCCATCTCTGGATTCCAGAAGAGAAAATGCAATCATATATGTAATAAATTATTTGTACGCAGAGCACGATGTTTAACCATCATATTTAAAAGAAAAATGAAGCTTGAAAAACGTGGATTTTTAAAGCTGAATTGTTTAAATAAGATTAAAAGGATGTCTATTTCATAGTCTTATTATTTTATAGACCATTCGTAAAGATTTTGAGAAATTCGATTTTTTTTTTACATTTTAATATTAATAGAGCATTTAATCATTCGAGGGTCATTTGGAAATATCGACAGTCATAGAAATTCATTTTAAGATATTCGATTATTTATTACATTTTACTATGAATAGAGTTATTAATAATTCGCGGATCATTTGCAAATATAAACAATCGAGTTAACTAGTATACAACGAAAAAAATGTTCTTTTGATACCAGAAATAGACTCCAAATCGTCAACAAGCCTTTTGATTTATGAACAGCGACTATTTTATAGTAAACAGTTCGAAAGCTCCATCAGCGACTGACAATTATGGCTCGCTCCATTCATAACTGAATTTTGCAAAATTTTCACACACACAAAAGAAAAGATGGACAAGTCTTATTAACTGTCAAAATATCCGATATAATTTCGGTTCAAAGCTCTTTTCAGTTTAACGCCCCCCTATTTCATAATTTGGCGCCTCAATTCATGTACATAATAAATTGAAGTATCAAGTATCTTGAAACATCCATAGAAACATTTACAGAAGCTTTTTCTTTCTTCATTATTTGGGTATAACAAAATATTATAACAAAACTCAAGAAAACATTCACAAACAATAAACACACACGGGAAAAAACATTTTTTATTTATTGTGAAAATATGTCAAATATTTTCAGTTTAAACCTCTCTCAGTTTGGCGCCCCTTGACCTCGTCGCCCGGAGCGCCCCCTCCCCCTTAAATACGCCACTGACATCATGTATTTTACTTAAAAATAGAGATTTAAAAATAGAGCATTATAGTTCACACATAAATCAAACGAAATTAATTTCATGCATAAATTACCTTTTTAAGAACTAATTAACTTTTTACATATTTTTTGAACAATATGGCTACAAATATAATACAAATATGTTCGGTCTAAAAATCTATTGAACATATCACCTTAAAATTTGTTGTGGTATTAGAAAAAACACTATTTCAGAATAAGAAACGATTTTCATTTCGGCTTAAAAGAAATAAAATTAAAGATATTTATAAAAAAAAAACATCGAAAATCCTAAAAAAAAATAAGAACATAATTTTATAATTTAAATTTTTTTTTTACTCCAAATGTTAAGCATTTTTAAAGAAACAAGTTAGTTACACAATTTCGAAAACTTCAATTGTTTATCTAAAACAGAATTTTAGGAAAATGTACCAAAATCTAAAAAAACACATTTCGAAAAAAAAAAAAAAAAAAGGAAGAAAGAAAGAAAAAAGGCCAAAAGAAAAAAAAATATATATACGCACTTACAGTAGTTAAAATATATTATTTTAAAACCTTTCAGCACCATAATCTTTTTTGGTTCATAATAATTTAACACCACAATTCTCAATTTTTTAGACCGATAATTAAAACCTCAAGCATTTAAACCATTTTATGTTCCATGTCTCTCAAATATTTTATTTTCACAAATTTTACCAAATATATTTAATCGTTTCAAAAAGTCTGAAAGAGAATTGAACAGCAAATTTATTCTTTTAGATATTTAATTAAAAAAGTGAGTAGTATACTCAATTTTGACAACCATTGCGGTTCATTAAGACTGACCCGAACAACTTTTACTCTTCAAACTCTTCAGACAAAATATTTTGAGTTAGGTGTGCACTCACTAAATAATTTCCCTTAATGCATATAACATTAAAAAAAAAAAAAAAATAAGAGATACGATATTTTATTTATATTTTGCTGTTTTAGAATTACAAGGTCCTTAACAGCTTTGCTTCTCAATTTTAGCTTGTTTTTCAGCACTGTTTCGAAAATATGCCAAAAAGCTCACTATCAAAATGGACAGGATTTGGGAATAGAGATTAAAACAATTTTTTTCAAAGCTAAACAAAATAGAAAACCGGCTAGATTCAGACCCCGATCGGGCTAAGTTGACAACACTAGTTGTATGTCAGTTTGGATTATAGACAACACTAATGTCCTTAGTAAATGATATCATCTCATTTTCATCTGAATTTTTTAATTAAAATTATCCTGTTATTCCAAAGCAACGATTGGCCATCATAAGGAAATTTTTAAGTATATATAGTTATTTATATCCGAGCATGCTATTAATTTGTTTATGATATAATTGTACTTAAGGCTTCTGTCCCAGCGAGCGAAGACACTCGTGAGATAATGCTATTCCTATAGGGAAATTATTTTTTCTAATAACATGTTTGCATTTTGACATTTTTAAATCCCTAAAAAAAAAAAAAAAAAAAAAAAAAAAAAAAAAAATACTGGATAGCTGAGATCTCTCTCACAATGCTCCTTTTTTACTTGTTTTATTTTGGTTGCAGATTGTTTTTTTAAATGACACTTTCCTTTTTAGAACCGGTTTTGAAAGTTAAAATAACTTTATAACAGATATCTGCAATCAAAATTGAAAAAAATAAAAAAGGAGCGATGTGGAGTGGGACCTCATTTATCCAAAGTATATGTATAAAATAAACAAATAAATAAATAAAAATATCGAAATGCAAACGGGTTATTAGAAAATACTGTATTTACTCGTGTATATCGCGCATCTCGTAATTTAACAGAAAAAAAAAAAAAAGGCGATTTTTTAAAATCTAATACATAACGCGCACCGTAAATTTGATATGCTAATGAAGAATGACAAAATCGGTTTCAGTAAAGAAAATCGAAACGAATATCACACCAGGCCAGAAAACAAGGCGAAAATGCATTTTTAGACTTCGGGTAGTAAGTGAATGACAAGAAATAGGAGTGAGTGACGGTAATGACTAATGAGAATTGCTAATTAGCATTTAGATAATGCTACTAGCTCTGTTGCATAAAAAACTGCAAGGAATGAAATAAAGATGCAGTAATACCTCAATTAAATAAGATTTTCCGAGTGATTATGTCTTCTTTGATTAATTTCTTATTTCATATGTATATCGTGAGATTACATCCAACAGTAAAAAAATATTCCGTGTTTAACGCGCACCTAGGAGTTTTGCCCTTATTTTTTAGAAAAAAAAAAAGGTATGCGTTATACAAGAGTAAATACGGTAACCTCCCTATTGGAATAGCATTAGCTCGCGAGTGTCTTCGATAGCAGGTACAGGAGTCTTAAAATATGTATATAATCTCCATTTTTTCTATTCAGAGTTTGAAGACAAATTCCGTTATTTGCTTCGAGCGAATCGAACAATATGAATTTAAAACAGTTCTGTAGTCAGAATAGAAAACTCGAAGCAAAATCGAAAACAAGATGCAAAAATTAATCGATTTTCTGCCAGAAGAAACGAAACCAGACTGAAATGCATCCCTGTGCCACGCTGTCTATTTTGAAATCGACCGTCTTTGATGTCTAAAATAACACAATCCTTCCATCGAGAGAGAGGCTTGCTTGCAACTCGGACATCGCTTTCTCATTTAACTAACTGATCGTAACCCGCGGGCGAAATCTTTTTAGCTCGATGCAATCAACCTCATCAGCCTTAGCCAAGGACGTCCGGTTTCTGTCGCAGTGGCCGGCCGATGCGGATTGCACAGAGAAACACAGAGCTAAGGCATTTCCGTGCACCTTTGCCTTATGTAAACAGTGCGAAGCAGATTCCAGACGGATCATCCTCTGACATTGCAACATGGCAAATCCCATTGTCCAGACTTATATTAGTCTTGAGTAAACAGGAACCATTCTTCAATTAACGCAAACCAGCTAATTAAGTAACCGAAAGGAAGAAATGGGGAAAATTTTACCTTTAAACCAGATAAATCGGTATTACTATGACAACGATTCAACCTAAAGAAAAAAAAAAGTTTTCTTGCAAAATCATTGTTTATAACGACGAAAAGTCATGCATCAGGAATAGATTACCAAACACTTTCCAATACAAATAGAATATTATTAACTATTTTTTTTTTTCCATCAGTGAAACGAAATATTTAAATAAACAATTTAAAAACCACAAACTCAGTAAAAATTCATTTTCAGTAATGTGTGCCGATTCTTTCTGCAATCCTGTATATGGTCATATATAAAATGATCAAATAATATTCCAAAACAATTAAAATTTAAAAAAATATTTATACTAGCCATTTACTTCATAATTTGATATGATTTTTTTAATTATTTTTGTGAATTCTAAGACGGCACAAATATTTCCTTTCAAACAATAAAAGTACTTTCTTGTAAATATAAAAAAAAGAAAGATTAAATCAGTGAAAATTACATCAGATTTAAAACGATACATTCAAAATGTCTTACTTAAAAAAAAAAAAAAAAAAAAAAAAATTATCCTAGCGCGGTAAAAAGAAAAAAAAAAACCGGAAGCAAACATTTAGTGTATTTCAACTGTTTAACTGATCTTACTTAATCCACCATATTAATAGAAAGTAGATGTTTAACAGCAACTGATTTGACCTTGAAATTTCCCAATCAAAGGGAAATAAATGAAAACCAATTTATAGAGAGATCGCCAATTAATATATATATATACACTGTAAAAAATATTCGTTAATATACAGAAATTGTTCCGTAAAATTCTACGGAATAGTTCCGTTTTTCCGAAAAAACAGCAGAATTTCCGTTATTGATATTTTGAGATTATAAAAACAGTAAGTTTTCCGTAAAATTTTCTGAAAACAGAGTAGTTCCGTATTAAAACAGCATAAATTCCATAAATAACTCCAGTATCGCCATCTAAATCTGGTATAGAAAAAAACATTATAAAGTTGTTTTATAAACAACTTTCTGTAATAATTTTCTTTATTTCTTTCTGTTTTAATAATATAAAGCTAACATATTTTTAAAATATTAAAAAAATAATAATAAAAATTATAAAATTTTATTAATTTCTTTTAAGTTTAAGATTAGTTAGTTTATTTCCATTATCATTTTTAAATAATGTTTAACACATTTATAGCATATTTTTTAAACTGTGCGTAGGATAATGGAAAAAAGTTCTACTTTTAATTTTAATATATTTTAATAAAAGTAATAATAAAATATTAATAAAATAATCTTAATTTTAATATATTTTAATATTACTTTAAGAATATCCTTTCAAAAATAAATAAGTAAATAAATGTGAATAATATTACAATAAACTTTTAAAAATCTCCTTAAAATGAAAAAAAAAAAAAAAAAAAAAAAAAAACTTTTTAATGCATTCAACTCTTAATACATGTAATATTTTAAAGCCTAAAATTTACTTTTTATAGAACTGAAATTAAAAACTAAATATTCGAAATTATGGAAATAAAATCTGTTAAACATTTAGAACTGTACACTCATATAGAAAATAATTTTCAATAAAAATTAATGCCGCGTTCAACATAAGGCCTTTACTTTATAAAATCATTCGAAATAAGTAAAGATATTTGCAAGCACTGTATGCGTAACTATAGCGTAATGGTATTACACTACTGCAAGCTGCTAAGGGACAGGTGCTAGGTTCGATCCCCATCGAGGGTAAGTGACATTTATTCACTGTTGTTTAAATTAAATGTATGTGTTCTAATCTGATGTGTCTTTGTCTAAAGAATAAAAAAAAAAACAGTTTGTCCTTGAAAATTTTTTGGCTTTCAAGCAAAAATTTTTATATAAAAAAAATAACAAAAACGGAAATATTTTGTAAAAAAACGGAAATATTTCTGGAAAAAACGGAAAATTTTTTCCGTTAAATAACGGAAATAGTACTGGCGTCTAGTCTAGATTACCAGAACTATTTCCGTTATTTAACGAGAAAATTTTTTACAGTGTATAGGTATATACATAATTCAGTTTTTTCGCAATCTTTTAAAAGCCGATCAAATTATCGTGTTTTTAGTGTTTGTCATATTCCAATAGGATAGCTCATTGGGGGCAAAGCCCCCTAGTATTTCTAAAAGTCAGTAAGCTTCTAAAAATAACTATCATTATTAGACGAACGTAGGATGCAATATTAATAAAAATACATTGTTTTCAATTCATTAAATACATTTCCTAAATATAAATTAATCATTTGTATTTTTTTTAATTATTTATTTCCTATTTTAATGATTGATATATTTAAACAAACATATTGAAAAGCGATATGTGAGAAAATATAATTTAAAAATATACCTGTGTCTGAATATGGTGTAGAGAGAATATTTCAGAAATCCAAGTTGCAACGAATTAAGCTTGCAGTGTCCGAGTGCGATAAACTCTCCGCAAACTCAAAAAATGATGAATGGTAGCGCCTCATGTAAATTATTTTTCTGACAGGATGGCTTACAAGACAAAATACAAATTGCTAACTGTTTACCTCACGCACTGCAAGGGATTTTGACAAATTAAATTTCTTCTCAGCTGGTGTTCCACGAACTGGCCCGTCAATTAGGCAGAGAAAGGTTAAAAACACCGGTGAATTCTAAGAATGCTGTCAGAAAAAGATTGGCTCACTAAAACAACATCAAAATTTAAAGATTCAATAATAACAAAAATTTCCGAAATGGCCATCCATGAGAAATGTGTTTCTAGTAGGTAACATTTCCTTTAAGGGTGTTCATAACTGCTCTGCTCAAAGCATTTTAACACTTTTACAAATTCATTTTTTAACGAAAAGATATAAAATTGGAAGGCCTGACTATGGAAGCGATTTCGAATCGAACTGAGTTTTCCATTTTGTGATAATTAAATTACCTACCGAATTATGAGCTATTTTGATCGCGTGATTTCGCGATTTTCTCACTTTCATTGACTGGTTTTTTTTGCTTTCGCCGAAAAATGCGTTCGAAATGTCAACTTTGATGGCTTGTTCTGAAATATCCATTGCGTTTGCAAAAAAGCAGAAAAATGAGTGCAATTAGGCAGTTTTTGAATAACGACACCTGTTAGTTTCAGGCATTTTCGAACAAAAATGAATTAAAACTTAAGTCACAAAGTTGTCCTTTTTTATTTAAGAACACACTTAAGTATAAGTAAGATGTCTCAGGAACGAACACTGGTATTGAAATTGAAGGGTACAAGAAGAATTTTATCGACATTTTTAACATTTATTTTTTAAAATATTAAAAAGCTATATTCCTGTCGTTTTTCATTGTAAGTCTTTGCATAAATGGATAATCATTTTTTGATGGCTTGTTAGAAAATTATTATTATTGAAAACGGTTGAACATTGCTACTAATAAACGAATGCGCAAAATTATAAATTGTGAGTGGGACATGCCTGTCATTTTTAAAATACCTTAAAACACAAAAGCATAACCTTCAAATATAAGTGCTAAAGCCCCCATATCATTTTCAGATTATACATAACTAATTTTTCTCGTGTTTCTACTGTCTCCGTACTGTCGTTTTTTTTACCCCTAAAATAAATGGGAAACAATAAACAGGAATATACAGGGAATGTCAAGCATTTTTTTTTTTCATAATATATGATTTATATATTTACATTATTAGTGAAAAATTATTATCGTACACACACCACATTGTTTAAAAAGTTAAAAAAGATTTAAAAAAAAAATAGGTAGCTATGAAACAAAAGTAATTATTAAAGTAAATAATTTAACGTTTGATTTCATAACTAATTCATAATTGCATAACTTTAGTTATGCATGTATAAAGAAGGTTTTATTTCAGACTTAAACACAATTAATACAATAAACAAGTAAAAAATCAGCCTGGGCAGAATAAACGTACCTAGCATAAAAAATTATCCTGGGCCAATAATTGAACCTGGGACTACAATGCCCCAACAACAGCACGGTACTCTATTGTGCCAGGTTCGATTGCTGGCCTGGGTTAATTTTTCGTACGTGGTAAGTTTATTGTATTAATTGTGGGATGCTAGTCACTCAGCTTCTGAAATGCCCACGGTAGTGTTAAGTCTGTGGCACATTTAAAATATCTCCTTGGGAAATTAATCTTTTTTATTTCTTTTTTCTATGCACTCTTATTAAGAGATTACTTCAGTCAAATGAAAAGACCCGTTCACTAATGCTAATTGTATGGAAGAAGTTTATAAAAGTATCTCGTTTGCATTTCAATATTTTTAAATGATTGTTTTTGCATTGGATAGCTGAGATCGATCTGTAATGCAGACCGATTTTTACTTTTTTTATTTTGCTTACAGATATTTTTTAACAGGATGTTTTTATTTGAGGAACCGGTTTGGAAAGCGAAAGCACCCTTATAAAAAATATCTGCAACCAAAATCGAAAAAGTAAAAATCTACATCTATTCAGATCAATCACAGCTATCGAATGCAACAAAAACCATTTAAAAATATTGAAATGCGACCGAGATATCTGTATAATTTTCTTCCATAGGATTAGCATTAGCGAGCGGATCTTTTCATTTGACTAGAAGTAGCATGAAGTAGCCCCTTAAACGATGTATCTTTTATTTCCCCTTAGCTGTCAAAACATTTTAAAGATCTGTGCTTAAATTTATATGAAATGTTAAAATTTTAATCCCCGTTCGACAGTTTTTAAAACATAAAATATAAAATTAAGAATAGATTTTAGAAATATTTTGATAAAAGAAAAACATTAAGGAAAAAAGTGTTATTCTATAAGAAGAGCACACAGAGAATACAAATAAACGAGTAAAATATGGCAATCCTAAAATTTTCTTCTTTCTCAAATATGTTAATACTTCCAGAAAAATGAAGCATAGCAGCGTCACCGATTAAGTTATTTACACCAAAATCTAATCAGAAACAATTTATGTCAACTTCTAACTGAATCTGAGGTTTGATGAAAATCCGTGCGTAAGTTTCTGAGATAAAATCATTGCAGAAATCGTTAAAAAAATCAGAATTGGAGCTCCATATGTTGAAAGATTTATTCCAAAAATTAAAGCATGCTCATTTTTATCAGGTACTAACTGAATCTGAAATTTGATAAAAATCCGTGTATTGGCTCCTGAAATAGAGTTAGTGCGATTATCATGAATAAAACCGAATAATAGCGTCCCCTGTTGGGTGATTTACACCAAAAAATAATCAGCACCATATTTATCTAACAGAATCTGAAGTTTTATAATAATCCGTCCATTAGTTCTTGAAATATAGCTATTGGGGGAAGTGTGAAAAAGGCAGCATAGTAGCGACACATGTTAGATGATATGCACAAAAAAACTAATCAGCACCATATTTATCAAGGACTAACACAATCTGAGGTTTTATGAAAATCTGTCCATTAGTTCTTGAAATATAGCTATTGTTGGGAATTATGAAAAAAAGGCAGCAAAGTAGCGCCACCTGTTGGGTGGTATACGCAAAAAAAAAAAAAAACTAATCAGCTCCAGTTTATATCAAGATCTAACTAAATCTAAAGTTTTGTGAAATTTCATGCATTAGTTCTTGAAATAAAACGGCCACAAAAATTTTGTCACTTACAGACTCACCGAGTGACAGACAGACATTTTGTAAAAACATGTTTTTTGGGTTCTCTGATCCCTAAAATCTGTCGAAAAAAGGAATTCGAAAATTTTCACGAATCCAATACTTTTTTCTTCTAAAGATAGAAGAAAGTAAAAATATCAATATCCTGAAAAGATATTTTAAATATACGAATGCATCAAACGCCCATTGACTTAACATTATCGAGGGGAATTCGGAAACTGAGTGACTAGCAGCCTTAAGTCAGAATTCAATCACTCTTTATATATGGGTAACAAAATATGTGTTTGACTGATGCTGTATTACTTTTTTTTTTTTTTTTTTTTGCCTTACAAAACATAACAGTCTTCTACACGATAATGTCTGATAAAGGTTAGTACGCTTTGTAAAAAAGAATATAAAGAAAACAAGTTGGAAATTGCACATCAAGCGTAGCAAATGAGTAAAGTTCGCACTGTAAATAAGTTTGAAATATATTCATAAGTGTATACAGTACTTCAAATGTAGTAAAATAGCCGAAATCTCTTATGTGTCTCTGTAAATACTATCTGCTTTCTGTTATGCAGGAAGTAACTTGTAGTAAATCTCAGCAGCAACCTATATCGATTTCGTAAAATGTGATAAACTTTAATGTAATTAAAATGCTTCCCAAGCGATGTTTCGCCTTATGCTATTATCCAATGGAATACTTTTGTGTGGCCTTGTAAATTAATAACAAATATTCTTTGTAACACACATTGCACAAAATGTATATTTTAGTATGTACTTCATAGGTGCATATAAATTTTATAATATTTGAAAGAGTGTAACATCATTAAAATGCACTCCAAACTATTTCTTCCCATTGGCCGTAGTTTGACTGAACTCTTTTTATTGTCCCTATAATTAAACGATGCATCCGATTTTTATAAAATTTGAAATGACGCAACAAAACTATGCAATAATTATATATCTTAAATTTCAAACGATACGGTTGGGTAGTTTTTGTTCGGTATTATGCGATCAGACGCACAGAAGGACGGGCCGACTGAACAACGACTATAGGTGCTACGTATTTACAATAATGAACGCACCTAAAAATAAAAACTATCTTAAAATAAAAAATCGACTTGTAAAATATACTCTGATTTAATGTGTATAGAATCAAATTTTATGATTATCAGAAAAAAAAAATCTGACATGTTTTTCCTATAGTTATTATACAAACTAAAGTTAAATAGAAATAAAAACATACAAGCGTATCCCACCTTACTTCAGAAAAACAAGATGTTAAAATGATGAAGCTGGTATAAACAACTGTTTGAATGTATTGTCAAATCAAACATAGTATTAAAAATTGTGGAGACAATGAGAAGGAAAGAAGAGATCTATTGTATAGAGTGATAAATTAATGATTAGGCGGGGAGAAATCCGTTTACACATGTATGGTAGCTAAGCTCAAAATTGGAAAAGAAGGAAAATAAAAATTATATCACCCAGTTCGAAATATTTTAAAAATTAAATCACAAAGAAAGTAGGGTAATGGTAATGATGTAGAAATTTTCGTACGCGATATTAAATGTCAATGGCATGTTTTTTTTTTTTTTTTTTTTTTTTTTTTTTTTTTTTTTTTTTTTTTAAGACTTTTTTTTAATGTGAAATATTATACAGATGTATATTCTTATTATTTCTCTGTTACTTTAACGGCAGTGTGAGCGCAATATCTTACAAAGAACAAGGATTTTATTTTATTTTTTTTTTTTTTTAAGAAAAAAAGAAAAGATAATACACTGTTATGTGAATAATTATAAACTTTGCGATCAATTATAAAGATCTTAAATTCGGATTTACTTTTCTTAGTTATCAATTAAAAGTTTTTAAAATATCTCGTTTGCATTTCTTTTTTTTTTTTTTTTTTTTTTTTTTTGACACTGGATAGTTGAGTTTGGTCACTACAAAAGGTATTTTTCCTCTTTACTTTTTCTAATTCTTTTATTTGTTTTCATCAAGTATGACCGAGGGACATATGTCAAAGATGAAAGAAACTAATTCATTGGCACTTTTCACTAATCTAGGGTGTAAAAAAAATCATGATTTTTGTTGTTGTTGCAAAATAGCTGTTGTAAAATTTGCGCATTTCTTATTGAAAAAAACATTTGGTTTAAATTGTATGTATAAATTATTTGAAACATTATATATAACAAAATTAATGCTGTACTTATCTTTTAGATTTCCTTTCCCCAAAAAGATTCCAACGCTCTCACGCATTTCCAAAGCAATTTATCGGATTGCCCGCATAGCCCATGTAAAGATGCACATGAGACTATAATAATAATCCTAAATTATTTCTCTGAGCTTTCTTTTCCAAAGATTCTGTGGTCAGGTGGGACATTTTCTATTCATCTCCAAAGTTGGGCTTTGTGTTGTGCTTTCTTCACACAGATTCAATAAAATAAATTCTCAATAGGGAAGGTGATAAACATGCCAGGAACTATCTTCTGCTATTCCTCGCATTCTCCCTAGCAGAGGCCAAGAGATTCAGCTCTGAAAGCTGGTAGACGGTAGGTGCTGGGTTCGAACTCAATCGCACCCATCGGCCTAATCGTTCAGATTTTTCCGTGGTTTTCTTCGAATCTTGGATTTCCTTGCCAGGGTCGGACTGGGTCAGTGTAAAGGGCGCAAACCTTGGATTTTCAGAGGGCGCAAAACTTTTAACGAGCTCAAGTCAGTTTTACTTCCTTGTGCTGTGTATGGTTTGGCAAAGTTTAACATACTCGCATAGCACCAAGTAATAATATGGGTTTAAATTATATCACTACTTCTAATTCCAGATAGAACATTTCGTTGCATTCTTCATGCATGTTTAAAAGTTTCATTAAATCTACACAATAGTATGCAGTTTTTTAAAGCAAATCATGTAATACCTAAAAACTTCAGTAAGTTACACAGATTACCTTGTTGTAGATGAGTGTAGGGCTTTCTTATTTTCTTTTATCGATAGATATTTTGGAGGGGGGAAAATATCAGCCTTACCAATTTTCCTGAAAATGACTGTATACAGTCGGACCTCGATTTAATGAATTGATTGGGACCCACAAATCCGTTCGTTAAATCGAAGCAATTCGTTAAATCGAATATCGATTTTTGTAGAGTATGGTATAAAAATATCAATACAAAATACTCTTTAGATATACAGATTTTAAAAAAGAATGATTATTGTTTGCTACGAGCTTAAAAATTATAAGTTAAAAGATCAACTTTTAAATTGTCAAAATTATTTAATGTTATTTGCTTTTAAAGTTTAAAACATAATACATACATACTAATTGGCACTTTGGAAAGAAATAATTGATAGTGTTTTGTTTTGACTTTCCAAAGTTCTTTGATATTTTCTAACTCCGTAAGAACATCATTTACCTCGTGAGACAAAAAATAATTTTTAAAAATGTTGAAGCTGCAAATTGATTCTTGGAATATTTAATTGAATTTCCGTTTTTTCATCCTCTTGACTACTTTCAAAATCTTCATTCTCTTTCCGTTCTACATATTTGTCTACACCTTTGCCATGTTTCTAGTTCGTCAAAAAGGAAATAGACTGTCTTTTGAATCCACCAGAATTGAGGAAAAAAATGCAACACTTGTAATTTGGATGCGAAAGATTCAAAGTTTTATGTGCAAAAAATACAAAGTTTTAATTTTAGCTGCGAATCTGAATTTTTTTTCAGCGATTGTTGTTCGTTAAATCAAAGCTAAAAATTCGTTAAATCAGAGCATTTTAGCATTATTTTTGTCGGGACAGAAAAAATATTCGTTAAATCGGAGAATTCGTTAAATCAAAGTACTTTAAATCGAAGTTCGACTGTATAAAAAGAATACAGGTACAAAGTTGATTTTGTAATGATATTTATTATTAAATGTTTTTCATAAATTTTGCTTTATAGAATGGCTACATGTTGAAGCAAAACACATCCGTTGATTTTTCAAATGGTAACATCCACTTTTGCTATACTTTTAAATCTTTAGTAACCATGAAACATATATAGTTTATGTGCTTTTTAAAAATATTAATACAATTTTAAAATAAAAAATATAATGTTTTAGAAGTATATCCTTAAATTTCGGAAAATAAATCGAAGATCTTACAATTAATTACCCGTAAAATTATAAAAAACTTGCAACTTTATTTGATAAAATTATTTAATATAAACTTAAGATACATGAAAATCCTAAAATATATTTCTTGTAAATCTTCTTTCTTGTAAATATTCTTTTCTGATAACAGAATATGGCCCTCTTAAATTATGGAATGGAAAAAAAATTCTTTATCTCAAAAATTAATTATTCAAATCAGCTTTACATATAATTGTTTTCAGCAATTGTGTTTTTCATTATACAGCAGAGCCTAAATCCATCGTTTTTCAAAAGCTCTGAGAAAAAAAAAAAAAAAAAAAAAACGATGAATGCGGGAAAGCGATGAATGCGGATTAACTTCAAAACACGAAAAAAACACAATGTTTACTAATGCATATAATGTATACAGTGTACTAACAAATATTATTTATTGCTTACTAAACTGTAAAAGAAATAAATCGAAGTTATAGAAAATTTATATTTAGTTTAAAAAATGAATAATTTTGTTTGGTTTTTCGTTCATTTTTTTTAATCGAAAAAAAATAAATTTTCTTGATATGCAACATTTTTCTGGCCAATTTCTGTAATTTTATATTCATATATAAAAGTTCATACAGTTTCAAATGCTGGAATTGCAACATACAGACTGGTGGCGCGGCGCATCTTCATCAGCATGAGCGTTATCTTCTGTTTTTTCGCCGTCATTTTCATTTTTTACATTATCATACATTTCTCCTATTTTTAGGACATCACATGTCGTAAAATCTTGATCAATGTAAACATAATTGTATGCTCTGATATATAACCACTCATCATCTGCATTATTGTTGCCATCATCAACACAAATAGCGCAAATAAGTTATTTTAGGATAAAAGAAGTAATTCCAGTCAGCGCCGTGCAAAAGAGGGGGGGGGGGGCGGTCACCCCGGCGCAGAAATTTATGAAGCGCCAAATTAATACTATCAACTTCATTTTTGACCGATTACAAGAAAAAGTTGGGGGAGGGTAGCGCCAAATTCTATCTTGACCCCGTGTGCGATTTTCTCTTCGCACGCCTCTGATTCCAGTTTGTGTGTCATATGGATTCGCATGACTTTCAATTTCACTTCGGTGAGGAGAAAAATTTTACAACGATGAATGCGGAAAAGTAACTTTTTGAAGAAAAATGCTTGGGGGTTTCGTTAACATTATGTAAGTATAATTTGTGCAGGGACCGTAGAAATAAAACAATCAATGCTGGAACGATAGAGCGAGGTTTCACAGTATATTCTTTAATATAACTTTATTAATAATTTTCATGATTAAAAAAAATTTTTTTGATAAAGAAATAAATAAAAAATAACCTGGAATAAATTCAAGTCTATTCGGATACCTTTTATAAATAGATGCGGATTGGTATTCAGTGTAAATCAAGAACATGTGGGGCTGCTAGAATGAAATTTTTTTTCTTTTCTTTTCTTTTTTTACGATTCTCAAAATAACTATCTGTTATCAAGAACTAATAACCAATGTACGGATTTTCATAAAATTTCAGATTCAATTAATTCTTGACATAATGTTGATTAGATTTTGGTATGAATCTCTCAACAAATGGAGCTGCTGTGCTACATTTTTCCCGATTTATGCGATTGTAAGGCTGTTATCAAATTTAAAGGTGCAACTTTATGACGTAAGTTTTACTCTTTTTTGTACGGAAAATGGCAGGTGTCGTCATTCAAAAATTTTGTGATTGAAAGGTGTTTTCCATTTTTTAGTAAATTTAAAAGATCTTTCAAAAAATACTATCAAAGTTGGTGTTTTGAGCCGAATTTCCGGAAGAAAGGGTAAAAAAGCTCTCGGAAAGAAGAGAAAACAGGTCGTTTTGGGACCCCAAATCGCTTATCCCTCGATAAAAAATTTATTTATCGAAAAATATTAAAACTTCTTTCGGTTCCAACTTACTTCCACAATTAGCCTTGCCAATTTTGTGCCTTTACGTACGTTTAAAAATGAATAAACAAATGTATCAGAAAATTTTACGCTTGCTGAGTAGTGGACGGGAGAACCGCCTTAAGGATACTCATATCTTAGGAACTAATGCACGGGATTTCATCAAATATATAATTTTGTTGGACCTTGACATAAATTTGTAGTGATAAGGTTTTCGTGTAAATTACATAACAGATGGCGTTACTATGCTACATTTTTCACGATTCTCGCGATAGCTCTATCTTAGAGAAATGCACAGAATTCAATAAAAATTCATATTCTGTTTCACTTTCTTATAAATAGATCTTTATTAGATTTGGAAGTATACAGCGCGACAGGTGTCGATTTTAGACTCTGTGGACTGGAATTTTGGTTGCAGATATCTAAAAAGAAGGTGCCGAAGTTATTTGTTTGAAAGGTACTCTGCATATACTTCCTTTTAAAATGCAAACAAGTCTATTAACCTATCGCTAAAATACGTTTGATGGTGATAAGTACAGATTGTCATTTAGTTTTGGCACTACATCGTCAGAATCCTTTTGATGGCGATGAGCATAAATTGTCATTTAGCAGAATTGCCGCAGGCGACTATTTTTTAATTCTAACTGGCACCACTCTCGCAAAACAAAAATTCCTACTTTTACAACTTTTGCAAGAGAAAAAGAAATATACTTAAAAACTTTTCTTAGAAAAATGCTAGTGCAAACAGAAAATAAAATAGTCGCCTGTGGTATACGTCTAATAGCAAATTTTGAAGTACAATATGTATGAGATGGAAGAAAGTTTTGGGGTTACTACATCCGACTTAGTTACTTTCTTCTACCTTCAATAGAAGAAAGTATTGTAATCAATTTTTTTTTTTTTTTTTTTTTACTTTCGATTTTCGAAGGATTTTACATGCTTTAACGGTCAGTGATACCAAAAAATATGTTTATTAAACAAAAACATAATTTGCAGAACAAATTAAAAAAACAAAATTTATTTCTTGCTCTATTTAAGACCGAGAAGGGACAGATATTAAGATATTTGATTTATTTATTTCTACATTTAGTATTAAATTTTTGTATCAAATAATTTAAATTATGTGAACATTAAAAAAATAAAAATGAAATTCAAACAATATGATACTTAAAAACCCTAAATCTTAGATTCCGTTCAAACGAAATCGAAATAAATCTTGAACTTTTTCTGAACATTTGCTTTATAGATGTGTCTATTCTTTTTATCTATATCTACCGTAAACATTATACAAAATCTGCAAAACAAATATTTGCAAGTTAAGTTTGGAAAAAATGTCTAAGATTTATTTCGATTTCGTTTGAACGGAATCTAAGATTTAGGGTTTTTAAGTATCATATTGTTTGAATTTCATTTTTATTTTTTTAATGTTCACATAATTTAAATTATTTGATATAAAAATTTAATACTAAATGTAGAAATAAATAAATCAAATATCTTAATATCTGTCCCTTCTCGGGCTTAAATAGAGCAAGAAATAAATTTTGTTTTTTTAATTTGTTCTGCAAATTATGTTTTTGTTTAACATCTCAAGTTTTTTAATAACTACTGCATTCAGATGAGCTCATTTCAAAATGAACTGAGGGTACCATCATCAAGACTTTCTTTATGTAAAATTACTGATGTAATTTACCCAGGGACATAGCTAGAAGTGAATTTAGGGGGGGGGGGGGGTAGGCTCAAGAGAACGTCTGTGGTGCTCATATTTTTCTCTCCCATCCTCTGACGCAAAAAAATATATTAGTGCATATTCACATTGTAAGTTCCATGTTTCTTATTAAATTTTTGCAATAGCTCCATTTTATGCTAAAAAAGAATATGATGATGAAAAATCTGAGTGTATAACTAATTCAAGATTAAACATCATGTTGGCTTCATATGTGCAAGCAGGATGAGCGAGAGTTGAAGCACTTTAGTTACAATTTAGCAATTCTGAAAAACTGTGAAAGGGCCTCAAAGTTAAATTAGATTTTTGAACAAAATTTTATTTGATGAAATACTAACTATTACGTTTTCCCTTAACGTTAGGAATTTCTGATTTATTTTTCCAGATCTATACCGATCATGATACCTAGACTCCAAAACCACCCCCAATTAAAAACTCTATCTATCTCCGTGGTATCTACGTTAGATTTTCATTTCTCCATTGGGTTTTGCACAGATTTTCATTGATTCATTTCCAAATCGTTAACTTTTTTTTTACATCTAGAACTGAATTCTGTACATGCTTCCTGTCTTCATACCAAATATTTCAAAATCTGTGTTTCATTTTCAATATGACGTCATAAATGTCTAGTATAATTCTAGACATTCACCTCTAGACAATATAATATTCCTCAAACAATACCTCAAGACATAGTATCAATAAGATGTATTTATTTTTTTATTTTTTGTATTACGTCATGTTTATTTATTTTCTGTATATTCTGTGTATTCTTCACTTAGAAGCTTCTTGATAAATAAACTAGCAAAAGCCATGCTTTGTTTGGATTCGCGAAGCATTATTTTATAAAACAGATATTTGAAAGTAACAATATTTTTTTTTATTACTAGGGGGGCCCCACCCCCCTGCTCGCTATGCTCGCCAACCCCCCGCGTAATCGCTTCGCGATTCCAAATTATTGGCTACCCCTGCTTGCTGCGCTCGCCAATACCCCATGGTATGAATAAGCAGTTGCAGACCTTTCAAATGATGTGTCACACGACTGTTGTTGTAAAGAAATCAAAAATGTGCCCCCCTGGGAGGCAGAGTGGGAGGCGACACAAAAGGCATCCATAATATGAATAAGCAGCTGCAGACCTCTCAAATGATGTGTCACACGACTGGTGTTGTAAGGAAATTAAAAATGTGCCCCCCTGGAGGGCAGAGTGGGGGTGACACACAAGACATCCATAAAATGAATAAACAGTTGCAGACCTTTCAAATGATGTGTCACACAATTTGTGTTGTAAAGAAATTACAAAATGCGCCCGCTCTGAGGGCAGAGGGGGGGGGGGTTACACACAAGATATCCATAATATGAATAAGCAGTTGCAGACCTCTCAAATGATGTGTCACACAATTGGTGTTGTAAAGAAATTAAAAATGTGCCCCCCCCCCGGTGGGGCAGAGTGGAGGACGGCACACAACACATCCATAATATGAATAAGCAGTTGCAGACTTTTCAAATGATGTCACACAACTGGTGTTGTAAAGAAATTAAAAATGTGACCCCTCCCTGGGGAGAGCAGAGTGTGGGGGTGACACACAAGACATCCATAATATGAATAAGCAGTTGCAGACCTTTCAAATCTTGTGTAACACGACTGGTGTTGTAAAGAAATTAAAAATGTGTCCCCTCTGGGGAGCAGAATGGGGGATAACACACAAGACATCCATTATATGAATAAGCAGTTGCAAATCTCTCAAATGATGTATCAAACGACTGGTGTTGTAAAGAAATTAAAAATTTGGCGAAATATTACAGTTATCGCCAAGTTGGCGTCACTTTTGACAACTAATTTTGGTCGCCAAATTTGGCGATATATCGCCAAGTTGGCGACAAACTTGGCGATTGCTGGCGATGGTAACCTTTCCTCTCTTTATGGTAACCCATACGGCGATGCATAGACGGAATCCTTTCCTGATTGGTCTATTCGACTCATGGAAGGAGTGGACAACCCGGATTCGTTAGTTCCGGAAATCTTCCACATCAGCATCATTCCAGGAGTCATTCCTTTTAAGGCTAGTTTTTTTTTTACTATAGAAGGATTATTTTTGCATCTTTATTAAACAAAAACGTTATTTTATGTTTTGGCGCATTTTAATTTTTTACTTATGATGTAAAACTGGCATAAGATATTTTCGAAGCAAACTTTTACAAATTTTTTTTTAATTTTCAACTAAAAGCTCTTTTAAAGATGTTTTTACAATTTCAAGTAGCCACTGGTGTTTTTTAATTGTTTGAAATATGCATGTTTCCAATCTTTGTAATCAACATCCGATAATCTTTGATAGCTACTTTAGAATAATATATTTGAAGAAAGCTTGAAGAAAGTTACTTCTTCAAAATCCTATTTTCTGGAAAAAACATTTGAAATCTGCTTTCGTTGATACTATGAATTTTCAACTGTAAAACATTTTATTTTAATTTCTTCATTTTTATACATGTTAGCGTATGAGAATTGCTGTAATTCTCTCCGCGTGGGAGAACTGTTTACTTTCTGCGAATGGCAACTCAATTAATGGAATTACCTTTTAACGAAGCGCTCTCTCATTCTTGCAGTGTCGTTTTCACGAATAATTATTGTTGTGTTTGCGAACTTATTAAAGTCTTATTTTTCTATAAAATCCTTCTGATTAATGAGTCGATATTATTTAGCCACAATACGACCTTCGCAAAAATATTTATAAAGAGCTTGAACCAACAACTTCACGCAGATCTTTTAATTTTTCATTTATATAACAAATTTAAGAATTAATTTTATTTGTTTACAATTATTTTGTTGCCAGTTACAAAAAAAAAAAAAAAAAAAAAAAAAAAATCCATAATACAATTCTTTTAAAATGTTTAAGTGTCATCTGTGCAAACGATTTTGCGGGATAATGAAAACATGTTTTATTTAATAAATTAATCATGATTCTATCTATAATTATTTACTCCATGATTTAAACTTTTTTTTCTGAAAATATACGCGTTTCATTTTTTATTTATTTGCTAAAATGCTTCCGTATTCGCGTTTGTAATGACCGAAAGATGGCGTTGTTATAGACCTGATAATCGTTTGTTTACGTTTGTTTGTTTACGTTCCATGCTGTAGCACTGTAGCATAGAACCAGTTTAAAGAGCTAGTTAAAGTGCAGTTTTTTTATCTTTTTTATTTAATTATGGGAGATAAATTACAAATATCGACAATTTTAGAATTTCTAAGATGCTGGAAAATCTAGTAATTGCTTTAGAGAAGCTGAAGCAATTATTGATTCAAAGAGATTAGTAATGTGCGGGCATTAAAGAATGCAAAGAAGAAGAAATAGAGATTGTAGGCTCGTGTTTACAAACAAGCCAAACAAAAGGAAATCCCCATATTATTTCAGGTTTGCTAGTAAAGGAAAACAAAAATTTGAAAATAAAAAAAAATTTCTTGCTCTTGCAAAGCTGGGTCAAGCGAATCATGCAAGCATCGTGTTGTGGTCATGTTATTTTGCCATGAGTAAGTCAAATGTACTTTTTTATATTATAGATCTAAACTTTGTGTATAAAATTTTGATTTTTGATAATTTTAATACAAAGAACCCAACGTTGCATTCGTTATAGAACTGTTTATTTATTTATCGGCCTTTTAAACACTGATTTCAGGGGAAGATGCTCATGGTATCAGTTCTATTTCTTTTAGTTCGACTTTGTCCGCGAGAGGGCGTCTATTTCATTTCAAACGCGAATTGGAAATGCATGTAAAATAAATTAATTAAAATAATAATTTTTTTAACGTTTTACTGTAAAAAAAATTATATTCTGCAAATCTACAGATCATAATTTATTTTTGTGTTTAATTTGAAGTTAAAATATTGAATAGTTTTTTTGTAAAGCGTACGACAAATTGTAATTTGAGTGGACTAGTAGAGGATTCGCTTCGCTCATCCTAATCAATGTTTGAATTGAAATTCTGCCCAAAATTGAAATTTAACATCGACAGAACTTCAAACCGCTATCGGAGCTCTGAGCAGGGTTCAGCGTAGAAAAGTTAGGGATAGATGTCATATATGCAATACATTGGCGCGATTGGAACAAAATGGATATTATATGCCTCACATGCTAACCTGGCTATCGTTGTTTATTTTACTAATAAATTGTTTATTTTCTATTACTTTTATTTAAAAAAATTATGTAGATCGTTTGTTCTATAGTTATTAATAAACTTTTTTTTATTTATCTTTATTTTCCTTTTTAAATATTAGAAAATAATTAAAAAATATATATGTGATATGTATTTGAAAACGAAATTTTCGCCAAATTGGCGTCAGAAAAAAACTACGCCAACATGGTAAGTATTAGACATCTGTGCATAAAGGTGACGCATTATGAATATTCCAAATGTGCTTAAATTTTATTAACTCATAGAGATAGTGAATCAAAAGTTTTATAAAAATGGTACTACTCTATTATCTCGTCGACCAATTTCGCCAAATTCTACAAATCGCCAAACTAATAGCCAAATTATACATGTTGACATAATTTGTGTTTCAAATAACGAAAAACCAAATAATTAGTAGAATATTAATAAAAATACAAATAAAAAGTCGAAATAAAAATCACTTAATGACATTTTAAACACGTGAATCGTATTTAATGTTATTGAATGTGACAGTAACGATCAAGGCCCCTTATCATAATATCATTATGATAAGGGGGATAATTATGATAATTATATTATGATAAGTTAGCCTTAGTAACGATCATCCATTATTGGCATTTAATCTTATAATTTGGCGATAATTTTTTGGTCGACGGGATAACCTAGTAGTGCCATAAAAATATTAACTTAAAGTATAAAAAACAGCTATTTTTCAACAGAAACTCTTTGCGATATTTTAAAAATTAAATCGTGTAGTGTTTTATCATATTAAAATTATTGGAATAATGAATTTAATACAAGTTAATTCAGTACTTGGTTATCCCTTCAACCAATTCCACCAAATTACATAAGTCGCCAAACTAATAGCCAAATTATACATATTGGCATTTTTTTATAACAAAAGTACAAATAAATGGATAAAACACTAGTAAAAAGTGGAAATAAAATCATTTGATGACATCTCTAAATACGTATAGGTATTTAATGTCATTGAATGTGACATTCACGATCATCCATTACTGGCATTTTATCTTATAGTTTGGCGATAGTTTTTTCGTCGACGGTTAACCAAGTAGTACCGTTGATAAAATTGATTTTATCCAATGATTGATTATTTGTAACATTACAAATTTAGGCACGATTTTAAAAAATCACCAAATCGGGAATTAAAAAAAATATATTTGTAAACATTGTTTATATTTGTTTACATTGGATTTGAATATTTAGGTTGATAGAATTGGCGAATTTATTGCAGTGCCGAAAAGTCTTATACCAAGTAGTTGACGATTCTGCGGTTTAGTCTTAAAAGTTGCTATGTTTGAAGACCCAGTTCTGCAGATTTACTAGTTTCATTACATACCAAAAGGATGAAATACTATTATTCTCAAACACTATTATTTTTGAAAAATTTTATTCACCTAAATTTATTTTGATTTTCTTCGAACATATAAGACGAAGAAATTTTTAAAAATGTGGTGTAAGTACGAAATCCCGGAGCAAATGTCATATATGCACTGGGTTTGGTGCATTTTTTTTTTTTTTTTTTTTTTTTTTTTTTACAATAGATAGAAAAAAGTTTAATTTACTTATTTTCTATCTATTTCTATTCTATTTCTTCTGTTAGAAGCTTCTTGATCAATGTTTGAAAATGTCCTTTTATTTTAAAAATCATGCTTCATTTTGCTTTCTGTTGACGATTCTTGTATTTGTAGGAAATGTTTGCAAATCTCCGTTTCATTTCTAATATGACGTCGTAAATATACCATTTTTAATTTTTACAAAAGAAAAAAAATCAATTTTATTTTTTATTTATCACTTAAAAATGATTAATTGCTACAGGAAATATGTCCATTGACCTCTGTATATTTTTTTGATTGGAGGGAATTATTTTTTAAACAATTAGATCCTTTGAAGAAAATTTGTGGAAGCGCGTACAAAAAGTGGGAAAATGTCTAGTAAATAACTCGTTCAATGTTAAATTCCGTATTAAAATAACATTACGGAGTCACACTGGAAATAAATAAAGCATAGCACTGCCGTGCTATGCTTTAATACAAAATATCTATCTGTCCGTCGCTAATAAATCATCTAAAAGTGTATGAAGTTATGCATAGAATTGAACCAAATTTCTTGTGCATGTTTTTGGTCGTTGCAAACAGGTCTTGATTTAGTTTTAAAATATTCCGCCGGAAGGGGGGGCAATAATAGCGATTTTTATGTTATTTTCAATATTGTACTATCAAAAGGTGTATGAATTCATGCATAGGATGAACCAAATTTTTTGTGTATATTTTTGGCTAAGGCTAGCAAGTCCTCCGTGAATTTGAAAAGAATTCGCCGGAAGGGTGTGCTATAATTGCGATGTCTGAGCTATTTGCATTTTGTTACGGTACATCTTTAATTTTATTATGATAATAAAAAATCTCTCTTTTGGGCTGTCTTTCTATTAATTGAAGATTATTCTTAAATGAATTCTTTGAATTTAGTACACTAAACAGAATGTATGTGTAAAAAGATCAGAAATAATGTAGGAGCGGCTGATTCACCTTGGGGCGCAAAAGTTTCTCCGAACGAGGGTGCACCGGCCATCGGGCCGATGGGCCGGCGGGCCAGTTCGAGCCTGTTCCTTGCGTAAATACGTGTTAGGCTCCCTTAAAAAGACTTTCACGGAAGGCATCCCCAACTCCCTTTGGACCTATATCCGCCGTGTAGATAATCGGAGTTTTAAGTAAAACCAACATACACCTCGTCGCATTCTCTTGGATTGCGACAAAATTATCCCCACATTAAAGATGAGGAGAAAAAAAGGCATCGTCTTTTGTTACGTAGATGTCGGTTGAATTTAAAGTTGCAAATTGATAGAAGCTAATTCTGTGGGGTAGGGGCATTGATGTCTTTATCGGATGCTGCGAAGGATCATGAAATGCTTATTACATCTGCTCAAAATAAATAAATAAATAAAAATATATTTTTATTAATTTTATACATTTTACTTAAAGAGTAATAATAGAAAGTTACTGCTAACCATACGGCCTTTGGGAGAGAGAAAAAAAAAAAAAAAAACTCGAAATAACTTACGATTTTCTCCGCCGTATTTGTTGTGGAAAACCCAAGAAAAAAAATATCCACCCATAGTTTCGACAGCAACTTGTAAAAGATGTTTCATGACAGTGTTGTTATCCTACATAATAATGCTCTAAGAAAAATTAAGAACAAACATTTTAACAAAAATGCTCGAAAATGCTCCAAGGGAATGTCGGCATGTGATCATTTTACGACTAGTTACCTGTCAATCGGAGGGCGGATCTCTGAATCGAATGTAGAACAGCTCATACACGGCAACATGGCATGGCAACCCCCGGCATACCCAGTATTAACCCACATAGTTCTAGGCCGGTCATCCCTGTTTAAACCTACGAACTACTTGGATTTTTGTTTCTTCTGCCTTTCAAGAAATTCGAATTTTCTCCTCGAAATAGCATCTGACTTTTCGAACGCTTACTTTATTTTTTCGATAGATATTCTCTCTAAATATTTTTTAAGAAATCAATATATATATATATATATATATATATATATATATATATATATATATATATATATATATATATTTTTTTTTTTTTTTTTTGAAAATAAAATGTTGTCATTAAGGAACGTCAAGTTGAAAAAAATGATGATGATGATAATAATAATAAACTAAATTTCTTTCAATTTTATTACTTGAAACAGTTAGAACTCATAAACAAAAGACGCACCCATTAATTTCTTTTCTTTTTTTTTTTTCTTTTTTTAAAAAAAATTAGAATTTGCATTTTAGACATGAAAAATTAAACACGGAGCAAATTAAATAAGTGAGCTTTTAGCTTATTTCGCCATTTTTCACAATGCACAATTTAATAATTCTTTTAAAGGTTAAACAAGTTATAAATTTCACGTCAAAAGAAGTAAAAGACGTGAATACGAAGCTTTAAAACTGTACTATAACGAAAATTTTAAAATATTCAGATCTTGATGTAATAGTATACAGTGCTTCGGATACAGTATAGTGTCCCAAATCTTTTGTGTGTCCCTGTAAATACTATCTGATTTCTATTATACAAAATTTCGGCAATGTATATAAATATCATAAAATTTGATATAGTTCAATATAACTAAAATAGGCCTCAAACAATGTTTCCCCTATGTCATTATTCAATGGAATACTTTTGTGTGGCCATATAAATTAATAAGAAATATTCTTTACACCACAGGTTGTACAGAATATATATTTTAGTACATACTTCATAGATGCATATCAATTTCATTATGTAAGAAAGTGTGTAACATCATTAAAATGCACTTAAAATTACTTTTTCTCATTGACTATAATATAATAGAATGTTTTTGATTGCTCCTACAATTAAACTAAGCATTCGATTTTCATAAAATTTGAAATGACTTGACAAAATTATGTAAAACCTATATATTTAAAATTACAAGCGTTTCGGTTGGGTAGTTTTTGCAGTATTAAATGCGGACGGACAGGTGTACTGACGGACTGAACGACAACTATAGGTACCATTTATTTACATAATTACGAACGCACCTAAAACGGATCCCGTCCTTCTTCTCATCGATAGTCGTGCTTGAAATGATTCACGGTTTATTTTAACTTTACAGCAACTTTTCACTGTGAAAAGAAATCTAATTAAAATTAACAAAACGGACAAATTAAAACAGCTTAGATAGTTGAAAGGAATCGAAAGGGGAAGGGGAAGGGAAAAAAAATCCTTAAGAAACTGCATTGGGCGTTTAGAGCTTCGTATTAATAGACGATAAAGCGCGCATCTAAAGTGGCAAGCTTAACTATGCTTTGCGTCCCACCCAAGCAAAACAAAAAAATCAGAATTCGTACGTTTGATTAGATAAATTAAAAAGAAATTTCAAGGTATATACACTCGGAGTGAATCGTCGCTCTAAATTGCAACGATCATTGCCCCTACAAAAAGAAACTGAAGAGTCAATTTATTTGTTATTTCCTGTTCAGGTGCGTAACCAATTATCCTACCCTACTGTGGTGGCGATAAGTTTTTTTTTTCTTTCTCTCTCTTCATCTTGTGTGATCCTTTGTCACTGGAATCCGTGAAGAGGTAATGAAATTTGAGAAATTCTTTCGGCCGGGGCATTGGTCAGATTACATTTTGTGAAGCTTCGATGCCCAGTGAGACGTGCCTCTTGCTTGTAGAACGAACGGTCGGCGAAGGGTCATCCAGTTTGCAGAAACTGGCTTGCATTCTCAGAGGTTACTTCTTGTAAGATTGCAATAACTTTTTTTCTTCTTCTGAATGTGTACTACTGTGTCAGAAGAAATTATCAAAATCGATGCATTCATTCGAAAGTTTTGCATTAAAACAATTTAGAAAACTTATTTATATGACAGAATACTTTAAGAATGGTTCACTGGATCGTTTAGTCGTGGATTTAGGAGCTTTGATGTGCAGGAATACGCTAGTGGTTAAATACATCAGCACGAGCGTCATTTAACGGAATTTAAATTTTTAATACGATTTTTCTGTATAGTATTTTTTGCCATATTTTCTAAGAATATTTTTCATGCATTTTAATTTTAGATAAGGCAAAGATCAAAACTAAAATATTCTGGTACTAATACAATAAAAATTGTATATTGGATGTAAACATGCTACCCGTCCATCTAGAGAATTTAAAGGCTAGACTCATGATGACAGATTTTTCTTAAGGCCCCCCACACTACGCACGGAAAAAGACCCGGATGATAATGTAAAGTCTATGAGGGCATTCTTTTCAAATATCTCGTTCAAATTTTAATATTTTGACGTGATTTTTTTTTTTTTTTTTTTGCATAGATTAGCTGAGGACGATCTACAACTGACCTAGTTTTTACTTTTATGATTTTGCTTATATATTTTTTATATTATAATAGTTTCAATTCCAAAACCAGTTTAATCCGGTTTTTAAAATTAAACTTTTTTTTTTTTAAAGCTGAAACCAAAATAGAAAAAATAAAAACTAAGCCGGTTGTGGATCGTCCTCAGCTATCCTATGCAAAAAAAAAAAATCATTTAAAAATGTTAAAATTTGAACGAGATATTTGAAAAGAATGCCCCCATAGACTTTACATTATTATCCGGGTCTTTTTCTATGCCTACTGTGAGGCCTTAATAACAGAATCACAAAAATTAACAACCTAAACTGATTAGCATACAGCATTCGCAAGCAAATGTACACCAATGGAATCGTCCGTTCTCTACAAATTCCTTGTTTGTTACTTCGACATTTTTAAATAATTCATTTTGACTAAGATACTAAAAATATGTATTAAAATAAATACAGTTTGCTAAATGGTACACTTAAAAACAATATATTTAGACATACGTTTGAAAATTATCAACGTTTCGTATCACTTCTGCGAACATCGTCAAGATAAAATAGAATGATGTTAAATGGTGTACCATTTAGCAATCAGTATTTATTTTAATACATATTTTTCGTATTATTTATGGTGCAATTGTCCAATTCAAAATTATTGACTAAAATAGTTGAAGCGTACAAGACCCTTGTTCTAGTTCATAAAAACATTCCTAATTTTCCTACTACGCATTTTCCAAGGCTGTAAAGGAACTAATATTTCGATTGTCACTGCTTCTGAAATTGACTAACCACAAAACTCTCACGTTAGCTTTACACTTCAAATATTCTGCACACAAAAAAAAGAGAAAAAAATCATTATAAAATAAAATGCCAGCAAGAAATTGGTAGCGCACTTCATATTGTTTAACATTAACTTGCGAATGTCGTATATGGTCAAATGTCTTTTACGAGATTGTGTTCTTAATGTAATACTTTTCTAAGTGCTTGGTGGGAAGGAGTTGACGGGAAGAGGGAACACATTAAGATTTTTTGGGGTTAATATTTAATTTTGAAGGAATTATTGAGTGACCAGGTAGTGACAGATAAGCAAAAAAAAAAACAATGTGAAGATGGATTTTATGAAAAAAAAAAATAAAAAAAAGGTGATGACCCAGTGAGAAATTATGATTTTGGTTTTAATTGAGTTCTTCTAATGAAAAACTAAGATAATTAAACTTGCGGTTGAATGAAAAGAGAATTAAATACAACATTAATAGAAAGAATGAGCATTCAACAAAAATAAATTTAATAGTTAAATATTTTTTGTGACATTTTCGAACTGGCGATTTTTTTTTTTTTTTTTTTTTTTTTTTTTTTTTTTACTGTTTTTTATATTGCGTCATCCTTTTCATTAAAATCCATGAGGAGCTAACAAAATTTGAAAATTTTTTACTCCGCACAGCACAAATTGAAAACTGCAATTAAATCACAAAATGATTTAAATCTCCTGTCTTTTTGAAAGGTATGAAGTTATTAATTTTTGCAAAATCCTGGGTACACGAATTTTGAAATTTCTAGGGTGCAACTAAAAATGAATTTCACTATTTTTAAAAGAGACAGTATGCTGTGGCCCTTTAAAAAACGGCCTTAGAGAGAACATTAAGTATAATTACAGAAATAATAAAACTGCATATATATAATTTCAGTACCTACACAAATTACAAAATAAACAAATATTATTTATGACTCTTTTTGGATTTGTAATTAGAAAAATTGCTGTTAATCGCCTAAATCTAAACTTAGACACAAGTATCTGTATATGCCAAAGAAGAAAATTATTAAAATGAATTACACGCATTAATTCATACACACATATACAGAGTAAATATATATAAATAGTAAAAATTAAATAGCTTTATTTTCTTTGTTATTACCACTCAGTAAGGACCATTAACATCCAGAGTTTTTTTTTTATTTTTATATTTATTTTTTATTTATTTATTTATTTATTATTTTTTTTTAAGAGAAGGTTTTGCTGTTTTTTTAATCCTTAGCTGATTTCTTTACTTGATGTATATGAGTTCAAAAGTTAAAAATATATATATATATATATATACATATTGCTGTGCATAACTTTTTTTACATCAATTAGTTTTTTTCCCCTCGTAAACACTCTTTCACAGTTGTTTTGCAGATGCTTTTATTTTCCATTCTACTTTAGCTACAATTTGAAATATATTTATTTCCTAAAGTAGAATAAGGAAAAAAAATAGCTGTGGTTGCTTACTCTTTTATTTGCAGAAATTTATTATACTTGCTACACTTATTTTATATAAAATTATGAATAATTTGATTATTTAAAAGGATTTATGAGCTTGTATATTATGTTAGATTTAATTAAATATCAATTTTTAATTAAATGCTTTTTATGCTAGAAAACTTGATATTTACAAAATTATCGTATTTGATATTTTACAAACCTATGAAGTTAAGTTTGGGAACAATTATTTAAAGTTTTGTTATTATTCATTAGGCAAAACATCCAAAGAAACTTTTCAAATTGTGTCCATCTTAGATTTCAATTTTTTTTTTTGTCTTATTTTAAAAATTTTCAAAACTTCTGATTTTTGTTTTATTTGATTAAATTCACAATCTAATCATTGGTTAAAATCGTTAACACTCTAATTAATTATTTTTGACGCACTTATAAATGATTTTTGCGGAAATTTTTTAAAGTTTCTATTACATATTAATAAGTAAATTAAATCATAAATGTTTGATTTACTGGTAGTGATAATAACCACAATTCTGACAATATGTTTAAAAGAAATAAATATACTTACACATTGAAACGAATAGATTAAATTAGACACCAAAATTGTGTAATGAAATACAGTCAAACCGCGTTAACATGAACACGCTTAACATGATTTACTTTTAACATGAACTGTTTTTACAGTCCCCTATAAAGACGAATAGAAAGATTTGATACTGATAACATGAATTATCGTTAACATGGACAAAATTTTGATCCACCTTGAGGTTCATGTTAACGAGGTTCGACTGTATATATTACACATCTCTGCAGATACGTGTATACAGTCAAACCTCGTTAACATGAATACGCTTAGCGTGAATTACTTTTAACATGAACTGTTTTCACAGTCCCCTATAAAGACGAATACAAGGATTTGATACTGATAACATGAATTGCTGTTAACAAGAACAAAATTTTGATTCACCTTGAGGTTCATGGTAACGAGGTTCGACTGTATATTAAAGTTTATATGTAATTAAAAAATAACCTCCTCACACTTCCAAACATGAAAAAAAATCCACAATCTTATGTAATTTTAATATTGGTAAATAATATAAATATTGTTATTTACAAATTACTTAAATGAAATTATCTGGCAGTGCTTAAAAATTCTAAATTTAGTAATAGATGGTTTCAAATGATATATTTAAAAAATTCGTTGAAAATATTTGATGAAATTTTGGCACACCTCATCAGATGAAAAGAGATGAATAGTGTTAACCTTTGCAAATGAATCGAATTTTTAAATGAAAACGCACGATTTCTACTGAAAATGCTGTTGTAATTTAAATAAATTTTCATGTATTCTTTTTGCAGAATTTCGAACGTTTTTCTGTAAATTTTTTATAGCAATGTATACATAAAAATGCACTTTCCATTTCCCCCCCCCCCCCCCAGCCACACACACACACATAATTTTTTCAGATTTTTATGTTTTAACTTCCTTTTCACGATAGCCTCCATAATATATCACTACACTAAAAGCAGTTTAAATAAAACGATAACCTATATAGCTGCATTTGCATATAGATTCAATACCTACCACAAAATGTAATTTGTTAAGTTTGAACATGAGTGCAAGAAGTCCCGCTCAAGCCAAGACTGAAAATGTTTCTGTGTAATTTGGTATAATTAAAGAAACGAGCCAGAAGAGTTCAAATTGCCTTACATTATAGCTATTTTTTTTTCTTTTTTACATTAAAATAAGGGATTAAAGTTACTTCTAGAATTGTTAGTATTTCACAACATAAAGTATAATTTATAGTTAATCAAAAATTCCTTCGAGACTTCAAGACTAAAATCAGTCCTGAGACTGAAAGTCTTGCCCCCATGAATTTGAAGTGTGCAGCTTTATTTCTCAGAGAAATCGGACAAAATATTTTCAAATTACGTATGCATATCAATTAAGAGGACACTCAAACCCTTAAAAGCATTCAAAAATCGACTTTTTAAAAAGTTAGCTTATAATTAAATAGAATTTTTTAGTAACATTTAAAGACAAACCCCATGCAAATATTCGTTACTAGAGGAAAAGTTATGTCTAAAACACTTTGAGCTTTTTCTATATGATCAATAGGTGATTTAATCTTTAAAAGTCAATTTTCTCAAAATAATGATCATGATTATTTGCGCGCACGATTTCTAAAAAATGGTTGCCTAGAATAGAATTTGACAAAATTTTGGTTGAATGCATTAAACGTATCGCAGGACAAAATGGCCTATTATTATGTTTTTCAAGTAAGAAGTTTATAATTCAAGACTACACTTGTATAAAATGTGTCCCAATGTTCCGAATTTCTTTGATTTTAATTTTTTTTTCTTTTTAGATCTATAAGTTTTATGTATTTATGATTTTTTTTTACGGTAGGTCATTTTGAAAAGACATTATATCGCTACTCATTAAAAAAATCTTGGTATGTTTTAGCAGTTCAAATGTGAAAAATCATGCGCGCAATGCATGAAAAATAATTATTCTTTTGTAAAAATTGTATTATCTTCAAAAATAAATTAAAAAAAAAAACATTATATGAGTGTATACTTAAAAACTGAATAACTGATAAAATAATTCATTATTAATTTGTGTTTCAATTTTATAATAAAATATTTATTAGATATAGAGTGATTGCAATTCTTACAGATGTAACGTTTTTGCGTATTTTGTTAGTTTAAAGGGTACCTGAATCTTTAATGCGACTGGTCACTCAGCGGCCGAATTTCCCTGGTTAATGTTAAATCTATGGGCGTTGATGTAGTTTTATATTGAAAATTGAAAATATCTCTTTCGAGAAATTAATATTTTAACTTCTTTTTTCAATGCTCTCTTATTATAGAATGTCATTTATTTTTCTTAATTGTCAAATAATTTGTAAAACTTATGCTCTATTTAATATTTTATATTTTAAAAACTGACGAGCTGGAAATAAAATTTTAACGCTAGATTTTAGAAATATTTTGAGAACTAAGGAAAAAAAAAAAAAAAAAAAAAAAAAAAAAAAAAAAAAAAAAGATGCACTCTTTAAAAAGATAACACTGAAAAAAAAAAAATGTTAAATATGTTAATTTCTCGAAGAGATATTTTGAATATAAAAATGTATCAATCGCCCAAAAACTTTACATTACGGAGGGGAATTCGGCAGCAGAGTGATCAATCAATTTATCTTAAAATGTATAATAAGTAAAATGACAAATAAAAATACAATATGTAATACGAAAGTACATTAATTTATGATTATGATTATGATTATGATTATTATTATTATTATTATTATTATTATTATTATTATTATTATTATTATTATTATTATTATTATTATTATTATTATTATTATTATTATTATTATTATTATTATTCCATGTATCCTTACTTTTGTTTGAATGCCGGATGAGCTTATACAATCGCAGATTTTATACTGATCTTCAGAGAAAAACTTCCCTGTGCTTTCCCGAATTGTTTTCTAAGACCAACAGTGGCGCCAACTTTTCACAAATATTGGGTGAGCTCAGAAATATTGGGTGGGCTCAAAGAATTTTAGATAAAATGGTACAACCAGTCTGTTTTTCTTTGAAGGGTAGACAGCTGGTGAAAGATGAGACTTTTAAGTAAAGATATAATCTTTTAAAATAATTGCAATTTTTTAGAATTATATCCTCATGCATTTTATCTTATAATTGCACTAATGTCTATTGTAATATGATCATATCATGAACATGACTATAAACTGAAAAGCAGAAAGTTAAATATTTACATTTCACTCATTTTTTAAATTATGGGTGTCAGTCGGAGAATTAAAACGCACGGTCATTGGCAAAATGAAGGAGGAAAAGGAAGAATAAAATAAATAACGAAATAGAAAAATGAAAATTTTCAAGTTAGGATTCAACATTATTGAGTGGGCCCAGGCCCCACGGGCCCATATAAATTGGCGCCACTGAAGATCAATAATATTTCCATATCAATAATCAATGACAAAGCATGGTGAACAGCAACTAATTTTGATTTATTTTAATTACGAAAAAAAAAAAATTTTTTTTTTTCCTTTTCAGGTTTTTATTGAGACATATGAACTTAGAATTTGGCGTAAAAAAAGGGAGAAGACTCTCGTTTTTTAATACTTCACGCAATAAACGTATGTAGTTTAGTTTTGTTTGAATGTTTTTGTGCCATGATTTTTCTATATATGGGGTTCTGACTTCTGCTGTGTGGTCCAGGCGGAATAAGACGCTAGAAGGCCGACAAGAAGCTAAGTCTCTGACTTCCTGAAGGCATCAGGTCGTGCTTCCTACCCTCTACAAGGATGTAATTTTCTGAATGTCAGCCCTAACAGGTGAGCTGACCAAGCATAAAAGAAAAGAGAAAAGGTGAATGAGAAGAAATGCTTCACTTTAAAAAGGCACGGCTATGACATGAACAAAGCTTAGGAGAACAAATATTCTAAATCAGGTCTAAATCCTGAATCTAGCATGAGAAATTAAGAGGGTACGGGACACAAAAATCTTCAAATCATACACACACACATACATATGTATGCATGTATATGAAATTATAATGTTATTGTGATTTATTTTTAATGTTTTTCTCCATTTTATTTTGGTTTTATGTGTATTGGCAGCCCTAAATTCGTATTATTTTGCTTATTAATGGCTAACAGGAAGATGAAAGCATACGCTTTATTTGTACTTCCAAAGAATTTGTGGGCCTCTAGATTCTTACTTTGGTTCTATAAATTTCGATTATATTCATTTTATTTTATTTTTCTATTTTTCAATGTGGTAATTTAGTATTAAATTCAATGTTTATATATTGTTTTACAATATGTATATATTTATATATAACCATTAATTATAAAACATTGTGTATCAACAAAAAAGGAAAAATAAATTAGGAGTATTTGGAAATTTTTTTAGAACTATAGTAGACTCGTCGGAACAATAATGATTTCTTTCGATTACAGGAGTGATTTTATAAAAAAGACACGATGTTTTTCTGGTATGGTAATTAATAGCAACAACTGCCACTTAAAAAACTAGCAGCAAGATGTGAATTCGCCAAAAGAATCAAGTTAAGTAAAAGCATTCTATAACATTACCTTAAAAGTCGAGGAACCTTACTTAACCATTATCATTTTGTTATAAAATTTCGGTTTCCAGTGAATACTTAATTCGAATCACGACTTTATTTTGGTGGCTGCAGTGCGTAGTACTCTTGCTTAATCATCTCTCATTACCATTCTCAGCTTGACCCTTTTTCTCCGGTGAAGCACGATCGCAAGAATAATTAACCATGACGATTAAATTATTGAATTAAGCGATAATTATCAGCAATCATACTTTCATTCGCCCCATATTAAAACACGCACTCTCTGAAGGTCAAATTTTGGAAACCTAAAAGGTCATGCATTATTTCATAATTAAACTGATAAAAAAAAAAACTAATTTAATAATAATTACGCCTTCAGTTCTGCTTATCATCGTATTGTGTATAGAATTTATGCAAATAATTACATTAAAATGTTGAAAAAGTTAGCATAATGTTGATTTTGAAGGTAATATCAGAACTTTTACAAAACTAGAGGCGGAGAGAAGAACAAACAATTTCCCGACATTTTTTCGAATAGAATTTTTCACATTATTTAAGACAAAAATTCTGCGTTTATAAGTACAAGGTAGAACCCGTCGAATTTCGACGAAAGAAAATATTTAAAATGGAACTGTTTCATTAAATTTTAATAAACCTACAAAATTAGCTACTATAAAAACTGCACCATATATTGGTAAGTCCAACTCTTAAACAAATTATATTTAACTTAATGTTAACAAAATACTACTTCTATAAAACTCAGTAGTAGAAATTGTTAAAATTAAACTTTAATCGTACTTGTATGCTGTAAAAAATAATAAAGATCAGTTATTATGATAAAGTTATCAATTAAATTATCAATTATGTTTATATTAAAATGACAAAAAGCAAAAATTTATTCCACTTCGACTCAATCATAGAATTTTTTCCCGTTAAATCTAAACCCGACATCATTTTCACAATATCAAAATTTACGTATCTTGTCTGTATTCATCTTTTTTTTTTAATTGGTATTTTAATTAGATTGACTTGAAGTATTTAAAACTTGAAGTATCGATGCTATTAGCTGCTGAAATGGATACTAAACCACTTATATTCTTTGTAAAATGTATATATAAAATAATGTACATTAAAGCAGTATTCATCGGGTATTATAATAAACGATATTCTCGCCACAGCACGTATTTTAATTTCAATATTTTTCACTTTTAATGAAAAAATCCCTGTCGGCTTGTCCTATAGGCGGAGGTAGATTTCGAAGAGTGCTCATTTCAACAACAACAACAAAAAAGTATGATTAGAGATAAATCCAGTTTAATAACTTCATTTAGCCGGTTATGAAAATTTTTTAATTTCATTTTTCTGCAAGAACTGGTTTTATCAGAATCCTCTTAAGCGAAATTCAGCTCAAATGCCCTTTTTGACAACATATTTTATAATATATTCTGAATTTATTAAAAAATCGGCCAAAACAGTACATTATATAGTTTCTAAATAAAAACAAACTACCAATTGAATGCGTTTGAGAGCAAAATTGAATTTAAAAATTAGTCATAAAGTAACCGATTTGTTATTTGAATACATCCTTAATACTATAATCATGATCGCTTCGGAAAATTTTGTGCGAAATGCCCACTTTGACAGAATTTTTAAAAATATATTCTATCTTTATCAAAAAACTGGCCAATGCGTCACATTATATAGTTCCAAAATAAGAGGATCTGTAAATTGGATGCGTTTGAGAGCGAAAATGGATTTAAAAACGAGTCCGAAAAAACGCAGTTTGTTATTTGATTACTTCCTCAAATATTCAATCACGATGACTTCGGGAAATTCTGTTTAAAATACCCTTTTTGGCATTCTTTTTTGAAATATATTCTGTCTTTATAAAAAAAAAAAAAAAAAAAAAAAAAAAAAAACTGGCCAATGCGTCACATTATATAGTTCCTAAACAAGAGGATCTGTAAATTGGATGCATTTGAGAGCAAAAAAGGATTTAAAAACGAGCCAGAAAAAAACGCAATTTCTTATTTGAATACTTCCTTAAATTTTCAGACACGATGACTTCGGGAATTTCTGTTTAAAATACCCTTTTTGGTAACCTTTTTTGAAATATATTCTGTCTTTATCAAAAAACTGACGAATGCGTCACTTTATACAGTTTCCAAATAAGAGGATCCACCATTTAGATGCGTTTAAAATCAAAAATTAATTTAAAAATGAGTCAGAATATAAGCAGTTTGGATTTCAGGTTTTTTCTCCAACTCCTATTTTTGTTTAATTTATTTTTGCTATACGAATTAGTCCTATGAAAAAGTTGTCAGTATAAAAGTTGTAGATATTATTGAGAAGATGTAAACTAAATTTAATTAGATTTGATAGCTTAAAAATTGACGGAGTTATGGATTTTTTTTCTTTTTCACCCCCCTTTTTCTTTTCGTTTTTAATTTTTTTTTTTTTAATCGGTAAAAGTTGGTCCTACCAAAAACTTGTAAGTACAAAAGTTTTAGATAATTTTGAGAACATTTATAAAAAATTTAGTTGGATTTAATATCCTGAGAATTGACGAAGTTATGAATTTTTTTCTCCCTAAAACCCAGTTTTTTTCGCCCCTTGAGCCCATTTCTAAATTTATCAAAAATCTGTCACGCATAAACTTTTGACCTATTTTTAAGAAGTAATATAAAATTTAAACCGATTTGATATCTATTTTAACTAAGACGTTATGACGTTTTTTCAATTTTCACAAAAACCCTCCCTATTTCCACCCCCTTGGTCCGATTTTGCCCATTAACAAACTCGACCGAGATTTTATGCCACTTGATTTTATGTAAAAGTTTGAAGAAGATCTGAGCATAATTATGGAAGTTATCGTGTCCAGAAGAAAGTGATATACATAGATATGTATATATATAGAGTGTTTCCCCCACAGGGTTTCAGGGGGGCGTGGCGCCCCTCCTGCCCTTTAGTTTGAAAAATAGCGCCCTCTTGCCCCTCATTCAAAAAACTAGCGCCCCTCTTTTCGCTTATTCAAAAAAATAGCGCCCTTCTTGCCCCACATTAGAAAAAATGTTGGTCTTCAGAGATGATACGGAGGCGCTATAAGGCGTAAATTACACAAAAAATCGGCGATGAAACGCAAAAAAATAGCTCTTCCATGGGACGTCTAATATCGTCAAAAAATTGTGAAAAAAAGGCAAATTTCATTAAAAAATCTCAAAACAACGACTAATTTCCGGCAAGATTTGCGAAAAAAATGTTCAATTTCGTAACAAAATCCCGAAAAAACGGCAGATTTCCTTTAAAAAAATTGTGAAAAAACGACGAATTTCGTCCAAAAAATCACGATAAAACGGAAAATTTCGCAAAAAGATCTCGAAAAACGACAATTTTCGTCAAAAAATCACGATAAAATGGTAGATTTCGTCAAAAGATTTGCAAAAAAGGCATATTTTGTTCAAAAACCGCAAAATAAACGGAAAATTCTGTGAAAAAAAATCACGAAAAACGGCAGATTTAGTCAAACGATCGCGAAAAAATGCAGATTTCGTCAAAGGGGCACAAAAAAAGAATGTCAGAAGTAAATTTTATTTTCGGAATTTACGTTTTTTCGTAAACGTGACAAAATTGGCGGTTTTTCTCTACCTTTTGACGAAATTTACCATTTTTTGTGATCGTCTAATAAAATTTGCCGTTTTTTGCGATCTTTTAACAAAATCTTCCGTTTTTTGCGATCTTTTAGCAAAATCGACCGTTTTTTCGCAATCTTTTAACAAAATCGACCATTTTTTCGCGATTCTTTAACAATATTTGCTGTTTTTTTTCGCGGTATTTTAACAAAATTTAACCTTTTCTTTCTTCTTTTCAATTTCTTGATGAAAATTTTGGATTTTTTTCTAGATTCAATTTTATAAAAGTGCCCTTAAAAATCAAAACGTGCCTTGAAGAATGTAAAAAGTGCCCTTTTCAGAATACTAGCGCCCTGCCCCTTTATAAACCTGGGGGAAACTCTGATATATATATATATATATATAATACCATTAAAAGTAGACAAGATTCACCAATGGATTTTATCAATAAAAGAATTAAATTGAATTATAGTAAACAATATTAACCATTTGAAATTAACCATTGAATTTAATAACTTATAGTAAATTGAACATGGAAGGAAAAAAGAATAATATATATATATACTTTTTTACTGGTGATGGTTTTGGGATCTAGGACTCATGATCGGTGTAGATCTGCAAAAATATTTCAGAAATTCCAACATGGTAGAGAATGCAATAGGTAGTATTTCATACGAAATCTACCTAAAATGGCAACATAAAGATACAGTAATCTATTTTTCGGCTTTTTTCTCACTTTGCTTTTAAATAGAAATGGAATACTTATGTTGCTACAATTGGAAAAGCCGTATTAAAAGCTACAAAAAAAATAATATTTCAAAAATAAATTAAGATACAGTTTTCAAATAAATTGCATTTAAAAGTACATTTTTTTCCCTATACGACGGTATAAAAACTGAAAATGTACGATGTCTATAAGCTTAAAAATTTGCAGTAGCAAAAATTGCAAACCCGAAATTGCATTTCAAATTTCAAAGTGTTGCCATTCGCAAAATGACGTATGCGTTACGCACAGATACGTTTGGCCTTTATAATATGGAAGATAGTTACCATCACTGTTCAGAAAAATAATGGAAGTTTATCTATTCTCTCCACCCTTCCCCTTATGCTACGCATATTCATTCGAATAGAGTTTGGGAACAGAGCACGGGCCGTGTAGACTTTTGTGACCCGAAGCCCGAGTCCGACCCGCAGTCCGGGCTGGGGATGTTTACATTCATGGCACTCGGGACGGATCATACTTTTTTCTGAAGACTCGAGACTAGTTTCATTTCTAATCTTCACGGCCCAAAAATTTTAGTCCTAGTTTTGAACCAGCCCGTATGAAAATCACTGTCTCGGCGTGACATGGTTCGTTCAAAAGTCAGTAAAATAAAGCCTGGCCCAGAAATATTTGTACCAAAAATGTATACATTTTTAAATCGCTATTATTCTACAATTAAATATTGAAATTTATTCTTTTTAAAGAATACTAGCTTTCTACGTTTATTAAAATATAGCTAAATATGGCGCACTCGGAAAACGACAGCTCGTTACACACAATTTCAAATACCGCTAGAACCATAAACATACAGAAGGTAGCCATTAAATAGATTTTCTTTCAAAATGTTGAACTATAATATCCGATATTGATTGTATCTGAACAGTTCGGATTCTGATCAGCTATAGGTCGATTTCATCTAAAGTTTTTTGCTGTCAACACAAAATATGCTTTGGTGTCTCAAAAAAATAATATGTAGGGGGAACTGGGGTACATTGATACATGGGGCACATTGATACACCCCCTCTACCGCTCACAGGGTCATTACAGGAAGTTTCACAACAGCTCCAAAAGGTGATGCTAGTGTATTCAACTACATACAGAAAATCTTGGAATGATTCAGCAGTTTGATGAAATGAGACGGGTGATTTATTGTTTTTGTTGTTCAAAAGTAAATTTGAGTTGTACAATTGAAATGCTATTGTACAACTGTTCCAGTATTTTCAACCAAAATGAATACTCTCCCTGGTAAGTACTGCTACTCTTTATCAGTTCCTCATTATTTATTGTTAGATATATTGTGAAGTGTTGGATTTGAGACTCATTTTATTCAAAATCGCTGTATGGGGCACATTGATACAGTTTATGACGGGGCACATTGATACAGCCTAAATCCTTTAATAGTTCATATTTTCATTATCTTTTATTATTTTTTTTACCATACACTCCTTAATCCAACCTTTTTTTCACGAAAAATTTCTAATATTAGTTTTTATTGAAGTGAAATAGCTCTAATTTCTTTATATTAGAGCATTTTATAGTATTTTTGAAAACAGAAGACGTAGGAACTTACCCAGCATCTAGTGCTAGTAAAACTAATAAAAGAAAAGGACGGCATTCTGGCAAATCTCGAATTTATATCGATTCTCCAGAGAAAAAAGTAATTTCGACATGAGAAATGTTAAGTAAGAGAAACAAACTGCAGAACAGAAAATGATACTTATATTATAAACAGAATTTTTAATATAATTATCCTTTATTTTCTGTTTATGAACCTATTTATAAACAGAAAAACTGGTAATTTTTTCATCTTTCATAAGAAAGAAGATAATGCTGGGGTTGAAGTGCTAGATATGACAAAGTTACCACTGCCAACAATCAGACAAGAAACAGACAGAACATCAAGTCATAATATATTTAATTTTGATTGCTTTAATATTGCTTAAAAATAAATTGTGGGTGATTTGAATTTTTATAAATAAATATAAAATGGTTTTCTAACTCATTTTTTATGAAAAATATGCATTGGTATTATTTTGTCGTCATTTTTCTTAAACGTATCAATCTGCCCCGGGGATGGGGCACATTGATACAAATGACTTTTTTTGATTTTTTTAAAATTACATGCAAAAATACTACATAAAACAATGATTGTACATTTTTATAACATACTACACAAGTTTTGCTGTCATCTCATGGAAAAAAAACTTGAATTTTCTACTTTCTTGACACCAAAAAAAATCTTAGAAAAAAACTGTATCAATGTACCCCAGTTCCCCCTATATGTTTGTTCATCCGTAAAATATTTTCTGCTATATCTTTGCCTTACAATTCATCATCTGCTATAAATTATAATAATAAAATAAATATGATTTTGTAGATTCTTGTCTCAGAAAATAATTAATAAATAGCTAATGTATAATAACTATCTTAAAGGGTTTTTAAATTATTATTATTATTATTATTATTATTATTATTATTATTATTATTATTCAAATGTGTGAAAGTATTATGTCGATTCGTTAGTAAATCTTTCAATAAGAAATATGGTACAGTTTGAAAGTAAAGCGTTTCAAAATTGTGCATTGCCAAATTCAAAGTATTTACCACTATTTTCAACTATTAATATTAGTTTTATTTAATCTTGGAACGCCTGATAAATGAAGCGAAGATTATAATTCGGAAACAGATATTTTCAATTTCAAAAACAAATACTCAATTTTAAAACATTGTTACTCAGTATTTGCCAAGCGATGATATCGGGGAAAAATATTTTTTGTACATTAATTTCAATATTTTGTGTGTCTAATTAAATACAAGTTTTCCTCTCTCTCTCTCTCTCTCTCTCTCTCTCTCTCTCTCTCTCTCTCTCTTTTTTTTTTTTTTTTTTTTTTTTTCTAACAAAGATTGCGCGGGTAAATTTCTTAAGATTTCGATGGAAAAAGCAACTGAACCGAATCCTTACTTTCCCTCCAAAAGTTAACTCACCTTTGATCTAGCTCAACAAGTCCTTATAATATAGAAAAAGAACAAAAGAAAGAAAAAAAAACGGGCTGAACAAAAAAAATGTCCCAGAAAAGATTTTTCGAGACCTACTTTCAAGGGGACTCAGGATTTTTCCCCTCTTTGGCACGCAACGCAAAAGTCCCTGTAATTTTTCATGTGAAGGTTCGTATCACATGGTCATCGTTTCCTTGTAAAACATCACTTTTTCCCTACCTTCTACATTTGGGTTTATATATACAAATAAGGAAAATCCGGCAGGGAAAAAAAAAAAAAAAAAAAAGATATAAGCTTTGAACAGTAAAGGAAAATGACAATTGACAACAACCTCTTAGGCATAAGGTCTTATGGGACTTACTCGTAAATTTTTAAAAAGGGACCTTTTTTATTTTACTCATTTAATATAAAAAAATTAATTTTTGACTTTTTAATATTTTAAGGAATTTTTAATGTGCCATTTTACGGCAGATAAATATCAATGTTGCCATTTTTTCGCTCTTTTTCTTTTAAACATACACTTTTATTTTATATAAAATGACGTCATTCGCATCAGCTGAAAAATTCCACATTTAAAATTCAGTCTTTAAACAGAAAAGTGTGCATATGACGTCAGTAATCCAGCCAAATACACAAATCCAGCCAAAAAAAAAAAAAAAAAAAAAAAAAAACGATGCCGTTATTTAGAAAACTTGACAAAAAAAAAAAAAAAAAAAAAAAAATAGGCTATATAATTATTTTTACGTTTTAATTTATTTGTAACATTAACATAGATACTTAAAATTAAGCATATTTTATAATAATTCCATGCTTTATCAAAAATAATTCATTTATATTTTTCAAAAGAGAATATATTTTAATTACATTTTTTTCAGTTGTTATTGGAAAATGGTAACAAAAAGATATCTAATAATTTCCAGCTATTTTTCCTTTACTTTCTACTGAAATTCTCTATATTGGAGTTACTACCGTTAAAAAAATGCGTTAAGAACTACAAAAATAAATAAATAAATAACATAAAAATAGTGAACTAGATAATAATATAAAATAACTTTTTTTTTTTTTTTTTTTTATGAAATAGCCTGTGGGTCAGTTACCTCTTACGTATTTTTTCTTGTCTCGGATAATCTAGTTACTGTAATTAATCTCTTATTAGAAATATATGTGTCGTTTTAAGAATTAAAATATTTTAATTACCACCATCTTAACTCTTACATTAAAAAATTAACGGAAAAAAAAGAAAGAAAAGAAAAAAGAAAAGAAAAGAAAAGAAAGAAAGAAAGAAAGAAAGAGAGAAAGAAAGAGAGAGAGAGAGAGAAGGACATACCACTTTCGATTAAAGTTCACGGTATCAGGGGAACTCCGATGTGCTCAGAATGTTTCTATGTATCGCAACGTTCCGCTTGAGAGCCTTTAAAAGCAAAGCTATTGTATTTTGCAGGGCGTGTAATAACAGTTCTTTTGTCTCAAATCACCCATTTATAGTCAATTACGGTGAAAGTATCATGCTTTTATAATGAGAAAACCTATAATCAAAAGCCAAAAAGATTCACAACTATATCTCAGAAAGATGTGATACAAATTTTTGTTCCACTTTTATTTTTATTAAATTCAGTTTTATACCTAGTTAACTCTTTTCAGTTTTTTAACACTTTTCAAAATAATTGAAAGAGGTGTATAACTTCGGTTTATTTGTACTCGAACGCGCGTAAATATACTCGGTTGCTAAACATGCTATTGATATATGTTATTTAGGTTTACTATGGCATGTTCGTGATAGAGTATAAAATGTGAAGTATTACTAGTTCGTTACAAAAACACTCAAAAGAATTAAAAAAAAAAAAAAAAAAAAAAAAAAAAAGTTTCATTATGAACTAGTAAACAGCTGCATGCATATCTCTTTTTTTTCTCTGATATTTTATCTTTTGACTTATAACAGGTTTGAAATTATTATTATTATTATTTTTTTTTTTTTTTTTTTTTTTTTTTTGGATGTAGCACTGTATTTTAAAAGACATTTAATACATACAAAAGAGTTTAAAATTATTTCTTTTTTCAAACTTCAAATTTAAATGTTATTTGATTTTAGGTATTAAAAAATGTATCACACAATGTTTTACAATGGTGCTTGATACAAGAAAAATATTTTTAACATTTTGAAATTATAGGCTATAGAGAAAAATCGTTTGCAATGTATTTTAGTATTTTGCAGTATTTCAATTTGAAATTGACATATATATTACTAAGGTACCCTAAAAAATTGGTTACTGCAAAATATGGGGTGCATAGCATCTATCTCATTCATTTGCACAGGAGCACACGTAATAATTCGGCTGCATGTTTATTTTTTTATAACTATTTTTTTTTCATGTTAATTTAAATTTTATCGATCCTATACTGAGGTGCACAAAAGAATTCCAGTACATTTCTTTTTACTGGCAGAAATTTCTGAAGGGGAATTTTCCATTGTGTTACTTATTTCACAACTGAACTAAATTTTAGCATATTACGTTGCGTATGTGGGAAAGTCCATTCGTTATTCGTGTGACCACAAGAACAAATTTTCACAAATATTTTCAATTTTTTTGTTACAAAATATAATTAAGAGAAAAAAATGATATAACCAGCTAAATATCATTGTGTTACACTCACATAAAATAGATGCAATTTACAACAAAAAGAATTTCAATTTCTATATAATCGATCAAAGTTTTGTTACTCTTCTGACCAGAGTGTTACGGAGGACTCAACTTATGCAAGGACATGCGGGGCAATTGCCTCGCCCCCCCCCCTTTTTTTAGGACTCTCCTCATGAAACCAGTCAGGATTTTCATTAAAATGTGCCAAATGATTCAAATTAGCCAAAAGCGACCAAAATTCATATGTTTTTAAACATTTAAGAAGGTAATGTGATCATCCTTCCGCTCTTTTTTTCCTGTATCTCATTCATTTATTCAAAAAATAAACTACATCATTAAAAGACTAATGATTAAAGTTTTATTATAACAACTTAGTATTCTATTATTTTCTCAAGAATTTTTCTATTAACATTTCTCTCATAACTTGGCAAGTTAAAACCTTTAATTATGACCAATTCGGGACATTTTCTTTTAGACATCTTACAACGTGCGTAGATAAGGAAAGTAAAATATTGCAAAGACATTACTTCTGTCAACCAATCTATCATTTTTTCTACAATTATCCTATGAGTATTTTTTCTTAAAGTTGTGACTACCTTTTTGTGATACTCTGTATACGACTGTAAAAAATTTATACCTACAAACAATATGTATGAAGTTTATTTCACATTATTCACACACACACACACACACACAAAAAAAAAGATAGAAATCCCCCCCCCCCCCCAGAATAATGCTTGCCCCGGTGTCCCTCATAGCCTCAGTCGGGCTCTTATGACTCACAATAGTAGCAAAATTTTGACTTAATGCATATGTGCTAAATGCATGTAAAATGTTTTTTGTTACAAATTAGATAGATGTATGATTGCAAGTGGAATACAATGACATTTAGCTGGTTATATCAATTTTTGTCCTAATTACATTTTGTAACAAAATAATTGGAAGTGTTTATGAAAAAATGTTCCTATGATTTCAAGAGTAACGAATGGACGTTCCCATATACAAATCTTTGATCATCGATTACTCTCCCTACTATAGACCGCAGTCGAAGACTAAATGTTCAAATTAACCGCGCTGAATAAATTGAGCACCAATGTTCAATCAATTAACTGTACACACTTTAAAGTCCATTGCGTAGTAATTACATACTATTTTAGTTGTTAATCAACAGAATATATTAATACGATTTTGTTTAATCAAAAAGAACTTTAACATTCTGTCTTGATATTCAGCAGCTTATGATTGAAAAACGTAACAACAACAACAGCAAAAGCGAAATTGAATTGTTATCTATAACCCTTAGCGAAGAATAAACATATTAATTCTAACTTCAGTCCACAAGGTCATTTTAATACATCAGTAATTTTTGCCACGAAAATTTCTAATGAAAAACGAAAAAAATAACTATTCCACACCTTCAATCGCCACCACACGAACACTTTTGCTTATCTGTTTATTTATTTACTTAATTTTCATAATGATCTATCAACTTTAGACCACCATTTGGCAGGTGTAAAATAGAAAAAGAAAAAAAAAAATCCCCACAATGTCACAACATAACATACTGATTTGAATTGGTAATTAATGTTTAAAGATGACCTTCAGAATTGAAGAATCGGGGTAAAAAATCATCACGCAAACAGTAAATTTTTATAATACATAAAATAAATCCTTTAAATAGGGAATTCTTAAAAATTTATTTTTAAGCAACTGTGTTGTTTATTGCTTTCAGACACGGGAAAATGGATTTTATTTAATATACAAACATCTCGATAGTAAGAAAAAAAGGAAGAAGAAAGCTGTAGCGATTCTTGTGTTAGATGTTAGAATTAGAAACAATTAGAAACTTAAGTAAAAAATATATGAAGATGTGAATTTTCAAAATTCTCCTTATCCAAAAAAATCAAATTTCGAAAAATCGTGAAAAATAATCTAATTGCGTCTTTTGATTTTTACTCTTAAACAAGATTTTAGAATGAAAAAAACACTGATTAAAATTATAGTTTTTTTTTTCTTTTTCCTTCCAGTGCAGATTTACCAATGGAAAAAATTTGTAGAATTAAATACGACTTTTTAAATTTTGGATAAGTATAATTTGAAACTCACGTCTACTTATATACTTCTAAGATTTTCGAAATCCTGAAAACTAAAAGAATTATTTTTTCCGAGTTCGAAACAACTGTCCAGAGCCTTTAAAACAGTTATATACTTTAGCAATCTTAATTATTCTTTCATTAGAATACTCTACTCATCAATACTCTACTTCATTTAGTAATATTCCGTAACTGAATTATCAAATTAAACTTAAATTTCACAAATAAATAAATAAATCACTGATTTAACAGATATATAATTATACGGTACTACTCTGTTATCCCGTCGACCGATTTCGCCAAATTATACAAATCGCCAAATTAATAGCCAAATTATACATATTGACGTAATTTTTATGTTAAATAACAAACAAACAAATAATTAGTAGAATATTAATAAAAATGCAAATAAAAAGTCAAAATAAAAATCACTCAATAACGTGTTAAACACGTGTATCGTACTTAATGTCATTGAATCGACATTCACGATCATCCATTATTGGCATTTAATCTTATAATTTGGCGATAGAATTTTGGTCGACGGGATAATCTAGAAGTACCAATTATACTATGCAATTCAACATGGGTTGACAGCAATTACAAAGTTGATAAGAAAAAAGAAAAATTTCGCTACTGACCGCCGGCTAATTGGAGTTTTTAATAAAAAAAAAATTTCATCGATGTTCTGTACGCCTGGTAGTATAACTCAAAGTAACCCGTATAGGATTATCTAGTATAAATAAAAGAAAATCTTTTTCAGAAAACAAACGTGTCACCTTTATTAGCAAACTCACAAAATGTCCAGAAAGTGTTTTTAGAGCCTTTATATATGTATATATATGCAAATTCTTTCTTTTATCTTACATTAAAGTATTGAGTTTAGGGTAATCGTTAATATTGTCAAATTAAACGAAATTAATTTAAATTTTTATTGTTATTATTTCCCCCCTTCTATTTACATTATTATCATGTTTTTAAATATCTAAACATTAGTGTCTGGTACCTCGCCCTCCCCCCGCCCCTTTTCTATCCATTTTAATAATGTTATTATTATTTTTTTTTATATTTTTCTCGTTTTATTTTGGTTTGATGTTTGTTGGTAACCCCCAAATTTATATCATTTTGCTTTTTATGGCTAATGCAAATATGAAACCACAGAATTCATTTGTAGTTCTATAGTATATGGAATCTAACGAGTCTACTATAATTCTGATTTTTTTTTTTTTTTCATTTTCTTTTAATTCATTTCTTCATTTTTTGTTGATATATATTGATTTACAATTAATGGTTACACGTATGTATATCATATTTCTTTTTTAAAAATGTTTCGAATCAATCTGAACTGAACGGGACATAAAGTTACAGCGCAAAAAATAATTCCCCAATTCAATCTTTTATAATTTATAAAATATGTACTAAATTTAAAAATTCTGTTGAAATTTTCGTCTCGGTAATATAACCAAGGATAACTCGGTGTGGATTATCTGATATAAATAAAAGAAAAAAACAATTTCAGAATAGTTAAGTCCTTTAGTATAAAGGACATACATTTCTTCAAAGAATAGTATATCAAAAACAAACGAGGGGAAATGGTATATTCCGATTTGAATACATGTAAGGTTATAATCATGCTTCAGTATATTAAAGGCAAAAAATATTTTATTATTAATTATTTGCCAACCAAATGATATAGGGAAATAATTAGAATAATAACTAAAAAAAAAATAACTAATCAAGCTTTATATTTAAAATGCTTTCTAAATAGAAAGGGAGGGAATTTCTGATAGCACGATAATTATTTCGCAAACCAAGATATGGAACGAAAATTTCTTCAGACATGTTAACTATTAGTTTGTTACTTTATAAGAATAATAATTAACGATCAATAATAGTTATACAAAATATATAAAAATATTAAGAATTTGGTAATGATTAATGAATAAATACTGATAATTTAGATGCTTTTACGATAAGGACATCTAATAAGCCATTTTGAATTTGGTGATGATTTAAAAATAAATACAGAAAATTTAGGTCTTTCCTATTTTAAATAATCAACTGTTTTAGAAATGTCTTAACAGTAATCAGAAAATACTCAATAATGAAGTTCTGAAACAAGATTAATAATACTAAGGATTTTGTCCAAAATTAAACATATTGTTTTCTGTTCTTCTCAATCATCATGTGCATTCTGGATAAAAGCAAAATCGTTTTATTGTATTATTTAATTTCTTTCTTTTCTTTTTTTTCCCTTTAAGTAAAATATGTTAAAAATCAGTATTCGAGGGAAGAGTTGTTAATTTTTATAATGTATAAGCAATAAATATAATTTTTTTTTCTTAAAAATCTGTAATAAAGAATAAAAATAAACATTACCTAGCTTTATTTCTGAAATCATTGCTTGCGATTCTTTCTAATAATAGAATCCAATACTTTCTTTTTATAAGAAGAAAGTATTTGATTCGTAAAAATTTCAGACTTCCTCTTTTAATGGATTTAAACATTGTGGGAAGTTTTGAATACGATTTGATTGCTTTTGGACAGGTATCGACTGATGGTATGTACTACATTTTGTGAGTGTTGTAAGTCAAGAATTAATGCGCGGATTTCTGTGAAACTTTCTATGTAGTTAGACTTTTATATAAGTTGGTACTGATCAGGTTTTAGTGTATATCGCCTAACAGATAGGCATTGCAATATTTATTATATTTTATTTCATTTTTTGTACGATAATTACTTAAGATGTTTATTAGGAAAACCTTGAGGATTTAATTTTGATTTTGATCATTCAATGTGGCAGAGATTATTTTACCTTTCTTTCCTTAAATACTCCTTACTACTAACCACCTGATTAACACAGCAGCAAATTAATTGCTCTCGAAACTACAATCGTGTACCCATACTTTCCATATACAAAAACAAGAAAGAAAAAATCATGCGTCAAACATAGATCATGAAACACTTTCCAACACATTCAGAATAAGGTAACAAAACTGCACCGTTTAAAAAATTAAAACATTACGTCTCATTTCACCATATGAAAATGTATAACGCAGTCCAAACTCGAATTTAAATTGTTCTCATCTACAATCGGAAAATTATCCGAAATTTTCAGTAGCCTTCTATATGATATAGAGGTGTTTGTATCTATTAACAACATGCATTCCAAAATTTAGTCCATTTAAGAGATAAACATATTTCAATGAAAAATTCCTCTTCAGCAATTTCCTCTAATAAGGAGAATGGTATGGGCATGGGGATACTTTTGTACAGCCCTGTATATGAGGTATAGAATTTATATATAAAGAGTAACATACAAAAAAATAATTGAATTTAAAAGCGCATACCGAATTTAAAAACGTACTCTCTCGCAATTATTACGCAAAGACAGTACTATAACCGATTTATTTTGCTTGTCCGAGTAAATTAATTAAAAAATGCTATGAATGCTCTGTTTTAACATGATTGTAGTAAAATTCTGCGATTTATATAATTTTCAATACATTTCAAATAACGTAATGTCATTAAAATACTCTCCAAACATTTTTTTTCTCCATATACCATAATGTAATCTAATTCTTTTTAATGTCCCTGTAAATGAACCATTAATCGTGCATACTTCATATGCAATACCAAACATGCTTTGGTGATCCTAAATAAGCTTTATCAATTGAGTGAAAATTCGAGTATACTTACGGGAGTTATAGAGCGTGGACTGGACAGACAGACAAACAAATCGAATGCATAAATACTTTTTAACTTTGTTGGAAAGTGATGTGGTAAAAAAAATCTACTTATATATTTTTTCAGTTTTATTTTAATGAAAAATTTTCCGTTATAGATAGTTCTCCTTTCCGTTTTATTGAGTATTATTATTATGAAGATTAATGTTTTAATAATCCTCATATTATACTAATCAGTTTATATGTACACATACAGACTGGAATAGTATCGATATTATTTATCTTCATTTACTAAGCATTTATTATAATCAGATTTTTTAATGTCATGTGTGTATACTACTTGAAATTATTTTATTTTCATAGATAAACAGATTTTTCCCCTTAAAAATTAAACGTGTTCTCGCAAAAATATTTTTCTTAGCGTAATTTTCTGACATATTTACAGATTCATTTTTAAACATAAAAAATATTAATTTCAAGTATGATTGTAATATGATTTGTAAAAGGTTCCCCCCCCCCCCACGATAAATTAATTGTTTTTTGAATTATAGGCGATTGTTGTCTTCCAAGGATCTTTTACAACTGGCGCATCCTGACAGCGACAACATTCAACAAGACAACTTTAAAATTTTTTATTATAATTATTATTATCTTATTTTGTCGGATCTCTGGCCTTTATCAAAAAATAGAAAACACTAATTCATTTCAGCTTTTATAATACGAACACCTGCCAAATTCATGTGATTACGAATTAAATTGAATTCAGGAATGTGTCAAAAGATAACCAGTTTCACTTGACGACAGTTTGGTCTCGAGAAACAGATTTAAAATGTTAGATGAAATGTTAATAAAGTACGATTTTGATGTAATACATATCCAATCAGAAATTTTTATTAATTTATTTTTGTCGAAAGGCAATAAAAATTTAATTAAATTGATATTTCTGTTTCTCTACTACAAACAATTCTAGTATTTTTTTTCGTAAGTCATTCAATAAATATGAAAATGATCAAAATATTTATCTGTTACCGAATACACAGTTAAGGGGGTCCGGGACACAAAAATCTTCAAATTTTCTAGAAAAAAATTTATTGCATTAAATTTTTTTCCGTGTTTTTACGCTTAAAATGACGCTTAAATCATTTGTCTGTCTTGATTAGAAAAGAAAATTCTTTTTGATAATTTTAAAGATTCAAATTATTATAACTGAAAAACCGTTAAAAACAAATGCTTCAAACTAGGAATATGTCTTTTTTATTATTTTACTTTAATTTTAATTTAGCAAATTAATATATATATATATATATATATATATATATATATATATATATATATATAATACCATTAAAAGTAGACAAGATTCACCAACGGATTTTATCAATAAAACAATAAACCAAAACGAAGAATTAAATTGAATTATAGTAAACAATATTAACCATTTGAAATTAACCATTGAGTATAATAACTTATAGCACATTGAACATGGAAGGAAAAAAAGAATAATATGAATACAATTGAAATTTGTAGAACCAAAGCAGAATCTTCAGGTCCCAAATACTTTGGAACTACAAATGGAGTGTGTGGTTTCATCTTCGTATTTGCCATGAAAAAGCAAAACAATACGAATTTAGGACTACCATCACACAAAAACCAAATTATTAAACAAGGAACAAAGATATTTTACAAAAAGGAGTTGAAAGTAAGTAAAATTAATAGTTATCCATAACAAACAAAAAAGATAAAGCTGAATGGAAATATAATTAAACCGGAAAAAATAATAATCGATATTAACATAAAATTAAATTAATAAAATGATTAAAATTAGAATTAAGAGATAACATTCATATTAACATATAACTTAAAATACATTATTGTTACTTTAATCAGTAACATTTATTGTGACTTTATATGGTAAAAACTCATTATCTTAATATAGGATAATAATAAAATAATAATAATAATAATAATAATAATAAAAAATAAATAAATAAATAATAATAGTAATAATATTATTAATAATAATAATACCAAAAATTATATCAATAACATTAAAAATAATTTGATATTTAAAATATAGCTATTTAACTATAGATATAACTAGACGAATATCCATATATTGGTGTAAATTAAACAGTTTAAAAATTATGTTAAAATAAATAACCCACTCTCAATTTTTTTTTTTTTAATAAATAATTAACCTTTGCGTTTTTATCCAGACAACACCACCCTCCTCCGTACTCTAACATCTACCCACCCAACCAACCTATATATATATATTTTTATTACTTTTTAACATTTTTAATTTTTTATTATTATTTTTATGTTTTATAATTTTTTTATACATTTTTTATGCAAAGAATTAATTATAAGATCATGTAATATCTAATTATAAATTAAAGAATATATGAATTTTTTAGGATAACCATTATTTATAGCATCATATACAAGCTTTTTAATATTAGTATTAATTAAATGGGAAGAACATAGACATTTTATTCTATATAAATGGTTAAGTATTATATTACGATATACAGAATTATGAAGACATGATTTAAAATTAGTAAAAGTATTAACTTTAAAATTAAATTCTTTCCTTTTGTCATAAATATCAGTTATAAATTTGTTCTCTTTTAATATAATTTTAATATCTAAGAAATTGATTGTATTATTAAAAAGTAGGTTTTTTGAAAGTTCTAGATTAGAAGGATAATCAACAGGGAATTGAGATATACAGGTGTCATCAGTATCAATTAAAATTACATCATCTATATATCGATATAAATGTCGATTATAATATATCGATTTAAAAAGCTCATTTATGATATTATGTAAATCCTATAAATTGATATTGTTAAATAAATCTTTAAAATCATAGGTAGTGATATTGTTTATACATTTAAGATTTTTCATAATATGGACCAGTTCATAACTATTTTTTATGCAATGTGTATTATCACTTTTTTTTGTGATATTATATATTTGATTAAGAATTACTAATAGAAGTTTGTTAGCAGCATTATTATAAGTATTGCAACCAATTGTAACAGTTCTGAATTTAACAGGATGCTTATGAAATTTGGGTATAAGGACTAGATAAGGATATTTAAAGTTAGTAGGGTTAATGTCTAATAATTTATAGAATCCTTTAATTTTACGATTATTGGCAAGTAAGTTATCATTAATTTTTTGGAATGTGTTATTATTAGATATACTAGATTTAAGCAGTTGATGATAATAAGATTTACAAATAATGGCATAATTATTAGGAGATTTATCAACATAGGTTATTACAAAGTTTTGTTGTAATTTATTGATTTGCTTAAACAGATGCTGTGTATTTACATATTCTAGGTGTGAAATATTATATTTTAAGGACTTGGTTAATTTATCGATAACTAATATTTGCCATTGATTAAAATATTCAATGGGTTTATTATAATAAATTGCAAGTTTATAAATAAATATATCTATATCATATGTAAATATTTTATGATAGATTTAATGTTTAATTTGGATGGAATTCTGTACTTGGTCCCATAACCCATAATTCTTCTAAGTGGTAAATCATCTACAAGATTAAGATTACCAGTAATAATATGTCCATGATCTTTATTTATATATTTTTGTAGAGAGGGGTCATTGCATTTACAGGGTAAAGTACTAGCATCAAAAGAAGATTTAGCGAAAGAATTATAGTTAAAAATCGTTCTGCCGATAGATATGGGATACTTAAAGGTTTTAGAAATATGAATATTATTAATAGGAAATTGACAGTTTTTATCATTTAATATGGAATTAATATTGATTTTATTAAATATTGGATTAGAAAAAGTAATTACCATTTGAGTATTAGTTTGTAGATTTTTAGGTTTTTTGAGTAAATTTATATTGTACAGGTTGACACGAGTCATAATGAGATCATAAAAAATATCTGAAAAATGTTTAGAGTAAGTTTTACTGAGAAAAATATTTAAATATTGTACAATATGTTTCTTTTTTATTCCAAAAATATATTTACGTATTAGAAACCAATTGTAATTTTTTAAATAATTACGATGCAGATTATTAATTTGTTGAATTATAAGGTTTTTAGGAGTAATACTAGAAGATGAACCTTTTCCTCTTTTGTTACGTGTAGTTTTAGGATTTATAAGATGATTTAAACTATGATAAATGGGAGAATAATCTGTAGTATCATTTATAGATGAAAAAACTTTAACAGATCTTTTAAAAACCTCACTATTAAGACCATAAGGATAAATTGTATTATAATATTTCATATATGAAGACTCTAAATACAGACGCTCAGATTTATTTTTCTGAATTTGTATTATTTCAATAGTAGTATTTTTAAATTTATGTTTATGAAAATGCTGTATTTCAGCTGTAGACTGTATATTTTTTGCTAAATTTTTATCAGAATCTGACCGATGTTGATTCATGCGTATATGAAGAGGACCAGAAGTTTCACCAATATATTTCAAATTGCAAATGTTACACTTTATACTATAAATTACATTAAAAGCCTTACAAAAAATAGAAATATGAGGATCTGATACGATTTGTGACTGAGAAGCAGATGGACAAGTTTTACATCGGATATCAGAACATTTCTGAAAATATAATTGAGGAGGAGGATATATATATATTTACTTTTGAAAATATGATTTTTTAATATATATGAGGACCCCAGAAGCCAAGGGGTGTACGTGACAAAATTGAAAAAAAAAAAAAAAAAATAAATAAATACACAGACGACCTAAAAATATGCTTTTTTCATTTCAGGTAAAGAAATATAAGTGATTTTCTTATTATTTGCTGAGTTATAGAGGCAAACCACTTTTTTCGAAAAACAAACAATATTGATTAATTATACATTTAAATAAAATTGTACTTTATTTTTTAACAGTTATTGAAATAAGAGTTCAAAGACCAAAATGCAACAAGCAGAAAATTCCTATTTCAATCCACTCAATTGTTATTGATGTTCCAATTTAACATCAATTATCTTTAAACTCAATTTACTCCAAATCGAAATTTTGTCACTTGTACCCCTTGGCTTCTGGGGTCCTCAGATATCATTTTATATATATATATGTATATATATATATAAGAAAAAAATATGAAATCCTAAAAATAATACTTTAAGTTATAACGATTTTAAATTACCCTACTTTTTAATAAATTTTATTTTATTTATTTATTTTTTAATTGAGAAAAGTTTTATCATGTGATTTTGTTTACAAATGATATGGTTACCCCCCCCCCCCCCAAAAAAAAAATAATAAAAAATAAAAAATAACTCAATAAATAAAAAATTTTAAAATGCATCCCGGACTCCCTTAAAATACTGAAATTTAATTTTCGTTTAAAAATAATTAATTAAACTTTTTGAGATATCTAATTTTTCCCCTTCATAAATAGTAAAAATCTCTGATTTTTTTTAATATTAATAATCTAACAAATATTAAAAATATTCAATGAAGTTTGAACAGGGAATCGATAATTTTTAAGAATTTCTTCCCAATTATAACGTTCGTTACACTCAGACATTATATATTCTAAATCAAAAGTTCAGTTATTTCACTTGAATTATTTTATATATTTTTATATGGGGGGAAAAGAGTGTATCATTTATAAATTGCATAAATAATAAATGTAAACTTTTTTTTTTTTTTTTTTTTTTTTTTTTTAAGCGAAAGATATGCGTTACGGTAGAGTTGGAAAACTGGAAGAAAGAAATAATTGGGTGGAATTTTGTTTGTTTGCTTTTGTTTGATTCCTTTGCTTTGCTTTTGACCTGTAACAACTGTTTGGCTGTTTTAAAATTTATGTAAAACATAAATTATATATAATTTATAAATTATATAAAATCCTTTAACTTATTTTTTATTCCTTTTTTGTTCACAAACGCATGAAATCGGGAGGTTCTCTCATTAAGAAATGTTGCAATCGAACATTTTTTTACATTTTTTGATAAAGGCGAGAGTTTTTTCCAAAAATGCTTTCAAAGTGCTATATTGCGCGAAAGAAAGAAATTCCAGTGTTTTGAGACAAAAATAGCAACTTAAGATCTGATTCATTTATCGAAAAATGAAAAAAAAAAAAAAAAATCAATTACGAATCACTTCAATAATCATAAATATCAAGTACCATGCTTTTGTGTTTAAAACGAATTGCGTTGTTGAAATATTTTGGTAAGAACCGCTAAGAAATCCAGTTGTTTACTTTTTCATAAAATAAACACAATCGGCATAACATTTTTTTTTTTTTTTTTTTTTTTTTTTAGGTAAAAATGTAAAAATAAATGATTCGCTTATTTTCTAATTCCATTAGTAAAAATAAATATATAAATATATAATAATAAATTTGAATTAAAGAAGAATAGGAGAATGATTTTTTTTCTCTCAACAGCTATTGTGATAGAATGTATAGATTAAAATGTGATTAATTTTAAAATGATAAACACAGCAAAAGCTGCTTCAATCAAAACTTAAAAGTATATTTTCAATTTTTGGACTCATACGCAGTAAATAAAGGAATCAGTTAAAGATAAATAAAGCAGCAATTTTTTTTTTTTTTTTTTTTTTTTTTTTTTTTTTTTTTTAAATTGGAAACATTGTGTCAATAATGCACATTGAGATAGCATTTACGCCTTTAAATCTGGTATTTTTATGATTATATTTACTCTGTGTATATGCATAAATTAACAAATGTAATTAAATTTCAATTTTGTTTATTTGTTTGTTTAGTATGCACAAGTGAGTTTAGATTTATGCGATTACTGTAATTTTGCAAAGTGTGTAAGAATAGCTACAATAATAGCTGTTAAATAAGGAAAATATGTATACCTATATTTAATTTTAATTATTTTTATAACAAGTAATATTAATTTTAATTAAAGCATAAAAATGTAGATTACATTCGTTGATGTCATCTAATAAGTGATTTATTTTATTTGGAAACTTATAATTCTTGATAGCTATTTAATATCTTAATGCAGTATACAAACTTAAAAAATATCCAATTTAAATAAATAAAAACAAATCTGGTTTTAATCTGATAATCAGATTTTTTTTTTTTTTAATCTAAAAGAATCATGATTTTTTAACTTTATTTAATCATATTCTACTTCCCTCAATTGAAGTTTAACAGCTTCAAACAAGTGTAGGGGAAAAAAGTAAACAAAAGAATGTTGAACTCCAACAAATGATCTCATCCTCTGCGGCAGTTACGGTCGCAGTGATAAAAATCTAAAACAGGTGAGAGTGTAAGTGGAATCTCACAAAACCTCAACTTTACACAAGATTTTTAAATAATATGTATTTAGCTTGACAAAAATGTAGATCAAGGAATATCATGCAGTACGGCGCATTTATAGAACTTTATTTTATTATTATTTTTTTTTTTTTTTATGTGTGAGAATATTATGAAAAGAAAATTGTACGATCGATTTTAACTCTTTATGTCCTATTTTATGATCTAGGAAAAAATCTATTTCGATATTTTCTCTTCGTTCATACATAAAGATAATTTGGAAAAAATATGTAATAATAAGAAATTTAGAAAAATTTCGATCATTATAAATTATTAAAGACCTTATAAATTTATAAATAATGTTGTTGTTGCTTTTCATAGTTTTTTTATTTCTATGCAATAATAAATATGTCTTCATGTATATGAAAATGTCGATCAAGCACTGTGAAGGGATTCATGGAATTTTAGGCACCAGAAATTTCGTAAAATACTATCTAAAGATATTATTCTTTCATTAGATAGGGAAAATAATACTTGCAACTCCCATACATTTAATGTCTGAATTTAAAAAACTATTAAAAGATTGGATAATATAAACTAAGACAGACTTGAATACATTTTTTTTTAAATAAATAAAATTTATATACAAAAAATAAAACACTAAAAAAACATTTTAAAATACCAGAGTAAACTGACGAATGATGCTCGTGCTTTCCCGAATGAATATTATCTTTTTCTATAAAAATAACTAACTGTAACTGTCTTGATTTGTTCCAATGTTTGTTGTACAATGAATAATTATTTGTGCTGATGAGGCCTTGCGTGTAGCTTGGCGAAATATTTACTCTTTTAGTTTTAAATGTTTTTTAGTGTTTTACTTTTTGTATATAAATTTTATTTATTTTTAAAAATTGTATTCAAGTCTGTCTTAGTTTATAATATTCAATCTTTTAATAGGGTAAATAATACTTTAACGAAATTCTGGTAAAAGGTGCTTAAAAGTCCTTGAAGCGTACAAATCCTGTCGAGGGAAATCATGCAAAAGGCTGAATTTATAGATTATTATTATTATTATTATTATTATTATTATTATTATTATTATTATTAATTGTGAATGTATTTCGTAAAAAAACTAATAATATGGCAAATTTTAACTCTATATATCCCAAATTTCGCTTTAAAAGTTTCCTCTTATTGTATATATAAATACAGAAAAATGAAATGAATAATCCATGTATCAATAAGAAATTTAGATTGATTCATTAAACTTAACTTATTAAATATAAAATTATAGGAATACTTATAATATTTAGATTAATTAAAAATAATATTGTTAGTAATTTCCGACTTTTTATAAAATAATAAAAATAAATAAATATGTTGTTTTATCTATAAATAAGAGATTTTATTTTTAAATTTTCTATTATACATCTCTTAACAGCATAATCTATACATAACCTAAGTAAACGAGTTAGTTTTATTTCTAAACAAGATAAATTGAAGTACTTTGCATGAAATCTAGAATATTCCATTAGCAATAGATGCATTTAAAAGTCTATATCAATTTTTCAATTTTACTTTAAAATCTTGACGGGGCGCAAACATTTAAATGAATATCCTTAGTTTTAAAGAGCACTTAATATAAGACATTATTATTACTATAGTATAAATATTTATTTACTTATTGATGCACCGTATTTATTTAAAACATATTAATGATTTATAATATAGAAATGTTAATTATTTGAAAAAATGTTTCAAACTAGATCTACATAAATTAAAATTTTTCAGGTAAAAGAAAAATATATAGCTAAACAAAACACTAATACATTTTTTGTTTTAAAATGTAAATACGGTGAGTAAATTTAAATGATGACTGTTTTTCAAAAAGTACATGCTTAAAAAGTTACAATTATAACAAAAGAGTATTATTTATTTATTGGTGTAAAGTATTCAGTTATTAACATTAAATTATATCATTGTTTACAGAAATTCATATTTAGATCATTAAAAAACCTTACAGAAATTCAGATTTAGATCATTAAAAAACCGCTTTAAAATCAAAGTATTTAAATAATTTAATGATTGACAATATCAAAATATTGATAAAAAATATTTCAAATTGCATCGACATAAATTAAAAATTTTCATGCAAACAGAGCTAACAATTTTAATAATAAATTTCTCTGTTTTAAAATGGAAATTTATTGAGCAAATTTAAATTATTACTGCATTTCAAAAAGCACATATACTAAAAAAAGTTATACCGCAGAATAATAAGTTTTTGGAAATGAAGAAAATTAATTTATGCGCCAATTATTAACCTAAAAATACTTAATGATTTGTGTAAATTAAAAATTTTCAACTATAAAAAGTCATTAAATTATTAACTATTTCTAGGTAGACTATTTCAAACGTTAGTGAAATGAAAATTGGGTACTGGCATGCACAAATTAAAAGTTTTTAATTATTAAAACATTGCTAAAATATAAATACATTTTTTTAAATGTAAATCATCAATCATATGAAAAATTCATGAAATAAAAGCTGTAAACTCGATCATTCAGACTTAGTTTTTAACTATTAAAAGTCGTTAATATGCATATTTTAAATGTTGGAGACATATGAAATGTTCGTGATTTGTTAACTAACTTATACATGTTAAGCTTTTTAGTCATTAAAAAATCGTTGTAATATTTAAAAAAAAAAAAAAAAAAAAAAAAAAAAAAAAAAAAAAAAACCGCTGTTGTATTTAAACATTTTTTTTTTTTTTTTTTTTTTTTGCACCATGGCACTTAAAGACATAAACAATAACACATTTTACGTTAATGGTCAGTTCTAGACATAAAGGCAGGTTCCAAAATAAACTTTGCATATGCATAAATAAAAATAAAAATAATTTGAAATGAAAAGAAAAAAGTGTTAGTTTTATATTTTTGTATCCCATTCAAAAATATTGTGTTATACAAACACATCTTAATGATGATTATTTCAGAACCTGCTTTTACATCTATAACTGACCATTAAATTAATTAGTTAAATTGTAAGACTATAAATGAATAAATCCCATATGCTAGTTAAATAACAATCTCGGGCAGGCAGGACTAGAAAGTTTTTAGTCATTATTATTGTTTCTTTTCATGTTTATAATTAGATGAAAAGTATTCCATGTATATTATTACTTTGTTTTTATACCATCTAAACTAAAAATATGTGTTTTTAGCACATTTTACATTAATGAAATAGTTCCAGATATAAAATCAGATTTCAAAAACAAATATCACTGAAAATGCATATCTAACAAAACCATCTATATATGTTTTTATATATGTGTCTATAAATATATATGTATATATTGATTAAATAAATCCAGACGCTATAAATATCATAAATAACAATCTCAGGTAGTTTTCATTCGACTATGGCGGTTAAGGTAATTCTCTCAAGTGAAAGAAGAAAAAAAGAAATTTGTCTTTACCTTGCGTGGTGCTTTTAATATGACCGTTGTATGAAACAAGTATGAATGGAAGATTTTTAGTTATTATAAAAATCCTTACTATAACATTTTTACAAAACACTGATTATATGGTCAATATTTTCTTTGTATTTGGGTCATTGAAGGAAAAAGAAATATGTTAAACAAAAATAAAACACATTTAATAATGATGATCAGTAACGGATATATATAAAGTCAGATTCCAAAAATAAACATCGCTAAATGTATTATGCATAGCAAAATCATCATTGTTGAAAATGATAAGGCATGGAAAGAGAATGTCTTATATTTTTTTGTGCTCCAATCATTACATCATAAAATATTGCATGTAATATTGCTCTCTATGCAATGGTTAAACAGTAAGCGTGTAAATAAATAAATCCAGACGCTGGTTAAACATCATAAATAAGAATCCCGCAGGTATGACTAGGGTGGTTTTAAGGTAATCCGAACAGGTGAGAGAAGTATGGAATTTGTCTTTACCTTGTGTGGTGCTTTTAGTACCCTGTGTATTCCAGCGATTTGGTTGATGAGTGGTATATTCACATTCAATGTGTACAGTGGTGGCCTTGCAGGTTCCGGAAAATTTGTCGAGGCTGAGAAAGGATCGATATCATTTAAATACTGCACCCGACACGTTAGGGACGCCATGTTGCTTTGACAGCGCGGGTTTACATTCTGTCTCTTACGGACGGAGTTTGCCGATGCAGGGTTACCTTAAGGCATGAGAGCGAAATTTTGTCGCCAACCACAGAAACAATGAGAGCCGGAAGGTTTTCGCCAAATTGGGTTAAAAATGTGAATGGTGGGAGTAACTGTGAAGTGTGTTTACTCTCTATTTTATTATTCAGACATGATTTAATAAAACATGAGCGAAAATTTTAATCAAAAACTTTTCTTTGAATAATTCAGTTCTTCCGTTTTTGTCCCCTGTTTTCTCCGAATCTGATGTAATTTGACGGGCAGTTATGCGGTTTCGTATTACGAATCACCGGATAAATAGTTTTATAATTCAGAAAAATTAATATGCAGTGATTCCAGTGGTGCGCCGGAAAAACAAAAGAACAAAAATTAGAAAAATAAAAAGTGTTGGAAAAAATATCGATATATTATTTCAACAAAAGAAAAAAATACAGAACGTAGAATATGTGTAGAGGACACTGTGAGGAGTTAGAAGAATCGGAAGGTGGGGTCATTATTTTTATTAGAAATATTGTACCATAATAATAGTACCAATTACTCTAATTTCGCATTTTATCATTTTATAATAAGAAGTCTTTAAACAGAACTTTTTCACGATTATTGTCCAAAAATTCCTGTAATATTATTAAATTATTATATTAAAACAAAATAATATTATTTTGGAATAATGTTAAAAAAAAAAAAAAAAAAAAAAAAAAAAAAAAATAGAGAACAAATATCTATCTATAAATGAGACGGACTTTTTTTCTTTTTTTATATTCTTGTTATTTTTCATTTAATTTTTGGGAAATTTTTACTCCATTCGCTTTATTATTTTTTTTTCATTTATCTATTGCTGAATGCCGCAAAAAATTACATCGCTGCCCGTAAATAGCTTTACATTTATAAAAAAAGTATTTCTTAAAAAAAAAAAAAAAAAAAAAAAAAAAAAAAAAGAAAGAAAGAAAGAAAAGAAAAGAAAAGAAAGAGAGAAAAAGAAAGTTTCTTTTTGTTTTAAGAAAAATGTTTAGAATTTTTTATTTTTTTTATTTTTTATTTTTTTTTTTTATTAATTATTATTATTTTTATCATCATTATCATTTATTTATTTTATATTATTAATTTAATTATATCATAAATATTTCATTATCGGACCATGGTCAGCACATCAGTATTAAAAATCAATTCGTTTATGAAATGTTATTATTATTGTTATTATTATTTTCTTGTTATTTAACCGTAATAATAATTATTTTTTTTATTCTATTATTATTTATTATTTATTACTTTCATTATTATTATTAGTTATAAATAATCTAATGTTATTTTTTTCACTGTTTAGACCTGATAAAAAGTTAAAATCCTTCCTAAAGACCTTCTAGAAAGTTAAAATGGTCTACAAGTAAGTTTTCAAACTAAAAAAAAAAAAATCTAAAGTAAGTTTTGCTTCATGTCCAGATTTTCAGAGGTTTCAAGACTTGTCCCACGCAGTGGTTCCAAAGATAAGTCTTGTGGGGCAGCGGGGGGGGGGGGGGGGGGTATAATGCTTATTTGATATGATATATATTTTTCATGGTATACTTTTCTTTATGCTATAATACTTTCAAGATTTGTCCCATGAAAGGTTTCCACGGACAAGTCTTATGGGGGGGGGGAGGGGGAAGAAGCATAATGTTTCTTTGATTTGATTGATATTTTTATGCTATAATACTTTTATAACATATTTTAATTTATGTTTTATTTTATATTGTACTTTTCTCTATGCGATTGTACTTTTACAATATATTTTCATTTATATTTTATTTTATAACATATTTTTCTTTAAGCGATTATATTTTTAAAATATATTTTCGTTTATATTTTATTTGTAATGCACTTTTCTTTATGCGATTATAATTTTATGATTGTATTTTATTTTATAATATAATGTGCCTGGGTCTTATTTGGCTCTATTCCCAGTATGGCCCATGTCGTATATTTCATTTACTTTCTTTTTAATTCAATATATAGCCAGTATACGTTCGACCCTCATGACGATAGAAAGTGGGGGGGGGGGGGGGGAAGCGAAGTCGTATCACGTGGGTGACACTAGAGGCAGAGAAAGTAAAATTTTCGGGGGAAAAAAATTGTAGTTTTATTTCTTAAAGGTAAGGAATGTTTCGTATTATTAATATTTGTTAGCGTTTAATACAAGTAAAAATGAGTATAATAACACCATTAATCTACTTTAAAATATTATCAATAGTTTTATCATTACGTATTATTATATCTGTTTTTGGGGGGCAAAATGAAAGAAAATGGCGGAGGTTCCCATTATGGCCAAAGTGAGCCATTTTAAATTACATTTTCAATTTCAAAGTTTATAGTGACTTCAAGCATATGCATATTTTTTACGAACATAATTTTATTTCACTTCTGTTCTTCAATTAATACATTTCTTAGTAAAAATAAATATTATTTATCTATTTATTTATTTTGTTTTTGTTTTAATTTAATTTTTTGTGTATATATATTATATAACGTATAATAATTTGCTTTTTCTTTTTTTTCTTTTCAATTTTCTAAAAATTTACAAAGTGGGTCATATTGTGAACGAGGTGCTCCCAATATAACCCATAAGACACTTTTTACATTTCAGCTTATATAATTTTTAATAGTGTAATTACAAGTATAAAATCGTTTCTTTTATTTAGCACACTGATTCCTCTAAGCAATAGCATTAAATAGTTTCCGGGAAAAGTAATATTAGCATGGCGAAAAAAAGCAATCAAAATTAGGTGGGCCATAATGGAGCCATTCTTTTCTCTATGCGGCTGTACTTTTATAATATATTTTCATTTATATTTTATTTTATTACATTGTAATTTTCTTTATGCGATTGTACTTTTATAATATATTTTTATTTTTTATTTTATGCTTTAGTTCTCTTTATGCAATTATATTTTTATAATGTATTTTATTTTGTAATATGCTTTTCTTTATGTGATTATATTTTTATAATACGTTTTCATTTATACTTACTATACTTTTATATTATACTATACTTTTCTTTATGCGATTATACTTTTATAATATATTTTCTTCTATATTTTATATTACAATAAAATTTTCTTTACGCTACTGTATTTTCATAGTATATTTTATTTATATTTTATTTTATAATATGTTTTTCTTTCTATGCGATTATACTTTTATAATAAATTTTCATTTGCATTTTACTTTAAAATATAACTTTCTTTGTGTAAATCAGTAAATATTACATAATTTGAAAGAGAAATCTAAATAATAATAATAATAAACTTCAAAAGAAATTATTATATTAAAAGGCGATTAAAATAATCAAATATGGATATTAATAGTTAATTTTATTTAAAATTTAGATGTTTTTAAATAAAATTAAATATTAACATCTATATCTGATTATTTTAATCGCCTTTTAAGTAAACCTGAACATTTTAAAGTTTTGTGTTGTGTGTTAATTTTGTGTTAAAAACAAGACGAAAATTTCGTTCCGTCATATATTTTATATTCATTTAAAAGCATTTTTTTAAGTATGAAATATTGCACGGGGGGGGGGGGGGACTGCTAGGTGATTTAAAAAATATATATATAGTAGAATTAGAATTTTTATTAATTAACTGGGTCTAGAATGCCACAAATTCGACGTAAAGCCGAGCGAGAGGATGACGACGTGTCAAGTTCTATGGAATATGAGGTGAATTGCTTATAGCAGCTGATAATTTTTCACTCCATATTACTCTAATTAAAGTTCTATCACAATACAAAGCACAGAAACAAAATAGAACATATTATGTTCTCATAAATACATAAACAGAAAAATCCTTTTTACAAAACTGAAGAAATGGGTGGTTGTTTGTAAAAAAATGTGTTTCTTAAAAAAAAAAAAAAAAAAAAAAAAAATGATTTAAAATAATAAAAGAGCACATACGATTGTATATATTCTATTCTTGTTTATAATATTAATAAACCAAAAAACATGACACAACACTGATTTAGTAGGCTAGCGTAATCTAATAAAATTTTAAAATATGTATCATTTTGAAAAGAATTAAGACTATTAATTTTCACCGTTTTATTCAACAAAAATTCTGTCTTTTTCTTATATGTTTGGTAAAAATTGTATATTTTACAGTAATATGTCAAAATGATTAACGATTTCAAATTTATATTTCAATATCACTTTTACTCTAATCCATTTTTTTAATATATCTGACAAAGTTATTTTTCTACTAAATTTGTGAATAATCCCTAAAGTGCACGCACACACACACACACAAAAAAAAAGGCTATCATTTTGTTAATTTTAATTGCTGAATAACGGGACTATTTTTTTTTTTAGCTTGTCAGTGTAAAAGGAAAATTTACCAAATGCAGCTTATAAGACTGAAAGACCGTATAAAAATTAAAATTTCGTAATTTTTTAAGAAATGTTTTTTTTTTCATCTAAATTGTTTGTAAAACATTTCTTTATCTCATTTAGCAATAGAAAGGCCGTGAGCGATCCTTTTGACCGCTACCATTTGAATATATTTCTGTTCAAACCAGAAATTTCATTATAAAATAAATTTAGGGGAAAAAAATGTTAAATAAAAAAAATTAAACTGTTTTAAATCAAAATTGTGGCTTGAATTATTATTATTTTTTTATATATATATAAAACTTGACTAAAATTTCCGGTCTTTCTAGTGTTAAAACATTTTTGTAATTGGAACTATATGTCTATGACTAGCGGTTTAGGAATTAGCCATTGGCCACCGTTGAGAGCGGGCTCTCTGTATAGAGAATAAATAGGACGTGATGGATTTTTTTTAAATGCCGATTTTTATTAGTAATAGACAATATAATAGGAAAATAGGTATTCCATCAAAAGTATATAAAAAATGTTTAAATTTGTAAACCAGTGAAATAAACAAATAGATAAATATTAATAATAACAATAATGAATTGCACACAAAGCGATAACTATTTGTCAAACAATTAATTTCCATGCCCTCTACCTAAGAACTACTGATAAAGTAGGTAGTCAAATTTCATATTAAGTTGAATGTTTTTGCCATGAATACAGATCGCGAAATGTATGAACTTTGGTGGCAAATATATAGAAAGCTATAAACGGCGTGAAAACCCTTTCAAAAGAAAAATATTTAACCTTAATAGCATTTTCCGATCATTATTTAAAAGATACTACCACATTACAATTAATGTTCTACTTGGACAAATAAATAAATAAATAGTGATGAAAAAGAAGTTTATAGTGTAATTATATTGAATGTCGAGATATCCAGAGTTGGAGGGCTAGTCCAATAATTGATTAGGGTTGCGATTTATAACAGGTTTTTTATATTATTTTATTTAACACACACACACACACACACACACACACATATATATATATGTATACAGTAGACTCCCTCAAATCCGCACTCCTAAAATCCACAACTCTCTAAAATCCGCACATATTTTATAAGATGTACACAATGAAACATTCAATTCAGATGTAGGCACAAAATTTGACTTTTTTTAGTTTTATATCAATTCCATATATTTTTTTATTTGTAATTTTTGTGGTTATTGAATTCTTGTTTTTTCATGAAGAAAGAATAATTTATTTCTGAAAAAAATAAAGATATTGCTGATATCATTAGTAATCACAATCTTACCAAATACATTTATATATTAATCAAGCTTTTTTAGTTATTAAGTCTGGCTAAACCTGAAATAAAGATTTATTATTTTATGATCTTGATGTGAATTAGTAATGTACCTTTATGAGGCAAGTTTCATTGAATAATTTAGGAAAAACACATTTTATCTTTATAATAATTATTTAATTGTACATTACTGATTATTAGTTTGAGCTTTGCTTTTAGTATTCTTATCATTTTAAAAACTATCCAAATTTTTATTATTTTAGTTTATTACTTATTTTAATATTTTAGCATATTGTAAGCATTCATAATACTTTTGATTTCCTTATTAATTGCATTCAAATTACTTTTAAAAAAATGTAAACAAAGCAATGACCAGAAATCCGCAAAACCTCTGGTCCCAAGCTGTGCGGATTTGAGGGAGTCTACTGTATATATATATATATATATATATATATATATATATATATATATATATATAAATCTAGTGAGAATTTTCTTATTTCAGTCATCCGATAAGGGTATAGTTTTTGGTCGCTGATCGATGAAGAGTTATCGAAGTTTCACTGCATTTTATTTTGTTTTTCTTTCGTTCCAACTTCGATTCAAAGAATTCGACAGACCTTATCTCAAGAGATCTTAAATCGATATGTGTAATCGATTAGCCCTTCTCAAGCTTATAAACATCGAAAGATAAGATGGGGATGTTCATTCGAAGGTTAATCCCCTGCCAAAGTAATTAATTGCTAGAAATTACTTTAAATTTTCTCCGGTGGGTCATAAAACAGTGTTCGAGAAGGAGATTAGTTTGTGTCTGATTTCCATATCCGAAGTTTAAAGAAATATTTTCTACTTCAAACCATCCCACAAAGACAGATAACACACGATACATATTATCAGGGTCCGGATTTATTATAAGGTTTCTTTAAGGCCCTGTTCTTTTTTTTTTTTTTAAGTATATAAATTAGGTAAAAGAAGACATCGAATTCTTTTACTTCTTTGTTCATTTTTAATAAAGGAGCTAATTATAACCCGAGAATCTTTTTTTTTTTTTTTTTTTTTTTAAATAAAGGAGTTAATTATAACCCGCGCATCGTTCACTTTTTATAGATCCGTACTTAAAAAATTAAAACGGAACCATTATAAGATCTCTCTTGTGTATGTCTGTCACAGCTATTTTACTCGTAAGCTATGGAAAAATTCAAATTGGGGGAAGCAATAAAGGCTAATGATCCACACATTTACTGATTAATAAACATTCACAAATAGTTCTAGGAACAATGTAGAGGGACTAATTCAGTTAACATGAAAATAAAATCTGATTTGTAGTATTATCTAATGGTTCTATATCTATATATATATACACTGGTGTGCAAAATTTAAGGACGGAATCCCAAAATGCCAATTTTCAAGGGATTTTCAAGCGATAATTTTCACGCGAATATTCAAAAGGAAGTAACATAATTTGAATAACTACTATCCCTGCGTAACAGCTAGTTCATATAATCTCTCATTCAGGTCATACATGGTCACAAGAGTCACAGTCACTACGTTGAAACCAAAAAAAAAAAAAAGGAATTTTCATACGTCTCTTTTATGAGTCTCAAATGACTACTATGTGTGACTCCATTGTCAGGTCACTGAGACTGCTGCTTTGTGACGAGTCACCAGGTGACGTTAGAGTGTCGTTTTATTGAGACTCTCGTGTGACTGTCATTTGGAGGCTCAATTTCAAAGTCATTGTGAATGTTGAATTATGATAAATCACCAAACAATGTCCCATTAAAGTCAAATGGTGAGTTTTCACCACCTTTCACAGTAGGGTCTCTGTTACCATTTGACAAAGTCTTGTGACAGAAAGTTGCCTTGAAAGCTTTTGCAGCGCTGAACTCAAAAAAGACGTTAAGTTAAACCTTGCTGGAAAACTATAGCAGTTACCCTAGATATTACATAGTTATTCAGAAAAGGGCTTTTCCATTATGATGATCCAATTATGTCCAATTATGATTATAGCGACTTGAAGAATTAACCATAATAACACAAGAATGGCTGATTTACAGAAATTATCTTTTAACCATTAAGCAGAAATGTGCAGTACATTATAAAAATGATGTTGTTAATTGATGTTTTTAACAAATTTCTGTCTTTACCAATTCAACCGTTTTTACTATTTTTGAACAGTGCACAACTAAATGGGCAAAAATCTATATGTGTGTGTGAAAATTCGTTAATAAGTTTTAAAATATTAATGTATTCCTAGTAAACGGCTCGCTTTTTTATGCTAGTAATACTGATAAAAGGTTCTACAATTTTTGCAATATCGCAAAAAATAATCTTCGAGATCGGTTTGTACATTGCAATTTGTGTAATAGTGCAATATAAACAATATATATATATATATATATAAATCTATCTCAATCGCAAGCAGCCTGATTACAAAAGATTAAGTTGTTTGCAAGTAAAACGAAATAAAAAGCTGAGCATTTGTTTCTGGATGATATTCAATAGCGAAAATAAAAATTCATTATTAAATAAATAAAATAATATAAATGACGCACAAATTTAACAGTCTTATAATTATAAATTTCTAGAAATTGGCGTTTAAATTTTAAAACTTTATTTAAATACATAATTATTATTCTTCATATAAAAAAGTTTAGTGTTCTTAACAACAAATTAAAAAATATATTAAATATTAAAAAAATCTATTAGAATTTCACTAAACAAAAATGGTTTCATCTATAGTCTATAGCCCAGTAGGTCCTGGTTGGTTCCCCTAATAATAATAAAAAGGAATATTTTTTCTCAAGTAATACAGACTTGATAAAAAAGTATGTTTTCATACTTTTTAAAGATAAATAATAAAAATAAAATAACTTTATGTATTTTTATCACATTTTCCCCGAAACAACGTTTCCGTGATCAATATACACCCTTAAAGCATATCCATGCATTTTAATTTTTGCTTATAAATTCATAACATTTGTAAGTGACTATCTTAACACATATTAGAAGATATGTGCTCATCCATTTTGAAAAGTCTATTTATCAAATTTCTCAAATTAATTAAAATATTTATTAACATGTAATTTTTGAATGAAAGTACAGTTTTGAGCCAATTTATTATTGTTGTTGTTGTAAAATAACTCTCTGTCGAAAAACATATTGACAGGTGTACCGATATTACGCGCGATATGTCCTGATTTTTAGGAATTCTAAGATCTATCTCGCATAGTCATTGCACGGGACGCCAAAAGTCCCCGATTTTTCATGTTACATAAATCTATATATATATTATGCTAACGTATGTGGCACAAAAATCACGAATATTTATTAATTGTTTAATGGTAACGTCCAAATGAAGCGCATCTAAATGGTTACTGTGCAAAAGTCCCTTGGTAAGATTTAGGCTATGGTAAATTGGATTTATTTATGTCTTGTTCCTTCGCTGCAATTATGGAGTTTCAAATTATTATTATTTTTTTTCTATCCTTTTGACTTAAAAAAATAAATAAAAGTCAAGAATTTTAAACTTTTCAGTTTCAAATTAATGTTATGTATTATAAATTAAATGAGTGAAATGATTATGTATATTATTATTTTTTAAATAATTAATGAAATACGTAAAAATGCCACGGGCACAATATTTAATGATTTATTATCTGCGCCGGCCTAGTATAAAAATACTGAGTTCTTGATTTATCAGCACAGATGTTATATATGCATCACATTGGCGCGTTATTTTTCTGACGCCAATTTGGCGAAAATTCCTTTTTCAAATACCAATTACATACATATTTTAAAACTAATTTCTATTATTTTAAAAGGGAAATAATAATTAAAAAAATTAATTAATTATTATAGAATAAAATAATTTATATCATTTTTAAAAAGAAAATAAAAGCAAACAAACAGTTTATTTACTAATAACTAAATAACAATAGCTGGGTTACCATGCGAGGCGCATATAATTGCCATTTTGTTGCAATCGCGCCAGTGTGGTGCGCGTATGGCATCTGTGTCTATTTCTCTAGCAAAATATTCTAGTTTGGCAAAAAAAAAACGAGCAATTAAAATAAATTATGAATAAAAACAATTCGTTAATCAGGATCGAGCGGAAATTAATGTAGTAAAACGTGCCAGCACAGATTCTATCTATAACGGAAAACTTTTATAGTCCCTTCCAAAGAAAAGCCTTATAATAATATATCTGCTTTGACGGAAACAGTTCTAAAACGTAACTTTTTGTGATTCTTAGCGAATCAATTTTGTTGTACAGTCTAAAAATATAAATTCACAAATTAATAATTTTTACATAAGTTTTATGTGTAAATTTATAAAATTACACTTTTGTCATAAAATTTACACTATTGTCGTAAAAATTTACATGTACTTATATACGTTTATTTAAAGAAGTTATAAAAATGTGCAATTTGATATCCTTTATAAACTCAATCAAGAATGTGAATAGTAGAAAATTGTACAGATTTTCCCGACTTAGTGTGTTAGTGTAAATTTACAAACTTTACATATTACACAAATATCCCTGTATTTTGTATATTTAAACCGAGATATTTGTAAGAATAATACACAGATATATGTATAAGAACAGAATATTACGCAGAAATATGCGTACGAATTTTACATAGTTATGTATGTCAGAACATAATATTTCACACAGGATTATGTGTAAGAATATTACAAAAATATGTATAAAAAAAGAAATATGTGTACTTATGTGAATAGAATAAAAATCGGTACTTAAAAATTTGACTTATGTAACAGTAGCTGAATGGTCAAGTTAGTACTTTGAAAAGCTGCAGTTCGTATCCCGTTTCTTTTAATATTACTTGTTTACTATATAGGTAGAATTAAATAGAGATTTTCTCCTTTTGATGCAGATGTGTTTTTCAAAACTTTACTAAAATTGATGGGGAAAAATCGACAAAATACGGAAACATTACCAGTAATAGCAATTTTTGCATTTTAAGAAATTTTATTTTATACAGTATTTATGTAGATATATTTACCTAAATTATCAAAAAAGTCTTAGAATTTATCAAACAAACAAGTTACAAAAATATAAATAGAGAGAAAAATTTGTTTAAAGTTTTCATTCGTATGGGTAATTGCGTTGGATCTATTAATAAAATTTATAATATCTCACAATACAATAGTCGTACAGGTAAAAACGAGGTGTCAAAATATTCATAATTAAAGAAGCTTTCAGTTTCAAAAAAAAAAAAAAAAAAAAAAGAAAAAAGAAAAACGATATTTTGACCAATTTCAAGGTACTGTGTCTCATTAAAGCAAATTTACTGACAGGAGAATAAACACACCAAGCACACGAGTTTTTACCAGCTCAAAATCAAGAAATATTTAAAAAAATATTGCTATTAATTTTTCTTGAAAATGGTAGCACTATCCAGCTTTATTCAACTAATCATAACTTATTCAATATAAATTGTTATTTATAAAAAATATGTATATACATCTGCTATTGTGTAACTGAAACAAACCAAATATTAAGTTTTATTTCTTTACAACTTCAAATATATACTTATCTCGGCGAGTGAATAATCTTATAAATTGAAGCAAAACAGAAACCTCTTCGCAGTGCAATATTTTTAGTTTATTATTATTATTTTCTTCTCAGAAACTGGTTCTACTGCCAGTTCCAGAATTGAAAGAAAAGACAAGATTCTTTATGGTGTTGCCATTCAATTTAAAAATAAGTTGTTGTTGAACAATTTATAATGGCATCAAAGAAAGTGAAAGAGATTTTATAATTTTTTTTTTCTTTTGATCTCTTTCTTCATGATAACTAAAGTGTAACTACAAAATGAAAACATTTTTGATCATCCTGTTATTGTTCGTTCCACTAATTTAACTTATGTAATGCTCTGAGTAGAAACAATATAGCTTTAAAAATAAGTTTACACAATATCTTTTTGAGTATAATGAAAGTGTTTTATTTGTTAATTTTAGAAGAATGATAGTTATATGATAATTATTATAATACTAACAATTTTTTTTTTCTTTTTTAAGCACTACTTATGTTACGCATTCGAGTGTTTTCACACGGAGTATTGTTTACAGATTGCATGCTCGTTTGAGCATAAGCTCATTCATCAAATTTATTATGCACACATATAATTTTCGTTAAATTAAATTAATAAATTATTTCAATAGAATAATTTAATATTCAGAATTATTATAATTATCGAAAACATGGTTGTTAGTAATTGAACAGTAGTAATTAGTTACTTTAGAGGTATTTTTTCAATTGTTAACACTGTCCTGTAAAGTTGAAAAGTGCTTATGCATTCGGCTTGTCTGTTCGTCTGTCTATGCTCTAACTCCCGTAAATATACTCGGATTTTCATGCAATTGATAAGGCTTATTTAGGGTCACCAAAGCATGTTTGGTATTGCACATGAAATATGTACGGTTAATAGTTCATTTACAGGGACACTCAAAAGAATTCGATTGCATTGTGATAAATGGAGAAAATAATTTGAAGAGTATTTTATAGATATTACGTTATTTCAAATGCATTGAAACTGATATAAATTAATGAATTTCACTACGATCACGTTAACCTTCCTACCCTGAATGGGTCTAATCGACCCATAACTATAATTTGTTTTACACGATTCGAACCAGAAATTTTTTCATAAATATATTAAAATATTCTAACTAACAATTCTGGTGTGAAATGCTTTTATCAAGATTGAGTAAAATTTGGACAGGGTAATAAGGTTAAAACAGAGCATTCATAGCATTTTTAAAAATAATTTACAGGCACACATAAAAGAAATCGGTTACAGTACTGTCTGCATAATAATTGCTGGAGAGTATGTTTATTCGGTGTGCGCTTTTACATTTAATTAGTTTTTTGCGTATTACTCTTTATATATAAATTCTATACCTCATATACAAGACTGCACAAAAGCATTCGCATACCATTCTCCTTATTTTAGGAAATTGCTTAAGGGGATTTTTTTAAACTAAAATATATGTTTCGTCTAAATGAACTAAACTTTGGAATGCGTTAATTATGTTAATAAATACAAATTTTTATATCATATACAGGGATGCTAAAAAATTCGGATAATTTTTTGATTGTAGATGGGAACAGCTAAATTCGGTTTTGAAATGCGTTATACATTTCCATATGGTGAAATGAGCCGTAATATTTTGTTTTTCTCGATTTTTCAATGAATTTTTTCTGCCATATTTAAAATTCTCTATATTGCAAATAGACGAGTAGAGAATTTACTATTACGATATGAGAACTCGCGGTTAGTGTTATACAAAATCTGAGAGTAAATGTCGATTTATTATTCAAAGCTTTATTGCATTTTTCTATTATCTTAGGTAATAAGATTAGTATTTTATGTAGATTTATAACGTTATGTGGTTAGTTTGTTACTAGTTGAATCGATAATATCATTTGAGTTGGTTGATGTGAATGAATGAAAAAAAATTAATATATATTTTAGGAGAACCCTTAATTAATGTTTTTCTTTTTTAGGGTTTCGTTCATCTGACGAAACTCTATTAGTCTCTGTCCTCTATTAAATGTCCGTCTGTCACAGAGTGCACAAAAACTATATAAGTCAGATACTTCTAATTTTGTGTATTTACAGCTGAATACCTCAGCATGAATACCTCTCATGATACAGCATGACAAATTATAAAATTTTAAAAAAGTCCTTTATTTTAAATAAGACAATTTTATCAATGTCATCCGTTCATTTTTGCAATTTACATTTTAAAAGAAAGATTGATTTGAACCTTTTCTCTGTAGACATCATAGCTTGGAGGTAAAACGTCTCTCTAGTAAACAGAAGGTTGTTAGTTCGATACCCGGTGCTGCAAGTTGAAATTTTCATAATAAGATAGATTTCAATAAAATAAATTTCGTATTTTTTGTCAGTTGAAAGATTTATATTATTAGGGTTTCGTTCATCTGTTCAAAAAAATCGTTCAAAATAATTTCGTTCACATTTTTTTAAATTAAATTTTCTTTCTATTTTAAAAAAAAGATCGTGATTTATTAACGATTCAGCAATTTAAACTTTGTTTAAACATTTTTTTTCGTTTTTAAAAATTTTTAATTTGTATTTATGTCTCCACTATTTTTTTTTCATTTTGAATTTTCGAAAAATTTGGAATTTTAGATTTTATTTTAATAATTTGATTTGAACATTTTTAATTTAATTAAAATAAATAATTTCCTTTTATAATTATTATTTCTATTTTAAAATTAAATTTGTTGATGTTAGCATCTATGTAAGAATTTATTAATTAAAAGTTAACAATTTGGATTAATTAATAATAATTAAAATAGAAATTGTTTTGAAAGGAACATTAAACAAAACCTTTTGTGCGATCTGCGATTACATTGTTCTTGAAATTTCTATTGTATTTTTTAGAGCATCATTGATGCAGCTTACTTTCTATCTTTGAATCCCCGCATTTATTTATTTCCCAATATAAACAACCCCAATGAAATACGCTTGTAAAGGATATATTTGAAAGCAATATAGTGGGTGATCGGTTTGCAAACTGTTTGGTCTTGTGAACAAATCGGCTAACAAACAATTTAATGAGAGATTTTTATTTTCGGATAACCGGATAACGAACACATGCTTGATTAATGAACACTTCTCAAAACAAAAGCAAAAGCAAGCAATGCTGTGTTCAGGGTTCTCGCTGCCGCTCGCCATTGCGCCAAATTGTGATAAAATGCTTCATTCAGTTAAGAAATACACATATACTTTAGTTGAAAATTTTACTTCAGCAATTTTGTCTTATAAAGAAAATGCCACGGGTATATGAGGTTTAGAATTTAGATACAACTAGTAAAATGCTAAAAAAAAAAAAAAAAAAAAAAAAAAAAAAGTGTATGCCGAAATTGAAAATCAATTATTGCAGAAAGACTGCATTGTAATCGATTTCTTTTGCGTATCCGTGTAAGTGAACAACAAGTGCTATGAATGTCCTCTTCAATCCTAAGCATCTTGTACACTGTTAAAAATAAATCTGTGAATTCCAGGTGAAACTACCGGCAGCAATGTAGCCGAACTTTTACCGTTCCGTTACCGTTTTACCGTTTCCGTTGTGGGAAAAACAAGACGGGAAAACTCCGGTGTAAGAATCAGTAACTTTCCGTTACAAAGTTTGATTTATAATAGTAATAATTTAATATATTTTTTAAAAATGATTTACCGATTAATCTTCAAAGAATTCGAAATCACCGAGCGATTTTAAGCTGCTATGTTATTTTTCTTAATTGTTATTTTGGATAATTTAGTTCACGCCGTCCTCAGGATCGAACTCGGGACCTTCAGATTGCGGAGCAAATTCTTACGAACTGAGCCAAAGTTGCTGATGCTAAACGGTACAAAGTATGTCTTTTATGAGTTAGTGGGAAAATCGGTTGTGCTTTTTAAAGATTTCCTTTCAAATATATTCCTTAGAATGTTTGTAAACGGATTATTTTAGACTGATGCATAATACTTATTATTTTTTAAAATCATTTTAAATTTTTTAAATAGTTTAAACTAAAAAAAAAATCACTGTTTAAAACCACTGTTTTTTTTTTGGAATAAAATTTTTTTTATTAGCAATTTTTTTTACAATATATATATATATATAGAGAGAGAGAGACAGACTTTTTTTGAAATTGTCGTACACTATTTATTTCTTTATTTATTTATTTTTCGGCTAATAAATTAAAAGATTTTTAATAAGAAAAAAAGAGAAAAATAAACAGAAAAAATGTAATTTAAAAGGATTTTTTATGTTTCATTATTCCATGGCGCCAATGGGACTCGAACCCACAATCTGCGCCCGCAGGCAATTAGCGGTGTGGTGCCTTGACCACTCGGCCATGGAGCTCCCCACACGTTGGAGTGTCTCCGTTTTTTTGTTTTTATTTCCATCCGTTTCGTTATTTTCAGGAAATGTGATGGAATTTTGTGATTTGTAACGGAAAATACCCTATTGTTGTTAAAAGGGAGCTTTTCTGTGAAATTCAGGAAAAAATGTTCGTGAATTTCAGAATTTTTTTAACAGTGTAGTGAAATATTCAATAATTTATATCAGTTTCAATACTTTTGAAATAATGTAATGATATTAAAATACTCTGAAGCAATTTTTTCCTTTTTTTGCGGGGGGGGGGGGGAGGGTGCCCATATAAATAATCTATTAGCTCTTTGCACTCGTGATGTGATTCTCACTGACTACTAGTGTCCCGCATAAATGGGTTCTCCAAATGCTCTGGTCACCAGTATTTTAAACTAATTTTCTTCGCCTTATCTAATGGCTGAATAATCTGCGACAAAAGAAGGCGAAATAAATTGTAAGATATTAGTGATGTCCAAAAGCATTTGACGTCCTGATTTATGAGATACACCTGACAACACTAGTGGTAAGTGAGAATCATCTCTGGAGTGCAAAGGGTTAATCCCATGTACTTCATATACAATACAAAATATGCCTATGTGATCCTAAATAACTTTTATTAATTGTATGAAAATCCGAGGATACTTGAGCCCCACCAGTGGCCGAGAGGTTCGGACCTCTCAACTGGTAGACGGCAGGTGCTGGGTTCGAACCCAATCGCGGCTGTCGGCCTAACCGTTCGGAGTTTTCGTGGTTTTCTTCGAACCTTGCGTAAATACGGGTTAGGTTCCCTTAGAAAGACCCCCACGAAGGGCACTCCCCCCTGGTCCTATATCCCTAGCGTAGATAATCGGACGTCAAAAATCAACCAACCAACCAACCGAGGATACTTGAAGGAGTTAGGGCGTGCACAGACGTACAGATAAACCGAATGCATAAACACTTTTCAACTTTGTTGGAAAATGTTAAAAAATACGTTTTTCTTTTTTTAAAATTATTAAAGTCTATTTTTTTCTACATTTTAGTGCTTATAACAATTCATCATTACACTTTCACAGCCAGTTGTGAAAGGCCCGAGCCCAGTCCGCGGGCCAGGTTCGGGCCTTGTTTCTGAAGACTCGGGCCGGGCCGGGCTCGGGGTCTTCCTTTTCTGAAGTATCGTTGGCATTATGGCAGCGAATTTAAAGTATTAACATGCATGAGATAGAAGAAAGTTTTGGGATTGCGACATCAGACTAGTTTTTATTTTGAATCCAATTTATTCACCACTGGTAATAGACCCACAGCATATTCAATGAGACTTTTGAGAACACAAAAAATACCATTTTCAAGCACCCATCTGAAAATTAAGGTAGTGCTTTTTTATTCTATGTCTTTTGTAAACATCCTGAACTTTTCCTTAAATTTATACCTGTATAATTTTTTTAAAAGATGCTTATCGTACATTAAGAGCATTATTTCTGGTTTGTAGATATTTAATTTAGCTTAAAAAAAGGAGGGGGGGGGGGTAGTGCCAGTTATTGGTTCCAATAATTTTATTTCCTCAGTCTCTATCACATGTGTTAATTATTGGTAATATTAAAGAAAAAATTACTCAAAATTTACCTTACCAAGAAAATTACAAGAAATATTTCATTATTTTTTAAAACCAAAATATTATTCAATATCTTCCTTAATGTTATTCCGCGATTAAAAATGAACAAATCAAAAATTGCACGTCAAGAGTAGCAAATGAAGTGCGTTCATGTTATAACAAAGTTTTAAAAATATTCCGATGTTGGTGTAATAGTATACAATACTTCGGATACGGCATAATAGCCGACGAAATTTTTTGTGTGTCTTTCTAAATACTATCTGGTTAATATTATACAGGAAGAAACTTCTAGTAAACCTCAGCAAACGTATATCCATTTCATAAAATGCGAAATAGTTTAATATAATTAAAATGTACCCGAAACAATGTCCCCCCCCATACCATTATGTAATGGAGTAATTTTATGTGGCCCTGTAAATGAATAACAAATATTCTTTGTACCACACATTGTACAGAATGTATATTTCACAGATGTATATGAATTTTATTATGTTCGAAAGAGTGTAACATCATTAAAATGCATTTGAAACTATTTTTTGTCATTGACCATAATGTAACGGATTACTTTTAATTGTTTCTTTAATTAAACTGTACATCAGATTTTCCTAAAATTTGAAATGACTCGATAAAATTATGCAACAATTTTATATTTTAAATTTGAAACAGCTCGGTTGGGTAGTTTTCGCTCTGTTATATACGGATGCGCGGACAGACGGACTGAAGACGGCTGTAGGCAGTGGTGTAGTCGTAGAAAAAACAAAGGATATGCTCTCTAAGCAGAGGGCGTATGCTCAAGGCAGAGGGTATGCCCTAGAGTATATATACTATAGTTTCCCTGGGAAGCACAGGGTATACGGTGTTCATTAAAAAAATCCAGAAAGTGTGCAGCGTATACCCGCGTATACCCTCCATTACATCCCTGATTATAGGTGTTACGTATATAGATAATTACGAACGCACCTAAGAATGAAATTTATTATGAATTCTTTAAAAAACATAATGATAAGTCAATTAATCTTGTAGTTAACACCATTAAAGTGTAAGTTTTTCTACTAAAGTTTGACACCATTTGTATTAGTTCCAGGTTACGAAAGTCAGTTATTGGTCATCTGCATTACCAATAATTTAAGGTATGAAAAATTGAAAGGTATATGAAGAATTGATTTCTTGAAATATAAAATATTTTTATTCATTTATTTATTTTAATCTTTGCAAGTAAACTGACAGACATTTTCTTCACTTTTTCGTCAGTTATTGGTTTTTCAAAATAGGGGTTCTTGTCAGGTACCGGAGATATTGATCATATTTATGAAAATAGTTGATTTTTAATAATACAATGTATAATTTTTGAGAATTTTGTTAACAATATTTTTTTAATTCTATTGCCCTTTCAAAAAGAAAAATAAATGTAAAATGGATTTGCAAATTTGTAATAATGATTTTATCAAAAAAGAATCCTGGAAATTTGAAAATTTCAGTTACTGGCGGTTTCACTCTATTGTATGCATTGAAAGTTGTTGTTTGTAAGCTGGAATGCATATAAGTATAATGTATTAAAAAGGAAATATTCAATTTAAAAGTAATCTTAAATTTAAAAAAATATGTATTTATTTTAATTATTTTACGCATACGTAAATTCTACAAATTTGCTGCATTTTATTTTATTCGTGATTAAAAAAAATTGTATATATGACCTGTTTAAATGTGAGAATTCACATGGATCGCTTCAATATAATATGATTTTACACCAGAATTCAAAATTTTATGAAGTTGCAGTGCAAATATTACACTAAAATAAACAATTTTCTTAACTAAATTCCACAACTGACTGTTAATCGATTCATATTAAAATATTTAATGTAATGCAAATACAATTAATATGTATTAATATTAACTAATTAATTGTTCTTTCAGTCACAACTGACATACATGTCTTGCTGCACCATTTCAAGACTATCAAAAAATTATAGTATATAGGTATTTTCTTAATATTTCACATATATTTTTATAAAACGCACTACTTGAACTTTCACCTGAAATAATCAATTTTACAACAGAAAATACTTTTGGAGTTAATTGAAACATTAAAAAAGTAGATATTTTGAAAAAATAAATAAATAAAGTTAAGAATAATATTATAATTTTGGTTCTAATTAGACTATCCTCATAATAATAATAATAATAATAATAATAATAATAATAATAATAATAATAATAATAATAATAATAATAATAATAATAATAATAATAATAATAATAATAATAAATATATTAACAACAACAACAATAACAACAACAACAACAACAACAACAACAATAATAATAATAATAATAATAATAATAATAATAATAATAATAAAAGATTCCTAAGGTATTAAAACCCTTTCACCGTCGGAGGATTTTCCTGTATTTTTATAAGAACGCTTGTAGATCCCAGGATATATACATTTTTTAATCGCGGTTTGATGCTATAATATAGTCACTTTCATTTCTTTCTATATATGACTCAAAATAGAAATTGGTTACCGCTATTTAATATGATTTCTAGAAACGGAAAAATCTAGGGCAGCCAGTTAAAGGGTTAAAAATAATAATAATACTTTTTCATTTTTTTTTAAAGATCCAAGGTGATATACCTCTTTAAATTAATTTAAATTTTATCAAATTTTATTTTAATTCCTTATAGATAGAAGATACTTAACATCACTAAAATACATATTTAGGATTTAATCCCTCATTGTGTATGAAAATGTTGAAATTTACTTTCAACAATCAGTAATGTTTTTTTCAGCGTGGCAGTTTCCTTGAAAACGTCTAAACGTTGTTTCACTGCATAACTAGATTTGTTTTTGCTTCCCAGCTGATTGTTGATGTGACAGAGGCGATAAACAGCCAATTCTAGACGTCATCCGTTTAACGAGCTCTCAGAGAGAAGCAAGGATTCCTGAACCGCATGCGCTGCCGAGTAAAAAACGATCAATGATGCCATATGAAAAACATTTTGATCCACTGTAAAGACACCTTTTCCTTCAAGAAAAGTGAAAACACTTTACTCAATGAGCACACTTTGCGCAGACACGTTCAAATTAGACATCCCTAATCATTTTTACTGAAGTGGATTTTTATTTATTACTTACCCATCATACGCAGTATAGGGTAAATTTTGCAATCATTTTGAAAATCGAAAACAATTTTTTGACGGATTTACACGTTTCAGATACTGGAGATTACGAAAAACATATTTTTAGAAAAAAAAAAAAAAAAATGCCGTTCGTCCGTTTGTGGTCTGTATACACGCTATATCTCCCGAACAAATTGAGTTAGAGACTTGAAATTTTCTATGTACTTAGCATGTAAGAATGGAACGAAGCCTATTTAATATCAGTAACTTCGATTATCTGGAATTATTTTTTTCAGATTCTTGAATAATTCGTTCTGATAAAAGGTATATAAAAATATTCGATTTTTTTTATTTTAAGGAATGAACGTAAAAGGCAATAAAATAACACAAATTTTGCATAACGAACGAAGCCGATCGGATTATGAGTTGCCGATATATTTGTAATCCTGTTTTCCATATTCTTCGATTTTTCATGACTCTTGTATTCCATTTAAAGTTCAATTCAAAGATATAATATATTTTAATTGGAAATGAGACGCTTAATCCGACGCAGTAAACTGTTAGTTAATATGGTTATTATTTTTGGAACTATAAGGCTGTATCTTTCACGCAATTCGGTATTTTGGCATTTATATAATTTTTTGGCAGTAGTTTGGCATTTTATATAATTTGTCGAAATTGATTCATCAGCAATTCATTAATAGAACATTACTATGTGCATTTAAAATATTTAAATATACGTTTAAATTTTGTTTTGGATGTGCAAGGCGTTTTTTTACTGTAATGTTTTATTTTAGTTCGAATTTCAAACAATAGGTGGCGCTGACGGCGATTGAAGGCCAGGTGATCAGTGCTGAGTGAAGCATCGACCTGGCCTTCAATTGCCGTCAGCGCTACCTATTGTTTGAAATTCAAACTAAAATAAAAAATTACGGTAAAAAAAACTCCTGACATTATACATAACCCTCCTGCAAAAATTTTTTAGATAGCTGTCACCGTTTGCAAGTTATTGAATTTTAAAATCCATCAGTCATTTTTGGGACACCCAGTTTATATATATATATATGTTCATAAGGAAATGTGTATTAGTATAGATAGTTTATCAGTATTGCATATCAGTAGTAGTTTTGTGCGGCAACGAAAAAAAAGTTCTGTTGGTGACCAACAGATATAGCTGTAGTGTTTTATTGATGAAAAAGTTGATTTACAAATGAAAAAAATGTTGACGCCTTATGGACGTGGATTTTTATTTATTACTTACCCATCATACGCAGTATAGGGTAAATTTTGCAATCGTTTTGAAAATCGAAAACAATTTTTTGACGGATTTACACGTTTCAGATACTGGAGATTACGAAAAACATATTTTTAGAAAAAAAAAAATGCCAGCTTAATTACAGTTAATTAGTACTACAGTAAACGTTTAATGTACTGTCCATCATTTAGAAGTACAATTGTGAGACGAAGCACCACACCGTTCACAGCATTTAGTTGCATTTCTTGCATTATGGCAGACACATTTTGGTGGATGGCATCTTTCAGTGCTGCTAGATGGTCGCTATACACTTTTGACTTCAAGAATGCCAAAAGTCACATGGGGTCAGATCGGGAGATTTTGAAGGCCATGCATGATTAAAGAAGTGACTTATAATGCGATCCTCCCTAAATGATGAGCGTAGCAGACTTTGCACAGGTAGAGTAATATGAGGTGGTGCTCCATCTTGCAAAAAGGTGAATGTTTGGAGTGCCTGTCGAGATTGAAGTTCAGGAATAATGTTGTTCTGTAACAGTAATACATATCGCTGACTAGTACAAAAATTGTTTTGAAATCCGCTTGTGTGACTTCCTCGAAAAAAAAAAATGGCCCAATTATGAAGTCAGCTGTGAAGCCACATCAGACTGTCCCTTTAGGCTGTTGCAAGGGTACCTCAATAAATAAATGCATGTGGATTTTCTGTGGTCCAGACTCGACAATTGGAGGTGTTAACAGCGCCAGAGAGTGTGAATTCGATTAATCTGTTCAAAGCAAAGTGTGAAGCCTGTAGTCCTGCTCTTCCATCTTATTGAATACCAAATTCGCAAAATCTCGGCGAGAGTCGAAGCCAGGAGGATTCTGTTCTTGATTATGTTCCAACTTGGAAGGTTACCGTTGCAAAGTTATTCGCAGTGCTCTCCTAATACTTTCGTATGACACTCCTGTCCACCTCGAAACTTCTCGAGCACTGCACTCCACATGTGCAGCAACGGCCGACATGGATTACACCTTCTGTTCCACTGTCGTGGCAACGGGTGCGGCTGTTGAGGGACGTCCACTTCTTTGACATGACGGTAAAGAACCCGTAGCTTAAAATTTCTTCATCATTTTGTTCAATGCAGAAGACGCGATTGGTCCTTTGCTATCTCGTTTATCCTTCATGCAGCGATTTTTTCGCAATGCCGCAATGGCACTTTCCGAATTCTTATAATACAGTTTAGCTAAGAGATTTTTTTTTTTCAACTATGGACAGCATTTAGATGAATACAAGCTTCGACTATCATTATCTATTGCAAAAAAAGGAGCAACGCTCCTTTTTATTTCGTTTGTTGCTTTGCATAATCCTACATCAGAAATCCGACAGCGCCATCTGTTGATCGTCAACAGAACTATTTTTTTTTTGTTTCTACACAAAACCCAATTACTTTTCCATCCGTTTGGTGCATACCGCATCTTTGTATCTTGATTCGTTTTCGAATTATTCATTTTTAAAGTTCGTCCTGACTTTTCGATCACCCGGTATATATCTATGTATATTTAAAATCCATTTTAATCATAATTTATTAAATCATAACTTATTTGTTTTCCAATATTTTATTTCTTGTTTTATTGGGTGTGGGAGTCCTAAATTCGCATTCTTTAGCTTTTTTATGGCTAATACGAAGATGAAACCACAAACTTTATTTGTGGTAATCAAGGCATTAAAGACCCGGTGAATTTACATTGGTTCTACAAAATTCCATTATTCCTTTTTCATCCTATTTTTACAATGTTTTTTAAATCTATGTTGCAAATGTTAAACGGATTAGTTTTATAGCCAATGAATAAATTTCTTTGTTATTTATACTTCCCAAATGGAACCAGAATTAACTCAGTACCATCACGCAAAAGCACAACCACATTCACTGTGACATTTCCCAATAAATCAGATGTGTCATTCAGTTTGTTCTTGTATTATACATTATATTTCAAACTGGAAAATGCCATCTGTCGGCGATTATTGCAATTATTATTTTTTCCTCATTCTTCTTCCTCCTTCTAGAATACGTGCACCGAGTTTGGATTCATAGGGTTATTTCTTTTTAAGCGACAGATAGCTCCAAATAGAGATACTTAAATTTTAACTACCCTGTATACGTACATTCAAAAAATGCATACAATATTTGTGATTGATACCAGTAAGAAAGAAAGGTAATATTAGCATTATTTAATTAGAGCATTTTCGTGATTATTAAAATAAAAGGTAATTTTTCTTTATATAAAAAAAAGTAACACCTACCAAATGAAATTTGTGTAAGAGCCGCCTGTCCTAAAAGAGATTACGTGCAAAATTAATTTTGGATTTTTAAAATATAATAAAAAGAAATGTCATACGAAATTTTAAAATACTGAATTACATATTTTCTGCCACTATGCTTGTTTGAAGACCGTACATAAATCCTCCCTTTATTATGATCTCAGATACAAGTTAAAAATAAACAAATAAGCGACAAAAATGGCCACAGGTGAAATTGCTAAGTAAAAGTACTACGCGCATCTTGGAATAGGAAAAGAACCGGTTTCAACCTGATAAAAAAATTATAGAAAATAAAACCGAGCAAAATGAAAGATACTATGATGTCAGTCTGCTAAAACTAAAAAGTTTCAGGGGGCTGAAAAAATGAAAATCAAGAGAAAGGGGGAGCTCACGATTTTTAGTGAGTTGATCCTGCCTCAATGTTACTTACTCTAACACCAGTGAGTTGGGAATCTTGTTTGATCTTTTCGGGAGGCAGGCATTGTCTTCGAGTCATGCTGGCCCAAACACATTTGACCACTTCTTGAAGTTCAGCGTCGGCTCGTTTCTTGTGGCGACGCGGTGTTTTCTGACCTTAATGAGTTTTGCAGGAAAGGGACGGAAAAATCTTTCCGTCAGGTAAGGTGGATTGCTTATCTCCCGATTCTTTTGTTAATTCCCCTCGTTTTTAGTATGAAGAAACCGCCAATGGATCCTATACAAAAGGCTTCCCCACTTTTTCCGAGAATTCAGATGAAGGGAAGAGCATTGCAATCTGAACGGAGCCTTACTTTTTGCACAATGCGTTTGAGAACTGCTTCGAAAGTGAAGTAAGTAAAGTGTGGAACAGAAAATCGTGATGCAGAAAATGTTCAAAAGTATAGTGTGCCCGACTATTCCCAGACTGTATGCCGGCCGGTTTCTACGAGAAATTGATGTTTTCCTTTTCAAGATCGGAAAGTGTGACTTGCGCATAATGTGAGCGGAGAAAAATCGATAATCTATCGGTTGTGATGGTGATAAGAAAAAAAATTAACATATTTGAAGCGATAATTAAACCAGATATACTTATAAAATAACTCATAACAGTATCCCTCATATACGTTTTCTTATATGAGGACGCAACTGTGTATTATTATTAACTATTTGGAAAAATTAGTTGTTGTTCTCGGTAGAGAACAACAACTGTAAAATCTTGGGAAATCTAAAGCATATCTGAATCTCTTTATTGGTTGAATTCCGCAATAAAGTTGGTTTATTTTATTCGTTTCCTGATTGGTTCAAGTTTAATGTCCAAAAATTCTATTCCACGATGACAAAAAGAGTAATTAAAACCTTTAAAAAAATAATAATTTAACAACAAATTGTGATAGATATTTCAAACAAATTTCATTAAAAAGTGCATTTTTTTCTCTACGCAACGGTGTAAAAAATTAAAATGTGCAATATTTTGAAGTTGAAAAATTTGCAGATCCGAAAATTGTAAAACTGAAATTTCATTTAAAATTTGTTTGTGATGGATCCAGAAATATTAATGTTTAATCCATGTCGTACGTAATATGAGGCATTCAGTAGTCAGTCTGATTAACTCCTTTAAATAGAAATTCACATTTTAAACAGTTAAAATTGTCTATCTTTAATCTACTGGTTTTTTTATAGTTGGTCTAGACTTGATATAATAATCATAAATATGATGTTTATTATTATTATAAATTTAAATACAGAATTTATTTATCTTTAAAATTTTAGTTTTTGAAAATATCATTTTTTAAATAGTCGTTGTAATTTGTTAAATTACAATTTTTTATGTATATGTATCATTATTATTATTATAATCATCTTCCCACTATTAAATTCACAAAAATAACGATAGCAATAATAAACAAGTTGGAAATTGCCCGTGAAGCGTAGCAAATGAGGTGCGTTCGTACGATAACGAAGTTTTAAAAATATTCAGATCTTGCTGATATAGTAGACAGTACTTCGAATACAGTATAGTGGTCGAAGTCTTTGTGTTCCTGTAAATATACAGGAATTAATTTTTATTACACCTCAGCAACGTATATCATATTCATAAAATGTGAAATAGTTTAATATAATTAAAACACGCCCCAAACAATGTTTCCCCGTATAGCATTATGTAGTGGAATACTTTTGTGTGGCCCTGTCATTTGATAAATATTCTTTGCATCACAGATTATACAGAATGTATATTTTAGTATATATATATTTCATAGTTTCATGTCAATTTTATTATGTTCGAATGAGTGTATCACCATTAAAATGCATTTGAAACTATTTTTTGTCATTGACCATAATGTAACGGAATACTTTTGATTGTCCCTGTAATTGATCTATACATCCGATTTTCATAAAATTTGAAATGACTCGACAAAATTGTGCAATAATTATGTGTTTTAAATTTCGAACGGTTCGGTTGGGTAGTTTTTGCGTTGTTATATGCGGACAGACAGACGGACTGAATGACAACTATAGGTGCTACGTATTTACATAATTACGAACGCACCTAAAAAGATCATACGTCGTGCGTAAGTTATGAAATATTCTCCAAGTTTGCAGATTGCTGCGAAACTTTCATGTGATAATACGGTGAAAAGAAATTTGGAAATATAAAGATGTCTGTTACCATTGAAAATATGCGTTTTATTAAGAGAATATTTGATAATCACTATGCATTAATACATCAGTGCATTAAACACCATGCAATACAAAATCATGTCAAAATACGCAGGAACAACTCAATATAAGTGATGCAAAATGAATTGCAGATTTCCAAACCCCGGTCTTTGTCCTCTTAAGGATCCATGCCATATACACAAATTTTATTCACTTGGCACCACTTAAAATAATAATAATAATAATAATAATAAACTTTTGTCTTAAATTATATTTAACCATGAACCGTAGCTAGGAAACCTACAAAGAAACTTTATGTTGTTCCATTGTTTTAATTAAATAAGACTAATTTTACATTTCTTTATTACTTGAAAAAAAAAAAAAAATTCTGTATGTATTTTTTGGAGATGAATATATGAACCGCCTAGTCTTGAAAGAGTTAAAATTTGCAAACAAATGACTAACACAATTCTAAAGAATGCGAGATATCGCGAAAGTGTTTAATATCGCAATAATACTAATTCATATCCTATTAAAGAATCCCATTTACATTCAGGCTTTGGCAGGAAAGTCCTATCACATTGCACTTAATCCTTAACATTCTCGATAATTCTTCCCTGGGGATAATAAAGTTGCTTTCTGAAAAAAATTTTGATAAATATCTAGTTCCAAATTTATTTTTTTTTTTTTTAAATCAAAATTACAAAGTTTGTTACTAAAATCAACTTCTGTACTTGAAAGTAGTAAATTAAAAATCTTGTTTGCAATGCATTTTTTTTTTTTTTTTTTTTTTTTGGTCCAGATTAAGTTGATAACAACAATAACATCATACGCGACATTCAGCGGGAAGGGGGCAAGGAAGTAGTTGAACCAGGCCTTAGACTCGAAGGCGCCTGTGAAGAGTCAATTTCACATTAAGGGTGTATTTCGATTCAAACTGCTTATTTTCCGATTTATTTTTGAATTCATTTTTGCTCTCAAATACACCAAACTTTCAAAATCTCTTATTTAGAAAGTACACAAGGTGCCGTGATAATTGATTCTTTGATAAATGCAGAAAATATTGCAAAAAAAAAAAAAAAAAAAAAAAAAAAAAAAAAAAAAAAAAAAAAAAGCAATCAAAAACGGCGTTTCGAACCGATTTTTCCCAAGCGGGAGATCCGGGAACGAAAAAAAAGGATCATACTGATAAGGTAATTGTTTATAAATCAAATTCTAATGAATTGAGCATAAAAATACATCACACGGCACCTCATACGTTCCTTCAAGAATCCCCTCAGAAAGTTTCATGTTTCTACTTTTAAAAATGTGTCTGAAATTGTATCGGAAAATTTCGAGCTGTTGAAGGTGGAAAAGCGTTTTTTCGAATACACCCTTAAGTATATACATGCAAATACTTAACAATAAATAGAATAGTAATAAATCAATAGCGTATTTAATAATGCACTTAGTGACATACATAATAGTACACATATTGGGGAAGTCTAACCGGACTTCACAATTTCTGCGTACCTGGTCTGATGACATGAGTATTGGGAATCGCTGTTTACACTGAAGAAAAATTCCGATTTCTTAAACATTGTACTACCTTAGGCAAAATTTCTACCAACTGTTAATGCTTTTCTTTGTATTGTTTTTATTTTTCATGTATTCATAGAAGCTTTTTTTTAATTTTTTTGTATAAATTATTGTTAACTTTTTAACTCACTAATCCCTGTAATTTCCCACTCCGAATTTCACTGCAGAAGTGCAAATAATCTGCAACAAAAATTCACTCCACATGCACTCGCACTCTAAAATGAAACCAAAGGTAATAAGAGTTTTTTCTTTTTTTTTTTTCCCCCAAGAGGAATTTTTTCATTTAATCATTTCGATTTTTTTTTCTTTCCCCTTCAAGGTCGTTTCTCCTATCAGTCTGGCAGACGATTCTAATAAACTTGTGGTTAAAAGAAAGAAGTACGAGCAAAGAGTCAATGAGTGGTAGGGGGGAATGGGCTGCTTCGTAAACATCTGAAAAGCGATCAAGGTTCTGAACAACTCGGAATTTTTTTTTCTTTGAGATCAAGAAACCTCTTCTTACAAAAAGTAAAAATATCGAGCCTTTTTTTCCCCAAAACATTCCTGAGTCACAACGCGGAAAGCAAAAAGATACTATTTCCGGCAACCAGGGGGGGGGGGGGGGGGAGGATGGAGTTGGTGTGTGTGTGTGTGTGCAAGTGGCCCATCGTTCCGGTACGACCTAGTTTTTGATTTTTTTTCTTTTCTTTTTTGAGGGTTAAAATTATGGTTGGCAGTGAGTTCAAGAATTTCATAGGTTCTAAAATTCTTGATTTGATAGGTATCAGGTAGATCTAAAAATGAAGTCAGTGACACAATCGTTGAGATCGCGTTCCACAGACTCAGTGCCTAAAAAGTTTTTTAAACGTTGTCCTGAGCGCTTAATATTGAGAATTTAGATATAACTTCTAAACTTTAATTTCAGTATCTAATAGTCTTCATTTAGAATACTTTAGGGTTCCCATGTTTGTTTACTTGTAACTATAGAGAAGACAGCGATGAGTTATTGGTATAGGATGCCCCTTCATTATCCCATGCCCCCCACGCACCCCCAAAAATGAAAAAAAAAATACTTAGTGAAATTTTGTATATTTTTTTCTTTTTCAAAAGTATATTTTTATTTTAGCCTATTCTTGAAATGTTTAAATTGTCCTCCTCGCATTTCTATGGGGTATAGATAGCTTTCTTACATAGAAAAAAGAAAAAAAAATGGCGTTTGTTTTTTTTATTATTTATATCTTTGAATCTCGGAAGTAGCTTTATTATCTTTCGCATGTAAATATTCCCATAAATATGCGTTGCATTTATAACCATTCAACATCTATATATATGAGATAGTACATGTTTGTGAAGTGTATACCGCCCACTCTTATATGTGTAAATGAAAAAGCGGACGCAGGGTACACCCGCAATAATGATTTTAAAGTTCAATTGCGCCCATCACTATAAGAAGATTGTTGATCTCTGGTACAGAATATTTCAAAATAGTATTAAGAAAAGGAATAAATTTTTCTTTACCAATAAAAAGTTACACGTAGTGCATACAAGTGGAACAAGTAGAAAATTTGTGAAAAATAAGAAGATAATGAAATGTTATATTCTTGTTATTTAAAATACTTCTTCAGCATCCACCTACTGTTATAGCCGTATAATAATGTCATTCCACGCTGTAGCTTTTTGCTGAAAAAGCAATATGTAGCACATACTGCAATATTCCGAAATCCCTTGAGTGATATAGTCTTTGTAAGCATGTGAAATAATATACCTTCCTTTTTTTCGCGATTTTTATTTCAAAAATGGGGTGAGAGAATATTTTCCAAACCCATTATATCTAAAGGGGTGGGAATGCATAAAATATATGGAAAATACATTGAAAATACAAAGTATTATGGGAGAAAAGTCTGATTTAATCAATCTGTTGTATGAATTCCATTATGGTATTTTGAAATTCTATTATTTTCTTCATGTAAAAAATATATGTATATATTTGTGAAGAATTCGTGTTAATTTATTTTGAATTCAAGTTTGATTTAATAAAAACGATGACATTCCTAAATGTGCTTATATTTTCTAAATATAAAGACAAATACAGCGATTTCTCACTTATACGACTTTAAGTTACATGACTCTCTCGGTTATACACCGAACTGTCCACGCTTTATGGGAAATAATTCTAAACTTCTCTTAGTTAAACAACTGCTTCTCTCACTTATACGACGCTTTAAATGATTCAGCCTATTTTACATTTCTCACTCTACCATTCATAGATAGTTATAATCTTTAAAGTACAATTGATTAGATTTCAAGATTTCAAGAAGAATTTCAAAGTAAACTACAGAAGGAGTTTGATTTGCCGACTTATTTTTGATCGGGAAAATAAAAAGGAATCTAAAGCAATTTTCATTTTATACATTTGTATCTTACAGCATCTGCATGGAAAAACCTGGGAGTAGAGACAATTAAGAATTGTTTAAGGAAATGTAATTTTTCAAAAGACAAACCACTGATTCAACAAATAAACCAGATTTTCAGAGCGTATGGAAATCCTGTATGGACGAAGAATGAAATGAAATGTTTATGCACGAAAGTATTAATATCATAGATTATGTAGAATAGGATGAAAAGCTTCCTCTGGCAGAACTGAGGACTGTTGAAGAAATCATCTTTGAGGATATCAATAATGATGAAGATATGAGCGAGGAGTATGACGATGACCAAGATGAAAGCAATGTTTCTGCTGTTGTAAATGTTTCAGAAGCAGGTGCCACTTTAACTCTTTATCTACCGACGATACATTAAACTTATTGTAAAATTCTGTTAATATATCAATTATCTGTAATACTGTTTAGAATGAGTTATGGATACATTACTTCATCTTGTTCCAAAAGCATTATTGGTTATACAAAATGTTGGGTTCTTTTTATTAAATTACTGCAATAGATCATTACCTTAATTAATTGCAACTTCTGCCCAGCAAATTACACTAAGTTAATATAGATCAATAAATATTCTTCAGCTTTATTAAAGAATTTAATGAGAACTGGATCAAATTTCCAATCACTTGAATCCTGTTGTAGATTTAATTTAATAAATTAGATGCTTATATAAAAAAAAGAATTAATTAAGTTAAGATTACACCAGTTAACATTAAGAAATCACTAAAATAAATAAACTAAAAGACAAATCAAAACGATAAAAAGGATAAACACAAATATTATTTAAGATTCTTTAAAATTTAATGAATACAAGTAAATAAGAAAGAACACAGCAAGATTCTCAATCTGACCCAGTCTCAAGTACTAAACCTTGATCTGCAGTAGAACCCAACATTTATCAATGTTGATTCCTGAGATATTAAACTCATATTAACAATTTAAAAATACAAGATTCAATCTAACATTACAAAAGAGAGAAGAAAGACCCTGAAATCCTTCTTATTTTCAAGAAGGCAAAGAAAGATATAATTTCGAATAAATTAAAAAACTTAGAAATAATAAACGTAAATACCCCAGAAATCAACAATGATATTTTTGACCAATTTCGTATAGTGCTAGTACATTTAATTTAATTTCTCTTTTTTTTTTTTTTTTTTTTTTTTTTTTTTTTTTTTTTTTTTGTTGTTTATAAGATAAGTTAATTCATTTAAAATCAAGTGAATTTCTTAACAGTTTTTTGCTTTAAAATTTCTATTACCTAGTCAAATATCTTTACTCAGTTTAAGCAATAGTATATTAATTAATCAGTGTCAATATGATTTTTAATTATTTATTAAATTATTTTTTTATTTTTTTAAAAAGTTATTTAAAGACTCCAAATAAAAAATAGGTAATGGTTGAAAATTATTTTACTTCCAAACATTCAAAGAAACTACTTTAGTTTTATGGTATTACAAAACTTAGTATAGTTATTTCGATACTACAGAGGTTAAAATTCAATTAAATTAATATCAAGGTAGGATAAATAAAAAAAAAACTAAAAAAAAACTATACTAAAGCATATCCCTTATATATACATTCTCCTTTATTTAATTTAACAAACAAAAACAAAAAAAAAAACATCTGAATTCATTAATACAACTTTTGTTGTAAACATAAGGAAATACTAAATCACTACAAGATTAATCACTAGGATAAAAAAAATCGTTTAAGATTAAATACATAATATATCTCTTACCAGCAGCTGAATTCTTTCATTTACCCATTTTGGGTATTTATCATTTATATGATGGACAACAGTACACAAAATCTTCCATGCACTAGAGCAACAGTCTCTAAGCAGAATTCCCAGTGTCTATACTCAGTTTAAGCAGCAGCTGAATTCCTTCAAGTTTTTGTCTTAGACCACTAATCATTCCACCGCTCACGGTGAAGGCTAAATCGGAAGGGACATTGTTTCGCGGCAAGCTCTCGGTTCGCTCCGGCAGGTAGTACTTTTTCTTGATTAACGCTTGGAGTGTTTTGTCTTAGATTGCTAATCATTCCACTGCTCACGGTGAAGGCTAGATCGGAGGGGATATTCTTTCACGACAAGATCTCGGCTCTCTCCGGCAGATAGCATTTCTTCCTGACTTACACTTGGAGTGTTTTCTCTTTAGACTGCAAATCATTCCACTGCTTACGGTGAAGGCTAGGACGGAGGAAACATTCTTTCACGGCAAGCTCTCGGTTCTTTCCGGCAGGTAGCACTTTTTCTTTTGCTTACACTTGACGTGCTTTCTCTCAGACTGCTAATCTCGAAGAACTCTTTTGGCCTCCCCTCTCCCAGATTAAAAAACAGGGGAGGGGGGGAGACAAGACTTATCCGCAATCGTTTACTAGATGCTCTCCATACGAAGCTCTGACCAAGACTCCCTTTATTTCCAAAAAACCAATTGCACGTCCCTCTGCAAATCAAAAGGGGCACCAAAAACTAGGAAGACTAATGCTTTCCCCTTTCTCTCCTGTTCCTAGAGTCCATCTCATTGGCCAATGCAATATTCACCCTCTCTCATGACCAAATATGGTCATCGCTTGCGTCCCCTACCCTCAATCACGTGGTCAGATAGCAGGGACAGTTGTCTCTAAGTTTTGCACCTGCTTGCAAACCAGTGCTCGCCGATATCCGTGAATTTGCCCTATTATCTCAAATCGGTCATAAAAACAAACTTTAAGGGTCTGGGAAAATATCTACTCCGCCTCAAATGACAGTCAACGTTTGTCATGGGTTATAAAATTTTAGGGTACTATTCATTCACGTACGCAAGCAATAAACTATGCGTGTGGGCCAATTTTTAACAAGGCTGAATATATGCCCTTTACAAACAAGCCAGAAGCTACTCTTCTTCGAAAAAATTAACAAAGGACCACTTTACTCAAATAGTACAATAATTCCAGGACAGTAAAAGCATTCGTACGAACGGGTGTTATTTACGCTAGATAAGGGGATGGGAAACTTTCACTTTCATACACAACAATGCCTTTATTCTCGTGAGAACGAGAACGATCATAAAATAAATAGAAAAAAAAAAGAAAATGTCCAGGGTTTTCGCTACTAAGAAAAAAAAGGAAGACTAATTTTAAATATGAGATACACAAAGCATTATAAAAAACCGTATTAAAAATATCTTAACAAGAGTTCTTTTTAAATTTGGAATATTAAAATAATTTATACAAAGAAAATATTACTAAAAAAAAACATAACAAAAACAAAAATATTTTTAAAAGGATGATTTCTTTTGCCTTTGTATTTTTTTCAGCGTTCTTCTTGCTGAGGGAAGGGGATGGGGATTTTTCAATTCGGAAATATTTCTATATTTATGTTGTAAGAACATCATGTTTGTACATTTTATAATTCTACAAAATACTAAGAATACAATTTAAAATAAAACATTTGAGTGGGGTTTGAACAAAATCCCTGTAAATTCAAATTTAATTAATCCTTTTAAAACCCTTCAAAAATTTATTAAAAATGATTATGTAAATCTTTTAATTTAGTTTAAATAATTTACGTAAAATGCTTTAGGATGTAAAATTTTCATGACTTCATAATTCAGTAGATAAAGGGTTAACTGCTCTGTCAACAGCGCTTTTTTTGTTCTTCTTTTTATGCGTCATAACAAAAAAATTTCAATTTCATATATATAATTGTGGTGCTATTTACATTTTTAGCACTTTCTAACAAAGTTGAAAAGTGCTTATGCATTTGGTTTGTCTGTTAGTGTGTCCGTCTGGCCGACTGTCCGCGCTCTAACTCTCGTAAATATAATCGGATTGTCATGAAATTTTTGGATGTTGATGACGTCTACCCAAGCACAAACCCTATTAAAAATGAAGTTTCTGCCATGATTAGTTTATTTACAGGCACAGTCAAAAGTTTTCTATTACATTACGGCCTATGGGGAAAAATCGTTTCAAATGAATTTAAGTGTTACACCCTATCAAACATCTTCAAATTTATATGCACTAAAATATGTATCTGAAGTGCACTAAAATATGTATCTTGTAAAGTATGCAGTGAAAATAATAGGTATTATTCATTTACAGGGCCACACAAAAGAATTCCAATGCATAATAACAAGCAGGGGAATTTTTGGAGACATATTTTAACTATAGTAAACGATTTCATATATAATAAAAATGTTATACGTTGCTGAGGAATAATATGAGTTATTTCATACATAATACGTAGAGCATAGCATTTATAGGGACACACAAAAGATTTCAAATAGTACATTCTATCCGAAGTCCTGAATATTATGGAAGATGGCTGTTAAATGGATGAAATGCATTTTTTTTTTTTTTTTAATTTGATATACGCTTTTAAGTTTCAGTAGATGTATGCATATTATATGATTTATATAAATGCTAATTGTTACACAATTTAGATATACAGGGTTACACAAAAGATCTCGGAAGGGATACTGAATGTGAGTGTAATTTGCTTAAAGGTGGTTTTTAAATATGTTAGCCTTTTTACGTTGAACTGCATTTAGTTTAGTAAGAAATGTTTGTAGACTATAGATAACATGATATACAGGGTCGCCTTTGTTGATAATTTCTGGAAATTTGATTTAGGTATTTTAAAGAGAATTTTTTTTTTTAAACTAAACTTTATCAAAATACTTTCGTGCATTAAATGTACTATGTATTTACTGAGCTAAACAAAAGTATTCAAGTATGTTTCCATCTATTAGTATAAATTGTTGAAAGGAAAATTTCAAACAGTTAGGCGTTTTCTTGCTAAACTAAATTTTACCATTATGTAGTCTATATATTAACCAACAGATCAAATATAAGGCTTTTTAAAACTATTGGAATACATATTTGGATATGGACAGTAATGCGTTGTTTCTCTAGATAACGAAGTTTTGTTAAAGATTTCAAGAAGTTTTGGAAAGTGCTTCAAAATCTATGCTTAACGCATGTTTTTTCTTACTTTATTTTATAAAATGTCTTGCTTTATTTTGTGGACTCAAACAGACAAAAAATCATATTTCAAATAAAAGCATGATAAAAGTATGCTTTTTGGAACAATATGAAATAATCACATAACAAAAACTTAACCTGCCTGTTTTTTTTTTTTCTTTTTATATATAAAATTAGCTTGAGACCGAATTGGGAATTGAAACCACAAAACCTCAAACACTTCAATCAAAGGTAATCACAAGATTTTTTTTATTTTTAAGTTTTGTTTTTTCCTCATTTCTATTTTGTAGTTTGGCTTGATCTGACAGAGAGAGAAAGGCAGTTTACGTGATTTCCCTTGTGATGATGTTACTTTGCACTCACACCAAACTTAAAAAGGAAAGGAGGGGGGGGGGAGAAAAAGAAAAAAGAAAGAAAGTCGTCAAAAATGGATTAAGCCGACGAGAAAGCACTTTCCCATTTCATCCTTCCGAAGTGAAAAATGGACATTTCGCAGCTCATACGGGCATTCCATTCCATAAATCACAAATAACTTTTTTTTTTACATATATTTAGTGTCATGGAACTTAAAAGAATAAGATATTTCTTTCTCCAGATGGCAGTGTAAGTTAGAGCTGTATACGTTCATTCCAGAAAAGCAGGTCTACTTTTTAAATGCAACTTTTGAAATATTAAATGCTGTGAAAACAGAACCCTGTCTTAACCGGGAAAACACATCTCAAAAGAGGGATATTCATTTAGTTTTAGTTTTAAAAATATTCGTACAACTCGAAGTGTTTTTCGAATTAATGAATGTCTCTCAATAAGTATTTAACGGATTTTGACGACAAAAAAGTCAATTTGGAATAAACATTAACTTTCACACATATTTCACATTAAATAAATAAACACATTTATGTATATATAATGCAAGCTAACGAAAGAAAAATAAAATATGGATGCAAACGTAATGCGTCAAAAGTACTTGTACAAACTAACAATTTATATGTAAATAAATATATATATATATATATATATATATATATATATATATATTGTTTTATTGGTGCTTCAGGGATGAAAGTGCACTAAAGCCATTTTGAAGCAACTCTAGCGCAGCAAAAATCTGATTTTAGAGCAGTCAGATCCATTTTTGTAAAGCAAAAATCTTAATTTTGTCATAATAAAATCCGATTTTTTCTATCTTTTGACGAAATGTGTGTTTTTTCGCAATCTTCTAACAAAATTTGCGTTTTTTTTTTTCCAATTTTTCTACGGAATTCGTGCGTTTTTCGTGGTCTTTCGACGAAATTATCCATTTAGGTGGTATTTTGACGAAATTTGCTGTTTTTCCCCCCGAGATCTTTTAAAGAAATTCGTGTTTTTTGCGATCTTTTGTCCTTGTATTGTTCATTTTTAGCAAACGCGATATTTTGACGAACATGGCGTGTTTGTCGTGATACTATGATGAAATTAGTGTATATTTTGCGATCTTTTGAAGAAATTTGCATGATTTTTGCAATCTTTGGGCGAAATTCGCGATCTGTCTACGAAATATTCGTTTTTTTCGCGATCTTTTAACAAAATTTGCGCTTTTTGAAAAAAATAATGTTTATTTTGCAATCTTTTCAACAAGTTTGTGCGTTTTTTCACAATATTAGCACTTTTTTACCTAAATTTACGTTTTTTTGTGAAATTTTGACGTAATTCGTGTGTTTTTCGTGATTTTTCAACAGAATTTGCTGTATTTCGCGATCTTTTGACGAAATTCCCGTTTTTTTTTTTTACCGTCTTTTGACATAAATTTGTTTGTTGGTGGCAAAATTCACGCTTTTTTTTCGATCCTTTGACAAACTGGACGTGTTTTTCGCGATCTATTGTCCACGGGTTTTTTAAAATCATTTTTTGAAGAAATTAATGATATGGAAAAAGTTTTAAAAGTATGGATTTTTTTCTTTGCTTCTTGAATCGACGAGATTGTGCCAAATTTCATTTTGGTTCTTCATATGTTTTAGCGCAGGTTTAGCGCAAATTTAAGGAAAAACATTATTTGAGCGCAGATATGCGCATCAATTGTATTTCCGCGCAGATATGCGTAAAATCGCAGCACTTGAAACCTTGATATATCCCTTTTTTTTACTACAGCTTTCATTCGTCCTAACATTGAATCCTATATAAGGTTTTAGTAATCTCAAGCAAAATAACAGACCATTCTTGATTCTTCAACTATTAGCTTTCTTTCTTTCCTTTTTATTTTAATATTTTCGGTTACATATTAGTCTTTCTCTTATTTTAGATTTCAGGATGCTTCGTAGATGTTTTATGCAATTTAAATCTGTTGACTGCGAAGAGCTATTCAGCTGTTTCCGCTTATTGTAAAGTAGTCAAAGCCTCGTATTATGAGCAGTGTGTTTTGGGTCATTGTCTTGTTGAAAAGTAATTAAAAATGAAAAAGAAAAAAAGAACCCAACTGAAGAACACTGGATCTTTTTCTTTTGATATGTTAATGTATAATTTGTGATTCTCCTTTTCTTGAATAAAATGCTATTTTCGTTCGTCTGTCGTTCGGTACTCATAAAGCCCCAATCTAGTACAATTCCACCTCCGTGCTTGATCGTAGGAAACAAGTGTTGTGCTTAAAGACTTATGCTACACCATTTACCTGCCATTTGATGAAAAAAAAAAAAAAAACATGGAGTTTACTCTCCTCAAAGAAAATAATTCTATTCAAAAACTCAAAATCTTTGTTAATATAGCTTTTTTCGAATCGCAATAGTTTCTTTCTTCGAAAATTTACAATTTCTTATAAGCTACTAGTGGGCAATTCCACGCTAACGGATGTATCAGCCGGTATATATAAAACACCCTACAAAGATACTAAATATGTTAGATCCTTGTTTTATTGCATGAACTTTATAAAGAACATGGACTCTGTTTCTATATAATACAATTAAATTTTTGAAGAAACAATATTTTATTTTATCTTTTTTGTTAAGTAACTAACGTATCACACAAATGAATGTTATTTTTATGCCTTTATAAAAAGTTAAAAATTTCTGAAAATATACATACACGAAAATTAACTGTAATTTATTTCAACCCATAGAAATTTGATACTTTACACATGACTTCATAAGATTTTTATGAATAAAAAATATTGGTGTAAATTGTCTTATTTGTATAAACACTTGTGTAACGGATGTATCATCAGAAGTAATGGATATATCAGTTTTGAATTTATCTAACTTATTATTATTATTATATTTTTATTTTGATAAAAGCTTTTAGATGATAATCACAACTCATTTCTAGTAAGCAGAAACAGTTAAGCTTGTATAAATATATTCATTAGCCTTAAACAATTACAAATTATTTCAAGTTATCCTTTGTGAAGTTATGTTCAAGCGATAGTCTTTTTCCTGATGTTGAACGAAGATTCTGGGAATAATGATATTATTTCTTCTTTACTGAATGTCGAAACATTATTTGAAGACCACACAAACATTTTTCAAATTTTCTTAAGAGACTTCAGCGATAAATTGGCCCTTGATGAATCAAAAACCTCATATTTATACAACTTTAGTTTTTATCTACTTTGGCTTACTTCAAAATGGAATTTCCCTAGTCTGTCATTTTTTGCTTTTTTTTTTCAAAACAAATGATGTTGCCCGTCTTGACTCTGAAATACCATCATTAGCAAGCTAAAGAACACTTGCTTTTGGAGCAGTTAATTTAGCATTTTATTTTTAAGTAACCTTACCACCAAACGTTTTTGTTTCATAGAAGGTTTCTGTAGATGTCCATTTCGAGACTTTTATAATCGTTTTCCTTTTACAGTAATAGTAAATTATAGATTGGAGTGTTGAGTTTGATCTTTTAACAAACTGAGAAATCTCCCATAATGATTTGTTGTTATTGTGAAGCTTCATTATTAATTTTCTTTCCTTATCTGCATCCCGTTCCGCTTCCGACTTCTCTTTTTTAAATTATTCTTTTCGTATGAGCATGATGCATACATATATATGTATATTAGTTTTTAAAATCTGTCTGTCAGTTTTTTTCCGGCTCGCAATGGAGTGCACTTTTGCTTTTCATAGTCAAATTAATGCAGGTACGGAATCTGCGACGTGTTTAACTTTGATAACGTTAATTTTAAAGTTTAATTCCAATTTTAAAATATATGCATTTTTTGCAAAATTTTTTCAACCGGGATAAATTTTACTGTATTTTGCACGAACCAGACCAAGCCAAGACTATGAGTTTCATACGGGCTGGGTCGAGACCAGGATTTAAAATTTCAATCCGTGAAGAATCAAGAAGAGACCTAAGAAGGAAGAATGCATTCCTGCAGTGGTACGGAAGGGGGGGGGGAGGGAGAATGGCCGGTCTGACTGGATTTTTTAGAAAAAATTAACATCTAAGCCCGTTCCAGAAAAACTATTTAATAGATTTAGCCCGGCCCACAAATTTGTAGCTTGTACAGTAATTAAATTAAACGTTCATTCAATTGCATACTATTGTCTCTTTTATGATCGTAAATGAATATTTAAAATAATGGTGATACTGATAAAGGAATATACAAACATGTATGCTTTTTAAAAACTGCATTATATCAACAGTAGTATTCCCAACAATGTATATTGTGTGAATTTACAGAAAACAATGCATCTGGGAAAAAATAAATTCACTTGATATACAGATTGTTCTTCAACTAATAAAAAAAACCACATATGAAAATATAAATTCATTTGATATTATAAAGTATTCCTTAACTGATAACAATGCATTTATGAGAAAATAGATTCACTTCACATATAGGGATGTTCTTTAACTAATCACAATGCATTTGTGAAAAGATAAATTCTCTTGGTATATAGATTATTCTTTAACTAATAACAATAATAACAAAGTATTTGTAAAAGGATAAAATGATTGGATATATAAGGACGTTCATTCGCTAATAACAATGCATCTCTGAAAAGATAAATTTACTTTATGTATAAGGTGTTCGTTAACTAATTTAGTAAGATTTTTTCCCTTAATAACTTTTGAACTAATATCTTTACACATGAAGAGATATAATATCTTTATACATGAGTACTTATGAGATATTATATCTTATTAGCATATAAGATATTACATACTTATAAGATATTTTAAGAGACCATTATCTTTACATATTTATTTTCTTTCAAAATCTTCACATTTATAAAAAATATCTTAATTCCTTTAAAAGGTATTTGCTGTGATATTTTGCATTTTCTTACAAATTAGAGAACATCTTAAAAGAGAAAAAAAATCCTCAACAGTTAAATTATTCTTATAAACTCATAGAAAGTATGAAAATAAAGGGGTAAAAAGGTAGGGAGCGATTTCCATCAATCTATCCATCTCTCTTATTAAATATTTTATCCATGTCGAGTAAATTTCTGAGATAAAGTTCTCAATCGGGTCGACTTAACATATTACCTTCTTGAAAAAATAAATAAACAAAATAATAATAATAATCCTCTAGATTTTGTCTGTATTCGAAAACTTATGAAGTGCCACTTCAAATATCAGATAAGAAATATAGGAGAAAATCGAAATATTAAGGATCTGAAACAAACCCTCGGAAAATTCTATTTTACTTTTATTCTTGAGAAAGTTTAAGGTGAGAAGAATTCTGAAGAGAGGGGATGGAAAAAAGATAAGAAAATGAATCCGGTAGCGAAAAGATGGAGCGTTGTTTCCGGATAAGTGGCAGAGAACAGCTTAAGGCCCCTGTCCTCGCTCGAGGAAACGCTCGCGAACTAATACTATTCCTATGGGGAAGCATTTTTCTAATAACTCTTTCGCATTTTGACATTTTTGAATAACTTTTTTTGCATTGGATAGCTGAGGTGCATGCCGACAGCGCACGTTTTTTACTTTTTCGATTTTGGTTGCAGATATTTTTTTTAAAAGCACTTTCAGTTTCGAAACCGGTTTTGAAAGTGAAACTAACTTTGTAAAAAATATCTGCAACCAAAATCGAAAAAGTAAAAAAGGTGCGCTGTCGGCATGCACCTCAGCTATCCAATGCAAAAAAAATTATTCAAAAATGTCAAAATGCGAAAGAGTTATTAGAAAAATGCTTCCCCATAGGAATAGCATTAGCTCGCAAGCGTTTCCTCGAGCGAGGACAGGGGCCTTAAGATAAGATGGAACATTTTATGAGTGTAGCAGGAAAAACAAATTTCATAGCATGAATAGGGGACAAAATGTGCACGTATAACTAAAGAAAAATATGACAAGGTAATTTTTCATCGACTTTTTTCCCTCTGGCTCAATAATACGAATAAGATTTTGCTGTAGGGGAATAGTAACTTTAGATTAAAAAAAAATATTTTTTACTTTTCGTAGAAAATCCGCCTCTGTGTCACAAAACAAACAAATGACATAAAAATAATGCCCCTTTTCAAAGACAGAATTTCATAAAATTGTCTCATAGTTCATTGTCGAAGGAAGTAATCAATAAATAAATGCTGTTTTCAACAGGCTTCTTCGAGTAAAAATTACAGTCACCGCAAAAAAAAAAAAAAAAAAAAAAAAAAAAAAATCTTGACATTTGCTATTTCTTATATTTTGTTAAATATCTAGAAATATACTTGAGAAATGACTCTGAAACTTCAGATGTATAAACAAAATAGTACAGGTCATATATTTTCCAAATAATTTTTTTCCAAAATCCAATAGGGGACCGTCAACAAATTGAAAAAGAACGAATATCTTTTGAATAACCCTGTCATAACTAATGTAGCAAAAGCGTTCAAACTTCAGATTATGATTAAGTGGCTTATGGCAATAAATTGTGTTCATTTTTATGCGGATTGCATTTGTACTCGTAGAGATATTAAGGTTTTTATAAAAATGGTCCCAAATTTTTCCAAGTTTTTTGCTTATAATTTGCAGAGTTCTTAATAAAAAAAACAATGTTCTTTACAGAAAATATGACAAACAACTTTGTACATAACACCCTGTAATCAAAATTAAAAAATATTAATATCTGTATGAAAAATGAGCAGGTTTACTAAATAAATTTTCTCTGCGCATGCGTCAACTCTATTAAAATTTCATTCGCATATTGTGTTAGCTAAATATATAGAGCAACTTTCGTTAAAGTTTCAAAATCATAGCTTGAAAATTCTGAAAGTTATCATCGATAGAAGTAGATCAAAATCCGTTATTCCCAAAATGAGGCAAAAAGATGAGGAGCTGTATCCAAACATAGTAGTACGCGCAATACTGTGTAGATACTAATCAATAGAATATGGATACAGCCCCTCTTTTTTTTTGTTTCATTTTGGATTTTGATCTTATTCTTTAGACGATAATTTTCAGAATTTTCAAGCTATGATTTTGAAACTTTAACATAAGTTGCTCTATACATTTAGCTAACACAATATGCAAATGAAATTTTTATAGAGTTGACGCATGCGCAGTGAAAATGTATTTAGTAAACTTGCTCATTTTTCATACAATTATCAATATTTTTTAATTTTGATTACAAGGTGTTATGTACAATTTTGTTTCTCATATTTTCTGTAAAGAACATTGTTCTTTATTAAGAACTCTGCAAATTATAAGCAAAAAACTTGGCAAAATTTGGGACCATTTTTATAAAAACCTTAATATCTCTACGAGTATACATGCTATCCGCATAAAAATGAACACAGTTTATTACCATTAGCCACTTAATCATAATCTGCAGTTTGAACGCTTCTGCTACATTAGTTTTGACAGGATTATTCAAAAGGTTTTTGTTCTTTTTAAATTTGTTGACGGTCCCCTATTGAATTTTGGAAAAAAAAAAAAATCTCGAAAATGTATGACCTGTACTATTTCGTTTATACATCTGGAGTTTCAGAGTCATTCCTGAAGTATATTTGTAGATATTTAACAAAACATCTGAAATCGCAAATGTCAAGGTTTTTTTTTTGCGGTGACTGTAGTCAGATCTGACAATCCCAAAACTTTTTTTCTATCCGTTGCATATTAATACTTCCTGAAAAATGCAGCATAGCAACGCCACCGGTTAGGTGGTTCAACCCTTTAACGTTCATTGGTTTCTCTACGAAACCACAAAATTTAATTCCGTAAGCAACAACGACATCAGAATTTCGATTTAAAGAAATCCATTATTATGTATGTGAAAAATTACTTTTTCTTATTTACATATGTAATTGTTCGCAATTACCAGTGTCATTCATCTATTTCAATATCTTAGCAATGAAAATGCTTTGTCTGTTAAAGGGTTAAACCAAAATCTAGTCAGCAACAACTTATGTCAACCTATAACTAAATCTGAAGTTTGATGGTTATCCGTGCACTAGTTTTTGAAATAGAGCTATTGCAAAATCTCAAAAAAAAAAAAAAAAAAAACAGTTAAATTACTTTTATAAGCTCACAGAAACTAAGAAAATAAGAGGGAAAAAGAATAGAGGTTGATTTCCACCAATTAATCCATCTCTCTTTCGAGTAAATTTATGAGATAAAATTCTCAATCGGATCTACTTAAGAATTTACCTACTTCGAAAAAATAAATAAATAAAACAATAATAAAAATCCCCTAGATTCTGTCTGTACTCAAAAACTTATGAAGTGCCACTTCAAATATCAGAAAGGAAATGTAGGAGAAAATCGAAATATTAAGGATCTAAAACAAACCCTCAGAAAATTCCATTTTATTTTTATTTTTATTTATTTATTTAGTTATTTATTTTTATTTATTTATTTTTTTTTTTTTTGAGAAAGTTTAAGGTGAGAAGAATTCTGAAGAGAGGGGATGGAAAAAGATAAGAAAAATGAATCCGGTAGCGAGAAGATGGAGCGTTTTTTTCCGGATAAGTGGCAGAGAACAGCTTCATATAAGATGGAACGCTTTATGAGTGTAGCAGGAAAAACAAATTTCGTAGCATGAATAGGGGGACAAAACGTGCACGCATAACTAGAGGGAAATATGACAAGGTAATTTTTCAGTTACTTTTTTCTTCCTGGCTCTATAATACGAATAAGATTTTGCTGTAGAAGTATAGTAACTTTCAATTTAAAACAAATCATCTTACTTTTCTTAGAAAATCCGCCTCTGTGTCATAAAACAAATAAATGACATAAAAATAATGCACTTTTTCAAAGACATAAATTCATAATGTTTCCTCATAGTTCATCGTGAAGGAAGCAATCAATAAATAAATGCTGTTTTCAACAGGCTTATTCAAGTAAAAATTAGTCAGATGTGGCAATCCCAAAACTTTTTTTCTATCTTATGCATATTAATACTTCCTGAAAAATGCAGCATACAAGTGCCACGGGTTAGGTGGTTTAAATCAAAATCTAGTCAGCAACAACTTATGTCAACTTATAATTGAATCTGAAATTTGATGAAAATCTGTGCATTAGTTTTTAAAGTAAAAGTATTGCAAAATCTTAAAAGAAAAAAAATCACTTTTAAAAGTTTGTAAAAACTCAGAAAATAAGGGAAAGTGGGAAATGGTGGGGGAATTTCCGCCAATTAAACCATCTCTCTTATTAAATATTTGATCCAAGTCGAGTAAATTTTTGAGATAAAGTTTTTATTGGGATCTACTTAAGAATTTACCTACTTCGAAAAAATAAATAAGTAAATAAATAAGATAATAATAAAAATCCTCTAGATTCTGTCTGTACTCGAAAACTTATGAAGTGCTGCTTCAAATATCAGATAGAAAATCCGTCTCTTTGCTATAAAATAAATAAATAACATAAAAACAAGTGGGTAAGTGTGATCGCAGATCGCACAGAGGGTTTCATTTAATATCTCCTTCAAAACACTTTACCTTTAAATTAACAAACGAAAATTGTCAATAGAAAATTAATCATTCTTTGCATAAATGGCAGCAGCAATATATTTAAGAATGCATCTCCTGGAAATTATCCGCTATCCTATTTCAAATTTTTATATTTAACTATATTTAACTTATTTTGATATTTACAGCAGGACTTCGTCAAAAATTGCATTTAAAACGATAAAAATCGCTGCAATTTTTTTTTTTTTTTTAAATGCGACCCTACGAGTTGAACGAAACCCTTATGATTAAATAATCAATTTGGTTATGCATCTGTTTTATGATGTGTATGTTGCAATCCTATTTCATAAACTGGGGCCATGTTTGAATTTCTCATGCTATTTCGGATTTCTTCGCCAATCGCGCCAACTAGAACAGAATACTGAATTCTACCCCTAAATGCTGGCTTGATCTCATAAATTTGTTGACTTCTCTATCAGAATCTGCTCATTTAGCGATGGTAAGCAAGTAAATAAAATTATGAATAAGAGTAAAATATTGAAAAGCTTAGCATAAATTTAAGGGAGACCAAACTAAGCACCAGACGCGGCTAGTAATTTAAATGAATAGGAATTTAATAAATAAAAATATATTTCCCTTCGTGTGTCAAAATAGATGATAAATATGATGTAGTATGATGAAATAAAAACAAATAAACCCATTTTTCATTAGCGTTCTTCATGTGATATATTTAATACATTAATTTATATATATATATATATATATATTTTATAATTATTCTTTAAATGTCGAAAATAAGCAGTTTTCTGAGGTTTTTAAAGATAAAGGAACGCTTTTCGGAATTTTTGGTGGCTTGGAAGAGGTTATTGCATATTTTCGTTTTTGGTTATAAAACTTTTCATAGATTAAGATTTTTTTCCCCTAGTGTTTAACTGAAATGACCCGTTATCAAAAAAAAAAAAAAAAAAAAAAAAAAAAAAAAAAAAAAAAAAAACTTTTTTTATTACCAAAAAAAAAAAAAAAAATCAGAAATTTCACAAATTTAGAAACAGTTTATATATATTTCAAGAATATTAATAGGGAAATTAAAATTTAAGTCATTTCATGCGCATTCATTTATTATACAAAGACTGTTTTGAAAAATTGAATTCTTTAAACTGTACATCTCTAAGACGATCTTTTCTTTTATACGAAATCTTAACTTCTACTTAATTTTTTTTTCTCTTTTGAAGTCTTAACGTGAACTTTTGTTCAACGGTAAAATTTTCAATGCAAATTTGTTTAATATTACGCATTAACTAAATTTAATGCAAAACATTCCAAAGGGCCTTTAACAATAATTTAAGAACTATAGGCAATGGTATTTGCTTCAAACAAGACAAGATATTCATCTTTAATTTGGTTTCAGAAAATTCATCTTGATGTGAAATAACTAAATGACACTGAAATGATCGGCCAGAGATCATGGGGGAAATGGAAGTGACAGACACACCGAGAAGGCGTTAGATTTGGCGATTTTCTATCTCTAATCTTCATCAAAACGTGATTTTTCGAGCAAATCACGATTTTAGCGTGATCTCGAGGGCGTTTTTAAGATCTCACGCAGACAGCTTGAGGGGAACGGCCTTTTACAGGCGCACTATGAGGCAGAGGTGTTGGAAAATATCCGAGATCAAAGTCTATCCGGATCAAACAACAGATGGAGAGATTTATTAACTAAAGAGCCACAGTTTACGGTACTACCATGGGAAGTGGTAAACTATCAGAAGTTACAACAGGCAATTTAACAAAATAATGCAACTAATGCAAATTTTCATTTAAATTGGTGGAAATTCAGCCTTGTTCAGAAATCCAAACGAGATATTTCCTGACACATTCAAGAAATTCATTAATGTATAAATTTTGCAAATGTCAAGATACGAGTAATTATAGTGAGACATCGATTTTGCAGATTTTTGCAGATTCAGGTTTTGAAGAATCGAATAACGTTTTACATTTTCTTTTTAAAATAAATGATATAAAATCCGGTGTTTAACCTTCCAGCAGGCGCGCTCATCATACCAACATGAAAAGTCGCGCATATTTTCTAGATTTTCTATTATAAAATGTATATTGTGAAATGTAACTGCAAGTAGGTCAACTATAGAGAGGAGAATCGCCAATATCAGGTATTCGAAATGTCCTCAGGTTTAAATACATAAAACGAAATTCATCTCTGGTGTATCTCTCACCTATGCGCACCTGCTGTAAAGTTAAACAAATGAAGAACTCAGATGATACAGATGATTTGCGACCAAAATATATATATAAAGGAGTGAATCATATTATTCACCCAGCCTTGTTTTTTTCTAGTACGCTGTGTCTTGCACTGATGAAGAAGTAATAGATTCGAAACTCGAGACGGTTGTTTGCTACTTCTTCATGCATTATTTGTACATTTCTAAACGTTGGTTTTCTGTGTTTATGTATATTATTGAAGGTAATCGGTGGTCCTCCACCATCTTTAAATTACGATTTCTAAACATTAATACTCACAGAATTTTTAATTGATAAAGGAGCATTTGACAATAAATGCAGATATAAACATTTTGAACTTTGTAGCTCATTCTTCAAAAATGATGATTATGTCATTTACCACCATTATCATCTGAGCAGATCTTCAAATTCTAGAGATACAGCAATTTTGTAGGATTATCATTCTTTAGCTGATTAACGTGACGATTATTCCAAGCCATTTTCGGAATTAATCGGAAGGATGGTCAATCGTTAAAAAACGAATCCAACTAAAAATGAATTACATTTACATAGAGAAAAGAAAAACAATATTCAATTCGTGTCATGCTGAATGGAATGTAAAAACGTCTTCAAAATATACAAGTGGCTCCCAAAATTAAGAACAGTCATTCAGGATAACTTTGAACCACATTTTCTTTAATTTCATATGCCACACTCTTATTTTAAGAGTACGAGGTGGAACCCGTCGAAATTCGACGAAAGAAAAACTTAAAAAAAAAAACTGTTTTGTTTATTTATAATAAATCTGCAAAATTAGTTACAGTAAAAAATACATCTTATACTGGTCAGTCTAACTTTCAAGCAAATATTATTTTAAGCTAAAATTAACAAAAAACTTTAAAAATTAATTATCAAATTATTAAACGAAATAAAACCGAAATTCACCTGATTATATAACAGACACATTTTAATTTCTATTTTTTTTTCCTTTTTCCTTTTTTTTTTTTTTTTTTTTTTTTTTTTTTAGAAAAAATGGAGCGATTCTGTTTCCACAATTACAAAATTGGTACTAAAATTATAAAAAAATTAATGTATAAAAAATAAATTGAGATACAGCTTTGAAACAAATTGCATTTAAAAGTACATTTTTTTCTCTATACGTCGGTGTAAAAATTATAAATGTACTATGTTTAGAAGTGTAAAATTTGCAGTACCGAAAATTGGTAAATCGAAATTGTATGCGAAAGTGTTACGCATTTCAATTTCAATTTTTTTTTTTTTTTTTTTTAATTTTAAGAGGAAATGAAGTGATTCTGTTACCACAATTACAAAATTGGGACTAAAAACTATTAAAAAATTAATGTCTCAAAAAATAAATTGAGATACAATTTTCAAACAATTGCATTTAAAATTGCATTTTTTTTCTCTTTACGACGGTGTAAAAATTAAAATATGCGACGTTTAGAAGTGTAAAATTTGCAGTAGCGAAAATTGCAAAACCGAAATTGCAGGGGAAAGTGTTGCCATTCGCAAAATGATGTATGCATTACGCACAGATACGTTTGGCCTGTATAATAATAATAATATATAGATAGATAGATAGATAGATTGTTGCAACTTGGGGCATAAAAAAGGGATCCTAAATTACTGTATGACTATAAAAAAATTAAGGAATAATAATGATAAAAGCAATAAAAATGAATTTTTAACCTGGTTTAAAGTTATATAGCCATGTAGGGTAACTTTACACCATATGATAAATATCTTCTAAAATAATTCATTATAGAAAAATAAAAAAATAAAAGCATTATAGTTAGGACAACTTTGAACTTCTCAAAAATATTTTCACCTAATTTATATTCCTTTAATTTATATTTTATATATATTTATAAGATATATAAAAAATTTGTGTAATTTATGATATTACAACAAATATTATGCATAAGAAAGGTGGGAGAAGAAAACCATAAATATTTAGAAATAAAAAAGAACAGTTTATTGTTCATAAAAAACATAAAAATGCAGAGGAAAAAAATTTCAATGTTTTAACTCAGTATATATTCATAGTTACAGTACATACTTTAGTACTTATAGTATTATTCAAACAAAAATTAAAAAATTCGAATGTATGAATTTGAGCCAATTTTTTGTCGCCAATTTTCCGAATAACACTTTTAAATGAATTTTATGTATTTTACACATATTTGTAAAAATGTTTACATGTTACTTCTAATGCACACTTTCGGTATTTATATTAAATATGGGGAACTTCTGACAGTAGTACCAAATTCAGTGAATTATAAACCTACGTCTAAATATGAGCCGGCTCAAACTTATACTGAAAAAGGGATAAAATGGTAATGCCTTCTTACTTTACTTTTACATTTTATCAATTATTAATAAATGAATAATCACAAAATATTTACACATTTAGATACAAATAAGCCTAATAAATGAGTATATTGTTACTTACTATAAAAATATAATTCGATTGAAAAAACTGCAAAAAATCATTCAAATATAATTTGAAAACAGTATTTCACAATAATAGTTAAATAGAGGATAGGGACAGCTTAATGCAACAATGTTAAAACTTAGACTGTATAATGAAACGGGGGAAAAATCAAAAAATCCCAACATGGTTTCGGCGAGTTGTCTTCTTGTTATTGATGTTAAAGTGATGTCATACACTTATAAACTTAGACATAGGTTATAATAAAAATATTATTTCTTCAATTTTATTTTTTAATGATGATTGTAATTCCTATTTTATAGAAATGTACAATGAAAGCATATTATAATCACTTTAATATTAGGATATTAATAATTATAATGCATTCTCTTCAAATATTAACGACATAATCCTAAACCAGCCCAGATACTGGATTTAGGCGATTTTGGCGACAAGCACTCTCAAACGAACTGAGTTTTCAGAATCCGAAAAATTCTCCTAAATCACAACGCGAAATTTTCGGCAGACAATTAACGACGTGAACAGTTAGCGTTGCGCGCCTATTACAACAAGACACACACACACACACGCACAAAAAAAAAAAAAAAAAAAAAAAAAAAAAAAAATTGAGTACAAGAAATTGACTGTGCAGCAGTCTCTAAAATGGACGAAACTCGTCAATGCCGCGGTCACAAACGTACGTATGAGCGCTGCGCTCCCATTTAAACCGAAAAAACATCACTGGATGTACGAAACTCGCTGTGCAGCAATCTCTAAAGTGCATGAAACTCGTCAGTGCAGCGGTCGACGCACTTATGAACGTGCATGCCCATATAAACAACAGCACCAAAAAAAAAAAAAAAATTACTGGATGCACGCAGCTTGTTGTGTCACAACCACAACGAAACTCGTCAAAGCTGCTCTCTCTAATGACACTAAAACCCAAAGAAGACTGACTCCCTGGATGCACGAAAGTCGCATTGAAGAATTTCTAAAATGGACAGATTTTTGCAACTTAGACAACCACAATTTTTTAGCATTCAGTGATATGGAGATTAAAATATAGCGTACATTTTACAACTTTATAAGAACCAAAATTAACAATTTATGCTTCACCTCATGGTCACTCACTTTCTTGTCAAAGCATAAAATTCAATCTTAAACCTTCTTTCTAAACTTTCTTTAAGATGTTCCACTTTTTTTACGTTTTTATGGTAAGAAAATAAATTTCTCAAAAAATTTGTTGACAAACGGACCCACACAAATACTGAATCATTCGAATTTGATAATAAAAATGATGTTTTGCGAAAAAAAAAAAAAAAAAATATGAATTATTGAGTTTTTGACAAACATGATGATATTGATGATAATTTCCCAAGATATTACATTCATTTTTGTTGCGGTTTAGTTATCACACATTGCAATGTTTTTCATCGATTTAGTTTAGCAATAAACGCTTTTTTCAAGTTACGCAATGACAATGGCTTTCTCTAGTGATGGGCGATTCTGGAAATTTTGAGAATCGATTAAAATCGATATCGTATAAAACAACATCGATCATAATAAGAATCGATTTCTCAGTTCTAGAATCGATACTAGAATCGATATTTCGATATTTAGGTTCACACAGAGAAGATCCAAATTACTAATTCCAAAACTTAGACAATCAGCAGGACCGTAATTACCGCCTCCCACCCCCCCATCCCCATTTAGGGAGGCATAGAATTAAGCTATTGCAGATTTTAGAGTCGGATAATAAGAATTTTAAAAGAATTTTAGCCCAAAATTTAAAATGATTGTCACTTATGGTTTTCAGTTACGCAAAAACTTTGACAAATTTAAGAGACATAACTCAACTAATAACAACACTGAGTAACTTGGCATTAAACCGAGCATAAAGAGTGCCAAGAGCGTGTAACTAGGATGGGGAACAAAGAGAATAGACAAAAAAAAAAAAAAAAAAAAAAAAAAAAACTTTTTTTTTTTTCTAATGCTAACCAAATGTTACACGAGATAGTTTGGAAGAACATAAAATATGCCCCATTCCCAAGGGGTCAGGTAACCCCCACTCTTGACGGAAAGGCGACCATAGCCCAAATGTATCTTTTGTCGAATTTTCAAAATTAGGATTTACAATAAAACAGAACGAGAATTGTACATTTTAAAAATTGCATGCATACTTTGAACGGCCCATTAGTAAAGATTAGCGAGGAAGGGGAGGGGGGCGAGGGATTAGAACGAACGAACTTGAAAAAAAAATAATTAACTAATAACCCAAATAACTGAGCTTCTAAACAAAAATATAGTGTTTAACTTAGTGTTGAATTCTTGGGGTGGCCCGCGGGGAACATGCACTCTTTGAAACTATAAAAAGTGCCAAGAGCATGTAACTAGGTGGAGAGAGGGGTAGTAACAGAAAAAAACGAGGAGATAAAAGCTTTATAAAGATATGTTACATGAGATGGTGTGGAAGAAACAAAAAATATGCCCCCCACCCAGGGGGGCAAGGTGAATCCCAAACGGACAGAAGGGCGACCCCGGCCCAAATGTATCTTTTGTTGAGGTTTCAAAATATGGATTTATAACAAAATAGAACGAGGATTAGACTTTTTTTAAATCGCAGTCATAATTTGAACGAACCTGTAAGTTAACATTGGTGAGGAAGGGGGGGGGGGGGGGAGTAGAACGGGCGAACATGAAAAAAAAAAAAATAGTGGCACTCTGACAGTGCCGATAGAAGTGAAACCTTGAACAATTACGTGTGCATTTTTGAATCGTTAGGATGTATAATTTTGAATCGCCAGGAAATACTTTTAAATGAATAAAATAAAGAATACTGCCCAGTTAAACTGATGGCATTGAGCTCACAGGCTACAAATACTAATTGTACATTAAAGCCTTATATTTTCAAGGGTTAATTCCGTTCGAAAAAAAAATTAAGAAGGGGAAACAGCTCTCCCCTTTCCTCTTTTTTTATACTTAATCATTGAACCTCCTATACTATCAAAGACATGCTTTATCATATAAAAAATCTATATCCAAAATTCAGAGCAAATTAGATAATTCTTAATAAAAACCCATTTAGCATTTATATAATTTAAAAGGAGTTATCCCCTTCTTTTATACTTAACCATTAAACTTCCAAAACGATTCAGAGATTTGAACGAAATCTGAAAATTCTGCTTGAAAAACCTATTTATATAAATTAAGAGGGGGGGGGGCATTAGAACCCCTGTTGCCCCTATTTATACTTATTCAATGAACACCTAATAGCAGTCACGGAATCGCCTCATCAGAATGATCCTAATCTAAATTTTGAACGAAAACTTAATTCTGCATGAAAATCCCATTTATATCAACTAACGGGGGGGGGGCATTAGAACCCCTGTTCCCCCTATTTATACTTATTCAATGAACACCTAATAACAGCCACGGAATCGCCTCATCAGAATGATCCTAATCTAAATTTTGAACGAAAACTTAATTCTGCATGAAAATCCCATTTATATCAACTAACGGGGGGGGATTAGAACCCCTGTTCCCCCTATTTATACTTATTCAATGAACACCTAATAACAGTCACGGAATCGCCTCATCAGAATGATCCTAATCTAAATTTTGAAAACTTAATTCTGCATGAAAATCCCATTTATATCAACTAACGGGGGGCATGAGCCCCCCGTTCCCCCTCTTATACATATCGAATGAACTCCAAAAACTAATCAGGGAAGCGCCTTATCAGGATATACCTATATACAAAATTTCAAGTGGATCCGATATTTTTATCATGAGTTATCGCGTTACGCACATACGCACATACATACAGAACGGACGGGCACATAAGCTCTCAGGCTATGATAGCCTGTGAGCTAAAAAGGTTCTATAATATTAAAAAAAATATTAGTGTCTAAAAAAAAAAAAAAAAACGCGATACCATATGTCCAGCTATTGTAGTTAACTCACTATAACTACTTTCCTACATTTTAAAACGCGATAAATACACCAACCAAATTTAGACCATACTATCGATACCTCAATCCTTATCCAAATAAATCATTTTGTTTTAATGCCTGTTACAATATCTGCAGATTACTTTTTGAATTATTCAAATCGGACATTCCATTCAAAAGATATTACGAATTTAAAGATGACAATCTAAAGAAATAATAGCGCTGCTGAGTACTCGGTGGCCAAAAAGCTTAGGGATTATGTGTGCAATCAAACGATTGCGGGTTCGTACCCCAGTTTCGCTGATATGTATCAATGTTTTTTTTTTTGAAGAAGAAGTTTGAAAAATTAAAATTTTAATACATTATGGGTCCGTAATGTGACCTGAAATGATGGGAGAAAATTTCTTTTGCTAGATTTGTAATGTATGAAGCATAAGCTTTCAATGGACATATTGTATCAATAAAAAACCCCTCTGCCCCCCCCCCCCCAAAAAAAAAGGTCCTATAGGGAAAACCGGGAAAATGGAAAAGCAAAAAGAACGGCGAGAAATGGTTAGCTATACTAGAATTTTTCTCATCACTGTAATTCCTATAGAAGCAAAGTTATAGCCTTTTAAAGATTGAAATGAAGTGAAGAAATAAGCAAAATTAGGTGAGTGATCGACAGGGGGGGGGGAGAGAATCCACAGCTCTGGGGGTGCCATGTAGCTTAAACTTTTAAGTTAAAAATGGTAGAAAATTAAATGAGCGAAATTTTAAGGTGTATATTGGGGGAGGGTGCAAGCCCACCCCCCTCAAATTTTTTTTTGTTTCTTTTGAAGAAACAAAAAAATATGCCCTCCGGCGGGGCGCAGATAAACCCCAAACGGGAGGAAGGGCGACTTTTTATTTATCTTTTGTCAAGGATTTAAAATGTGGATCTAAAATAAAATAGACCGAGAATTGGACATTTTTAAAACTATGCATATTTCGAACGGCCCTGTAAGTTAAAACTGACGTGAAAGGGGGGATTAGAAGAGACAAACGTAAAAAATAAAACATAATAAACTAATACTTCAAATAACTGGACATCTAAAAATAAATATAACGATTTAACCTAGTGTCGAATTAATGGGGTGGCCCGCAGGGGATTATCCCCCCCCCAGAAGTTATGAGATTTTATGCTTTTTAATGCACAAATTGCGATTCCCCAGTGGTGACCATCCCCCTCCAAACCTAATGACGCAAATCCCCCCCCCCGCCGCAAAAAAACCCTTCATACTTTAACATTCCCCCCCCCCCCCCCCAAACATAATACAAATTGTAAATTATATTCTACCTATAATCTACTGCACATTCAAGAGATAGCGAAATGAGAATAGCAGAATGAGCTAATATTGCCCTTATCTAGAATTTAAAGAAAGAAAACATAGGAACATTTCTGGAATTAAATTTTGAAATATTAAAAAATTAAAAATCTTCCCCCCCCCCAAAAAAAAAGTACTTTTTCTCAAATTCCCCCCCCCCCCAAAAAAAAACTAAATTGTATGACGCATCTTGCGTCACCAAACCCCTCTCTGGGCACCCGTGCACAAATTGCGATTCCCCCTCTCTTACAGAGCTCTAAAACATGATGCCTTTCTCCGGAGTCGCAGAAAAATACTTGCATTCAACACTGATTTAGCCTAGAAAGAAAAAAAAAATCGAAATCGAATCTAAAGATCGACATCGAATCTAAAGATCGACATCGAATCTAAAGATCGACATCGAATCTAAAGATCGACATCGAATCTAAGATCGACATCGAATCTAAGATCGACATCGAATCTAAGATCGACATCGAATCTAAAGATCGACATCGAATCTAAAGATCGACATCGAATCTAAAGATCGATCTTACGGGCAGAATCGATTTTACAGTTTTACTTTCTTTTGTAACTTTACAAGAAGAGAGTATTAGATTCGTGAAAAATTTTGACTTCCCGTTTTTGATGGATTTATATATTTTAGAAGGTTTTTAACACGATTTCCATGTTTTTTAAGAAATATCTGTCTGTGTGTGTCTGTCACTCTGTGCGTCTGTATACGACAAAAATTTCTGACCGTTCTATCTGAAGAACAAATGCACGGAATTCCACAAAACTTTAGATTTAGTTTGACCTTGATATAAACTGAATCTAATTAATTTTTGGTGCATATAGCCTAACAGGTGGCGCTGCTATACTGCATTTTTTGCGATTTGCGCAACAGCTATATCTGATAAACGAATGAACGGATTTTCATCACATTTTAGATCCAGTTAGTCCTTGACATGAATTGATGTTTTCTGCATTTTGATGTATATAGCTTCTCAGATGGCGCTGCTATACTGAATTTTTCACAATTTCCACTCAGCGCCATATGAAAGGGGGGGGGGGAGGCGAAAGGAAGCGGTCGTTCCGAGCACGGAAATTTAGGGGGCGCCAAATTTTTACTACTAACATCACTTCTAGCCTATCACAAGAAAAAGTTAATGGGGGGGGGGGGGGGAGGGCTAAATTGGAACTTTGAACCGGGCGCAGTTCTCTTTTCGCACGCCCCTGTTTCCATTTTAGCTTTATCTCAAGAACTAATGCACGGACTTTCATAAAAATTTAGATTCAATTAGTCCTTGATATTATTTGATGCTAATTACATTTTGGTGGAAATCGCTTAAGAGATGGCGCTGCTATACTGCATTATTCATGATTAACGCAATAGCGCTATCTCAAGAACGAATTTTCATCAAAATTCAGATTCAGTAAATCTCTGACATAGATTAGTGTTATTTAGTTCTTGGTGTAAATTGCCCAGCAGGTGACGCTGATATGCTGCATTTTTTAGCTCACAGGCTATCATAGCCTGAGAACTTATGTGCCCGTCCGTTCTGTATGTTCGTGCGTAACGCGATAACTCATGATAAAAATATCGGATCCACTTGAAATTTTGTATATAGGTATATCCTGATAAGGCGCTTCCCTGATTAGTTTTTGGAGTTCATTCGATATGTATAAGGGGGAACGGGGGGCTCACGCCCCTCCCCTTAATGGATATAAATGGGTTTTTCATGCAGAATTAACAGATTTTGTCCAAAATTTAGATATAGGATCATTCTGATGAGGCGATTCCGTGATTATTATTATGTTTTCATTGAATAAGTATAAACAGGGGGAACGGGGGGCTCATGCCCCCTTCTTTAATTGATATAAACGGGATTTTCATGCAGAATTAACAGTTTTCGTTCAAAATTTAGATATAAGATCATTCGGATGAGGCGATACCGTGGCTGTTATTAGGTGTTCATTGAATAAGTATAAACAGGGGGAACGGGGGGCTCACGCCCCTCCCCTTAATTGATATAAACGGGTGTTTCATGCAGAATTAACAGTTTTTGTCCAAAATTTAGATATATTATCATTCTGATGAGGCGATTCCGTGACTGTTATTATGTGTTCATTGAATAAGTATAAATAGGGGGAACGGGGGGCTCATGCCCCCCCCCCCCTTAATTGATATTAACGGGATTTTCATGCAGAATTAACAGTTTTCGTTCAAAATTTAGATATAGGATCATTCGGATGAGGCGATACCGTGGCTGTTATTAGGTGTTCATTGAATAAGTATAAACAGGGGGAACGGGGGGCTCATGCCCCTCCCCTTAATTGATATAAAAGGGATTTTCATGCAGAATTAACAGTTTTCGTTCAAAATTTAGATATAGGATCATTCTGATGAGGCGAGTCCGTGGCTGTTATTAGGTGTTCATTGAATAAGTATAAACAGGGGGAACAGGGGTTCTAATGCCCCTCCCCTTAACTTGCATAAATGGATTTTTTCAATCAGAATTGTCAGATTTCGTTCAAATCTCTGAATAGTTTTGGAAGTTTAATGGTTAAGTATAAAAGAGAGGAAAACTCTCTTAAATATATAAATGCTAAATGGGTTTTTATTAAGAATTATCCGATTTGCTCTGAATTTTGGATATAGATTTTTTAATATGATAAAGCATGTACTTGATAGTTTAGAAGTTCAATGATTAAGTATAAAAAAGGAGAAAGGGGAGAGCTGTTTCCCCTTCTTAATTTTTTTTCGAACGGAATTAACGAAAATACAAGGCTGTAATGTACAATTAGTATGCGTAGCCTGTGAGCTCAATGCCATCAGTTTAACTGGGCAATATTCTTTTTATTATGATTTCGCAATAGCTGTATCTCGCGCTTTCATGGATTTTCATCAAAATTCAGATTCACCTGGTACTTAATAAAAATTGATCCCGATCAATTTTTGGTGTACATCACTAAAAAAAAAACGCTATTTTGCAAGGGGGGGGGGGCGGGTTCTGAGGTTTCTTTAATTTCTTCTATCTTAGAAACTAATACATTGAAATTTTGGAATTGGCACATCCGTCTATTTTATCTTCGACTTTTGAAGGAAAATGAAAATTATATTACCTTCAGAGAAATCGATTAAAAATTTTAAAGTATCGATTAAATCGAGTTGCCGTAGTATCGATTAAATCGATTTAAAAATCGAAATCGCCCATCACTAGCTTTCTCTTTAGAATTATCTTTGATTATTACACGGACATTTTTAACAAGTTGGCTGCCTTGGTACACGAATATCGCATGTGCCAGCAAGATTTTCTTTGAAAACAATTTATTGCTATGAAACTGGACTATTGATAATTAATGCCATCTATTAAAAAAAGAAACATGTTACCCCCACTCTGCCCACCAGGCATGTTATTGTTTTCAGCACTGCTTGTTGCCATTATCAAAATATGCAGCAATACTATTTCGTTTCATTTCAGTACAATTCAAATGAAAGGACTAACAATTTTGTAGATATATTCTTATGTGAAAAAATGCAAAAGTAAAATATTTTTATTTAAAGTATATCCCCAGACTGTAATATATCATGTCTGTGGATTATCTCTAGTCTAGTTTTACAAATATTATGTAGAAATATCTTTTTTTAAAGTTATGTATCCACTTATTAGTATTTTTATTAATATGCATAAGAGGTGTGTTTTCTGCTGTTCAACAGTAATTTTTTCTTATTTTTAAGCAAAAAGAATTTTTTCTTCTTAATTTATTAATGCCACTAACTTTTACGTCCTGTCAGTCAGCAGAACATTATTTTTTCATAAAAACCGACCAAATCGCAGCATAGGGCAATTCAACTCTTTTGCAACCATTTTGAATAAGTGAATGTTTGATTTAAGTACATACAACTGCTTATCGTCCTGATTTTAGATTACCATGATCGTAGGATCACATCTGTGCTTTCTAAAAAATGGATAAAACAATGTATGTTCTAACAATGCTTGCAAATAATATAAATCTGCATTACATGGAATTGACCACATCGATTTATAAAGTATAACCCAGAATTCTTTAAAAAAGACATGTTTGAATATATCATGTCTGTGCACAGCACATCTGTCGCAGACGTGAATGTTATGCCTACAAACATGACTGTAGGGAGAATGTAATCTTAATTTACACTATTTTATGTAAAATTAAAATTTTACAAAGCAAATTATAAATGTTATATGTGAAGTTAATAAGCAGTGCTAATGCAAATTTCTAATTTTTATCTCTATTAAATTCTTTATAGTTTTAAATTTATATATAAATATATAAAATAAGGCAGCCAAAATACTGTTTTAATTATTATAGAAGAACATAATCGTTGTATACCTCTTGAAATTATAATACATATGTAAATACAGATACCAACAGCTTATTGCATCTGTAATAGCTTGAAGAGTGATTGTAAATGCAAAAATATAAAATATAAAAGGGAAAAAAAACATTGAAAGAAAAAAATGCTAAAAATTCCTCGAATAAAAACGTAAATAATGAAATATGTACAGGAAAAAAAGAAACAATTTCACAGAATCTCTATAAATAAAAGGAATAAAGAGGATAATTAATTAATTGAGGCACAGATAGGCTCTCAAACAGTGAATGCATTGCATTTGAGTGTCATATTTTTTTTCTTTATATTTTACACAGCTTAGGTAAACGCAGAAGAAATATAAAACAGATAATGTATTTATCACAAAAAATCGTCTGCTAAGAAAATCTTTTTTCATTTTGAACTCTATAAATAAAAGGAATAAAGCAGAAGAAATATAAAACAGATAATGTATTTATCACAAAAAATCGTCTGCTAAGAAAATCTTTTTTCATTTTGAACTTCTATAAATAAAAGGACAGATAGGCTCTCAAACAGTGAATCGTCGAATATAATTGAAGAACAAATGGAAGAACAAATGGAAGAACAAATGGAAGAACAAATGGAAGAACAAATGGAAGAACAGATGGAAGAACAGAAAGAAGAACAGATGGAAGAACAAATGGAAGACCTCTTCATTAACAATAAAAAAAGATATGCAAACGAAACCCCAGAACACCGAGAAGAAAGACTGGCGAAGAAAAGAGAGCAGAATAGAAAAAGAAGAGAAAATGAGACAGATTGAGAAATTGGTGGTGTCAGTGGGCGGTGGTGAGACAGTATGTATTATTCTATATAATGTTCTATATCCTTAATTATTTGGTAAGTAGTGGACAGACTGGAAAGCCAACCACATTAAAAAATGGGTGGGGCCTAATAGAGATCGCCTTCACGTGGTGGGTCCCGTCTTCGACTGAATGATCTCTCATTAATTATAATTTAAGAGTTTTCACTCCGATAACGGGCTATACCTAGTAAAATTAAAAAAAAAAAAAAAAAAAAATAGTAGAAGATTGCGACTTAATGTCAAATCTTAATAAGAAATGTATTTCAGATTTCCCACAATTCCTAATGATGAGTTATTCAAAATTTTGTTATTTAAGATCTTTCTAGATCTTGCAACCTAACTGTAAAAACAGAGGTACATATTTATAGTCAATAAATGCAAACTTTTAACTTCTTGAGAAAAAAGTCAGTGCATTACAGATGATTGATGCAAGCTCACCAAAAGAAGGTATTGTATTATTTCTTCAGATGACAGAAAGGTAGAAAAAAGGATCAAGAAACAAGTTGGTGTAAGTTATTACAAAAATGATAAAAAAAAAAAAAAAAAAAAAAAAAAAAAAAAAAAATCGAAGTTGAAATTACAAGCTATCATCAATAGATTTAATAAAAAGAAAAGTAGTTCACAAGCTATTTACATTAATTGTATATTATACTCTTATTTCAAAGAATAACCGGCATGACAAATTGAAGTAAATCCGATAATTCTGCATAAAAAACTTACTTATCTAAATCAAATAGGGATTAGCCTCCCGACAAGGGAATGATCTACAAATTTCCCCAAATTTTTATTTTCAAAGCGTTTAAGTTAAATATTTATGCAAATTTATTATTTTATTGACAACATTGTATTGAAAACCTTTTGCAAATTCAGATGAAAATAACATTTATTTTATGAGAAAAAAATAGTATAAGATTGCGACCAGTGTTACCATTGATTGGCTTTGTTCCAAAGCTAAAAACATTCAAGATAAAAGAAAAAGAAAAATGAGACATTTTAGTTTTTAGGAAAAAAATAGAGATGGATCTCAAATTTCATCTCATCTTTGGATCTCAAATCTCAAGAGGTTAAAGAGGAAGTAAAATCGAAAAACTATTTGCCAACTACTTTTTACAGTGGCGCCAACTTATATGAGCCCTAGCCCATCCAATAATTTTTAATCCTAGCGTGCCAAATTTTCATTTTTGTATTTTTTTATTTATTTCATTATTATTTTATTATTCATTTTTCTTTCCAGAACAAAATTTATTTTGCCAACCACAACGTGTTTCAGTTCTCCGACTGACATCCATAAATCTCAAATGGCTGAAATGTTTTGCTCCATATTTAACTTTCTGCTATTTTAATTTATAATCATGTTCATGATATGATGATATTACAATAAATATTAGTGTCTTCTTAAGGAAAAACGCATGGGAATACGATTTAATAAAATTGCAATTTTATTAAAACATGATAGATTGTTTTAAAATTCTCATCTTTCACCACCTGTTTACCTTTCAAAGGGGGAAAAAAATTGATCCTACAATTTTACCAAAATATTTTTGAGCCAACCCAGTATTTTTCAAAAATTAGCGCCATTGACTTTTAAATATCAAGCGGCAAAATTCGTGGCTTTAATTTTTCAAGTTATGAAAATTTGTCTTAGATGTTTAATTCAATTACGATATTGAGTCAGATGAACTCATTCCGTTTTATTTAATCGTGACAGCATTTTTACTTACCCATCAAACGTAGTATAGGGTAAGTCTTGCAATCGTTTTGAAAATCGAAAAACATTTTTTGACGGATTTACACGTTTCGACACTGGAGATTTCGAAAAACATATTTTTAGAAAAAAAATTTTGCCGTCTGTCTGTCTGTCTGTAAACGCTCTACCTCCCGAACGAATTGAGATAGAGACTTGAAATTTCGTATGTACTTAGTATGTAAGAATGGGACGAAGCCTATTTAACATCAATAACCTCGATTATCCGGAACTATTTTTTTCGGACTCTCGAAAAATTCGTTCTGGTGAAAGGTACATAAAAATTTTCGAAATTTTTTATTTTAAGGAGTGATCGTAAAAGGCAATAAAATAACACAAATTTTGCATAAAGAACGAAGTTGATCGAATTATTAGTTGCCGAGATATCTGTAATCATGTTTTCCACATTCTTCGATTTTTCATGACCCTGTATTTCATTCAAATTTCAATTCAAAGATACGCAATAAACTGTTAGTTGATAAGATTATTATTTTTGGAGTTATAAGGATGTTTCTTTTTCGCAATTCAGTATCACTTGAGTAGTTAGGCGTGTTGTATAATTTATCGAAAGAGATTCATCAGCAACTCATTAATACAGCATTACTATGCACAATATAAATGTAAATACACGTTTAAATTTTGTTTTGGAATTGCAATCCATTTTACAAATAGTTTTCAAATGTATTATTTTCATATATTATATATGCATATATATGATGGGTAAGTATTACGGTGGCCCCCAACGACTAGTTTTCTCTTAAATTTATTTTAAGTTTTTTTTTCTATCTATTTTTATGTATTTTCTATGTATTTTTTCGTAGCATCAATTTTTTAAATTTTGATATATTTTGAATATTAAATATTTTTTACTAATCATTTAATACTTTCCTGTGTTATTATATCATTAAATAATTATTTTTATTTTAAGCAGGCAAATGTGGTTAAAATAAATCTCAATAATGAACGAAAACTAGTATTTCAAATCACGTCGGTGGACTTCACAATCACGACTATGAATGTTTGGTACTACTAGGTTATCCCGTCGACCGAAAAATTATTGCCAAGCTATAAGATTAAATGCCAGTAATGGATGATCGTGAATGTCACATTCAATGACATTAAATGTGATTCACGTGTTTAAAATGTCATTAAGTGATTTTTTATTTTGACTTTTTATTTGTATTTTTATTAATATTCTACTAATTTTTTTTTTTTTTATTATTATTTAAAATAGAAAATATGTCAATATGTATAATTTGGCTATTAGTTTGGCGATTTGTATAATTTGGCGAAATTGGTCGACGGGATAACAGAGTAGTACCGAATGTTTTATTTTATGATTTAAAATTGAAATTGAAATTTATTGTTTAGAATAAAGTCTAAAAGAGTGTTATATATTGAATTTATATGCATATAACTGATATTATATGCGAGGTTCATTTAGTTGTTAATGTAAAAAAGTAGATTTTATCAACAAATGTTAAAATCTTCCAATATTAACCTCTTCAGTTCGGAAGCTAAAATAACAATATAAATATTTATTGAATTTTTTTTTTTTTTTTTTTTTTTTTTTTTTTCAAACAACATGACAGAAAAAATATCTTTTTTTTAAAAATTGGTCCTTTAGACGTTTAGTGATTTAGGTTCAAAAATATGAATCTAAAACTACAAACCCTTTTAAAACACCAATTTAATAAACATTAAACTAAATTAACACATTACAAATTTAAGAGCTTTAAACAATTAAATAATTTACAAATCCTCAAAAAAAAAAAAATTGAAAAATATTTAAGTCAAATATGAAAATTTATCACTTTCTTGGCCACACTTTTTGGACATTTTAAAGTATTTTGCATACTTAGATGGAAATAATATTTATTTTACGAGGAATTCAGCATAGATGCAGGCATTTATTCGTTTGATTTCAACGCAAAAAGCCATTCAGCTACTAAGAAGTTATGTAAAAATGTAACAAAATTTCGGAACATTTTAATTTTTATAGGTAAAAGAACAGAGGTCCCTGTCCCCGAATGGGGGCCCAGGAATCCAAGAGGTTAAGAAATGGAAATAAGTTTAGGAATAGTAGAGCTTCTTTTAAATCTAGCATAATGGGGTGATTAAAATAGCAAATAAAGCCTTTGTGCAAAAATGTTTAACGATAGAAAACCAACGATTAAGGTATTTGTACCCTATATGGACAGGGCTCTCAATATGGACACCCCTAATATTTTTAAAGATAATAATTTTGATCGAGAGATGGCTAAACATTTTCGCGAAGAAAAGCAGCTGAAAAGATAATTAAGTCTGGAAAGTGTAAAAAAGCGCGCTGTTCGTCATTTAGGAGGAAACTTGTTATTTTGAGATGTGTTGATCTTAATTACTTATAAGCTTAAATTCTTATTAGATATGGTAAAATTACATTAAATGTTGAAAAGTGGAGTATTTTAGAAAGCTAATAAAACATATTTTCGATTGCTATTGCATATTTTGCTTAAAATAATTTTCCTTATTCATTTGGTACAAGATTTAGTAAAACTACGCCCGGTTCCCAATATGAACAGCTTATGTCCCACATCGACTACAACTGTAAGAAAGAAGAAAATTCAACGTTTCCAAGCAATAACTTGAAAAGTCATGAAAGTGGTAAAATCTTTGTTCAACAAGATGCTATTTGAACAATCCCCCAAAAACCTTCCTCCAAAAAACCCTTGCAGAAAAATAAAAAGAAGCCCCCCCCCCAGTAGGATATCTGTTGGCGAAATCGTAGGTACCAATGGTATGACTTCCTCAACATAGCAGAGCTGGTACTGCTTCTTTTGCAGTATTGATGCTTTTTCAAACATGCGGCCATGCATCACATGTGGCAGATATGTTCATGATGATTATGTGGGACTTACTGCCCATGGTGAAAAAGTTTCTATCTGTCCATGCTGTGAGCATTGAGTAATAATAGATGTAAATTCGCAGACAGATGCAATAAAGCTAAGCAAAACCAATAATATTACTTCATAATATTTACTAGCAAATGAGGGGCTTTACATGGACCTTCAAAGGGTAAAAACCGAGAATGCTCCCCCCTTTCTAAAATGCATGTTCTGAAGATATTTACTGTCCCCCCTCCTCCTTGGAATACTTTAAGATACATTTTTTTATTCCCTCTCCTCTAAAATCCCTTGGAAAAGTGGCTCTTCCATACACACTGTGTAGAAAGTCAATAAGGAAACACCTGTCCATAATAGGAACAGGTAGTTCCTTATATGGACACTTGTAAACATTTTTTTGTTTTTATCGTTTAAATTAAACAAGCATAATTACAAGGTCGCCAATTTTAATAATGATAGTCAATAGTCCAAGGATAGTGGTCACATATTTTTGGAGTCCTATGACTTGTACATGGGGGTGAAAAAAATACATTTTCCTTAGGGTGTCCATATTGGGTACAGGTACCTTATAAATGCACAAATAATGTATGAAAAGGTAGCAAACAGCAGTTTCGAATCTACTATCGAGATTCTTTATCAGTGCAAAACTCAGCGAGCTAGAAAAAACAAAACTGAGCAAAGAGACAGAGAAACGCAGGTTTATATAGCCATTACGAGAACGATCCCGCCGAAAAAATAGCAACCAATGAGAAGAAAGCTGCCTGAACAACTGGGTGGACTGAACAAGTAGAGACATCTACCGGAGAACGAAAAAAAAAGCTTTAAATTAAGTATTTCCAAATGCTTGGAAAATAAGGAGTACTTGATAAGTCATTGACTAGGGAGTGAGAATTTTTAATGATGTGGTAAGCTTCCCAAAAATTAAGATCGAGACTAGAAGGATATGGATAATAGTGGCTGACGAAAAGTTGAACTTATGTTGTGAAGACCAACAGTGTTGGGCAATAGAAGAGCGCTTAAGCTATTGATTTTTGACATACCTTTTATGTTCCTTTAAACGAAATCGGAGAGCACGTTTAGTATGACCAATATAAGAAAGACCACACTGGCAAGAAATTTGGTATACCCCAGTTATCTAAGCGATCAATGGGATGCTTGAGATTTGAAAAAGGAATTTTGCTACCTTTTCATACGTTATTTGTACATTTATAATCGATGGTTTTCTATCTTTAAACATAATGTGGTGATGTAATAAGCGTAGTATTTTAGGTGGGATCTGGTCTGTGATGATTCTTATAGGTTAGTAGTCACTAGATTTAAAGTTTGAGCTTATGCAACTGCTGCTTTAAGCATAGATCGTTGGAAATCGTTGACTGAAGAACAAAAGCGTAAAATCTCGGCTTTTACAAGTTGGTGGCTGAGTGAAAGACCAAATTGTCTAAAAAAGACAGAAATCTAAAACTGTTATGCACAATCTTCGTTCATATTCATTGAAATATAGAAGAATTTAAAGAAATGGACGATAATCAGTATGCTCAACCTTTTTTAAACGGAACGTAATTAAAATGGCGCTCCAGTATTATGCCTATCCATCAACTGTAAAATATGCTCCAGAACTAGTATTATAGAAATGTTTTTAAAAATACCAAATGCTTGAAATATGCTAAATTTAAAGCAAAGCCAAAACTACAAAAATATTACTTTGATTCAACAATAAAATTATTACTGTCCAATTTCTTCTGTAGAATATGGTGAAAATCTTTGATAAGAAAAAATTGACCTTGATGCATCAGATGGTATAAGATATTATTGCCATGACATATGAAATGAGCCATGTTGACTTTCAAGACATGTACAACATTATTTGCTCAGTGATGATTTGAATAGGTTTTAATATAAAAAATAAAACAAGTTTGGTTTTGACCAAGAAAAAGATGAAGTACTTTGATTATCAAGATATCCATAATTATTTTATTTTACTTGAAGAGGAACTTACGGATCAGAATTTGGAGTTTCTTTAAGGTAATTTTTCTATTTACAAGTCTATGTAAACTTCAGAATCCTTATCTGAAAACAACACTAAAAATTTAGACTTTCCAGCTAATAGTCCTCTCCTAAATCCCATAGAAACCTTGTAGAAAATCTTGGTTTGTGAAGTTCATGCCAACAGAAAGCAATTTGTTTACATTGTTCGATTGAAAGCAGTCAATTTGGAAACATGGAACCAAATACTCATTTCCACATGCAAAAATTTGAATAATTTTTTCTTAAAGTTTTTTTTTTGAAAACTATTCGTATTAAGAAGAAACAAATAAAATGCTGTAAATTACTGTAGAAATATTTTACTTACTTAATTTAAGCATCAAATACACAGGTCTTTAGCTTTTTTCCAGAAAATTGTGTTATGAAGAAATGAATTTTGGTTATTTTTTAAGACATATTATTGTAAATAAAGAAACTTGCATAACTTTATGTGTGTAATTCTGTAAAGAAATTAATTTTTCACTAAAGTAAGAACCGTTTTTTTTATTTGTGGTCTTAAATTTTTCTCCAGGACTATATTTCTGCCTGTATATAATGAGCATACTTTGAGTTAAAAAATGTAAACTATCAGAATTTTATTAGAAAAAATATATTTACTCCTCTGTGAATTATTGCACAGTTCAAAGGTTGATGGTTGATAACACTAATGATTTAAACCACATCATAGGTGAGAAAAGTACACATGAATCACCCTCTTTTATGCGTAGTTTTAGTTTCAAACAGCATTGTTTTATCGTCTTTCGGTCGTCAAACGATAACCATAACTAAACGGAGCCCACTTAATGTCTCTATTTGTACGTGGGTTTAAAATAATGGGAATACTTTGCCCACGTTTCATCAAACATTACCGTCGAGTGTTTGTTCTGTTTTTTTAAACATTTTTCCGATCGACGTTGTTAACCCAACAAGTATTGAAAAAACTTGGATCACCTGGAAGGTACTGAACTGTTAAGTTATTGAAATAGTATGGCGTAAGATATAAAATTGTATTTATTCATTTCGTTAATGAATTAATATGTTCTGAAGCAAATTTTCAAACGTATACTTAGAGCGTACAATCATACTTTCAAAATTAATTAACAAATAAGGATTAAGACGTTTATTTATGATTCTAGATGCGCTTGACTAAAATAAAACTTTGATTTACAACTTTCGGGCTATTTGGCAATACTAATTCTGAGCTAGTTTGATCGTAAGGTGCAACGGAGTTGTGGGTTCTTGACCCCTCACCCCCCCCCCCCCCTTCATTATACAGAAGTCCGAAAAAACTAAAATTCCTTTTAGAGTAATGCAGAGGTCCAAGATTTTTCTTGAAACGGACCCTTTCTAAAGAGAAGTATGACTTTGATTTAGGATAAAACCATCAACGATTGTAAAACTAAAAACTATCAATTATGGAGCATAGATGGTAAACACGAAGATTAGCACTTAAAGCGGAAGGATCCTGGAGTTAATTATTCTGTATTCTTGGCTTTTTGCTGTGCTATTAAAGAAAAAAAAAAGAGAGTAAATAAAATCACGTACAACGTGATTAACAGATCGGTTCGCATTATCGCTGCTATCTAAGTTCTGACAGCTGACGATCTCCAAGACAGTTTTTAGAGATAGAAATCAGAAATGTTTGAAAAAAAAACAAAAACTATCACACTTGCCTGACTTAACGAAAAATGGCAGACGGAATTAATTGTCAGAAAAGAATCCGAGTATTTATCTTAAAATGAAAACTGTTTTTCAGCTAGATGAAAGAAGAATAGTTTGAGATTAAACTAGGAAAGATCCCCCCCCCCCCTCTAGTCAAATGATATATTCAGGTACAGTAGTAATCAGGGGCGTAGTCTGACATCTTGCACTGGAGGCCAAATGATTGCTTATCTAAAGGAGAAAAAAAGTTACAGAACAACTTTTGTTTTTGCGTTGTTTATCGAAAAGTTAAAAGGATATTGTTGACACCTTGTAAGTTAAAGTATGATACTTTTGTTTTATCTGGTCGTCATTGACTTATTCAAGGAGGAGTGCATGGGTCCAGACCACTAGAATAAAAATAAATGAACTTTTTTTGTGGAACTTATTAAAACATCATTTTCAGCGTTTGTATGTTGTTTTTTGTTTTGTTTTCCCAATGCGTCTTAAAATTAAAATCTGAGATAAACTAAATTAAACTTGCGGTACAACAGTCCATTTCGAATTCTGGCCTACAGTGTATAATCCTGTTTCCTAGACCATAGGCCCTGAGGTGCTATACAGCATATAACTGATATCTCCAGTTAATCCACCGATGACCCCAGCAGGATCCTCAGTGTTTAGTTCCCAAGCAATTTTGGTTAGTTTTTCAATACTGAATTGATGAAAATTTGAGTGACCTCGCAGAGGCTTATTCAAGGGCTGGGCTCAGGGGCGTGCGAAGAAAAAACTGCGCCCGGGGAAAAGTTTTAATTTGCGCCCCCCTCCCCCATTTTTTCCTTGTGACAGGCCAAAAATGACGTTAGCGCCCCCTATATTTCACCTTCTTTTTAACCCGGCGCTGGGAGGGCTGATAGAGCTACAGCTCCAATATGAAACTTATAGAAAAATCAAGTCTCATTAAGAAAGTTTAGCAAAATCTGCAGAAAACTGCTAAAAAAACTAAAAGGGAATTTTAAAAAATCCGTACTAGAGACTTAATAAAATGTGTCAGAAATCATCTTAGATAGTGTGTTATTTCATACAGACAGTGAAATTTTCCATTTCAGGAAGTTTCTGTTATATACAGTATCACTTTACACACGTTTTATTGTAAAACATGATATGTGGTGTTTAAAAGTGCATTATTCATTTTTATTACTCACTATTCATCAGTTTAAAAGTCTATGGTTTAAAGTTATGAATAGATTAAGATATCTTTTTGGTCCTTATTGCAAGTCATTGAACCTTTTTTTTTACTTAAATTTTAAAAAAATTAAAAAAAATTAAGTAAATTAAAAAAAAAAAAAATACTTAAATGCTGTAGGACGAGAACGCTCTTAAGTAATTTTAAATTTGCCGTTTACTTCGGTTTCATTTACTATTTATTGAGATACCATTTAGCAGATAGTTTTCAATATTCTGTTTATAAAAATGCAGCTTAAACATGCAATTATACTTGCTAAGATAAAAACCGGCCTAAAACAAATATTTCCCCAGTCTTATGGATTTTATTTTAGCATATTTGATTGCGTAATATATGCATAACCATCGTCGAGTAGACGTAGACATAACTGATCATTGACAACGTCTAATTGCTTATGATGTCAAATAAGGCTCGTTTTGAGAAAATGTATCGATATGGGTGAACATGTTAACAGTTATTGATATACTAGGGTAGATGTGCCAGTAATGGGCCACCTTCCAGTAATGGGCCACCTCGCACTTTTTGGTTTATAAAAAAATAATAAATAATAGTTAAGCTTTTATTATTTTTTTCTGAACTCTACCTTGCATGCTTTATAAGCTGGATTAATTTTTTACACTTTTCGTCAGAACAATTAGGAAGCAGAAAATAAAGTTTCACAGTTTTTCTGTTTTTCACTGAAAATCTTAATGAACATGCTAAGAGCAGACTTTACTTACTTAGTTTTATATCTTTTTTATTTTTCCGTAAAAATTGAATGTTTTTGTTTGGTTAGCAATATAAAACATTGAATTTAATATACCAATGGTCATTTACAAAATTTTATTTATTTTTAAGATTTTAGGAGGGGTGGTTCATTACTGGATTGATTATTTCGTGATTTGCCAGTAATGGGCCACCCAAGTGACCAATACTAAAAGTGTAATTTCAGTAGTGATAAAATATTTTGATTTAACTGAAAACTAAATAAACAAATTTAATACTTAAATTTTACTTACTAGAATTTAATAAAGACAATTTCTTTATAAATACAGTCAAGTCTCTCTATAACGAAACTCCATACATCGAATTTCTCTATATAACGAATTTTTAGTAGGAATGTTCCCCTTTTCCCATGATTACATTAAAAACAGTCTCTATATAGCAAAATATCTATCTCCATATAACGAATATTTTCATAAAATGTTCTTTATTCAGTTGTAAAAAAATACTTCGAAATCACATGAAATCAAATTTCCATCTCTTATTCCTAATTTATCGTTCAGTGCTGAATTTTTTTTTATATTACTCCTCTGCTTGAATTTTCTTGTTCCTTAAGTCCAACAAATTCATCAACCCCCTCCTTTCACACACCTTTCAACATCCTTCTCAAAACAGTGTTAATTGAATAGTTATACATATAAGAACGGGATCAATGGGGGTAATTGAAGAAAAAACAATTTACAATTGTTTCAAAAAGGCCGAATTTTGTATACAAGAGGATAATGTGGATTCTGAGGAAGAAGAAGATGCGACTTACGCAGACATAAAAAGAACAAGTTGGAAATTGCACGTGAACGTAGCAAATGAGGTGCGTTCGTACGATAACGAAGTTTTAAAAATATTCAGATCTTGCTTTTATAGTAAATAGTACTTCGGATACAGTATATTGGTTGAAATTCTGTAAATATACAGGAATAGTAATTCTTATTACACCTCAGTAACGTATATCTTATTCATAAAATGTGAAATAGTTGAATATAATTAAAACACGTACCAAACCATGTTTCCCCGTATAGCATTATATAGTGGAATACTTTTGTGTAGCCCTGTAATTTAATAATAAAAATTCTTTGCGTCACAGATTGTACAGAATGCATATTTTAGTATATATTTCATAGATTCATGCCAATTCTATTATGTTCGAATGAGTGTAACATCATTAAAATGCATTTGAAACTTCTTCCCCATTGACCGTAATGTAACGGAATCCTTTTGACTGTCCCTGTAATTGATCTATGCATCCGATTTTCATAACATTTGAAATGACTCGACAAAATTACACAATAATTATATGTTTTAAATTTCAAACGATTAAAATGCATTTAAAACTTTTTTCCCTATTGACCGTAATGTAACGGAATCCTTTTGAATGTCCCTGTAATTGATCTATCCATCCGATTTTCATAAAATTTGAAATGACTCGACAAAATTATGTAATAATTATGTATTTTAAATTTCAAACGATTCGGTTGGATAGTTTTCCGTTGTTATATGCGGACAGAGAGACGGACAGACAAACGGACAGATAGACAGACTGTCAGAAAAACGGACAGATAGATGGACAGACAGACGGACTGAACGACAATTATAGGTGCTACCTATTTACATAATTACGAACGCACCTAAAAATAATTATCTGTTATTTTTTGTAGGGTGGCCCATTACTGGAACATAGGCGGTCCATTACTGGAACATAGGTGGCCCATTACTGGGCATTTGGGTGTTTAGACATATTTCTATTATTTAAAATGAAATTTTTATTTCTATTGGGAAATGTAACTGTGGGATTAGTTAAATATTGTTGAAAGATTAATCTAATATGAAAAAAATTGGAATACAATAATTATAACTATTAACAAAAAATTATTTTTTAGAGAAATTCCTTAAGGTGGCCCATTACTGGCACATCTACCCTATATGGCGAAAGGTGACCGCCACTTGCGATTTTAGACATTTTGTTAAATATCTAGAAAAATACAAGAGGAATTATCCTGAAACTCAAAGTGTGTAAACATAATAGTACAGGTCATACATTTCCATGAAGATTTTTTCCCAAAACTTCGTAGGGGAACGTCAACAAATTAAAAAAGAACGAATATATTTTGTATAACCCTGTCAAAACTAATGTATAGCAAAAATGCTCAAACAATACATTATAATTAAGTGGCTTACTGTAATAAATTGTGTTAATTTTACTGAAGATAGCATGTCACTAAAAAATAGCACAAAAAAAAGGCCCAAATTTTGTCATTTCTTTTACTTATAAATTCCAGCGGTCTTAATATAAAAAATGCTCTTTTCAGAAAATATGAAAAACAAGAATATACATAATATCCTATAATCAGAATTAAAAAATAATAAAAATTGTGGGAAAGATAAGCAGATTTACAAAATATTTTTTCACTGCGCATGCGTGAATGTTGTCAAAATTTCATTTCCATATTGTGTTAGCCAAATGTACAGCTAAATGTATAGTACTATGTTTCTTGTAAAAGTCTCAAAAACATAGCTTGAAAATTCTGTAAGTGATCGTCGACTGAATAAGCTAAAAAAATCTGTTATTTTCAGAATGAAGCAAAAAGAAGAGGGGTTTTATCCATATATCCATTGATTACTGTCAATATAGAATACACAATATGACATGCACTATTATATTTTGGTACAACCCTACATTTTTTTTTTTTTTTTTTTTTTTTTTTTTTTTTTTTTTTTGTAACGGATTTTGAGCTTATTCTATCGACAATCACTTTCAGGATTTTCAAGCTATGTTTTTGAAACTTTCACAAAAATTGCTCTATACATTTATCTAACACAATATACAAATAAAATTTTGTGAAAAAAAGTGAAAAATTGTTTAGTAAACCTGCTGATTTTTCATACAATTTTTATTATTTTTTAATTCTGATTAGAGGGTATTATGTACAAAGTTGTTTGACATATTTCCCGGAAAGAACACTTTTTTATATTAAGAACTGTGTAAATTATAAGCAAAAAATTTGTCAAAATTTGGGAATATATTTATAAAAATTTTAAATTTTCTACGAGTGTACATGATATTCATATAAAAATGAATACAGTTTATTACAATAAGCCATTTAATCATAATCTACAGTTTAAATGCTGGATTTTCAAAAGATATTCGTTCTTTTTTAATTTATTTACGTTCCACTATGGAGTTTCGGGAAAAAATCTTCATAGTAATATATGACCTGTACTATTATGCATACACACCAGGTGTTTCAGGATAATTCCTCATGTATTTTCCTAGATATCTAACAAAATTTCTAAAATTGCAAGTGGCCGGTCACCTTTGGCCATATAATGTATGTATCAAATGTGGAAATGTGGAGTGCCAGGCAGTAAATGACTAAAGCTTCAAAATCTACATTTTTTAACAGTCCTCATTACCCATTTCCTGATCTATCATTATTCGCGAATTTGGTTTATAAAATTAACATTCTCATTGTTAAAAAATCAATATCGATAAATCTTAAAGGCGAAATATTCAAAGTAGAAAGACCGATTTAAATATTTCCCTAATTTGCATCATGCTTACAATTCTTTCAAGCATATTTCGAATGCAAGTAAAAGCAAAAGAATTCGCCATTCCCTTTTCACTTACGTTCCCACCTTACGCTACATTTCTATGGTTTGTCTAATAATTCAACATTCGTCTTTCTTATGTAAATGAATTAAAAAAATAAAATACAACTGGACTTCGACGCTCGATACCTAGGTGTCGCCCAAACTCGAAATAAAAACCGAGGAGGTGTAGCTAAATTATTGCCTCCTGTTCACAATGAATAATGCGAACTAACTATAAACGATGGTGATGAATGGATTTTTATCCAAAGGAAACTAAATTGAAAATTACTCTCCATAATAGTAGAATGATCAAATATATGCGTTAGGAGTTATTGAAATATAAACCAATCACTGGCTTTACACAAAACACACGTTCAGAAAAAAAAAAATAATGGAGCAAGTTCCGTTGAGGGGTTCCCTTAATTAATCATGATTTGCAACAGAAACTTTTAATTAAATTTTACTTTTTTTAACGTTAATGAAAAAAAGGGAGTCGGAAAATTGCTTTTCCCTTTTCCTAAACTAAATTCTTCGTAAATTCTGGTGTGAGTTCGACATTACAGAAAAGCAATTGCTTGTTCCTAAAAGGGTTGGGAGAATGCTAATGTAATGTTCTTTAATTTAACCTTAATTGTTATTATGCGGCCATTTAACCCCCGCGTTATTTTTCTAGTCGTGTAATCAGTCAATAAGATTCCGATAAAAATAATAAGTACAATACTGTTCGATTTATTCAACTGACAAATATAGTCATGCGAAAATACCCTTGTTCTTACAAAAATCCATTTTATTTGTTCGTTGCACGAAAAAAATTTCACGACTGTTTCTTTTCAGACTGATTAAATTGGTTCTAAATTTGATGGTTTGAACACGTCAATACAGAAATGTAATTTCATATAACCCCATGAAAAGCGGCACCTAATTTAAAAAGATTCTCACCAGAGACTCGATGAAACAAATTTTTAATTCTGGGAGCGAAATGTTGAAAAAATGCTTTTCCTTATTTTAAAATAAAAATTTTCGATTATTCCGATGATAATTCGATATTAGAGACATTATTGTTCGCCCCTCAAAGGATTAACCATTTATATTACCAGAAAAAAAAAAAAAATGTTTTATTATCATTATTTTAATCTTAAAGAAAAATTTTGAAAAGAAAGGCAAAATATTTTCTTGAATGCCTAATTTCTAGAAAAAGAAAAAAAAAAGAATAGAACGACTTATAAATTTAATGGTATATTTCGACTCAAACTGCTTATTTTCCGATTTATTTTAAAATTTATTTTTGCTCTCATATGCATCAAACTGGCAAATTGCCTTATTTAGAAAGTACACAAGGTGCCGTGATTGTCAAATCTTTGATAAATGCAGAAAATATTGCAAAAAATACAATCAAAAACGGCATTTTTAACCGATTTTTCCTAAACGGAAGATCTGTGAACGAAAAAATGGGTCATACTGAGAAGATACTTGTTTATAAATCAAATTCTAATGAATTGAGTCTAAAATGACTTCACACGGTACCTTATACATCAGTTCAAAAATACTCTCAGCACGTTTCATGTTTCTACCTTTAAAAATGTGTCTGAAATTTTATCAGAAAATTTCGAGCTGTTGAAGGTGGAAAAGCGTTTTTTCGAATGCACCCTTAATAATTCATCAGAAAATACAAGTAGTCTCACGCGGCTGTGATCCATACTTAAGTTACATTAGTTAGGGACTGTGCAAATATAACGTTTTCATTTTAGGGGGAGGGGGGGGGGGTTGATGAATGATATCGTAAGAGATGGCTAGAGGAGGAGGGGGTTGTCTTTTGATATCGATATCATTTTTCATCCAACCAAAATTTTCTTTTCTTATTTACAACATGTTTTTGATTCAAAGTAGAATGTTATGTATTTTTAGTCACTTATCTATTTATATGAAAATACGAATTTTTTGGGAGAATCACTAAACTATTATAAAAATACTTAATTCTAAAATATGGAATACTAAAACATTTGATGTCCCTATCCTTCTTCATATGTGTATGCATATACAATCACTGTTCGAGAAACCATATGTGAAGTCTATTTGAAATGAAGTTTGTAAGCTAGTAAATAAAAGAGAAAGAGAAAGAATGTTATCCACTTGTTTTATTTTTAAGAATTTCCATCTCACTACCACTCTTCTTCGTGCGGGGTAAAAACAAGACATTGTTACTTTTGAATGCATTATGTAACAAAAAGCTATTATAAGATATTTTTAAATAATAACAATTTTCTTAAGTGGTGCAATTTTATTTTCTCCTTATTTGAATCAATAAAGTATACGAAAAATAAATTTAACATGTTTTCAATATCACTCCAAAGAAAAGGATTTTTAAAAAATTACCTATTGACAACGATATCATTATCGGAGGGGGGGGGGGGAGGGGGTTGATATATGATAACGTATGATATTGGAAGGGGGGAGAGGGTCCAAAATTATCAAAAAGTTGATAACGTTACATATGCATAGCCCCTTACCAATTAATAGGCAAGGAAATCAAACAAAAATCAATGTAACGCCTCTTTTTGTGTGTGTGTGTGTTCTTAGTAAATCTGTTTTGGAAACACAAGGATACAGAGACACAGCACATTTTTATCACCTCTAGCACACTCCACAGAAAAAAAAATCAGGCTTTACATGGGTATTCTTTCTTGAATATTTCAAATTAAATCCGATTTTTATTTTGTTAGGCACAACAGTTCATGATTTAAGAACATCATTAAAATTTAAGCCCTCCAAACATCGAATCCATATTCAGTTTTTTTTTTTTTTTATGTTTAATTTAGTTATAAATAAATTTCTGTTTGGAAATAGTGGTGCCTCAAAATTAAAAAAAATATGTATGCTTGCTTGTCGCAAAATAGTTAATTGATCGAAATGTTCTTCGATCCGTGACATTTGTCTCTGGTCGTTGGTTAGCTATTCCTTTGTCTTCAAACGACATTCTCTGGTATTTGCGCTCAAAGACGTCATCAAGGATATAATACTGTTTAATATTCATATAAATTGTGAAATAAAAGTTACAGGCATGCCGAATAAACATGCTCACCATTCACTATCTTTAAAAATATTTTAAGTTTGATTTACGTTGTCATAGAAAAAAAACGAGTCGGAAATTGCATGTCAAGCGTAGCAAATGAGGTGCGTCCGTATTATAATGAAGTTTTAAATATACTCAGATTTTGGAGTAATAGTATCAGTACTTCGGATACAGTAGAGTAACCGAAATCTTTTGAGTGTCCCTGTAAATACTATCTGCTTCTATTATACAAGGAGTAACTTGTAGTAAGCCTCAGCAACGTATATCTATTTCATAAAATGTGAGATAGTTTAATATAATTAGAACACCCGCCAAACAATGTTTCCCCCCTTTGTCGAAAATGTCGAAAAATTTTGTAAATTTTTTTTCAATTGTACATTGATTGTATTTACGAATTTTACTTTCGAAACAACTTTTTAAAAATATCATTCTCGTTGTAAAAAAAGAGAATAATAAAAGAGGATTCTTTCTTTTAAATCTTTCAAACGTCATGATTTTTTTTAAAATATATATAAATACATTTGTTAATCTTAAATGTAAAGCATTATTTAATCTTCTCTGTATTTAATAACAAACAAATAAACAAAAAAATTCTACAAAAGTCTTATTTTTTTTTATAAAGATATATTAGTATATATGCGTATATCCTATACATTATACACAGTGTTGTAGCCGTAGAGAAAGTAGAGAGTATACGGTATATGCTGAGTGTCTACACTAACATCATGAACGTTTATAGAGAGCGCATACACTTATGCTTTAGTTGAGAAACAGAGAGTATACGGAGCTCTTTAAAAAAAATCAAGAAGGTACACGACGCATACCCTGGTATACCTTCCACTACATCCCTGATTATATGATTATATATAATACACGCATATTTATATATATATATTTCTGGAGGAAAAAAGAAATGAACCTCGAGTACGATTCATTTATTTGAAAAAAAAAAAAAAAATCCTTGGCCAAACTGTAAGATTAAATGTCAATAATAGGTGATTCTAATATCACTTTTACTTGATATTAAACATTAACCCTTTCGGGCCCGATTTTTTTTTTTTTTTTTTTAGAAAAAAACTACTTTTACGTTAATAACTTTAATACTAGCTTCCCAAACAGTATTATTAGTGTTTAACGAATACTTCATTGTCTGAAAGATAAAAAATTTTGTTGTTTTGCGTACTATTCAGTTAATACTTATATGACATTAGGCAAAGGAAGAATTTTCGGAGGAGTTTAGAAAATATTGTATTTACAGTGATATTTAACTTACATTACAACTTTCTGATACATTTTGCGCTTTATTATATATGATCCTTTCAGGAAAGTAATTTTTATTTAAAATTTAATAAGTGAAGTATATGTTTAAAATAAAAGAATCGCAAACAGCATAAAGAGAATTAAGCAATGTAAATGAATAGACATATACTAACATTATTCATGTAAATAGTAGCAAAAGCATTTCTTAAAACAAAATAATACTCTATTAAAAGACATGTACTATTAATAGTACACCAGACTTGAAAGGGTTAACATGTGTTTCTACGTTGGAAAAGTTTTTAAATTCGATGTTTAACTTGCATTTTTATTAATGTTTTGACAATGTATTTGCTCTTTCTTTATTTAAAAAAAAAAAAAAAAAAAAAAAAAAAAAAAAAAAAAAAACTATTATTACTACCAGTGCCTGTTTTAAAAAAAAAAGAGCTAGTTCACATCATTGATTCCGAGAAATTCCTTCATAAATCATCCTCGCTACCGTTTTAAATTGCGGAACGAGTGAATCTCAACCGTGTATGTGTTCCGACTTACTACTCCGAAATTGAAAAATTATTAAACGAGTGTTCTGCCCTGCCGATCATTTAACGGGTCGCACGCCAAATCACCGCATAAATAATTGATTCTCTGAAGAGGCATTGTTCGTAAAATGGAATAATAACAATAATACTGATAGCGGGAACATTACGCGTAACGCATCGATTATGTCACACTTTCTGATTGTATTTGCAAATACTGAAATGCAGTTAGTATGACTGTATTCTTTTCATTATCGAAAAAAGGATGATAAAATATTAAGGATGCTTTAGAGTGGGGAGGGGAATAAAAAACCGAAAGATATATCGACCATGAACAATCGAATATAAAAATTTATGTTTCCAGTACACTATTAAAAATCTTGTGATAGTTTGAACAAAATTTTGGTGCTCAATAGCAGGCCCTTATTACCGCATGGGCAAATCGGGACTTCGCCCATGGGTCCCGGACCTTAAGGGGCCCCCAAATCCATAAATAAATTAAATTATAAAATATTTACTTATTTTTCCAATTTCAACTCTTCCATATGTTGAAGTTTTTAAATTCATCTTAAAGTAATATAACAAATTGCTAACGTTATATAGAGGAGCTTTCTTCAGTACTAAGGGGTAAAAAAAGTGTACTTTTGTTAATTAAGATATTTAATTTAGAACTGATGGAACTAATAATTTTTTTCTACTTATATACAAGGGGAGAAAATATGTTTATGCATTACACATACACATATGAGTGACTATCAATTCCATTTGAATAACGTTGCGATGATTCGAAAAGGGCCCCTTAATTTATCTTTGCCCAGGGCCCCAATTAGTCATAATCGGGGCCTGTTCAATAGCTGCGACTGTAACTTGGTGAAATCTTGAACCAATATTTGGAGCTCCTGTTGAAGAATAATTCCAATAGTTGGAACCACGGTAAGTAGAAAAACACGGTAGGGTTCACGAGAAGGTGCGCAGTAGTTCGTGACGTCACTGGCACCCTCCGTCCAGCACTTCCTGCTGGACACTCATTTACTCCTCTCTTATCTTTTTCTGTATTTCGATAAGGAATACTATTACTATTATTATTATTATTATTTTTTTTTTTTCGTTTGCAAAATCATTTTATGCCTTATGATATTTCCCATTTTTTGTTTAATTAAAATAATGAGAGATGCCTTGTTGTGTCCATAGGCGTAGCGTGACCAAAACTTTTGGGGGGGCACCAGCGAAGTAAAAACTGCGCCCCTTGGCAAATTTTTAATTTGGCGCCCCCCCTCCCCTTAGCCTTCCAAAAGTAATAAAAAAATCTTTTTCTTTTGGTAGGCATCATAAAACTAACAAATCTAAATTAATTCTATTAAATAATTATTTAGCGTTTATTTTGGAACTTTAAAAGGTTTAATTTTAATTAAGAAATTCAGAACTAAAACATACAGAAATTTACATTTTTTTGTCAAAGAGTTCACAATGTTTTAAAACAGGGAGGAAAACGATCAAGAGAGATAAAGAAATTCCCTGAAAATGATTGTCGGTCAAAAAATGGCTCGCAGAATAAATTTCGTACATGTGGTGATTTTCTCTTTAGCATGTCCTTCCAGTGGAACATGCTAGAGGTCTACATTTACAGGAATTTCCAGGCACGGGCTCAGCACGGCCAGGCGTGGGTATTAAAAGTTTCACCCGAGCCCGGCCCGTTTATATTTTCATAGTTTAGGGCCAGGTCCTGCTCGTACAAAAAATCAGTGAAAAAACATAAGTATTAATTGGATAATTTTACAATATACTTTAAATTACTATGTGTTCACAAAATACCCTGAAAATGCCTGAAAATACTCAATAGCAGCATTAATAATTGCCTAGACATTTAAGACTTTTCAATATTCAAATAAAGATTCATAAAACTTGATGTAGGTTAGAATTTTAAAAAAAGGTGGTTAAAAAAAATCCTAACCTTTGAAACTATAAAAAAAGTAGATTTTGAAATACGAGGGTTATCGAAAAACGAGTTTTCCACGGAATTAAAACAGAAACAAAACATAACTACTCGGACTGGATCCTGTTGAAGTACTCGTTGCCCTCAGCGTGGTATCGCTCTAAATAGCGCGAAAAAGATTCTCAATGCAGGAAACCACTTCGAAACACCTGTTTATCTGGAAACTGTGCGCCAGGTGGGTGCCTAATCAACTTGCACCTTAACACAAAAACAAACGTGGGAAAGCAGCATTGATGTTTCTGTAGCGATATAACGATGAAGGAAATGAATACCTCAACAAGATTTTAACGGTTGATGAGACGTGAGTTGACAACTGTAACAAGTTCCTGCCTCCATTCCCAAGTGGCAGACTTCTATGACACTGGACTCAAAAACTTATCCCACGTTGTGACAAGCGTTTTAATTCCGTTGGTTCTAATGTGGATTTGTAGTTAAAACATAGCTGTATCTTTTGTAATAGTTCTTTTTGAGTAGTTATATTTTGTTTCTTTCTAGCCACGGAAAAATTATTTTATGGATGACCCCCGAATTTTTCAGTAAATTATTATTCTGATCCAATTTAGCTACTTTCTGATACATTTCTGAATTCCTTTCTTTTCGAAAACACATAAAATTGGCAGACGTTCTTATTCAGAAACTGTGTAATCGAATGGAATTTTCCATTTTTCGTAAAAGACAAAAAATCTTTGAGAAAATACTGCCAAAGTTGTCATTTTGTATCGAAATTCAAGACGCAATCGTACTAGGGAGAAGAAAAACTTGTCATCAAGTGATTAGAATAGGTTATAAATCAAAAAGTATTTATTTATTTTAAAAAATGGAAAATGCTAATCGATTACAAATTACTTCAATCATCAGCCTGTTAATTTTATGCCTTTATAAAGAAAAATGAGTCAGAAAGTGTGTCAAATTTCACGTTGTTGAGCTGGGAATTTGAGAGTAACCTTAAGTTGTACTTACAAAGATTATATTAATATACGTTCATTATCGCTAATAACATTTTTACAGAACATATTCCTTGCCCTCTACATCCTGAAAAAAATTAAACCTAGTTTTGTCCCGTCTCGACTGTGTAAAAAAATACAAGCCTGATCTTAGCCCGGTACAAGCCTGAGCTAAAAAAAATTAAGCCCTGATTCAGATGTAATATAACTGTCCGATGCCGATCTATATGCTGGACACTTCGTACAATTCTTTATTGATATTGTCAAGCTATCATCGGCTCGTGACGCACAATTATACATATTCTTGCGAAAGTCAGATTCATTGGCCCAGTAGAGATCTTTTTCGGGCAGGCCGGTAGGCCTGCTTAAATTTTTTTATCGATCCGGAACGGCAGGTTCGTTCAATTTTTTTGCTGGCCCGGTCCTTTACTTTTGTTTAGAGGCCCGATTAATTTATTAATTTTCTTCAAAACACAATTGCTTGTCCCACTGTAAACAACTAGATCCAGTTTCGCTCTGACTCGACTATGCTAAAAAAGAAAAAAAAAACATATAATGTATACATAAGACTCAGTCCAGCACCATTCTGCTTATGAAATTGAGTTTGTGCTCAGATACGATATGATTGTCCGATTATATGATCTCTAATCTGGGCATATTATAATTTCTATAGTGATTTTGTCAAACTAGTATCGGTTCGTAAAACACATTTATAATTGTTATTCTCGCGAAAGTTCATAAGCAATGAAAATGGTCCATATTTTATCTGCTTCGCTTAAATTTTTATGTAGAGCCGTTAATGAATGAATAAATGTGAAATGAATGAATAAATAAAATGAATAAAAAACTAGTCATTGGGGGCCACCGTAATACTTACCCATCATGGATATGCATAATATTGCAGGTGATGTGCCCGGGCAAGGATCGAACTGGAGAACCCACGGTCAGTAAGCGAGCGTCTTATCCGCCGAGCAAAAGGCTAGCTCGATCGCATCCTGCGAGAAACTCGTTTTTACTGACCGCGCAAGATGGACGCCACAGTACTCCACCCCCAGTGAGAAGAACGTCGCGTTGACGTTCGACGAGCGATATGCACTCGTGTTGCGTTGGCGCTTGCCAGAGTGATGCGTTGTCGTTGTCGTGCTGCCGCCGATTGCACGTGTGACCCCTCGATGATGCGCGGCGTGGCAGGCTTTGCTTGCTGTGAGCGTTACACAGGCTTTGGTCGTGTGCTCTGAGCGTTACAGAGGCTTTCGTGCTGCGAGCGTTTCGCAGGCTTTGGATGCTGGGGGTGTTTTCAGTGCTGCCATCTGTTGGACTAGAGCGAAGGTGGTGAAGTGTGTTCATTTGTCCGAGGTCACCAATGCAGGTGATGTGCCCGGGCAAGGATCGAACTGGAGAACCCACGGTCAGTAAGCGAGCGTCTTATCCGCCGAGCAAAAGGCTAGCTCGATCGCATCCTGCGAGAAACTCGTTTTTACTGACCGCGCAAGATGGACGCCACAATATAATAAACGAAAATAAAACATGTATGAAATATTTATAAAATGCATTGCAATTTCAAAACAAAATTTAATCGTATATTTAAATTTTTTAATATACATAGTAATGCTCTATTAAATATAATGCGATGCGTATACGTGCCGCAAAAAGACTTAAGAATTCTTGTTTATCCGCGCCAGAAAAATTTTACTGTAAAATTTGCCTTATTTAATTGGAGCATTTTCCTGATTTAATGCACAAATTTCTGTTTTAAACAATTGTTGACAAACATTAAAAATTTCGTGAAAGGCTCAAGTCGCAAAGGAGTTAATGAATTGCTGATGAACCAATTTCGACAAATTATATAAAACGCCAAGCTATTCAAGTAATACCGAATTGTGTAACTAAAACATCCTTATAACTCCAAAAATAATAATCATATTAACTAACAGTTTACTGCGTTGGATTAAGGGTCTCATTTTCAATTAAAATATATCTTTGAATTGAAATTGAAATACAGGGTCATGAGAAACCGAAGAATGTGGAAAATAGGATTACAAATATCTCGGCAACTAATAATCCGATCGACTTCATTCTTTATGCAAAATTTATGTTATTTTATTGCCTTTTACATCCACTCATTAAAATACCAAATTTCGAAAAACTTCATATACCTTTCACCAGAAAGAATTTTTCGAGAGTCCGAAAAAAATAGTTCCGAATAATCGAGGTTACTGATACTAAATAGGCTTCGTTCCATCCTTACATACTAAGAACATACAAAGTTTCAAGTCTCTATCTCAATTTGTTCGAGAGATAGAGCATTTACAAAGACACAGACGGACGGCAATTTTTTTTTTCTGGAAATAAAAATGTTTTTCGGAATCTGTAGTAAATAAAATATGTAAATCCGCCATTTTTTTTTTTTTCGATTTTCAAAACGATTGCAAGTTTTACCCTATGCTACGTATAATGGGTAAATAATACAAAAAAAAGTCAATTTTGATTTAAAAATATAAATTTTAATTTAAAAATTCTAAATATTAATCATGTTTGAAGATCGATATATTTTCTAAAAAATGTAATTCTTTTTAGGTGCGTTCGTAATTATGTAAATACGTAGCACCTATTGTTGTCGCTCAGTCCGTCCGTCTATCCGCATATAACAAAGCAAAAACTACCCAACCGAATCGTTTGAAATTTAAAATACATAATTATAACATAATTTTGTCGAGTCATTTCACATTTTATGAAAATCGGGTGGATAGATCAATTACAGGGACATTCAAAATGATTCCGTTACATTAAGGTCAATAAGGAAAAAAGTTTTAAATGCATACAACAAATTCTTTTGTTCAGTTTACAAAAAAATGCTTGTTTCACTTGCAAAAAAAAAGTTTGTAATGGTTACTAAAAAATTCTGTGGAATACAAATTTACTAAGAAATTTTTAGTAACCTCTTGAATTTTTTTTTTTTACAGTGTACGTGTTTTAATTATATTAAACTATTTCACATTTTATGAATAAGATATACGTTGCTGAGGTGTAATAAAAATTACTTCTTGCATATTTACAGAAACGTAAAGATTTCGACTACTATACTGTATCCGGAGTACACTCTACTATATCAGCAAGATCTGAATATTTTTAAAACTTCGTTATCGTACGAACGCACCTCATTTGCTACGTTCACGTGCAATTTCCAACTTGTTTATTTTTTTAAAAAGTTTTAAATTTTACAGAAAAAAATTAAATCATCTTTGTAATTTACAAAAATATTTATTTTTGAAAACATATCTTTTAAAAGAAAAAATAGTATTTTTCATATTCTTTGCTACAAGATTCATTGAAAATATGGACTGGAAAAAAAAAAAAAAAACTAATAATAATAAGATGAATAATAACAATAATAAATCCCGAAGACAGTTGAATATATTATTGAAAATCATGGTGAAAATTTTCAGGACTTTTCTAGTTTCAAATCTTCATTGTATTATATATAATAATGAAAATGAATTTGTAAATATATAAAGAAAATACATGTTGCTAAACGCAGAAAATAAAGAATTTAAACAGACATTTAAGCCGATTCTCGGATATTTTTTTTTCCCTTGCATAACAACAAAAAACTTCTTGACATATTTTCTGACTAAATTTTAAACTTAAAAGCATGACAATTGCAATCGTGATTATTGAAGAGATTTGTGATGAAATGTTTTTATTTCTATTTTCCGAGAAACGAATTAAATCTTAAGGCAGGTTACTGTCTCAAGGAGGTAATTTTTTTTGCCTCACTCTCACTATCACCGCCCGGAAATTCAATTCGAAATGCCAAATTGACAACTCTTCTAAAAGTATTTCTGAGTTTATCGAAAAGTAGAAAATACCGGGTGTCCAGTAAATAACTGACCCATTTTAAAATTAAATAACAAAAAAACGGTTCGAGATAAAAATGCGCGGTTTGCGATATTGTTATTAGAATATCAATAAATTTTTAATGCGCACTTCCTTCAAATAGTTCTAATTTCGGCCAAAAGATGGCGCTGGCGGCATCAGACTGTAGTAATACAGCCTGTTTTCTTGTTCTGAAGCTGGTGATCTTTCCGGCTCATTTTTCCGAGTCGAATCTGAGTCGAAATGTTGAATCGACTCTCCACTCCCATACTGCAAAAATAGGATTTGTTGATTGAAACGAGATTTAAAATAACATTTAAGATTGAACTAGGTCTATTGTAACAACCTATGTCTATTGTAACCTCCTCAGACAAATATCAGGGAAAACTACAAAAACTAGTTTAAAATTACTGTAAAACATCTCCAAAGGTGTGTCAATCTATGAATAAATATTTATGACAAGCAAACATTTGTTAAAGAAACTTAGAAATATTTTTAACAATTCTAGAAAAATTTAAATTAATTTAAAGGATGTTCTTTAGTGTTTCAAAATTCTCTTCGGAATATGTTATTTTAACCGCTTAACTGATACGCTTTTTTACGTACAATGAAATGAAAATATAGGATAAACGCCGCTTTTTTAAATCTAAAATAATCGTAATATTTAATTTAAATATTTCTTCTATTAAATAGTATGAAATTGCATTTAAAATTTTTAGTAGTGTCAGAAAGCTTTAAGTGATGAAAGAAGCACACTATTATTGCCGGTAAGTTATTGTACGGGCAAATATAAAAATATAAAAATATATTTGCGTGAATATGATTTATTACCTTTTTTAAATTATGTAGAAAAAATACCAATGTTCAATTTAGTTTTCAATATTAATATTTATAAAATTGAAGTACAATAAGTAGACATTCAGTTTTATCTAAAATATCTATGGCCCCACCAGTGGGCGATAGGTTCTGACGTCTCAACTGGTAGACGGCAGTGCTGGGTTCGAACCCAATCGCGTCTGTCGGCATAACCGTTCGGAGTTTTCCGTGGTTTTCTTCGAACCTTAGATTTTCGTGTGTAAATACGGGTTAGGTGCCCATAGAAAGACCCCCCACACAGGGCATCCCACCCCTTTCTGACCTATATCCCACGTGTACATATCAAATTAAACCAAACTAAAATATCTATATGCAATTTTATGGCAAAACATTTTTACGGAAACTTTTTACTGAAATAAAGTTTCGTTTCTTTTTGTTCTAGTTTTGTTCTTTTTTTAAATATTGCATGATACAAAAGCTGTTGAAAACATTTCAGAAGCCAACGCTAATAGTGTGCTTCTTCCATCACTTAAAGCTTTCTGACACTACTAAAAATTTTAAATGCAATTTCATACTATTTAATAGAAGAAATATTTAAATTAAATATTACGATTATTTTAGATTTAAAAAAGCGGCGTTTATCCCATATTTTCATTTCATTGTACGTAAAAAATCGTATCAGTTAAGCGGTTAAAATAACATATTCCGAAGAGAGTTTTGAAAAACTAAAGAACATCCTTTAAACTAATTTAAATTTTTCTAGAATTGTTAAAAATATTTCTAAGTTTCTTTAACAAATGTTTGCTTGTCATAAATATTTATTCATAGATTGACACACCTTTGGGGATGTTTTACAATAATTTTAAACTAGTTTTTGTAGTTCCCCCTGATATTTGTCTGAGGAGGTTACAATAGACATAGGTTGTTACAATAGACCTAGTTCAATCTTAAATGTTATTTTAAATCTCGTTTCAATCAACAAATCCTATTTCTGCAGTCTGGGAGTGGAGAGTCGATTCAACATTTCGACTCAGATTCGACTCGGAAAAATGAGCCGGAAAGATCATCAGCTTCAGAACAAGAAAACAGGCTGTATTTCTACAGTCTGATGCCGCCAGCGCCATCTTTTGGCCGAAATTAGAACTATTTGAAGGAAGTACATATTAAAAATTTATTGATATTCTAATAACAATACCGCAAACCGCGCATTTTTATCTCAAACCGTTTTTTTGTTATTTAATTTTAAAATGGGTCAGTCATTTACTGGACACCCGGTACTATTCAGTTATAAAATTGAAAATAAGAACACCTGTTCGGATAAAAAAAAAATGTGTGAAAAAATGCAGTTTGGATCTGAGAGTTACATTGAAAAAACAATTTCTTACAATATTTAGCAATGATAAAAATTTTAGTTGGTAGGTTTTTTTTTTTAATAAAATCAATAATAAAGTATTTAGGGATGAGAGTGTTCCGCGTTTTTTCATACCAGTATAATATTAGAGAAAATAATGTTCTGATAAATCGCAGCATTTTTCGATTGAGTAAAATAACATTTTCTCTAAGATTATACTGATGGGGAAAAACGCGGAAAATTCTCATGCCTAAGTATTACCAACTTAACAAAAGTTATTTTGGGGCTTCTTATAAAATAAGGTAATCATGTGTTGTATTTTATATTATTTCATATTTTTGCTTCATGCGCTAGTTAGAAAATGATATTTTGTGCCAGTGGGAAACAGTGTTCTCGGATTTTACACCCTCCCTCCCAAGAAAATCATAGAACAAAATTTCTTTAGATTCTCAAAACATTGACCTAATGCATTTTGAATGGTTAATACTGACACTGTAACATATAACAACAGAGTTTTTTTTTTTTTTTTTTTTTTTTTTTTAATAAGCGAAAAACATTTCATTTTGCAGTTTGCTGGAAAAATATAAGTACACTCTTTATAACTGGTTAAAATTGTACATACTCTATCCTAACATTTCCAAACTGCACCTAAAGTAACTTTGGTACAATTTAATTTAATTAAAATGACAAATCATTGTGATCACACATAAGAAATTCTAGTGATAAGACATCGCGAGATAAAAAATAATTAAATATAACCGTCGCTCTAAATAGGTTAATTATATAATATTAATTAAAATAAATACATAAGTTTGCATTGTGATTATTTACAAGGGCCCTATCACTTATAAATGTTCCGCAAAATTTCAATTTAAAATAACTTTGCCCCCCCTCCCCCCAAAAAAAATATTTTAGAAATATTTTAATAGGACTATAAGAAGTTTTTCCTTGTAAATCAATTGTAACCCAGAGAGAAAAATGTAACAAATATGCTACAAGGAAATTATTCCTACAAAAGGTGACACACATAAACTTATCACTAAATAAAACAGACTGAGATAATGTCTCGATTAATCATATTTATTTACAAGTTATTAATAAAAGAAAACCATCTTTACAAAATTAATTAAATTAAGAAACAAGCAGACTTAAGCTGCACTTTTATACTTCCCAAACATAGAAGATTACTTTGACATTATAATAGTTTCCTTCGATATACAAAATCAATTTACTTATTTTATTCGCTCCTTCATTACATTGATAGCATGAAATTCTGTAAAAATTCTAAGCTTAAGTTATATCTTTAGTAATTGTTAATAGTTACAAAAGCTAAATTTATGTAGATCCGGGTCGACATCGCGTACTTAGTTTCAAATTCTTTTTTTATAGTATATATTAAAACAAACAAAAATTTAATTGGCGCCCCCTTCGCCTTTCGTTCTGGCGTCCAAGGCACATGTCTCCTTAGCAATTCCTAGGGAAATTGGTTGCCGTTTGCAATTATCGGTGAGGGTACAATTTCACACTGAAGAGATTTGTAAGCAAAAGCTAACCTATTTAAATGACAGAAGGCATAGAGATGTATTTGATTTAGTTTCCCTTTCGAATTTTCTGGCTATGAGACATTTTTACCAAATTCTATACTTATATATTTTTGTATGTAAAGACAAAAAAAATCCTAATTTGACGCCTCCTTCGCCTGTCGTTTTGGCGTCCGAGACACATTCCCCCCCACCTCCAACCCCTAGGGAAATCGCTTGGTTTCAGGCTGTGAGACATTCTCATGCGAATTCCATTACATTTTTGTATGTAAAGAGAAACAAAATCTTTATTCGGCGCCCCTCTGCAAACCCTAGGGAAATCGCTTGATTTCAGGCTGTGAGACATTCTTATGCAAATTCCATACATATAAATTTTTCTATGTAAGGCAAACAAAATCTTCATTTGGCGCCCCCTCTGCAAATCCTAGGGAAATCCCTTGGTTTCAAGGTGAGAGACATTTTTATGCAAATTCCATACATATACATTTTTGTATGTAAAATAAACAAAATCTTCACTTGGCACCCCCCTGCAACCCCTAAGGAAATCGCTTGGTTTCTGGCCGTGAGACATTTTAATGGAAATTCCATACATAAACATTTTTATATGTAAAGACAAAAAAAAATCTTAATTTGGCGCCCTCTCTGCAACCCCTAGGGAAATCGCTTGATTTTAGGTCGTGAGACATTTTTATGCAAATTCCATACATATACATTTTTGTATGCGAGACAAACAAAATCCTCATTTGGCGCCCTTTCTGCAAACCCTAGGAAAATCCCTTGGTTTCAGGCTGTGAGACATTTTTATGCAAATTCCATATATATACATTTTTGTATGTAAGACAAACAAAATCTTCATTTGGCGCCCCCTCTTCAACCCCTAAGGAAATCGCTTGGTTTCAGGCTGTCAGACATTCTTATGCAAATTGCATACATATACATTTTTGAATGCAAAGACAAACAAAATCTTCATTCGGCGCCCCTCTGCAAACCCTAGGAAAATCGCTTGATTTCAGGTGTGAGACATTCTTATGCAAATTCCATACATATGCATTTTTCTAGGCAAACAAAATCTTCATTTGGCGCCCCCTCTGCAAACCCTAGGGAAATCCCTTGGTTTCAGGCCGTGAGACATTTTTATGCGAATTCCATACATATACATTTTTGTATGTAAGACATACAAAATCTTCATTTGGCGCCCCCTCTGCAAACCCTAGGGAAACCGCTTGGTTTCAGGCTGTGAGACATTCTTATACAAATTCCATACATATACATTTTCGTATGTAAGACATACAAAATCTTCATTTGGCGCCCCCTCTGCAAACCCTAGGGAACTCGGTTGGTTTCAGGCTGTGAGACATTCTTATGTAAATTCCATACATATACATTTTTGCATGTAAAGGCAAACAAAATCTTCATTTGGCACCCCCTCTGCAAACCCTAGAGTAATCGCTTGGTTTCAGGCTGTGAGACATATTTATGCAAATTCCATACATATACATTTTTGTATGTAAGACATACAAAATCTTCATTTGGCGCCCCCTCTGCAAACCCTAGGGAACTCGCTTGGTTTCAGGCTCTGAGACATTCTTATAAAAATTCCATACATATACATTTTTGTATATAAAGACAAACAAAATCTTCATTTGGCGCCCCCTCTGCAAACCCTAGAGTAATCGTTTGGTTTCAGGCTGTCAGACATTCTTATGCAAATTGCATACATATACATTTTTGAATGCAAAGACAAACAAAATCTTCATTTGGCGCCCCCTCTGCAACCCCTAGGGAAATCGTTTGTTTTTTGGCAATGGTCGATGAAGTACAGTTTCACACAGAAGAGTGTTTTTGAGTAGAGACTGATTTATTTAATGACAGAATGCATAAAGATACACTTGGTTCAGTTTTGCTTTTGAATTTTCCGTTTGTGAGATCTTTTTATTCAAATTCGATATATATACATAAATTTTTGCATATAAAGACAAAAAAAAGTTTTCATTTGGCGCCCCTAAGCTTTCTGTTCTGGCGCCCGGGTTCAGATGATTGGGGGGGCACGTGCCCCCCCTGGCCCCCCCGACGCTACGCCTATGGTTGTGTCTTTTCTGGTTGTACTAATCATACCAGAAATTCTAAAGTTTATGGAATTTCATTTCATCAATTCCCAGTAAACGACGAGTGCGAAAACAATGGCTACAGCTACAAGCATGTAAAAGAGCTGACAATTTCTGCATTGATAATGCAAGAGTCTGTACAATTTACTTTGAAGAAGCAGACTTTGAAAGAGATTTGAAAGCAGAACTGCTTGATTTGAAGCCTGGACGAAATTTAAAGCTTCAATCAGTTCCACACTTAAAAATACCCAGCTTTTTATCAAATATTTAGCTCGAAATGGAAGATGAAAAATCAGAAAACTCCCATTTAAAAGAAATTTTAAAGCAGTATGAGTCGCAATTTTCATCTTCGCGGCAAGAGATTATTTTGAAATATAAATGCGTAAGATGGAACAAAGAAGATATTTCGAGAGCATATCAACAAAAGTTTTTAATTATATAAAAGAAGAATATAAATATCCTCTGTCTAGTGAAACTACACTAAAACGGCGCCTTCAGCACTATGTTATAACACCAGGATTTATAGTGTAAGAGACTTTTCTTAAATTTATCCATAGCTGCTTTGAAAATTGTATAGTATTTTTTAAATTATAAAAAAATAAAGAAAAGTTTAAATAAAAGCAAATATATTTTATATTTTGATTTTTATGCACTCAAGAAAGAATATTCTAATAATTATCAATAATTTTATAATTTAAATTTCTGTATTAGTGTTTGTAAACATATTTAGGGAAAGGTTTTTAAAAAATATCTAAAGTTTATTATTAATGTTTAAAAAAAGTTACTATTTTTTCTTTAAAATATTAATGAATTCCAAAAATTCCAAATTAAAGAGACTTTTCTTAAATTTATCCGTAGTTGCTTTGAAAATTGTATGGTATTTTTTAAATTGTGAAAAAAATAAAGCAAAGTTTAAATAAAAGCAAGTATATTTTATATTGTGATTTTTATGCACTCAAGAAAGAATATTCAAATAATTATCAAAAATTTTATAATTTAAATTTCTGTATTAGTATACGTAAACAACTTAAAAAGAGAAATTTAAAAATTATCTAAAGTTTATCGTTACAGTTAAAAAAAAAAAAAGAAAAAAAAATACTAATTTTTCTTTAAAATATTTATGAATTACGAAAAATTCCAAGTAAAAAAAAATAAATAAATAAATAAAGCTTTTCTTACATTTATGCAATGCATATATATGGAAATGTCCACTGTTACTCTAGTGACCATTTTAGCAAATTTAATTAAATATTCCCAATTATTTTATTTAAAAACATGATTAAGATAAAAATTGATATAACCAGTGCAATATTGTTGTAGTCTACTCTTGTAAAATATATCTAATTTAGTACAAAATACATTTTGCTTGTCTATATAATAAATCAAAATTTTGTTTCTCTTGTGATCAAAATGTCACAAAAATAACAAAGTTTTTTTTTTTTTTTTTTTTTTTTGCTTATTAGTTACATTTTACGAGAGTAGACCACAATAGTATTTAACTGGTTATATCAATTTTTATCTTAATTATGTATTAAAGTAAATTAATTGGGATTATTCAAGAAAATTTGATGAAATTTCACAAGATTTCTGAATAGACGTTCCGATGTGTTAATTTATGAATGTATAATACATATATTTTAAAATATGTAACATAATTATAAGCGCATTTATCTCAAAGATCTATGAATTTAAGAGAAAGTTTTCCGATTTTTCTCAAAGTATTTTGAATTAAAGCTAAATTGTAAAATGGTATATTGAAAAGATTGTATCTAAAATAATGAAATAGAACTGAAAAAATTGGAAAATGTCTTTTTGCGCAAACGTGTTTAAATCAATTATTAATAAATGTGTCGAAAGTTAATACTTTAAAAAACTAAATGGAAACATAAGATTGACCCTTTAAAAAAATTCTAAATAGTAAATACATACAAATATATTAACTCTAATTTGAATAGAGATGTTCCGAAGTAGTTTAGTAGATGTTTCGAATGTCATTCATCTCAGTAATATCTCATTCAGAATTTTAAACAAACGCTTAATATATTTTTATGAACAGAAAGCTTTCTGCAAAGCAAAAAGCGTGTTACCCAAGACTGGAGATGGGTTCCAGTGACGTCATGGGAGAAAACGAAACCTGCGCGTGGACCCTACCGTGTTTTTCTACTTACCGTGAGTTGGAACGAGGTTGAAATAGGAAGCTCCAAATTTTGGTACGAAGATTTCACCATGTTATGGTGGCACTACTAAGCGCCAAAATTTGGTTCAAACTAGATTAAACTTTTTTACAGGGTAATATGTGAGAAGAACAGGAAAGCAGCGTTTAAAAATTCAGTTTTAATTATAACATTGAATTATAATTATAACGTTATTGAATTTAATTATAACGTTACAGAGAGGGCCCAAGGTAATTATTAAACATTTATTTTTAGCTTTTAAGAAAGTTTTAGCTGAAGAAAAAAATGATGAGCAAAAATTTCTAATACATTTGAATTTGAATAAAATATATCAATTCTATCGTACTGTTGGGAATTGTGAATTGTCTCGATAAACACCAAAAACACGTTTGTCAATATCTGCAAGAGAGTCACTTCGTCCCAGAGTATACCCGTGAAAAAGAAATTAGGAAAAGAGGCATTGATATACCGGGTGATCCAAAAGTCAGGACGAACTTTAAAAATGAAACATTTGAAAACGAATCAACATACAAAGATATGGTTTGCACCAAACGGATGGAAAAGAAACCGGGTTTTGTGTGGCAATGAAAAAATATAGTTCTGTTGGCAACCAACGGATCAACGGAGTCACTAGCAGCGCTGAAAGATGCCATCCGCCAAAATGTGTCTGCCATAGCGTAAGAAATGCTACTAAATACTGTAAATGGTGTGGTGCCTAGTCTCATAGTTGCACTTCTGAATGATGGACAGCACGTTGAACATTTACTATAGTACTAATTGAAGCAACCATGTGGGTTATGGGATATCACGGCTGCTCAATCTTAATTAATCTTTCCTTTAGTCGATGTTTTTCACAAAAACACGGTGTATATGGATAAATATTAATAGTACGTACTTAAACAAACATAAATTTAATTAAACTTATAAAGAAGTAGAATACATTTCTAAATTATCTTGAGACACGTTTGTCTCTCGGAACAAGGTGATTTTCCTTGCGTGCTACATAAGCGGCGGCAGTCCAGTAACTGAGTCACCGACACAACAGTCTATTACAGCCTGTCTAGAGTCCTTGTCAGATGCGCATGTGGCGCCATCTGTTGACAGTTTGTAAATGTTCTGGATCGAAGAGGCACCTCAGTACCCCCTTCCTAGTGCAAACGATACACTTAATTTTCCACCAAACGTTCTGGAAATCTGACAGTTCTGCCGGATCGTGTGACGTGAAGTGGTTTTGTTTTTCCAGAATTCGAGGCAGTCCCGGGAGTCGAAGCAGTTGTTTCCAGGGTTGAGGTTGTTTCAGGAGTCGAAGATAGGGAATCATTCACCAAAAAGGCTGGCTTCAGTCTGTCCAGCGATATATTTACTATTTTGCCTTTTATGGCCACTTTAAAAAGTTTATCGTTGCACTCAACAACTTCAAAAGGTCCATCATATGGCGGTTGTAAAGCTTGCCGAATACCTTCTTGACGCACAAATACATGCGTACATGTTTTAAACTGCTGAGACACAAATGTTTTTGTGCTATTATGGGACTTAGTTGGTTGTGGTTTGAATTCGTTGAAGGTATTTCTTAATCGCTGCACTAATTCTTCAGGACTTTTAATGGTGGATTTGTCATCGAAGAAATCACCTGGGAGTCTGAGAGAAGACCCAAAAACAAGTTCAGCTGGCGAAACATTTATATCGGTTTTTAGTGCAGCACGAAACCCTAATAACACTGTTGGAAGTATTTCAGTCCATTTTTCAGTTCGTCTGGCTTTTAGTGCACATTTTAGAGGTCTGTGCCAATTCTCGATAATCCCATTACTCTGAGGGTGGTACGGAGACGATCGGTACTTTCTAGCACCTAATAATCTGGCTAACTGCTGGAAAAGTTCAGATTCGAACTGGCGTCCTTGGTCCGTGGTGATTTTCTCAGGACACCCAAATCTTGCAATCCATTCGGAAAGTAGTGCACGTGCCACTGATTCTGCTGTGATGTCACTAAGTGGGTATGCCTCTGGCCAACGCGTTGCTCTATCAATTACGGTTAAACAATACCTTTTACCATTTGATTCCGGTAAAGGTCCAATTAAATCTAAATGTATGTGTGCAAATCTATCTGTTGGAAGATCAAATTTTCCTAACTCTGTTTTTGTGTGTCTAACAATTTTGGAACGCTGACAATCCAAACACTCACGAGCCCAAGTTCGACAATCTTTAGCTAGGGAAGGCCAGATAAATCGTTGTCGCAATAAATTCACACTACCTTTAGTTCCAGGATGAGCAAGTGCATGTAAATTCCAAAATGCCTGTTTTCTAAAAGTTGGAGTTAAATATGGACGTGCTTTGCCACTAGAAATGCCACAATAAATTTCTGTTGTGGAATTTGGAAGGGTAATTAATTTGAGTTCTAAGCTGGATTGACCACTTTGCATAATTTCTCTAAGTTCTGAATCCTCTTTTTTGCTCCATACTTAATTTATCGTAATCTAATGGAGTAGGCATTTGTATTACGTTAATTCGGGAAAGTGCATCGGCTGCATCATTTTGGTTTCCTTTTAAAAATACCATATCAGTGGTGAATTCAGATATAAAAGATAACCACCGACTTTGTCTGTTAGTGTAATTATCTGTTCTTTTTTTAAAGGCAAAAACAATTGGCTTGTGATCGGTAAAGATTGTACATTGACGGGCTTCCAAAAAGTGTCTAAAATGCTTAACGGACTCATAAATTGCTAACAATTCTCTGTCAAAGGTAGAATACTTTAATTGTGTTTCATTTAGACGTTTGGAAAAAAATGAGAGTGGTTTGAGACCCTCCTCTGTTTCTAAGCTTAGTGTAGCACCAATAGCAAAATCACTAGCATCAGAATGAAGTGCTAATTGACCGTCATGGCTAGGAAATGCAAGAGTTGCATCCGTTAATGCCTTTCTTGAAGCTTCAAAAGAATTTATTGCATTTTCAGACCAATCGATAGGAGTTGAATCTTTCTTTTTAGCTCCACGCAACAAATCTGTTAAGGGTGCAAGGATAGTTGCAGCATTGCGACAAAAACGTCGAAAGTAATTGAATAAGCCAATATATGTACGAAGTTCAGAAAGAGTTTTTGGTCGTGGATATTGCTTAATAATTTCAACTTTAGTTTGTAATGGTCGAATTCCAGCAAGAGAAATTTCGTGTCCTAAAAATGATACGCTGTCTTGTTTAAAAACACTTTTGGATATATTTATGTTAAGTCCGTATTTAGAGAGTCTGCTTAGAACAGCTCGTACATGGTCTATATGTTCAGATTCTGTTTCGGAAAAAATTAAAATGTCATCCAAATAAGCTATAGCAAATGGAAGATCATAGAGAACCTCATTAATAAATCTTTGGAAAGTGTTTGCTGCACATTTAAGTCCAAAATTTAAATATAGAAATTCGAAGCTTCCAAAAGGGGTTATTACCGCTGTTTTAGGAATATCTTTTTCATGCACTGGAATATGAAAATAAGCGCGGACTATATCTAATTTTGTAAAAATTTTCTTTCCATGTAGAATATTGGTAAGGTCATGGATGTGAGGTATTGGATAACGGTCAGGAAGAGTTACTGAATTTAGACGTCGATAATCACCGCAAACTCTGTAAGAACCATCCGGTTTTGGTACAACGTGAATAGGGGATGTCCAAGGGGATTTGGAAGGACGACATATACCTTCATCCATAAGATATTGGAATTCTTTTTGAACTTCCTTTAAAATTTTTGGATGTAATCGGCGAGGTTTGGAATAAAGTGGTGGTCCTGTAGTTTCGATATGATGAACTGTATCATGGCATGTTGGTTTTTTAAAATTTGGTATGGGATTTAAGAGCTCTGGGAATTCCTCAAATATAGTTTTAAAAGACATGTCTTCAGAAATTAGTTTAATTTGGGACTGTTTTGAGCAAGTAAGCTCACCCTTAGTGGACAATCCAGTTACAGAGTCAATTAATCGAAATTTGTGCAAATCTACAAGCAAAGCAAAATTTCTTAAAAAGTCTGCTCCAATTATAGGGCAAGAGACATTTGCAATAACAAATGACCAGCGAAAACTCCTTCTCAAGCCGATATTTAGGTCAAGCAGTTTGTTACCATAAACAGGAATTTTGGAATTATTTGCAGCATAAAGATAATTAGAATGACTCTTTTTGTTTACTTGTTTTGGTACAGGGATACAAGAAATATCACTACCACTATCTATTAAAAATTTGAACCCTGAATTTTTATCAAACACATGCAACCTACATTGTTCTAATGCTGCTACGCCAACTGTATTTTCGCTTGTTGACCTAGCAGCAGCCACTAGTTTTTTTTAATTTCATCAAAAGAACAAGGTTCGCGGCACTTTCGAGCATCACTACCAAATTTCTGATGGTAATAACATAAGTCTGATTCGTTTTGTTTACGACTCGGTTTTTGGGAATCTCTATTTTTACTGTATCGTCTTTCCCTGTAATGTGATCGGCCGCGAGACATCGATCGCCTAAACACATTTTTGGATAACTCAGAAACCTGCAGTGTCAATTGCTCAATTTGTGTTTGAAGATTTAAGATCGCGTTTTGGTCGTTCCGCGACGATTCGGTGGGTTTGGAAACTGCATACACTGCCGATTCAGATTTAATTTCATTAATTTTGTCAGCCTGGGTTGCTAATTCCTGTTATCCGGAGCTTGAAACCGACAAAATTGCTTGCGTATGCGTCGGCAAACGTTCCAACCAAATAGCCTTCAAAAATTCTTCGGTAACGGAACTTTGCGCTAATTCTTTCATTTGCCGCAGTAAAACGGAAGGTTTTTTATCACCTAGCACAAGTTCAGAGAGTAATTTACGTATCTGCTGCGATTGCGAATCTGAAAACTCCTGAATTAGTCTCTGTTTCAAAGCATTATATTTGTCATTTGGGGGCGGCGTAAGAATTAAATCAGATACCGCACTTAATGTATCTGTGTCTATAGCAGATAATAAATAATTGTACTTAGTAGTATCGTTCGTTACTTGCGCCACGGCAAAATTTGCCTCAACTTGTACAAACCAAACAGAAATATTACTTTTCCATAAGGGAGGAATTTTAACAGCTACCCTAGCAAGCGTTTCTGTCGGATTATCGGCAGGAATATCATCAGGCATTGTGAGCGCAGAATTAAAAATATATATATTGATAGAGCAATAAATAAATAAATATACAATTTAGTAAAATTTTGAATAAGAACGCTTGGGCTCGAAAATTTTTTTAATTAAAATGACTGGTAAATATAACAATTGGGCCAGAGAATACCACAAAGAAACATAGAAAATGGCACATACCGTTTTTTTTCATCGCTGTCGTTGTCCAGGAACGAGATATCAGAAGGCGTCTTTCAAAATTGTCCGGTCAACACTTGAAGCAACCATGTGGGTTATGGGATATCACGGCTGCTCAATCTTAATCTTTCCTTTAGTCGATGTTTTTCACAAAAACACGGTGTATATGGATAAATATTAATAGTACGTACTTAAACAAACATAAATTTAATTAAACTTATAAAGAAGTAGAATACATTTCTAAATTATCTTGAGACACGTTTGTCTCTCGGAACAAGATGATTTTCCTTGCGTGCTACATAAGCGGCGGCAGTCCAGTAACTGAGTCACCGACACAACAGTCTATTACAGCCTGTCTAGAGTCCTTGTCAGATGCGCATGTGGCGCCATCTGTTGACAGTTTGTAAATGTTCTGGATCGAAGAGGCACCTCACTAATTAACTGTAATTAAGCTGACTTGTAAGTTTTCAACATTTTTTCATTTGTAAATCATCTTTTGGTGCAATAAAACACTATAGCGCCCTTTGTTGGTCACCAACAAAACTATTTTTTTTCGTTGTTACACAAAACCCAGTTTTTTCTCCATCCGTTCGGTGCAAACCACATCTTGATTATCTTGATTCGTTTTCGAATTATTCCTTTTTAAAGTTCGTCCTGACTTTTGGATCACCCGGTATAAAAAAGAGTTTAAATTCTAAGGAGAATAATTGTTCTCCCTATCCCTTCTTAAATCATATCCATGCTTCGGTTATTCGAGTCAAAAAGCAAATTTCAATTTTCTGCAGAAGAAATAAATGAACCATTTATTGTTTCGTTTTCTGGGTATTTATTAGCAGGCTATTAAAATAGCATCAGGTACACGTGAAGTTATTTAGATAATATCAGATGTACGGAACAACTAACTACCTCGACCTTGATCTTCACCTTCCTGTCTCGTTTTTTTCTTAAATTTTGTTCATGAGATACTTCTATTCTTGAAAAGTTTCTAGGAAATAAATAGGAATCGTTTTCCTATAAATTCGGAGAAAAACGACATTAACACACATTGTAAGGAAAATATCTTCAGCTAAATATAAGGTGAGAAAATGAGATAGTTCCCTTCGAGCCTGGTCTTAAAAGAAACAGATGTTTTTTCCAAGCTATAATTTAGCTCGTGAATTCACTTTTTTTTTTTCTTTTTTTGAACGTGTCATAATGTATATGAAATTGTTCTGTGTGCAATCGTATAGTATCTTTTCAAGGTCTGATCTCAAAAAACCACAAAACGTATTAGAGGTTATCAGATCTCTGCCGCAGGTATTTTTCTCATACAAATTTCGATGAGGAAGTCGAAGACTGATGGAATCATTTCTTTCAAACATAGGAGCGTATCGTTAATATAAGAATGAAGGATGATAAAATACAAGAAAATATAGAGTGAGAACAAAAATGGGCCAATAGAATTATTTAGTAGATTTTGTTTTTGTATTATTACAATTATTACAAAAGTTATAGAGCTTAAAACAACAAAAATAAATAACATGCAATGTCTCGTGTGTTTACCTTTAACCCTTTATCTACCGGCGGTTCTTATAAGTGTCATTATGGACAATTTAATAAAAAAAACGTATTTAATCAGTCTCTTAATAAAAGTTCTTTTTCTTACCACACAATATACTTTACTTGATCTAATTTAGATAGAATAGAAAAACAGTAGAAGTTAAATATTAAAAAAAAAGAGGTAATTTTTTTAATCATTTTCACAGTTATATCTTTTTTTTTTCTTTGAAAAAAAAAAGTTATATGAAATACTTTCGACGGATACTTTCTTTACATTTACAGAGGGGATCATAATACATTTAAATACATTGCTTTTATAAGAATTGTAATATTTCCATAAAAGTGTTTTTGGTTAATTAATTTGATTACTTTTGAAAATATTTTACAAAAAAATTCTAAAAACCGATATATTTAACCAGTCTTAACGAAAAAACATTTCTAAATTTCACATTATTATTGTTTAAAAATTCCAGTATGTCTTCAGATATTAAAGAAGACAATTATTGATGTGAAGCTATTTCTTGATAAATAATTCGGTAGATAAAGGGTTAAATTAAGAACGTGTTTTTTGCATTTGCAGAAGGTGCAAAATCTTAGTTTTCAGTTCCTGAAAATGCACGGAAGATAAATAATTACTAGCATAGATTGTCGGTTATTTCATAGAAATAATTTTAATACTAGAGATGAGAGACGCTCGTCCCAAATCCGGAACGGGGCTTAAAATCAATTTTTGTAATCTTCAGAAAAAGCCAGTCTGGGATTTAAAGTGAAATTTTTATTTCTTCACAAATCGAAAAATAGAAGAAAAAACTTGCTATTTGAAAAAACAAGAATGTATTCTAAGTTTCTTAAAAAGTTTTACAATCTTCTAAAATCAATTTGAAAGGAAAGTGAATTGCTGTTGGTGAGATATCTAAGTAGAATTTTTTTTGGTCTGATTCTCAAACTTTGCACAGCTATGTGTTAGTAACATAAATCAACCGTGATATCCCTTGTTTGTCCGAGCTTTCTATCTAATGTACTTTTTTAGAATACTAAAAACATAACTCATGTATTTCAGTCATAGTTGTACAATGATATTTTAAAAGGATGTTTTTTGTTGATTTCTGCCAACGGTTTAAGTAACAAATTCGGGTAGAAATGACAAATTTGGTCTTATAAACAGATTTTCAAGGACTTGTTAAAATCAGGGAACGTTGTCATGAGAGAGTAAGGATGAATACTTCTTTCAGCGTAAGAAAGTTAAGTAAATACAAGTTCTTTTTCGTATAAAGAGATTTCTATGAAAAAAAAAGAACCTAGACACACCTGCAGTACTGCACTCGTGTATAAAACAGCTAAATAAAAAGGATTATCATATCATATATATTATAAAGCAGAAGTTCTGAAACTTCGGCTCGAGTGTTTTCAAAAACTACCCGGCGGATTTTTTTTCAGATTGCATCATTCGATAGGAAATATTTTTGTGGAGGTTTGTGATTCAAATATACAGGGATAGCTCTGATTTTTCGTAATAAATTTCGTATTTTTCTGTTTTTTCGACGAAAAGGTTGCAACAAATAATTTTTTGGAGATAATTATATTTCAAAAAAGAAATTAAATGGCTTTCTCTAATGAAAAATAATATAAACATCTCAAAAAAAAAAAAAAAAAAAAAAAAAAAAATCCTGTTAATTCATTGATTTAAAATAAATAATGATTAAAAGAAAAAAAATAAGTTTAATGCAAAATAATATTATAAAAGGAAAATATTTATCTTAAAAAAAGTATATTCATAATATTTAAAAAGGAAATTCAATGTGAAAGAAAGTTTTAAAGTGACACAATATTTGGCTATTTATTACTTACCCATCATACGTAGTATAGGGTAAGTCTTGCAATCGTTTTGAAAATCGAAAAAATTTTTTTTGACGGATTTACACGTTTTAGATAGTGGAGATTCCGAAAAACATATTTTTAGAAAAAAATTTTTGCCGTCCGTCTGTCTGTCTGTAAACGCTCTATCTCCCGAACAAATTGAGATAGAGACTTGAAATTTTGTATGTAGTTAGTATGTAAGAATGGGACGAACCCTATTTAATATCAGCAACCTCGATTATCCGGAACTATTTTTTTCGGACTCTCGAAAAATTTGTTCTGATGAAAGGTATATAAAAATTTTAGAATTTTTTTGTTCTAAGGAATGGACGTAAAAGGCAATAAAATAACACATAGGACGAAGTCGATCGGATTATTAGTTGCCGAGATATTTGTAATCTTGTTTTCCACATTCTTCGATTTTTCATGACCCTGTATTTCATTCAAATTTCAATTCAGAAGTATATTTTAATTGGAAATTAGACGCTTAATCCGACGCAGTTAATTGTTAGTTAATAGAATTATTATTTTTGAAATTATAAGGATGTTTCTTTTACGCAGTTCGGTACTACTTGAGTAGTTTGGCGTTTTATATAATTTGTCGAAATTGGTACATCAGCAGTTCTTTAATATAGCATTTCTATGTATATTAACAATATTTAAATTTTGTTTATGAATTGCAATGCATTGTATAAATAGTTTCACATGTTTTATTTTCATATACATATCCATGATGGGTAAGTATTACGGTGGCCCCCAACGACTAGTTTTTTTTTTTTTTTTTTACTTTCTTCTATCTTTACAAGAAGAAAGTATTGGATTCATGAAAATTTTCGACTTCCGGTTTTCGACGGATTTATACGTTTTAGAAGGTCCTGAACACGTTTTGACTATTTTTAGAAAATGTCTGTCTGTGAGTCTGTCCGTCTGTCTGTGAGTCTGTCCGTCTGTCTGTGAGCCTGTCTGTCTGTATGTGACAAAAAATTTGTGGGCGTTCTATCTCAAGAACTAATGCTCGAAATTTAATAAAATTTTATATTCAGTTAGACCTTGATATGAATTAGTGCCTATTAGTTTTTGGTGAAAATTGGCCTGCAGGTGGCGCTGCTATACTACGTTTTTCATGATTTTCAAGATTGCTATATCTCAAGAACTAATGCACAGAATTCCACCAAACTTCAGATTCTGTGACCCCTTGATATACATAGACGCTGATTAAGTTTTGGTGTAAATTAGCCAGCAGGTGGCGCTGCTATGCCACGTTTTTCATGATTTTCATGGTAGCTATATCTCAAGAACTAATGCACAGAATTTCACCAAACTTCAGATTCCGCAATACCTTGAGATACATAGCCGCTGATAAGGTTTTGGTGTGAATTATCTTATAGGTGGCGCTGCTATGCTACATTTTGCACGATTTTTGCGAAAGCTATATCTCAAGAACTAATCCAGAGAACTTCATCAAATTTTAGATTCTGTTACACTAGAATATATAACATAATTAGACGCTGATTACATTTTGGTATTAACCTTGCAACAGGTGGTGCAGCTATGCTGCATTTTGCACGATTTTTTCGATAGATATATCTCAACAACCAACGCACAGAATTTCATCAAACTTCAGATTTTTTTACAAAATGACGTATAACATAATTACACGATGATTACGTTTTGTTATAAATCCTTCAACTGATGGGGCTGCTGTGCTATATTTTACACGGTTTTTTTTAAACTAGTTATATCTCAAGAACTAATGCACAGAATTTCATCAAACTTCAGATTCTTTTACACCAGAACATAATTAGACGCTTTTTTACGTTTTGGCATAAATTGTAAAAGATATGGTGTTGCTGTGCTACGTTTTGCAAATTTTTTGTTATAACTACATCTCAAGAACTAATGGACGAAATTCCATCTAATTTCAGATTCTGTTAGGTCTTGACATAAATAGATGCTTATTAGGTTTTAGTATAAATTACCCAACATAAGCTCATTTTCTCAGAATATTAATTAAATTTTGCGTTTTAGGCTTTTCGGATACCAGAATCTCATTAGGCTAGGTCAAATGTTCGAGGAAATTCGATAGTGGATAACTTTGGGGTCACCACGTTTTTTTTTTTTTTTTTTTTTTTTTTAATATTAAAATGTACTTATGAGATAGAAGAAAGTTTTGGGATTGACACATCCAACTAGTTTTTTTTTTTTTTTTTTTTTGAGTCAGGTTAAAAGAATTTTCTCAAAAACTTCATTAGGTAAAACATAATGACAATTAGGTAAAACATAAGTGATTTCTTTTTCTTTCTTTCTTTCTTTTTTTTTTTTTTTCAATATTTTTTAAATTTAATTTTTCCATTATGTGTTTTACAGAAGAAACTCACAGAATTAATTTTAAAAAAGTGGCTTTAATTGTTATTTGTATGTTATTTGTTCAATTGGGTATTTCAATCCACTTTTGTTGCCAAACAATGCGATTCTAAACCAAAAAAAGCCCAAGACGGAGCGATTTAGCAAGAACTATGTTCTCTGTCTCTATTTCTATCTCTCTCTTTTAATGTATGAGATCATTTTTAGGAAATATTTTTACATTTAATTTAAATAATATATAGGAGTTAATACCACAAAATGAATAATATTCAAATTTTAGGGTAAATGTCTTTTCACGTACACAGATATTGTAAAAAAAATTAACTGCAACTTTTAAAATGTTTTTTTTGGCACAGATGTCATATATGCACCACATTTGCGCGATTTGTTTTTGACGCCAATGTCATATATACATCTGGGTATTTAACTGACGCCAAAGTGTCATTATTTTGCTTGATATGGCAACCCGGATGTTGTTGTTTATTTATTAATAAATTGTTTATTTATTTTTATTTCCTTTTTTTTTCAATTATATAAACTATCTTGATCAAGGCACATTTGTCATGTATGCACCACATTTGCGAAAAAAAAAAAAAAAAAAAAAAAAAAAAAAAAACGCGCCAATGTGGTGCGTTTATACACTATACTACAACATTTAAACTTGCCATATAAATAACGATTATTATTTTTTACAAACATGAAATTTTCGGCACAGATGTTATATACGCACCGAGGTATCTGATTGGCGCCAAAACGGTGTTACTTTGCCTGATATGGTAACCCAGCTATAGTTGTTTCTGTATTAATAAATTGTTTATTTACTTTCAATTTCTTCTTAGATATTCCATAAATTGTTTTGTGCTTTAGTTATTTTTTTTACTTATTGATATTTTCGTTTTAAAATAACGGAAAATAATTTTTAGAATGTACATTTCTTCGCTATTCTAAAACGAGAATTTTGCCGCATTGCTGTTGGAAGGGAATCGGTATATAATGTTTGTGCCGGAGTTTTCTGTGAAATATGATATTTACAACTGTAAATTGAGTGCTACTTGATTAACACGTCAGCCAGTTTCGCCAAACTTTACAAATCGCCAAACTATTCGCCAAATTATAGAAATTAACATAAATTAATTTTAAATAACGAAAGAATAGTAAAACATAAGAAAAAAAATTACAAATTAAAAATCGAATTAAAAATCCCTTGATGACGTAAAAAATACGTGTATCGCGTGTAATATCAATTTCGTGTGACACTTATGATCATCGATTATTTGCATTTATTCTTATAATCTGGTATTAATTTTTTGCTCAACAGTTTCACAAATTACTACAGTTATGTAAATTTATAACTTCTAAATTAATTTAATAAGAACAAATACAAAACATTGCTTTACCGGAACAAGCGTACATAGATAAGTTACAACCAAAGAGATGTGATATTTAAATATAATAAGAACTGCCGCTACGGCTTTAAGTTTTTTACTGCACGTTACAAAGAGTTGCCATTATACATAAAAAATAATAATAATATATTACAGTACTTCCCCTTAAAAAAATTTTGAATGTCCAGATATTTATAAGTCTAGACGAAAAGGTTTCTTCCGAGTGCGTGGTGGGTTACGACGAACATTTGCATCCGTTTTTCTTTCATGTTTAACAGCTGGTGTGCTATTTGTGGTATCCACCAACTGTTTTTCTGCTTCTTTGGTGGCGGATATTTTCTCTTTACCTACATTAGCATCAGTTTCAGAGATTTCAGAATTATCTGCGACTGTAGAAGTGTTCTTCTCGGTGGTGGCAGAAGTATTATTCTCTTCAGGGCAAGTTTCTGCTGGCCTGTCATCTGCATCAATGTTTTCAAGAATGTCAACATTACTATGACATCTCTTACTGACTAAATTATCAAGATTTGTAGGCTCTTGGTCATCTTTACTGTACTCATGACGAAGCCATACTAGAAACAGAAACTTTGTGTCTGATGAAAAAGTGTTAGTCCGTTCTCATAAAAATCAAGAGTGGAGCAGAGGAACTTTAGTTAGACCACAAGGTAATAAAACTTGGGTTGTGAACATCAACATGTGCAAGATACATCTTGTTGTTGATGTTCACAACCCAAGTTTTATTACCTTGTGGTCTAACTAAAGTTCCTCTGCTCCACTCTTGATTTTTATGAGAACGGACTAACACTTTTTCATCAGACACAAAGTTTCTGTTTCTAGTATGGCTTCTGTCATAATATTTCTTTTGAGCACATTGTTGTTGTTCAACACGAGCTTGTGTACTGGGATGTACAAGTGCCAAGGGTGTGCGAATTGGTCTTGATAAAAACAATTCAGCAGGAGACAGTCCAGTTGTAGAGTGAGGAGTTGAGCGATAACTCATGAGAAAACGAGAGATCTTTCGACTCAGTGAGCTATGATCTGTATCATCACTATTCATTTTACTTAATGCTTCTTTAAATGTCTGCACCGTTTTCTCAGCCAGACCGTTAGATTGTGGATGATAGGTTGGAATGGGAGTATGTTTTATTCCATTCGACTTCAGAAACCACTCAAATTCTTCTGATATGAATTGAGGACCATTATCAGACACTAATTCTAATGGCAATCCATATCTTGAAAAAATCAGCTGTAGAGCTTCAATAGTGTGAGGAGAAGTCGTGGAAGGCATCTGCATAACCTCTAACCATTTAGAGTGGCTATCGACAAGCAATAGATAATTTTTCTTGTCTTTTTGTGCATAGTCAATGTGCACTCTATCCCAAGGATGTTTTGCCCAAGTCCATGGTTGAAGTGGAGTACCAGGAGGAGAACGACTGTTCTTTTTACAAGCGGTACACTGTCTAGCAAGTTTTTCAATATCATCATCTAACTTTGGCCACCATATATGACTACGAGCTATGGCTTTCATCTTTGATATACCTGAGTGAGTGTCGTGTAGTTGATCCAGGAGTCTCTTCCTGAATTTTTCTGGTACAATTACTCTCATCCCCCAAAGCAGGCAATAATTATCAACAGAGAGTTGATCTTTACGATAAAAATATGGTTTGAGAGCTTCGTTATCCATCTTCCGTGGCCATCCATTTTGAACATACTTCAAAGCTGGTCCTAACACTTTATCATTACGAGTTGCTTTTGCGATTTCTATGCAGGTTACTGGCAACTCATCGCAATAAGAAATTTTAAATATTTCTGATGATGTTTCTACTTCAGATTCAACAGGCGCACGTGACAAGGCATCAGCATTGCAGTGCTCTGAGCCTTTTTTATACTCAATGCTGTAGTTGAAAGAAGATAACAATACTGCCCATCTTTGAAGTCTTGCTGCAGCAATGGCAGGAACAGCTTTGTTAGGAGCAAAAATACTTGTTAATGGCTGATGGTCAGTAACCAATGTAAACTTCCTACCAAATAGGTACTGTTGGAACTTCTTTATTCCAAAGATTATTGCAGCAGCTTCTTTCTCGATTTGAGAATAGTTCCGTTCAGCTTTGGAGAGAGTCCTTGATGCATAAGCAATTGGACGTTCATCACCATCAATAACATGAGATAAAACAACTCCAAGACCCACAGGCGAAGCATCACAAGAGACTTTCAAAGGCAATTTGTCATCATAATGAACTAAAACAGCATCTGAAGTAAGTATAGTTTTGCATTTTTGAAAGGTTTCTTCACATTCTGCCGTCCACTTCCAAGGAGTGTCCTTATGAAGTAGTTTGTAAAGAGGGGCAAGTAGCATGGCAGAATTACGTATAAATTTTGAATAATAGTTCAGAAGACCCAAGAACGATTTTAGTTCGGTGACATTTGATGGAGCATTAATTTTTCTAATGCACTGTACTTTCTCATCTGTAGGATGAATGCCCTCACTATCTATAATATGGCCTAAGAATTCTACACTCTTCTGTAAAAAACTACATTTTGATAAATTCAGTTTAACATTGTACTCACTAAATCGCTGAAATACCTTCTCCAGAGTGCTTAGGTGCTCTTCATACGTAGTACCAGTAATAAGGATGTCATCTTGAAAACAAATCACTCGGTCTATACCTTGCAGAATTTGTTCAATTGTTGACTGAAAAATTGCTGATGCACTGTTTATGCCATATAATAATCTTAAAGGACGTACTAAACCAAGATGCGTATTCAGCGTAAGGTATTCTTGAGAGCTTTCATCTAATTCAATTTGTTGATAAGCATGACGCAAATCCAATTTTGTGAAGTACTGTCCACCATTAAGAGTTGCAAACAAATCTTGTTGAGTTGGTAAGGGATACTGATTTTGATCAATAAACTTGTTAACAGTGACTTTAAAATCGCCACACAATCGTACATCTCCATTTTTCTTAGGAACAATCACAAGTGGAGTTGCCCAACTAGAATGTTGCACAAAGTCCCAAACACCTCTCTTTTTGGAATTTATAATTTCCTCGGCAACTTTACTTTTTAAGGAATATGGAACTGGACGTGCTTTAAAGAACACAGGTTGGGTTTCTTTTTTCATTTTTAATGAAGCCTTTATATGTCTAATAGGTTCTGAACTTTCTTCAAAAAGTTTGCTATACTTGTTTGTCAATGCACTAATAGAATCTACTTTATTAGGCATATCCTTAAGTATTTTATGCACCGCAAAAATTTTGTGCCAATTTAATTTAAATTTTCTGATCCAATCCTTCCCAAATAAGGATGGTCGATCACCTTTAACAACAATAGCTTGTAAATCACACATTTGTTTTTCATATTTCACACTAACAGATACTTCCCCAGCGATTGCAATGGGTTGTTGATTGTAATCTTTCAGTGTAACGGGTATACATTCAGGTACTATGTGTGGTAAATTTTGTTGTAGCCACTTTTCAGAAATTATACTAACATCTGCAGCAGTATCTAATTCCATATCTAACATTTTGTCGCATATTTCAACTTGAACTATATAATTAGAATATTTACACACTTTATTTACATTAATAGTAAACAGATTATACTCATCAGAATTATTCTGTGCACAATTAGCTGATACTTTTTTAGCAGAAGGGTTAGCAGTTTTATCTTTTGACTTACACACAGGTGAAATATGGCCAATTTTGTGGCACGCATGGCATTTGGCTAATTTGTACTTACACTTGTTTGCATCGTGTGATGCACCACACCGATAACATTTTTGAGGATTTTTAGTATTTTTAAGCGACTTACTTTGAAATTTGCTCACTTTGTTGACATTAGAAGGTACAGGTACTGTAACTTTAATGTTGCTGGCTCCTTCCTCCGCCAATTCCATCGCCAAAGCTGTTTCACAAGCATCTTCAAGTTTGAGATCTTTTTTAGCGAGTAGGCGTTTTTGAGTAGCTTCACAACGAATGCCACAGACGAAACGATCCCGTAGAGCTTCCTCCAGAAACGATCCAAAATCACAGGTGGAGGCCAAACGCTTTAATTCCACAATATACTCTGAAATACTTTCACGATCGTTTTGGTTTCTTCTGTGAAAGCGAAATCGTTCCGCTATAGTAATAGGAGCCGGACGAAAATGATCTCGCAGCTTCTTAATCAAATCGTCGTAAGTCAAATCTTTTGGTAGCTGAGGCGTTATAAGATTGCGTAAAAGTTTATAAGTTTTAGGTCCCAATACTGAAATTAACACAGGAACTTTTTTTGCTTTATCGATATCGTTTGCCAAAAAATATTGCTCAAGTCTTTCCACATAAAGAGAAAAATCCTCATTGCTGTCGTCAAATACTGACAATTGACCAACTAGGCCTAACTTCGACATTAGTCGATACGACGGTTAAAAGTATACGGTAAAGCTTATTGTTTTAAATTTCTCGTCGCCATTTTCACAAATTACTACAGTTATGTAAATTTATAACTTCTAAATTAATTTAATAAGAACAAATACAAAACATTGCTTTACCGGAACAAGCGTACATAGATAAGTTACAACCAAAGAGATGTGATATTTAAATATAATAAGAACTGCCGCTACGGCTTTAAGTTTTTTACTGCACGTTACAAAGAGTTGCCATTATACATAAAAAATAATAATAATATATTACAAACAGAATAATTAAGTAGTACCATAAATTGTATAAACACCAGTTAACTTTATAAAAATTGTGTTAAATAACTAAATTTCGGTGCAAATGCACTCCCATGTTGTAAGAAAGAGGCGCTAATGTCATATATGCACCACGTTGGCGCGATGTATTTCTAGCGCCACTTTAACGAAAACTTCATTTTCAAATGACAATTACATTTCTATTTTTTAATTATTTTCTATAATAGGAAATAATATTAATAAATAAAAAAAAAGTTTATTTAATAACTATTCGCGTTTGAAATGAAATAGACGCCCTCTCGCGGACAAAGTCTGAAAAACGAAATAGAACTGATACCGTGAGCATGAAATCAGTGTTTAAAAGGCCGATAAATAAATAAACAGTTCTATAACGCGTGCAACGTTGGGTTCTTTGTATTAAAATTATCTAAAATCAAAATTTTATACACAAAGTTTAGATCTATAATATAAAAAAATACATTTGACTTACTCATGGCAAAATAGCATGACAGCAACACAATGCTTTCATGCTTCAGCTTCTCTAAAGCAATTACTAGATTTTCCAGCATCTACAAATTCTAAAATTGTCGATATTTGTAATTTATCTCCCATAATTAAATAAAAAAGATAAAAAACTGCACTTTAAATAGCTCTTTAAACTGGTTCTATGCTACAGTGCTACAGCATGGAACGTAAACAAACAAACGTAAACAAACGATTATCAGGTCTATTACAACGCCATCTTTCGGTCATTACAAACGCGAATAGATATAACAATTTGTATCATTTAAAAATGCAAATGAAAGTAAATAAGTAATTTATTAATTAAAAACAAAGCTGGATTGCCATATGAGGCATAAAATGGTCATTTTGTTTTAATCACGCCAGATGCGTATATGACATCTGTACAAAAAAATGAATCTCGCGCATACAGAAAACATTCATCTTAATTTTCTAAGGAAAACTTTATTAATTTAATTTCATTTATTCTACTGGATTCCAAAGACGGAAAGCTGTAATAGATGTGTCAAGAGCAAATGTACGTTACAAAATATAATATAATATTGAGTGAAGATGTATTAAGGTTTCCACAGATAGCCATATCGTCAAGTTGAGAGGTTGAGATTTCAAAAATTATCAAATGAAAATGAAAACTTGAAAATTGTTTTAACTCAATGGTCAATCTCTGCAATCATAATGCTCGCTATTTATGGTGAATAGACAATATTCAAATTGGCGTTTTCAAAATTGCCTCATTTATCTATCAAATTCTACTATAAATGATCAACTTAAAGATGTCTTTCTTAAAAGCCCGAATTTTGTCGAATGCATAAGCTGATACAACAACACAATATTTAAAAATTATTGTAATATATTTGGCGCCAACAGGCCTTGATTCTATTGTTGTTGCTTTTATTTTTGGCTCAGTTTTGCTTTTTCTAGCTCCCACTAATGAATTTTGCACTGATGAAGAATCTCGATAGTAGGTTCGAAACAGCTGTTTGCTACCTTTTCATGCACTATTTGTACATCTATATCGTTGGTTTTCTATCTTTAAACACAATGGCGTTTGTATCATTTTCAGAAATGTGAAAGAGCATTCGTGGTGAAGTTGCTTTAAAAAACACAATCAAATTCAGAATTTTGTTTGATTCATGTTTTGTTTTGACAAATAGACCAGCGCAGCGGGCTTAGCCTGCTAGTAAAAATATAAAAAAACATTAAAATTCTCGATTTCGAGTCAATTTCCTTTTAACAGTATAAATTTATTTCAAAATTCTTTTTTTTTTTTTTTTTCATAACCCTTTTTTTTAAACTTTTGTATTGTTTTTATGTTAACGAGGTGGAACCCGTTGAAATTCGACGAAACAAAATCTTTAAGAAAGATATGTTTCATTGATTTATAATAAATATACATAATTAGTTACATCATATATTATTCAGTCTAACTCTCTTAAACAAATATTATTTTAAGCTAAAATTAACAAAACACTATAAAATCCAATTATCCAAATTATTAAACAAAATAAAACCGAAATCCACCGGATTTTAACACAAACAATACTTTTGAAATAGTATACGCATTTTAATTATTTTTGTTTTTTCTTTTGGTACTAAAATTTATAAAAACTAGCAGGCTATGCCCGCTGCGCTTATCAATATTTCAAAATCAACCGTGGATGAAACGAACTGGTGAATTTAAATTTGTATTTTAAATAATTTGGACCTCCAGCAGCACCTTGCTCATTGCTGAAAACGATTTAGACACCAATGTGACATTAAATCATCTTAAACGTTGCGCAAAAACCAGCTATTTAGAAGTAACTATTTTAGTTTATTACTAACAGTGCACATTTGGAAGCGAAATGAGACCATTATGGCAACAGGATTTAAAATTTTCCCTTATCTGAAGAAATATTAATTATTACAGTCGTTACCATGGTACAACTTCTGAAAAATTTCTTCACAACTTTTCATTATGTGAAGCCAGGAACCCAAAGCTACTCCCACCTAAAAAGTTTATATATATATTAAATTTTGTCCGCGCGATAAAAGGCACAATTATGCAAGAATCATCTTCAAACTCGTCAAGTACATTGAGATGGTTAATATCTCAGAGGGAATTGCAAATGAGCAAAATCGGCCCAAGGGGGTGGTAATTGGGAAGGGCTTAAAAATTTGAATACCATCTTAACATGGCTTTCACAAAACCATCTCTTACAAAACAATAGCAGGAAAAAAAATTTTCGTTACAGCAAGTTGCCAACGATAAAAAAAAAAAAAAAAAAAAAAAAACATTAAAATTCTTACTACAACAATTACTTTATTATTGCAAAATTTCCTCCTGAAAAATGAAAACAAAATTATTTGCTCTTTCGTATTTAAGCATTTTCTCTTTAGTTATTTCAGATAAAATTATGTAAATTTGTATAATTTGGCGAACGATTTGGCGAAATTGGTTGACGTGGTAATCAAGTAGTAGCTAATTTACACTTTTCATATTTCACAAAAGATTCCTACACAGACATCATATACGCAATAGGTTTAACACGATTATCTTCCAACTACAATGTGGCAAAATCTTCGTTTTAGAATATCAAAGAAATTTATGTATATTTTATTATTTTCTATCATTTTAAACAGCAATTAACAATAAATAAAAAGTAACTGTAGAACAAAACAACAAATATCATTTCAAAAAAAAAAAAAAAAAAAAAAAAAAAGAAAAGAAAGAAAGTAAATAAACAACTTATCATCAGATAAACAACTATAGCTGGGTTACCATATGAGGCAAATAATGCCATTTTGGCGCCAGTGAGATACCTCGATGAGTATATGACCAAATCTGTGACAAAATATCCATATTTGGAAAAAACTTTAATCGGTATTTATACTGCATTTTCCCTACTTATGTATAGTGAAAAAACTTTGACACAGATGTCATGTATGCACCACATTGGCGCAATTTTTTTCTGGGGCCAATTTGGAGAACTTGGTTTTTAATAGTGCTCGCGATGGGATACGTATAGCAGCTATACGTTTAAACGATATACGTAAATCCGTATAATACGCTTTTCTGCTATACGGATACTTAAGAATATACGTTTAAACGTATCCCGATACGTATAACGCGTATCAGCTAAACGTATATTTAAGAATACGTATATTTAAAGTATACGTATATTCCACGTATCGTATCTAATTTAAATAGTAGACTTCATCAGTCGTATGTCATTGAATTGAGAATAATTTGGAAATCGGTGGTGTTACGACAGGAATCCGCATAGTATGTCTTATATATAAGAGATCGAGCAATAAAAAGCGTATACTTTATAAAAACTTTTGCAAAAAGTTCACAAAAAATCAGACTCCTGATTGGCCAATCTCGTTTCACTAACAGTAAAATATCTATCTGGATTCCGACCAAGATTGTAGAAATCGTAAAAAAGACAGCATAGTAGCACCACCTGTTAAACGATTTACACACAAAACTAATCATCATACTATCAGGCACTGCCTGAAAATATAGGGGAGACTGGGGCACATGTGAACATAGTTTTTTTCTCATAACTGGGTTAATTTCTATAAGCAAAACTACTCAATATAGTAAACAGTACCTTTTTTACGCATGGTAATTTTTTTAATTATTTTTATAGCTCTTCTTACATTTCTTAATAGTTTTATGAATTCAAAAAAAAAAAAAAAAGTTCATATGTGCCCCAATGAAGGGGCAGCTGTAAAACACAAGGGCAACATGTGAACACAAGAAAAAATAAATATCTGACACGTTTTTAGCTCACAGGCTATCATAGCCTGAGAGCTTATCTGCCCGTCCGTTCTGTATGTACGTTCGTACGTTCGTTCGTGCGTAACGCGATAACTCATGATAAAAATATCGGATCCACTTGAAATTTTGTATATAGGTATATCCTGATAAGGCGCTTCCCTGATTAGTTTTTGGAGTTCATTCGATATGTATAAGAGGGGGAACGGGGGGTCATACCCCTTCCCTTAATTGATATAAACGGGATTTTCATGCAGAATTAACAGTTTTCGTTCAAAATTTAGATATAGGATCATTCTGATGAGGCGATTCCGTGACTGTTATTAGGTGTTCGTTCAATAAGTATAAACAGGGGGAACGGGGGTTCATGCCCCTCCCCTTAATTGATATAAACGGGATTTTCATGCAGAATTAACAGTTTTCGTTCAAAATTTAGATATAGGATCATTCTGATGAGGCGATACCGTGTCTGTTATTAGGTGTTCATTGAATAAGTATAAACAGGGGGAACGGGGGGCTCATGCCCCTCCCCTTAATTGATATAAACGGGATTTTCATGCAGAATTAACAGTTTTCGTACAAAATTTAGATATAGGATCATTCTGATGAGGCGAGTCCGTCGCTGTTATTAGGTGTTCATTGAATAAGTGTAAACAGGGGGAACGGGGGGCTCATGCCCCTCCCTTAATTGATATAACGGGATTTTCATGCAGAAGTAACAGTTTTCATACAAAATTTAGATATAGGATCATTCTGATGAGGCGAGTCCGTGGCTGTTATTAGGTGTTCATTGAATAAGTATAAACAGGGGGAACGGGGGTTCTAATGCCCTTTACCTTAACTTGCATAAATGGATTTTTCAAGCAGAATTGTCAGATTTCGTTCAAATCTCTGAATAGTTTTGGAAGTTTAATGGTTAAGTATAAAAGAGGGGAATAACTCCTCTTAAATTATATAAATACTAAATGGGTTTTTATTAAGAATTATCCGATTTACTCTGAATTTTGAATATAGATTTTTTATATGATAAAGCATGTCCATGATAGTTTAGGAGGTTTAATGATTAAGTATAAAAAATGAGAAAGGGGAGAGCTGTTTCCCCTTCTTAATTTTTTTTCGAACGGAATTAACGAAAATACATGGCTGTAATGTACAATTAGTACGCGTAGCCTGTGAGCTCAATGCCATCAGTTTAACTGGGCAGTATTCTTTTTATTTATTATCTTTTCCATATGTTACCATAATCATTAGTTGTACTATCTGTTAAATTCACCATAAAGAAAAATATATGTATATTTATTTAGTTTCTGAGTGATATGTTTAAGCAAAATATTATAAAATAAAAATAAATAGTGTTTTTTTGGGGGGGAGGGAGGATTAGATAATTGATAAAATATTGTTGCAATAAAATAAAAGCTTAAAGAAGTAAACTTGAGAAAATAATAGAATTTAAATTTTGCTTAGGGCTTTTTGTTGGAGAGAGATTTTAGGGAGGGAGCATTTCGATAATATTTGTCGGAAATCTACCGAAAGGCGAAAGATTTTAATTCCTATATTTGCCTTATTTGCCTATAAATTAAGGATAAAAAATTGTTTTCCGTTTATAAGCTTCCTCCAAATTTAATTTATTATGCTTTTAAAAGAAAGGGGGTGGAAGTCAATAATGAAGATTTCACAGTAGTTTAAAAATTTTATTTTCTTAAAATATAATTTTATTTTCAAAGCACCAAATAACATAGCTGTTTAAGAAATGGAAGTAAACTAATACTACAAGTTTGCAACAAATGAAATAGAAAAGTTTTCAAAATTGTTAAACGTAATATTTTTTGCATTAACGATGCATAAAAAATAGTATTGAAAACCATTAAATAAAATAATATATAACATTTATTGCATTTTAGAAAACATTAAATTTATTTAAATTACAATTGAACATAAACGAGCTTGTTGCTTTTTATGTATTTGCTGACAGATATGTTTGTAAAAGTTTCTATACAAAATCAAGTTTATAAGACAGAAATGTCTTCTATTTCAATAAAATTATAGATAATGGCATTATTTTCATGAAGTTAACTGGCATTATTTTCGTGAAGTTAACTAAAAGGAACAGAATAACTGAATGATTATTGGAGAATTTAATGCCGTGTTCAGATCTGCTCCAACTAGACTTTTCATAAGTGCCCCACACTCCCACAAGAGTTAAAATGACAAATCTTTAACATTTTTCAATTTTAGCAAAAAAAATTATCATAAATATTTATTAGTATCCACAATATATGTTAAAACGTTAATTTTTTTTAAAAAAATGAATAAATAAATAAAATTATTCTCTTAGCAAGTTGGAGATTTTACTTTTGAGTTCAGTTAAGCAGTATTTCGGCTCCTGGGGACAAACAAAATGTCGAAGAGCTTCAACAATTTTTTTCCAAATGTCTATAGGTGCTACCATCTTTGGTAATTTTTGAAATAATAAAACATACAATAACTTGTGACAAATAGCAAGTTTCTCATATGCCCCATTTTCACACATGCCCCAGTCTCCCCCATATATGTTTCTTTTTTCTGTATATTAAGTTTTGAGATAGAGCGCCCACAAATCTCATGTCACACACAGACAGACAAAGTCACAAACTCACAGGCAGATATTTTGTAAAAACATGTTTTTCGGACTCTCTTACCCTTAAAACTTGTTAGCCCGTCGAAAGTTTTCCCTTATTAATTAAATACGTAAAGATACAAGAAAATATAAAAAAGTAAGTACTGCACCACAGATCTTCCAAAGAATAGTTTGATTCTAGCACAATTATGTAAGACATTTCATAATAAAAAACTTAGTTTTTTGGGGAAAAAAACCAAAATCTACACTGAGGAACGTATTCAGATTTTTTTAAGTGCCTGCAAAACAAGTAGTAGTTAAGTAAACACATCGTAGTTCTTTGAACAAAGAAACGCGATGGGGATACTCTACCGGATATTTCTCAATGTCGTTAATCCGCAGAAAAACATTAAAAAATCAAATTTCATATCTTGAACGAAAAACGTTTATACGTTTAACCGCGTGCATAAGATCCGTATATACGATGTACCGTATATGCTCTTTTGTGCTATACGTATAATTGCCGATGCCGCATTATACGTATAGTAAATCCGTATTTCGTATAATACGTATTATACGTATACTCGTATAAACGTATAATCGAGAGCACTAGTTTTTAATTACCAATTTCATAAATATTTTTGACGTGACAACGTCTTGTAAATTGGTTTGCCGGGAGACACTTCAAGAAACTGCGTTACTTTACGTTACGCTCCGCTCACGATACGCGCTCACTTTTCTCTTAACTTTTTCCGGTCACTTGTGGGACCATTTTCTGAACGTGAATGTGAATTCGCTGCAAGGAAGGGGCGGTGCTTAATAGGAATTTTAGATAGTATCAAACTAAGACGAAATACGTTATGTATTAGTTATTAGTATAAAGTACAAAGAAAATAAGTGTAGTTTATTTCGTAATTCGGTGGTATATTATGGAAAACTAATGATATGTGATTAGTGAAAGCCATTTTACTTTAGTTATATTCTGCTCATTGAAAAATTCTTTAATATGCTGTTTACAAAATTCAACATTTGGCATCAATAAACATGAAGTAAAATGTGTTTAACAAACACAGTGTATTGCAAGTTATTGTATGTATATTTGTATATAAATACGTATGTATGTGTAAAGGTAAAAATAAAATTTTGTTAATATGAAATTCAGTGCGAGATTCTTTGTATAAATTAATGTTTTAAATATAATTCTTTGTATAAATAAATTTTTTAAATTGTTACTATTATTTCATCCTTCTTCCTACTATACGAATGAATATTCACATTAAAATTATTTTACAACTCAAAGTCGTTGTCACGTAAAACTTTCGCCCGTATACCGACTTTACAGGCAACCAATTTTTTAATCATTTTGTATTATTTGAAAAAAAAATAATAAATAAAAAAGTTTAATTAATAGCTATAGAACAAAATGAATTATATTATTTTAAAAAACAAAATGAAAGTTAATAAACAGTTTATTAATAAATAAACAACCATAGTCAGTTTACCATGTGAGGCATAAAATCGCCATTTTGTTGCAATCGTGCGAATGTGGTGCGTATATGACATCTGCGCCAAAACTTAAAAAAGTTGCAATTAAATTATTTTACAGTTAGGATGAGGAAGACATTTATACTAAAATTTAAACATTAAACGCATTTTTTTTTCTATAACTGCTATTTATATATTTACAATTAAACATAAAAAAAAATATCCTAAAAATGCTCTCACACATTTAAAAGAGAGTGAGAGAATTTAGTAATTGTGAACATCGCTCCGGCTTATGCCTTCTTGGTATAAAATCGCATTGTTTGATGACAAAAGTAAATTCAAACACCCAAATAAACAAAAACATACAATTAACAGATAAAACCAATTTTAAAAGTAATCCTGCTATTTTGTCTTGTAAGACACATAATGGTAGAATTAGATTTTAAAAATATTTTTTTTTTTTTTTTTTTTTTTTTTTTAATAGAAAAATGTTATTTACGTTTTATCTAATAAAATATTTAAAATACATTTTTGTTAGCCTGCGCGAAAGAGAATAGCGAAATATTGATTGAAGAAATATTGAAGAGGAAATGGTTAATTAAAAAAGACTTGTAAATTTTATTCAGCGGGAATTTTTCATTTCAAAATGTTGAATTTATCAATAGTAATAACGCATAATTGCATAAATTTCCTTTGAATTGCAAAATTTTTCCTTTAGTACTACTTGGTTGTACCGTCGACCAATTTCGCCAAATTATACAAATCACCAAACTATAAGCCAGATTATATAGATTAGCATAAATTTTCATTTAAATAACGAAAAAACAAATTAGCAGAGCATATATAAAAGTAAAAATAAAATGTCGAATTAAAAATCACTTGATGACATAATTAATATTTATATTATGCTTAATGTCAAGTGAATGTGACATTTACGAACATCCATTATTGACATTTAATCTTGGAATTTGGCGGTAGATTTTTAATCGATGGGGTGATCTTTCCTTCTTCAGTTTTTAAATTTTAAAACTGAAATTTTTCCTGTAAGTGAAATTGATGAAATGGCGCAAGAAAAAATAAATTAACAACAAGATGAATGTAGATTTTACCATTGCAGAATTCAGTTTTGCCTCCGATTAGAAAAAAAAATCGATAGAAGTTTTTTAGAAGGGCAACTCCGTTTAAATTGCAATGAACTAACTTCATTTTTGTTGTGTTTATCAATATAATAGCAAACAGAACGGCGTGAAATACCCAATTGAATAGCAATTTCTCTCTGAGACATTGGAATTGCGGAATAATAAAGAGATACAATTTGACGTGCTACTTCTTCATTGAATAGATTCATCAAAAACGGATTTTTTCTTTAGTTTAAACGCTTTTTTATAGACTCTGAGTAAAAGGAAATGCAATTTAACAATAAAACGAATGGAATCCAATCGAATTCGACGAATGAAATGTTTAAAAGACCCGATCGATTTGGTTTAAAAAAAAAAGCAAAAGTAATTACATTATTGAATCAATATATAATAAATATATTTACAAAGTAAATGTCAAATTTGCCAGTTACAATTTTGCATGCATATATTCGCACAAGTACAGTTAAAATTGTAATATGAGTGCCGGCGAAATCCAGAAATTTTATTTTATATGCACTCACAGAAAAATAGCTTTATTAAAAAAAAAAAAAAGTAATATCGGGTACTACTAGGTTATCCCATCGACTAAAAAATTATCGCCAAACTGTAAGATTAAATGCCAATAATGGATGATCGTGAATGTCACATTCAATGACATTAAATGCAATTCATGTGTTTAAAATGTCATTAAGTGATTTTTATTTCGACTTTTTATTAATATTCTACTGATTATTTATTTTTTCGTTATTTAAAATAAAAAATTATGTCAATATGTATAATTTGGCTATTAATTTGGCGAAATTGATCGACGGGATAACAGAGTAGTACCTAATATCGTTATGAGTAAAAATACGATGTTTTAAATAGTGACGTCATTTTCTCTTCAAATGTTCTTTAAAAGTTACTGTTTATGAAAAAGGCATCCATAATAATATTGTAATTCCCATTTATCTGGTTGCTGAATGACATAATTTTCCTCATTTGAAATTTCTCTTATTTTGATTTAGACATTAATTTTTATCATATATTATTTTCTGTCATTTTATTTACATTATTAATATTATTTCTCAGTAAATATATTTTTTTTAACTCAATTAGTGCATAATTATATGCAATCATTTTAAAAAATAAATTTTTATTATCGAGAGAAAACCTAAACTGTGTTGCCACCATTTTGAAGAAATGTCATGAAAAAGCCTTTAAAATTAAAAATAAAATATAAAAATGGAAATAAATTAAAAAATAATTAAAATGGGCACAACTACAAATAAATAGCTTTCATTTAAAAAAATAATTATCAAAATCGGTTGACTAGAAAATTCAGGGCTGATGACACGACATTTTTAGCTTGTCTGAAAGAAATAGCCTCGGAGGCTAATAATAAAAAAATTTGCAAAAAGAAATAAAAGAGTTATACTCATATCTATATAATTTACGATTGAATATTAAAATATACTCTAAAAATTATCTTCACTTGAAAAAAAAACAACATTATTGCGACCATTAAGAACCTAAGTCAGGCATTAAGATCGTAGTGCATTTTCGGCTTAAAAACACATTCTTCGGCGACAAAAGCAAGATGAAAATGGTATAGAAACGAATAGTAACTCACAACTTACAGTGTCTTTTAAAATTACTAGCAGGGGAGACCGAGCTTAGCTCGGTCAAAATTAACTTTGTGTTCAACTCGATATAGTATTTTCACTGTATCATTAACTCTGTATTATTACTGTAAAACATGTTTATTATAGTAGTATTTTTTACAAAAACAATCAATAAGAAAACTATGTTTTTATGCGCATATTTATAAATTTTACTTTCTTTTAAAATTTACAACGAAAGGACATCGATCTAAATCACTTTTTTAGCTCGACTCTGATTGGTTTAACTATGCATCTCGAATCCTCATAAGAATGTATAAAAAAATTCTTCACATTTCTGAAAGACAATATTTTTTGCTAGATATAGCCAAATTTTGATGCATTCTTTCATTTGGCTCCAAATACGTGTTTTGGTTTTCGTAATTTTTATAGTAGATTTTTTGGCCATATGTCGCCAATATTTTGTCAGACATCACCAAGTTATTGGCTGTTGCCATGTTCTCGTGACCCTGACCCGTATTACCCAAAATGAGCCACTAATCAAATTTGATCAAGCATGTGACATAGCTCAAATCAAAAACAGTAGAATATGAAATTGAATCAAAATCGTTTAAGCCATTTTTTAGGTAAAATTAGCTTGGCAGCAGTCAGCAATGAAGCGAAATGACCCACTAATATAATTTTGTTTAACATGCAACTCAGCCCAGTAGCCTTCTCGTGACAAAAAACGTTTTGTTTCAAAATTTAGGTAAAATTGATTGAGTCATTGTTATATATAATTAGAATGACCCTAGCTCATTAAGACCCAAAATGACCCACTAATCGAATTTTCGCGAGCATGTGTCCAAGCCAAATAGTTCTCTCTTGCTCAAAAACGATATAATACAAAGTATAGTCAAAATGGTGAGTACCATTTTCTATATAAAATTAGCATGACCCATCATGACCAACAAATGACCCTTTTAATCGAAATCTCTCGAACGTGTCGCCTAGCTCATTAGTTTTAGCATGCCGAAAAACATTCGATACAAAATTTAGATAAAATCGATTGAGCCGTTTTTTAGATATAGTTAGTTTGACCCTGACCCCTTATTATCCAAAATCACCCCTTGATCGAATTTTCTCAAAAATCTGTCATAACCCAATGATTTTCTTGTGCCCGAAAACGATAAAATACAAAATTTAGTCAAAATTGCGCAAAACGTTGTCTAGATAAAATTAGAATACCCAAAAGTGGCCCACTAATTAAAATTTCTTGAACATGTGACCTACCCCAATGATTTTCTCATTCCAAAAATATGTTGTATACAAAATTTCGTTAAAATCGACCCACCCATTCTTTAGATATAGCTTGACCTTGACCCATTAAGACCCACAAATGACCCTTATGATTGAAAGCTTTCGAATATGTGCCTAGTCCATTAGTTTTCTCGTTTCTAAAAATTGTTACATACAGAATTCCGTTAAAATTGAACCTGCCGTTCTTTAATTATATATAGCTTGACCCAGACCCTTTATGTTCCAAAATGACCCATTAATCGAAATTTTTCGAACATGTAGCCTAGTCCAATGATTTTATCATACCAAAAAAATTTTGCATACAAAATTTCGTTAAAATCGATCCACCTGTTCTTTAGATATAGCTTGACCATGACCCATTATGACCCATCATGACCCACAAATGACCCTCATAGTCGAAATCTCTCAAACATGTGATTTAGCCCATTAGTTTTCTCATGTCAAAAAACTGTTACATACAGAATTCCGTTAAAATTGAACCTGCCGCTCTTTAATTATATATAGCTTGACCCAGACCCTTTATGATCTAAAATGACCCATTAATCGAAATTTTTCGAACATGTAACCTAGTCTAATGATTTTATCGTGCCAAAAAAATATTGCATACAAAATTTCGTTAAAATCGATCCACGTGTTTTTTAGATATAGCTTGACCATGACCCATTATGACCCACAAATGACCCTCTTAGTCGAAATCTCTCAAACATGTGATTTAGCTCATTAGTTTTCTCATGTCAAAAAACTGTTACATACAAAATTTCGTTATAATCCATCACGCCGTTCTTTAAATATAAATAGCTTGACCCAGACTCTTAATGACCCAATATGACCCATTAAATTTTTTTCTCGAACATGTAACCTAGCCCAATGTTTTTCTCGTGCCCGAAAACCATAGAATCCAATTTTTAGTCAAAATTGCGTGAGAAAATCTCTAGATAAAAATAGCATGACCCACAATGACCCCAAAAATGACCCACTAACCGAATTTTCTCGAACATGTTACCTAATCCAATGGTCTTCTTGTAATCCAAAACGATAAAATATAAAATTTGGTCAAAATCGTTAGAGCCGTTTTTTAGATAAAAATGGCTTGACCCACAATGACCCAAAAATGACCCACTAATCGAAATTTTTCGAACATGTGACCCAGCTCAATTGTTTTCTCGTGCCAAAAAACGATTGGATACAAAATTTCCTTAAAATCGATTCAGCCGTTCTCTAGATATAAATAACTTGATCCTGACCCATTATGACCCAAAATGACCCAATAATCGAATTTTCTCGAACATGTGACCTAGCCCAATGGTCTTTTCGTGCCCGAAAATGGTAAAATCCAAATTTTTGCGAAAATCGTTAGAGCCGTTTTTGAGATAAAATTTACCCACACACACACACACAATTTTTGCTCGCATTATAGTATAAGATATCTGCTTTTTTTCTTCTGTAAATTATATTATACGGAAATTTGATAAAAAAGAGAAAGAAAATAATAAAAAGGGAAATAACTATCATTCAAAATTCATTTAATCAATTTCTGAAATTCATGTTTTTATTCTAACACCAGGGATAAGTCGCAAAAAGTCGAACCGATTGTTATATTTCGCGTTAATTTATTTTTTAAGCATTACAAATATTTTTTTGATTTTCAAGATAAATATATTTTTATAATAATACGCCTCATTTAAGCGGTCTTTCTTTATTATTATTAATGTTATCAGCAGTCATTTTCTGCTATTATTTGCAAGATATTTGCAATATTTCTAATAGATATAGCCATTTTAATTGTTTTAGCAATTATAATTTTCGCCAAAAACAGCTACTGGCAACCCTTTTGTCAAAAATAACCGAAAAATACGAAATTTACTACGAAAAATCAGAGTTATCCCTGTAAATTTGAATCATAAACCTTCGGGAAAATATTTCCTATCGAATGATACAATCGGCAAAAAAATCCATCGGGTAGTTTTTGAAAACACTCGTTTGGAAGTTTCAGAACTTCTGCTTTATAATATACTAGCAGGCTATGCCCGCTGCGCTGGTCAATATTTCAAAATCAATTGTGGATGAAACGAACTGGTGAATTTAAATTTGTATTTTAAATAATTTGGACCTCCAGCAGCACCTTGCTCATTACTGAAAACGATTTAGACACCATTGTGATATTAAATTATCTTAAACGTTGCGCAAAAACCAGCTATTTAGAAGTAACCACTTTAGTTTATTACTAACAGTGCACATTTGGAAGCGAAGTGAGACCATTATGGCAACAGGATTTAAATTTTTCCCTTATCTGAAGAAATATTAATTATTACAGTCGTTACCATGGTACAACTTCTGAAAAATTTCTTCACAACTTTTCATTATGTGAAGCCAGGAACCCAAAGCTACTCCCACCTAAAAACTTTATATATATATTAAATTTTGTCCGCGCGATAAAAGGCACAATTATGCAAGAATCATCTTCAAACTCGTCAAGTACATTGAGATGGTTAATATCTCAGTGGGAATTGCAAATGAGCAAAATCGGCCCAAGGGGGTGGTAATTGGGAAGGGTTCAAAAATTTGAATACCATCTTAACATGGCTTTCACAAAACCAGCTCTTACAAAACAATAGCAGGGGAAAAAAATAAACATTTTTCGTTACAACAAGTTGCCAACGATAAAAAAAAAACACACACATTAAAATTATCACTACAACAATTACTTTATTATTGCAAAATTTCCTCCAGAAAAATGAAAACAAAATTATTTGCTCTTTCGTATTTAAGCATTTTCTCTTTAGTTATTTAAGATAAAATTATGTAAATTTGTATAATTTGGCGAACGATTTGGCGAAATTGGTTGACGTGATAATCAAGTAGTAGCCAATTTACACTTTTCATATTTCACAAAAGATTCCTACACAGACATCGTATACGCAATAGGCTTAGCACGATTATCTTGCAACTACAATGTGGGTAATCCTCGTTTTAGAATACCAAAGAAATTTATGTATATTTTATTATTTTCTATCATTTTAAACAGCAATTAACAATAAATAAAAAGTAACTGTAGAACAAAACAACAAATATCATTTCAAAAAAGAAAAAAATGAAAGTAAATAAACAACTTATCATCAGATAAACAACTATAGCTGGGTTACCATATGAGGCAAATAATGCCATTTTGGCGCCAGTGAGATACCTCGATGAGTATACGACCAAATCCGTGACAAAATTTCCATATTTGGAAAAAACTTTAATCGGTATTTATACTGCATTTTCCCTACTTATGTATAGTGAAAAAACTTTGACACAGATGTCATGGATGCACCACATTGGCGCAATTTTTTTTTCTGGCGCCAATTTGCAGAACTTGGTTTTTAATTACCAATTTCATAAATATTTTTTAATTATTTTGTATTATTTGAAAAAAAAATAATAAATAAAAAAGTTTAATTAATAGCTATAGAACAAAATGAATTATATTATTTTAAAAAACAAAATGAAAGTTAATAAACAGTTTATTAATAAATAAACAACCATAGTCGGTTTACCATGTGAGGCATAAAATCGCCATTTTGTTGCAATCGTGCGAATGTGGTGCGTATATGACATCTGCACCAAAACTTTAAAAAGTTGCAATTAAATTTTTTTACAGTTTGGATGAGGAAGACATTTATACTAAAATTTAAACATTATACGCATTTTTTTTTTTTGCTATAACTGCTATTTATATATTTACAATTAATCATAAAAAAAATATCCTAAAAATGCTCTCACACATTTAAAAGAGAGTGAGAGAATTTAGTAATTGTGAATATCGCTCCGGCTTATGCCTTCTTGATATAAAATCGCATTGTTTGATGACAAAAGTAAATTCAAACACCCAAATAAACAAATAACATACAATTAACAGATAAAACCATTTTCAAAAGTAACTCTGCTATTTTGTCCTGTAAGACACATAATGGTAGAATTAGATTTTAAAAATAATTTTTTAAAAATAGAAAAAATGTTATTTACGTTTTATCTAACAAAATATTTAAAATACTTTTTTTTTTTTTTAGCCTGGCGCGAAAGAGATAAATAGCGTAATATTGATTGAAGAAATATTGAAGGGGAAATGGTTAATAAAAAAAGACTTGTAAATTTTATTGAACAGGAATTTTTTATTTCAAAATGTTGAATTTATCAATAGTAATAACGCATAATTCGGTTAAATTTACTTTGAATTGCAAAATTTTCCCTTCAGTACTACTTGGTTATACCGTCGACCAATTTCGCCAAATTATACAAATCGCCAAACTATTAGCCAGATTATATACATTAACATAAATTTCATTTAAATAATGAAAAACAAATTAGCAGAACATATATAAAAGTAGAAATAAAATGTCGAATTAAAAATCACTTGATGTCATAATTAGCATTTATATTATGCTTAATGTCAAGTAAATGTGACATTTACGATCATCCATTATTGACATTTAATCTTGGAATTTGTGGGTAGATTTTTAATCAATAGGGTAATCTTTCCTTCTTCAGTTTTTAAATTTTAAAACTGAAATTTTTCCTGTAAGTGAAATTGACGAAATGGCGCAAGAAAAATTAAATTAACAATGAAAACATTTGCAAAAAGAAATAAAAGAGTTATACTCATATCTATATAATTTACGATTGAATATTAAAATATACTCTAAAAATTATCTTCACTAAAAAAAAAAAAAAAAAAAAAAAAAAAAAAAAAAAAAAACATTATTGCGACATTAAAAATCTAAGTCAGGCATTAAGTCAGTAGTGCATTTTCGGCTTAAAAACACATTCTTTGGCGACAAAAGCAAGATGAAAATGGTATAGAAACGAATAGTAACTCACAACTTACAGTGTCTTTTACAATCAGTTCTGCTTTTTTCTGCTGTAAGTTATATTATACGGAAATTCGATAAAAAAGAGAAAGAAAATAATAAAAAGGGAAATAACTATCATTCAAAATTCATTTAATCAATTTCTGAAATTCATGTTTTTATTCTAACACCAGGGATAAGTCGCCAAAGTTGAACCAATTGTTATATTTCGCGTTAATTTATTTTTTAAGCATTACAAATATTTTTTTCATTTTCAAGATAAATATATTTTTATAATATTACGCCTCATTTAAGCGGTCTTTCTTTATTATCATTAATATTGTCAGTAGTTATTTTCTGCTATTATTTGCAAGATATTTGTAATATTTCTAATAGATATAGCCATTTTAATTCTTTTATCAATTATAATTTTCGCCAAAAACAACTACTGGCAACCCTTTTGTCAAAAATAACCGAAAAATACGAAATTTACTACGAAAAATCAGAGTTATCCCTGTAAATTTGAATCATAAACCTTCGGAAAAATATTTCCTATCGAATGATACATTTGGCAAAAAAATCCATCGGGTAGTTTTTGAAAACACTCGTTTGGAAGTTTCAGAACTTCTGCTTTATAATATATATGATATGATATGATATGATATTAATATCTCAAAAATAAAGTGAGATACAGCTTTGAAACAAATTGCATTTAAAAGTATATTTTTTTTCTCTGTACAACGATGTAAAAATCTAAAATGTACGATATTTAGAAGTATAAAATTTGCAGTACTGGAAATTGCATAGGGCAGTGTTGCGTATTTTAATTTATATATACATATATGTATATATATATATATATTCAATTTTAAGAGAAAATGGAGTGGTTCTGTTGCCACAGTGACAAAATTGGTACTAAAAACTATAAAAAATAAAATAATATCTCAAAAATAAATTGAGATACAGCTTTGAAACAAATTGCATTTAAAAGTAAATTTCTTTCTCGATACGACGGTGTAAAAATTTAAAATGTGCGATGCTTAGGAATGTAAAATTTCCAGTAGCGAAAACTGCAAAACTGAAATTGCAAGGGAAAGTGTTGCCATTCGCAAAATGACGCATGCGTTACCACAGATACGTTTGGCCTTTATAATATAGATAGATAGATAAATAGATAGAAAGATTTAAAAATTGCTGTTCTGTTCCGGAAGTGTTCTGGCTCCACCTGCTGGGCATTTGTAAAAAAGGTATTCATAAAGCTGTTGATCGTCAAAGCTATGTAATTAATACTATGTAATTAATACTATGTAATTAATAATCCATATAGATTAAGTTATAGAAATTAACCGCAAGTTCTGCTTATCTCAAATTAATCAACATTTATGTTTGTGTGTGCCAAATGTGGTTCAAGTGTGAATAAAAATTAAAACGAATTAGACAAGACTTAGCAATATCAGACAATTGCCTTCTACTGGCGAAAAAATTTTCCTTTTGCTTGTTTTATGCTTGCCTTTTATAAAACGTATGCCGAGCAACTTGGCTCAGCACATACAGTGTGTGCCACCTAAAGAAAGCCACCCTGATTTTCCTAGATCTTCATGTTTTATTACCAGATGAGAAAAAAATAGTTCGGATAGCTTAAATTACCTTGCTTTCAAGTGGCAGGACATGAAAAAAAAAATGAGAAGAACATTTCTCTAAAAGACTGTACGACGGAGGCTCATTAATCGTGTTGGGAAACTTCGTTATGATGGTAAATTTAACTTGGCTCTTCCTTCAAACCGTATCTTGGCCATCGATTTCCAGGAATTGCCAGAAATTCATTGCTTGCCAACTGAAGACAGAATGGATAGCCTAAATTGGATTTTCCAGCCGGAAAATACCGAGCGGACCCATAACCTTTGCCAAATTCTCCTAGGAATGGTTTTTGGATAATTAAGGACATGTCCTGGAATGTTCTGCCATGCACTTTCATCTCAATTCCCAAGAAGATGTGTGGGGGTATCCTCGATAGAGCTTTAAATGCCAGTGTCAAGCAGTTCAAGGCTGTGGCAGAACTGAGGGCTGCCATCATTGAGGCCTGGGACAATATTGATGCTAATGTCTTCCAGGCATTAGTAAATAGTATGCCACATCATATAATTTATGTCATATATAAGCATGGCTGATATATTGGCTATTATCACTAGTGGCTTTATTCCGGCGGGAGACCTCTTTTTTTTTATACATCCATTTTTCTTTTTCCTTGACCAAGTGGGGCAGAGAGTGAATTATTCCTCGCAAATATGCATTTGAATTAAAACTTTCTTACTATATTTGTTTCATTCTCATTGGTTTGTTTCTTGTTCAATTACGAAACAAAATCATGGTGACTTTATTTAGGTGTATGTTCCAAAATCTGCACTTTCTTCTATTTCATTCTGATAACTCTCGTGATATTTGCAAAAGTTAAAAGTTGTATATTTCGAAAAAGCTAGTAATTTTTTTTCTCATAATCTAGTGAGAAATTTATACCCATTAAAAAAAAATTATTGACGAATTTTTATTTATTTATCTCTAAGTACTAATATGAATGAAGCTGGCAGTAGATTGCAAAACCAAAAGTATTTTCAACTTCATGTCTGAAAAATGTTTCTAAATGTGCAATGCTTTATTTAAAAGACAGAGGGAAAATATAACATGCTTTTACTAAAGAGGGAAAAAAATTTCCCGTCCACATAATAAAATTTCTCTGCTCCAGTGGGCAATCATAACTGAAATAATTTTTGTCGCCAAGGGCAGTTATTTTCCGCTCTGCTGACGACAAGAGCTGGCAGTGGTTCTTTTTAATGTTAAAAACACATGTTTACGATGAAAATAGGCCTAAAACACGAGACAACAGAAGAAAAAAAGTGAAAGTGAAGTTTATCTCCGTTACATCGCGGGAGAATATTTTATTTATTCATTTAGAACTCGTATATTTGGGCCAGTCGGTATAGTTTAAGAGAAAAAAAATGATTTTTTATGGATATATGTATACGAAAACCGAGATAATTTGTGGAATAACGTATGATTACATTTATGGATAAGTCGACCAATTCGATTTTCAAGCAATAAAATACAAAGAATAAAAAATTTTGAAAGTTATTCAATTTGACAAATATATATATATTTATCCTATGGTCAATTGTAAGTTTAGGAATTTGTGTATAATTTTTACAATTATATCACATTTTCATTTTTGATATTTCTTGCGTTTATTATTTTCTTCTTTCTTCAGTAGAAGAAAATATTGTAATCGAAATTCTTTTCGACTTCTGGTTTTTGATGGATTTACAGGGGTCAGAGATTCCCAAAAACAAGCTTATACAAAATGTCCGTATGTCCGTCTGTCCATGTATTGCCATTGTACCATCGAAAAATGCATGAAGTCATGCACAGAATTGAGCCAAATTTTTTGTGTATATTTTTGGCTACAGTTGGCCCTTCCTGATTTTAAAATACATCCGCCAGAAGAAGGCGTAGTAATAGTGATGTCTGAACATTTTTATTACTACACCATCGAAAAATATATGAAGTTATGCATAGAACTGAAAAATATTTTTGTATGTTTTTTGGCTTTAGTCAGCAAGTCCTCCCGGAACTTAAAAAAAATTTATTGCTGGCGAAATTTTTTTCCCTCCAGAAAAAAATCCCCCCGGAAGAACGATGCTATAATTGCGATATCTGTGTTATTTTCATTATTGTACCATAGGAAACTCTATAAAGTTTTCTCGATTCTTTGTAGTTCTATTGTCCCTCAGCGACTCGTGCAGAGACGGAAATTCGCATCATGCTAAGCCAGCTATTCGCAAACAGTTGATGACAACAGATTAAGAAAAAGCTATTGATTTTAAAAAATATCATGATCTGTACTAACTTGTTTTTACTGCGATTAATTGATTGAAGCAGAAATTTAAGACTGCTCATCAATCACTTTCTGAATTCCCCTCCGTAATGTTAGTCGATAGGCATTTGATGCATTCTCATTTTTAAAATACCTCCTCTGGAAATTAATATTTTTAACTTCTTCTTTCAGTGTTCTTTTCTTAAAAGATGTCACTTTTTTTTCTTAGTTTTCAAAATATTTCTAAAATTCATGCTGAATTTAATATTTTATGTTTTAAAAACTGACGAACTGGAAGTACAATTTTAACATTTCATATAAAATTAAGCATAAATTTTAGAAATATTTTGAAAATTAAGAAAAAAAAAAGGTAACATCCTTTTAGAAGAGATCACCAAATAAAAGAAATTAAAAATATTAATTTCCTGAGGAGATATTTTAAATATAAGAATGCATCAAACGCCCATAGACTTAAACATTACGGAGGGGAATTTGGGTAGTGAGTGACCAGCAGCCGTAAGATAAAATTCAAAGTTGCTTACAGTATTGAGCTAATAATATTGAAATATTAACATGCGTAACTTCTTTGTGAAATACTGAGATGTATGCGATAGAAGGAAGTTTTCGTTTGGCGTATTCAACTAGTTTTTTTCTATGACAATGCAAGTCATATATTTCGAAAGAGAGGAGAATGGTGAGCATGTTTATTCGGCATGCCTGTGACTCTTATTTCACAATTCATATGAATATTAAGCTGTGTAATATTACTGATGACGTATTTGAGCGCAAATACCGGAAAATCGTTTGAAGACAAAGGAATCTAATCAACGACCAGAGACAAATGTCATGGATCGAAAAATATTTTGATAAATTAATCATTTTGCGACAATCGTTTCGTATATATTTTTAGGGTTCAGTATTTATAAAGTGAAAACGGAACCATTGTAAGATCACTCTCGTGTCTGTCTGTCCGTCTGTACAGCCATTTTACTCATAAACTATGAAACATGGAAAGCTAAAATTGGGGGAAGTAATAAAGACTATTGACCCACATATTGACAGGTTATTAAACATTTACAAATATATTTACGATGGGAGGGAGGGACGCTAATTAAGTTACTTGAAGAAAAAAATATTTTCTTTGTGTATTGTGTGGGATATCGTGTGAAAACTTTCGTTATGCTGAATTCGAAAATATATTTCTTTTAATTTTAGGCATTACATTTTCAGAGATATCGTCGAAAATGTAGTGCAAAAATATGCCCATCCCCCCCATCTATTTCACAATCTACTGAAACTAAAATGAGAAAAAAAAATTAGAGGTTATAGACTGTTACTTTAAACCTTACAAGAAAACTATAGCGATTACACAGTTTTTGAGAAAAACAAATTTTTCTGTAAAACACACTTTTCGATTTATGGGTATCGAGCAAAGGTGTTGAGGAGCGTTCGAGGTACCTATCGTAGAAGAAGTATAAAAGCATTGCTGATAATTATTTTTGAAAAAATTCTTCGGTAAATAGCCGAGATATTAAACCTTAAAGACAGAGACAATTTGAACATAAATAATGATGGGAGCGGCGTAATGCGCATACTATCGGTTTTTACAGCCTAGATGACAACTTTTAACAATATATTTGTGTAATGCAATACTTAATAGTAGCATAAAAGCGATAAATTCCCTACTGCTGCAAACATACTAATTTAATTAGAATTAATCACATAAATCAAGATTCGTACACATAAAAAAATATCCCTTTCAGTACCATTTTTTTAAAAATATTATTTGCTTTATTTAATGCAAAACTTTTTTTTTTTTTTTTTTTACTTCGGACGTAGCGGCCACTACGTTACGAAATTTCTCGTATTAAAATGTCTATTTTATTATTATTATTATTATTTTAATTTCTTATGCATGCGCACTCGTTATAAATACTATGGGGTTCGCGACTAGTTTGTATTGAGTGGGTCTCTCATTACGACTCCCGTGCATTTAAAAGTTAATAAATAAAAAGAATGATGCCCAGTTAAACTGATGGCATATAGAGCTCACAGTCAATGCAGACTAATTGTGTATTACACTCTTATATAATAATGCCTTTCGAAAAAAATAAGGAAGGAAGTACCCCCTCCCCCCTCATTTCCTTTCTTTATACTTAATCATCGAAGCCCCAAAACTTATCACGGATACGCCTTATCATGTAATAAACCTGTATCCAAAAATCGAAGCAAGTCGAATAATTCTGCATAAAACCCATTTGTGTAATTTAAGAAAAGCTGTTCCCAGTTTCCTCCTTTATAATTAACCATTAAACCTCCAAAACTGTACAGAAATTCAACTTATCAGAAAGAAGCTACATCCAAAATTTAAAGCAAATCGGATAACTCTGCATAAAACTATATTAAGCTAACTTAAGGGGAAGGTAATCGCCAGTACCCTCCTTTATAATTAACAAAAGAACACCATAACAAATGAGCGAAGCTTCTTATTACTATGAACCTGTATCCAAAAAATTGAAACAAATCGGTTAATTCAACATTAAAAAACATTTACATTAATTATGAGGGATAGTTTCCCCAAACCTCCCTTTATACTTATCCAGTGAATTCCAAAAACAAATCAGGGAAGCGGCTTTTCAGAATAAACCTGTATACAAAATTTGAAGCAAATCGGTAAATTTTGCGTGAAAAACCTAAATTAAGACAGGGGGATTCCCCCCCATTCCCCCTCTTTAAATTTATCCAATGAACACCCAATACTAAGCGGAGGCACCTCATTAGAATGATTCTACATCTAAGATTTGAACGAAATCTACTAATTATGCATGAAAAACCCATTTGTATAAATTAAGGGGAGTGGCAATTGCCCCAGTTCCGCTTGTTATACTTATCGAATGAACTCTCAAAACTAATCAGGGAAGCGTCTTATCATAATAAGCCTATATCCAAAATTCCAGGTAAATCGGATATTTTTATCATGAGTTATTGCGTTACTTACAGAATGGGCGGGCACATAAGCTCTCAGGCTTTGATAGCCTGTGAGCTAAAAACATATCTGGAAAAACGCGTCACGGACCAAAGCGGCTTTTGCAAATATGCGAGATTCTTTCTACACAAGCTCCTTCAGCACAATGCCGTGTTCAGTGCCTCCTTTAGACATTGAACAAGGGTTTTGTGAGAGCTAATCTGGAAAAAGAAAAAATTACTATAACGCTGAATTTAGTTTTTGAAATGCCAAATGAAGTTTAAATATGCACTACCTTTTATTCTCAGCACCGAGTTTAGTTCCTTATTAATAGATATGGATAAGATTTAAAAAAAAAAAAAAAAAAAAAAAAAAAAAAAAAAGAGTTATACATTGAATACATTGTAATATTGAAAATTACAACCTTTATGTTTCACTTTCGTATTCAATTTTTATAACCTATGAATAACTTTATGTTTAATCAGTGCATTTTGAAGAACATTTGAAAAGTATAATAACTGAGTTTGATATCTTCTTACATTTCATAGTTCTGCATTACGCACACAATATTATAAGAAAAGTTCAATTGTCATTTGCAAAATGGAAAAACACGAATATCAAACTAGTTGGATAAAGATTTTTATTTTATTGGACATACAGCAACCCACGGTTTCAGATCACTAAATTCCAAGCCCTCCAAACACTGAATCCACCTTCAGTTTTTTTTTACCTCATGTTTCGCTGAGTTATAAATAAATTTATGTTTCGAAATAATGGTGTCCAAAAATTAAATAAACGGTCAAGTGCGAGTATTACTCGCTCTCAGAGGTTCCGTACAGCAAACATATGCATTATTAACCCCTTGGGGACGAGAGACTCATATACGTGGCATTTAAAATTCTCAGAATCCATCACTGTTCCCATCAGTTATTTTTTATTATAAAGTTTACCTTATTTAATTGGAGCATTTTCGCGATTTAAGTACTGAAAATTTTCTGTTTCGAAAAACCGGTGGTAAAAGATTAATAAAAAAGAATATTGCCCAGTTAAACTGATGGCATTGAGCTCACAGGCTACGCATACTAATTGTACATAACAGCCTTGTATTTTCATTAATTCCGTTCGAAAAAAAAAAAAAAAAATTAAGAAGAGGAAACAGCTCTCCCCTTTCTCCTTTTTTATACTTAATCATTGAACCTCCTAAACTATCAAGTACATGCTTTATCATATTAAAAAACCTATATCCAAAATTCAGAGCAAATCGTATAATTCTTAATAAAAACCCATTTAGCATTTATATAATTTAAGAGGAGTTATTCTCCTCTTTTATACTTAATCATTAAACTTCCAAAACTATTCAGAGATTTGAACAAAATCTGACAATTCTGATTGAAAAATCCATTTATACAAGTTAAGGGGAGGGGCATTAGAACCCCCGTTCCCCCTGTTTATACTTATTCAATGAACACCTAATAACAGCCACGGACTCGCCTCATCAGAATGATCCTATATCTAAATTTTGAACGAAAACTGTTAATTCTGCATGAAAATCCCATTTATATCAATTAAGGGGAGAGGCATGAGCCCCCCCGTTCCCCCTGTTTATACTTATTCAATGAACACCTAATAACAGTCACCGAATCGCCTCATCAGAATGATCTTATATCTAAATTTTGAACAAAAATTGTTAATTCTGCATGAAAATCCCATTTATATCAATTAAGGGGAGGGGCATGAGCCCCCCGTTCCCCCTGTTTATACTTATTCAATGAGCACCTAATAACAGCCACGGTATCGCCTCATCAGAATGATCCTATATCTAAATTTTGAACGAAAACTGTTAATTCTGCATGAAAATCCCGCTTATATCAATTAAGGGGAGGGGCATGAGCCCCCCGTTCCCCCTGTTTATACTTATTCAATGAAAACCTAATAACAGCCACGGTATCGCCTCATCAGAATGATTCTATATCTAAATTTTGAACGAAAACTGTTAATTCTGCATGAAAATCCCCTTTATATCAATTAAGGGGAGGGGCATGAGCCCCCCGTTCCCCCTGTTTATATTTATTCAATGAACACTTAATAACAGCCACGGTATCGCCTCATCAGAATGATTCTATATCTAAATTTTGAACGAAAACTGTTAATTCTGCATGAAAATCCCGTTTATACCAATTAAGTGGGGGGGAGGCATGAGCCCCCCGTTTCCCCTGTTTATACTTATTCAATGAACACCTAATGACAGTCATGGAATCGCCTCATCAGAATGATCCTATATCTAAATTTTGAACGAAAACTGTTAATTCTGCACGAAAATCTCGTTTATATCAATTAAGGGGAGGGGCATGAGCCCCCCGTTCCCCCTCTTATACATATCGAATGAACTCCAAAAACTAATCAGGGAAGCGCCTTATCAGGATATACCTATATACAAAATTTCAAGTGGATCCGATATTTTTATCATGAGTTATCGCGTTACGCACGAACGAACATACGAACGTACATACAGAACGGACGGGCACATAAGCTCTCAGGCTATGATAGCCCGTGAGCTAAAAACTAAGCATCACGAAGGAGTTTAACTGTCTATATTATAAAGGCCAAACGAATCTGTGCGTAACGCATACGTAATTTTGCAAATGGCAACACTTTCACATGAAATTCAGTTTTTCATTTTTTGCTACTGCAAATTTTACATTGCTAAACATCGCACATTTTAAATTTTTACACCGTCGTATAGAGAAAAACATATACTTTTAAATGCAATTTGTTTGAAAGCTGTATCTCAATTTGTTTTTGTTTTTGTTTGCAATTTAGTTTATATTAATTTTTTTATAGTTTTTAGTACAAATTTTGTAATTGTGGCAACAGAATCACTTCATTTTCTCTTAAAATCGAAATAAATAAATAAATAAATAAATAAAAATAAAATGAGTACACTATGTCAAATATATCGACTTTAAAAAAAACTATCCAAAGGAAGGTTGGTTATAGCTGTAAATGTAATAGAAAAATACAAATGGATATATCATAAAAGTTCAAGTATGAAGCCTAAATAACATAAAATATTGCAATAATTTTTAATTAACACTTTCCAACATAGTTGAAAAGTGTTTATGCTTTCAGGTTTGTCTGTCCGTCTGGCCGCGCTCTAAGTCTCGTAAATATACTAGGATTGTCATGAAGTATTTGGAAGTTATTGACATTTATCCTAGCACGAAACCTATTGCAAATGAATTTTCTGGCATGATTAGTTTATTTACAGGGACAGTTAGTGTTCTCGCTGACATTTGACCAACGTTAGTAATTTGGCTAATTAAAAATAAAAAACATTCGCCAAATGAAAAAAGTATTAGCAAAATAGATTTGCCGTGTAGCACAGAAAAAAAAAAAAAAAAAAAAATCTTTAATCTTTTAATGTACTTCTTTTTTTTTTTTCAATATGTTTTAAAATAACCTAAGTTTTTATATCTGCGACAACGAATGTTATTAATCTAATTTCAACTACCCACTACAAATATATTAAAAATATGTAAATATGCATATGTATAAAAAACGAAAAATAAATGAAAGAAAAGCAAAAATTGAGTACTAGCTATTTGGCGAATCTAATCGCTTGTTTACTCGCCAAATAAAGAATTTAGTCGCAATTTGGCGCAATGGCGAGCGACAGCGAGAACCCTGGGGACAGTCAAAAGTTTTTCGTTGCTTTTCGGCCTATGGGAAAAAATCGTTTCAAATGAATTTTAAAGACCTTACACCCTGTCAAACATATTCAAATTTATGTATGCATTTACGAAATGCACCGAAATATGCCTTCTGTAAAATATTCGATGAAAAGAATAGTTATTATTAATTTACAGGGCCACAAAAAAGAATTCAACTACTCAATGATAAAGGGGGGGGGGGAACTGTTTGCGACATATTTTAATTATAATAAACTATTTCACGTATAATAAAATTGATATACGCTTCTGAGGCTTAATATAAGTTACTTCATGCATAATACGAAGTGCATAGCATTTACAGGGACACACATAAATTATTTCAAATAGTATATTCTATGCGAAGTACTGTATATTATCGATAATGGCTGATGAATGGATAAAATGCATCTTTAATTATGATGTACACTTTTAAATTTCACTAAATGTATGCATATTATATGGTGAGTATAAATTCTATAGTTGATACACAGGGCTACACAAAAGAGTTCGTAAAGATCACTGAATATGAGAGTAATTAACGTAAAGGTAATTTTAAATAAGTTATACATTTTTACGCTGAACTGCATTCAGTTTACTAAGAAATGTTTGTAGAATATCAACATAATGATATGCAGGGTCATGCAAAGAATTGGATACATGGTAGCCTATGGATAATAATTTCTAGAAATGTGATTTAAATAGCTTTATGAGTGTTTTAGTTTGAGTTAAATTTTAGATAAATAGTATAATAAAGGTTACTGTGTAAACTACAAGGCTGAACAAAAGTATTCAAGTATGTTTCCATTTATTAGTATAAATTGCTGAAAGAGAAATTTTAACCTGTTATGCTTTTTCTTGCTAAACTAAATTTCCCCACTATACAGTATATATATCAACCGGCAGATCAAATACAGTACAAGGTTGTTCAAAAGTATTGGAATATATATTTTTCTATAGACAGTAACACCTCATTTCTTTAAGTAACGAAGTTTTATTAAGGATTTCAAGAAGTGTTGGAAAGTACTTCATAATTTATGCTTAAGGCATGATTTTCAATATTTGTTTTTAAACTAAAAGTGAACTATTTTAAATAAATGAAGTGACGCTCAAGTATAAATTGGACAATTAAAAGAAATACAACGAGGCTGTGAAGACAGAAGAATATGAAAGCGAATCGTTCACATTTTTATTGTTACACAATCAACAGGTTTTTCATAAATACGAACTGGAAGAGAAAGGATAATAAAAATGAAATTTCTTAATGGCTGTTTGGCGGCAGAAAAGCTGACCCCCTACTGATAACCTACAAGGTTGTTTCCCGCTTACGATCAAAATTTATGTCTTTACTCTCGTTCACCTTTGGATGAGGAAGGAAAAACACGCCAATATTGATGTGGCTTTCAAGAACAGTGAAAATGGGGAAAACAAATATTATAAAAAATAAATAAATAAATAAATAACAAAATTGTAATTTAACAAATTACAACGACTATTTGGAAAATAATATTTTCAAAGACTATAATTTTAGACTTGTAAATGATTTCTATAATTAGAAAAAATGAAATAAAATAAAATAAAATAATATTATTATTTTTATGATGATCAAAATGTAGCTTACGTAATAACAGAGTCCTATTAATATGCATGGACTTTTAGAGACACGTTAATATTCCTGGACCAATCATAAACAAATAATGAAATTTCAGTTTAACTATTTTCGGTACTGCAAATTTTAAAACTTCTAAACATTGCACATCTTCAATTTTTACGCCGTCGTATAAAGAAAAAAAATTACTTTTAAATGCACCTTGTTTCAAACCCGTATCTAAACTTGTTTTTGAGTTGTTATTATTATTATTATTATTATTATTATTATTATTATTATTATTATTATTATTATTATTATTATTATTATTATTATTATTATTAGCAAAAACCATGCTTTGTTTGGATTCGCGAAGCATTATTTTATAAAACAGATATTTGAAAGTAACAATATTTTTTAATATTATTTTTGCATCTTTATTAAAAAAAAAAAAAAAAAAAAAAACGTTATTTTATGTTTTGGCGCATTTTGATTTTTTATTTATGATGTAAGACTGACATATTAAAATATTTTCGAAGCAATCTTTTACAAAATATTTTTAAATTTTAAACTAAAAGCTTTTTTAAAGATTTTTTTACAATTTCCAGTAGCCACTGGTGTTTTATAAAGTTGTTTGAAATATGCATGTTTCCAATCTTTGTTATTAACATCAAATAATCTTTGATGGCTATTTTAGAATAATATATTCGAAGAGAGCTTGAAGAAAGTTACTTCTTCAAAATCCTATTTTCTGGAAAAACATTTGAAATCTGCTCTCGTTGATACTATGAATTTTTAACTGTAAAACTTTTTATTCTAATTTCTTCGTTTTTATACATGTTAGCGTAAGAGAATTTTTGATATTGTGGAATTTTTCGTAAGGAAAATTCCTACTGAGTGCTTAATTTTGAAGGATTTTCACTCTCGACAACGTTACGTACGTTTTTAAGCCAACTGGTGTCTGTCTATATACCTTCAATATTTACAACTGTTTCATCTAATGTTAAACCTTGGGATTTATGAATTGTAACAGCAAAAGCTAACTGCAGAAGAAATTCTTTCCTTGAGCAATTTATGCTTCCATTTTTCCAGAATTTAATTATTGGGGGAATTGGTACGCACCCATTCTTATAAGTTAAATTACTGTACACTGTTAAAAATAAATCTGTGAATTCCAGGTGAAACTACCGGCAGCAATGTAGCCGAACTGTTACCGTTCCGTAAGTAGATTTACCGTTGTGGGACATACAAGAAAGGAAAACTCCGTTTGAAGAAGCGGTAACTTTCTGTTACAAAGTCTGATTTTTAATGATAATAATTTAATATAATTTTTAAAATTAATAAATCGATTAATCGTCAAAGAATTCGAAATTACCGAGTGATTTTAAGCTGCTATATTATTTTACTTATTATTATTATTATTATTGCACAATTTGTTCACGCCGTCCTCAGGATCGAACTCGGGACCTTTTGACAGCGGAATAAATCCTTACTAACCAAGCCAAAGCTGCTGATTCCGGGTTGTACAGAATATGTCTTTTATGAGTTAGTGGGAAAATCTGTTGTGCTTTTTAAAGATTTCCTTTCAAATACATTCTTTATAATATTTGTAAACGGTTTATTTTATTTTATTTTAGACTGATGCATAATGCTTACTATTTTTTAAAATCAGTTTTTCTTTTTAAATAGTTTAAATTAAAAAAATCACTGATTAAAACCACTGTTTATTTTATTTATTTATTTTTTGAATGAATGAATGAATGAAAAAAACTTTTTATTAACAACTGTTTTTTAGAAAAATAATGTTATAGACAATTTTTTGAAATTGTCGTACACTATTTATTTATTTATTGGCTAATTAATTAAAAGATTTTTTAATAAGAAATAAGAGAAAAATAAACAGAAAAAATGTAATTTAAAAGGGACTTTTTATAGTTTCATTATTTCTTGCCGCCAGTGGGATACGAACCCACAATCTGCGCTCGCAGGAAATTAGCGTTATGGTGCCTTGACCACTCGGCCACGGAGCCCGTTACACAACGGAGTGTCTCCGTTTTGTGTTTTTATTTCCACCCATTTCGTTATTTTCAGGAAATATGGTGGGATTTGCTGATTTGTAATGGACAATGCTCTTTTGTTGTGAAAAGGGACTTTTTCTGTGAATTTCAGGAAAAAAATATTCGTGAATTTCAGAATTTTTTTAACAGTGTAGTATTCAAATTTATCCATGATTATTCGCGATATCTGGTCTGGTGGCTTATGATTTTCTTTAATACGTGCAACAAAATCTAAAGTCCCGTTCACTAAACCTTTTTCGGTCCACAAATAAGAACGTAACATTACTTTAGATCCAAATGATAAAGAAAGAAAGGGTTAAGGCCCCGGTCCTCGCTCGAGGAAACGCTCGCGATCTAATGCTATTCCTATGGGGAAGCATTTTTCTAATAACTTTTTCGCATTTTGACATTTTTTAATAATTTTTTTTGCATTGGATAGCTGAAGTGCATGCCGACAGCGCACCTTTTTTTACTTTTTCGATTTTGGTTGCAGATATATTTTTTAAAAAGCACTTTCAGTTTCGAAACCGGTTTGGAAAGTGAAACTAACTTTGTAAAATATGTCTGCAACCAAAATCGAAAAAGTAAAAAAGGTGCGCTGTCGGCATGCACCTCAGCTATCCAATGCAAAAAAAAAAAAAAAAATATTCAAAAATGTCAAAATGCGAAAGAGTTATTAGAAAAATGCTTCCCCATAGGAATAGCATTAGCTCGCGAGCGTTTCCTCCAGCAAGGACATGGGCCTTAAAGTCCATTTGTCGTTTCTGAATCGGCCAACTTTGCTTTAGTACATTTATAAAGAGCTTGAATCGAGGCATCAACTTCACACAGTTCTTTTAATTTTTCATTTACATGACACATTTAACAATTAATTTTATTTGTTTATAATTCTTTTGTTGCCGCTTTACAAAAAAAAAAAAAATAAATAAATAAATAAATAAATAATGAAAAAAAAAATCCATAATACAATTCTTTTAAAATGTTTAAGTGTCATCTGTGCAAACGATTTTGCGGAATAATGAAAACATATTTTATTTATTAAATTAATCATGATTCTATCTATAATTACTTACTCCATGATTTATATTTTTTTCTGAAAATGTACGCGTTTCATTTTTTATTTATTTACTAAAATGCGTCCGTATTGGAAATGCATGTAAAATAAATTAATTAAAATAATAATTTTTTTAACGTTTTACTGTAAAAAAAAATTATATTGTGCAAATCTTCAGATCATAATTTATTTTTGTGTTTAATTTGAAGTTAAAATATTGAATAGTTTTTTTTGTAAAGTGTACGACAAAATGTAATTTGAGTGGACTAGTAGAGGATTCGCTTCGCTCATCCTAATTATTATTATTTTGTCGTTTTTAATACTTTTTTGTCATCGTGGCAACAGAAGTATTCCATTTTTGGACATTAAACGTGCACCAATCAGAAAACGAATAAAATAAAAAGCAGAAGTATTTCATTTCTGGACATTAAGCATGGACCAATCAGAAAACAAATAAAATAAACCAACTTTATTGCGGAATTCAACTAAGAAAAAGATTCAGCTATACTTCAGTTTTCCCAATTCTCTACCGAGAACAACAACTATTTTCCCAAATAGTAAAAAAAAAAATTGTAATTTAACAAATTACAACGACTATTTGGAAAAAGATATTTTCAAAGACTGAAATTTTTAAAACTTATAAATAAATTTTATAATTTAAAATAATAATAATAATAAACACCATTTTTATGATGATCATAACGTGGTTTACGTAATAACAGAGTCATATATTACACGCCATGCATTAAACATCAATATTCCTTGACCAATAAAAAAAAGAGAAAAATCACTTGCGTAGAGAGAGTTCACTTTTAAATGAATTTTTTAAAAAAATCTTTATCACAATTTGTTTTCAAATTGTTATTATTATTTTTGAAAATTTTTATTACTTTTTTGTCATCATGGCAACAGAAGTATTCCATTTTTGGACACTAACCATGGACCAGTCCCAAAACGAATAAAATAAAAAACATAAGTATTCCCTTATTGGACATTAAACAGGGACCAATCAGAAAACGAATAAAATGCGGAATTCAACCAGAAAAAATATTCAGATATACTTCAGATTACCCAATTCTCTACTGAGGGCAACAACTATTTTCCAGATAAAGATAATAAGTTATTAATAAATAATATTTTTCAAATAGTTTTTAAAAAGAGCATACTAAATTCAGGATTTACCACGACCATAATCTTTCTTCTTTTTACGTATACATAACTCTTGCCTTTTTTACCCCTTTTCCGCCTATTAAGTTAGATAACAAACATGTTTGGGCCGGGAATGATTAACTCCATTCCGTAGTCCGGATTTAGAAGTAGTAAGTGTGTGTGTTTGGAAACAGCTGATTTTGGTTGTTTGTTGCCCTTGCCCGTCCTTGCTCTCGAAAAGGAAGACATTCATCACAACCAATTAACTCACGGGGAAATTGTGACGTCGCCTTCCCTTTTAGCAGGACACCCGTTTAAATTTTGACTTTTTTGAGGCCCAGGAACCTACTTTATGGGACATAGATACAAACCTCTTAACCCTTTCGTAGTTGCCAACCTCCCCTTTTTTGGAAATGATAAAAAGTATTTTTAACCAGAAAATGCATTAAATTATAAGTTTTATCCTTCTATGTGGTAGTAGTTTGAAGTCTACGTGATTTCATTTATTAAAAAAAATTTCTGTTTTAAAAGTATGCTTTGTTAATCTAAAAAAAAAAAAAAAAAAGCGGGAGGTTGGCAAGTATTTTTTTCGGCACACTGCGCCCTTTCCGGGATACCTAATTTTAATTCCAAACTTGCAAACGGCATCACTAACATTTTAATAAAATTTTGCTATTACATAGAAAGCTTAAATTCCTTTTTGGGGATCTTAGATTGGAATTTACCAAGGAATCCAAATAGGCTGCCAATATTAGGCCCTAGTATTAAAAATTTTCGACTTTGTTGCAATTTATTATGTAGTTGAGCGCTTAACCTTTTCCGGCACGGACAAATTCTGTTACTAAAATGAGAAATTATGGACTGACACCAGAATTTACATACGACTTTTTTAGAATTTAAGAATCCCTTAATTTGAGCTTTCATTGTATAAGCAAAATTTTATTAAAATATTATTGGTACCGTTTGCAAGTTTGGAATTAAAATTAGGTGTCCCAGATTGGGCACACTGTGCCGAAAGAGTTAAACAAAATTTAACTATAGAATTAATTATTGACGTTATTGCTAATCGACTGGTACCTGTTGTGTTTTTTGGAATGTTTTTTGGGAGATTTAGTTGGCAGTTATACTGTTTCCTTTCCGACACAGTATGGAGATAGATCTTTTTAAAAAGTATTTATTTTTAAGGGAGGAAGGGGACTGTTCCATTTTAGCAGAGGGATGACACAAGACAGATTGATCATGAAGATCCCAGAAGTAAATCGACGAAATTAAAAAAAAAAAAAAAAAAAAAAAAAAAAAAAACAGATTTTTTATTATTAACCTTTTACATGCCGAATTCAGATCACATCCATGTATATTTTTAATGATTTTTTTGCACATTGTGCCTTTTTATGCCTTAATTAAGCGATATTAGTCATTAATATGGTGGACATTTTTATACATATATACAATTTTCAGAATGTTCCCAATTCGGAACATCGGTCACTTTCGGTGGTCATTTTCCAGTGTCCATTGGTAATTTTTATGATTTTCTGTACATTTCCCCATTAATGATAAGAATTTAAGTTCTATTTCAAAAATCAAGTTATCTATTTAGTAAAATAATTTTTGTGTTTGGTCAGTTTCCGGTAGTCATTAGTCATATTTATGATTTTCCGTACATTTCCTTATTTAATTATAGGAATGTAACTTCTATTTCAAAAAATCAAGTCTTTTTTTTACTGTTTTTGCTGATTTTTTCAAGTCTATTTTGATGAAATTTAATTTTTACTAAATTTTTAATTTTACGTTCCCGATTGGGAACATTGGCTTCTAAAGGACTAATTTTATATTTTTAGGGCGGGGGGAGGAGGTGAGAAACTCCCCTTCTGAGCTAAAAACGTTTTCCTCATGTAAAATTCGGATAATTTTTCCCGAATAAAAGCCCCCCCCCCCCCCCCCAAATTTGATAACAATCCTTCTCCTAGATTCGATTCAAAAGTTACTCGGACCGTGCTGAAAGACAGTGTTGAATTCAGACATTTTCTTCGAGAGGAATTTCTGTGGCTCTGGAGCAACCATTATAGAGTTCCAAGGTAGAAGAGGAGAAAACACTTTTAATTGCATTTTTTTTTTTTTTTTTTTTTTAACTTTTGAAAGCGGTTTCTAAAATGAAAATGTCGTATTTAAATATACCTGTAAATAAAAACGAAAAAGTAAAAAAAAGTCTTTCTAAAAATCCATCTCAACTATCTATTAAAATATATATATATATATATATATTTAAAAATATTGAAATACAACCGAGATATCTTTATAAATTCTTTTCATATCCATAAAATTAGCATTAGCGAATAAGTCTTTTCCGGTAACTGAAGTAGTGTCTTAAAAACACACCATTTCAAATTTTCCGGTAGGGAATGTCGTCTCCCTCCGCGACACCCCCTGATATCAGCACTGTTGAAAGAAACACTGTTCATACATTGCTTCAAACTTTTACAGTACAAATTCTGTAATAAGAATGATTAAATAAGGTGAAGTTTTCTATTTAAATCTACTGGTAACAGAAAAACATAAAAGTTGGAGCCGTCTATGAACAAGGGCGGCGCCAGAATTTGCCCGACGTGGGGGCACTGTATCCCCGACAGGGGGGCCAAGTTCATAACATATATTAGAGGTCCCCGCGTGCTGGGCCAGGTCCTAAAATTTGCGTGGGCAAAAATTTCAAGGACCCAGATCGTACAAAATAAATTAATGTTCCGGTCGGCGTAAAATTTAAAAAGTTGTCCTGCTTATATGGTCTAGCAAGTATTATATATATTAGCCCCCCCCCCCCCCCGAAAAAAAAAAGTTAAAATCTCGACCCGACTTGACTCTATTTCTACAGAACATGAATTTTTACTTCGATATGGTTATAAACTGTTTTACACGAAGAGTTCTGATCAAAAAGAATTAATCTTTTTTTTTTTAACTATTTGGAAAATAGTTGTTGATCTCAGTGGAGAACTGGAAAATCTGAAGCAGATCTGAATCTTTTTATTGGTTGAATTCAGGAACTTATTTTATTTTATTCGTTTTGTGATTGTTCCATATTTAATGTCCAAAAATGGAATACTTCTGTTGACACGATGACAAAAAAAATAATAAAAACTTTTAAAATATTAATAATTTGAAAACAAATTGTGATAAAGTTTGCAAACAAATTTCATTTAAAAGAGCGTTTTTTTTTTTTTTTAATGTCATTGTGTAAAAATTTAAAATGTGCGATATTTAGAAGTTTAAAAATTCGCAGTTCCGAAAATTGTAAAACTGAAATTTCTTTTAAACCTTGTTTATGTTGGGTCCAGGAATATTATTGTTTAATCCATGTCGTACGTAATACATGAGGCGTAATAATCGGTGCTCTACTGTATGTATTACTGAATGCAAAAATACAAATGAAAAACTTACATAATTTTTTTAAAAAGTTAAATTATTATTATCAACAAAATTACGAATTCTGCGTATGAAGAAGTTTTAAAATTAAAGCACTCGGGTAAAAATATCAAATTGCATACAAACGCAAAGAAATAAGAAATCATTTGAACTTACTCGTATGAAAGACTTGAAACTTTTTATGTACTGCAGAAAAATATTATAGTTCACACATTCGTAAAAAGATTGAACTCATAAAGTATTTATAATTAGTAGAAATAATAATTCAAATGCAAAATTTACAAAGTCATAAATTTCATTGTTTTATAGTCAGATTCGTTCTTTAAAAGGTCATTGCAGCATTGTTCTTACGGTTACTGTATGATTAATTATATAATTTTTGTATAAAAAAAAAAAAAAAAAAAAAAGCATTAAATAGACGATTTCGATATTTTTAAATAAAAATACTAGATTAGGAAAAAAAAAACTCCTTATATCTGTGGTCAATGGACAAATGTCGATAATAGGGTACTGCACCTTATGTAACTCTGAAATATCCTTCAAGCCTATCATAGCAGATGTTTTTCGAGTAATTCCCACAGCAACATTGAGGTGTATAAAGGTTTTTTTTACAACCAATCAGCAAGAATACGTTTGCTGAAGCTAAACAACATATTCATCGATCTCTTTATCATTCCAGCAGTCGAAAGTTTGTTTTATGTTAACTTGCAGAACAGAATTTGAAAACTACTCAAAACAGATAGGCATGCATTTCCTTTTGGTGAACCGCAGCTGTTCTTTGCAGTTTAAACATCGTTAGATTGAAATCTAAATAAAAATACGAGTATAAAGAAACAACATACTTGGCTAGAACAAAACTTGTATAAAATTGAAATTTCTTTCATATCCTTTTTCGTTAAATCTGAACACGTTGCTGTACTAAATACTAATTTCCTTGAAATGAATGTGAAAGTAATTAATCGAACTAGAATTTTTGAAATATGTAAATTTTAAGAGTTTATAAGTACCACGTTTTACTTTTTTCATCATTTTCTAATTTAGTCATTTTGGAGAAAATGTAATTATTTTATAAACTCTCAAAAAACATTTCGCAAAAAAAAAAAAAAAAAAAAAAAAAAAAAAAAGCAGTAAGTTGCTGGAACGCACGTGTGGTTGGAACAGATTTTTCTATTACTTGAAGAATTTTCTGTCTTTTGATTGTAGAATTTTTAAAAAAAATGAGATTTGATTCATGAATTTTTCATATTTTGAGAGAAAATAGAGATAAGTAAAAAATCAGTTTATAATAGAAAATCTTTGTACACAGCGTTGTTGCACAGTTAATTAAACAGTCCTTTAATTAAAAAAATGCATCTGTAGATATTGGAGGATTTCAGGTAGTTTTAGCATTAAATTGATTAATTTTCTTTATTTTCGAAAAAATGTTCAAATTAAAGCAGACTTTTTTAGCTATAGAAATAACAATAAAAACAATGGGGGAAAATATCTTCAATTTCCATTTTGTTTTAGAGTGTATTGATCAAATGCACAAAGTGTGATGTTCCAAATTTTGATAAGATCAAAATTTAAATCTCAAACAAAAACTTTAACACAAAATTTCCAAGAGAAATGTAAATGAAGTGAAAAATTGTAAAATAGTTGGGAATCTAAAAGTAAATTATTTTAATATCAGCGAAAAGCGATCTGCAATTGTAAATATATCGAACTGCGGGTTATGCATGAGATCTAGCTGCGGGTTAGAGGACCAAAATTTCCCGCTCAACATTGCCGAAGCATTCCTTTGCTTTTCATCTTTTCTATTATTTTAATTAATTTCTGCCTTCTGACATAAGATTTTTTTTTTTATTTTGATCGTAGATTTCTCATTTTTACATATTTATAGATAAAAGGGATTTAAATTCCGTTTCTAACACGAATAGTACTAAGAACACAGATGCCAGGATACCCATGTAATTTGACGAACATGCTGCTTTAGGTGTGAGTATTTCAGGTATTTGGTGTTTTTTTCTGTATTTTTTGCGGGAGGTGGAGTAGAAATGGCAAAATTAAAGTGCAATTTTTTCTGTTTTTACGGAATCTAATCAATGGAGGGGGGATAGTTCAATTCACGGATTGTTTACCGAGCACGGAATCCTCCGCGGAATGGGTTATATCTGACCTGAGCTAATTAATTATATATCCATTCAACCTGAACCAGTTTTTAAAAAATAGATAACCCGAACTTGACAAAACTTCTATCTAAAATCAATAATATTCATTCCGAACGCAATCCCAACTCAGTATGAAAAAACAAAATTCCATCTTGTAAAGCAATAATGGAAAAGTAGTCTAGTATCAATTATATTTTTCATGTAGAAAAATCGATATATCTGTATATTGACTCATTGACATTCAAATAATATAATTTTTCATTTTAATATATATTTCGGGGATACTTTTGAGGAATCTTATAGAATCGAGCCCATACACTAAAACAATTAAAATTACCCGACTCGAAAGACAGAAGTCAATCCTAAACTATCCGAAAAAAATAATTAACTTTAGCCAGGTCCGACTAAAACCACCAGTCGAGTTGAGTTTAATTTTCCGAGGAGATGCAGGATCGGGTTTCTACCCGAAACCCGATTTGAGCTCGACATCTCTACATTTCGACCTGAACTCGAAATATTTCAACCCAACCAAACCCTAATTGTAACTGATGAAAAAATATATCCATGCTGTAATGCAGTTATGTAAGAATATGTTTACAATTATATATTCAGTAACGATTTTAGATTTTAAGTAAAAAAAATCAGTATACATAAATTCATTGACATTCAAATACAGTTTTTCATCTTAAAATAAATTTTGTAAATTCTTTTGAGAGATCGATTCATCTGGAATCAAGAACCACAAGTATCAACATCCAATCCAAACCTGAAACAAAGTTAACCCGACTTTAATCCGACACTCAACAACAAAAATTTAGGCTCAACCCGATCCGGTCCAGACTGCGAGTCATGTCAGGTGCAGTTTGCCCGACACGATGAAGCATTCTACTTGTTATCCAAGACAACCCCGACAAAATAATTTTCGTTTTCGTATTTTAACTGAACTAAAAATTCTTCATTACCAAGCCGATCGTAAATCCAAAATAAGCGAAAACTGATCCACAAATTTAATGTAGTTAAAAAAAAAGAAGTATAAAATTAATTTTTAGTATAAATTTTATCTTTTTGTTGAAAAAGAAACATGTATAGTCATTCATGCATCGTCCTATGCTGTCATCCATGTAGATTTTTATTTTAAATATTCAGATTTTTTTCAACAATTCGGGTTTATCGAAACTCAAATTGCAAGAATCAAACTTCAGTCAGAAACCTATGTACAAAAAAGAATTAGTTTAGTCAATCCGACTTTCAAAAAAAAAAAAAGCTCCATATTTCGACTTAACTATGAATGGGCTGAAATTCAAAAGTCAAAATATTTTCCCCGACGAAATTGAATTTTGACCCCGATGGGGGGGCCAGGTATGCCCGACGGGGGGGGGGGGGGGCATATGCCCCCACGCCCCCCCCCCCCCCCTCTGGCGCCGCCCTTGTCTATGAAGCGGTTTAAAAAGCCAGTCATGACTCATGGCAAGGTCGAAACTAGCCTTTTTTGCACTCGGGGAAAATAAAGATGTTGGCGCCTCCTCCCACTTTTAACCGAAAGGTAAATGTACAATGTACAAATAGAATTTGACTAATTTTCTAATTATCGAATTATTCTAAAATTGAAAATAATCAAAATATATGTTATACTGAACCACATAATCTGCTTTGTTAAATATTGATTATTAATATCTTAAAAATAGAATAAAAAATAATTTTTAAAAAATCTGCTTTTTGCAGGATTCTTGTAGTAGTAATTTCTCTTATTTTCAATATCACTTCAAATTCTTCAATGCTTTTTTAAATATATATATATATATAAATATAACATACTCTTGACAGAATGATTTTAACCAGTGTTGATTTTACTAGGGGGAGTAGCGAATCCCTCTTCCAGGAGCAATGTAATGTCGCCTCACCTCTTAGAAAATGCTTAGATTTTGTGTTTCCAATGGTCAAAAAGTGCAATTTCCCTTCTGGAAATCTACATAACACCCCTCCTCCTCGGAGCCACAGAAGTCCCTCCCGTTGAAGCTATTTGAATTCAACGCTGATTTTAACAATACCGTACTAGACGTGAGAAAAAGCGATAAACAAAATCTACATTTAACGCCTCTTCTTTCTAGCACCCGGGGTACATGTCCTCTCTGCCCTGTCCTTCTTTTGACCCTGCTTAGAAGAAAACATCGCTGCATAGCAAAAGTTTTCTTTTCAGCAAAATGAGAAACTGTCGAACTGTGAATAAGATTTTAAGATCTAACATTAAAAATCATGTATTTTAGAAATATTTGGCCAAATATTCAACAAAAGAGCATATATTAAGTAAAATATATATTTAAAAAAAATAAAAAAAAAATTGATTTTTTGATGATGAATATAAAAAATGATATATGTATTCTATTTACTATGTATTTTATTTACTACATTGGAGAAGGAAATTCAGTGCTTGGTGAATTAGTAAAAAGTCCCAATTGCATAGTGTCGCCATCTATTGCCTTTTGTAAATGTTATCTGTGAATTACTGTTTTGATTTTTCACTTTCATAGAAAACCTTAGCTTAATTTTCGTTCTGGCATGATTTTATCCCCAGTCACTTTTAAAAATCACTTTCAGACAATTACATATTTTGCGTAAATTTCTTACTATAACAATACGAGAGGATTTACTTTTGGAAAGTAAGATTTTATATCATCATATCGATGCCATACGTAATGTAATAACTTGTTGATTTTTTTTTTAATTAAAACTGATATAAAATCAAGCTTCAGTGTTTTTAAGAGTATCAGTAAGAATTTCATAATATTTTTTGCACTTTTTCTTCTTTTGACCGATGCTAAGAACATATGATGAATATTTGCGACTTTGATGCTTTATCATTCGTTTTATATAGTCATTTGCTGCTGTAAAATGTATAAATTCGAGACAAACGAAAAGAACTTATAAAATGTACACATTAAAATAAAATCAAAGTTTATCAAAATGTCGCAAAAGAAAGAAAAGAAAAAATATTTTATATTAAATTACCTTAAACTATTATACGCTAGTACCCTAATTAATTAAAAATTATAATTTTTGCTGGACTTGAGAAAAGTCATCTAATAATTATTTTAAGTTGCAATAAGTTTTATGTTAAATTACTTGTTCTTTTCTTTTTTCTTTTTTCTTTTTAAATTCCTATTGAGATATTAAAATGTTTAGTGGCGCCATCTTTCAGCTTTAAAACACATTACATTTGAAATAAACCTAGACCTATACATAATCTTCCCTTTCCACCCCAATTTCCACTCCCCTTTTGTTTTCATTTTTAATTTGTTTTTGCAGTAAGAATTGTTCCAATCAAAAACGTGTAACTACAAAAGTTTTAGATAATGTTAAGATCATTTATATAAAAAAAAATAACTGGAATTGATATCTTGAGAATTGTCGAAGTTATGCATTTTTTTCTCCCAAAAATCCTATTTTTTACGTCCCTTGAGCCCTTTTTTAACTTTATCAAATATCAGTCATGCATAAACTTTTGGCATATTTTTTAGAAGTAATATAAACTTTAAACTGATTCGATATCTATTTTCATTAAGAAGCTATGGGGTTTGTTCAGTTTTCAGAAAATCCCTCCCTATTTCCACCCCCTTGGACCGATTTTGCCCATTAACGAACTTGACCGAGATTTGAGCAGAGTTAAAAAGTTATCGTGTCCATAAAAAAGTTATATATATACATATATATAGATAGATAAAATTTTTTATTGGTGGTAGTTTAGGGGTCATGATTGGTGTAGATCTGCAAATTTTTTTCCGAAATTCCAACAGAGGAGCGATTGCAATCGCTAGTACTTTATACGAAATCTACCTAAAAATGCACCTTCAATTGGTACAAAAATTATATTTAACCTAAAACAAATAAAATATTATTTCTGTAAAATTCAGTTGTAATTGTTAAAATTAAATTTTAATCATATATGTAAGCAATAAAATGTAACAAATATCTGTTATTATGATAAAGTTATGAATTAAGGCTTTTATGCTAGTGTTCCAAAATGAAGAAAAGCAAAATTTATAACACTTTGACTCAATCATAGTTTTTTCCCCGGAAATTTAAGCCCGACATTATTTTCAGCATACCAAAATTTACATATGCATTTCTCATACATGTATCCTTCTATAGTAAAAAAAAACTAGCCTTAAAAGGAATGACTCCTGGAATGATGCTGATGTGGAAGATTTCCGGAACTAACGAATCCGGGTTGTCCACTCCTTCCATGAGTCGAATAGACCAATCAGGAAAGGGCTCAGTTTATGCGTCGCCGTATGGGTTACCATCGCCAACAATCGCCAAGTTTGTCGCCAACTTGGCGATATATCGCCAAATTTGGCGACCAAAATTAGTTGTCAAAAGTGACGCCAACTTGGCGATAACTGTAATATTTCGCGAAATTTTCAATTTCTTTACAACACCAGTCGTTTGATACATCATTTGAGAGGTTTGCAACTGCTTATTCATATAATGGATGTCTTGTGTGTTATCCCTCATTCTGCTCCCCAGGGGGGACATATTTTTAATTTCTTTACAACACCAGTCGTGTTATACAAGATTTGAAGGATCTGCAACTGCTTATTCATATTATGGATGTCTTGTGTGTCACCCCCACACTCTGCTCTCCCCAGGGGGGTCACATTTTTAATTTCTTTACACCACCAGTTGTGTGACACATCATTTGAAAGGTCTGCAACTGCTTATTCATATTATGGATGTGTTGTGTGTCATCCCCCACTCTGCCCCCCAGGTGGGCACATTTTTAATTTCTTTACAACACCAATTGTGTGACACATCATCTGAGACGTCTGCAACTGCTTATTCATATTATGGATATCTTGTGTGTAACCCCCCCCCCTCTGCCCTCAGAGGGGGCGCATTTTGTAATTTCTTTACAACACCAATTGTGTGACACATCATTTGAAAGGTCTGCAAAAGTTCATTCATTTTATGGGTGTCTTGTGTGTCACCCCCACTCTGCACCCCTGGGGGGCACATTTTTAATTTCTTTACAACACCAGTCGTGTGACATATCATTTGAGAGGTCTGCAGCTGCTTATTCATATTATGGATGTCTTTTGTGTTGCCTCCCACTCTGCCCCCCAGGGGGGCACATTTTTAATTTCTTTACAACACCAATCGTGTGACACATCATTTGGAAGGTCTGCAACTGCTTATTCATACCATGGGGTATTGGCGAGCGCAGCAATCAGGGGTACCCAATAATTTGGAATCGCGAAGCGATTACGCGGGGGGTTGGCGAGCATAGCGAGCAGGGGGGCGAAGCCCCCCTAGTACCATTAAAAAAAAAAAAAAAAAAAAAAAACAGAAAAAAAAACAGAAAAAAAATGCATTTTAATTGAAAAATTGAAGTCTTGATGCTATTAGTTGAAACAGATATTAAACTATTTGTAGTCCTTTAAGTGGAAGTGAAATTTTGTAAATGAAACCAAAATTCACCGGGTTTTATAAAAGACGATTTTCTTGACACAGTACGTATTTAGATTTCATTTTTTTCTCCCTCTTAATGAAAGTGTTGATACATAAAGTGTTGATACATAAATGCTTATAACTCCGTTAAAAATGCAAATATTTTTATACGGTTTTTTTTCTTTTGCATTGAATTCAGAATTAATTGAATAATCAAAATGGATCATAAAAAAAACGATTTTTTGAAAAGTTTTCAACCACTGAGCCCCCATAATGCTAAATAAGTCAGGTATATGATGTTAAACGATTCCAAACAGAAGTAGGGGGCAAATCCACCTGTTATAGAACTTTTGATTACAAAGTAAAATGCAATTGTTTTAATAAAATGTAGAGATTATAATTATCGTTAAGAGATTACGAAGTCTAGAAAAAGAAATAGGTGAGGGGTTGGCTACGTTTCCAAACGAATGATAGGAAATGTTTGAGAAGACTGTGGCTACATTACTCTCAGGCTCCAGTTGGTCTTGTCACTGTACTGCCATAACAATTAATACGCTACTTCATTCAATTGAAAAGACCCGTTCTCTAATGCTAATCCTATGGAAGAAATTTATAATGTTATCTCAGTTGCATTTCAATATTTTTAAATGATTCTTTTTTTTTAGGGGGGGGGGATGCATTGGATGGATAAAATCGATTTGTATTCAGAAGGATGTTTTCATTTTCGAAACCGGTTTGGAAAGCGAAAGCACCCTCATAAAAATATCTGCAATCAAAATCGAAAAAATAAAAAAATGGCCTGCGATTAGATCAATCTCAGCTATCCAATGCAAACAGTCATTTAAAAATATTGAAATACAACCAAGACATCTTTATAAATTTCTTCCATAGGATTAGCATTAGCGAACGGGTCTTTTTCATTTGACTGAAGTAGCCCCTCAACGATTCAATCAATAAGCTAATTTGGAGATATTTTCTTAATCATCGACCAGTTTTGGCCATATTACTATGGAAAGAAAGCCTTCAGGAAGAACTTTCTATGAGGAAAAGCGACTCGAATTATATCGTTCTTGTACGGGCCTCGAAGCCTTGCACAATCAACTCGACAAGATCTCCATGGTTTCAAATCCGCGAACATCGGCCCAAGCGCTTCATTTACTGGTCAGCTTTCTAACAACTGGGCTGAGTGTGCACCGAATATTTTGAAAATAAATAAATGCTTTTTTATTTTGCGTATATTATTTTTAAAAAAATTGAAATTCTAGTATACTACCGTCCTTCTAAATAATTAAAGTGTAGAATTCATCATGTTAGTTATTTTCAAGTTCCCGGTTGTGTCAAGCATGTCTGCCGCGTCACTATAAAAATAATTTATCTTTTTATTTATAGTAAACACTTTTTAGGGAAAACAGCTATTCAGTTTCTGTTGTTTATTTTGGATGCATCATTATCTACAGAGGAATGACCTGCAGGATTCTCCGTCTTAAACAATGCTGAAGTGAAATTTCGAACTTTGAAATCATAAACTCCTTTCTAATTCGAATGTACACCTAATAACAAACCAATATTGGCTATATCTTAGCCGAATATTGGGTCAATATAGCATTTATTGGCATGAAGTATTGCCACAATGCTGGTATGCTTGGCGTTTTCTTATATTGACAGGTAATATTTAGACATCTTAGTGAAAAAGCAATAAAAAAGTTAACCGAATTTCTATTGAGAATGTATTTGATAAAAATACAAAACCTTGCTCATTGGTGCACAAAAACAAGAACTTTAATAAGAACTTGTACAATTAAAATAAAAATAAAATACAAAATCAACGTTTCGAACAGCTCGAAACATTGATGAGTTAAGTAATGTTAAGGAACGTCTTTAAAAAGGAAAGAAATCTTTAAGAAAAGTGAAATAAGGTTACATGCGTGATCTTATTTCTGCGAAGTAGAAGTTATATAATTCACTATACAGGATTGTTCTATGCTTTTTTTTTTATAATTAAGACGTAAAGAAAAAGAATAAAAAACTTCATTTTTAAATTTCTAGACACTTTGACATCAAGCCTTCTGAAGGCATGTCTTAAACATACAAATTGAAATTCTCAAATGATTTTTTTATTATATTATTTAAAATCAAAAGTTTTACTTACTCTATGAATTATTTTGGTTTTATTTATTTTACGGCTTCTTATACTGCACTTCAAAAATAAATAAATAATAAAAGTAAAAAAGAAGAGTATTGTTTCCAATTTTAAAATTCACATCTATTATAATAATAATAATAGTTGTTTCACTGAAAATAAATGTAATTAACCATAATTTTTGAACCACAAGAAAATGTTATTTATTAGTTCAAGCCTTACTTTGTCAGGATGTCGATCCCAAATTTCAGGACGACTCAACCGCTCACATAACTTCCTCTGCTCGTATTCATTGAAGCAGCTCAGATCTGCAATATCCGTGCTTCCAATTATACTAGTGGCAACAGTGCTAGTCCCGTCATCGTCATCCGTTGTAGTTTCTTCTGCTATCATCCCAATACTCCATTTTGGCTGATCGTCTGGCGTAATAGGGGTTGGCTTGCCCAACATTTCGTCGATGTCTGTGCAGGTACCGATGAATTTATTTTTGCTCAAGTCCAGTCGTAATCCAACTTTAGATGGTTTCGACCATCTGGAAGGTGTTACATCAGTCGTATGTTTCGTTCTGATGTTGGACTTTTGGCGGCTGATGCGTCGTTCGAAATCTTCGAATGTTTCAAAGGCACCCCCGTCTAAATCACTGTCCATGAGGAGTTCATCGATGTCTTTGAACTGTCCAATGTATCTTGGTTCGTTACAAATCATTTGTTGCACAGATTCTTCTATAGGTGCTTCCATATCAGATTCCATGTTTAAACTCTCATGAGGTGAGTCAGAGACGGTGTAAAGTTCAGAAAACCCCGAGTCCCTCTGAGAAGCTGTTTCGTTTAAAGTTTTGAACCTGAAGCAGAGATCCTGCATAGTATGGCTCTCGATTATGTTACCCATTAAATCTTGTGAGGATTCTCGATAGCACTGGATATCACTTTCAGTAAGATTTATTACATCGGGATCCGGACTGAAGATAGCAAGTGGTACTTGCGAATCTGTTAAACAACTCATCCTGCTATCGGTACCTTCTAAACTCAGCACATCATCACCAAAAGGGGTGCTCCTGGAACTTTTATAAGGCCCTCGTAATTCTGAGAATGACCTGTCCATGGAATCTGTAAAAATACTTTCAGCTTCTCCACTTGACCTGTCGGCGTCTATGTCTGTGTAAGAGGAATGGCTTTCGTATCCAGTTTCACTTGGAGAATTGTCATCAGAATAGCCTTCTAGTGTGGCTCTCCGATATCTGATTCCTATTTGTTTTCTGGAAAAGGCTTCCGCTTCTGCTTCAGGCAAATCCATATTAAGAACAGATTTCCTGAAGTCTTTATTGGGAATCTCTATTTGTTGCTCGGTTGCCTGGGATTCAGTAGGTGGCGTATCCTCGACAGTATTCCTTCTTGACCATCTCTGGCTGCTATAACTGTTGCTTCCTCGCCAAGGCATCGGTGAGAGATATTTATTGTACGAAACTGCGCTATCACCGTACCAAGAGCGATGCCTCGAAGAAATGAAGGTTCTCTTCTGACGCTTCTCTTCTAGTTCAAGATATTTTTGGAAGTCGTCGACTTCTACCTGGAATTAAATAAGTAGATTCATCAGATAATTATTCACGTTAAATATTAATAAATAATATTTTTGAAAAAAAAAAAACTCCCTTTAAATGTTTCTTTTTGAAAATAATAATAATAATAGTTTATTGTGCTTTTCATGTGAGACGAAATTAATGTTGCATATACACATTAAACAATTTTTTTTAACCTCTTCGCTACTGGCGATTATTACAGTATTTTTAATTATTACTGAATTATTTCTTCTCTCGTTTGACTTCAGAGCGAGATTTTTGTTTTATTTTCTTAGCTCGAATCTTAGAATTCGAAACATATTATTCTTATATCGAAATTTCATTTATATTTGAGTATCATTAATAAAATGGGACAAAACTGATGTACCCATTTGGGTACTCAGGGACTGAAGAGGTTAAACATTTGATTATATTACGTGTAAAATAAATATAAAAATAAAATCTTAAAATTTCCACATTTTAAATAACAATGTTAAATATATAACTTATAGGATGATTTTTCTTTTAAAATACAAACGTAGTGCTTTTAAAAATCCCTGCGGGCTCAACCTACAGGTGCAGGTCGATTTTGGAATTAAGTACTAATTTCACCGATAAAAATTAAATTATTATTAGAAAAAAATCCAATTTAACAATTTTATTTGGACACTTTTAGAGGAATTTAATTTTTTTTCCTGTAAGAGCTGCTTTTATCAGTATCATATTAAAGCAGTATTAAAAAATATACATTTTGTCGTGTCCAATAACTCAAAAATTTTTAACATTGTTTTAGACTTATTTTTAAAAGTAAATATTTTATCATTATATATTTCTATTCATTTTAAGTTTATTTATATTTCTGTGAAGATACCGCGAAGCCGTAAAGGGACCATCCGGGAAATTTGGTTCTGTCGCCAAGTTTGTTGCAAACTTGGCAAAATTTGCCAAACTTATAGCAAAATTTGACATTCAAAATTACTCGGAAATAAGTGACGCCAACTTGGTGCTATTTTTGATATTTCGCTAAATAACCATGGATTCCATTGTAATCCCATAGGGTCACTTTTTGTTTTGCTTTTATTTTTGTATTTTTTACCTTTTGCGGTAAGAGTTGGTCCTAACAAAAACTTGTCAGTACAAAAATTTCAGATAATATTAAGACAATTTATAATAAATTTAATTAGATATGATATCTTAAGAACTGACAAAACTATAAATTTTTTCTCCCCAAAACCTTTTTTTTTTTTTTTTTTTTTTTGCCACTTGAGCCCATTTTTCATTTTTTTTTTTAAATCTGTCATGCATAAATTTTTGGCTAATTTTTTAGAAAAAATAAAAATTTTAAATTGATACGATATCTATTTTTATTAGGAAGTTATGGAGTTTTTTCAGTTGAAATAACCCTTACAAAACCCCTCCCTATTTCCAATCCCTTGGTCCGATCTTGCCCATTAACGAACTTGACCGAGATTTTAGGCCCCTTGATTTTATGCATCAATTTGGAAGAGATTTGAGCAGAATTATGGAAGTTATCGTGTCCATAAATAAGTGATATATATACACAGGTGTGCAAAAATTAAGGACGGAACATTAGGCCTGGGCCTTAAATCGATTTATCTCTTAAATCGATTTAAAGCTTACATCGGAAATCGCGATTTAGTCAGTTTCTTAAATCGATACATCGGAAATCGCGATTTAGCCATTGCTATACATCGCGATTTAGCCATCGCCTTACATCGCGATTTAGCCAGTCTTAAAACGTGATTTAGCCATTGGTTTTAAATCTATTTCAAATAATGATTCAGAGTTAACATCAGAAAATTGAGTTATCTACTTTGGTGTATATACTGCTTCATGTCAAACTAGTGTTAAATCGATTTAAGCAAACTTTGCAAGCCTCAATGCTTTCCGATTTAGGAAAAAGGTGATGTAAGAAAAATATGATTTAGGGAAAACAGAGCAAGTTGGTATTAAATCGATTTAGAGGATCCGATTTAAACACACATCACAAACCTCAGTGTTTTCGATTTAAGAAAAAGGCGATTTAAGAAAAAGACTATTTAGGAAAAACATTGAAAGCTGGTGTTAAATTGATATAGTAGGATTTGATTTAAAATTAGCAGTGGTCACTTGCCATGTGGATATTAAAATGTAAAAGTGACAATTAAAAAATTTCCTTCGTTTGCCATCCTTGTCGCCATTTGCCAAGTGGCTGTTAAAAAAATCCATTTTCGGTCGCCCAGTGAAATGCTGTTTTTTTCATAGAAGTATGGATCTCTACATTGATTACATCTAATTAGAAAAGTGTTTTCTTCTTTTTCCTACTGGATGCAAACAGATTTCAATGACATAGCTGTATTTTCAATATTTTGGTTTTTTGCAGAGTTCTTTTACTGTGTTCAGTTTGATTATTTTTTCGAGAAATGCAGTTTCATTTTGCAAAAATATATTCATCGGCATTGATTCCACACACATTTCAAGTAATTTGTTGGCTATCGATCACCATCCTAGTCGTCACTCGCCAAGTGGCGATTTAATAGATCTATTTTCAATCGCCAAGTGAAATGCAGTTTTTTCATGGAAATATGCATCTCTACATTAATTACATCTAATTAGAAAAGTGGTTATTTCTTTTTCCTACTGGATGCAAACAGATTTCAATGACATGGCTGTATTTTCAATATTTCGTTTTCTTTGCCGCATTCTTTTATCTATTTCAGTTGGATGTTTTTTTCAAGAAATACAGTTTTATTTTGCAAAATATATTCATCAGATTTGATTCCATATGCATTTCAAGTAATTTATTGGTCATCGATCGCCACTCTAGTCATCACTCGCCAAGTGGCGACTTGAAATAATAATTACTGATCGCCAAGTGAAATACAGTTTTTTTCATCAAAATATGCATATCTACATTGATTACGTCTAATTAGAGAACTGGTTAATTCTTTTTTTCTATTGGATGCAAGCAGATTTCGATGACGTTTTTGTATTTTCAATATTGCGGGGGTTTTTTGCCATGTGCTTTTAGTATATTCAGTTTGATTATTTTTTCAAGAAATATAGCTTTATTCTGGAAAATATATTTATTAGCTTTGATTCTACGTGCATTTCAAATAACTTATTCCTTTTTTCACACTGGATGCAACTGGATTTCAAGGGCATTTCAATACCGAGCAAATCCATCTCAGCTCAGGCAGGGCATGTCAAATCACCATCACAGATTTTTTTCAAAAAAATTCAGTAGTTAGAACTAAGTGATTTATAAAATTTCCTAAAAGGATTTTTCCCTAAAAAATTTATTTCTCTGATTACAGCACTTTAAAGTTCATGATAAAATTGGCAGTTTTCAGAAAAACTGAAAAACGCTTCATTTTGAAATGAACACAATACCAAACATATTCAACATATTCAGTCAATTTATTTTTTATAAACAGTTATTAAACTGAATTTTACTTTGGCATAGTTTAAAAAAATATAGTGGCATTTTTACTTAATTAAAAAAATTAGATTTTAAGTACAAAATATATAATTATTAGTGAATTTAAGATTTTTTTTCAGAATGAAAAAAAATATTTTAAAGCTAAACATTGATGGCAATCCAAAGACCTTTAATGGGAGTTTTACAGCAAATTTTATTTTAACTCTAAGGTGCTTACAACTTTTGTAATTCAATTTTAAATTATGCAAAATTTTGTAAAATCACTACTTTTGAAATGCAATTTCTCAAAAACACCATTTTTTAAAAATCTGATAATATGCTCAATTCATACCTTATTAGTCTCTAATAAATACCTTACAAGCAAATCGTGTGTTTTTGCTTAGAATATTTTATATGATTTTTTTGAAAATAACATGTTGTGTGTATTTTTCAACAGACCACAAAGGCAAGTTCTTCCTTATTTAACCGAACTTGTAATGTAATTAATATTTCAAACTAAAAAATACATCACTAGTACATAATTATTACTGTTAAATTATAGCTAATCATTTGCTTAAATTTAAAATTGCGCAAAATACAGCCAATAATAAAATTAGTATTGATCATATGTCATTTCATTCCATACTCATAAATGTGCTAAATTCATCTACAGTGTGTTAAATATTTTGTTATATAGTATGGATATAATATATTAAAATGCAAATACATACATTACAACTGAATTAGATTTTTTTTCAAGTTTAGTTTTTTTCCCAATTAGTTTTTTTTTCTCAGAAAACCAGAAGATCAAGCTTTTTCTTATTTCTCTGTATTTATAATAATATTTTTTAATAAAAAAATAATAATATGCACATTATTATGGCAGATAAATATAAGCTAATCTTCAAAAATTCCTATTCATAAAATTAAATAAGCCAAACCCCTTAAAAAAAATCTGCGCTTGTGATGCATTTTGACTTTGCTGAAAATTACTCACTAATACTGCCAAATGAAGTACAAAGCTACCACTGGCAGAATACTCAGATATCGTTAGTTACCTGCACAGCATACTTTAGAGAAGAAATAAAGAGTTTTATCATAGTTTCTGATGATTAACTCATGATACAGCTCATGCTGTTTGTGACATAGAAAAAGTAAAAAAAAGAATTATTTAAGTTGTACCAATTACAAACATTGGAATCACCTGTGTATATATCAGATGGAGCTGGAGCACATTTTAAAAACAAGTATCAGTTTTATGAATTGCACAAAAATAAAATTGTACTAAAGTAGAGGATATTTTCAGGTACTGGCCATGTTAAAAGTGCATGTGATGCTGAGACAAGCACTATGCAACAAAATTTAATCTCCAAAAGGATCCAATAAAAGCTATCCAAAATTCTGTCTCATTTGTTGCTGAACTATCTTCTCTGCTAAAAAATAACATTCTAGTCCATCCAGACAAAAATATTACTCAATCCTATAGAACTAATAATGAGAAAGAATATGCTAATGCAAAATCTATTGTTGGTATTAGATATAAACATTATAGGGTGATTGTAAATAATGAAAATTATATGGAACGAGCAAGTAAAAATGAATTGACAAAAGTTGAAACCTTCAGCCAAATGAAAAGACAATATTCAATATATAGTTTCCAAATCGGTGATGTCATTGGATGCATTTATGAAAATAATTGGTGGATAGGACAAATCAATGGTATATCAATCACAAGAACTAAATGACATTAAAGTATCATTCATGTACCCAACATGGTCCATAGATAAAGCATTCCAGTGGCCAAAAGAATCTGGAAAGAAAAAATATGAATGTGCAACCATTGGAAATTGTGCTTCTAGAAACAGAAAAATCAGTTACAATAGGACAATCTGAGAGACTTCATACCTTCAACGATAAGGAGTTGAAGTTAATTTAAGAAACCTTCACTACCTAATTCTTCTGTTATGTATGTATTTGCACATTAATATATTATATCCATACTATATAAAAAAAAATTTACACACTGTAGATGGATTTAACACATTCATGAGTATGGAATGAAATAACATATCATCAATACTAATTTTATTATTGGCTGTATTTTACGCAATTTTAAATTTAAGCAAATGATTAGCTATAATTTAACAGTAATAATTATGTACTAGTGATGTATTTTTTAGTTTGAAATATTAATTACATTACAAGTTCGGTTAAATAAGGAAGAACTTGCCTTTGTGGTCTGTTGAAAAATACACACAACATGTTATTTTCAAAAAATCATATAAAATATTCTAAGCAAAAACACACGATTTGCTTGTAAGGTATTTATTAGAGACTAATAAGGTATGAATTGAGCATATTATCAGATTTTTAAAAAATGGTGTTTTTGAGAAATTGCATTTCAAAAGTAGTGATTTTACAAAATTTTGCATAATTTAAAATTAAATTACAAAAGTTGTAAGCACCTTAGAGTTAAAATAAAATTTGCTGTAAAACTCCCATTAAAGGTCTTTGGATTGCCATCAATGTTTAGCTTTAAAATTTTTTTTTCATTCTGAAAAAAAATCTTAAATTCACTAATAATTATATATTTTGTACTTAAAATCTAATTTTTTTAATTAAGTAAAAATGCCACTATATTTTTTAAAACTATGCCAAAGTAAAATTCAGTTTAATAACTGTTTATAAAAAATAAATTGACTGAATATGTTGAATATGTTTGGTATTGTGTACATTTCAAAATGAAGCGTTTTTCAGTTTTTCTGAAAACTGCCAATTTTATCATAAATTTTAAAGTGCTGTAATCAGAGAAAAAAAATTTTTAGGGAAAAATCCTTTTAGGAAATTTTATAAATCACTTAGTTCTAACTACTGAATTTTTTTGAAAAAAATCTGTGATGGTGACTTGACGCATATCAGTACTGTCTGCCTGAATTGAGATGGAATAGCTCTACCTTCAATTTTCGACTTCTGTTGCATGCCCAGCTCTTTGATTATTTTTTTCCCCAAGATAATACTGTTTAATGATGCGAAATACACTCACCAGTATAGATGCCAACTGTATTACGTTGGTAGTATAAATTTGGCGCCTCCTAAATTCCCGCGCCGGGGCGACCGCTGCCTTCGTCCCCCCCCCTCCCGCCCTTCTGCACGCCGCTACCCTCTCAGAAATGTATGCTGTATCTCAGCCCTCTCTGAAATGACAAGTCTACATACGCTACTGCTAGCATAGAAGTCAACTGCATGTGATGTGTGTAGTGTATTACTAACACATTTATTAAGGGGGTCCCTCCCCCGGAAATTCTGTGTTTTTAATGGTGAAAATGTGCAATTTCTCTCTCCCCCCCCCCCCCCCCCCCTCGGAGCCACAGAAATACCTCCCGGAGAAAAGTGTCTGAATTCAACATTGCGTTTATTTATTAATTAAAATCCAAAAAACAATTTGTGGTTTTTTTTTTTTTTTTTACTAATTCACTATTTATGCCTTGGGGGGGGGGGCGGGGGCGGGGGCGGGGGCGGGGGGGGGAAGGAGCAAGTTTAAAGTTAAAATTCAAATTTGCAGGTCTGAGCCTTAAATCGTCTTAACGCTTACATCGGAAATCCGATTTAACTATTGGTCTTGAATAGATACATCGAATGTCGCGATGTAGCGAAACGATGTAGCCTTGATTTAACGCTTACATCGGAAATCCGATTTAACTATTGGTTTTCAATAGATACATCGGACGTCGCGATTTAGCCAGTTCTTAAATCGCGATGTAGCGAAACGATGTAGCCTTGCCTCAATGCTTTCCGATTTAGGAAAAAGGCGACGTAAGAAAAATACGATTTAGGGAAAACAGAGCAAGTTTGTGTTAAATCGATTTAGCAGGTCAGGACAGGACCGTAGCTAGAAGTGAATAATAGGTTGCGGGGAGGGCTCGAGAAAATGTAGGGGGTGCTTATTTGTTTTTTATCTTTCTTTGACACAGAAAGAAAAATTAGTGCATATTCACATCGTAGATACTATGTTTCTCATTAAACTGTTGTAATAACTTCATTTTATGCTAAAAAAGTGCATGATGATGAAAATTTTGAGTCTATAACTGGTGAAAAATTAAACATCATGTCAGCTTCATATGTACAAATAGGATCAGGGAGTGCTGAAACGCTTATTTTAGATACAATTTAGTAATTCTGCAAAACTGTGAAAGGGTCTCAAAACTAAATTAGATTTTCGAACAGAATTTCATTTGGATTTTCAGAACAGAAATTCATTGAATGACCTTGGAATCTTTTTCAGGGGGGTGGGTCAAAATATTTTAGGGGGGCTGAGCCGCCCATAGCTCCCCCTATGTGTGAAATCGATGTAGCTGGATTTGATTTAATACAATAAAAATTAGCGGCTGACACTTGCCATGCGGTAATTAAAGATATAAAACTGGCGATAATTTTTTTTTTCGATCGCCAAGTGAAATGCAGATTTTTTCATGGAAATACTCATCTCTACATTGATTACATTTGATTAGAAAAGTGGTTATTTCTTTTCCCTACTGGATGCAAAGAGATTTCAATAATTTAGCTGTATTTTCAATCTTGAGAGCAGAATCGGCGCAACGCTGCGACAAACTATTTTTTAACTTTTAAAAATTTAGCAAAAATTAAAAAAATTCTGTCTTAAATCTAAAATTTCGGACATAAAATACATCGCAAATTTCGATAGTCTTCGAGAAAAAATCAATTTCGTCATGTATCGTGAAAAAGAGGCGAATTTCGTTCAAAGATCGTGAAAAAACGGTAAATTTCGTCAAAAAATTACGAAAAAAGGCAAATTTCTTCAAAAGATCACGAAAAAACGGCCGTTTTTGTCAAAAAATCAAGAAAAAAACGACAAATCTTATGAATAAATTACATAAAAAACGGCTAATTTCGACAAAAAATCACGAAAAATGGCAAATTTCTTTTAAAAAATCACGGAATAACGGCGAATTTCTTCAAAAAATCGCGGAAAACGGCAAATTTCTTCAAAAAATTACGAGAAGACGGAAATTTTCGTTAAAAAATCCAAAAAACTGCAAATTTCGTAAAAAAAAAAAAAAAAAAAAAAAAAAAAAATCACGCAAAAATGGCAAATTTCTTCAAAAGGTCGCGAAAAAACGACAAATTTCTTAAAGAGATCGCGAAAAAACTTCAAATTTCTTCAGGAGATCGCGAAAAAACGGCAAATTTCTTCAGGAGATCGCGGAAAAACGGCAAATTTCTTCAGCAGATCGCGAAAAAACGGCAAATTTCTTCAAGTGATCGCGAAAAAAAAACAGCAGGTTTCGTCAAAGGGGACCCCCCCCCCTCTTTTAGACAATGTATGAGGTGTTAAAAATTCTAAGAACAAAGACAACTTCTTTTAAAAATATACTTTTCTTTTGTCTATCACAAATACTTAGGAGGTTTGAGTGCATATAATGTAATGCAAGGGATTGGTCTGCAGACTGTTTTTTAAGTTTTTACTTGTGTTGCAGACTGCAGAAAAAATTTCTGCTGCTGAGTTTTCAATATTTTTGTTTTTTTGTCATGTTCTTTTAGTGTGGTCAGTTGGAATTATTTTTCCAAGAAATAAAAGTTTTATTTTGGAAAATATATTAATTCATCAGGTTTGATTTCACCATTTCAAGTAAATTTATTGGACATCGATCGCCACCTTAGTCGTCACTCACTAAGTGGCAATTAAAAAATCTATTTTCAATGGCCAAGTGAAATGCAGTTTTTTTCATGGAAACATGCATCTTTACATTGATTACATCTAATTAAAAAAGTGGTTATTTCTTTTTCCTACTGGATGCAAACAGATTTCAATGACATAGCTGTATTTTCAATATTTCGATTTTTTGCCGAGTTCTTTTATCGTGTTCAGTTGGATAATTTTTTTAAGAAATACAGTTTTATTTTGGCGAAATATATTTATCAGCTTTGATTCCACATGCATTTCAAGTAATTTGCTGGTCATCTATCGCCACTCTAGTCATCACTCGCCAAGTGACGACTTAGAATAATAATTATTGATCGCCAAGTGAAATACAGTTTTTTTCATCAAAATATGCATATCTACATTGATTACACCTAATTAGAGATCTGGTTAATTCTTTTATCTATTGGATGCAAGCAGATTTCGATGACATTTTTGTATTTTCAGATATTGCGGGGGTTTTTTGCCATGTGCTTTTTGTATATTCAGTTTGATTTTTTTTCCCAAGAAATATAGCTTTATTCTGGAAAATATATTCATCAGCTTTGATCCCACATGCATTTCAAATAATTTATTTCTTTTTTCACACTGGATGCAAATGAATTTCAAGGACATTTCAGTATCTTCAACATTCAATTTCTGTTGCATGCTCAGCTCTTGGATTATTTTCCTCCCAAGATATACTATTTAATCATGCGAAATAACTGTATACTATATAGCACAAAAAAGGATAAAGGGGGGGGGTTAATAAATACTGTATTTTGTCTCTATAAATAAAAAAAACTGGTTTTCATTGTCTAAAGATAAAATCTCTAAATCGCGATTTAGCCCTAAATCGCGATGTAGGATGGGTGATAAATCGATTTAAGAAATTCCTACATCGGCCCAGTGCTACGGAACATATAAATTAGCATAAAAGCCGAAAAAGGCAATCGAACGAAATGAAAGGCCAATCAGGAGATAAATCTGAAACAAATGCAGTAGGATATGCTCATATATGGCATATGGCATAAAATGAGGAGGTGTTAAGGGGTGTAAAGCACAGAGGCTCTGACGGTTCAGAAACTTGGTGAAATCTATTGCACTGTGTAAAGTGATTTCAACAACTTTGTTTTACTACTATTGTGTGATATAGATAAGAGGCAATCCAGTAGATGTCATCTGGATGACTTTGCAATGCTCGAATAATTTGGAAGTTGTAAGAAGGTAAAAGTGTCACAAGTGTGGCACAAGAGGGCACAAGAGTTCATTATCGCTCACAACATTGTTTTACGAGACTAAAGAGCATTTCAAACGAGGGGATTAGTTGTCCGAGCATCAGCAGTGATCGACCACGAGCAACAATAATAGCAGACGACCGTTATGTTGTCCTACAGGCGAAAATAAACAAGCGGTAGGCAACTCTAGAAATCGCAAAGCAGATTAAAGAGACTACTGGACGTCGGATATCATGTTTTATCATAGCTAAAAGGCTGCACAAAGATAGTCTATATGCACGAAGACCAGTACGTCCGTCGTGTACCATTAACGTCTGCTCATCGAAGACGCCGGTTTCTGTGGTGCCATAAATACTACGAGAAATGGTCACAGCAGGAGTGGGCTTTACGGATGGGAGCTGATTTAGTATGACGAGCGATTCTGGATGTTTACACATCTGTAGAGAGCAGGGAACACCTAACCCCCACTACAACAACATCAAAAGTTACCATTTCGGGCGTGCCGGAGTTTTTGTTTGGGATGGTATCATGCTTGATAGCCGTACGAACCTCCACGTCTTCCAAAGACGTCCAGTATCTGGTGCCCGCTATTGCGCCAAGATTCTCTTGCCTCACGTGCGTCTTTTTAGAGGTGTTATGGGTCCAGACTTCCTCTTCACGGACGACAACGCTATCTGTCATCATACAGCGATTATCGAAGGACTCTTGGATAATGAAGATATTCAACGCATGGATTGGCCTGCAACATTTCCGGGCTTGAATTCCATAGAACACATGTCGGACCTTCTATAGATACGCTTGGCATCGTGACCAAGCACCGGCAACGATTCCGGAGCTGAAATTGGTGTTACAAGGGGAATCAGACTCGATGACACAACAACTTCCAGACAACCTCGTCCTCAGCATGGACAGACATTGTAAATCCTTCATCGCAGTCCGGGGTGACCATATCCCTATTAGAGACTAAATTTTTTCCTTCCTGGTGCTTGTAAGAAGGACGCTTCTGTCTTCTCTGCATTTGTGCTCCAAGTGACCTTTACAATAAAGTGCTTATGTATCTTTTTGATTATTTGTTTAAATGTTTTTTAACACTTGTCACATATTTTCAGATCTTGAAGATCTTATGCTATGATTTTGGTCGATGTGGAAAACTTCTGGGTGACATTACATTCGAAAAACCTTCTCGTCCTTAATTTTTGCACACCAGTGTATATATATATATACATATATATATATATACACTATATTGCCATTGATTATTGGACACTTGCGAATTTAGACATTTTGTTAAATATCTAGAAAAATACATGAGGAATCATCTCGAAACTCTTAGAGTATAAATATAATAGTATACGTCATACATCTCCGTGAAGATATTTTCCCGAAACTCCATAGAGGACCGTCAACAAATTAAAAAAGAATGAATATCTTTTGAATAACCCTGTCAAAACTAATGTAGCAAAAGCGTTCAAACTCTAGATTATGATTGAATGCCTTATTGTAATATGCCTTGTTCATTTTTATGCAAATAGCATGCATACTCGCAGAGTAATTAAGGTTTTTATAAAAATGGTCCGAAATTTTTCCAAGTTTTTTCCTTATAATTTTCAGATTTCTTATTATAAAATAATATTTTTTTCAGAAAATATGACAAACAACATTGCACACAGTACCCTGTAATCAGAATTAAAAAATAATGAAAATTGTACACAAAATGAGTTGGTTTACTAAATAATTTTTTATGCGCATGCGTTAACGATATCAAAATTTCATTTGCATATTATGTTAGCTAAATGTATAGAGCAACTTTTGTGAAAGTCACAAAATCATAACTTGAAAATTCTGAAAATAATCGTCAATTGAATAAGTTGAAAATCCGTTATTCTCAAAATGAAGGAAAAACAAGAGGGGTTGTATCCATATATTCATTGATTAGAGTCAATATAGAATACACAATACGGGATGTACTACTACATTTGGATAAAATCTCTCATTTTTTTGCTTCATTTTGGAAACAACGGATTTTGTCCTTTTTCTATAGACGATTACTTTCAGAATTTTCAAGCTATGATTTTGAGACTTTTACAAAAGTTGCTCTATACATTTAGCTAACATAATATGCAAATGAAATTTTCATATCTTTGACGCATGCGCAGTAAAAAATTATTTAGTAAACCTACTCATTTTTCATACAATTTTTATTATTTTTTAATTCTGATTACAGGGTACTGTGTGCAATTTTGTTTGTCATATTTTCTGAAAATAATATTATTTTTTATTAAGAACTCTGAAAATTATAAGGGAAAAACTTGGAAAAATTTGGGACCATTTTTATAAAAACCTTAATTACTCTGCGAGTATGCATTCTATTTGCATAAAAATGAACACAGTGTATTGCAATAAGGCATTCAATCATAATCTAGAGTTAGAGCGCTTTTGCTACATAAGTTTTGACAGGGTTATTCAAAAGCTATTCATTCTTTTTTAATTTGTTGACGGTCCCCTATGGAGTTTCGGTAAAAAATCTTCACGGAGATGTATGACGTATACTATTATATTTATACACTAAGAGTTTCGAGATGATTCCTCATGTATTTTTCTAGATATTTAGTAAAATGTCTAAAATCGCAAGTGTCCCATAATCAATGGCAATATAGTGTATATATATATATATATATATATATATATATATATATATATATATATATATATATATATATATATATATATATATATACTATATGTATATAAATAGATAGATAAAGTCTTTTACTGATGGTAGTTTTGAGATCTAAGGGTTATGTTTGTGGCAGATCTATAAATTTGTTTTTCAGAAATTCCAACATGGGGAGAATGCATGCTATAGATAGTATTTCAAACAAAATTTGCATAGTGAAATGATTATAAAAAGTAAATATGATAATATTCTGTAAAATTTTCATGATCCTTATATCGTCAACTGTAAAATAAAAAGTATTCGATTAAATTCATTTAAACAAGTGAACATGGAAAAAATTCAGTTTAAAAAAATCAAACTATGTTTCAACGGACATTAATGAATTAACGTATAGAGGAAATCGAGAACATAAGCGAAAATGTAGGATTTGGAAGATCTTTAAAAATGAAAATAATCCTGGGAAGTTAGGACTGAAACAATGCTAAATTTTGAAAATCAAATCTCCTATTAGATATTTCATAACCTTACGGCACTGTTTTAAAATAGATGGTAAAACAATTATCAATTGAATTACATGAAAATCTTGATCACAAACAATTCACAAATCTGTGCATAATGATACCAATATTTAAATATGCTCAAAGGAAATTCCGTACAAATTACATGCCGATTTCAAGCTGAAAACCACTAACTTGGTAATGTAACATACATAAGCTGGGTTTGATTCGTTTTTAGTTTAAGTAACCATAAAAGTTCAAAATCTACTTTAATCTGAAAGCTCTCTTCCGTCTATTTAACTTTCTAAAGTAAAAGATAATAACAGCACAACTGTCCACATCTCAGTAGCATGCGAAAACCAATATTTAGCATGTAATAAATTTTGTTTTGTAATCAAAAGAAACAAAATTATATTTCCTAACGACTGAGCGAAGCTACATTCTAAAAATTATCTTATACAGTAGACTCGCGATCCTCCATTTAACGACTGTTCGCGATTTAACGACCATTGGATGAGGTCTCGACCATTTTTCAATACTTACAATGTATTTTCTCGCTCGTTTTAACGACTTTCAAATAATCGGAACCTTGATTTAGCGATCTATTCACATTCTCCAGGTATTAAAAATTTAGAGGCAGTAAAGATAATTTTTCTTTTCAACAATTGTTACATGTATTTTAGAGCGTCAAATGTTATTGAATGTTTTAAAAAAAAAAGTACCGAAGAAACTAGTTATTGGTATTCTAATTAATTTAGAAGTAAAGAAAATTCATAAAACGAATTCTTAGTGGTCTGTCATACAGCAAATGAGACTCGGCAAGCGGTTTCTCAGCACACAGTTTTACTTCCATCCAGCTGAATATTTAAAAGAACCAAATTTTGGAATTTGAACCTGCTGCGCAGGGGTTAAAAAAACAGAACACCGGAACTGAAGATTCCAATCATCTAACATGCAAGCATTACGAAAACAAGCTGTATGGCTGGAAAATCTCACATTTAAAGATTATGTAGATGTTAAAGATAAGTTTAAAACTGAAAAAGCATTTTCAAAATATGATTTAATCTGCAGCCTTCTCAATCCTAATTGGACATTCGAAATAATTCTTTCGACAAAGAAATTCTCGATATTCTATTCTATATATACCTCCTGCATAAAAAACACAGGATGTCATCATGTTATGTGGAACATTTACATCAAGTTGTGTGGAAATAAAGGAAATTTTAACGATCGCTTTCAGAATTTTTCAACTGCCATTTAAAGCAGAAAATATAAAATGATTATTCAAAAAGTGTTATTCAACTAATCTAAGTCATTTTTTTTTATTTTGTAAAATTTGTAATTTATTCCATAAATTTTAATCATTTTTTGAATGAAAAATTTAGATTAAATACTATAAATATTTTCTTAATTGCATAAATCAGTAGTTTTTATTACAAGTAGAATGCTAGATATTTTTAAAGTGCATTAAGTCTAGCCAATATTAACAACATTTGATTTAACGACCATTCAATTTAACGTCCTATTTCCCAAGGTCTCGTGAAAGTCGTTAAATCGAGAGTCTACTGCATTATTACCTGAATTTCTGCATCATTTGTCGGAGGTTTCTCCTTCATCACTTGCAACTTCATCCTCTTTCTTCTGGAAATGACACTGTTCTGCTTCTCTTCCGATTCTTCACATGTACTGCGGCTGGTCCGATACTCAAATCCTTCTTCGAATTCTTCGAATTCATCCTCATCCAGATACTGCCACAGACGATCCGGCACTAATACAATCTTTTTTCTTTGGGTACTGGCTACATATCCTTGTCTGGCTAATCTCGCTCGCCAGCCACTTAAATCAGGTGCTGTTGGATCACCTAGAGACAGCGACAAAAGAAATGAAAAGGAGGAATATCGATGAAATAAAAGATAGAATTTAAAAAAAGTATATATTGTATATACAGGAGCATAGGAAAGTACCCTAATTTTGTAGAAAAAAATATTTATGCAGTCATGCATGTATAGTGACCTTATAATAATGTGATTATGCAACTGATAACAGAGCGTCTATTGATGAAATTTAGAAATTATTGGTCCTAAATTGAAAATTAAGAGAGTTAGAAAAGAGAGTCATTTTGTAAAAAAGTAAGGTAAATTACTATGAAATGATGTGTTATACGCACAAATAACTTTATTAAAAGCCTTAAAAATACTCATTTTTCTATATCCAATCAAAGGCTTCAACGTAACTATAATGTATGGAGAAGTGTGTCATTACTGTGCAGATTCACATACTGATAAAAATAACACACGTAAATTAGGTGCAATTCATTTTAAGAAGAAAATCATGTTAGGTATGCTCAGTGTGACCATCATCATCAGAAGCACATATGCATTCGCAAGAATGTATATGCATTGCTATTGGTGGTAGAATAATTAGTATATTAACTTTGATTTTCTTATTAAAATGAATTCTAAAGTGTTTATACTTGCATAGTCAGTTTTATAAGGAAATGCGCATCTGCTTTATAGTCACAATTCGGCATGTAATTTATAACATATTTAATCCTGTGCTGGGATATCAAAAAATGTATATTTCAGAATTTCTAATAAACTTATTTTTCGAAGTGAGGTGTTATTTTTTCTAAATTAAGGTCGATCAAAACTTTTGTAATTGACTTTTTGTCATATCTGAAAATTTTTGGTTTAGTGCCCATAACTTCTAAATTTCTTAACTAGAAATGTTGTTATTGACTGAATTAGGTTAGGCGTAGTGATTTTGCTATATACCGTTGGCGTTATTGCTCTTGGTTAACTGTAGGTTTCTCCATTCCCAAGCTTTTTCATGCTAAAAGAACTTTCTCTCTTTTTTATATATATATATAAACCCTCTAAAATCTTTAAAAAAATACTTTAAAAACACAAAAAGGTACAGACAACAAGTTTCAGGAATATCACTTTGATTAATAGAAATTTTTCTCTTGTTTTAAAAAAACTTCTGTCTTTACTGGAAAACTTCAGAAAAATTTTAGCTTTGGCTCGCGAATTTTTCGTGATTTGAAGGAACAAGAACGAAAGATCATCCATAAAGGATAGATTATAAAACACTGTCCAACAGTGGTGTAATCGTAAAAAGCAGAGAGTACGTTCTAAGTAGAGGATATACGCTCAAGGCACAGGGTATACCCTAGAGTGTATATAGTATAGCTTTCTTGAGAAACAGAGGAGATACGTTTACTCTCGTATACCCTCCACTACATCTCTGCTGCCCAACTCATTTGGAATTATTAAAAAAAAAAACTTCACATTTTAATGAAAGATGATGTTTAAGTAAATCTATATATATAAAAGAAAGTCTGGATTTCGTATTAATCACAGCACAAAAAAATCTACTGAATTAAAAATCTTGAAAATTGGGGTAAAAATACTTCTGATAACATCGAGTGCCGCTAAGAAGGGATTTTCGAAAATCCCACCCCTAAGGGGGTTAAAAAAAGAAATGAACTTAAAAAAAAATCCTTAAAAATCGGCTTTTATAGTGATTTTTCAACTGATAACATATTTTAGTGTATTTTTTCATGCTGAATCGAATGGTACCAAGCAAATTCTTTTAAATTTAGTAGTTCGTGAGATATATCACATTTTCCTGATTTGGCGGTGTCTTCGGCGCATAAACCTGAAATTTTCAATCCTTATCTATATATATAAAAGAAAGTCTGGATTTCGTATTAATCACAGCACAAAAAAATCTGCCAAAACTAAAATCTTGAAAATTGGTGTAAAAATACTTCTGATAATATCGAGTGCCGCTAAGAAGGGATTTTCGAAAATTCCACCCCTAAGGGGGTTAAAAAAAGAAATGAACTTAAAAAAAAATCCTTAAAAATCGGCTTTTATAGTGATTTTTCAACTGATAACATATTTTAGTGTATTTTTTCATGCTGAATCGAATGGTACCAAGCAAATTCTTTTAAGTTCAGTAGTTCGTGAGATACATCACATTTTCCTGATTTGGCGGTGTCTTCGGCGCAAAAACCTGAAATTTTCAATCCTTATCTATATATATAAAAGAAAGTCTGGATTTCGTATTAATCACAGCACAAAAAAATCTGCCGAACCTAAAATCTTGAAAATTGGGGTAAAAATACTTCTGATAACATCGAGTGCCGCTAAGAAGGGATTTTCGAAAATTCCACCCCTAAGGGGGTTAAAAAAAGAAATGAACTTAAAAAAAATCCTTAAAAATCGGCTTTTATAGTTATTTTTCAACTGATAACATATTTTAGTGTATTTTTTCATGGTGAATCGAATGGTACCAAGCAAATTCTTTTAAGTTCAGTAGTTCGTGAGATACATCACATTTTCCTGATTTGGCGGTGTCTTCGGCGCAAAAACCTGAAATTTTCAATCCTTATCTATATATATAAAAGAAAGTCTGGATTTCGTATTAATCACAGCACAAAAAAATCTACCGAATTAAAAGTCTTGAAAATTTGGGGTAAAAATACTTCTGGTAACATCGAGTGCCGCTAAGAAGGGATTTTCGAAAATTTCGCCCCTAAGGGGGATAAAAAAAGAACGAACTTTTTAAAAAATTCTTAAAAATCGGCTTTTGTTGTTATTTTTCAACTGATAACATATTTTAGTGTATATTTTCATGATTCACATTTTCCAAATTTGGTGATGACTTCGGCGCCAAAACCTGAAAATTTCAATATATATATATATAAAGTCTGTATTTCGTATCAATCATCGTACAAAAAAATCTATTGAACCTACAACTTTGAAAAAGAAATATATAATTTGGTTAACATGATTATGTACGCTATAATTAATTATCTCAATATATATAAAACGCAAAGTGAAATTTCTTTCCGGCCGCTTATATAACTTAAGTTCTACTACATAGATTTTAATGGAACTTACATTGTGTTTTATAATTTTTCAGAAATTTTGTAATAAATTAAATATAGCATTCTACTTTGTTTAATTGACTACTTATGGAGATGTTTCAAATCATATGAACCCAATTACAAAAGGTTGGCTTTATTTGAAATGTTCCGCTGAATGAATTTTTGTTTGATTTAAACTGTTAATATGTTGAGCGCTGCGTCATTCATGGGTGACTAACATTGAACTTTCCGTTTAGATGACTGATGTTTCACCGATGACAAACAGAGTAAATTATTATATAAAACTAAAAATTACGATGATATAAAAATTTCTTTTGATTCAAAGTTTCTTTAAAAAAAAATTGACCAGCGTAGCGGGCGAAGGCTGCTAGTAATTTAATAAACGCGTAATACATTAGAAAACCTATTTCAGCAATTACCATCAACAATCGGTAAAATATGTGAAATTACTTTGTGCATCCTTCTATAAGATCTGCAGGTGACGGTGCCCGGGCAGGGTTCGAACCGGAGATCCCACGGTCAGTAAGTGAGCGCCTTATCCGCCGAGCAAAAGGGTACCTCAGTCGCTTCCTGCGAGAAACTCGTTTTACTGACCGCGCACGATGGTCGCCACAGTACTCCACCCCCAGTGAGAAGAACGTCGCGTTGACGTTGGACGAGCGATATGCACTCGTGTTGCGCTGGCGCGTGCCAGATGCGTTGTCGTTGTCGTGCTGCCGCCGATTGCATGTGTGACCCATCGATGATGCGCGGCGTGGCAGGCTTTGCTGCTGTGAGCGTTACACAGGCTTTGGTCGTGTGCTCTGAGCGTTACAGAGGCTTTCGTGCTGCGAGCGTTTCGCAGGCTTTGGATGCTGGGGGTGCTTTTAGTGCTGCCATCTGTTGGACTAGAGCGAAGGTGGTGAAGTGTGTTCGTTTGTCCAAGGTCACCAATGCAGGTGACGGTGCCCGGGCAGGGTTCGAACCGGAGATCCCACGGTCAGTAAGTGAGCGCCTTATCCGCCGAGCAAAAGGGTACCTCAGTCGCTTCCTGCGAGAAACTCGTTTTACTGACCGCGCACGATGGTCGCCACAGATCTATTGATTTATATGTATTAGATAGTATACTACTGATGAACCACGTTTGATAGGAACCTGGACAGAACTGCGCATGGGCGAAAAGAGCGAGTCCATGTCGAAAATGGGTAGATTCATACCATCTTGAGATGAGTTTGTTTATTAAACACCCTAGATATGTCGAATTTTTTTGGCGAATACCTTTTTGTTGCTGTCATTGAATTATCTGTTTTTAAATATTATATTGTAATTTTGTTACATTAAAATACGTTATAAAAAGTCAAATATAATAAAAAAGATCATTTAAAGGTGTGATTATTAAACTTAGCTTAATAACTTTTCCCTCGCAATATAGCGTAACTTAATCTTTTTAGAAATAGCGGCTGCATGGCGTGATTTTAAAACTTGCTAGATTGGCGATTTTTTTAAATTATTTCTTTATGTTATTGTGTATATTATTTATTTATATTATCTGCATGTATTGGATATGAATATGGCTCAGATATCATATATAATCAGGGCTTAATACAATTTTTTTCCAACGTCAATTTGGCCAGAACCTCATTTTCGAATACTAGTTACATATACATTTTAAAATTATTTTTCTGTTATTTAAAAAAATAACAATAAATAAAACATTTTTTAAATATATTAAATTTTAAAAAACTAATAACTGTAGAACAAAAACATTTTAAATAATTTGAAAAAAGATAATGTAAATAAACAGTTTATCAAAATATAAACAACAATATCAGGGTTACCATATTAGGCAAAATAACGCCATTTTGGCGCCAAGTAAATCCCAGTGAGTATATGACATACATGTGCCTTGAATATTTAACCCTTAGACTACCAAAAAAAAGTATATGCAAGAACTACCATTCGGGTCCATTGGACCCATATGTAAAATATATAGGATTTCAAAATATACAAAACACCCATTTATCTACAATGAATATATTTGTTATTAATGCACCTTATACAATATATAAAAGTGATATATATAGTAATAAAGTAATATATATAGTAATAGAGTAAGAAAGTAACACATACAGTAAGAAAGTAATATATATAGTATATTATAATGACTACAAAACGTTTTTCATCATAATAAAATTATTCTGTACATGAAGTACAAATAACGACGGAATGTTCTCCGCAAACATTTTTCGTACACTTCTTGCATAATGTTCGTGTTTTTCGATCTTTTTTAGAGGGACAAATATGACATCTTGATTTTTTTCGTGGCGGTTCAAAACTATTTGCGTAAAGTTGTTCTGAAGTAGATGTTGAGACGGCGATACCTCCTTCACCTACTAAAGGGTCATTTAGAATATCCCCTCGAATCCACATTCAATTCACATCGATTCCATCATTGTATTTCTGACCTATTTAGAATGTGCAGATCCGGTTTCAACCTAGGGCATTTTTCACCCCTGCTATTTCCTAGGGCACTAATCCGGAATGTACCCATAATTCCTTTCGGGTGTACAAAGCAAGTGCCCCTAAACCTCAAATTTCTGCGCCCATTTTTTCGGGCGCTAATCTGTTTAGGAGAACTTGCAAATTTTTTCCAACGGGCTTTGTTGAAAGATAAACCTTGAATAGTATGTTGGTTAAAACCAAATTTTTTAATTGTTAGGTTTTAAATTGTGCATTTTTTTGCTATTTTCTCTCTTGTGGAGTTTCTTAATGATCTTTTTTGAATTAGTTAATAAAGAACAGTTATAAATATGTAAAGATCAGTTGCTTTGTATTTTTATACAATTGATAATTAGATAATTAAACTAAATTATACTTACAATTAAATAAACAAAATTAAATTAAAATTAACATGAATAAAATGTAATAATTTTTATTGCATAAAATTTTATTTCAAATAAATTTTCAATAATTAAGATACTTTTAAAAGTTACTCAAGCTTTTAAAAAATAATTACATGAACATTTATTAAAATACAATGTATCCTAAACTTACACTAAATACAATTTTATATTACTGTTGAAAAATATTAGTAAATTTTACTAATTTCATACTTAAATTATCATTTTTTAAAAATCTTATCTTCATATATAAAAATTGCAATTAATTTACTATTCTTTTTACTAATTACCCATTCATTTGTAATTATAAAGTAGTGGAAGGTTAGCATAATTATTTTTCCCTTTCTCTATATTATTATTAGTATTTAAATATATAATTGATAAGGATTTTAAATATACATAATTAATTAATATTAATATTTAAATATACATAGATAATATTCATATTTAAATGTGAATGATCCATATTAAATAATATTATTATTTAAATATCTATAATTAATATTAATTAATATTTTTTTAAATGTACATAATTTAAATTAATTAATATATTAAATAAATATGTATAATTTATATTATACATTACGACCATCATACTACAATCAAAATTTTTTGTCGCTCTGTAAATGAATGATAACCATTATGCATATCATATTCTACAGTAAGCATCTTGTAATAAAGCTCAGTAATATATATCTATGTCATTATGTTTGAAATAGTGTAACATTATAAAATATGCTTCAAATCAATTTTTTTTTTCACATAGCCATTAATTGAATTTTTATAGTAGTGATTGTGTAAATTAATGATACATGTTTTGATATCAGTATTCAGGGCCTTTTTTTTTTTTTTTTTTTTTTTTTTTTTAAATCGAAGTCTGATGATTTGAAAGACCAAAAAATTTTGTGTCATCAGAACCTGATGATAAAAGTACATTGCATAAAGGTGTTAGTAACATTTTAAAAAGTTTTTCGTTAAAATATTTCTTTTAAATACAATAAAAATCATGTTTTTAACACTTTTTGAAACTTTCGGAGTTTTAAAGTTTTTATTATATTTAACTGAATACTGGTGTTTTATGAATATATTATTGCTAAAATATTTCTTCTTACATAGAAATAAGTATTAACTCTAAATACTCTTTCAAGACAATGTTTCGCGATTTTCATGTCCCTGAAAATTACTTTAAAAAAATTTATAAATTTGTAATATTATACCTATTCGTGGACTTGAATAAAAACTGAGCTCAGACAGAGACCATCTCATTTTTATTATACACCGTACTATGCAGAAACCATGGTTAGTGCATTTTTTAAATGGATATAAATTTCATTTTTGAAATAGTGTAACATCATTTAAATTTACCACAAAAGGTTTTTCTCCCATTGTCGCTATAATTCTGCACACTTCATTTTCGCTAAGAAACATGCTTTAGTTAATTTCAATAACATAAATGGAAATTTGAGTTTACATTAATTGCAGCACAGACTGACAAATTGATTTTATAAACACTCTTTTCAAATGTATTAGAAAGTATTAAATTACTTTCATTTTTTAGTAGGGTCCTGTAGGTAGACTGGCTTCTGGTGTCAATAAAAATTCTTTACTTTGCTTCAATGTTACATTAAAATTTTTGCAGTTGCTTTGAAAAGTTTTCAGCAATATCGAAAGATTTTTAGATATCTTATTAGAGTTTCATCTTTGTTTTAATTGAAAGGAGAATTGGTTTACAGATGAATTTATAAATTCACGTCACCACAAACCCATTCATATAGAATAATAAGTCATACTCAAATTAACCTTGCTTGAACTTCTGTAGCTACTTTATGCATAAAAATATATTTTGACCTTTTGTCCATAAAAAAAAGAAAAAAAAAAAAGCTACAAAAAAAATGAGAGATAAAATAATAATTTAAAAAAAATACCAGCGAAAAATCGCATCAATTTTGAATTAATATATTTTTTATCATTAATGAATGAACTGCAACAATATTTATGAAAGTCCAATCTTGAGGCTGCAACACAAATCATGAGATTCTATAAAAAATATATTTATTTAAAAATATATCCTTCTCTTTATTTATTTATTTATTTATTTATTATTATTATTTTAAGATGAATAACATAATAAATGTGTATATTATTCTCTCATATATTCTATAAAAAATATATTTATTTAAAAATATATCCTTCTCTTTATTTATTTATTTATTTATTTATTTATTTATTTATTATTTTAAGATGAATAACATAATAAATGTGTATATTATTCTCTCCTTATAAATTAGCAAAAAATCACATCTAATGTCAAAAGAACATATAACTATTAGCTATATAAAAGCTTGTAAAACTACTAATAAAAGATTACGATAATTTATGCTAATTTTATAAGAGAATGAAATAAAGCATAGTTCAATGAAAATAAAATACCACTATAATTTAAATAGAACAGCGATATGTTATTAGTAGTAAGCAAAGCTCAGAAAATACAAGTTTGTATTTTAATCAATGAAAAGAAAAAAAAAAAAAAGTCTTCAAAAAAAAAAAAAAAAAAAAACTATTACACAAAACTAAGACAAATTAATTATTACGGAAAACTAATACAAAATTAAATATTGCAAATAAAGTACAAGTTAACATTTTCAGACATAAAGTGAGTATGGTTGTAATACAAGTTAAAAAAGTATACATATCCACTCTTTTAATTAATTTTAGCTATCTTTATATTTTAAAGTCAACGTCAACTAGATGGAACCCGTCAAAATTTGACGGAAAAAATTTACTACAATTTGGTAAAATAAGCTTCTTCATTGTTTAACACCTTTAGGGGCATTAAGGGCCGTCAATCACATAAAGTAGTTTCCCCAAAATGGATAGACTAACATTGATAATATTTTTTCTTGTAGGCAATCAACAATTTTTGCAGGGTTTATTTATTTTTTTTTTCTTGTAGACAACCAATCAATTTCTTGATTTTTTTTCTACGTGACCTGTTAGCTAATTTCACATCTTTTCTCGACCAATCAACAAACTGTTTTTTTTTTTTTTTTTTTTTTTTCTGCGGCAGATAAATGATATAATTTTTTAATTATAGCCAACTGACACATTTTGTGCAAAAATTATCTGGAAGGTATTAATGTAGTTTGAAAAGTAACGCCAGGTAATAAGAAAAGCATCACTAAGTACAATAATACGACCCCCCCCCCCCCGAAAGAAACCGTTCTTTAATAACGATTCAAAATCTCAATTTAGATTTTTTAATTATACTTTAAAAAATATATTATTTAACAGATGGTTATGAATTATTTTTTTAAATTTTACTATAATTTTTTTCTTTCCTTACTTACTCCCTGGATATTTAAAGTTTTAATATTTTAAACTCAAATCTCGAAACTTCAAAACTTATGTATAGTTTCTTACCTTTATATTATAGTTTGATAACTATCATAATTTTAAATTTTAGGTAATACATATTTCTTAATTTTTTCTAACTTTAAAATAATCTGTAAATTTGAAGGACACCCATCTGAAAACTATTCCTATTTTAGAAAAAATATATATGTAATTTTAAACTAAGTCGGTTAGGGAATATATATATTTTTTTAATTATTTCTGAAAAAAATCAAGTTTTTACTGACCATACAAAATTAATTTGTCTTTCTTTCTTTCCTTACTTTCTTTATTTTTCAGCTGAGAAGAAAGGACACCATTTAAAAGCTAATTTGCAAGAACTTTGAAATCCTCTCGTCCGATATATTTTTGTTGGCAAAACAGTATGTTTTTTATTTCGCACTTTTTTTCCCATAATGTATGCTTATGTCTCGAAACTTTTGGACGGAAATAGATTAAAAACGTACAAAGGCGTTTTTCTAATTTTATTCATAAGTGTCAGGACTCCTGCATATATAGAGCCCTTGCATGTTACGTCACATGCTTCATCTGGCGCCCAAACATCAGGCAAATGTGGTGTTTTCAAATACTTAAACATAGTAATTTGCGCTTCATTTTTTAAGTATTTAGAAAAATAATGCAAAAATAAGAAAAAATCAAAATTAAACAGAAAGACCACACATGCTTTAAACGGCAAACGGGGAGTTGTGATGTTTTGTTTGGGCTCCAGATGTGCACCAGATTAGAGTACCAGCCAGTGCTGTGACGTCAATGCAAGGGGCTATTATGGTAGAAAACAAAGCCAAAAAACCAACAAAAGCATACGCTTTTTTCCAATAAAAACGCTAGATGGCGCCACCTCTCAAACCCCCTAGTTTTCGACAATCCTTTTCGGAAAAAAAAAAAAAAAAAAATCCAAGTTAGCGGCTATGCACTGAAGAAAAACCTCCCACAATTTTCATCGCCTATTATCGGTACAACAAAGTTTTTTATTCCAAAAATGATTTAAAAACTCAATAATATCAACTACGTGGAAAAAAAAAAAAAAAAAAAAAAAAAAAAAAACTTGTAGTTAAGAATAAAAACACAACCGGCTTACACCGCTTATGATAATTCAACTGAGCGAGCATTTATACGCATGCGTAGAGTGGGAGCATGAGAGATGCTCCAAGGGACAGATTAGTAGTTATAGATTACGCATGCGCATAAATGAATTTTTAATTGATAATTACAGCTAATTAATAACATTCTTGATCAAACGAATGTACGATAACAAATCTGTGGACAAATATCTTTCATTTAAAAAAAGAATGGTGTAATTTGATTCAGTAGTTTTTGCTCACGGACTGTCTAAAGAAAACGCTTAGCGTTTTAAATATATAGATTGCAAAAAATTTTCGAAGGTAGCATAAAAATATATAAACCTCATAGTATCGATAATCAATTTAAATGGGTTACATTTTTAAAACAGTGTTATATTTTTCATGACATAATTAGCGCTTATCATTGCAAAATTAATTATAAAACTGAAGATTGTATAACTTTAAATTCGAAGAACTGTTTCATATATTCAGATATTAAAACAAATCGCCGCATACCAAACCAGTTTCATAATAATGTATCGTACAGGTATTAAAACAAGTGGCCGCGTACCAATTCCTGCACATTATGTGTTAATCATAGCGAAACTGCACCCTACGAGGCCAAAAGTAAACAAGCAGACGATATTCTTTAACAGAGACCTGCGCACGAAAACTTGCGCGGACGAATTTTAATGCTGCTTTATGCATGGGTTTGTATATGGGTACAAAATTAAAGCAGGAATGATAGCGGAGCAGCTCCACTTCGTGTGAATCTGGTTTCATCCCTCTGGACATTCTAAATGAGGCTTAATTCTTCTGCAAGTTGAATAATGAAATTCCGCCTTTTTTTCATTTTCAGATCACATTCAGCATTCAGTGACAACCATATTATGTATGCATTCATCGCACTTATATCGATCATATTATAAAATACAATCAAAGGCCACAGACGAGTCATGCGTTTCACACTATATGTTCTTACCATTTTGTCCATCGTATCTACTCCGCCTTTGGTTTTATTATAATCTAAGATTATTTGGGGCTTTTTTTCTAAGCTGTTGTCAATATCATAAGTGTTATGCATTGTGCTTAGCAAAGTAACAATTCTACCTTTTCTGGGACAGTAAGAGATGATGGTCGCCTTCTCTTGAAACCCAAATAAAGTAGAATATACAGAACGATGTTTTGGATTTGTGAACACAGCGGGTAATTCAGGTTTATTTTTTCGAATTGTTCCAATAAGAGATAATTTTTTTGAAGTAAGATGTGTTGCTAATGCATATGACGTAAAAAAGTTATCACATGTAATATTACGACCAAAATGGACTCTATTCTGGTGACGTCAAAGTCACGTGTTTTGGGGAAACATTCCCCACATCATAGACGCTAATTATGCAACGACTCGTTTCCCAACTCGTGGCTGTATGCCGTACAATAGTAACGGAGCATATTTTTGTGACGTGAGGTCACGTGTTTTGGGGAAACATTGCAGAAATCACAGCCTCGAACTCAAACGGAGAATAGAGTCCATTTTCAATTTCCTTCGTCAATCTTTTAACTACATTTTCTCCCTGATGAGATTCTCTTACTTCATTTTTGCCTGTATATAGTTCCAGTTTCCAAGCATACGATGTTACGCTGTCACAAATAACCCAGAACTTCAATCCATACTTTCCAGGTTTAGATGGCATATACTGACGGAAAGGCCATTTTCCACGAAAAGAAACTAATTGCTCATCGACAGTCATAGACCAATTAGGAATATAAGGGTCTTGTAAATAGCTATTCCACAATTCAAAGCATTCTCTTATTGGCTCTAATTTATCAGTTGATCTTCTTTTACGCCTCTCAGCAGCATCATCAAATCTTATGACACGTAATATACTTGTGAATCTATTGCGACTCATAATGTCCCGAAATATTTGTCTTCCATTTTTTATGCTCCAAAGTTCGCTTACTGTTTCATTTTTCAATTTATATACTCCAATAAGTAATAAAAGTCCGATGAATTTTTTAAGTTCTATAATATCTATAGGTTTCCACTCTTTATCGAATACTCTATTGCCTTCCGCGTTTGTCCATTTTACTATAATTTCCAAAAGTCTTTTTCGGAAATAGATAAGAAATGAGGATGATATGGAATCCACTTCACGATTTGCAAATCTTGAAGGTCCAGATTTTTCACGTAAATCTGGATTCAAAGATCTGATTTCAGTACGTCTTCCTTGTGGTCTGGCAACTTCATTCTTATACCAGATCTGTGAATTATTTTTGGAAACAAAAGTAGAATTTGAAGTACTTGTGGTTGCTACATTTACTTCATTGGAATCATTATCAGATTCTGAGTAGGAATCAGAAATTTCATTATGTATTTCAACATAATCTACTTCACCTTCATCAGACGACAGATTTTCATCATCGGTGTCGAATTCTATATCGTCCGGATTTTCCATAATTTTTTGAATTTCCTCTTGAGACAATACTTTTTTTCTGTTCATCTTCAATTCAGTTTTTAACAAAAAATAAGTTAGGAAATAAGAAAATGATGAATATTTGTAAAATAACAAAGCACGTACAAACTACACTTATTACTTGTCTTCAAATATCAAGTCCTATTTTCAATGAAAAGACTCAAAAACATCAATAGACACCATTCGCTCACTAACTGTGTCTGTTGATAAATGACTCTCTGAACCAGAAGTAACCTTTTATATATAGAGCACGAAGTTTACTAGATCAGTCTAGAATGTTCTCAAAACTTCATTATAAAGTAGCCAAATTTGGCGAGATTGGCGCTAAAAATCCATCGCCAAATGGGCGATAAACAGCCAATTATGGTAACCCTGTTCCTCCTCATGATTTATGGCAACTTTAGAAAAAGAAAGCAACAGTATATTACGTTTGTTTCAATGTTGGGTCCAATGGACCCGCGTGGTAAACAATGAAACAAATTAAAAATAGGTAAAAAATTTCGAACAAAATTTTAATCGCAATTGCATATACATAGAGAAGACAATTGCAGGAAAAGTCATGTAATCGCAAAACTTTGAATGCTATTTTTCATGAAAAAAATTTACATTAAATATTGCTGTCGGGTCCAATGGACCCGTCTGGTAGACGGAAGGTTAAGTTGTTAGAATTGGTGAATTTCTCGAATAGCCGCCAAATCAGATGCCAAGCAATCGTTAAATCTGCGTTTTAGCCATAAAAAAAAAAAAAAAAAAAAAAAAAAAAAAAAAAAAAAACAGACATGCTTTTATTAAAATTCACAAAAATCTAGGGGAAAATATATACTTTGAAAAGGCTTATTCCGAGAACTGATTGAAGGAGAACAATCTATTTAATTTAAAATAAAATTTTACTCAGAATAAAAATGAAAACTACGTAGAAGTAATTTCGGCCTCATAGGCTATTACCCCTAAAGTCTGAATGGAATCTGCTGGGCATTCTGCCAAGTGTGGATCTTACATCAATGGTATATCAGTAAATTTAGTTCAGCGAGGAAACGTATAGCCAGTGGTGTATTCGAAAAAAAAATATATATATGTATAGGCAAAGCGTATAAATTAAAAAGTATGCGCAGTAACTACGTAGGGTACGCGGATTTTATTTAAAATATCCAGAAGGTATACGACATATACCATATGCAGCCGTATACCCTTCACTACATTCCCGTGCACAATAGAAAATTCTCCTTGTACAACTTCCATCAATAAACGAAAAAATACTCAATATCTTTTATACAACCCTTTATATCATCTAGAGAATTTATACACAACAATTAAAATGCAAAAGATTCGTTACCTTTATAAACGCATACCACAACTTAAAACGCACTTCCTTCATAGATAGTACTATAACCGAATTTTTTTTGTATGTCTTCTTGTAATTCCAAGATAAATGTTACACAGATTCTTTTCAATATTAAGCATCTTATAGTGCAACTCAGTGATGCCAGTATGTTTGGATTAATGTAAAATCAGACGATTATGGTAACTCTCCCACTTTATTGCTAAAATGTGGTTTGATTAAAATCAATGCTTTAGTTGAATTAGGAATCATTTTCCTTTGTTTTAATTTGCATTTTTGATTAATAACTTGCGTTAATTGGCAATATTTTGAAATTCTATGATTTTATAAAGGTCAGGAGTATTCAATTCTATGTGGAAAAAAATCAAGTCTGGGATTTAAATAGTTTCCAAGTACCAGCCTATGATACACGGACAGAGACATGTAACTATATGGGTTTCGTGAAATGAACGAAACCCTAAAAAAGGACTTAAAAAAAGGATTTATAAAAGGACTTATAAAAAATCAGTTTCTTATAAAAGTATTACACAGCACCGTTGCCCGAATACTGCTGAGTTTTTACGAAAATGCAGTTTTAAATTAAAGACTTTCACGCAATTTGAAAAATAGATTGGTGGATTTTCTGTAATTTAGACGAAATGGGTAAATTAAATCAGGTATTTTTTTTTCTTTGGTTTAATGGAACAAAAAGCAACGAAAAAAAATCTTCAATTCACGCTTTTCTTTATGTATGTATACTATGCGAAAATATTCTCATTATATTTCACGAGTTTTCATACATTTTGTTTCATGTTCATTGATATTTCATGAGTTTTTCTTATAGACCCCTTGCACGTGACGTCACATGCTTCATCTGGTGCCCAAACATAAGGCAAATGTGGTGTTTTCACATTTGTAAACATAGTAATTTGCGCTTCATTTTTTTAATACTTAAAAAAATAATGTAAGAATAAGAAAAATCAAAATTAAACAAAATGATCGCACGTGCTTTAAACGGCAAACGGGAAGTTATGATGTTTTATTTGGGCTCCAGATGTGCACCAGATTAGAGTATCAGCCGTTGTTGTGACGTCAATGCAAGGGGTCTATATGTATAAAATATGCAGAGCAATTTGCAGAATGCAGAAATGCAAATATGTAGTGAATAAATTATATTTATTTACACGAATTTTGTCGAGGTTTAGAAGTCAACATTAGTTATATGTTGTAAAACAGCATTCTCCAGTGTTGTTATTATGATGTTATGAAATTAATCCTAAAACATTTTTTCCCAGCTATTTTACCTCCATACCCTCATCTTAGATCTTGCTATTTATATTCAAGAAGCTTCCGCAATTATTCAATCATGGCTTAATAAACCTTCCTATAAGCTTGTCTTTCTATAAATTTAACCCTTTATTTGGCAAGTACTCAGAATTCATTTGCATTTTTAATACTCTAATATAAGATTTAAATCCATAAATTCTTGTTTCTTGGCACTGTTTCTGCCCACCATCCAGAAATGAAAAATTATCGGCAGCTGTGTTTAATGCATTTGATTGCTTATTAAATTAGATTAGTAATAAAAACTCTTCGAAAATAAATCTTGCCCTTGAGCAACATGACCAAATGACAGACATTTATAATAATTATATTATTACGCGAACATTTATTAATTAATGAAAAACTGTATATTCTGCGTCATGTAGTCCAGAAAATACTACAATTGTGTGAAGACGAACGTCACACATTTCGAAATTTTTATTTTTATGTCACGTACACATGTTTGTGAGAATCGTGGACAAAAATTAATGTACAAAAACTCAATCACCTAATCTGGATCCTGAATAATCGTTTGCAGCCAAACTTTTAGGTCAAAAAATAGCAACGAAAAGATGATTGCAAAAGAGCCGAAAAGACCATGGAGGAATAAGATAGGTGGAGGTGAAGTAAGACTCAAAAAAGGTTTGCAATATGAAACCATTTATCGCTCAAATTTTAATGTTCCAAACAAAAAACATGGAAGGGATTTTGTGTATAAGACAAATTGGAAGGAATGATTTACAACAAAAGCATATTTTAAGAAGAAAATAGCAAATTTTTAAAATGGTCTTTGTTCTATTATTATTTATTAAAATAAATGTTCGCTTTTAAAATAAAAGAAATTGGAGAATTAGCAATAATTAAATGTCAAATTTAAATTAAATAAGATATTGAAAACATTTGATATGAACTAAAAATTGTATTACTAAAAGTTTCCTAATTTAATGTAATTTTAAATACTTTATAACGTAGATGGAAAATGTTTATGACTTAATAATTGCATGTAAATAAATATTTAAAATATAATGATGAAAACATTCTTTTAAAATCATGTATAAAAACTTAAGTAATAGATATTAATCTAAAATATAGATTTCTGACTGCAGACGATTTTAAGATACTAACAAAAGAATGGTATATTTTCAAGCAAAATGTTAAAAGAATTTTCTATATTTATATTTAAAACACATGTGATAAAATAATTGATAAATTCTTACCGGTGAAGCGATAAATTAGTTCTTTTTTAAAAAACGAGAGAAAAAAAATACGGGTTCTGTTTCAATTGATAGGCGTATCAAAGCACGTGGTTTTGTTGGTACTTAATTATACTTAATGTAGGGTTACTTTTTTAGCATCACCCCCAGACATAATACTTTAACTCCACCTATCTCATTCCTCCATGGAAAAGACGAAATGATATGACGAGAGAAAAATAAGGCGTAGAATGCTGCATTTTAAACATTCGTGAAATGAATTTATTGTTATCGTATCGATACTTATTTGTAATTGTTATCAAGTTAATAAATATATTAAAGGTTTTACCGATCATGTGTTACTCAATATCTACATTCATTAACCAAGTAGCAAAAAAAAAAAAAAAAAAAAAAAAAAAAAAAAAAAAAAAACACTTTGTTTTAGGAATAGAATTATTTTTAGAATCTATGCAAGAAGGAGAATTTATTAAGTTAATCTAAATAGTATTACGAGAGACGCATAAGACATCAACTGCTAATCAGGATTTTAGGCTTCTTCTCGTAATCTCAGTTTGTCTACCTGGTAGTAACAACAAAAGAAACTGTAATTTTGATTGTGAAGTCTTTTAATAATTCTTGGATAATTTAAAACTTATTTTCAAGTCTTCTAATACTTCGTTGAGAGACTCGTTATGTGTTATGGAACATACGACTTTGATGAAGCTGTATGTTAATTCTTAACCAGTAACCTCTACTTCAGTTTTTCAAATAGCTATTACCATGGCCAACTAGATCTATAGGCCTATCTATTTGAGATTAATATATGAAGCCTCTCGCCAGAGGACTCTGATATCTTGCCCAAGTTACTCTGACCAATCGTGCAAACCCTGAACCAAAACAACGACCATGTGCACAGAACAGAAAACAGCTTATTCAATGTTAATTTGGGCAGGGGTTGCGTCACGTGGTCCAGTGAAACGGTTCAGGGTTTGAAGCTGAATCCAGATTCTTTTTTTCGGCGGTTTTTAGCGAAATGCGCAGGCCGTTATATATCTAGTTGGCTATGCTATTACCCATGGAATCATACATGTATGGAATCAGTATATTGTTTTCCTGAAGAGTAATGAAGTATGAGAATTTTACAATGATTTCTTCTTAGGACGCTGGAGCTTTTTTATTATTATTATTATTATTTATTAAAGGTTCAAAAACATAAGCTAAAGCTACTATGCAAAGACTAAAAAAAATGACAAAATGACTACACAATTATTTTATATAATTGTGTTGTTCGTGATTATTTCATTTAATATAATTAAGTAGTTCATAATTTTATTTCTTCAAATATTGTTGAAAAAAGGTATGGAGTCGCTGTCTATCTGAGAAAAAAAGGCTGAAATGTTTGTTCAAAATACAAGGTTAGTACCATTTTGCACTTCAATCTTTCTACTTCATGATTGCCTTGGTTCTGTTAGGCATCGACTTAAAAAGATTTTTGCACTTGTTTGGTCCATGGTTGCCAGACTTTTTAGCTCTTATGTTGACTTTGGCTTTAAATTAAATACCATGGTTTCTTTTTTCTTTCTTTCTTTCTTTTCTTTTCTTTTTTTTCTTCTTTAAGAAATATAACTTTGACAGGATTAAACTCTGAATTGTATGCTGGACACTCCATTTTGGAGATATTATTTTCAGAAAGAAAACTTATCAGTACATGAAACTTATGGTATAAAGATTGTCCTTCATAAATCTAACTTCACTATCTCCAAATAGATTTTCTAATTAGGAAATCAAGAGATTTTCTGAAATTGAAACACATTTTTCTGAAATAATATTTGAATTCACTAAATACAGTCTTTTTGAATTCATTAAAAGACATGCATCCCCAAATCAGGATGAATCAATGGATTTTAGATAAAAATTGAAACATTTTTCATTCTCATTTTCATTTTGCAACATACAATACGATTTTTTCATTTTTTCCCCATCAAAATCCGCATCAATACAAATTTTTCATTCATTCCATTTATTCATAAATACTACTTTGCTCCATCTAGTATCAACAGGTCAGTGGCGGCATGCTTTTTCTCATCGTAATTTAGCTAATTTATATCATATTGTCAGTTAGCTTGAGTTCTGTCTTAGTTTTCTGATAACAATATCCAACTTTATCTGATCTGCTATGTAAACTTTCTGTTTTATACTTTGATCCTGAATACTTTCCTCCATTCATTATTCACGTTATTATATATTTTTATTTCCATATGCTTACATATTTTTTAAAAAGTATGGTCCTGATATGTTGACGTGATGAAGCTTGTGGTCTATTAGAACGCGCTCAATTTATAACACTTTTAAGTACCATAAACTTTCTCGAACTTTTCAAAACTGGAGATTCCGAGCATGATAATGTCTTTGCTACATTTCGTCTGCTATTTTCTTTTCCTTAGTATCTTAATGATCGCCTCTCTGGTTTTCAGATCCACCTCTGTTAAAGGTGTCATTTCAACCTCTAATTTGAAATAAATAAGCAGAGTAAAAAAAAAGTCTAATGTATTTACACTCACCTCAAGTGAGACTGCCCAAGACCATTATGTAATAATAAACTGATCACCAGACACGAGAATTTGCAAAAACAAGTGAATGATTCCTATCCCCCCCCCCCCCCCCCAAAAAAAAAAAAAAAAAAAAAAAAAAAAAAAAAAAAAAAAAAAAAAATCGAAGTATTTCCACACTATTTTCCTCAAATCGACTAATTCCAATTCTTTTCTCACTAACTGACGCAATTCTAAATTCTTTTTCTTCCAAATCTACGTGATTCCAAACTCTTGCACACTTGCAAATTAACGTGATTCGAAACTTTTTTGCACAGATCGATGTAATTCTAATTTTTTTTCCCTCACTGATTTTAAATCAAAAATTACAAACAATTATTAAGAATTTATTTTGTCATTTCTTTTGAATGTGTCTATCTCACTTATGTTCATCCAAAAGGAAAATATCCAATTATGATTAAAGTGTATGTATTTGATTATTTTCGTTTGTCTTACAGAAAGTATTTATTCCTTTTTTTTTTTTTTTTTTTTTTTTGCTACTGATAATATATGAAAATATTTGTGATTTTAATCTGTTACTATTTTTGGTTATTCTTGGAATCATTTAAATTATACTAAATTATCATTTTCCGACGCATCAAGAAATCTATCCACACCATTTTACTAGAAGCAATGCTGCTTTGATGAGTAATAACTCAATCGGCTAACGAATCATTTTCTCTTAATTTAATAAATTGCATCCAGGTTTATTTCCTAAAAAATTAACAAACTGCATTAAGGTATTTTCTAGATTAAAAATCTAAAACTTTCTTTTCTTTAAAAAAAAAAAAAGAAAAAAAAAACAGAATTTAACTCTTTACCTGCCTATTGAGCATATTCTATATACAATATAGTAACCAGGAACTGGATTGAGCATCTTTTGAAAACGTGTGATTAAATTTAACCTTTAGGCCAGTCAAATTGTCATAAATAGATGCAAAAATTCTGCTAAAAGATTTTATGTTTTTAAACTGTTTTCGGGGATGCTAGTAACAAGAATTAATGGTTTTCCAACAAAATATCTCGAGGCTAAATTTTGTGCAGCCAAAAAACGACAGAATTTTTGGACTTTTTTCAGTGTTTTGCCAATAACTCAAAAAATATAAAATTTTTGCATAATATACTCAATTACAAAAAGAAAGAGCATTAAATTTTCTACAAATTTCATTATAAAACTGTTTTTCTAAAGCCATTATTAAGTGCGCTACAGCTTTCTGAAAGTGACTCTTTTTTTCTAAATTTGTGGAAAAATTGCAAAAACGAAAATTTGACACAATTTTCCATTATTTTATCCTCTTTAATGTAACTTATTTAAATTACAGGTATTTGCCTGATAACAATCATGATTAATTACAACGGTAACATTGTAAAAAAAAATTAAGAACATTGTAACTTATTTTGTATTTAGAGCTTTAGTGGAGAGCATTAATATTAGGTATTTAACTGATTGTAAGTAAAATATAGTTACGGTGACATTTTTATATCTTCTCCTTCTGCATAAATAATATCATTAATATTTTTGTAGTTGATCCCATTACATGTTTTACAAATTGTCGAGCATTTTAGTCTTAATTTATGAAAAAAACATGCTTTGCTGCAACTTTTTTTTACATGTACATGACACAGCATGAAGCAAGGATTCAAGTGCTGGGTCTTGGCAGATTTGAACTAGCTGAAAGAGATCGTCCGACCTGTGAGGGATGTTGTTTCCTAGCCTAGCTAGTGCCTGATGATAACATCGGAGAAAATGATGCTGCACAGCCTCTTGTGTTGGTGGTAGTCTTGCAAGATGAACTTTGCTTTTTGTGGCAGATTTAGCAAATAGCTGAAACCTTAAGGTGTTCAATTTCTGTGTGGTATCTATGCATCCACTGTATGGTACAACATGAAATTTTTCTCCAACCTTGATGATTTCTTGACGGGTAGAAACTAATTTATTGAACACGCAGGCTTTTGACTTTCTTTGCCCAAAAAGAGCGGATGTTGTATCGTATCCGCTGATTGCATGAGTGAAAAGAACATTGTTGTAATTTTATTTGAACAACATGATTGAAAACAATTTGGTTTCGATGTTACCTCTTCCTGGCTTTTGGAAAAATAGATTTTTCTGCTGATAGCTTAAGCTCGTCATGATCATAAGAAGGTCAATATCTTCTCCGACAATTACGACGCTTTCAAAAGATTCGGCTCTTGAAATGGCTGAGATTACTATCATGACATCAGCTTCTTCTTTTGCCTGCTCAACTTGAATTCTGTTATTTTGAAATTCTTATTTTGAAATTTTTAATTTGTTTTCAGAAATGAAATGAAGAAGCCCTTGTTTATGTCACTGGCTTCGTCAATGGATGGTGCGAGTCGACGCCCTTTTTTCTCTTCGCTTGCTACAGGTTGATCTAGTTTTACACAACAAATACTATGATACCAAGCATCTGCAAGTCAGGTTCGCATCTGCTAATCAGGCTCGTGCTGAATACGTTCAATTACTTTCTGGAACCATTCATCCCCACTTTTTCTGCAGCATTCAAAAATGTAATTTTCGCTTCTAACTCCATTATTTTGTGAATCAAATTTCTCTTTGCGTAGAGCTTTTTTTTATTGTTCTTCGTTGAAGTCACCGAGATTACCTTTTAACGTAAGAAGCAATTATCTTAAAACTTGAAAAAAGGGCTCGATCTGAGGGACAAACTATAGTCTGTATAGAATCTTCACCCCGACAAACATATTCTGCTATCATTCTCTCATTCGCATATTTTTTCGGCAATCATCCTGTATTCTAACTTCCTTGCTACTTTCCAAAAAACTGATGAATATTACTTTGACGCTGAACGCTATGTTCAAAGAGCAAGTCTTTTCTGGCTCACAACGCTAGTATCAATATTTAGAGTCGTTTGGCAAATGAAACACAATTTTGGATCGAACTCACTCATTTTTCATTACTGCACGAGAAGAGATACAATAAACTAATTAGCAGCATATTAGAAGGGTATGTCTTTATAAAAGAACATTGCATCTAAATGAAAATGGCTCGGGAAAGTCACGTGGTCGCAATCTTCCATCTACATTTCCTTTTTTTACCCCTGACCCTCCCTATCTTTGTAATTGTTTTTCTTATAGGATTTCTAGAATTTGTTCTTCTGCCTTCCTTTCTTAAAACTTTCATTTCTCATCCATCAATAGGTGTATTTAATTTTCATTATTAGTGATGAAAAAAAGTTTTTTGGGATGGGAGGCGAGAAATAGGTCACTTTTGTAAAGTTAAAAAAAATGACATTTTCAAAAAACCATAGCACGCTTAGTAATGGGTTTAGAAAAACGTTTTTATAACAAAATTTATAGAGAATTTAATGCTCTTTCTTTTTGTAACTAAATATGTTAGGCAAAAAATTTATAATTTTTGAGTTATTGGCAAAAAACTGAAAAAAGTCCGAAAATTTTGTGGTTTTTTGGCTCCAGAAAATTTAGCCTCGAGATATTTTGTTGGAAAACCATAAATTCTTGTTACTAGCATCCCCATAAACATTTTAAAAACATGAAATCTTCTAGCAGAATTTTTGCATCTATCGGCCCTTTTTTCTGACAATTTGACTGGCCTACTTTGTGTAGCACTATTTTTCTTTTTACAACAGTTTTCTCTTTTTTAAAGAAAATTTTGGAATAAAATTTGAAGCTTTTTCCTTGAAGAAGAAAATAAAATTAATTCACAGATACTCACCGAATGCATAACGTTGGCAATAGGCATTGTCACTCCGGTAATTCTTTGAATAACTCTCAGGTACTTTGGAAACATATGTCTTTGGATATCTCATCGACAAGTCTGTCCAAACTGTGTTACTCGATGAATACGATTTCGGTCGAAAATTAGGACTGTCAACTCTCGATCTATAATCTGTGCTTCTATCTTGCAGGTAATTATAGTGAGAGTATCTGTAGTTTGGACTAGGGGATCGCTGAAAAAAAGTTGTAATAAAACATGAATTCGTTAGAAAACTTTAAAAAATAATGATAAAATATTAGAAAATAAAGTTTTTACATTTGTCATTAATTAAAGTTTAAAAAAACATTTCTTAATAAATACCAACATTTAAATTGGTGTAGGATAAACTTATTCCATGTCTGGGAAAATACTACGAAAAACATTTCGTAAATTTAATTTTTTTTGGGGCAACTTTTTGTAACTACATGCATTTTTTTAAGTGAAAAATCTTAAATATAGGTTAAATTAGCTATTAAAATAATTTGACAACAACTTTTTTTTCTATCTCACATAGTCACTTAGTAGAAAGATTACTTTTGTATTTAACGACATCAGCTTTGGTATAAAGATTGCGCTTTGAACAGCCGCTAACACCAAAATCCTTGAAACAGCTTCCCAATTTGATGCATATCAATTACAAATTGTAAGTGGTATAATCGATCAGCAATTTTCATAAACTTTGAATAAGAATAAGTGAGCATTTTAAAAATGTACTATATAGTATAAGCTAAATTATAAATTTTAAGGAATTCATTTAAACACAATTTACACTTTTGTAACAACGCAAGCCATTGAAGAGGTTGTAATGAGTAATTTTGTGCAGACCGGTCAAAATGAAGTAGCAGTTAGCAGACCTGTAGCCGTTGCAAGACAACTTTTTTATAACCTACATAGCAGAACATAATTGCTACTAATGGGAGCACAGCTGTGAAAAATTATATTTTTTAATAGGGACTTTCACAACGATGTCTCTTCCGAAAGATTTTTGGAATATTTTGCTGGTTTCATTCGATACTCCATGACTTGGAATTGCATGCCATGTACATTTGACGTTATTATGAAGATTTCTTTTTACTCTCTATACAGAAATATTAAGATCTTAGCCATTTCATATATAGTATAGACTGGGGAATGTTGGCCATGGAAGCAAGTTGAATCATTCGCGATATTTTTCATACTATCCGGTTGATGGTCTTTCTATCAAAGCCACATGTGTACATGTATTTTTTCACCCATAACAGCGTTAGCAGCCAAGAAGAAATTAAACGAAAATCATTTCAAATTTTATAGCTTTCACTTAAGTAAAGATTTTTTTTTTTTTTTTTTTCTCTGACAAATAATCGTTTCTGATTTCTTTCTAAATTAAAGTTTTATTTTGAAGTATATCAATCTAAAAGAACGTTGTTTAGAGCTTATTTCTTATCTATTGTTTTTTGAAAAATATTCACAGATTATTTTGATACGATGATCAAAACCAAAATGGAGGCAAATTGGCTCATTTAATGTACACTGTTAAAACTTTTGTCCTAGTTTGAACTAAAATTTGGTGGTCAATAACTGCCACTGTAAGTGTGTGTAAGATGGTGAAATCTTGAACCAATATTTGAAGCACCTATTGAAGCATAGTTTCAATAGTTGGAACAATGTTGAAATAGAAAGCTCCGATGTTGGTACGAGATTTCACCATCTTATGATGGCAGCTACTGAGCACTAAAACTAGAGCAAAATTTTTAACAGTGTAGGCCCACTTCTTTTAATGCCCTCTTTAGTTTCTGACTCATCATATTCCGATACAAGAAATGGATACAATAAAAAACTTAAATTCAATCAAAAGCTCCTACCATTTCTACAAAACCATTTCTATAGAAAAACTCCATAAATACTCTATATCTGACGCCCTGTCATCTGTAGTAGCAGTTATGATTCTAACGTCAAATGATCTAAGAGCTTGGAATAAAGGTGAACAAAATATCTTTTTCGTATCCTTTGTATCTTTTATATTTCAAATTAAAACTACATTTCATGATTTTTTTTTTTTTTTTTTTTTTTGAAAATAATTTGAAAATCAAATTGATTTAGCCAACATATCCCGTTTGATGGGACAGGATTGGCTCAGTGACTTTATATCCTTTTGAATTTTATATAGAAACTAGAGATCGACTGAAAATTCTGTTTCGTTTTCGATATTGGTCCAAAATCTGAGTTTCGGCACAAATGCTACAGAAAATTTGACTCGGCCGAAACTATCAGTATTCCAAAAATGTCTTTTCTTTCTTCGGAAATGCTCAACATTGCACACTGATTTGAGCCATATTAGTTCGAATTTTCCAATGAAAATAACTTTATTTGTTGTTACGAACTTCACTGTTTATAATTATCAGTCATGACCGACTCAAGACTCGAATGCAAATGCATATAGGATTGAACCTTGAAGATGCTTTCTACGTGTTCATTAAAAGCTGCAGACTTAACCGCAATAGGAAATTTTTTGTTTGAAACCGCAGAAATGTTTAGAATACTCTTTAAGAAACTTCTAGTATAACAGATGACCATTTAACAAAAATCTTATAAAAGACAAATCGAGGTATGCATACTTATAACATTTATTAAATAAATGAAATTCGTATAATTAGAAAATCCTCTTGTGTCGTTGATGATTTTATATTAAAATAAAATAATTTTACATTAAATGATTTTATTTTATAAATGAAAATAAAAAGGTTTAGTCAGAGGCACAGAACCATCTTGAGCCACCGTTATAGTTAATTAATATTTTTGTATATTTATGTATGTATTAATTGCTCGTTTTATTATTATTATTATTAGGATGAGCGAAGCGAATCCTCTACTAGTCCACTCAAATTACAATTTGTCGTACGCTTTACAAAAAAACTATTCAATATTTTAACTTCAAATTAAACACAAAAATAAATTATGATCTGTAGATTTGCAGAATATAATTTTTTTTACAGTAAAACGTTAAAAATATTATTATTTTAATTAATTTATTTTACATGCATTTCCAATACGGACGCATTTTAGCAAAGAAATAAAAAATGAAACGCGTATATTTTCAGAAAAAAAAAGTTTAAATCATGGAGTAAATAATTATAGATAGAATCATGATTAATTTATTAAATAAACCATGTTTTCATTATCCCGCAAAATCGTTTGCACAGATGACACTTAAAAATTTTAAAAAAATTGTATTATGGATTTTTTTTTTTTTTTTTTTTTTTTTTTTTTTTTTTGTAAACTGGCAACAAAATAATTGTAAACAAATAAAATTAATTCTTAAATTTGTTATATAAATGAAAAATTAAAAGATCTGCGTGAAGTTGTTGGTTCAAGCTCTTTATAAATATTTTTGCGAAGGTCATATTGTGGCTAAATAATATCGACTCATTAATCAGAAAGATTTTATAGAAAAATAAGACTTTAATAAGTTCGCAAACACAACAATAATTATTCGTGAAAACGTCACTGCGAGAATGTTGTTGTTGTTGTTGTATTGACCAAAATATTGGCCCGGTGAGCAGGACTGCGAGAATGAGAGAGTGCTTCGTTAAAAGGTAATTCCATTATTTGAGTTGCCATTCGCAGAAAGTAAAAAGTTCTCCCACGCGGAGAGAATACAGCAATTCTCATACGCTAACATGTATAAAAACGAAGAAATTAAAATAAAATGTTTTACAGTTAAAAATTCATAGTATCAACGAAAGCAGATTTCAAATGTTTTTTCCAGAAAATAGGATTTTGAAGAAGTAACTTTCTTCAAGCTTTCTTCAAATATATTATTCTAAAATAGCTATCAAAGATTATCGGATGTTGATTACAAAGATTGGAAACATGCATATTTCAAACAATTAAAAAACACCAGTGGCTACTTGAAATTGTAAAAGAGCTTTTAGTTGAAAATTTAAAAAAAAATTGTAAAAGTTTGCTTCGAAAATATCTTATTATGCCAGTTTTACATCATAAATAAAAAATTAAAATGCGCCAAAACATAAAATAACGTTTTTGTTTAATAAAGATGCAAAAATAATAATAAAAAAATATTGTTACTTTCAAATATCTGTTTTATAAAATAATGCTTCGCGAATCCAAACAAAGCATGGCTTTTGCTAGTTATTATTATTATTATTATTATTATTATTATTATTATTATTATTATTATTATTATTATTATTATTATTATTATTTTACAGTTTTGCTTTGTTTTTGTGTTAAGCTAAAAATAGAAATATCGTAATATTAATAACATATATTCCATAATAAAAATTGAGAATTAATATTATAAATAAATATTTTGCTTATAACACGTTGTTGTATTAATAAAAACATTTAAAATACATTAAAAAAATTATTTACATGTTTAAACTCTTTTTAATCGAGTGATCTTCAGAATGTCAAAATCAATTTTTAACTGATTTTTATACAGCAATTAAATGAATTAGACAAAAACATTCAATTTACTTTCGAACTAGAAAATGAAGGGAAGTTGCCATTTTTAGATGTTGAATCGAGATGTCTAACTAGAGTAGGGTGTGAATTAATCTGTTCGGTTTACCGAAAACCTACTGCAGATTTAAACATTATACCTTTTGATGCTTGCTCCCCTTTATCCTATCAATTAGCAACTTTTAGATTCCCAATTAATCGTGCTTTTAAAGTTTCTTCAGATAAAAAATATAGATAACGAGTTAGAGAAAATTAAATGTATCGCAATTAATAATGGATATCAAATTAAATTCATTAACAGATTAACTAAACGCACCATTAATAATATGAAACTGAATGACTCTAAAAATAAAATTAAAACTTTTAATGAAATCAATAGAAACTAGTTGGAGGCCACCGTAATATTTACCCATCATTTACATGCATATGAAAATAAAATATGTGAAAACTATTTATACAATGTATTTCTATTCCAAAACTGAATTTAAATGTTGTTGATACACATAGTAATACTCTATTAAGGAATTGCTGATGCACAAATTTCAACAAATTATATAAAACGCCAAACTACTCAAGAAGTACCAAACTACGTAAAAGAAACATCCTTATAACTCCAAAAATAATGATCATATTAAATAACAGTTTGCTGCGTCGGATTAAGCGTCTCATTTTCAATTAAAATATACCTCTGAATTGAAAATTGAATGAAATACAGGATCATGAAAAATTGAAGAATGTGGAAAACAGGATTACAAATATCTTGACAACTAATAATCCGATCGACTTCGTTCTTTATGCAAAATTTGTGTTTTTTTTATTGCCTTTTACATACATTCCTTAAAATAAAAAAAATTCGAAAATTTTTGTATACCTTTCATCAGAACGAATTTTTTGAGAATCCGGAAAAAATAGCTCCGGATAATCGAGGTTGCTGCTATTCAATAGGCTTCGTGCCATTCTTACATACTAAGTACATACAAAATTTCAAGTCTCTATCTCAATTTGTTCGTGAGATAGAGCGTTTACAGACAGACAGACAGACAGACGGACGGCAAAATTTTTTTTCTAAAAATATGTTTTTCGAAATCTCCAGTGTCTAAAACGTGTAAATCCGTCAAAAAAAAATTTTCGATTTTCAAAACGATTGCAAGACTTACCCTATACTACGTATGATGGGTAAGTAAAAGAGTAGTAGTAAATTATTTTCCGGGCTTTTTTGAATATATCAAAAATATTTAAAAATTTTTTGAATTATGTTTAATAGCGAAACCTCCTCCAAAATTAAAAATGCTCTTAAATACCAAATTTGATCCCATTAGTATAGACGATCTTTCGGGAGTTTATATGATTCCATTTATAGAGAAGGAGGAATAAAAAACTTTTATATAGGCATGACCCAACGTAAATTTAAAATCAGGCGTAAAGAACATATAACAGATATAAAACTTAAGAGGAAGAAAACCGTTCTGTCCAGATTAAATCAAAAAGAGAACATTAACATACTTTTTAACGAGAGTAAATTAATATACAGGTCTAATTTTTATTTTAAATTATTCATAAGAGAATCCATTGAAATTTATTTAAAAAGTTCACATATTTGTAACGATTCACTATCATTCCGGATTCCAAATATATGGATTGAATGGTTAGACAATTTACACGATAATTATTTAACTAGACCACGGACAATATCAAAATTAAAAAGCGCGCGATACATTTAATTTATTTTCAATAATTATTTATTCCAGTTTTCACGTTCATTATATTTGTAATTTTATTTTCTATTTACATTCTGAAGATGACTCGATTAAAAAGAGTTGAAACATGTAAATAAAATTTTTTAATGTATTTTAAATGTTTTTATTAATACAATAACGTCTTATAAGCAAAATATTTATTTATAATATTAATTCTTTCTTACTTTTTATTGTAGAATATATATTATTAATATTACGATATAGTTATTAATGGACGTAATCAAGACTTACTAGTGTTATTTTTCACATTGAAAATATCAAGATTGCGGAAATTTGGCTTTAGTTTTTTGGTTTCAGAATTTTTATCATGCGTGTGTTAATTTAAGATACGCTTAATGTATAAATAAAAAACAAGTGGATAAGTGTGATCGCAGATCGCACAGAGGGTTTCGTTTAATATTTCCTTCAAAACATTTTATCATTAAATTAACAAACTAAAAGTGGTTTTTCGGCGCTATTTCGGATTTATTCGCAATCGCGCCAACCAGATCAGAATACTGAATTATTCCCCTAAATGCTGCCTTGATCGCATAGATTTTTTGATTTCTGTATCAGAATACATAGATTTAGTAAAAATACGCAAATAACTAAAGTTATGTATAAAAGTAAAATTTTACAAAGCTTTGAATAAGTTTAAGGGATACCAAACCGGTCACCAGAGGCGGCTAGTAATTTATATTAACGGGAATTTATAAATAAATAAATAAAAACAATATTTTACTTCGCGTGTCAAAATAGGGGATAATTATAATGTAATATGATGAAATAAAAACAAATAAAAACGTTTTTCACGTGATTTTTTTAATCCATTAATTTCTGTTGCATACATATTATTTTTATTTAAACTTGTGTGCAACATGAAAAAATGAAATTTAAATTTTGAAATTTACGCTACTGCAATTTTTTAAACTTTTAAATGTTACGCATTTTCAATTTTTACACCATGGTTATAGGAACAAAAATGTACTTTTAAATACAGTTTGTTTAAAAGCTGTATCTCGATTTATTTTTGAGATATTAATTTTTTGTAGTTTTTAATACCAATTTTGTAATTGTGGCAATAGAAGTACCCTATTTCTTTTTAAAGCGTATAAAAGAAATATTTTTTTTATATCTATTTAAACTTGCATGCAACAATGAGAAGGAAAAAAAAAACTTTAAAAAAATGGATTGATGATGTTAAAAAATATGTTTTAATTAAAAATATGAATTAGTTATAATTAATAGCTATTATTAATAGCTATTATTAATAGTCTTTTCCAAAATTTTATTATTTGTTGTGTGACAAGAGATATTCAGCTATAAGTACACAAAATTTGAACGCTCTGACTTGTATAGCTTTTGTGTACGGACTCTGTGACAGAAGATAGACAGATACCAGAGACGAATGGGGTTTCGTCAGATGAGCGAAACCCTAAAAAGAAAAAAAAAAATGAAAGAAAGATGAGAGTCAAACATTAACAAAGTCAAAAAGAAAAAAATATTGAAAAAAAAAAAAAAAGGATCAAAACAAGCTCCGGTCTACCCTAACATAAAAGGATTTTTTTTTTTTTTCACTTGTCAAAATTTTTATATTACAGCAAGTTAATTCAGTTAAATTTATATATCTTCCTGGAAATAGTTCGAAAGCGTATAGATACAACGAAATGCCCTTAATTTCATTCGATGCATTATAATATTTCAGATCTCTTAAGAGATAATTTATTGAATAATTCACAAAATAGGCTCTACTAATATGCATGCACTCACGTTGTATTCATCCTGCGATGAGGGCAGTCCTAAATATGAGAGAGGTCGGGAAGACGAGGAGTCTCTTTTCGATTTGGAGAACGTGATGCGAGGAGTGTGGCGTTCTGTACTCCTGCTCGACCAGCTGTCTCTCGAAGTCCATGGTGTGGAATATGGATACAGATACTGGCTATTCGATGTCGTTCTTCCGGGCGATCGGTCGCTGTGAACAGACCGAGCTGGAAGCTGAAACAAATGGAAAAAGAATGAAACAGTTTTATTCTCAAAGGAATAAAAAAAAGGTATAGACTAGCACACACCCAGAAAAAAGTTTTGTTGAACCAACAAAAATTTATTTTGTCCAACAAATCTTTTCGTTTAAATATGGAAATTTTGTTTGAATAAACAAAAAAATAGATTTTTTTTTTCACTTTTCCGTGTACAATTGTCATCCTAAATGCATAATAACGTAATAATAACGTCATTAATCCGTCTCAACTTGAAAAATTTCTATTATCAAAAAATTATGTTAATCCTTTATAGCAAGACTCAAATAAAATTGATTAAATTTTGTTAAAATTTTATAAGAGTGTTAACAATATTTTTTTGTCTGAGCAACAAAACCGATTTTTTACTTTAACTAAAAAATTCGCTTAAAACCACCAAAATGTACTCAACAAAACATGTTTCGTAGTTTTAATCAATTCCTTTTTCTGAGTGCACAGAGACTAAAAGTAATTAATAATCACTTGTTTAATTAAGAAATGATAGTGGAAAGGTATTGATGATTTGTAAATAAGATTTGATAAGCTTGCTGCAAGAAATAGCGTACCACAAGTAATCGTTGAGCCAGAAGCCAAAATTAGGCCTTTTATTTCCATCTCTGGGGACTTGATGATATGTATCTTTTTGGATTCACAATAGTCCAAAGAGTTCATTTTATGAAGATACTAAGAAGTTTGTGGTAGCTTATAGACGCCACACTGAAAAGATGAGCACCATCTATCGCATATAGATAGAAAATGACTTTTTTTTCCTTTTTGCCACTATCACATAATTTAATTTCAATGAAAAAATGGAAAGAACAAATATTGTTGAACCTATAACGTTATACAAATTATACATTTGTTAAGATTTTGTTTTAATAAGATTATTAACATTTTCAATTGGATAAACAGATAAAAAGACATTTGCGACGAAAGAAAAAACCTTGTTTTGCATTTTAGTACTAAGTATTTTCATGTGGATAAGACATACCAATTCAAGAAAAAAGTTTTACTGGTGTTACAACTGTACTTAATCTGTTAAAAATTAAAAGCTTCGGGACCACGGGTGCATGTATGCACCTTCAAAACATGCTTATATGGCGCTCATAACTATCCTGATATTGAATTCATCCTGGATAAATGACATGCTGATATTGTGATGAATCCAAAAATGTAAGATTTATCAAGTTCACTGCACTAACACGAAACCACTCAACGGTGGCGGCCATTTTGCAATATGGCGCTCATAAGCTACCCTCGTTTCGATAGTATCATGGATAAATGAGGTACTGTTGTTGTGGTGAATTCAAAAATATATATATTACCAAGTCCCCTGACATGAAACCAGACGAACCCTTGGCTAACGACTAAGTGGGAGAAAAGAATGCAAGAATGCAGAATCTTATGCTAGATATTTTCACAGTTTAAAACAATTTTGCATCTCAAAATATTTCTAAGAAAATACTTTGTATTTTTCGGCCAATTCAGACAGTTCTAAATTCATACATTTTAATTTAGAATCTCAATCTATGCAATACCGAAGGTATTCGGTCACTTGCCATCAGTTTATCAGCTTTAACCTAGATCTCAATCTACATCTACTAGATTGAACTGGAGTCCAGATCTCAATCCATCCAGATCTCTAGTGAATGGATTGAGATCTGGATCTACTAGATTCTAGTAGGTGGATTGTTCTTCATAAAAAGTGGAAACAAACGTAAAATATTTGTATAAAATATTTAGAGCATTGTCACCGTGTTCATAAACAGCAATAACATTGTGCATATGTTACGATTTAAAATAAATTAATAAAATCTTCACAAAAATGCTTTCAGGGGGGATTTATAAATACACTAGCTGCACCCGTCGAAATTCGACGGAAGAAAATATATTAGATAGGTATGCAACACTTGAAAATTATGAAAAAAAAGAAAACTGTACTTAGAAGAAAAATTAATTTTATTCAGTTCTATAAGTAATAAGTATCAAATCAATTTTCATATTGTTTCAACAATAGATTTTTTACAATTTTTTAAAGGAATGTATTCGAAATATGCCGATACATAACTGGCCATGGTTAAATACTGGCTCGGGTAAATAACTACCAACAGAGTATAACGTTTCTCCTTGTGCTTAAACGCAACACGAATGGTAAATTGATGTATTCTAAATGAAAAGGGGACTGTTGTCTCAGATCGTATTAAATCGATTCTAGAGATCAAAAGTCTTCGTCAAACTCTTTCGCGAGTAATAATTTTTAGATGAATTTTTAAAATATCATCGCACATATTTCGTACAATTAATCTGGCCCCATTTAAAAAAATCTTAGGAAAACATATAAATTTCACATTAAAAATGAATTATTTTCTGCTTTTTAAGGTGAGAATATGTGGAGGGAAACCATTTAATTGAAAACATTTAAAAATTCAGTTGGAAATTGAAGAATTGATTTTTCATTTTCAGTTATTAAAATATTTTCCATACTGTATGTTCCGGGATATTAAGTTTCTAAATTTGTAATTAATTTCATAGCAATGCTCGGAATTTTTGGATCTGAAATTAAAACTTTAGCAAATTTCGCGATACTATCTAATAACGTAATCCCTCATTCATGAAAAAAAAAAAAAAAAAAAAAAAAAATCCATTGCCTATCTTAAGCAAAAATTCCAAAAATTTGGTTTCATCTGGTCTTAATCACATATTTTTTTTATCAACTTAAATGCTTTAAATCTTGATCTAAGAGTATAAAACTTAGTGAACTTTTGAGCTTTGATTTTGTCTTAAAGCATATGTGGAATCACTGATAGAACCTATGTGAAATCACCTCCCATGAGAATTGCTTTTCCTCTAGAAAGGAACAATGCTGTTCACAATGCCTCGCAGATGTCGATCCACAAACATTAGTGCATGTGCATTGGCCACGAGTGCTTCTTCCCATGTAATTAATGCATTCTCATACTGAATTCCCATGCAGTCTTAATGTCAGATTCAGCCATGCTATTGATGTTTACAGATAATTTAGAAGTCTCTTCTTGGTTTAAAGGTAACTTGTGCAACATAATTCTATATAGCTTGTATTATTCTCTATCCAAATACATAAGATTTTCATAATCAATAGAATTACTTACTAGAATCTTATAAGAGTTATCACCCATTATTAAATTTTCATAATGTTCCAAATTACCTTTGATTGTTTTGACTACTTGTAATCGAAGTTCACAAGTATATAAGTTATTATATAGACAGTAGAATAACTAACGAAATAAATAATTTCAATTTCTTAAAATTGAGATAGCACATCCTTCGGCACAGATGTCATATACGCACCATGTTGGCAACACTTTTTCCCCCTGCAAATTTGGCAAAAACTTTGTTTTTGATTATTGCTATAAGTGTTAATACTTACGATTTATTCTGATATTTATATTCATTATTACAGTTATAGTTTTGTATATAATTTATAACTGTTTATTTATTGCTTCAATTGTTGTTTCTCTTTTATATAAATTGTTGAAACAAAATAACCGGATTACATATGAGACGTAAAATCACCATTTTGTTACAATCGCGTCAACGTGGTGTATATATGATTTCTGTGTCCATCTTTCCATGATGAAGATACAGAAATTTCAAAAAATAAACAAATACGAAAATAGATAAGGAAGTATTACATTGTATCTAACTTCCGCAACAAACTTTTTTAATGCGATTTCCAAAATTTGAAGCATTATTTAAATGTAAATTTGCTTAAGAAAGTTAATACGATATGTCAGAATACAAATTCAAAATATTTGCACAACTCATTATTTTCTCGTTTAAATATCACTTGTTAACTGCACCATTGTTTAATGAACTGCAATTTCAATAAAACATTTTTATTATAATGGAAGCATGGGGTTACTAAACTGCATAACCGGCTCCTTACACGTTTATAATACTGTTCAACTGCAATACATTTATTCATTGCTTTTGATCCTTTTTCTTCCAATATGACATCCTTTACGCTATCAAACAACATTCATCCTTTACGAAAAAAAGTGCATTTTTCCCAGTTACTTAAACATTCTTTAGTTTCATTAAGTATTTATTATAAATAAATGAAAATGACACAATTTTTAGAAATATTTTCATTTGTGCATACCAACGACTTTTAAATAAACAGCGAATGTCCAATCTATTTAGATGCAGGGATGAAAGTCAGTGAATAATGACGTCATCATTGCCAAATCAATAACAACATATATTCATGGAGCAAGTTTATATCTAGTTTCTAAATGACGTCATTTTTTCCGCCAGAAACGTTTCGCTTTAGATATTATTTTTTATCATAAATTATTTTCGGTTATTTTACTTTCATAGAATATTTAATATTATTTCTGAGTAAATAATATGTGAATTGTATCGCAATTTAGTGTGTAATTATACGCAAACATTTTATTATGATTACTTTTACAAAAAGCATTATTTTTTTTTCTTTTAAATGCGATGACATATTCACCGATGAAATTGTAGCCTCCATGAACTTGTGAAAATTCCGTTTGTTGTTATGGTAACGAAAAGAAAAACGATATCTTTGTTATTAAAAAGAATAAAATTTGTGTGTTTCTTGTTGATATGCAGAAAGCTTTTTATTTATTTTTATTTTACAAATAACTAAATATAGTAAAATGATTTTAATTATTTTTTGATATTATGTAAATAGAACTATCGTAATATCGGCACATCAATAAATCAAGCTTATGATTGGTGGAAAGTGATAAAGCAAAGTAATTTTTTATTATAGCGAGAAAATTTTAACCTCATTGCCACTGTTTTGAAGAAATATCATAAAAAAGCTTTTAAAATTAAAAATAAAATATAAAAATGCAAATAAATTAAAAAATAGCAAGAATGGGCACATATACAAATGAACAGCTTTCATTAAAACAATAATTATCAAAATCGATCGAGTATAAAGCTCAAGGCTGATGACTAAAAAAACAGCCAGGTCTTTTAAATATATAGATTATTTACAAAATTCCTCCCGTAAATTTTTTTACCTCCAAGGAAGAGATTCTTCAAGGTCTTAAAAGATGTACAATTACGACCAAATATTGCAGCTGCCATTTAGAATGGTGTGCTATTCTGGCAGAGTTATAAGACATAAATTTTAAGACAATCAGCAGAGGATGAAAGCAATCAGCAGAGGTTCCCCTGGATTGAACTTCGCAGAATGTGCCAATTTCGGAGCGGCAGTTAGCTGAAACAATAGAGTACTATCCTACGCTAAGCTGCTATTAAGAGTACTACAATTTCCCATAAAGTTATGTGATGCGAATAATATATCATTTTGTCACACTGTACGTATGATAGCGAACAGTTGTGAAAGTAAATTATACTAACGTATAAAATGAAGTTCATTAATCATTTGATGTAAAAAAATATGTTTGCTAGCCCTTTAGAGAATAATAAGTTGGCTGCAATTGTTTAATTTGATACTTTATCTTTTACTTAGGAGGCTATTTCAGTCATCCGAAAAGATCTGCTCGCTAATGGTAATCCTATAGACTAATTTTTTAAAGATTTCTCGTTTGCATTTTAATATTTTAAAATGTTTTAGCTTTTGATAGCTAATATTCATCTCTAGATCAGCTCTTTTTTCCTTTTTCGATTTTGTTTGAAGATTTTTTTTGAAGAGGATGCTTTCACTTTCAAAACCGGTTCCGAAAAGGAAAGTGTTCTAAAAATAAAAAGTAAAAACCTGTAAACAAAATTGAAAAAGTAAAAAAAAAAGCCGTTGTACAGATCCATGTCAGCTTGCCTATGCAAAAAGAATTGATTAAAAATATTGAAATGCAAACAAGATATCTTTAATTATTTCTTCCAGAGGATTAGTATTAGTGAGCGGACTTTTTCAAGTGACTGAAGAATCCTTCTTAAAAAACATAGACGACATAGGATAAACATGAAATACATGTATTCCTTATATCATTTTAAATAATACTTTATCATTTAAAATAATAATAATAAAAAAAAAATTAAATGCCTCTAGCAACAATTTTTTTTTTTTTTTTTTTTTTTTTCAATACATTGCAGCTAGGTTACATGAAAGATGATTCTGTAATGTTTTCGTTATCACCTAATATTCTCCTTTACAGTTGTTTGTTCAAGGCCACATTTTTTCTTTTTGAAAGGGCTTCAGGTTGAGTAAGCTTCTGAAACTCATAATCTAAATATACACTTCTCCCCGGTGTTATGTACACATCAGTTTATTTCGTTTCCACAGCTTTTCAGAATTTATGACTTCCAACGACCAGCTGTAACAGAGTGGTAAGTGTTATTTGATAAAGAACGGCATATGAAGCATATCGTTATTTTCCGAACGAATATTTTCTAAGAAAACAATTTTAATAACTGCCAATTTTATTATAGACTAGCAAGCGTCGCCAGCTACGCTGGTCTGCCTATCCAGATGAATTTTTGATTTTTATAGTAGGTTTTGTTATAGAACGACATAGCCCTATGAAATTCGCAAAAACTGTCATTGAAAATTTGTTTAACTAACAATGTAAGTCTCATAAAAATCCGTCTATTAATAGTTTTTATAAAGACTAATCTTTCATAATCGGGTTTACATGATTATAGAAATTTATTTCAAAATAACTAACTTTATAATTCAGCATTGTAGAGCAATATGCAATATATTAAAACCACCCCTGAAAAATTATCTAACTTATAAAGCAAGTTCCTTCAAAATACGTGAAGTAATTTTTTTTTTTTTTTTTTTTTTTTTTTTAGCCTCCGAGGCTATTTCTTTCAGACAAGCTAAAAATGTCGTGCCATCAGCCCTGAAGTTTCTACTCAACCGATTTTGATAATTATTTTTTTAAATGAAAGCTATTTATTTGTAGTTGTGCCCATTTTAGTTATTTTGTAATTTATTTCAATTTTTATATTTTATTTTAAATTTTAAAAGCTTTTTCATGACATTTCTTCAAAATGGTGGCAACACAGTTTAGCTTTTCTCTCGATAATAAATATTTATTTTCCAAAATGACTGCGTATAATTATGCACTAATTGAGGTTAAAAAAATTATATTCACTGAGAAATAATATTAATAATGTAAATAAAATAACAGAAAATAATTTATGATAAAAATTAATGTCTAAATCAAAATAAGAGAAATTTCAAATGAGGAAAATTATGTCATTCAGTAACCAAATAAATGGGAATTACAATATTACTAGCAAAAGCCATGCTTTGTTTGGATTCGCGAAGCATTATTTTATAAAACAGATATTTGAAAGTAACAATATTTTTTTATTATTATTTTTGCATCTTTATTAAACAAAAACGTTATTTTATGTTTTGGCGCATTTTAATTTTTTATTTATGATGTAAAACTGGCATAATAAGATATTTTCGAAGCAAACTTTTACAATTTTTTTTTAAATTTTCAACTAAAAGCTCTTTTACAATTTCAAGTAGCCACTGGTGTTTTTTAATTGTTTGAAATATGCATGTTTCCAATCTTTGTAATCAACATCCGATAATCTTTGATAGCTATTTTAGAATAATATATTTGAAGAAAGCTTGAAGAAAGTTACTTCTTCAAAATCCTATTTTCTGGAAAAAACATTTGAAATCTGCTTTCGTTGATACTATGAATTTTTAACTGTAAAACATTTTATTTTAATTTCTTCGTTTTTATACATGTTAGCGTATGAGAATTGCTGTATTCTCTCCGCGTGGGAGAACTTTTTACTTTCTGCGAATGGCAACTCAAATAATGGAATTACCTTTTAACGAAGCACTCTCTCATTCTCGCAGTCCTGCTCACCGGGCCAATATTTTGGTCAATACAACAACAACAACAACATTCTCGCAGTGACGTTTTCACGAATAATTATTGTTGTGTTTGCGAACTTATTAAAGTCTTATTTTTCTATAAAATCTTTCTGATTAATGAGTCGATATTATTTAGCCACAATATGACCTTCGCAAAAATATTTATAAAGAGCTTGAACCAACAACTTCACGCAGATCTTTTAATTTTTCATTTATATAACAAATTTAAGAATTAATTTTATTTGTTTACAATTATTTTGTTGCCAGTTTACAAAAAAAAAAAAAAAAAAAAAAAAAAAAAAATCCATAATACAATTTTTTTAAAATTTTTAAGTGTCATCTGTGCAAACGATTTTGCGGGATAATGAAAACATGGTTTATTTAATAAATTAATCATGATTCTATCTATAATTATTTACTCCATGATTTAAACTTTTTTTTTCTGAAAATATACGCGTTTCATTTTTTATTTCTTTGCTAAAATGCGTCCGTATTGGAAATGCATGTAAAATAAATTAATTAAAATAATAATATTTTTAACGTTTTACTGTAAAAAAAATTATATTCTGCAAATCTACAGATCATAATTTATTTTTGTGTTTAATTTGAAGTTAAAATATTGAATAGTTTTTTTGTAAAGCGTACGACAAATTGTAATTTGAGTGGACTAGTAGAGGATTCGCTTCGCTCATCCTAATTAAGGATGGCTTTTTCATATTACTAATAACAGTAACTTTTAAAAAACATTTGAAGAGAAAATGACGTCACTATTTAAAACATCGCATTTTTACTCCTAATGATATTAGGTACTGCTATGTTATCCCGTCGACCAATTTCGCCAAATTATACAAATCGCCAAACTAATAGCCAAATTATACATATTGACATAATTTGTATTTTAAATAAAGAAAAAACAAATAATTAGTAGAATATTAATAAAAATATTAATAAAAAGGCGAAATAAAAATCACTTAATGACATTTTAAACACATGAATCGTATTTAATGTCATTGAATGTGACATTCACGATCATCAATTATTGGCATTTAATCTTATAGTTTGGCGATAATTTTTTGGTCGACGGGATAACCTAGTAGTACCCGATATTACATTTCAATATTTCTTTTCATTATGGACACTAAGATTGAGATTTTACTTTCGGATGACTTCAGTTAGTGAAAATAATGTCACAGTAAAAATGAAATTAGTTTTTTTTTTAAATAAAACTATTTTTCTGTGAGTGGATGATTTCGCCGGCACTCAGATTACAATTTTAACTGAAGATGTGCGAATATTTGCATGCAAAATTGTAACTGGCAGATTTGACATTTACTTTGTAAATATATTTATTATATATTTATTCAATAATGTAATTACTTAATGCTTTTTTTTTTAACCAAATCGATCGGGTCTTTTAAACATTTCATCCGTCGAATTCGACAGGATTCCACTCGTTTTATTGTTAAATTGCATTTCCTTTTACTCAGAGTCTATAAAAAAGCGTTTAAACTAAAGAAAAAATCCCTTTTTGATGAATCTAGTCAATGAAGAAGTAACACGTCAAATTGTATCTCTTTATTATTCCGCAATCCCAATGTCTCAGAGAAAAATTGCTATTCAATGGGGTATTTCACGCCGTTCTGTTTGCTATTATATTGATAAACACAAGAAAAATGAAGTTAGTTTATTGCAATCTAAACGGGGTTGCCCTTCTAAAAAAACCTCCATCGATTTTTTTTCCTAATCGGAGGCGAAACTGAATTCTGCAATGGCAGAATCTACATTTAGTTTGTGTTTCTTTTTATTGTATAAATATCAGTTAAAATGTATCAACATCTTACGCTTTTTTCTATCACAAAAATTATAGAGTAAAATTTATCTTTTTAAATTGCCATACTCCGCCGATTAAGTAAGGAAAAAATGTCTATTAAATTTTTCTGGTCAAAAGAAAAGCGGAAGAGCTGATAGCAATGGTCAACTTTATAAGAATTTTCGGCCATTGTATAGATTTTTAAAAAAATCCCACGTTTAATTCTAAATCGCATTTATATACCAGATTAAGTATTCCCTTTCTCTCTCATTATTTTGAAAAAAATATAGCGAAATTCATTCTTCACAAATTCAAAATAATTAAACTTTAAAAGAAACAATAATTTATTAATGAAAAAATACCATTTTAGTTTTTCTTTTTGAGAAATGCTATTAGAAACTTATTTTTTAAAGTATAATATTTTATAATTGCCGAATTTCTATATCGCTTTTTATGCTGATAGGTTTTAAATACTGTCTTGTAAGGATAATGGTGACAAAACAAACTCTTAGTTTATATTCATATTTATATTCTCTATGTTTAAAAGCTTAAATAAGGTTCCTGTCCAGAAGTAAATCTATTTCAATTAGTTGTTATTTGTTTTATTTCTCTTTTACCACGCCTATGTTTCGTTTACACATTATTTTTATTCTAATTAAATTCGAACAGCAATATAAATTAAAAGAAAAATTTCAAAAAATTAAAAATTGGTATCTTTATTCCACTACCATTATATATCTCAAGTGATGAATTATAGAACGTTAGATTTCATATGTTACATATTTTTTATTGAGGTGGAAAGAAGTTAAAAGGCATTTTAAAGAGATAAAGAAAAGACAAATTATATAAACTCGGTAAGTTCAACCAAAGTACAACAGAGAAGATCTCTTTTTGATTTTTCTAAATGCAACTGTGAGGCAGTATCAGCTCAATGGGAATGAAGAGGTAGGGCTGCTGTATGGCTGCAATTGTGAGAAAACATATTTTTGTTTTGTAATGCTAAATATTCAAATGAGGCAGTAATTTGCAACTGAGAGGGAACTATCAGTACTGTAGTAGAACGTCAGACATTTGACTTAAAGTGTCAACGCTCTGCAGACTAATCTATGTCACAGACTAATCTGGAGACTAATCTATGTCATGTTTGACTCCTAAACTGAAGATAATTTTATTCCGTTTAAAAAAATTAAGCTCGTATGATTTCTTTATTAATTCGAATGATTTAAATAACTAAGTAAAGAAGGTATAAAGTTCGATAAACATTGTCTCGGTTTGATCAACTTTCAAACATACACTAAGCTACTGAATGTTGTCTGAATTTATTTATTACTTCTATAGCAAAGAAAAATTTTATTTGCTTTCATTTTTTTAGAATAAAATGCTGTTTTATTATTTAATTATATCATTAAATAAATTATTTGAATTTTTCACCGAGATTCATAAAATTAAACACTGCGATTTTCGACAGTATGCCCCCCCCCAACCCCCTCCTCTACTCAATGATTTGGAAACGCAATGTTTTAACTACTAAAATATCTACAGGTAATATGGCCATGGCCACCCGCTGATTAGAAATTTTTAAACCATAGTAGTACATTATTTGAAAAAAATTAATTTAAAAAAACAAACCCTTTTCAGCACTGGATTTTTTTTTAAATTATTACTTACATTTATCAAAATTGGTACTTGTAGTTTTGAAAAAAAAATGCGGGTTGTTGAGGATAACACGATATATTTAAATAAAATAAAAATATTTATATTTAAAAAAGAACAGTTATCACATAAAAAGCAACGGAAAAACATTTAACAAAAATAACAAATATAATTGTTACAAAAACCAAATTTTAATTTTTTCAAAATTTATAAAAGTAATAAAAATAATTACTTTGATTAAAATTTAATTTTAAAAATTTGAAATCACTTTTAAAAACTTAACGGAAAAAATTGTTTTTATTTATTTTATTTTTATTATTACCAAAGGAGCTACGCTACGCTCACAAATCTTCCATGTAATTGGTATCGCGAAGTAATTCCTATTTTCTAACTTCAGACGTAATTGACTCACGTTTCCATTCTGGATCACTTCGTAATCCCTTAAGCCCTCCCCCCCACACACACACACTAGTCACTGAAAAAGACTCTGATGGTAGTGTTAAGCCTATGGGGGCGTTCTTTTTAAATATCTCGCTGAAATTTTAATATATTTACATTTTTTTTTTCATTGGATAGCTGAAGACGGTCTACAACCGGGCTAGTTTTTTTTTTTTTTTTTTTAAATGAATAATATTCCACAAATGAGTTTTACTGATTATTGAACTTTCTCCCATAATTCGATAAATAAGTAACATAAAACAATATGAAACATGCTAGATGCTTCCAAAAAATTTATTCCATAAAAATACTCTGAGCAGGGCTCGGGTTATCAATAACTGGAACAAAATACCAATTTGCATTTTATGTCTAAAGTAGACAGATGTAACGTCATAATAATACTGATGATTAAAAATTTATGAAACAGGATGTTACTTTTAAATATCTCCACTCAATAAATGCCGCAATCGAGACAAAATGACGTAAATTTAAAGAGGTTCTAATGCACAAATGTTGTGATTTACGATTATAGTTACAACAACTGTAGTTAATTTCGTACCAAAGCAATCTCGCATAACTGAATTAATTAGACTTGTATTCCGATTATAGAATTTTCTTCATCTTAATTTTTAAATTATCTATATATTTTGTTATAAAGGACAAACGTATCTGTGCGTAACGCATACGTCATTTTTTAAATGACAACACTTTCCGATGAAATTTCGGTTTTGCAATTTTCGCTTTTACAAATTTTTAAACTTCTAGACATAACACGTTTTCAATCTTTACATTATTGTTTTGAGAAAAAAATGCACTTTTAAATATAGTTTGTTAGAAAACTGTATCGCAATTTGTTTTAAGATATCAAGTTTTTTGTAGTTTTTTTTTTTTTTCAATTTCTCAATGGTGGCAACTTGAATACCGCATTTATGTGGGAAATAAAGGGGGAAAAGCCATAGAGTAAACAATTAATAAAAAAAAGAATAGAGTCGCAGTTTGGTGGATAGAGATGACGCCAAAAATGCAACTCTAAAATCCGCTGCATTAGGCTCAAACACAATCGCGGGCTTTCGCATAAAAGGAAAAGTTTTAGCAATACAGATTTAATTCATAATACAATGAAATGCTATTTTAGAACACTTAAAAAACAGTAGATCTTTTTTATTTAAAGAAAAATGCATGACTGAGGTTAAAAAAAAATCGGTCTCTGTTTCCACGTGATTGTTTTGTTTGAGTCGAATAATAAATTTAAATTGGAAGAATTACGCGCATTAAATCGTTTTTATCGCATACTGCACCTCCATCTATCTCTTTTCTCCACGGAAAATAACAGATCACTGCATATTCTTGTAGTAATTTTTTCATAGCAATGGCTTTTTCATAACAAAAAACAGCAATTAAAAACCTGCTATGTCAAAATATCGTCGGCTATAAAACCAGGTGGATGTTGTTGATTTTAGTTCGTTTTTATCTATCAATTTAATGAATTTTAGCTTGTTGCAAACTTACTTTACAAAAGATACATCAATTAATCTTTACAAAAAGGTATTTTGAAGAATATCTGTGGGTCACATTTTCTTAGACGATTTTAAAAGCTGAAAGAATGCAATTTTATTCTTTGGCTAATAGCTCCTATCTTGCGTCTAATACAGCAATACCGAATTCGATAATTTTTAGAGCTTTATATGATTGCATAATTAATATGTTTCATTAAAAAAATGTTGTTTGGTGTCAGTTGGCAATTTAAAAAGCATATTACGTAAGAAAAATTTATTAGACCTTTCAATTTTAAATTAAAAAAAAATTTTTTTTTTCACCTTTACTTTGTGACCCGGAAACCCCGGGTTCAGTGTACTAGTTCTAATAAAAGCGCTACGTTGAAAGACAGAGATGTCATATATGCACAACATTGGCACAATCTTTATGGACGCTAATTTGGCAAAGAACGAATACCAGTTACATACATGTTTTAAAAAGGGAATAATAACAATAAATAAGAAAATTTCAATTAATAACTGTAAAAGAAAACAATTTAAATAATTTAAAAAAAAAGTAAATAAACAATTTATTAATAACTAAACCACAACATCCGGGTTACCATATCAAGCAAAATAATGACACTTTGGCGCCAATTATGTACACTGATGCATATATGACACTGGCGTCAGAATAAATTTCCAGCCAATGTAGTGCATATATGATATCACTGCCGCTTCAAGCTGTATGCTAGTAGCTTGCAAGTAATTTTATTGTGTATTTTCCTCGCCGCTGCTATAAATGACATTATAAATGCTGCAATTTAAAAGTTCGGTACGTTTACGTTATATCACTCCATTGTCGCCAAGCAATTTTATTAAAAGAAGAATATATCGAAAGTAAAAGAACAAACAAATATTTACATTAAAATATTTTTTCAATATCTCCATCTAAACTGCAAGCATGAAATTGTAACTGTGTCTTAGCACTGCAGTTAACATAGTCATTTTTGAATTAGGGGAAAATGTAAGTTATAACTCAATAAAAAAAATATTTTTGATTCCAGAAATGGTAAATTTAACAGTTTTGCATGCTTACGGTTAAATAACTATTAAAGAGAAAAAGTGTTTTCAATAAATAGCAGGTTACAATGTTTGAAATAAAAATTATTTGCACATTTGTGTTGAAATAAATAGCGATTAAGGATGTTTTTCATTCCAAACTAATTAATTTCTAATTTATTTATAAATTCCTTTATTCTCTCAAACGCTTCAAATTGCCAAAATCTCTTACTTAGAAACTGCATAATGTGCCGTGTTTCTCAACTTTTTTTTATAAATGCAGAAAATATTGCAAAAAAGCTGTCAAAGTGGGAGTTTTGAACCGATTTTTCCAAAGTGAGATATTTGGGAACGAAAAAAAGGGTCATACTGAGAAAATAATCGCTTATAAATAAAATTTTAATTAACTGAGCGAAAAATGAAATCTCACGACCTCTCATACATCTCTTCAAAAATCACCTCAAAAAAGTTTCATATTTTTAATTGTCTGAGCGAAGCGAAGTCTTATACTCATAGTACGTAACGATATTAAAAGTCAAAAAAATTCTTTCATCAAGCAAATCTCAAAAAATACTTATCGGATTTCGATTCTGTTTGTACCAGAAGATGCCTATGAAGGTAACCCGGTGATTGCACCTACTTTCAGAAATTAGTTCCAAATAGTTTAAAAGTTATATTAAAAAAACTGATAAAAAAGCACAATTTATTTGCATACATCACAGAAATTTAGTGTGCATCATTTTTCACCTGCTGGATACTTTCGTAGAAAACCGAATCAGGGTACATGGAATAAATAGTTGTGTGAGCGAAGCGAAGGCTAATACACATAATACGTAACAATATTAAAAATCAAGCATAATTCTTTCGTCAAGCAAATCTGAAAAAACTACACATCGGATTGCGATTCTGATTGTACCAAACGGTACCTATGAGAGTAACCTACTTTCAAAGTAACCTACTTTCCTTGAGAGCACCTACTTTCAAAAATTAATTCCAAATAGTCTAAAATTTAAATTTAAAAAACTGATAAAAAATCACAATTTATTTGCATACGTCATAGAAATTTGGTGTGCGTCACTTTTCACCGGCTGGATGTTTTCGTTAGATTCCTAAATTTAAGCACACGGAGCAAGAAAAATACGCAAACAATTTTTAAGTACAATAAATTATTCTTAAACTTAAGAAACAAACTGGAAAATAATTTTGTTGTTGTTGTTAATTTAAAAGAAAAAAGCCTTAATTCTTACAGTAGCGGATAGCGACAGCTTAATGCAACAATGTTAAAATTTAGATTGCATGACGAAACGGGGAAAAAATCAAAAAATCCCTACCCGGTTTTGGCAAACTGTTTTCTTGGTATTGATATTCGTTTCGGTTACTTTTCCCTGTATTTTACATTGTATTGTGCATTTATATTTTCTTTTTCTCATAATTTTATTACTCTTAATTTTATAACGTGAAATGTTAATACGATAGCGCATTACTATATCAAAAATACTTTTTTCTTATTTAAAAATTAGCATAATATTTATGCCTTATAAATATTAGAAAAATATTTCAAAATTTTATCGCGTGTTTTTGAACAAACTCGTGCATATTTTAATAGTTTGATTCCGGCGTTTGTAATCTCGGCATTAACCAGTTTTGTCCATTTTAGAAATTTTTTCAATACGACTTTCGTGCATCCAGAGGTGTTTCTTAGGGTTTTAGAGTCGTAGACAACAGCTTTGACGAGTTTCGTTGTGGCATAACTAGTTGCGTGCATCCAGTAATGTTTTTTTGTTGTGATTGTTGTTGTTTAAATGGTCGCGCAGAGCTCATAAGAGCGATGACCGCGGTACTGACGAGTTTCATGTACTTTAGAGACTGCTGCACAGCGAGTTTCATGCATCCAGTGATGTTTTTTTTGTTGTTTAAATGGGCGCGCAGCGCTCATACGTACGTTAGTGACAGCGGCATTGACGAGTTTCGTGCACTTTAGAGATTGCTACACAGCGAGTTTCGCGCACTTTAGAGATTGCTACACAGCGAGTTTCGTGCACTTTAGAGATTGCTACACAGCGAGTTTCGTGCATCCAGTGATGTTTTTTTGGTTTAAATTCGCCGCAGCGCTCATACGTACGCTAGTGACTGCGGCATTGACGAGTTTCGTGCACTTTAGAGGTTGCTGCACAGCGAGTTTCGTGCAGTTTAGAGATTTCTACACAACGAGTTTTGTGCACTTTAGAGATTTCTACACAGCGAGTTCCGTACATCCAGTGATTTTTTTTTTTTTTTTGTTTAAATGGGCGAGCAGCGCTCATACGTACATTAGTGACTGCGGCATTGACGAGTTTCGTGCACTTTAAAGATTTCTACACAGCGAGTTTCGTGCATCCAGTGATGTTTTTTTGGTTTAAATGGGCGCGCAGCGCTCATACGTACGTTAGTGACTGGGACATTGACGAGTTTCGTGCACTTTAGAGATTGCTGCACAGCGAGTTTCGTGCACTTAAGAGATTGCTACACAGCGAGTTTCGTGCATCCAATGATGTCCTTTTTTTAGTTTAAATTGATGCGCAGCGCTCATACGTACGTTAGTGACCGCGGCATTAACGAGTTTCGTGTACTTTAGAGATTGCTACACAGCGAGTTTCGTACATCCAGTGGTGTTTTTTTTTGTTTTTGTTTAAATAGGCGCGCAGCGCTTATACGTACGTTAGTGACCGCGGCATTGACGAGTTTCGTCCATTTTAGAGCCTGCTGCACAGTTAGTTTCTTGTGCCCTATGATGTTTTTTTTGTTGTTGTTGTTTCGGTTTAATAGGTGCGCAGCGTTTAAGAATCATCATTGGAACTGTTCACGTCGTTAATTGTCTGCCGAAAATTCCGTGTTTTGGTTCGTGGCATTTTTTATGTTTCTGAAAATTCAGTTCGTTCGAGAGTGTTTGTCACTAAAATCGCCAAAATCCAGTGTCTGGTTTGGTTTAGGATTATGTCATTAATATTTGAAAAGAATGCGTTATAATTATTAATATTTTAATACTAGCGGCCTTCGCCCGCTACGCTGGTCGGTTTATCTAAAGAAATCTTGAAGAAGTAGTTAGATAAGGTTCAGACATACATTAAAAAAAAAAAAAAGCAAGTCGATCATTCAAAAAACGTTGGGAAATATCAAATATTTACTGTAATTTTTTAAGAAAAACAAAGTTTCGAAAAAAAAAATTAAATCAAAAAAAAAATTACACTGACATATTAATGCAAGGAAATTTTCCCAGAGAGAAAATTCGCCTTGAATACAATATTTCAAATTCTTTTAATTGCTTATAGGCGTTAATGCCAACATAGTGAAAAAAAATTCCATGCTGGGAATCGAACCCGGGCCATCAGTATGGCGCACTGACGTTCTACCGACTAAACCACATGGAACGACAGCCAGCTTGAAACTTTCTCATACTTAAGTAGACTGGCGAAAACATAACGATAGCGCGTTTTAAAATCGCACAGTGACATCTATTGGATTTTATATGTACTAAAAAACGTGAGCAGCGCACCTAATAGTTTCTTTTGTTTCTTTTTGTTACTTTTTTGTCTGTTGTCCGATTTTGATGAAACAAAGCCTATACACTGCCCGGGAGTGTGCATTCTTCATTAGTGAAAACCGCATAAAAATCCATTCAGTAGTTACGAAGATAACCTCGAACAAACAGACAGACAGACAGACAGACAAAAAATTCAAAAATTTTTTTTTTGTGTTTCATTGGTTTTCTTTTATCGCCCTGACTCCATTTTTGTCAATTATCTTCAATGTACAGACACACCGGGTCCTACTGTTTTATTATATGTATAGATAAAAAACGTTATGTACTAAAAAACGTGAGCAGCGCACCTAATAGTTTCTTTTGTTTCTTTTTGTTACTTTTTTGTCTGTTGTCCGATTTTGATGAAACAAAGCCTATACACTGCCCGGGAGTGTGCATTCTTCATTAGTGAAAACCGCATAAAAATCCATTCAGTAGTTACGAAGATAACCTCGAACAAACAGACAGACAGACAGACAGACAGACAGACAAAAAATTCAAAAAATTTTTTTTTGTGTTTCATTGGTTTTCTTTTATCGCCCTGACTCCATTTTTGTCAATTATCTTCAATGTACAGACACACCGGGTCCTACTGTTTTATTATATGTATAGATTAAAAAGATTGTAATATGCTTTCATTGTACATTTCTATAAAATAGCAATTAAAATCATCATTAAAAAATAAAATTGAAGAAATAATACTTTTATTATAACCTTTGTCTAAGTTTATAAGTATAATATCACTTTAACATAAATACCAAGAAAACAACTCGCCGTAACCATGTAGGGATTTTTTGATTTTTTTCCCCATTTCATTACTCAGTCTAAGTTTTAACATTATTGCATTAAGCTGTCTCTATCCGCTACTAATTCTTACAAGGAAGGTCTCCATTCTGGGCATACTCAGAATTTTATGAAAAAAAATACTAATTGAAGTACTTATGTATGTAATAAAGGATCAGTCAAAATTAGCGGCGGAATCACAGAAGAAAATGTGTAAAAAAATAAAATATTTTCAAATATTTGGCGTAAAAAGGCGAAAGAGTCACTAGATTTGGCGAGCAGCCCTTTTCCTCGCCAAAAGCAAACGATTATAATGCAACTGAAAACTGTTGGATATTTAGAATGCGTGTAAATGGTATTTAATGAATTTAACCATAAACATTGAGAGACTTTAATATATTATATACATAAATATACATATTGTATTACACATATATATTATTTGTTGAAATAGTTATTTAATTAATCAATGGAAAAAATGTTTTCATAGATAAAAAAAAAATCATATTGAAAAAAATTATCTTCATATATTTAAGCGTATTCAAAAAATAAAAGCCAATGGTTTCCATAGCAACAAAATCTAATCGATACTTTTCAATTGGACTTTGAGCTTGAAACAAATTTAATTATTTAATTTATGAATTTCGTTTTAAATCTCAAATTTTGATGATTAAATTTGAATATAAATACATATAAATATCGATATAACAAAATTATACTTAAAAGAAACTAAAACTTACAAAACTAAAGTTATTTAAATTAAATTTATCAAAACAGGTTCAACATGAAACTTTTTTTTCTTAAAGTGTATTTGACATAAAGTATTTTTTAATTTACATTCCAACGCCAACCGGCGATAAATCGCCAAATAACGAAATTTTCATTATTTTTTTACGATTAATGAATGGAGGTTCCGCCGAAATTTTTTTATAATCGTATATATCCACACGAGAAGAACATTATGTAATTTTTTCAGATTTTTCGGGGTATGCCCGTATGGAGACCTTCCTTGTTAGTAACTTAGTACTTGGGATTTTGCGATATTCTTTATAATAGCACTTTATAACCGCCATCAGCATCTTTTATATTTCACACATGCAAATTGGAAACAATTCTGCCGTATTTAAATAAAATATTGGCACTACCTGGTTATCTCGTTGATCAATTTTACCAAATTATGCATATTGACATACTTTTTATTTTAAATAACGAAAGAAGAAATAAATTAGTGAAACATTGCTAAAAATACAAATAAAAAGTGGGATAAAAAATCACTTGATGATGTTTTAAACATATGTATCGTATTTAATGCGATTGAATGCGACATTCACGATCATTCATTATTGGCATTTTATCTTATTGTTTGGCGATACTTTTTTGGTCGACGGGATAATCAAGTAATACCAAAAAAAAAAAAAAAAAAAAAAAAAAAAAGTTGAATTGATGAATAAACAGTTATAAATAATAAACATAATAATAAATATAATAAAAAATATAAATATTACAATAAATCGTAAATCGTAAAATACTTATAACAATCTTCAAAAACAACGTTTTCACCAATTTGGCGGGGGAAAAAAATCGCGTTAACGTGTAGCTTATATTTTTACACATAAATATGACATATGTGCCATATTTATGAGTAAAAATAAACATAAACGATCATCAGGTTTGAAATCTCAATTTTTGAAGCCCAAACTGGACCATCTATATATTTAAAACACCTGGCTGTTTTTTTGGTCATCAGCCCTGAGCTTTCTACTGGCCCGATTTTTATAATTATTTTTTTAAATGAAAGCTGTTTATGAGTAGATGTGCCCATTCTGGCTAATTTTTAATTTATTTCAATTTTTATATTTTATTTTTAATTTTAAATGCTTTTTCATGACATTTCTTCAAAACAGTGGCAACAGGTTAAGCTTTTCACAAAATTTATTTTGTTTCATTATATTTCACCAATCAAAAGCTTGATCTCATCGGTGAATGTATAATCGCATTTCAAACAAAAAAAAATTTAAAAAAAATAAAATAAATAAAGGTTTTCGTTAAATTTAATCATAATAAAATGATTGCACATAGTTATTCCCTGCAATACACAGATTATTTACTGAGTAATATTATTAAGTATTATGTAAGTAAAATAACAGAAGATAAACTTTAATAAAATATAATATATAAAGTGAAATTTTGTCGATGGAGAAAATGTCGTCATACAGAAACCAGATAAATTTATTCCATGAATATAATATACATTGTTATAGCTGTGTCGGTGATGATGTCATATTCAAGTGACTTTAATTCCTGCATCTAAATAAAGTAAACTTCTATTAATTTAAAGGTCCGTGGTGTGCACAAATGAAAATATTTTTATAAACTGCGCCATTTCTATTTAATCATAATGAATATTTTATGAAACTAAAAAATTCTTGAATAACTGCATAAATCACGCTTTTATTTAAAAAAAAAAAAAAAAAAAAAAAAAAAAAAAGTTGACTATTTCTGAAGGTGTAAATGATGTCATATTAGAAAAAAAAAAAAAAAGATTAAAACCTGTGATATGCCGGTATTACTATATTTCTATCTTACATAATATCAAAAAATAATCAAAATCATTTTATTGTATTAAGTTATTGTTAAAAAAAAAAAATTCTGCATTTCAGCAACAAATACAAAAATTTTATTCTTTCTAATAACAGAGATATCCGTTTTTTTCGTTGCCATAACAATAAAACTAATTTTTACAAGTTCATGGAGAATACAAACCGATAAATAAATTTATTGCAAGTTCTGTAAATGTGTAGTGGGTTGGTTAGGCAGTTTAGTAAGTCCCTGTTTCTATTATAATTAAAATGTTTCATTGATATTATAATTATTGTACAGTTATCAAGCGATATTTAAACGGAGAAAAAATAAACTATGCAGATATTTTTGAATTCGTCTTCCGGGGTATAATATTAACTTCCTAAATAATTTAGCATTTAAATAATATTTAAAGTTTAGAAACCGCATTAAAAAAAGATTTGTAGCTGAAGTTAAGTCCAACATAATAATTTATGAGTTGTTTTCCTTATTTTTTGTTATTTTCTGAAGTTTGTGGTATCTTCATCATGAAAAGGTATGTTATCCCTATTTTAAGAGGTGGCAATTGTTTATTTAGCTCAGTATTTTACTGTCTATATAAGATTGATATATATCATACCTAATATATATTCTTTTCCGTCAAATTTCGACGGGTGCAGCTAGTGATTTATAAAAACACCAAGGTGAAGGTATTGGAAAAATACCATGAAATTAGGGCAGAGATATCATATAAGCATCTGGTTTGGTGCATTTTTGCTTAGATTGTATTAAATAGCTGAAATAAAGCAAATTTATTGATTAGTGCGTAAAATCATTTTGAGAATTTTGAAAAAGTATAAATGAACAATTTCCGATGAAGCACGAAGCTATTATAAACAAACAAATGAACGCATATTAATCGTTAGATACCCAATTTGCAGCGCCATATGTGTGCTTTTCTATAATGTTTTTAAAGAATGGATGGCAAAACAGAAATACTTTAGTTGGTGCAAATGACGTCATTTTATAATGAAAAAGCGAGTGTTTTAATTCTTAAAACTGAAATATGTTTTGTAGAAGTGCGTCAATTTGACCCCAACTGTTTTGAAATACTTCACAACCTGAAGTTACTTCACTTTCGAATATAATAATCGAAATCGCACGCTAATAAAACGCTATGTTTTGAAAAAAAATAGAGTTTCTTTATAGAAGAGCCGTGACAACAGCAGTGTGCATGGTGTTATCGGAAGTCTTTGTTATAAAAAAAAAAAAAAAAAAAAAAGAATAGCGATTTAAGTTACAGAACTTAATGATTCTTGACTGGAGGAATTCACCTCGCCAATTTAGACTAGCAAATAAACAAGATCTTGACAATAATTCGAGTTCGAGACCATTTTATCTCATGTGACGTCACAGGAATATTGTCTATCCTATTTATTGCATGCATATTATTTCAGAAAACTTCATTTACACTTAAAAAAATATAGTTTAGTATCTGTTTCCAACTAATAGCAATCGACACATTAAGTTTTGAATTAAAATGATTTTAAAATGATCAAATTAATGTACAATTTTTGTGAAAAGGTATATACGAATATGAGAGGTGCATATATAAATTTTGAGATGATGAAAATGATATCAGGTTTAGTTTTAACAAGGAAAAATTTCTATAATTGAGTCAAAATAGAATAAATTTTACTATTTTTTATACAAAGCATAAGAGCCTTAATTGATAACTTTATCATAATAACATATCTTAATTATATTTTACTGCTTACATATACGTTTAAATTCTAATTTTAATAATTTCTACAACTGAGCTTCATAGAGATAGTATTTTGTTAACTTTAGTTAAGTATCCTTTGTTTGCGAGCTGGACTAGCCAATATAAGATTTTTTTTTATTGCAACTAAACTGATATATATCATGTGGTATATATCTTATGTGTATTTTCAAAATATAATGATGCTTGATCTTTTCATATATTTGATATTAGTTTCAAAACATCATTGGTTATGGTATTTTTGTTAGTCAAATAAATGCAAAAAATTTTTACAACTGTTTTTTGCTGTGTCATTCAGTGATAGAAAAAACTTTTTCACAGTGTCTTTTCTTTCAGTAATTTCAGTAGTTCAGTTTCTTTAAAGAGAAAAATCGTACAAGTTCTGCGTTTGAAGCATATTTTTAAATGCAGAACCAATAATTATAGAGAACAATATTTACACAAAATAATTCTTAAGAATATAAGCAGTCTAATTTAGTTAATAAGTTACTTAAAACTTCACTAGAAAAAATATTTTCCGGTTTTGGTTTAATTCAGTTTGAAGAATTTTCTCAAATTCAAATCAGATATTTTTTGGCACATTTCTGAATTTATTTTTGTTTGGAAGCACATCAAATTGGTAAGTGTTTTTATTAAGAAACTATGCAATCGAATGGCGTATTCTACCTTCTAATAAAGACAAAAGATCATAGACAACAAGGGAGAAGAGAAAATTCTGTCATCACGTGACACACATTGCTTAAAACCCGATGAGTAATTTATTTATCAAAAGGTGGAAAACGTCATTCAATTCCATATCATTTTAATTGTCAAGCCTACCAATTTCATATCTTTATGTTTAAAAATGAATCAAAAAATTTTGTTCCATTTTGAAATTCTGCTTATAATTAATTACTATTTACATTTTTAGGTAGATTTCGTATGAAATACTACCTATTGCGGTCACTCCCATGTTGGAATTTCTAAAAAATTTTTGCAGATCTACGCCGATCGTGACCTCTAGACCCCAAAACTACCATTAGTAAAAAAGTTTATATCTATCTATCTATCTATATATATATATATATATATATATATGTAATAAAAAAAAATTGCGCCATTTTGCTCTCTCTGAGTTTTTAATTCTAAAACTGTGGAGCATATTTTTAATCTTAGTTTCGTAATATATTAATCTTTTAACAGCTAAAGTCCTTTTTCTTTTTTTATTTAACTTATTAATAAATCTATTGCTTGTTTCTCAAAAAAGCGGGAAATTATTTCGTAATCTTTCCTTTTTAGAATATTCTCGAGATTTTTAATTTTATTTTTTGTTGATCACGTGATCTGTGTTAATGCGCGAAGATGTTAAAAGGCTTGTCTCTTTGCGAGACGTGAAGTAATTCCTACCCGAGGTTCGCGCCTCCTAGGCCAATCAGAGATGATCATTTTTATTACGTAGAGTCAGATTTATCCTGGTTGGATTTTTAAAATGATTGACGTGGAGTGAGGAAGAGCTAGTTTGTCGTGAAAATGTGGATTTCTCATTTGGTTTTTTCAGAGCGCAGAATGCGATTGACTTTTAAAATATTAGGATGCAGTTTCTTTTTCCCCGAAAAATTATAATATTTTGGAATGCAACTTAATCACGAAGTTTTGGAATATTTGATGACCAGGCCAAGGTGAATGTCATGAGTTAATAAATAAAGGAATTGAAAGACTCATGGATTTTGTTTTTATAATGAGGAAATACCGCAATGCAACTCTTCCACTACTTGCCAACTGCCGGAGCGACTACTCTGCTCGTGCTGCTGCTGATTCTTAGAAGTAACATTCTTAGGAGTTTACGGAACATAGCCTTCGTCGAATTATTATTACATATATATATATACCGGGTGTCCAGTAAATGACTGACCCATTTTAAAATTAAATAACAAAAAAACGGTTTGAGATAAAAATGCGCGGTTTGCGGTATTGTTATTAGAATATCAATAAATTTTTAATACGCACTTCCTTCAAATAGTTCTAATTTCGGCCAAAAGATGGCGCTGGCGGCATCAGACTGCAGAAATACCGCCTGTTTTCTTGTTCTCAAGCTGATGATCTTTCCGGCTCATTTTCCCGAGTCGAATCTGAGTCGAAATGTTGAATCGACTCTTCACTCAACTGCAGAAATACGGTTTGTTGATTGGAACGAGATTTAAAATAACATTTAAGATTGAACTGTGTCTAGTGTAACAATCTATGTCTATTGTAGCCTCTTCAGAAAATATCACAGAGGAACTACAAAAACTAGTTTAAAATTACTCTAAAACATCTCCAAAGATGTGTCAATCTATGAATAAATATTTATGACAAGCAAACGTTTGTTAAAGAATCCTAGAAATATTTTTAACAATTCTAGAAAAATTTAAATTAATTTAAAGGATGCTCTTTAGTGTTTCAAAATTCTCTTCGGAATATGTCATTTTAACCGCTTAACTGATACTCTTTTTACGTATATATAAAAATATATTTATGTAAACATGATTTATTATCTTTTTTAAATTATGTATTAAAAATGTTGAATTTATTTTTCAATATTAATATTTATAAAATTGAAATAAAATAAGTAGACATTCAGTTTTATCTAAAATATCTATGGCCCCACCAGTGGATGATAGATTGTGACGTCTCAACTGGTAGACGGTAGTGCTGGGTTCGAACCCAATCGCGTCTGTCGGCATAACCGTTCGGAATTTTCCGTGGTTTTCTTCGAACCTTGGATTTTCTTGTGTAAATACGGGTTAGGTGCCCTTAGAAAGACACCCACGCAGATCATCCCATCCATTTCTGACCTATATCCCACGTGTACATAATCGGACGACATTAAATAAACCAAACCAAACTAAAATATCTATAGGCAATTTTATGGCAAAACATTTTTACGGAAACTTTTTACTGAAATAAAGTTTCGTTTCTTTTTCTTCTAGTTTTTTTTAACATTGCATGAGACAAAATCTGTTGAAAACATTTCAGAAGCGAATGCAGTATCCACTGTCCCGATCCTTTCTTTCATTTACTATCTCCCGATTCTACATTTTTCTTCTATTGGATTCGATGAGTTGAAATACGAATCGGTTTTAAAAGCCTAGATTACAACTTTTGAACCTATATTTTTGTAATGCAATACTGAATAACAGTAAAAAAAGCAATAAACATCAAATTGATGCTCTTAGCAGAATGTCAAGTTTAAATTTTGAGGGATTTGCGTCATCTACACTGTAAATAGAAGAGGTTATTACAATGCTGATTTAAACGCCACTTGAGACGTCAGAACCTATCGCCCACTGGTGAGGCCATAGATATTTTAGATAAAACTGAATGTCTACTTATTTTAGTTAAATTTTATAAATATAAATATTGGAAAAATAAATTGAACATTGGTATCTTTTTATACATAATTTTAAAAAGATAAAAAATCATATTTTTAAAATATTTCTTATTTCAAATCAGATACAGGAGATATTTTCAGAATGTTTTTTCTAGTTCTTTTCCTCATACAGGGGGAAAAGAACGAGATTACATATTTCCCTCCTATATGGGGGGGGGGGCAAAAATATACTTCAGATTCTATGATGCTTTTTGTGATGAAGTTTTGAAGAGGGATGACTTACAGGCTATAAAAAAAGATACGTCTTTCTTTTTTCTTTTTAAATATCCGTTCATTTTAGCGTAGATACGTTTCCTGTCGTGGGTGGGTGGGGGGAGGCGAGGTATGTGCAAAAGACATCTTAAAATCTCTCACGGCTTTCGTAATAAAATTTTTGGATACGTTAAATGACAAAATATGAATTTTGTTTTAGGCAGGTTTTCCCCTTAGCAGGGTGTTTTGTAGGTTTCTTTCTACTTTGGGATCAATAAATTTTTATGTTTAAGACAGGATTTGTTGTAGACGGATTCCTTTATAGTAAGATTTAGAAAATTTTAATGTGCCAATTTATAAGTTTTCTTAGACAGGAGACTTGGTAACGCTATTTGCATATCATTGTTTTAAAATTTTAACTGATTTACCCGTACAACGTACCGGCAAATATAGTTTGCTTCTTCCACCACTTTCCAAAGCTTTCTGACACTACTAAAAATTTTAAAAGCAATTTCATACTATTTAATAGAAGAAATATTTAAATTAAATATTACGATAATTTTAGCTTTAAAAAAGCGGCGTTTATCCTATATTTTAATTTTATTGTATGTAAAAAAGCGTATCAGTTAAGCGGTTAAAATAACATAGTCCGAAGATAATTCTGAAACACTAAAGAACGTCCTTTAAATTAATTTAAAATTTTCTAGAATTCTAAAAAATATTTCTACGTTTCTTTAATAAATGTTTTCTTGTCATAAATATTTATTCATAAATTAATACACCGTTGGAGATGTTTTACAGTAATTTTAAACTAGTTTTTATAGTTTCCCATGATATTTGTCTGAGGAGGCTACAATAGACATAGGTTGTTACAATAGTCCTAGTTCAATCTTAAATGTTATTTTAAATCTCGTTTCAATCAACAAATCCTATTTCTGCAGTTGAGTGGAGAGTCGATTCAACATTTCGACTCAGATTCGACTCGGGAAAATGAGCCGGAAAGATCATCAGCTTGAAAACAAGAAAACAGGCGGTATTTCTGCAGTCTGATGCCGCCAGCGCCATCTTTTGGCCGAAATTGGAACTATTTGAAGGAAGTGCGTATTAAAAATTTATTGATATTCTAATAACAATACCGCAAACCGCGCATTTTTATCTCAAACCGCTTTTTTGTTATTTAATTTTAAAATGGGTCAGTCATTTACTGGACACCCGGTATATAGCATGTATATATATCACTTTCTTACGGACACGATAACTTCTATAGTTCTGATCCAATCTCTTCCAAACTGATACATAAAATCAAGGGGTATAAAATCTCGGCTAAGTTCGTTAATGGGCAAAATCGGTCCAAGGGGGTGGAAATAGGGAGGGTTTTTGTGAAAACCAAAAAATCGCCATAACTTCTTAGTTAAAATAGATATCGAATCGATTTAAAGTTTATATTACTTCTTAAAAATGGCTAAAATTTTATGTATGACAGATTTTTGACAAATTTAGAAATGGGCTCAAAAGGCGAAAAAAAAAACAGGGTTTTTGGAAGAAAAAAATCATAACTTCGTCAATTCTCAAGATATCAAATCCAACTAAATTTTGTGTAAATGCTCTCAATATTATCTAAAACTTTTGTATTTACAAGTTTTTGATAGGACTAGTTCTTACTGATAAAAAAAATTAAAAACGAAAACAAAAAGGGGGGTAAAAAAAGACAAAAATCCATAACTTCGTCAATTCTTAAACTATCAAATCTATTTGAATTTATTTTAAATCTTCTCAATAATATCTACAACTTTTGTATTGACAAGTTTTTCATAGGACCAATTCGTATAGCAAAAATAAATTAAACAAAAACAGGAGTTGGAGAAAAACCCTCAAATCCAAACTGCTTATATTCTGACTCATTTTTAAATTCATTTTTGATTTTAAATGCAACCAAATGGCAGATCCTCTTATTTAGGAACTATATAATGTGACGCATTGGTCAGTTTTTTGATAAAGACAGAATATATTTCAAAAAAGCTTGCCAAAAAAGGTATTTTGAACAGAATTTCTCGAAGTTATCGTGATTGAAATTTGAAGACGGATTCAAATAACAAATTGCATTTTTTCTGACTCATTTTTAAATTCATTTTTGATTTTAAACGCACCGAAATGACAGATCCTCTTATTTATTAACTATATAATGTGACGCATTGGTCAATTTTTTGATAAAGTCAGAATATATTTCAAAAAATACTTCCAAAAAGAGTATTTTGAGCAGAATTTCCCGAAATAGTCGTGATTAAAAATGTGAGGAAGTATTCAAATAACAAATTGCGTTTTTTCTGACTCATTTTTAAATCCATTTTTGCTTTCAAACGCATTCAATTGACTGTTTTTTGTTATTTAAGAACTATATAATGTACCGTATTAGTCTATTTTTTTTAATATAGTCAGAATATATTTCAAAATATGTTGTCAAAATGGATATTTGAGCCGAATTCAGTTTAAGATTTTTCTTATAAAACAAGTTTTTAGAGAAAAATGAAATTAAAAATTTTTCAAAAGAGGCCATATAAAGTTGTTAAACTAGGTTTATCTGTCATGAAATTTTTGTTGTTGAAATGAGCACTCTTCGAAATCTACCTCCGTCTATAGGCCAAGCCGAGAGGGATTTTTTTCCCCGGAACACTATGGAAGTCTTGAGGAAATCTATCATTTCACGGAACCCCGGTTGGGAAACGGTAATTTAGAGGTTAAAAAATAAAATAAAAACTTGAAGACTTTTCGTCTCTAACCAAACTCCTTTCAAGGTTGCGTAGGCCATAAACGTATTTCTTTATTCATTTTGTCAGCAGTAAAACGGCCATCCGCCAACTCCTGATGGACAACCCCATCTCTCTTTCAGTCCCGTTCCTTCTAAAAATAAGCGCATCTCCACGCATCTTTAATTTACGATCCGCTTTGCTTGCTTGTTAGCTTCCATCCAACATCCAAAAAAACGCTTACGATGTCGATATTTTTTGATCTAGAAGCGACCCTATTTAACGTCATTATTAAGGATTCCGGGCATTGCTTAATAGTTCAAGAGCCGACCGCACAAAACCCTAAGTAATCGTAAACAAGAAAAATCCTTTATTTTAAGGAAGAGAAGTAATTGGGGAATCTAATCTTCCATGTCTGTCAGAAGCGAAGTAGTGCATAAGCCAAAAATTGATACCACTAGTGGTTGACTCGTAGTTTTAGCATTCTGTTTGCCGTACAATCAAAAGTAGGAAAACATGGAAAACCGGGTGCAGGAAAACACAATGCTAATCTTACGAGTCAATTACTAGTGGTATTCATTTTTAACTTATGCAGCACTTCGCTTCAGACTTGGATCATTCGATTCCTCTATTAGTACTCTTCCATAAAAGAAAGGATTTTTTCTTCTGCTCGATGACTTAGGGTTTTGTGTGGTCGGCTCTTGGACTATAAGGGGGTCCGGCACATGTTTAAATTTTTTTTTTATTATTGAGTGAAAAAGCTGAAGGTTTTTGTGATGATTAAACATATCATTTGTAAAAAAAATCACAAAATAAATTTTCTCTCTCTCTCTCTCTTTTTTTTTTTTTTTTTTTTTTTTTTTTCATTTGAAATTAACGAAAAAAGAGATATAAATCAAAATCGCTATAACTCGAAACATTATTTGTAGAATTTCATTTTTTTTTCATGTAAATAAACAGAAATATATAAGTTTTAATTTTGATTTAGCATTTTTTAAAAATATTAAATTAGATAAAAATTAAAAATATTTAAAGTCAAAAAATTTTTTTTTTAATAATCTAGCTTAAAAAAAATAATAATAAAGCAGATATATATATTTTTTTTTCGGAATCAAAATTTAAAAAAAATAATTGAAAAAGACATTCTCCAATTTTCAACCATTTATGTTTCTCGGTACTTGATTTATAATAATTTAAATTCGGGAAATGATGAAAAAACTTATCAGTCGTTTCCTTGACAGCCATTGTTTGAGAGATAGATTTTAAAAACAAAGATTTTAAATACAAACAAAGAAATTTCGAGATGTTATACATATGGCAGCCGATTTAAGACGGTTTAGTAATTTTTAAGATATTAGCCTACCTAAGACCTGCCTATAAGGCTTAAAGTAATTAACGGCACCCGTTCAAATGAAAATTATTTTTTCCTATTTTTTATTAGTGGTATTTTATTTGAAAAAGCAATTGTTTACAATTCCAAATCTATTTTAATTTTATTTCTATGGTTAATAGAAGATGAGTTGTGACCAATTTAATAAACAGGAAATAATGAATCAAATTACGGACGATGTGAAGCCAGGCCCGTAGCCAGGGGGGTGCCAGGGGCGGCTTAGCCCCCCTAAAAATTTTTGAGCCCCCCCTGAAAAAGATTCCAAGGTCACTAAATAAAACTGTTTAAAAAATCAAAATGAGAAATCGGCCCGAACACGCCTGTGCAAATCTTTTGAATGTCTATAATCGTACATTATGATGTTTTGCAATCAATATAAATTTGTATATACTTCAAAAATTTATCTAGATTATTCCGTTTATGTTTAGCAGAAATAAAACAAACATTTGAATCTAATCATCAACGTTCATTATTTATCGATTTCCATTTCAAGTTGAGCAAACTTTTCTGAAATGGAAAAAAAGTACTTAATTATGATCATAAAAAATATTTTTGCTTTTGACAATCAACAGTTTGGTTTGGCAAATTATCAACAGAAATATTTATTACTTAACCCCCCTCCCCCTCCATTTGTCGGCGAGGTGAATGAGTTATTTATAGATTTGTAAATTTAAATCGTTGGTATTTTGTAATGTGCATCCTATCTAATTATTATTGGTATTATTGTCTTCTACTGCTAGTATACATGGGTGACGTATGTGTGGCGCCATGATCAGCCGGCGCCAAAAAACATGTAACGCATTATATATATATATATATATATATATATATATATATATATATATATATATATATATATATATATATATATATATATATATATATATATATATATATATATATATATATATATATACACACACATATATATATATATATATATATATATATATATATATATATATATATATATATATATATATTACAAATTTAAATTTTTTTTCGCCAAAACTAACCTTTATACTATCTTAATTTTCTTATAATAATATTCCGTACTTACTTCAAATTATTAAATTAAAATCTTATTTCTAGATCTAATCTGTTAATCTGTGTGCAGACGATATAAATTCTTAATTTTCCTTAAAAAACATTAATCCAGTATGCGTAAATTTAAAAAGATGGCTCTAAATTAAAAATATTCTTAATTAAAACTTTATTTCTTAATATTCCAAATAAAACTGATTTCTTCTATGTTTTTATCAACCCTTTTTAAGAAAGTCTTATTAAATTTATTCCAAACCCATACTTTTAAAAAATATCATTATTTTATTTTATCTATTTATTTATTTTTCCGCCGTCAACGATAATTTGCATATTAATAAATTCATTTCTTTTCTTTTTCTCTTAAAATTAATCATGTATAAAAATCGTCTGCCTAAGATATTTAAAATTCTGAGTCAATTATAAATTGGTTAAATAATTTTTTTCTAAAATAAATTTATCGTCTGTTTAAAATAATCTCGTAGCTGGACAAGAATTCTGTTTACATAAAATAATGATGGTTAGAGATTACAGAATGTTCCAGAATTTTCTTTTTAGTTTAAAAGGGGAAGTCTCGAGATGAAAGGAAGATTCTGAAGATTTCTTGGGTTGCTTCTTCGATGAGGACAGCTCGCTGAAATAATGATGGAATTTTTGCAACAAGGAGCTTTTCCTTCCTCATTATCACGAATTTAATAAATGAATTTACAGCAGCCCATGACTAATTATTGGATCTTCTACATTTATTTATTATTTTTGTTTTTCCCTCGCTTGCCATGACTGCGTGTTTCTGTTTAACCAGTGGAAATAATTCGAGTTCTCCTGAAATCGTCACAACTAATCGAAAAGTCGACAGGATAGGTAATGCCTGTGCTAGTGCCTGTTTCGGATTTTGAAATGAATCTACTGAAGAAGTAAAATGCTATGTAAATGAATCTAATGAATCTACTGAAACGAAGTGATGACAAAAATATGAATCGCCGAAAATTTTTCCCGCCATGATTGAAAGTGTTATTAAGCAAGAATTGTCATTACCTTTTGATTCCTCGAGTGCATGTAACAGAGGAGATTTTAATGTTAAACAGCTTTCTGTGCGAGTGGTTTGAAAGATTTCTTCTAAATATCTCGTGAATTCCTGAGGCCTGATATTCCACCTTTTTGCTGTTTATGTGTAACTGATGACTCAAGATAATCATGGTCATAATAACAATTTTTGAAAGTTAATGATTTCAAAGTGGTGAGTATGTGAAAGGTATTCGATGAGGAATTTAATGAAGATTGGATTTTATTGAAGATTGTTCTTGAACTGTAAGTTTATTTTATTAAATGTTTTGATTATTATTTCTATTCTAATTATGATTGATGGAAAGTATTTATTATTTATTTATTTATTTATTTATTATTTTATTGATGAGAGCAATTTGAAGTTAACTTATTAATTTACTAATTTATTTATTATTTTATTATTTATTGTATGTTATGGATCTGATATAGTAATTTTGAAAAAATATGTAATTGATAGAAATTATTAACTTTGAAATTTATTGCGAATGATTTTACGATCAGGATTTAATAAAGAAAATAGAAGTGCTTCATTTATTCTAATGAGTAAGAATAAAAAAAATTATGGAAGATCCTAAGTTCATACCGTTTGACCCGAGTTCTGGAATGAACATTTTGTCTTGGTTAACTTATTTTGATAAAACATGTGATAGGGAACAGAAAAATCTAGAATGGAAATTTAATTCTATTGCGCAATATTTGAAAGGTGAAGCGCAAAAAATTTATATCAATGACTGTTTAAATTGTACGGATTATGAACAAATTAAGAAAATTTTGATAGAAAGATTCATTCAATTAGACATCCCGAGTTTTTCTGATTTTTCAAACCTGAAATTAGATAATTTAGACAATTTAGAAACTTATTTTCGTAAGAAAGTGGAAATTGGTAGGAAATTACATCTTAGTGAAAATATACTATTACAAGGTTTAACTGATGGTTTAAAACCAGAATTCAAAAACAGTATTATTATAAATCCTCCTAGTAGTACCACAGAATGGTACCGGGTTGTCAAACAATTCGTGGAAGTTTCCACCCCACTAGTTTCAAACCAAGTAATAAATCAACCATCAGCTAGACAAAATTTTCAACCTTTTCAACCAACTAGGCCCTGGATTCAGGCAGTTAGGCCCAATAATACACCTAGGAATTGGATTCCCCAAAGGCAATCTCAGTTTCAAAGACCTAGAGTTTGTCAAAATAATTATATTCAAAATTCATACCCTTCAAGACCTTGTAGGATATGCACAAATAGGGGTGTCAGTGATGCTTTTCATTGGGAAAGAGAATGTATTTTTAGGAGTGAGTTGCCATCCTCTGATACTCTTCCAAGTAGCTCACAAAATAATTCTTATAATATTTGACAATTAATTGTGTATGGATATACAAATAATTATAATTTACCATGTGTTGTAGATACTGGCTCAACTATTGCAATATTGCCAATTAAATTTGTTAAAAAACTTAATGCTAAAATTGAGACTATACCCTCAGTTACCATTGGTCAGGCAAAAGGATTCTTACATATAAATAAAAAATGTAGTGTTCTTCTAAAAGTGGGTAAAATTAAAAAATATGTTAACTTTTTAGTATGCAATACAAATTTGGATTACGCTATTTTGGGTTTAAAAGAATGTTCTAAATTTAAATTAACCATAGATTGTAAAAATTGTATTTTAAGGCAGGGAAGGAAAATTATAACTAACAGTATATCCATACATAATGAGAGATCCCTTCATTTCAATACAGTAAATATGGACCAAGTACAACAAAACAGGGATCAATCTAATGAATTTGTAACCTCTGAATATAAAAAAGATATGAAATTAAATACTGGTAATACTGTAGCAATAGATAATTATGATAATGAAACACTGAATGTAAATAATCATGATATAGAGTTACAATCTACTTGTGGAAATATTATGAAAAATGAAGACTGTGTTGAATATGATCACGCAATTAATGTGCATCCTGATTATAGAGGTTCCATGACTCTTCAAAATTTTCGCGATAATTCAGATTCAGATTTAACTGGGGAAATAAATTTAATTCAAGATGTAAATTTAAGGGAATTAGTTCATATTTATAGTGATATTTTTGCAAAGCATAAATATGATGTGGGTAGGATTAATATTGAACCACAACGCGTTATACTAAACTCAGACCTACCTATATCTTTGAGGCCCTACCGAACATCTCCTCTAGAAGAAATAGAAATAAAAAACCAAATTCAATCATTGTTAGCAGCCGGACTGATAAAGGAAAGTAATAGCCCCTATTCTGCCCCTGTTACACTAGTTATGAAAAGAGAGGAAGGTAAAAAAACGCGATTATGTATAGACTATAGAAAATTAAACGCAATAATTAAAAATGATGCAGAACCCTTGCCCCGTATCGATGGAATTTTAGATAAATTGAGTAGTGCTCAGTATTTTTCAACTTTGGATTTAGCCTCTGGCTACTGGCACATACCAATACATCCATCCGATACAGAAAAATTAGCATTTGCAACCAATTTTGGACTTTTTGAGTGGCTCGTGCTCCCTTTTGGCATAAAAACGGGCCCTCCCATATTCAACAGAACCATTCGAAGAATCCTTAATAAATATAAAATCGACTTTGCGTGCCACTATTTTGATGATATTATAATTTTCTCTTCCTCTTTAGAAGAACATTTAAACCATTTAGCTCAAATTTTTAACATTTGCAAACAAGAAAACATTAAACTTAAACTTTCTAAATGTAAATTAGGCCAAAATAAAATCAATTTCTTAGGTTATGAAATTACTAATGGAACAATAACACCAGCAAATGCCAATATTGAAACCATCAAAAATTTAAAACCTCCTTCCAATGTGAAAGAGTTACAACGATTTCTAGGTTCCATTAATGTTTACCATAAATTCATAAATAAATATGCTGAAATTAGATATCCTCTAAATCGATTACTTAAAAAAGACACAATATGGGAATGGAACTCAGAGTGCCATAGGAGTCTTTTGAAAAATTAAAAAATTCTTTAATTGCTAAACCCATCCTCAAAATTTATGATCCTAAATTACCTTTACATATGTTTGTAGATGCCTCTCAGATAGCAGTAGGTGCCGTTCTAAAACAACCTGATAAAGATAATTTCTTACATCCTATTGCTTATCATTCTAGAATTTTGAAGAGTTATGAACAAAATTATTTCATAACTGAATTAGAATGTTTAGCTATTATAGATACTCTTGACAAATTCTATCATTACTTTCATGGTGTCAAGTTTACAATTCATACGGACCACGCATCTCTAGTATGGTTAAAGAGTGTTAAAAACTTAAGAGGTAGGCTTTTTAGATGGTCACTCAAACTTAGTATGTTTGATTATGAGATAAAATATGAAAAGGGTTCAACAAATGTCGAAGCAGACATGTTGTCACGAAATCCTGTTTGTCATTTTAATCAACATATTAGTTTATTGCTAGATAGGAAAGAAATTATAGAGATGCAAGACAAAGACAATGTTTGTGACAAAAAATATAAAAAAGAGAATGGAATTATTATAGTTCAGAAAAAGGGATTCAAAAAAATTGTTGTACCAATGTCATTAAGAAGAAAATTACTCCATATTGCTCATGATAATTTTGGACATTTAGGAATTCAAAAAATGCTTAATTTAATATCTCCCAACTATTATTGGCCTAATATGACAATAGACATTACCGAATTTGTTAAACATTGCGATACCTGTCAGAAAAATAAAAAACCAAAACAGAAAAGATTCGGCTTATTACAAGCTATGCCAGCAACAGATCAACCTTTTGAATGTCTTTCTATTGATACTGTTGGTGGATTTAACTATTACAACTCAACAAAAAAATTCTTACACATAATAATAGATCATGCAACTAGATTTGTTTGGGCTTTTCCCTCCAAAAATGTTACCACTGAAACATACACTAACTGTTTAAAACAAATTTTCAATATCAAAGCACCTCAAAAAATACTTAGTGACAGGCATAAATCTTTCAGATCTCCAAGGTTTAAGAAATTCCTTAGAAATCATCATGTTCAACAGCGTTTTACATCTGCACATCATCCTCAGACCAATGGAAAAGTAAAGCGAGTTAATCAGACTATAGTTACCAGGCTTAAATGTAAAGTTAATTCCACTTCTTCTAAAATACCTTGGACTAGATTATTAAACCAAGTCATCGAAGAATACAACAATACGCCCCATTCTATCACCAAATTTCCACCTGCCTATTTATTTTATGGTCAATTGCCTTATGAATCTCCTTTAAAACAAAACTATTACCCATCAGTAGACAAAGCCCTCAAAATTGCGAAAGCGCGAACTCAGGAATTTCACCTTAAAAGTAAAAGACTCTATGATCGACATTTTGTCGAATGCCCATTAAAAATACAAGACTCTGTAATTTATGAAGAATTCAAATACCCTAACACTCGAAAATTAGAACCTACTTTCTCTGGACCATATAAAATTATAAATAAACTTTCTGATGTAACTTATGAAATAGATAAATTTAATTATGAGACAGGACAGAATTCCGTTATTGTGCATGTTTCTAAATTAAGACCCTATTTTTCACCCGAAGATTTTAAACTGTTTCATGAGCAATCCAAAAAACAAACAAAACCTCAGATACAATCACTAGATCAAACTAAAGTCAAGACAATAGATTAAATTTACCATAAAAAAACCATAATTTTCAACATCAGCGGGTATGTTCTTGGAGCGCTACAAGAATATTACTTGTTTTTGGGAGTTTTTGGGATTAAATTGGGCTCCTTATGCAGGCATAAGGTGAACACTTTGATTGTAAAAGCTTTCAAATTGATGTTGATAAATTAATTTTAAGGGTGTTTAAGTCTAACTATATTTACTCATTTATTTGACATTAGTATTACTCTATTTATTCAGCAGATATTATATGATAATAGTTATAAAATCTAATGATTCTACTCAAACCTATAACATAATATGTGATTTTCAGTGATTGTGAAAACTACAGATTAAAAGTTTTTCAAAAAAGCACACTTTTTTTTATTTCCATTTCTCAATTAAGAATGACACCTTTTATTCCTATTGTATTTTATTATTAAAGTTTATAAACCATGTGTGGATAAAACATTATTCTACATTTGGCATTGAAAACTTATAACCAAATTTGACAATTTTGTAAAAGAGTATCAGAGAGGAATTATTGTAAGGAAATACTGGTTGAGAGTCCATTTTCTAAATAGTTAGATTTAATTTTATTTGGATTTTGGAATTATTATGATTTTTTTTATTTATACTTTCGGCTAGCAAAAAATACTTTCTTATGCTATTAGAAGATAAGAAAATTATTTAGTTGATATGTAATTATTTTTATCCTCAACCAATATTTTCCCTATCAATAATAAACAAATAGTGATATTTTCTTTTGATTATACTCTTGTTTTACTATTATTATTATTATTATGATTTCTATAATGAAGTTTAGTATTAATTATACTCTTATTGAAAAATATTAGGATATGGAGTCTTATTATACTATTACTTATTATTGTTGTTATTGTTATTATTTAAATTTTTCTATATTATTTATTATTGATATTGAGAGTGATGCTATTTATTATTGAAAAATTGATATATTATTGAAAGATGTTGGATCCAACATAACATAAAAAACAAAGCTTAAACTAGATTTGGAGATATTTAATTAAAGAGACTGTATTCACTGGACATTGAAAAAGACTCTTTTATATATTCTTGAAAGACTTTTTTCATTTAAAGGACTTATTTAAAATAAACTATGCATTAAGTCATTGTAGTTATTTAAAGTTCCATGAGAACGAATTTTTATTGTTTTTATTATATTTTTATCTCTTGCTTATTAATATTCATAACTTATTTACTGTTATTATATGTATTATCTCCTATGCACTTACAAATGGTAAGTGATGTTGTAACATTATTGTATTTCTTTCAGGGAAATGCTCCTACCTAAATTTAATTCAGAATTATTTTCTCTTAACTATTTTATTTTAATCGCTAATATTTTTTATATTGCGTTAATTTTCTTTTCTTCCATCTCTTGGCTTCCTGAGTTTGACAGTTTTATTCCAAAATTTAACTTTTCTAAATTATTATATTTCTGTTGTCTGAACTTGTAGTTTTATTTAACTATCAATTTCATACAAAGTCTTGGGGAGGGGGGATAATATTACAAATTTAAATTTTTTTTTTTCGCCAAAACTAACCTTTATACTATCTTAATTTTCTTATAATAATATTCCGTACTTACTTCAAATTATTAAATTAAAATCTTATTTCTAGATCTAATCTGTTAATCTGTGTGCAGACGATATAAATTCTTAATTTTCCTTAAAAAACATTAATCCAGTATGCGTAAATTTAAAAAGATGGCTCTAAATTAAAAATATTCTTAATTAAAACTTTATTTCTTAATATTCCAAATAAAACTGATTTCTTCTATGTTTTTATCAACCCTTTTTAAGAAAGTCTTATTAAATTTATTCCAAACCCATACTTTTAAAAAATATCATTATTTTATTTTATCTATTTATTTATTTTTCCGCCGTCAACGATAATTTGCATATTAATAAATTCATTTCTTTTCTTTTTCTCTTAAAATTAATCATGTATAAAAATCGTCTGCCTAAGATATTTAAAATTCTGAGTCAATTATAAATTGGTTAAATAATTTTTTTCTAAAATAAATTTATCGTCTGTTTAAAATAATCTCGTAGCTGGACAAGAATTCTGTTTACATAAAATACTGATGGTTAGAGATTACAGAATGTTCCAGAATTTTCTTTTTAGTTTAAAAGGGGAAGTCTCGAGATGAAAGGAAGATTCTGAAGATTTCTTGGGTTGCTTCTTCGATGAGGACAGCTCGCTGAAATAATGATGGAATTTTTGCAACAAGGAGCTTTTCCTTCCTCATTATCACGAATTTAATAAATGAATTTACAGCAGCCCATGACTAATTATTGGATCTTCTACATTTATTTATTATTTTTGTTTTTCCCTCGCTTGCCATGACTGCGTGTTTCTGTTTAACCAGTGGAAATAATTCGAGTTCTCCTGAAATCGTCATATATATATATATATATATATATATATATATATATATAATACCATTAAAAGTAGACAAAAATCACCAATAAATTTTATCAATAAAACAATAAACCAAAACGAAGAATTTGAATAGAATTGAATTATATATATAAAAAAAAAATAGTGAAACGAGTATATCTGAATAAATAAATAAATAAATAAAATAAAATGAATGCAAAGGAAATTTGTAGTCCACAGAGCAGAATCGTCAGGCCCCAATTGCTTTGGAACTACAAATGAGGTGTGCGGTTTCATCCACGTATTAGCCATGAAATAGCAAAATAATACGTAATTGGGGCTACCAGCACACAAAACCATATTATTAAACAAGGAACATAGAAATAAATAGTTGAAAAAATGAAAATATACATATATTAAAACAATAGCGTGCAGCAAATAGTGTCAGTAACAAGAGTACAAATTAACCCTATTTATGCACGTGGAAATGATAAACATGACATTCATATGCAATTTCGATAAAAAGTATGAAAACAAGATATTGAGGAAAAAAAAAGAAGAAACTTATCTGGTTATTCCCATTAATGTAGAGGACAGTGCTATAAAATTGTTAATAAATTATAAAAGCAGGATGCAATAGTTTACTATACGAGCTAAAACAGTATCACGTAGAAAAACCAGCTTGTTAGTAATTCAAGCAACGGATCTTAGCAGGAAGAGCAGGGTTGCTCTTTTTTTAAATTAGAATGTCATGCGCGCCAAATGGCGAAAAAAAATGATTTAAAAAAGAAGAAACAAAAAAAACTTGCTATGATTTATCCATAACGAACAAAAAAGATAAAGCTGAATGGAAATATAATTGAACCGGAGAAAATAATTAATGATCGATATATACATAAAATTAAATTAATAAAATAATTAAAATTAGAATTAGGTTATAACATTCATATTAACTTATAACTTAAAATACCAATTTGTTACTTTAATCAGTAACATTTATTGTGACTTTACATAGTATAAACTCATTATCTTAATATAGGATAATAAAAATTAAAAAATAAATAAATAAAATAAAATAAAAATAAAAAAATAAATTAATTAATTAATAAATTAATAAAAATTAAAAAAATATATAAAAAAATAAAATATAAAAAATAAATAATTATTAAAAAAATAAAAATAAATAAATAAATAAATAAAAATAATAGTAATAATATTAATAATAATAATACCAAAAATTATATCAATAACATTAAAATTAATTTGATAATTAAAATATAACTATTTAACTATAGATAAAAATAAACAAATATCCATATATTGGTGTCAATTAAACTATTTAAAAATTATGTTAAAATAATGTAAAAATAAATAACCCACTCTTTTTTTTATTATTAATCTTTGCGTTTTTATCCAGACAACACCACCCTCCTCCATACTCTAACATCTACCCGCCCAACCGACCTATTTATATATTTTTTTATTACTTTTATAACATTTTTAATTTTTTATTATTATTTTTATGTTTTATAATTTTTTATACATTTTTTACGCAAAGAATTAATTATAAGATCATGTAATAGCTAATTATAAGATCATGTAATCACTAATTATAAATTAAAGAATATATGAATTTTTTAGGATAACCATTATTTATAGCATCATAAACAAGCTTTTTAATATTAGTATTAATTAAATGGGAAGAACATAGACATTTTATTCTATATAAATGGTTAAGTATTATATTACGATATACAGAATTATGAAGACAAGATTTAAAATTAGTAAAGGTATTGACTTTAAAATTAAATTCTTTCCTTTTGTCATATATATCAGTGATAAATTTGTTAACTTTTAATATAATTTTAATATCTAAGAAATTGATTGTATTATTAAAAACTAGGTTTTTCGAAAGTTCTAGATTAGAAGGATAATCAACGGGGAATTGAGATGTACAGGTGTTATCAGTATCAATTAATATTACATCATCTATATATCTATATAAATGTATTTTATTATTTAAATAATGACGTTCATAGTAATATAAGTATAAGTCAGATAATACACTAGATGTACTACCACCTTGTGGTATACCAACATTTTGAATATATATATTGTTATCATGCATGATAAAATTATTATAGATAATGAAATTGGTTAAGGTATGAAAATAATCAGAATCGATATTATGTGATATATCCAACTCGTGTTGATATTTTTTTAAAAGCTCATTAATGATATTATGTAAATCCGATAAATTGATATTATTAAATAAATCTTTAAAATCATAAGTAGTGATATTTTTTATACATTTAAGATTTTTCATAATATGGACCAGTTCATAACTATTTTTTATGCAATGTGTTTTATCACTTTTTTTTGTAATGTTATATATTTGATTAAGAATGACTAATAGAAGTTTGTTAGCAGCATTATTATATATTTTTTAAAGCAAATGTAGAATTTAGCTTGGTTAGGATCCAGGAAGTGTAAATGACTCTTTTTTATTACATATTTTTTTATATTTATGTTAATAATTGTTTTTTCTTGTGTGTGTGGTTTAATTTAAAAAAAAGGAATTTTTAAATTATTAATTTATTTTATAGAAATCTGCTCTTAGTCGGGGAGGCAAAGTTTTCATTCGGTCATTGAGGTGTCATATCTCCCCCCCCCCTCTGTTTTTGTAAGTGATTTTATGATTTTTAGTCCGTATTACGCAATCGGATATCAGAAACTCAACAGGCGTGAGGGTTATTCTTTCGGTCTTCGGTGACTTATCAGGCAGGATGAATGCCGATGCACCTAGTGACACATCGAAGGTGGGCGATAGAAATTTAAAAAGTACAAATTTATCAGAGTGCCCAAAAAATTCGGATAACAGGAGTTTTCAACCAGATTGGATAAAAAAATTTAAGTGGCTGGAATATTCCAACAGCAGAGATGCTGTATTTTGTTATCCTTGTCGACAGTTTCCTCATTCGGGGACAAAAGAGAATCCATTTATCTCAGCCGGTTTCCGGAATTGGAAAAAAGCATTGTCCAAGGACAGAGGGTTTCAAAAGCATGCTTCGTCACAGAATCATATAATATCAATAAGCATGTGGACAGAAAGAGAAGAACGTGAAAAGGTGAATTTGAGTGTGTCATCTTTGGTATGTAACGATGTTCTAGAAAAAAACCGATATTATGTTCAATCTATTGCAGAAATCGTACAATTTTTAGTTATAAATGAACTTTCATTACGTGGGATGTATGATATAGATGAACACGAGGAAAGTAGTTTATTTCAAAACCTTTTTAAATATACAATCAAAAAGGACAATAAACTTGCAGAATGTGTCAAATCAGTGCCAATTAATGCAAAATACACTTTACCTGAAATACAAAATGATGTAATACAAATCCTTGCTGAAATAGTGTCAGAAGATATATCAAATGACATTAACAATGCTGATGTTCCCTGGTTTTCGATTTTGGAAGACGGAACGCGTGATAGAAATAATATAGAAAATGTTGCATTAGGAGCAAGAAACGTAAAGGACGGGAAAATAAAAGAATCAATTATCGCAATAAAAATATGTTCTGACTTGGATGCAAAAACATTTGCTGATCTAACTTTAAAGATCCTTCATGATTGTAATTTAGATAATTCTAAAATTTTGAGTCAATGTTTTGATGGTGCTTCAGTCATGAGCGGTGAAAAAGGAGGGGTCCACTCTATATTGCAGAAACATCTTGATAGAAATATCCCATATGTACATTGCTGCAGCCACAGACTTCATATAGTAATTATAAAAGCAATAAATGATGTAAGTGAAACCAAACAGTTTTTTTTTATCAGTGTTCCATGCTGTACAACTTTTTGAAAGAAGGTAACATAGCTAAGAAATATGAAGGTCAATCCCTTGTTTGTTTATTAGAACAGCGATGGAGTGGACATTTACATGTTACAAAAATTGTGTATAACAATTATAAAAAAAATTCTGAATACTCTAGAAGAAGTAAAACTGGACAGAAAACAAGATGGAGTAAACATTGCAGAAAGCACTGGTTTGTTAACGATAATGAAAACTAAAGCTTTCAAATTCTGCTTAATATTTTTGAAGAGAATTCTTGAAACGCTAGATCCTGCAAACCAATTATTGCAAAAGCTAAAAACTAGTAATAACTGATTCTTTAGGAATTGTAGATTCTACAATAGATTCACTTACTTGTTTAAGGTCATGAAATTTACGAAGAAATTTTAAATTTGATGTCCACTGAATTTGTTGTTGAGGAAGATGAAGAAGAAATATGTTCAAAAAAGCGAAGAAAAGCCACTTCTACAAAACTCAGAGATTATTTAATTGTAGAAACTACAGGTGCTAGCTCGAATATTGATGAAACATTACATCTGAAAGCTATTTATTTTGAAACTTTAGATATAGTATTAAATGAAATGAAAAGGCGATTTAATAATAACGATAAGTTACTTCTAGCGCTGTCAAGTGCAGAGCTTGATATGGATTTAAATAAAATGAAGATATTAGAAAATTATAATGTTAAGCTTCCATCTAAAGATGAAATAATTGTTGTAAAGAATTTCATAAAAAGAACCATTGAAGAAAATCCAAACACCATTGTATTTAATGAACTTTTTAAATATAGGGTTGCATTTGAAGACACTTATAAACTATTAGCAACTGTTAAAACTTTTGGATGTAGTACTGCAATATGTGAATCAACATTTTCAGTCCTTACAAGAATAAATCGTCCACAAAGACTAACAATGTCTCATCAAAGAATGGCCGATTTGAGTTTTCTTGCGTTTGAAAAAGAAAGAACAGAAACAATCAATATGGAAGTTTTCCTTAAAAAATTTAATGAGAAAAAGAATAGAAGACTTCAATTGTTTTAAAGCAGGTGAACTTCAATTTGTTGACACTACTTTATTCCTTTTAAATCTACTTTTTTCAGTTTATGTATTTAGTATACAATACAAGGTTAGTTTTCACATTTATAATGCTTATATAACCATTCGTATTTATATATCTATTTAACTTGAATATTTTATGTTGTTTTATGTATCCATTAAAGCATACTTCATTATATTTTTCCAAATTGGTTTAAAAAAAATTCCATTTGTTACAAAAGTGTGTTTGTTACATGTACTATTGTTTGTTTTTATTATTTTGTTTTCGTGTTACATGAAAAATGCAGTTCGTTGCAATTTGGTATTTTAGCATTTTGCTATAAAGCATTTTTTCTGAAGAATTTTTTAATCCTGTTTTGCTTCTAGTATAAAATAAAGTTTTAAGTATTCATATTTTGCTTTGTGTTTGAAGTTTGAGTCATGGTATTTCAAATTAAAGAATTTTTTTAATAGTATACTCAAATGCAAATGTTTTTAACATTTGACTGTGCATAAAAATAATTTTAAAATTCTTTATCTATGAGTGAATTTGTTTATGCTTTTATTATATAACAATAATTGAAGTTCTCTTTTTGTTAAAAAAAGATAATGATTAGAAATGAAGATTACAACTCGTTTTAAGTAGGAGAAATGCGAGCATTTTAATTACTTTTGACATATTATTTATATTATATTGTATCAGCATTAGTTATATACTGAAAATATTTATTCTGTAGCGTTTTCTATTACTAGCATAGATCAAACTTATAATTACTTTTATCATAAATATTATCTTATGATAAACATTTTGTTGTATATTGGAATATTTCTAGTTTAAATTTTAAAATATATACGTATATAGTCCTTGATTTATGAATGGTAATCAAAGAAAAATGCCAATAGTCAATTCAAATGTACATGCTTTTAATTTTTGAATGAACACAGTAATAATTTTAAATGCAAAATACAACTTTGATTTTGTTAATGTTTTTATTGTAAAATAATGAAACTTAAGCTTCCTTGAGGGCAGATTAAAAAAAAAAAAAGATTAAAGGTTGCAACTATTTCGAAACAAGTGAACTGTAAGCTTTTATTTACTTGTTGACATCATCATTTATTTCACCAGTATAAGTATTAGAGATCGAACGCCAATTCTTTTGCGTTTTCGACCAAAATTCTGAGTTTTACGAAAATTCGTTTTTGATGAAAATTTTATAACCTATATATTTAAACCTATGAACTTCTTTTTTTATAATTATCTGTCATTAATTACTTAAGACGCGAGTGCAAACTATAAAGATAGTAATGCATATATATGACTAACTTTTTCATGTGCTTTTTAAAAAAAGCAGATTTAATGTTATTAGAAAATTTTAATTATACCAATTAATTATAATTAATTTAATTATACCCAATTCGAAAATGCAGAGGCATTTCAATTACTCTATCAGAAAGTTCTAGTATGACAGATAGGGCCGTAGTTAAGGATGTGCTGGCTCAGCCCCCTCCCCCTCCCCTAACCCTTAAAGCATTTTGAGCCTCTCTTAGAAAAGATTTCATGATTACTCAATGAATTTCTTTTTTGAAAATCCAAATGAAATTCTGTTCAAAAATCTAATTTAGTTTTGAGGCCTTTTCAAAGTTTTGTAGAAATACTAAATTATAACTAAAATAAGTTTCAACACTAGCTCTTCCTATTTGCACATACGAAGCTAAGATGATGTTTAATTTTGCACTCATTATACACTCGAATTTTTCATCAGCTTATTCTTCTCTTAGCTTAAAATGAGGTTACTACAACAGTTTAATAAAAAACATAGTACATACAATATGAATGTGCACTAATTTATCTTTCTACATCAGAGTAAGAGAAAAAAAACATGAGCCCCCCCTACATTTTCTTGAGCCCCCCTATTATTCACTTCTGGCTACGGACCTGTGTGAAGCCATTTTTCATAAATAACTCGGTAGATAAAGGGTTAAAGTACCTTATATACTTTTAAAAAATATGTTTTAAATTATGATGAAATCACTTTTCAGATCTTTTTAGTTTACAAGAATTTTCTTGCTGTAAAATGTGCTAAAAGGAATCTTAAATGAGAGAGAAAAACATACACAATAAAATTTATTCAATAACAGATTTGACATTTTCTTCTGGGATTGATTTTAAAAAGTAAAGTGAAAAACTCAATTCCAGCAAAATTCTTTAAAAAAATGTTCTAATTTCTTAGCAAACATGTAGAGAAGATATATATATTGGTATAAATTCTAAAAATAGAAGAATTATGTTTTATAATATCGAGAATTACCATGAAATTTTAAAATTATTTAGGAACATTAAGAGCTTAAATAGGTTGTTGAGAATTGAAAACTGCAAAAAAAAAAAAAAAAAAAAAGTCTGTATTAAAAAAAAAGAAAGAAAGAAAGAAAAAAGAAAAAAAAAAGCAAGTGGGTAAGTGTGATCACTGATCGCATAGAGGTTTTCGTTTAATAGCTCCTTCAAAATACTTTATATCGGATTTTCGGCTCTATTTTGGGATTTCTTCGACAATCGCGCCAACCAGAACAGAATATTGAATTATTCCCCTAAATGCTGCCTTGATCGATAGATTTGTTGATTTCTCTATCAGGATCTGCAGATTTGGTAAAGGTACGTAAGTAAATAAAATTATGAATGAAAGTAAAATATTTCAAAGCTTAGCATAAATTTAAAGGAAACAAAACTGGTCACCTGAGGCGGCTAGTAATTTAAATGACTAATAATTTAATAAATGAAAAAAAATATTTCATTTCGCGTGTAAAAATAGATGATAAATTTGATTTAATAGGGTGAAATAAAAACAAATAAGCATGTTTACTATGTGATCTATTTAATCCATTAATTTATGTTACATACATAATAATTTTGTTTAAACTTGCGTGCAACAATTAGAAGAAATAAAAATTTCAATTTTGAAATTTACGCTACTGCAAATTTTGAAGCTTCTAAATATTACACATTTTCAATTTTTATACCATCGTATACGGAAAAAAATGTTATTTTTAAATGAAACCCTAACAAGTGTTCAAATACCATATAAAAATATGCAGCTACATAAAAAATGTAATATTATTAAAAACATTTAAGTAAAATATGTGAGAAAAAATTAAATTCATGTTTATTTTCAATAAAAAATAAAAAACATCATTGTAATTTAAAAAAAAAAAAAAAAAAAAAAAAAAAAAAAAAAAAAAAAAGTTGAATGTAGATTCTGCCATTGCAGAATTGAGTTTCGCCTCCGATTACAAAAAAAAGAAAAAAAAAAAAAAAAAAATGGTAGAGGTGTTTTAGAAGGGCGACAGGGGGGTAGAGGGAAGGCAATTTTGCATGCAAATATTCGCACATCTTCAGTTAAAATTGTAATCTGAGTGTCGGCGAAATCAGGAAATTTTATTTTATATGCAGTCACACAAAAATAGTTTTGTTAAAAAAAAAAAAATAATAATAATAATTTCATTTTTACTGTGACATTATTTTCACTAACTGAAGTCATCTGAAAGTAAAATCTTAATCTCAGTGTCCATAATGAAAAGAAATCTTGAAATGTAATATCGGGTACTACTAGGCGATCCCATCGACCAAAAAATTATCGCCAAACTATAAGATTAAATGCTAATAATGGATGATCGTGAATGTCACATTCAATGACATTAAATACGATTCATGTATTTAAAATGTCATTAAGTGATTTTTATTTCGACTTTTTATTAATATTTTTATTAATATTCTACTAATTCGTTCGTTTTTTCGTTATTTAAAATAAAATTATGTCAATATGTATAATTTGGCTATTAGTTTGGCGATTTGTATAATTTGGCGAAATTGGTCGACGGGATAACAGAGTAGTACCTAATATCGTTATGAGTAAAAATGCGATGTTTTAAATAGTGACGTCATTTGCTCTTCAAATGTTTTTAAAAGTTACTGTTATTAGTAATATGAAAAAGGCATTCGTAATAATATTGTAATTACCATTTATCTGGTAGCTGAATGACATCATTTTCCTCATTTGAAAATTTTCTTATTTTGCTTTAGACATTAATTTTTATCATAAATTATTTTCTGTTACTTTATATACATTATTAATATTATTTCTCAGTAAATATATATATATATATATTTACCTCAATTAGTGCATAATTATACACAATCATTTTGTAAAATAAATTTTTATTATCGAGAGAAAAGCTAAACTGAGTTGCCACCATTTTGAACAAATATTGTAAAAAAGCATTTAAAATTAAAAATAAAATATAAAAATGGAAATAAATTAAAAAATAGCTAAAATGGGCGCAACTATAAATAAATAGCTTTCATTTAAAAAAATAATTATCAAAATCGGTTGAGTAGAAAATTCAGGGCTGATGACACGACATTTTTAGCTTGTCTGAAAGAAATAGCATCAAATGCTAAAAAAAAAAAAAAAAAAAAAAAAAACATAGAAATTGATGTTAATAAACCATAGCAATTTGAAAATAATAAAATTATTAATATTTAAATAATTTTTAATACATTTCTATTTACAAAACAGGAACAATAAAAATAAATAAAAGTAACGTTTGAAAAATGACAGCGAAAATTTTATTAATATTAGTTTTGAGAAAGCAATTCAGCATTTTAATATTTTAGCATTAAATTAACTGTTTTAATATTTATGAATTATGAAAAAAATATAAAATTTTTTAGAATACGTAATATAAATTAAATATCTATATTATAAAGGCCAAACGTATCTGTGCCTAACGCATACGTCATTTTTCGATTGGCAACACTTTGAAATTTGAAATGAAATTTCGGTTTTGCATTTTTGCTATTACAAATATATTTAAACTTTTAAATATCGCATAGTTTTAATTTTTACACCTTCGTATAGAGAAAAAAATGCACTTTTAAATGCAATTTGTTTGAAAACTGTATCTTAATTTGTTTTTAAAATATTAATTTTTTTGTAGTTTTTAACACAATTCTTTTAATCGTGGCAACAGAAGTATGCCATTTCTATTTTATACAAGTATAGAGGTGTGAAAATTATTAGAATAATTGTGATTTTTTTCAGTTTTTCTTGATTCATATTGTATATAGTTGCAATGTTTAATGCAAGTTAATTTTATTTGTTTCTCTAGTCAATTCTTCACTCCTTTAGAATAGCTTTTGGGATATAGTTTTGTTAAATGTTGCCATTTTTTAAAAAGAAACTAATTTCGTAGATTTATTGTAAATCAATGAAACAGTTCTTACTTAAACATTTTCTTTCGTCGAAATTCGACGGATTCTGCCCTGTTAGAATAAATGTCAGGATCGGCGAACCTATAGCACGCGTACCGTAAGTGGCACGCGGTTAATTATTTTCGGAACGAGATAGATTTAATTTCTCAAATCAAAAGATATTAAAATATTTCGAAAAACAAACAAACAAAAAAAAAAAAAACACTTTTAAAATTGAACGAAATGTATAAGTTTTGACTAGCTAGATTTGTCTAATTTCAATTAATTCATTTGGTAGCCGTTGTCATACAGATTGAAGAGAAATTATAATAGTAATAACTCAATAATGGGTCAAAAAAGTTTCGGTTTTATTGTCGAAAAGGAATAGGAAACATTCATAAGGCATTATAATCAAAAATTACGATGACAAATTTGAATTTGATCAATTATTTCTTATCTAACATGGAACAATAGAAACAGTGCTTCTAATTTACTTTATAAAATATAACATCACAAATTACACTTATTTTGAATTAAAAATTGAGATATTTTGATTAATTAACTTTTTTGTTTGTTGGCACGTCATGTTCACGTAAAGTATATTTTTAGAAAAAATTGGCACATGGATGCGAAAAGGTTCGCCATCTCTGGTATAGGTGAACAACAGGCGCGGGGAAAAAATAGAGCAACAAAAGCTTCCTGTAAAACGAGTTTTACCTTTGATTGACATACTCGGCTGAAAAATGCATCTTAAGTCTCTTTTTAAGGTTTGTCCCGGGCAGAAAATTCTGTTAGTTTCACTTTATTTATATATTTCTGTATTTAAAAATATTTTTTATGTACTTTTTTCTTGATATGTTTATGTACATATATTTATTTTCAAATACAGGATGAAAAAATCTTTATTTTTAAAAATAAAAACTAACTTTTAGTTATATTGAACCAAAAATTTTACATATTTTCTGAATAGAATAGCTTCTCCCCCTCTCTCTCTCTCTATCTCTCTCTCTCTCTCTCTCTCTCTTTTTTTTTTTTTTTTTTTTTTTTTAGTGTTGAAAAGAATAAATGTTAATTTTTCATAAGAATTTACAAATCTCTCTCTCTCTTATATATATATACACACGAGAGAGAGAGAGAGGTAGATATAAAATTACATATATTAAAATAACAATTCACAATTTTTATAACAGAGAAAACGGAAATTTTGTATATATTTTTAATTACGAAAATCCCATTTTCTAAATTTTCTCCAAAACGAAAATAGTAAAAACAATTTAATAATTGTATAACTAAAAAAATAAATAAATAAATAAATAAAAAATATGAAATATCATAATTTTATCTTTTGTGAGAATTTAGATAGATAAATTTAAATAGGACGAATCTTGAAAAAATATATTCTGAGATACGTGAATTTGATGTTTTAAATGTAAAAAATGAAGACAATTATTTTTTGATCTATGAAAATATGACAGCAAATTGAAACTAGTCGTTGGGGGCCACCGTAATACTTACCCATCATATATATGCATGTATAATATATGAAAATAATACATTTGAAAACTATTTATAAAATGAATTGCAATTCCAAAACAAAATTTAAACGTGTATTTATATTTTTATTGTGCATAGTAATGCTGTATTAATGAGTTGCTGATGAATCTCTTTCGATAAATTATACAACACGCATAACTACTCAAATAGTACTGAATTGCGAAAAAGAAACATCCTTATAACTCCAAAAATAATAATCTTATTAACTAACAGTTTATTGCGTCGAATTAAGCGTCGAATTTCCAATTAAAATATATCTTTGAATTGAAATTTGAATGAAATACAGGATCATAAAAAATAGAAGAATGTGGAAAACAGGATTACAGATATCTCGGCAACTAACAATTCGACCAACTTCATTTTTTATGTAAAATTTGCGTTATTTTATTGCCTTTTACGATCACTCCTTAAAATAAAAACTTTCAAAAATTTTTATATACCTTTCATCAGAACGAATTTTTCGAGAGTCCGAAAAAAATAGTTCCGGATAATCGAGGTTACTGATATTAAATAGGCTTCGTACCATTCTTACATACTAAGTACATACAAAGTTTCAAGTCTCTATCTCTATTCGTTCGGGAGGTAGAGCGTTTACAGACAGACGGACGGCAAATTTTTTTTTCTAAAAATATGTTTTTCGAAATCTCCAGTGTCGAAAACGTGTAAATCCGTCAAAAAATTTTCTATTTTCAAAACGATTGCAAGACTTACCCTATATTACGTATGATGGGTAAGTAATATACAATAACTTCAAGGTTATTCACGTTTCCGAAAAGTGTTCCGTATTTACAAATCTTTATCTACAGACACCTCAGAAACTATTATATTTTTAGCATTTAGCCCAGGAGCTCATTGAGATGCAGTTGCCATACGCAGGAAAAATTGTGCGAGCAGATTGATCTCATATTGCCACATAGTTTTGCTTTACATTTGTTGATATTGTTGAGAAAATTCGGCATGTATATTTACAAACATTTAAACTGGTTTGATTGAAGTTTAAAATCAGATTCTGTTACTAAAATTAATAGAAGCTAAAATAATCATCAGCTTTAATTTGCATTTAAACGAATGTTAGCTTAATAGTAGGTGCATATAATATAATTAGTGTTAATGGTATAATCTTTTATTAAGTTTGATCTGTTTATTGCGTTTTCAAAGTTACTTTCACTTAAAATATTATTCATACATTAATTTATTTTTGTACATTATTTATTTATTTTTGTTATATAGACAAGGTGAGTCATAAATATTGAAACAATAGGCTATCGCCTTAAATATTGCCCTTACACCCATACTTCCAATTGCAAAAATTCCTAAAAAAATGTGAAATTTTTGATAAGATAAATTGCGACTCCATGGGGGGGTCTAGTTGAAAAGTTACGAAAATTAAATTTTTATACGACCCCCGTAGGACAAAAATTCCAATTAGGAAAACTTTCCTTATTCAGTCCTGAATACGACACAAAAAGTTGCATCTTCATATCTCCAAAATTCGCAAAGTTATAGCCGTTTAAAAAATTTATCAGGTCTTAAGGGATTAGACACGAATTGAAATGCGCGAAATTAAAAAAACAATGTTACTTTAACAGTTCTAGAAAACACGTAAAAAATCTATTTCTTGAGTTAGAATTTTGATTTTTTTTTTCTTTTTTTGTGATGCACTGCCTTATAATTTGCTAAGAATATCACATTCTAAAATTTCTCATACAATTTATAAAAGTTTCATGTGGTTAGTACTGGTTTAAATGGGACAATCAAAAATAGTTATAACTCGTAACATTATTTATCGGATTTCAATTTCTTTCCACTTAATTAAAGATGAAAATCTGATTTTAGTTTTGTTCCAAGGTTCTTTTTTATATTAATTTTAAAACTATTAAAAATGTTTATTGAAAAAATAATATAACTTTTAAAAAAATCATATTTTCAAAAGCACATTTTTTTTTTTTCAAAAGTAAACATTTTTTCAAATTTGCCGAAACAAAGCTAATGTAAAAAAAATCAAAAATGACGTGTTTCAAGTTCTTTTTTCTTTTAAAAATTCTTAACATTTAATAATTTAAAGACAAGAAATAGAGGATAAAAAATTCATTATGCAGAAAAACGAAGTGTATTGTTTAAATGTCCGTTAGCTATTTTAAAAAATGCTTTTTCTAAGATGCAGTAATGGTAAAAATTCATATAACAGAATCGGTTATAATGAAATTTTGTTATTAACGTTACATGAAAAGTTCTAGGAATCCTAGTTTCCTAGAAAAAAGTTTAGTAACTGTACAGATTTTTTTTACAGTGAAATTCGAATAAGTGAAACGAATGCATGAAATAATAATTGCTCAACTATGTAAGGAGGATAAAATTTCCTTTTAGGTTTACATTTTAATTTTAAAGAGAAAATGACATTAATAATGCGAAGATGACATAATTAGCAATATTTTTTTTTTAACTTTTAGAGAAATGTCATTAAAATTCGAAACAAATTAATATTTTAATAACATTTCTTTTTCAATTTTTTGTATTTAAAATTTTTTAAAATTATTAACTCTCTCTTGGAACTATTCGGATATCTGAAACAAATATATGAAATGATAATCGTCCAAATAACTGCGAAGAGAAAAAAAATGCATTTTGGTTTTCTTTTCAATAATAAGAAAATGACAACATTTGCTCTTTTCGCTGGAGCATTCGCAAGAATTACATTAAAATTTAAAAAAATATATAATTTAAGAAATTACACCAACCATTTGAAAAATGTTTCACTCGAAACATTCATTTATCATTTTAAGCTAAATACCAGTTGTTTTATTGTGCATTATCCGTGCCACTGCTATAAATGACTTTATACATGCTGCAATTTGAAGATACGGTTCGTTTAAGTTACATCACTCCATTGTCGCCAACCATAAAAGTTGGCGACGAAAGAATCATTTCAAACTATGTAACACTAGCAGCCTCCGCCCGCTACGCTGGTCAGTTTCTCTAAAATATTCTTGAATCAAACGAAATATATTTAAATAAAGAATCTTAATATCGAATCAAATACCCACAATTTTTGTCTGATTTATGTAATCTTACATTGGTCAGTTCAAAGTTCGTTTTGGCGACAAAATACCTCTAAAATGACTAAATAACTAACAAATTACAAAAGTACTAAAGTAATTAAAATTTTTTAGTAGGTTTTTTTATCTTGAATTTCACTTGAATTGCTTCTACCTGAATTTGCTTCTGAGATATGGTAAAACATGTTATTATTTTAGACCAACCGATGAACTTCTTAAAGGAGAGATTTATATATATATATATAGATAGATAGATAGATAGATAGATAGATAGATAGATAGATAAGGATTCAAAATCTCAGGTTTTTGCGCCGAAGACATCGCCAAATTAGGAAAATGTGAAGTATCTCACCAAGTACTGGATTTAAAAGAATTTGCTTAGTACCATTCAATTAAGCATAAAAAATGCACTAAAATATACACTAAACAAACAAATAATTAGTAAAATATCAAGAGTATAATTAAAAAAAAAAGACGAAATAAAAATCATTTAATGACATTTTAAACGCGTGAATCGTCTTTAATGTCATTGAATGCGACATTCACGATCATCCATTATTAGCATCTAATCATCTAGTTTGGCGATAATTTTTTGGTCGACGGGATGACCTAGTAGTACCGTTTTTTTTATTAGAATGAATGATAAATTAATTGCAAATATTTTTTCATGATTATGATTTTTCCTTCACATTCAAAATATTTCTTTTTTAGGTACTTCTAGGTTACCCCGTCGACCAAAAAATTATCGCCAAACTATAAGATTAAATGCCAATAATGGATGATTGTGAATGTCACATTCAATGACATTAAATGCGATTCGCGTGTTTAAAATGTCATTAAGTGATTTTTATTTCGACTTTTTATTAATATTTTTATTAATATTCTACTAATTATTTGTTTTTTCGTTATTTAAAATAAAAATTATGTCAACATGTATAGTTTGGCTATTAGTTGGCGATTTGTATAATTTGGCGAAATTGGTCGACGGGATAACCTAGAAGTACCCTTTTTTAGTGATGGTAAAGTAACTGCAGATGAAAAAGATATAATAGTAAGGCTAAAACGCAGATTTAATGACTGCTTGGCATATGACTTGGCGGAGACTCGATAAGTACGCTAATTCTATGAACCTAAATATCCAGATAGAGTGTAAACAAACAATTGGTACCATTTGATTATTCCGTCGATCAATTTCGCCAAATTATACAAATGGATATAATTTTTATTTTAAATAACCAAAGAATTAATAAATTACTAAAATATTAATAGAAATTGAGATAAAACATCGAATTAAAATTAGTTGACGACGTAACAATTATGTAAAACATATTTAATGTCAATAGAATGTGACATTTACGATCATCCATTATTGACATTTAACCTTATACTTTGGCGAGAGTTTTTTGGTCGATGGGAGATCAAGTATTGCCAAATAATGTAATATTGCCAAATAATGTAAACAAATTATATAAACAATGATATTGCCAATATTATTTAGATGCAGATATCATCTACGGATCACGTTGGCACGATTACAACAAAATTGCGATTTTATGCCTCACGTGGTAATCCAGTAATGTAATAGTCGTTTATTTATCAGTAAACTATTTCATTATTTTTCTTTTCTATTTTAAAATTATACAGATTGTTTTGTTCCATAATTACTAATTGAATTAATTAATTTATTATTATTATTATTCCAGATTACATTTTCTTGTCAACGGGAAAGAAAAATGGTTATTTTTTATAGGAAAAATTTTAATTGATTCTGTATGAAAAATAATGAAATTTTGAATTATTAAGAAAAATATTTGAATAAATCAATTAAAAATTAGCCTATGTTCACCGGAAATAGTGTAGCTTTCCAACGGTGAAAGAATTTTTCAAATCCGTCGAGTAGTTTCGGAGCCTATTCAATTCAAACAAACAAACAAACAAACAATCAAATCTTTCCTCTTTATAATATTAGTATAGATTGTTGGTGCGAAAGTAATCATTATTAAAATACAGCTTTGGCATATACTGTTATACTTGTAAAACTTTGGCATATACTGTTTGATTTTACAGAGCAGAATTTTGGTGATGGAGGTTTTAAACCAAAGTCGATCGCAGCACATGCATCTGTGAATGGGTCCATCAGACATTGAATCAAAAAAGTTTTGTCCCAGTTTTTCCCAAGCCGATTGCTTTTTAGTTTTCTTTTTAGGTGGTGGAAAATCAAGAGTAATAGCTATAACATTTTCCGGCTTGTTAGAATCACTATCGGCACTCAAATTTTCCTGGTTAGAACCGACCGATTGTAAAACGCCATGGCTAGTGGACTGGTCGCCCTCGAGACATGATGTTTTACAATTAATCGGTTCGACATTAAATTGCTTCCTTTTTCGTGATCGCCTTTCAACGCGTAATTGGTTTTCAGCGGCTCGATAATCTTTTGATTTTCTCGTTTTCTGTATTGAAAGACGTTTTCACACCAAACCAAATACAGTACTACTTAGTTATCCCGTCGACCAATTTCGCCAAATGATACGAATCGCGAAACTAATTAGCAACTTATACATGTTGACTTAATTTTTATTTTCAATAACAAAAGAACAAATAAATGAGTAAAACATTAATAAAAAGTCGAAATAAAAATCACTTTATGATTGTTTAAGTACGCGTATTGTGTTTAATGTCATTGCATGCGACATTCACGATCATTCATTTCTTTGGCTTCGGCTTTTTCCGTATATGTTACTTTCCGTCTACCCATTTTTTAATTTGTTAGTTTTCTCCTTTATTACAATGATTTTAAACATTTTAATTTCCTATTCAAATAAAAATTCTTCTAAAAATAAAGAATTTAATTTAAATTCAAATAAAAATTCTTCTAAAAGTAAAAAATTTATTTTAAATTCAAAAGTGACCACGTCATTTTGTCAGTCCTCCACCGAAAACAACAACCATTTTTCAATGGTTAACAAATTAATATTTCAATAACATGGTTTAATTATATATTGACACGTAAATCTCAGGGGGAAAAACTATGCCTTTAAAGCAATTTAGTTACGGACAATATTCTCTTGACGTCACATTAGGAATCATATGATGCTAAAGAAACACGATTAATAAATTTCTTTTAACTATGTCATGAAACAATTGAGGCACATATGCATCATAAATGAATATATATCTGCATTTATGATGCAGTATAACTACAGGTTTGCTTGCGCAAATTACTTTCTATTTATTCAGTACGAATTCGATACTTCTAAGAAAATTAATAAATAACTCAATAAATAATTTTAAAATAAAGTGAAAATATGCATGATGGTGCATTAAAATAGATAAAATGATTAAAACCTATTACTGAAAATATCTAAAAATCGATCTAAATATTAGATATAAGCGTACAAATTCTATAAACGATGAATTTTCGTGGTTCTAAATATTATTCCCAAACAGATGGAGTTTTTTAATCCTCGAACCTAACGGAAGAATATTGATTACAGTGTCCTAAGTCTAAAAGACATCGACATTTTAAACATAACCTTTTCTTTTAAACGGATTTTCAGATGTGTAACTGATTTTATTCATCAATTCCAAAAGCAGCCGTCAGCTGTCGCGACAGCGATAAATGAAACGATAGTAATCGAAATGTGCCCCATTTAAAAGGAAAAGCATGGCAATCCGATTACAGAAAATTGTCATTGTTCGTGATAATGCCATTCAATATTGCTCAATTTGATAATTTTTTTAAAGAAAAGACACATTCCCATGTTTTTAAAGTCTGAACGAGAGTTGGCGGACATAACTCGCAGGGAGCAGTGTCCGCTTGTTTTAGTATATGTTTTATAGATTCATATGAGTTGTATTATGTTCGAAAGAGTGTAACATCATTAAAATGCACTTAAAACTATTTTTTCCTATTGACTATTCCTGTAATGGAATACTTTTGATTGTGCTTGTTATTGAATTATGCATGCTATTTTCATAAAATTTGAAATGACTCGACAAAATTCTGTAGTAATTATATATTTTAAATTTCAAACGATTCAGTTGGGTAGTTTTTGCATTGTTATATGCAGATAGATGGACGGACGGATTGAACGACGAGTATAGGTGTTACGTATTTACATAATTACGAACGTACCTAAAAATCGACCTCTGTCAATCAAATCATCTTGCAAGTAATTTCAAGCGGTTATCTTTATGCTTGACACAGCTCCTCTCTATATTACAAATTTGTTTTTAGAATATCGTCCTCGTTCCCGAAGCTAAAATAATACTACAAACGCTCAATAATTGGTTCTAAACAAACGTAATGACCTCATAGATGACAGAAAATAGAACTTTTCGGAAATTGACACTTTAGGGGACCAGTAATTTAGGTTCACCAATAAGGGTCAAAATTACAAATCCCCTTACAGTAAGTACTATTTAATTGTCACTAACCTAAATTCAGTCATTACAAATTTATAGACTTTAAACAAGTGAATGATATTTAAATCCTCAATACATTTTATTGTGAAAGACGAAAAATTCTCAATTTCTTGGCCACACTGTCTTGAAGGAGTTACGCAAACTCAAATGAGAATAACATCTATTTTGTAAGGAAATTAGCATAGATACTGCCATTTTCTTGGTGTTCTTATGAAGCAAACTAGTCGGATGTGGCAATCCCAAAACTTTCTTCTATCTCAAACACGTTAATACTTCCAGAAAAATGAAACATAGCAGCGTCACCGGTTAGATAATTTACACCAAAATCTAATCTACAACAATTTATTTCAAGTTCCAACTGAATTTGAAATTTAATAGAATTCCGTGTATTAGTATTTGACATAGAATCATCGCAGCAATCGTAAAAATACTGGATCTGAGAACCACTTGTTGAAGGATTTATTGTAAAAACTAAAGACTACTATATTCTATCGAACACATGAATTTGAAGGTTGATAAAAATTCGTGCATTAGTTCCAGAGGTAGAGCTATTGCTATAATCATGAATAATGCCTCATAGCAACGCCATCTGTTGAGCGATTTATTCCAAAAACTAAAGAAAACTCATTTATATCAGGAACTAACTGAATCGAAGTTTGATGAAAATTCGTGCATTAGTTCCTGAGATAGAACTATTGCGATAATCGTGAATAATGCCGCATAGCAGTGCCACCTGTTGTGCGATTTGCACCAAAACGTTATCAGGACAGTATTATATCAAGAACTAACGGAACCTGAAATTTTAGGATAATCCCTCTTCTAGTTCTTGGGATATAGCAATTGTGGAAATTATGAAAAAGGTAGTTCAGCAGCACCACCTGTTGGGCGATATGCACCAAAAACTAATCAAATCCAGTTTATATCAAGATCTAACTGAATCTAAATTTTTGTGAAATTCCGTGCATTAGTTCTTGATCTAGAGTGCCAACAAAATTTATGTCACATGCAGACTGACAGTCAAACACTCAGACATTTTATAAAAAATATGTTCTTTGGAATCTCTGATTCCTAAAACGTGTAAATCCGTCAAAAATCAAAATTTGAAAATTTTCACGAATCAGTATTTTTTTTCTTATAAAAATAGAAGAAAGTAATAAATAAATAACCCATTCAAACAAACAAACAAACAAACAAACAAACAAAAAAAAAACCTTTAAGTTGCTAAAAACATTTTTTTTTCTTGAAAATTTAATAAACATTAACTGTCTACATCCGAAGAGGAAATACTTTCATCTAGAAGCAAATATAATAATTTTGTAAGACAACATCCTGCTAGATTCATGAAGCGGCATACGCAGCACTCACAGGATTTGTTAATTTAAGGTCACTGACTTCTAAGTCTAACATGTGTTGTGCAGGACATTTTTCACTTACTTTAGTTTATAGTAAGCTTCAAAAACTTTTCTGGAAAACCAGGATATTCCCATGTGAAACTAAAATGCCGAGATTAATATTTTTAAACGCCCATTTTATCATCTTCCTTTACATAAACAAACACAATAAATAAATAAATAAAAATATGAAATAATGGAGAAAGAAAACGTCTGAATTTGAAAAGCAAGGAACGTTACTCTCAGTTTCAATAAAAGTTTTTAATAATCAACGTGAATATGTAATATGTTAAAAAATATATATATATATATATTAATATAGCATTTCAATTTTAGGTTGAACTGAATATCGTAAATCTGAGCGTGGCAAAATGTTACCGTTGTGTTTGGCCGAGATTATGGGTGTAACTTTATGGTGTTCTTAAATAAAAAAGGGCGACTTTGTGACATAAGTTATAATTTAGTTTTGTTCGAAAATACATGAAACTAGCAGGTGTTGTTCTTCAGAAACTATCTAATCGCACTCAGTGTTTTGTTTTTTAGCAGGCACAATAGGTCTTTCAGAACAAGCCGTCAAAGTTGACCTTTTGAGCTTCATTTCCTGACGAAAGCAGAAAAACCTTTCGAAAAGCAGGAGAAAAAAGCGCGATCACATGATCAAAAGAGCTTATAAGCCATAGGTAATTTAATTATCCCAACATTGGAAACTAAGTTCGAATTTGAGGTCGCTTCCAAAGTCAGATTTTCCAATTGTATAAATTTCTATTAAAAAATGAATTTGTAAATGCGTCAAAACGTTTTGCGCTTGTTGAGCGGAGCAGTTGAGAACAACCTTAAAGGAGTTAGCTTAATTTATTGGAGTAGCCTCCCAATAATCAGTAGTATCCATTTACATTGAAAAAAAGCTTGAGAATAATTAGCCCCACTAAAAGTTTTGCCATTATTTGCGAATCGCAGCCTCTTTAATAGTTCCTTTAAGCTTGTAGGCAACGTTTATAATAAAATTTCAACAATCTCCGACATAAACTCGTAAATCTCTTCCATAATCATTCATTTGCAAAGATATCCTGCAGTCATCAACAAAAAAAAAATGGAGTCTCCAAAAAAAAAAAAAAAAGTGGAGATAAAAAAAAATGTCAACTATGTCCACTTAAGGCCCCTATCCTTGCCCGCGAAAACACTCGCGAGCTAATGCTATTAATATGGGGAGGCATTTTCCTAATAACTCTTTCGCATTTTGACTTTTTTTTTCCCTTGCATTGGATAGCTGAGGTCCCTCTCAAGATCGCTCCTTGATTGTTTTTTCGATTTGGATCACAAGTATTTTTTATAAAGTTACTTTCACTTTCTGAACCGGTTCTGAAAGTGAAAGTAACTTTATAAAAAATATCTGTGACCAGAATCGAAAAAGCAGTCAGGGAGCGATCTTGAGAGAGACCTCAGCTATCCAATGCAAATAAATAAATAAATAAATAAATATATTTAAAAGTGTCAAATTGTGAAAGAGTTATTAGGAAAATGCTTCCCCATAGGAATAGCATTAGTTCGCGAGTGTTTTCACGGGCTGGGACAGGGACAGGGACCTTAAGACGCCAAAATAAATAAAATAATATTTTCAAAGACTATATTTTAGACTTATAAATGATTTCAATATTTGAAAAAACAATAATAACATCATTTTTATGATGATCGCGACGTAGCTTACTTAATAACAAAGTCCTATTAATATGCCTGGACCTTTAGAGTCAAATTAATATTGCTGGTCCAGTTATAAACAAATATTAAATGAATTTTAGTTTATAAATTTTCGGGAATGTAAATTTTCAATTTCTAAACATTGCACATTTTTAACTTTTACACCGGCATATACAGAAAAAAAATTCACTTTTAAATGCAGCTTGTTTTAACCTTGTATCTACATTTGTAATTGAGTTTTTTTGTAGTTTTTAATACTTTTTTTTTTGTCATCTTGGTAACAGAAATGAAATATTTCTGTTGCCAAGATCGAATTTAATTGCCTGTCGATTTTAATTCTAATGTTTATAAGCCAAATTTTAATAGTTCAGTTAAACATTGTCTTAAAAGTTTATGTTCTGGTCCGAATTTGATCACAACTAAAGGTGACAAAGGTGGTTAGATTGTTGTTCTTGACAAGTCTACATATTTGGAGAAATCCCAGAAATTAAATAATGATGGTCCCTATGTGGATATCCACAAAGACCCTTCCTCTAGTGAAATTGATACTATCAAATCTGCCATTAAGTCTTCGCACATTATTCCTGCTAAATTAAAGAGGTCTCTTATTCCTTCATTGATCATTGTGCCAGGTTTTATGCTTTACCTAAGGTTCATAAACCTGACATTCCTTTTAGACCCATTGTCTCCAATATCGGTACGGCTTCTTATAAACTTGCAAAATATCTTGTTTCCATATTTTCTCCTCTTTCAAGCGGTAATTCTTTACTGTTAAAAATTCTTTTGAATTTGTTAAGAAACTTCACAGTTTTAAGCCACAAGGCCACATGATGGTTTCTTTTGATGTTTCATCATTATTTACTAATGTTCCTGTCGAAGGGGCTTTAGATTGCCTGAAGCAGTGGCGTAGCTAAAGGGGGGCAAGGGGGCGTCCACCCCGGGCGCCGAGGCCTAGGGGCGCAAAATTTCTTGCTGGCTCCGGGCGCCGAAAAACATAGCTACGCTACTGGCCTGAAGAAAAGGCTCTGTGAATTTCATTTTTCTTTTTTCGAAATCGAAGAGCTCATTCATCTCACTCGTGTTTGCTTGTCTCAAAACACTTTTGTATTTAACGGGAATTTCTTTCGTATGACTGACGGTTTGGCTATGGGTAAACCTCTTAGTCCAATTTTATGCGATTTTTACATGCACTATTTTGAAATAAAATTATTTGAAGTCTTAAAATTTCAGTTTTATGTTCGTTACGTAGATGATATTTTTCTTTAATTGATGTGAATTCAGATATAAATCACATTCTCTCTGTTATGGATTCTATTGATTCTTACATTCAATTTACTTTTGAAGTTGAATCGAACAATTGCCTTTCTTTTCTGGATGTCCTTGTTATTCGCGATGATGATAATTTTCAGCCTACTGTCTTTCGTAAACCTTTTGCGGTCAGTCTTCCACCTCATAGATATTCTTTTCATCCTTTTAACCAGAAAGTTGCGGCTTTTAAAACTTTTGTTTTCCGGGCTTCCAATATTTGTTCAACTCCTCAGTTACTCAGTGATGAACTTAATTATCTTAAAGCTATTGCTGTTGATTGTGGTTATTCCCCTAATATTATAGATTCAATTTATAGAAAATTAACAAAATCCACCCAATCTGAAAGAAAAAACTTTAATTCGAATTCCAATACTTTGGTTGTTTTGCCTTTTTTCCCCAAAATCAGTCAGCAAGTTGCTAAAATTTTAAAAAGGTTCGATTTCAATGTTATTTTTTCTCCTGTTAATAAAATCGCCTTTTCAAATCTTAAGCATCCCATTGATCGCTTAGATAACTGGGGTATTTACCAAATTTCTTGCCAATGTGGCCTTTCTTATATTGGTCAGACTAAACATGCTCTCAGATTTCGTTTAACGGAACATAAATGGCATGTCAAAAATCAAGAGCTTAAACGCTCTTCCATTGCTCAACATTGTTGGTCTTTACAACATAAGTTTAACTTTTCTTCAACTACCATCATCCAAAAGTGCCCTCCCATTCTTGATCTTAATTTTTGGGAAGCTTACCATATCATAAAAAATTCTCACTCCTTAGTCAATGACTTATCAAGTACGTCTTATTTTCCTAGCATTTGGAAATCTTTAATTTAATTTATAACTTTTTTTTCCTCGCTTTTTAGCTTTTGTTTATTCTCCGGTAGATGTCGCTACTTGTCCACCCAGTTGTTAGGCTGCTCTCTTCTCATTGGTTGCTTTCCTTTAGGCGAGATCGTTTCCGTAGCGGGTATATAAGCCTGCGTCTCTCTGTCTCTTTGCTCAGTTTTGTTTTTCTAGCTCGATGAGTTTTGCACTGATGAAGAATCTCCATAGTAGATTCGAAACGGCTGTTTTCTACCTTTTCTTACTTTATTTGTGCATTTATAATCGTTGGTTTTCTATCTTTAAACATTTTTGCACAAAGGCTTTATTTGCTATTTTAATTTCATTTCTAGATATTAAGCATGGACCAATCAGAAAACGAATAAAATGAAATAAGTTGAGAAATTCAACCAATAAAAACATTCAGATATACTTCAGATTTCCCAATTCTCTACCGAGGACAAAACTATTTTCCAAATAATAATAATAATAATAATAATAATAAGTACGTTTTACGGAGATTGTATTGGCAATCGGGATGCCAGCTCAATTTACTGATTTTTAAAGAAAAATCTCTCGTAAATTTTAGGAAAAAACGGAATTTTTCCTTCAATTTACTGTAATTTTTCCGCTAAGAAACAGTGAATTGTACTGATGTCCCGATTACCAACAGAATCGCCGTAAAATCATCTGTTTTCTTTTTCAGTGTACCAGCACCCGATGTACATCATCCCCTGTTGCTGATCTTATTATTTGTATCATTTTTGTCACTGTCTATCTATCTATCTATCTATAAGGTCAAACGTATCTGTGCGTAACACATACGTCATTTTGCGAATGACAACACTTTCCGATGAAATTTCTGTTTTGCAATTTTCGCTATTGCAAATTTTACACTTCTAAACATCGCACATTTTTAATTTTTACACCGTCGTGTAAAAAAAAATGCGCTTTTAAATGCAATTTGTTTGAAAGCTATATCTCAATTTATTTTTGGGTTTAAACTGCAAAATTTGCAGAATTTTGAATTGCATTTTGAATTGATTCTCAATTTATCTTTGAATTGCAACTTTGCAATTCTCGCTATTGTAAATTTTTCACTTCTAAAATCGTACATTTTAAATTTTTACACCATTGTATAGAGAAAAAAAGGTACTTTTAAATGCGATTTGTTTCAAAGCTGTATTTCAATTAAATTCTGAGATAATTAATTTTTTTTAATAATTTTTGTTAATTATTTTCGTAATATTTAGATAAAATTATAATATTTTTCACGATAAATATAACTTCTTTTATAAATACAGAAAACATTTATTAGACGATCACATCACAGCACATATAGCAAACATACATACCGAAAAACCCCAAAAATAATAATAACATATCAGCATCATTTCACGTTCATCGTCTGAATAAAAAAAAACTTAATACATGGAGTAATGAAAAAATGTCTATCGTCCAAAAGTTCTTTTAAACATAAAATAATGTAATTATTGCCATGCGATTTCACTTACAAATCCCTCCTTTCGCATGACAATAATCCCCAGCAATGCCCAGACTTGTAATATGCTTTTTCATGACATCATAACTCGAATTCTTTGTCATTATATCTGCCTCCAGTTCAGACGAATTTATATATTTTGTTTCAATTTCTCCTTTAGCTGTTTCATCTTTTACAAAATGATATTTTCTACTGATATGTTTGTTACGATTATTCACTCTTGGGTTTTTAATCCAATCAATTACGGACTGACTATCAGTACTGATTTCTATTGGACACTTTACCATTTCTTCTTGGTTTAATTCTTCCAAGAGACCCATTAGCCATATTCCTTCGCAAACTGCATCACACAAACTTAAAAGCTCAGATTCCATTGTAGAAAGCGCAACCAGTTTTTGCTTATTACTTTTCCATCCAATTAATGATTCTTCTATTTTTACGATATATCCATCAAATGATTTTAAATCTTGTATAGTACACCAGCTAGCATCAGAACAAAGTGATAATTGACCCTTTTTAACTTTAATTCGAAGTTTGTAGTTTTCTGTGCCTTGGATATAACGCAAAAGTCTCTTCACTGCCTGTAAATGTATTTCTCTAGGATCTTTTGCATATTGAGACAAATTACTTAAAGTGAAAGCTAAATCTGGCCTTGTTCCTCTTACTAGATATCCTATACTTCCAAGCATTTCTTGAAATAGTGTTTCATCAATTTTATTTTTACCTTCATATTCTCTAAATTTATTCCGAGAACACCAGGAGTTTTCACACTTTTACAATTTTCCATATCAAATCTTTCTAAGATCTTTTCTGCATATTTAGTTTGCCCTAATAAAAATTCTCCGTTATTTTCTTTAATATCAATACCAAGGAATTTGATATTTTTCTTCTGCTCTTTAATTTTCGCTTCTTTATTCAATTGTTGTATGAATTTATTTATTAAATCTTCGGATTCACCAACGACAATCCCATCATCTACATAGATTCCAACTGTAATAAATTTATTATCTTTTTTATTGACAAACACACAAGGGTCTGCTTTGCATGATTTTAATCCAATCTTGTCAAATATTTTAACCAATTTTTCATACCAGCATCTTCCTGCTTCAGGCAATCCATATAAATTTCCTATCATGAGTAATATCTTCCCTCCTTCAATTTGTAGGTCTTCTGGTAGATTCATATAAACAGCAGTTTCTAAGTCTGCATTCAGATAAGCTGTTTCTACGTCGAAAAATCTAGTTTTGTAGTCTTTCATTGCTGCGACTGCCAACAAAGTTCTAAATGATTCAGTTTTCATTACTGGACTGTACGATTCTTGCTAATTTGTTCCAAATTTAAGTCTTGATCCGTCTGCTACTAATCTAGCTTTATATTTTACATCTTCACCGCTTTCTTTTACATTAAAAATCCATTTGCTTCTCAATGCTTTCACATCTTTTGGTTTGTCAACAAGTTTCCATGTTTTGTGTTCTTCTAACGAATGTAATTTCTTTTTGATTGCTTCTATCCATTTGTCCTTATTTTTAGAATTCAATACATCTTTGTAATTCTTTGGAATTTCCTCGTGCACCAGATTTGCTAAATACTTTGGATTTGGTTTTCTAATTTGTGATGATCTTCTAGGTTCTTCAGAAAACTTATTTTCATTACCTTCTTTTTCTTGTTGTTCTTCTATTTCATTAATTATTTATTTCATTTTCTTCTGACTTAGGATCATTTGTCAACGTAATTGTTTCTTTGTCCTGATTTAATTCTTATTCATTTCGTCGGAATTGTTCTCTTCTTGATCATCTATTATATTCTTGTTACTGATAATGTTGATGTATTCAAATTCATCAGTCATTTCTTCTTTGTTTACTATATCTTCATATCCCATTTTTTCTTCTATAAATACAACATCTCTGCTTTCACGTATTCTCTTTTCCTTTAAATCATATAATCTGTATGCTCGACGGTGTCTTGAATATCCGATAAATATTGCAGGTTTTGTTCTTACATCAAATTTCTTTCTATTGATGTCATCGTTGCGATAAAAAGCTTTACATCCAAATACTTTCAAGTGTTTTACTGTAGGTTTATTACCTGACCATGATTCTAATGGCGTTTTCTTTCTTGGAACCGTTGGAGTAACATTATGTATGTAAACTGCTGCTGACACTGCTTCGGCCCAAAAAGATAAAGTTAGCTTTGCTTCTATCAGTAATGTTCTTGCTGTATTAATAATTGTACGATTAGCTCTTTCAGCAATCCCGTTACTTTGAGGACTATAAATTGTTGTTCTTTCATTCTTTATACCCTTTCTTTTATAATAATTCATGAGCTGTTCGTTAGTAAATTCACCACCATTATCTGACCTAACTGTTTTTACTTTCTTGCCTGTTTCATTTTCTTTTCTCACTATTATATTTATAATTCTTTCTTTTGCTTCATCTTTACTTCTTAAAAAATCTACAAAATATCTTTTACTATATTCATCTACTGCCATTAACATGTATGTATTTCCTCCCAATGAGTGTACTGTCATTGGTCCAGATAAATCAACATGTAACCGCACTAAAATACGTGTTATTCCTTCTATCACTTGATTAAATGGCGTTCTTGTTAATTTTTTTTTTTTTTTGAATACATATTTTGCATTTTGTTTCTTTACCATCTATCTCTTCTAATCCCCTTACAAGATTTTCTCTCGACATTCTTTGTAAGTATGCATAATTTATATGCCCAAGTCTTCTATGCCATAGTTCTTTCTTAGATTCATTTGTCTGTAAACAAGATTCGTTTCTATCTTCAATTATTTCTCGTACAGCTAAATTTGTTTTAAATGTATTATCTTCAAAAGTTCCTTGAGCAATTAATTCGCCTGTGTTTTTTCATAAATGGCTGCTCCTTCTCGATTAAATATCACATATTTTCCTTTTCTGACTAAACTTAGAACTGACATAAAATTTTCTCTTAAATTAGGTACGTAAAGAACATCTGTAAGTTTTATATTTGATTCGTCAAATTTCTGATCACAAGCAGTAACATGCATTTTTTTGCTTGTATTGATCGCTCGCAGTCAGCAGTTGCAATTTCTACATCTTCAGGTTTTCCTTCTACAACGATATCTTCTCTGTACGTCATATGCGAAGTGCAAGCTGAATCTAACATCCAGGTTATTTCCCTATTATTTTCAACTTCTTTATACTCATTTTTATAAAATTCATCTGACTGCAATGCATATTCATTTGTAAAACATGTATATTCTTTTGTTTTCTTGTTTAAAACATTATTATTCTTGTTAAAATTCTTATTGTTTTGTGAATATTCTCTCACATCCTGAAATGCTTTAACTTTATTACTAGAATAATTTTGAAAATTTTTGTTTGGTAAATATTCTCTATTATTTCGCGAGTGTGTCACATTCGATTTATTATAACAATTCCGCGTTACATGATTTGGTTTTCCGCATACGAAGCAATAAATTCTTTTCTTTTCATTAGCCCTAAATGCTTTAAAATCGCTTTCGTGAAATCTATCATATTTTCTTTCATTTCTCAATAAAGTTTCTCGCATCACTTCGTAAGTTATATTTGGGTTTGACGATATCGCAGTTGTTACTTCACTATATTTCTTTGGGAGTCCTTCTATAATAAATCTTATTAATTAGCTTTCATCAATTTCTGTACCCAATTCTAATATTTCGTTTGCGATACCTTGAGCTCTTATTAAATATTCTTCAATTGTTTCCCTTTCATTTTTCTCTATTCTCGCCAGATTAATTTTTAATTGAATTTTTCTTTGATTCTCAATTCCTGCGTAACGCTTTTTACTCAATTCCCATAATTCTTTTTTCTTCTTAATCCCTCTAACTGCCATTGTTTGTTCTGCTGACAACGTTAATATAAATATACCATATACTTCATCATTTTTCTCTAACCATGTTTTATGCGCTTTTAAACTATCGGGATCCCCTTCATTTTTTATCGGTTCATCATTTTCGATATAACGTCAAATAAATGCTTCGACTTAATTAAAGCTTCTATCCTCATACCCCATAATGTATAATTTTTACTTGTTAAGGCCTCTATTCTAGGAATTCCAAACATATTGGATTCATACATAGTTAAAATATTTTATTATCTTCCTGAATATTTTAAGTGCATATAAAATTCTTACCTCTTAAATTTACCCTATTGGGGGTTAGTCCAATCGAAAAAATGATTTTCTTCTATTAGGCTTAGTTCCACTCAATTCATATCTTATTTTATTTATTTGTGCATTCAAAACGCAAACATTTTCTTTAAAACCACCGTTCTTCTACCAAAATGTTAATTATTTTCGTAATATTTAGATAAAATTATAATATTTTTCACGATAAATGTAACTTCTTCTATAAATATAGAAAACATTTATTAGACGATCACATCACAGCACATATAGCAAACATACATATCGAAAAACCCAAAAAATATTAATAACATATCAGCATCATTTCACGTTCATCGTCTGAATAAAAAAACTTAATACATGGAGTAATGAAAAAATGTCTATCGTCCAAAAGTTCTTTTAAACAAAAAACAATTTAATTATTGCCATGCGATTTCACTTACAATTTTCAATACCAGTTCTGTAATTGTTGCAACAGAGACACTCCATTTTCTCTTAAAATTGAAAGAAAAAATTAAAATACGTACACTATTTCAAAATATCGTCTGTTATAAAATCCGGTGAATTTCGGTTTTATTTCTTTAATAATTTGGATAATTGAGTTTTATAGTATTTTGTTAATTTTAGTTTAAAATAATATTTGTTTGAGAGTTAGACTGACCAATAAAGATGCATTTTTTACTGTAAAACTAATTTTGTAGATTTATTATAAATCGATGAAACAATTCCTATTTAAAAGTTTTCTTTCGTCGAATTTCGACGGGTTCCACCTCGTTACTTTAAAGTGAAAATTGCTTTGGTGTTTTTTTCCTCCTATTCGTAGTTTTTACGTTTTTTCTTCTTATTTGCTTTTGTTCTTTGAAAACAAATAAATCTTTCGGGCGATAGGTTAATGACAAGGAGAGGGAGAAGTTTATATTTAGAAAAGCTAGATGGCACAACTTCCGCCTTCAAAAATCGTTTTAAAATAACCAAAAAGGAATGAGTTCAGTATGTGCAAGAATCCCGTTGGGAGTGTTGGATTTCTTTCCCACAACACAACTTCGAAGAAAATAATATTTACACGCTCTCACTTTCTCATGCACATTTTTGTAGGCCATTCTTTCAATCAAGACATATTACTTCAACTAAATAATTAATTATTTTCAATTCACACATCAACATAGCAAGGGGCATATTACTCTACATCAGGGCCGTAGCTAAGGTTGACGCTGTGGGCGGCTCAGACCCCTCCTAAGATATTTTGAGCCCACCCCCCTGGAAAAGATTCCAAGGTCACTAAATGAATTTCTCTTCTGAAAATTCAAATGAAATTCTGTTCAAAAGTCTAATTTAGTTTTGAGACCCTTTCACAATTTTACAGGGTTACTAAATTGTATCTAAAATAAGTGTTTCAACACTCCCTCATCCTATTTGTACATATGAAGCTAACAAGATAAATAATTTTGCACCAGTTACACACTGAAAATTTTCATCTTCCTATACTTTTCTTAGCATAAAATGAAGTTATTACAATAGTTTAATAAGAAGCATAGTATTTGTAATGTGAATATGCGCTAATTTATCTTTCTGCGTCAAAGAGAGTTTAAAAAAAAATTATAAGCCAACCTAAATTCTCTTGAGCTCCTCCTATTGTTCACTTCTAGCTACGGCCCTGCTCTGTATGGCTGGTGATGACCGGTCACTTGCGATTCTAGATGTTTTGTTAAATATCTAGAAAAATACATGAAGAATTATCCTAAAATTTTGAGCATATAAACAGCACAGAAAACGTCGAAAATTCCGCAAAGATTTTGTTTCGAAAACCCACCGAGCACACGTCAACAAATTGAAGAAAAACTAATATTTTTTGGATAATTCTGTAAAAACTAATCTCGCATTGAAACTTTAGAACTTGATTAGGAGGTTTCTTGTAATAAACTGTGTTTATGCGCATATTTCGGAGTAAGTAAGGATTTTACAAAAACGATCCCAAATTTCACCAAGTTTTTATTTTCTTCTATCGTTTCAATATGAAACTATTGGATTCGTGAAAATTTACGAAATCCGGTTTTCGACGGATTTACATGTTTTAAGGGTCAGGGAACCAGAAAAACACGTTTTTACAAAATGTCTCTCTCTAAGTCTGTCAGTCTGTCTGTATGTGTCAAAAATTTTGTGGGCGTTCTATCTCAAGAACTAATGCACGGAATTTCACAAACTTTATATTCTGTTACATCTTGCTATAACTTGGGTATGATTACGTTTTGGTGTAATTCACACGACAAGTGGTGCTGCCATGATGCATTGTTCGTGCTTATCGTAATCTCAAGAACTGACACACGGATATTCACAAAACTTTAGATTCTGTGAGACCTTGATATAAACTATATCTGATTAGGTTTTTGTATATATCGCTCAACGGGCGGCAATTCTATGCTGCATTATTCACACTTTCCGCAGTAACTATAGCTCAAGAACAATTGCATGGATTTTCATAAAACTTTATATTTAGTTAGTACTTGATAAAACATTGAGTTGATTACATTATGTGCAATTCGCTCAACAGGTGGCGCTGTCGTGGGGCAATATTTGTGATTTTCCCAACTCACTTTCCGAATTTCCCTCCGCAATCTGAAATTCGATGAAAATCCATGCATTAGTTCTTCAGATACATTTATTGCGAAATCGTGAAAAATGCAACATAGAAGCGCCATCTGTAAAGTGGTTTATACCAAAACTAAACGACACTAAGCTATATCAGGGACTAAATAAATCTGAAGTTTTAGAAAATTTTGTGTATTAATTTTCTTAAGGCTGTTGGTCACTCACTTTCTGATTTCCCCTCCGTAATCTAAAGTCTATGGGCGTTTGGTGCATTCTTATATTTAAAATATCTCCCCAGGAAATTAATTTTTTTAACTTCTTCCTACGGTGATCTCTTCTCAAAGGATGTCACTTTTTTTTCTTAATTTGTAAAACATTTCTAAAATCTATGATTAATTTAATATTCTACGTGTTAAAAACAAACGAACTGGAAGTAAAATTTTAACACTTCATATAAAATTATGCATAGATTTTAGAAATATTTTACAAACTAAGAAAAACATGGCATCCTCGTGTCGGGACGAGATAAAACTTGCATTGTTTTTTACGTATAGTGGAACCGGACAAGAGCTAGACTTAATTGTTCTCAAGATGTGTAGGGTAGACAACATGATTTGTAAAAGTATTAATAGCAATAAAGAACTTATGTTAACGTTATCTTTGGATATATACTTATTGGTGGTTCTTAAATTAATTTCTCAACAGCGCGAAACTTTGACATATTTTAAGACTAATTTTTAACTGTAAAGGTATAAAATTGACAAGCTTGACTATCGAAGAGATTTGGAATCAAATAGCGTTTTTTATTTTTTGTAAATAAGATACTTATATGTACTTCTTGGGATATAAAAGATTTTTGTCTCGTGGTTGAAGATTTTTCTCCCTTCACGTGCTGTTGCTTCCGAAAATTAGATTCAAAACGCTAACCTTGACAGTATTTTTTTAAATTGCATGTATCGAAAAATGCTATTCATTTACATAGTTTCTGAATAAAAACGCCTGTTAATCTTATGTGTTTCCGAAAAGAAATGAATTTAAAAATAAATCTGAAAAAAGCTCTTTTGTATTTGAGAAATTCTTTAATAAAATGATATAGAAATATTTTCATAAATCTACTTTTTATTACACAGCTTCAAAAGTTATGATGTTTTAAACTTTTTTCTTTTATTCAAAACCATTTTAATTTTTTTAATGAAATTTTATTGAAAGTTGAAAGTCTAAGAATCTAAGTAATCATTAATGTTGCTATTGTGTATTTTCTGTAAAATATACTGTAAAATTCCTCCATAAATATTTATCCAGTATTCCTTAAAAGAATTTTGATTGCATGATAAAAACCTGAATTTTTCGAAATAGAAAGTGTGTCGGGTGAGATCGGGCCGGGCCTGTTTTGACTGACTTCTGTACGAGTTGGGCCCGGGCCTGGAAATTCCGGCCCGTGCAGACTTCTACGATGAGTTCAGGACTTTTATTTTTTTTACTCTAATACAGTAAGTATGCTGTAAAAACCTGTTAATAACATTTAAAAATTGTTTCAAAATTAATTATTTCATTTGAAAACATCTTCTTTTATAGAAACGAGTATTAATTCTAAATACTGCTGCATGATAACATTTCTTCATTTGATTAGGTCCTTGAAAATCTATTTAGAACAGTAAATTTGTTATTTATATTCAGCCAATGGAAGAAATCTATACCAAAAGTTAAAAGTTTTAATCGTTAAAAATAGTATTATACAACTATGGAAAAAAAAAGACAGAGTTCCGTTTTCTTGTAATTTTTAAAAAAGGAACTCAAACAGAAAGAAAGGACAGACATTATGTATCGCGGCTTTTTTAGATTAAAACTGACAGTACAAAAACTTCAAAATCAGCTGGAAAATTTTTCATAATATTCCATCAATAACATTTGTATTTCATTTCAAACTCATTGAATGAGAATTAGGCATTAAGAAACTTAGACGGTATATTTCTTTCTCAAATGATATCGTGTAAGTTTCTCTCTCTCGCACTTTTTTTTCTTTTAATTTGTTAACAAAAAAAAAAAAAAAAAAAAAAAAATTTTACTTTGAGCTTGAATTTACACGAGCTCGTAGACTTGTATAAAAATGGAACCCAAATCCATTTCGGGACTTGGGTTCGGGATTGAGCTCACATCTAGTATAAAGAAATAAACTATTTTGGATGAATGTGAAATAAAATACTCTGTTACTATATGTCACCTTTGGCACATAAACTTGTTTTAATCCGTGGAACTTAACAGAGTACAAGGAACACTTACCGTATTGTGCGGAGATAAACCATAGTTCCCAGATTTTGCGCTTGTTCGAAGTGGAGACTGAAACAAAAAGAGAGATAAGTTAATCATAATTTAATATTTCTTCTATATTTTAAATCTGTCTCTCAAATTTCTACTTTTGTAATATGATAATTGTTAATACTTACAGATTAATATGAATGAAGTTTAATTTTTAAACGATTTCTGAAATCGTTGTTTTCAATTGAAAATATTTATCTGCAAAAAGTTCAATTATTTTTTAAACAATTGCTTACAGATTTTTTAAAATCTTTTTTTTTTTTTTTTGGGGGGGGGGGGTAACGTGGGCATCATCCAAGTGTTTTGGAATTTAATTATCTAAATATTAATTACCTAAATGATTTTGAAAAAATAAAAAAGTAAAATTTATTCTTTTCAAGGGACTTAAAATAATCAGACAGCAAAAAAGGAGAGAAGTAAAAATATTTCGCCACCATACTATCATCTGTGAAACACAAACTTTGATCGTTCTTCCAAGTTTAAAAATTATTTTAAAGGCAAGTCTCTGCACCATCCATAGATGTATTTGTCGATTTAATATTTGTCGATGCTAATATTTGTCGATTGTTAAATATGTTGACATATCAAAAAATTGTGTTGTGTATGGGAGAGGAGTATTTGATTAAATATCCGTTGTTTATATTCTTCATCTTAAAAACAACAGAATCAAGAAATTTTTTAAAAATTTATCTTTATTTTGACAGCCTGCATTTGGCTTTAAGGTTGTTAGTCACCCAGCGGCTGAACTTTTCTCTGTAATGTTAAGCCAATGGGCGTTTGATGCACTCTTATATTCAAAATATCTCCTCAGGAAATTAATATTTTCAAGTGTTTTTCTCAGTGTTCTCTTTTTAAAGGATACCACTTTTTTCGTAGTTTTCTTCAAAATATTTCTAAAATCATTTTATATGAAGTGCTAAAATTTTACTTCCAGTTCGTCAGTTTTTAAAACATAGAATATTAAATTGGCCATAAATTTTAGAAAAATTTGAAAACTAAGGGGAAAAAATGACATCCTTTAAGAAGAAAACACTGAATAAAAGAAATTTAAAATATTAATTCATTGAGGACATATTTTAAATATAAGAATGCATCAAACGCCCATAGACTCAACATTACCGAGGGGAATTCGGTCGCTGAGTGATTATAGCACCCTTAATATCGGGGATCAACTCCAGTACATTACAGTTCCAAATCTTGTCTCTCCTTTAGTCTAGGCATTTGGTAAAAAACAAATGCAAGTTTTGGTGTAGTTTTGATTTTTGGTTCCCTTTATGTTTTTTGGCTCGATGAACACACATTATCCGACAAAATTTCTCCCCGAAAACAGGTTTTTTTTTTTTGGGGGGGGGGGGGCAAAAAACGTAGCTTTTTTTCGTTTTTTCTAAATAACTTCAAAATTATGCATTTTACATAAAAGTCATCCATACATAACTTAAAGAGCACAACATTGCCTACATTTCATGTATTTAAAGTTTTTTTTCTGATCAATAGTTTAGCCGTGAGAGAGCAGCAAAAATGGCTGTGAAAAGCAAAAAATTCTGAAAAACGTGAATTACAGCACCGTACGTCTATGAAACATGAAAAACAACCATTTTACGCAAATTTTCCCCACTTAATAATATAAATGTATTATTATTGACTATATTTTATTAATCTAATATTTATTGTTTCTTTCATAACTAAAAAATAAATAAAAATGAGCACATCTGTGATCAAAATCTTCATTTGCTATTATAAAATTATAATAGTAATAATTTCTTAATTTGACTTTTAAATAATGTAAATAAATAACTAAAACAGGCTTTAACTGATCCCATCTGCACTTCCCCCCTTGATTGAAGGGGTGCAAGTGTGAAATAACGTTGGTCAAGCGCCCACCCCCGCATCCCATGTCCACGTTCAGTGGAATACTAACCCCCCCCCCCCCTCCTTCCCCACCAGTCTCGTCTCTGTTAGAAATATGCGTCGCACAGATCACTAGCTTATCAGGAGGACACATTCCTCTCAGTTTCCATATGTAACTGCTCATTTATAATTTTGTTAATTCACTGTTTGTGTCTTCGTGAATATAGTGAACATCTTAAGTGATTTTGCGCGATGTCGCTGTGTTTTATTTTGTCTCTCTTTTAGAAAAGGGTCGTCAGTGAAATTTAGTCGAGGTATTGCAGCTTTAATCAAGGCAAGTACAGAAAGAAATAATGAAAAGGCAGTTTTCCTAAAGGGGAAAACCTCAGTAGATGTGCATGTTAAGTGTAGAAAAGCATACATAAATGAACGGATGATTACTGCTTATGTGAAGAAGATTGGAACAAAATGCTAGCACTTCTCAAAATTTAAGATCATCAACTCCTCAGTTTAATTTTCGAACTAATTGTTTTATATGTGGACTGTGTATTTTGGAAGAGTTCATTGAAACACAAGCGAAAAATTCACCAAGCGAACGCAATAATGTATACAGTGCGCAACACATGGGATTCAAAAGTACAATTCTGAAAGTAGCAAGAGCTCGCAATGATGATTATGGGCAGGCTATAATTCAGCGCATCGAACCAGTGAATGATTTGATCGCAGCAGATGCTCAATACCACATTAAATGTTTTAAATATATTTATGGGAGGCCGAAGGTCCAAGAACAGAAGAAACGTAGTCCATTTGCCGAGGCAATCGACAGCGCAATGCAAAGTATATACGATTACCTTGAAAATCATGATGCGAGTGTCAATTCTCCATGGAGAAGCTAATGAAACAGGTTACAGAGAGTTATCAACGTGATATGAGAACTATAAAGTTTAACCTCATTGAGAGATATGGAGAGGACATACTGATCACAAAGAATCAGAAAAAAAGTCCATTGTGTGTTTCAAGAATATAGGGAAGATACTGACTAATGCATGGTATCAGCAAACATGTAAATCTGATCGAGATGAGTGGCTGCGAGTGGTTGAAGCAGCAGCAAAAATTATTTGCGAAGATATCAGATAGAAGATTTGTTTCGAAAAACTGCAACAACATCGCAGTTGTGTGTCAAGACGAAGAGGATGAGCTAGATTTTGAAGCCGATCTGGAAATGGATTGCCCACACAATGAATCAGAGGACCCAATGGAAAGGGAAATAGTCATGTAACAAGATATCAAATATTTACTATTAAAAAAACTTTTATTTATAATATTGATAGTTATAAAAACACCCACTAATTTCATTCGTCTATTTTCTATTTTGTAGATGTCGATGAAAATCAGGGACCCTCAAATAAAAGAAAGCGGAAATAGTACTTTGTTTTTTAAGTAAATGTACTTACTAATGTACATAATTATTTATGATTAAATAATAATTCATAATGTGTCGTCGTTTTTATTGTTAGAAACTTCATTGTAAAATATAGTCGATCATAATATTTTCAGAAACAATTAAACTCAATCTTTGCGAAAAATGGTCAGTTTTCATGTTAAATCTATGTACAGTGCCATAATTCCTATTTTCCGGATTTTTTTTTTTTTTTTTACACCCACATTTTGAACTTCAAGAACTTTAAGAACTGGAATCCGTGTCAGCTTTTATATGTTAAAGCCTATTTTAGTTATTTTATTTGCATTATTTAAAAGTCAAATTAAGAAATTATTACTATTATTATTTTAATAGCAAATGAAGATTTTGATCACAAATATGCTCATTTTTATTTATTTTTTTTGTTATGAAAGAAACAATGAACATCAGATTAATAAAATATAGTCAATAATAATATATTTAGTATTATTAAGTGAGGGAAATTTGCGTAAAATGGTTGCTTTTCATGTTTCATCGACGTAAAGTGCTGTAATTCACGTTTTTCAGAATTGTTTGCTTTTCACACTCATTTTTGCGGCTCTCTCACGGCTAAACCATCATTGATCAGAGAAAAAAACTTCAAATACATAAAATGTAGGAAATGTTGTGCTCTTTAATTTAGGTATGGATGACTTTTATGTAAAATGCATAATTTTTAATTTATTTAGAAAAAAAAAAAGAAAAAAGTCACATTTTTTGCCAAAAAACGTGTTTCCGGGGATAAAATTTGTTGGATAATGCCAGATTCATGTTCAGCGATCCAAAAAACATAAAGGGAACCAAAAATCAAAACTACACCAAAACTTGCATTTATTTGTTCTTTTTGAGCACTTAATGTCTGGATTACTTGTAATTCGTTCCGTATGGAGAACAAGATAGATGCGTTCTTAGTTTTCTCTGTAATGATGGATTTTGGTTAATACACTGTTCAAGGTTCACGCTACGCAAATAAGTAATTCCGTTCATTAGGCAATACTTTTCATTCATGGTCTAGGCGCCTCCTTAATTTATTTGTGAGACAAACTTCTTAATAAAGTATATGGCTGTGTTAACAGTTAACAGTTCCTCGAAACAATTCTAGAAGATCAACAAAACTATGATAGTGTATTACTTCCTAGTAATTAAAAAATCAAGGAAAGGTCTTAACCCTTTATCTACCGCATTATGAATTCATGAAAATTTTACTAAACTAAATTAAAAGGTTTACATAATCATTTAATAAATTTTTGAAGGATTTTAGAAGATTTAAAGGATTTAGAAAGATTAATTAAAATTGAATTTAAAGGGAGGGATTTTGTGCAATATTTATAACCCCTCTCAAATTTTTTATTTTAAATTCTTTTCTTAGTATTTTGTAGAGTTACAAAATGTACAAATATGATGTTGTTACAATATAAATATAGAAATATTTCAGAATTTAATAATCCCCATCCCCCTCCCTCAGCGCGAAGAAAGCTGAAAAGGTACAAAGGCGAAAGAAATCATCCTTTTAAAAATATTTTTGTTTTGTGTAACCAATAATGCTTTTGGAACTAAATAAAGTAACGTGTCTGTAACTCATTCTAAACAGTATTACAACTAATTGATAGATTAAAAGAATTTTATAATAAGTTATTTTAGTGGTACTTATAAGTACCGTCGGTAGATAAAGGGTTCAATGGGCATTTTTAAATGAATCAACAAATAAGATTACTAATACATTTATGAAAATAATTTATTATTCAGAGTACATAATTAATTCTGTTATCTTGAAATCAGTAATGTTATATTATAGATAAAATATTGAAGATACTGAATTCCACAGGAGTTACGAATTCAGTATTTATTTACAGGAGTTACGAATTCAGAGATATTACGATTTCAGTATTCTGACAAGAGGATTATTGAGTCAGAGCTTTTTAAAAAAAAGGTTTACTCCAAAAAAAAAAAAAAAAAAAAAAAAAAAAAAAAAAAAAAAAAAACTTTTTGAGCATGTAATTGTATTTTCCGATATATTTATTAATAATCGTTAAGTCTTCTGATGCAACTTATTATTATGCGCGAGAGAAAATAAATTGCGAGTTAGGAGTTCCAAATCTTTATTTAGTAACATATAAAATTGGAATTTTTGTATGTGACTTTTAGAAAATATCTAATAATAATCTCATTAGACTATTTAGACAACGCATAACACAAATTTACACGCACACTCATATATATACATATATTTATCTTTCTATATCTTTTAGCTTTACTATTATTATCATTATTATTATTATTATTACTAGATGGTGACCGTCAAGATTTGACGATAAACATGTTAAAAGACTAATTAGAATAATGTTTGATTTTCTTAATTAGTGCATAAAAAAATAAATATAAATAAAGTAAATAAAGTTTAAAGCCTGTAAATAAAGTTTTGAAAACTTGATTTTTTTTTCTATGTTATCTATGTGATTCCAACAGATACAAAGAGTTTCATGGTTCTGTCAGTATAACCTACTCAAGTAATTAACTGAAAGGTTTTAAGCAGAATTTCAAGAATTTTAACAGCGCTTGCTTTTTAGCAGAAGGATAACTAAAATTAATTGAACGGGTATTTATTTTAGGTTAATTTTCTCAATGTTTTGAAAAAAATAACAATGTTTAGTGTTTTCTAATTTTCAAATTATATTGAAAAGCTTTTATTAATTTTATTTTTATCAGTCTCATTTTAAATCCCTAAATTTATAATTTCACTCTACCAAGTAACTATTAATAATATATTTGAATTTTTCATAACGTTTTCATACATTATTTAATTATTAAATCATGGGTATCACAAAGTAGTTAAATTATAATTCTTACATGACTATTTTTCTTCCCCCGTGTTTTCTCTTCTTTATTTTAATTTTTCCCCCGGAAAATAATTAATACTTCGTCTTATATGCACACAAATATATATCTTCTTTGTAATGCTCATACAAAATAACAAAAATTGTAGATTAGTTTAATATATTTAAAAGATAATTAAATGAAAAATACGTTAGCTAAAATATTCTAAGTTAAAATTGTTAAACTATTTCTAAAATATTTAAGCAGATTTCACAATTTTAAAGATTCAGACTTTACTTCAAAACGACACTCGGGGATTTAGTTAAAAATTCATTTAATATATGGCCTAAATGATGTATAACTTTTATTTATTTATATAATTCACGTATATAACAGTTCACAAATGGATTACTTTTTCTGGGTTTCCACGCACATGACAGGAATGTGGAAAATTGATGCTACTACCTACCGACAAAATAATGTTTAAATATTTACATTTTTCAGAAAATTAGAATGTATATATTTTTTTAATATTGCTAGATGTTTCACTAGCAATATGTTTTACATTTTTTTTCAACAATATACTAGCAAACCGCTTACCTGTTTATGAAGCAAAAGATTTGAAATGTCTCTTAAATTTACTAACATCTATCAAATTTCGTTAACAAAACACGATTTTTTTTTTTTAAAAATGCGAATTTTTCAATAAAAACGTATTCTAAATAATTATATATAAGCTTACAATCTACATTTTGCTTCATAACATAACAATAAATGAGCGAAATTTTATTTCGTTTTAGCAAAATCGTTTAGCTAAATTTTATTTCAATATCTTAAATTTTTTTTAAGAAATGAGGTTTTTCGTTAACGTACACAATAAAAAACGAATTTTTTTCCCCAGAAAACACAAATTAAGAATTACACAAAAAATTAGATATAACGTTTACAACTTTAAATTTCACCATATTTGTAGGTGTTTATATATTTTTGTATACATTTCTGTATTAAAATGCATTATTTATCTTTCTGTGGCTCTTCCGGTTTTAGAAAGTTCATTTCCGGTTCATATTCTGAGCTTTAACTTTTCTTCTAACTATAACTGAACGAAAAATTAAAACCTTTTTACAATCTTAAATGTTTGAACTTTAATTTTAAATAGTACTAGAAAAAAAGTCGAAAATTTTCGCAAAAACAGCGATTTGAGGGTTGAAAATAAACACATACAGTTTTTTTTTTTTTTTTTTTTTTTTTTTTTAGTTTGGCGTTGCACATGGTAAAAAACATGAGAAACAGATAAAATTAATAATTTGAATAAAATGCCACGTTTTATTCATCATATTCACTTTCCCGATGAGGATGAGGAATTCGACTACATTCAATGTGACCACCGTTCTCTTGCACCACACATTGCATTTTTTGTACAACATTTTCGACGGCCGAGCATAACATGTCACATGGAATAGCCCTTACTGGTAGTTGGAACTATTTTTTTTTTTCTGTGGAATCTTTTTTTCTCTTGGTTTCATTAGTCCCCTTATAAATTTTAAAGCAGTTCCGGTTTTTAAAATTAGTTGCAGAAAGCTCTAAATAGCGTCAGTGTTTTTCGCTAAACCATGTTCCTCAACACGCGTTGCAGTTTAGCGGTCGAATTAATAAACCGATAATAAAAATAAATAATTAATTTTGAAAGAATTATTTATTAATTTGTTTATTTTATTGTGTGTACAGATATATTTGTGGATGGGGGAGGGAGCATGAACTTATTTTATATTAAAAAAATAATTTAATTTTTTTTCTAAAACTTTACAGTTGCAAAAAAAAATTAAATCCATAGGGTTTTTTTGTTTTTTTTTGACATTTCATTTTGCTTTGCATGGGTCAGTTTTGATGATATCGGTTCGTTGCCCGTAAATTCAATTGGCCCGTATAACTATTGTGTCTCAAATTATTACAGGAGACTAAATCTTACACCCAAGATCTCGTCATTATCTAAATTTTCACCTAAAATAAAAATTTTCACCGCTGAAAGAAAAACAAAATGAACAAGAGAATTTGATTTCCTCTCAGAATTCTGCGATAAAATAAGGAGAAATTTTCCTTTTGAATAAGGTAGTGGTTACAAAATGTATCTTTCGTATCTGGTTACTTTAAGCACAGTGGTATATTATATATATATATATATATATATACAATTTAATTATAATTCTAAACTTTCAAATGGACCATAGAATTTTTTTTAATAAAACCCTTCTTTCGAAAAATACATGCGGATACAAATTTATTTATTTTCAAATCAATCTGTTCGTAAATTCCAGTAGGATTCAGTCATTTCAATGTTTCGACAACAGAATTGCTTTGTCCCAAATGTTAACATCACTCACCAATTTAAACGTCGCCAAAGATGTTAGAGTATTCGTTGAAGCCATCGTTATTCATCATAACTGTTTTAAACTAAGTCGTGTTGTTTTCCAAATTCAAAAATAAACATAGAATCGTCTATTTCAAGTATATGACTTTCTGTTTTTGCAAATGATGCAGGAGATGGAGTTTGCTGCTTTAAAGATGAAATGAATAAAAAGATGCCAATGTGGGTTAGCAAAGAATAAAATAAGTAGTTATTCTAGTGAAAAGGATGAAGCAGGAAAAAGAAAAATAGTTACAGTTGAATAAGAACTAGTGGTTGGGGACCAACCGTAATACTTACGCATCATGGATATGTATAATATAAAATATGAAAATAAAACGTGTGTAAACTATTTATAAAGTGCATAGCCATTCCAAAATAAAATTTAAACGTATATTTAAATACTTGTAACACATAGTAATGCTTTATTAATAGATTGCTTCTGAACCAATTTCGACAAATTATATAAAACGCCAAACTACTCAATGAAATACCAAGTAATGAAAAATCAAAGAATGTGGAAAATAGAATTACAAATATCTCGGCAACTAATTATCCGATCAATTTCGTTCTTTATGTAAAATTTGTGTTGTCTTTTACATCCATTTATTAAAATAAAAAATTTCGAAAAAATTGATGAACCTTTCATCAGAAAAAATATTGCGAGAGTCCGAAAAAAACAGTTCCGGATCATCGAAATTATTGATATTAAATAGGCTTCTTTCAATTATACATACCAAGTATGCACCAAATTTCAAATTTCTATCTCAATTTGTTAGGGATATAGAGCGTTTACAAACACACAAAACAGCAAACGGCATTTTTTTTTTTTTTTTTTTTAATAAAAATGTGTTTTTCAGTATCTTCTCTTACGATTTTTTTTTTTTTTTTTTTTTTTTTTTTTTGATTTTCAAAACGATTCCAAGACTTAACCTATATTAGCTATGAGGGGGAAGTAAAAAGTTAATCAGATAGTTAATTATTCTGTCAGAAACTAGTTAAGCATGCTATTTAAAGGTAGGAGTGTTTCAACATAACACAGTATTAGAAATTTTGCACTTAAAATTGCAACGCTGATTACTCAAATCCATGAACAACTTTCTAAAATGACTAAACACGACATTTTCAGATTTCAGTGTCAATTCAAAAAGAGCATATTGAGGTTTTTCAATAATGGCCTGTATTGGTTAAACTGGAACTTTATAGATATTTTGTACAGTTAGCAAATCGGAACCTCCAGTTTGTAGCAGATTTTGAGTCCTGAATAAAACTTAAAATCGATCATTTTTTTACATACTCAGAGGAAAAAAGAGATTAAAAAAAAAGAAACTAGGAGAAAAGATATACACATAAGGACGCTTTTAAAAAATGGAGCAAACTTTAAAGTGTTGCAGAGCACGCTACAATAAACAGTTTTATGTATAGGAAATTAATGTTGAAATATATTTATTTAGTCAAAAAACACATGGTGTTTTATTGCATGCCAAGTCCCAGATGTTATAATACAATAAAAAAAAATTAACATATTTTACAAAGGCATTTTAAAGAAAATTGATTTATTTTGTTTTATAAGAAGTACAAAAATATTGAGAAAAGTGCGAAATTATACACAATAAATCAGTACGTGATAGCGTATACTAAGTCAGTCACATTCCCAAATATGTAATGCCTTTCAGAGATTTTTGCTAATACTGGGTACTTCAATTACTTTTCGTGATATCGTTCAAACAAAGTAAGGTAAGTCTTGATTTTTTTTAAAGATAGGTTAGGAACAAATATTCGAGCTCAGTTTAGACAAAAACACTTGGTATTTCCCATGCAATAAATGGATTGATGAACGACTCTGGTTGCCTGTGCAAAAGATTGTTTGTTGTAACTTGTTAAACCACACATTAAAGTTTCTTTCTTCTTTGGTGACTTTTTTGATTGACTGCATAAAGAAATAACAATCGCAAAAATTGAATAATTGTTTTGGACAGGTGAAAAAGATAAAAGAATTGGTATTAGGGATAGATAAAAAAAGTACAAAGTAATATGAAGGATCACCATGATTTAGACATTGATTGTCATCAAAATTTTATGTAACAGAAGAAAATTCGACTATCATTGAACTGACTTAAATAAATTTTTCAGTAAAAAAAAAAAAAAAAGTTTAGTTAGTACAACCACGAAATCGAAATCAAAAGAAGAGTTAAAAAAATCAATGTAATAGGAAACAGGTGTTGGTATTTCATATTACCACAGCCATTTTCTATTTGCTTTACCTTCATCTGGGCGCGAATCTTGGAAACCATCACTAGAGAACATTCACTACAGCATTTGGTTAAATCCAACGATTTTGATCCAAACAATCAATTATAAAGATTTAAGTGGATATTTTCTATTTTCTCTGAACTGAAATGCAACATTTGTGTTTGCCTTTCTTAAAAGGTGATTAGTGATTTTAACATTCAACAAATGAGGATAATAAGAAAATTTTCCGTTTTTTTCAGGAAGATGTCAAATTAAAAAAAAGTTTTTGTTAAAAGACAGGAATTTTAAACAAAAACACTAATATATGTACGGAATTTTGCTTTAGAGTGTAGGCGGTAATGTAAGTATTACGCAATCATACTTTATTTTTACATTTTATACTCGCCCCCCTCCCCATCCAGCAAGTTTACATAAGCATATTAATCATTACATAAGCATATTAAGCATATTAATCCAGCAAGTTTACATAAATAGGCATATAGAGATTATGGTATCGGAGGAAAACAAAGTCTGTTTAATAATATTGTTACTTATTGCATTAACCCTTTCCGGCACGGCAAAATCTGTTAGTAAAGTGGGAAATTATCGATTGACACCGGAATTCACAAACGAATTTTTAGGTATTCCGAAATCCTTAATTTAAGGTTTTAGTGTAAAGGCAAAATTTTACTAAAATATTATTGATGTCGTTTGCAACTTTCGAATTAAAATTAGATGTCCCAGACCGGGCACAGTGTGCCGGAAAGGGTTAAACTATACATCGAATAAAAATAGTTTTTAATACATTATTATTCATTGCATTGAAAAAAAAACTTTAAGAAATACTAGAGGTCTGTACGGGCCACGTACCAGGACTGGACTCGATCTCTAAGAAATACAACAGTCCTTAACTTATTCAGGCACATAGCTAAAAAATTTTAACAAGAATCATAGGAATATTATGTGTTTGGCGTTGACATTTCTAGTTTGGTGTCCAAGATCTTTGAATCTATGTTTCTCTATTGTCTTTACTACGTTTTCAATGTAGTGATGCACTGCAAAGTTCCTCGTTTGCAGTCCTTGTTTGCTGCATATATTTTTTCTAAAGTCATTCAACAATCGCAGAACGTTCATCGAAATCATGTTCGTTTGCTTTTCGTTGTTAAACTATAATTGTCTAATACTTACGTAAGAATTCTCGTGACCCCCCCCCCCCCTTCTTCCCCGCCCTTACTGCTTATGTAAAATTAGAACTACCCCTAGGTTAAAAACGCCTTGCATACGACTATTATGAAAATATCGTTTTTAATGAATTTCAAATCTTTATATGAATACATAAATAATAGTTTTCGCATAAATATGCTTTTTTCTAATATTAGTAGTTAATCCAAAATTTAAATTGAATGTAAAAAAAAAAAAAAAAAAAAAAAAACAGAGTTTTTAATTTGAAAAAAAATCCATCTCTGTGATGTTCTGTAAATCAGAGAGTTCGGCTTGTACCGCTTTGTTTATGGAAAAAGCTATTTTAAAGTTAATATGTGTTTACTTATCATAAACACTATGGTGCTAAATTAAAATCTGCCAATAAGATTTTTTTTTTTTTTTTTTTTTTTTTTTTTTTTGTATGTGTAAACGTAAAAATTCATGGGATTAGTTACAAAACAAATATCGATTCGAAATGGAGGGGAAAGATCCCGTTTGTTTGTTTGTTTTCATTTCATATTCTCCGAAAACTCAACAGCTTTTTTCTTTCGAGGTCTTCTCACTCTTCCTACTTCTGAAATAAATCAGAACACGCTCCATTTTTAGAACAAAGTTGCTCGGCAGACGAAACAATACTCGCTTTCTCTCTCGGAACTGGAGATAAAAAAGAGAAACGGGGGAGAAAACGGATCCCGCTAACTGAATAGATGGGAGGTAGACGGCATGGTGAAAGCGTAAGCGAATTGCACCTTACCTATATTTTCTATTTTTTACCCGCTTCCTGTGACACTGCCGGAAGAAACCAGGTTACTTCACTCTAGATCTTTTAAGAGACCTCTTTATGTAATTGGCGTGACTCTGAATTTACCTTTATTTCAAATGACGCCTTTTTTTTTAAATTTACATTAAGATTGCAGCCTAGATCTCTTTTGGAAGTTTAATAAGTGATAGAGACCTTATTGTTCTATCTCGCTGATTCTGTGTTTATTTATGGTTGGTTTGGGTTCCACAATGCGGCTCTGTTATTTATAGGCTCTTATAAATATAGATAATAACATTATGTACACTGGGCTTAAATCCAGCGATTTAAAACAAGTTGTTTGAAATTCTAAGTATAATTGCGTCGCGTAAGTTGCAAAACCGGCCAACTCCAAAAAATAACATTTTTAAAAAAGGGTGATTTTTTTTTTTTTTTTTTTTTTTTTGGGGGGGGGGGGGGGGGTCACATTAAACCAAAATAAGATTGGAACCAAAATTCTTTAGTTTTATTATCATTAGAACAGTATAGTGATCGATTTTGACAACGTATATTGTTTCCAAATGGTAATAACTTTTTTTTTTTTTTTTTTTTTTTTTTTTTTAAATAACTGTAAAAACAAATTTTCCAATTTTGAAGAGTTGGCTGATTTTTGCAATTAGACGACACAATTGTTTAATCAACCGCTTAAGCTAAAGTAAACTTCCAATTGCATTTATTAAATGTCAACTAAACTTAAGAGCCATTATTATGAAATTCAGACAAAAAAGTGATGTTTTGATAGTTGTATTTTTAAACTGGCTTAATATCTTTTCATTTGAGGTAAATCATATTTAACCTTTCGTCTACCAGACAAAACACCCATTTATCTACGGCAACACCTAATTTTAATTCCAAACTTGCAAACGGCACCAGTAATATTTTAATATAATTTTGCTTTTACAATGAAAGCTTAAATTAAGGAATTAGTGATATCTAGACAAGTCCTTTATAAATTCCGGTGTCAATCGACAATTTCTCATTTTACCATTGACACCAGAAATATTGCTGTCGGGTCCAATGGACCCGTCTGGTAGACGGAAGGTTAATGAATAATGTCCAATTTTGAAGCCCTGGAAAAATTTCCTCTTTCCTAAAGAAAATGTCAAATTTCAAGGGTATGAATGTCATTTTTCATGAAAAATGACATGTTTGGAGTGTTACATTTCTGGCAAGCAACAGTATCCAAAATTTCTTTTGACATAAACTATTAGTATAACACTACCTGCTTACTAAAATTGATTTGTTTCCATGGGGCATTGTTACTTTACATTGTTATGTTGCCACAAAGTACAATCAAAATGACGTTTTTGTCTAGTTTCCGCACTTATCTTATTTATGCAATATTATCCCAAACTTTTCCTTATAGAATATGAAAGTATACTACTAGGACAAGCTAAATAATATAGTACTGCACCGAGATATTATTGCTGTTAGCAAATATTCTGTTAAATATTCAAAATTTTCAGAATCTTCAACTTTTAAATTAATGTTATTTCAGAAAATCTCCATTGTTGAATAAAACAAAATATATCGTGCTGCAGTTTAACATATGTACAAAAACATGAAAAAAAAACAGAAGTGGAGTCTCATGATACTTTTAGGAAAAAAGTGACAAAAGTCACAAAAAAAAAAAAAAAAAAAAAAAAATGCTAATGATTATATTTTTTCCCATCCAGAAAATGAAATATCCCATTTCTCTTCCGAAAGTAGGAAGAAAAAAGGGATATTCCATTCTCTCATAGGGCAAAAACATAGAGTGAGGATTTTCTGATAGGGAAGAAGTGTGATCATCGACATTAGTAGTTTGAAAATTTTATCAGTTTTTTTTTCTAAAATTATCAAGAGATCGCACTTCTTTTTCTTTTCCATGTTTTTATAAATATGTTCAACTACTGCATGATATAGTTTGTTTCATTCAAATGTGACGCTTTTTTGGGATAACACTAATTTAAATATTGCATATTTGGAAAATTTTGAATATTCAACAGATTATATCTACTAATATCAACAATATACCGGCAGAATACTATATTATTTCATTTATTCTAGTCATTAATTCATATGCCATAAGAAAAAGTTTGGGGTTGCCACTTTCTACAGCAAAGAGGAAAATTTTTTAGGACTTTAAAATTGCACATTATTCATTAAATATGACCTACTCCAACATGATAAATAAATAAATAAAGCAAATCAAAAAATACAAATATCACACTTTGTCTGATTTTCAAAATAATGGCTCTTAAAATCAGCCATTTTTCAAAACCAATTTAGAAAAAATAAATAAATCAATAATCAAAAAAGTAAAAATAGCTATGCAAAAAAGAAAAGAAAAATCTTTTAAAAATTTTGAAGTGCAAACGAAATATCTTAAAAGAAATGTCCCAGGATTAACATTAGTGAGTCAGTATTTCGTGTGAGTGAAGTAGCCTTTTAATGATGAGATAATAAGTATATTTCCATAAATCCTTTATAGGATGAAGTTTAATATAAATCTGAATCTAAAAACAATCTAAGTTCATACTTTTTTCTTACTTTAATCTTTTTTTTTTCTTTTTTTTTGTGGGGGGGGGGGGGGCGGCTATGGAACATATTTTTAAAAGTACAAATGATGCATTTTCATAGAGATAATTTTTCACATGCAATAGATAATGGCAAATTATTTCCACATAATTTTGAAAACTGGTATTAGCTATAAGAAAATTAATTTATGATATATTTAATATGGTTAATATAAACTAATTTGAAGAATAAGTAAATTTTCCTTGGACTATATTTTTTTTTTTTCACTGTAAAATGTTGACAGTATAAATTTTTTTCAAGATTCGACACTACTCCATAAGTCGTTCTTAAATTAAAATTTTAAATGCATCGTGAGCGCATGCGAGAATTATGAAATACGTTACTTTGTTTTTAGAAAAAATAACTCTCTGACTGTGTAGGTTTTGAGTCAAATTCACTTCAAAAACTCTGTATATTTTTTAAATACATATTTCAAATTTCCGTGGATTTAAGACTCAAGCCTCCCTCTCTCTCTCTCTCTCTTTTTTTTTTCTTTTGGTAAAAAAATATAACATGTTAGAAATTTAGAGATAGTACAAGCAAAAAATCGCAAAACTTAATTTCATAAATTCACTTTACATAAATATCATTTTCAGATGTGATTGCATTTAAACAGTTTTCTAAAAGTGAGTCTCATTTAATTTGTTATTTTGTAGCTAACAATGAAACATATGAAGCATTAAAAAAGTAGAAAATAAAATTAAAAAATAAGAAGTGTTTGAAAAAAAATTGCTTTAATCAATTAATAATCTCATTTTATGATTATATCGTGAGAAAACAATTTAGAAGTCCTGAAAATATAGTTTTAAAAAAAGCTTTTTAAAATCCTTAATGCCACATGTTATAAAAGTAATAGAGCATTTATATATTAATAAATTCAGTTGTTAGCGCTTTACACAACGTATTAATCCCTTCGTGAGGAGCTTTTTACGAAATTTTTAATGTTTTGTCACCGGTTTTTAAATACAGAAATTTGTGCCTTATTGAATCGAGAAAGTGCTCCGATTAAAAAAAGGCAAATTTTACAGTAAAATTTTACTGGTGGAAATAAACAAGCATTTTTAAGCCTTTTTGCGGCACGTGTACGTGTCGCTCGTCTCCAAGGGACATGGAACATAAAATGGTACAAATTTTTCAGTCTTCAATTTTCGGCCTAAATATAAGAGCTAAACAATTATGGCACTAAATGACTGCGGACCTAAAAAAATGGTGCTGGAAGGTTTTACATTAACATATTTTATACAATGTGGGACTATGTATTGTTTTTGGCCTTTTTCTCGAAATGTGTTTTTCTTATGCTTTTGTACATTTTTATAAAGTTCTATTTTAGGTAAATAGTTGAAACTTTCCAAAATTCTGTGACTAACTTGTTTCTATAAAAAATATTTAACATTTCGTATATATAAGTCTCAATGAAATTTAAAAAAAGAAAAAAAAATGCTCTTTTCAAAGTTTTTTTAGTAAAAACATTTTTTATTTTGTTTCTTTTAACCCCAAATAATAATTGCTTCAAATTGTTATAAAATAGTGCATTTCGAGATATCTTCAAATTTTAAGATGATATATACAGCAGTTTTTTAGAAAAAGTTTTTTTTACATTTCATACAGATATGTGAAAAGGCTTTGAAAACTAATTTATGCATGGAAATTCATTTTGATTTACATATAGTCTCTAATGTGTATATTAACCATAAATAAATTCATTTCTACCTCTATTTTTAAATAAAATGTATTATAGTCTAAGATCCGGCTGCAGAATCAGTGTACCCATCGAGTGTTTGCTGAAAACCAAATTTTTACACATATTTATGATTAGGAGAATTTATATCTACCAGGTTGCCCATCAAAATGTGGCCGCTGGTATTTTTAATTAAATTATTAATAATTCATAATCCGTAAGAAATTTCACTGATTTGTTTTTTCAATAAAATGTCGTCTACTTTACGGCACACTGTTAAAAATCTGCTGCATTTTGCTGCAACGCACTCCCCTGCTTGTATAGAAAACGGTTACTTGGCCGTGAAATGGCGCTTTCTCATTGGTTGGAATAGAGATATTATATACAAGTGGTGGAGGGCGTTGCAGCAAAATGCAGCAGATTTTTAACAGTGCAACATCTATAAAGACTCTGAAAAATCATGGTTGCCGTTGCGCACCTGGCCGCACCTCTTCGCAGCCAGGTATACACAGGTATGATTTTGTTACATTTATACACCCACAACGTACATTCATAATTTATATATCAAATTAAAGCTAATTTTTTTCTGTTTATTATTATATACGGTTGCCTAATTAAATCTGGCCGCAACTAAGGGTTGCTGGCTGTTAAATATAGTAAATAAAAGCGGTGGAGTGACGCTGCAGAATCGTTTGTTTCATACACTGTTAAAAATCTGCTGCATTTTGTTGTAACGCACTCCACCGCTTGTATATAATATCTCTATTCCAACCAGTGAGAAAGCTCCATTTCACGGCCAAGTAACCGTTTTCTATACATCGCTTGTATATAATATCTCTATTCCAACCAATGAGAAAGCTCCATTTCACGGCCAAGTAACCGTTTTCTATACAAGCAAGGGAGTGCGTTGCAACAAAATGCAGCAGATTTTTAACAGTGTATGAAACAAACGATTCTGCAGCGTCACTCCACCGCTTTTATTTACTATATTTAACAGCCAGCAACCCTTATTTGCGGCCAGATTTAATTAGGCAACCGTATATAATAATAAACAGAAAAAAATTAGCTTTAATTTGATATATAAATTATGAATGTACGTTGTGGGTGTATAAATGTAACAAAATCATACCTGTGTATACCTGGCTGCGAAGAGGTGCGGCCAGGTGCGCAACTGCAACCATGATTTTTCAGAGTCTTTATAGATGTTGCCGTAAAGTAGACGACATTTTATTGAAAAAACAAATCAGTGAAATTTCTTACGGATTATGAATTATTAATAATTTAATTAAAAATACTAGCGGCCACATTTTGATAGGCAACCTGGTAGATATAAATTCTCCTAATCATAAATATGTGTAAAAATTTGGTTTTCAGCAAACACTCGATGGGTACACTGATTCTGCAGCCGGATCTCGTACTATTATGTTTAATATTTCTCAAAAATTGCTTCATTTTACTTGTAAATGAGATGTTCCATGTGCTCTTAATTAAAACGAAGAATTTTCCATAATCGAAGACCAGGAGAAACTAACGTATTGTAACGGATATTTTTTGGAACGAAATGAATTGCAGTCAGGAAATCTATCAGGATTTTTATTATGTACAGCGAATACTTAAGGCCCCTGTCCTCGCTCGAGGAAACGCTCTCGAGCTAATGCTATTCCTATGGGGAAGCATTTTTCTAATAACTCTTTCGCATTTTGACATTTTTGAATAATTTTTTTTGCATTGGATAGCTGGGGTGCATGCCGACAGCGCACCTTTTTTACTTTTTCGATTTTGGTTGCAGATATTTTTTACAAAGTTAGTTTCACTTTTAAAACCGGTTTCGAAACTGAAAGCGCTTTTTAAAAAATATATCTGCAACTAAAATCAAAAAAGTAAAAAAGGTGCGCAATCTGCATGCACCTCAGCTATCCAATGCAAAAAAAAATTATTCAGAAATGTCAAAATGCGAAAGAGTTATTAGAAAAATGCTTTCGCATAGGAATAGCATTAGCTCGCGAGCGTTTTCTCGAGCGAGGACAGGGTCCTTAATATAAAAAAAGTGTTTAAAAAACCTATTTTCACTTTTACAGTGGTGACCAAAATTATGGAAACATTTAGGTAGCTGTCATTACAAAATATAAAAAGCCACCATTTGCAACCGTCCGAAAGAAAACCCTTCGTTGAATTTTGCTGTTTTTCCACCAATCACTACTCCCAGATCCCATAACCACTCTCCGCCGAAATGTTGACTTATTATACATATTAAAAGTGTAAGAAAAAAAAATATATATATATTATAGGATGGCTTGGTGGGTAGATGTTAGAGTACGGTGGAAGGCGGCGTTGTCTGGATAATACGCAATGGTTAATTAATATTTATTTTAAAAACTGAGAGAGGGAAATGCATTTGTTAAATTGAAAAACATATTATAATGCATGTTTAATTGACACTAATGTATGGATAATTGTATAGCTACATCAATTAATTCTATTTACATGATTAAATTATACCTAACTTTTAATAAATTGAAGACCTATAATACTATTCGAAGTGTATAGGGTAAATATATTAATTATCTATTTTTAAATCTTAAATCATCTTACATTAAGATATTGAGTTTAGTTTAGCATAGTCAAATTAAATGATTTTGTTTTAAATCTTAATAGGGTAAACTATGGTGTATGGTTTATTTTTTCTGTTATCGCATTACTCCGTTTTCAATTAATTTATTTTTTTTAATATTATCATGTTGACGATAAATATTTTTACTTTTCCCTTTTCATTTTGCCATCCAATTTAGTAATTTTGTTGTGCCTTGTTTTTGATGTTTTTTCTTCATTTAATTTTGGTTTTATGTGTATTGGTAGCCCCAAATTCGTATTATTTTGCTTTTTCATGGCAAATACGAAGATGAAACCACACACTTCATTTGTAGTTCCAGAGTATTTGCTGCCCGAAGATTCGGCTTTGGTTCTACAAATTTCATTTGTATTCAATTTGATTATTTATTTTTTCCCTCCATGTTCAACGTGGTATAAGTTGTTTAATTCAATGGTTCATATATTGTAATACAATTAATGGTTATATATATATATATATATATATGGGGGGTCGTTCAAGTATTACGTAAGCAGTAAAGGGAGGAGAGGTGCTCCAGTATCTCCTTAAATTTTATGACAAGGGGGAGAGGGGAGTCACGAAAGTTCTTACGTATTCATTACGCAACAAAGCAACTAGAGTTTAACAACAAAAAAAGCAAAAGAGCATGATTTGGATGAGCATTCTGCGGATGTTGAAGAGCTTGAAAAAAATGGAGTAAACTAAGACTGGAAATGTGGAACATTTCAGCCCGCCACTACTTGAAAATGCAATAACAGACGATGCAAAAACATGGATTCAAAGATCTGTGACACCAGACTAGAAATCTGAACAGATCTAGAATCTAAAATCCAAACACATAATATTCCTATGTTTCTTCTTCTTATTATTTTTTTTACTTATGTGCCTAAATAACTTAGGGTCTTGTATCTCTTAAAGTATTTTTTTCAATTCAATGCGATAAATAATAATATATTTAAAACGATTTTGTATTCAATGAATTGTTTAATACAACAAGTAACAGTATATTAAACCGTCTTTGTTTTCCTTCGATACCACAACCCCTATATGCCTATTTATGTGTAAATTTGCTGAACTAATATGAAATTTATAGCTAACTGTAACTTTTTATGGCAAACAGTGTTGATGTGAATGTCATAAAATCTTACGTAAGCAAAGGGAGAGGGGGGCGATCTAGAAATTGCTTATTTTTTCTTACAAGTGGTGGTAGGGTACAAATTAAGTAAAATTATACTTACCTAATACTTGAACGGCCCCTATATATGAATTTTGTCAGATTGTAACTCGAGTTTCTGAACTTATTTGGAAATTTTTTTTCAAGTACCTACTAATGTCTCGGCCGAGTTTGTTGGCCAGTTTTATTCGCTATCTTGTTTCAAAATGGCGGGTATTTGAATTTTTGAAATTTGTTTGGTTTACTAACACTGCATATTTAAAAAAAAACGTTATATTTCAAAAAATGCGAACTCTAATGTATCATTTTAAACAACAGAATGTTTAAAAACATTGAAAGACATTTTGAAGTATCACACTGTGTAAGTTTACAATATGGGTGATTTTTTAAAAAAAGTTAGAAAACATAAAAATTTCCAAAAATGTCCATAAAATTCAAAAGGCCTCCATTTTTAAACAAAATGAAGCTACTAAACATGGGTCTAGACATTAGTATGTACTATGCACATGAAAAATTTCAATTAAATCGGTTCAAAAATCCAGACAAATAGTTGCAACATGACAAAATTTATATATATATATATATATATATATATATATATATATATATATGTGTGTGTGTGTGTGTGTGTGTGTGTGTGTGTGTGTGTGTGTGTGTGTGTGTGTGTGTGTGTGTATGTTTGTATACCTATACATGTGTATAGTATATATATAAATATATTAAATTTAATAATATATAAGTTACCCATAATAAAAATGGAAGTTCCAGAATGAATTTTACAATTCCAAATGTGATAGAAATAAAAAAAGCATACATTTATAATTAATTGCGCTTTCTACATGATATTACCCTTGAGAACGAGCCATGTACCACAATCTCCGTTATCATTCGTTATTGTTCCAATATTACTAACTCCTTTTGTCTTGTTTAAGTTTGTTATATATTGGGTTATTCTATATTCATTATAGATGTTGAATTGTAGTATTATGTATTGGTTATATATAAACATATACATATATGTATATATATATATATATATATGTGTGTGTGTGTGTGTGTGTGTGTGTGTGTGTCATGATACGACGATGAGACGATATTCCATGCAATGTACAAGCTCCAGTGGAATACCATGTTATTTGCAGAACATTCTACTACTCATTAAGAATCAACATCGGGACGAGCTGAGCAGTCGCTCCGGCAGTTTGACAAGCAGTGGATTAGTTTATATGGGTATTTCCCCATAAGAAAGTTCAATCAATCAGTCTTTAAATTAATTTTATTAGAACTCATAAAATAAGTAAGTTCTTCCCCGCAGTCACCTTAGCACACATCGAACACTACAAGCTTCGTTATCCAGTCTACATCATCATATATTCTAATTTAGCGGGGAAATGAAACGGGCATCTTAATAGTTTAAAAATTAGTCGCATTCTGAGCTCCGAAAAACCCAAAATGAGAATCCAACACCTGCACGAAAAACTAGCCCCTCCTCACTCCGCATCAATCATTTTATAAATCCAATTAGGATTAACTTCGAGGCCACACTTCATAAATCATCACCTCTGATTGGTCTACGAGGCGTGGCCTTCCGGTAGGAATTCATTCTTGTCTGGAAAATAGACTAGCCTGCTAACATCCGCGCATTAACACAGATCACGTGATGTTAAATAAAAAATAAAATTAAAATCCCGAGAATATTCTAAAAAGGAAAAAGGTTACGAAATAACTTCCCGCCTTTTTTTGAGAAACAAGCAATAAATTATTAATAAGTGAAGTAAAATAAGAAAAAGAATTTTAGCTGTTAAAAGATTAATACATTACGAAACTAAGATTAAAATATGTTCCACAATTTTAGAATCAAAAGCTAGAGAGAACAAAATGACGCACATTTTTTTATTTTATTATATATATATATATATATATATATATATATATATATATATATATATATATATATATATATATATATATGGGTCAACATTTCAACGGAGGGTGGTTTTGGGATCCAGGAATCATGATCGGCAAAAATATAGCAAATTTTCTCGAAGTATTTTCTCTCGGACGACTGCAATAAGTAATGTTTTACTTTTTGTAATGAAAGATACCTAAAGGCTTCCATAATTTCAGCCACCACTGCATATTAATTTTATAAAATGCTAATGTAAAATATACATAGCAGGGAAAATAATCCATCGCTGTCTGAAGAGAAATCCTATAAACAAGCATTTTCACTATTACTTACTATCAGGAAAACTACAATCGCTGTCACAATCCGGCATATCATCAGGAACAAATTTTCTATCCCTCGCGGAACGTTTTCTGCAATCCATTTCTGTGAAGAACAGAAGAACGAATAAGGGCGGGGGCGTTTCGCAGTAAATTTTACTCTAATTTAATGCACAACTACCACTCTAGATATTGACCAAAACCTGATTTAATGTTGAAACAGTGTAGGAAAAAGCAATATCTATGCAGTTAAATGGTGAAAAAATGGACATATTTTGGATTTTTTTTTTTTTTTTTTTTTTTTAAGAAGAAAGTAAAAACAATTGAAATACTGATAATTCCACGTTGTTTTTCATTTCTTCAAGTGTTGCTTCAAGCATTTTTCATTGCTTTTTTTAGGAAGAAAATAAAAACAATTGAAATACTGATAATTCCGCGTTGTTTTTCATTGCTTCAAGCACTTAAAAATATATTTTGTTGTTAAATTTGGTTGCATATTATGTCGGAAACTCACAACCGCGTTGATCTGTATCAGAATATCCGGGCTACATGGGTAGCATCTTAACTTTTGAAAAAAAAATGTTAAAATATTATATTTTTTTTCTTGTAAAATACGGTTGTTATTAATGGATTTTAAATTTTATGAAAAATGAGGGAAAAAAAACGCAAATTTGAAAGAAAAAAATTTTTTTTCGTTTAAAATTTCGGCATATAAACTCATTGAAAATATATAAAAAATAAATAAATTTTCAAAAAATAGCTTAGACAGTTTAATTATGTGTAGATGAGTGCAAATTTTATCCAAGAATGCTTAAAATGGTTCAAGTAATCATGATGTTTATTTTGAAAAATATAGTTTCGAGAAAATCGCGTTTGAAATTTTAGAATTCAATATATTTTTCATCATTCTCGGATACACATTTTTGCTCACATCTTTCTGAATAACTGAGATATCACTTTAATTTTTTACTATAATTAGACACACCATACAGATTTAATTATTGTCAGAAAAAAAAAATCAGTTTTTAAGTTGAGAATGTATGCAACCCTTTAAATAATAATAATATCCAAAATCGCAGGAAGTGTGCTTTTGCTATTTTTTTTTATTTGCCGTCTTTGAATTTCGTAGAATTCACAGATAGACCGTTAAAGAATTTTATATCACCCAAAAATAGTAATATTATATAATTAAGTGTTATACATAAAAACATTGACAGTACCAGAAAACTCATAATAATTGCAAGAACTATTAATTTTCATCAATAATCACATTTTGGTCAATAACTTTTATATATATTGCTTATAATTTTTTTATTATAGTTTTAATTATAAAGTTCCATATCTCATGTGTAACTGAATTGCCATTCAAACTATTATGATATAGAAGATTAACTCACAATTAAAAGAAAAAAAAATGTATGCTCAGAATTATGAAATAATTTTTGATCAATTCCCAAATAAGGATGTGTATATTTTCTAATTATTAAGAGTTTGAATCATTTGAAGACTAGCTTGAAAGTAAAACTAAAGATCTTTACGATATAAATTAAAAATGAAACCACAAATCACGTCAACACATTGAAGAAATGTAAATCATGTAAACTCACTGCACTATCTCACTAAAAATTTGACACGTTAAATTTTAAAATGAAAATTACTAGTAACACGGGACAAAATGAAATGCTATACCCAAAAGAAGCAAGAAAATCATACGTCAAGCATAGATTATGAAATTCTTTCTAACGCACTCAAGGATAGTGCCTAAATAAAGTGATTGGAGAATGCATAATATAGTTGCAATCATAATTTAAAAAATTCTCATCTAAAGCTGAAAAATTATCAGGAGTTTTTTGTGCAACACTGTACATAATTTGTACATTTGCATATATGCTGCGTAGTATGTAAAAATTTAGTTCATTTACGAAATACATAACCAACGTGAAATTTCCCTTTCAGTAATTGCCAACAATAAACAGATATGTACACAAATTCTTTTGTGCACCCTGTTATATGATCTATAGAATTTATATTTCAAGTTTCATGCAAAATATTAGTAACATTTAAAAACACGTGCCAAAATTGTAAACTCATTTCCAGCAATTATTGTTCAAATACAGTACCGTAAACAATTTCTCTCGTGTGTCCCTGTAAACGTACGATAAAGGCCATGAAAACCTTATTCTATAGTAAGCACCCTGTAGTGAACCTCTATAATGCTTATAAATTTCAATATATTTGGAATAGTGTAACATCATTAAAATACATTGCAAAGATTTTCCCCTTCATCATAATGTAACGGAATTCTTTTGAGTTCTCCTGTAAATGAACTGTTCATTTTCAATACCGTACATACTATAGTAAACCTCAATCCAATATATCAAACTATATTGCAATCCTAGTATTTTCCGAGAATTACAGAACGAGCAAGGAAACAAACGGGCAGATGGACAGGCAAATCGAATCAATAAATACTTTTCAACTTTGTCGAAAAATGTTAAAAACAGACAAATGTTTCTTACTATAGGATACTATAATATATCTACAAATAAAAATATATTCTGACATCTTCTGAGTTATCTGCGATTCTGAAAAACATTCTCTGTCTTTGGAATTCCTAGAAATTATTGTATTTGAGCGATTTAAAGAGATATTTATTTTTTAAAAAGTTTCTTTTGTTGTCACTGATTTTCGTAAAAGTAAAGTTTCCAAGAAGTTTTTATAGTGTATTAATCACAAACCTGTAGACGAAAGTTTTTTGGATTCTATTCTTAAGTAATTATATTTACATTTTCAATAAGCATTTTTACAGGGGGACACGATAAATGAATAGCATAAACATTAATGTTATTTTCTTATTTGGGTGGTTTTCAAATGTATTGCCGTATTAGGTGAAACAAAATTTGAAAAAATAGTTTGGTTTAAATATAAAAATTTACTCAGGTATGAGTTGCTTATAGTTTACAACATTCTAAGCAGTAGATTATTTGCGAGTTTTTTTATTTATATTTCAGAAATTTCAAGAAATGTCTTGCCCAGTCACTATTTTTGTCATAAGTATGACATCTATAAAACATTCTGATTTTTTTTGTATCAATAATTAAATAAAAAATTGCTTAAAGTTCTTACATACGTATTAATAAATCAAAAATGTATTAGTATTTATTTCATAAATTTAAAGCATTTTAATAGTTGTTTATGCCACGAGTGTTACTTTGCTTCTTAAATAAAGGGTATAACTTCTGATTAAAAACAAATTTAATTAAAAATTAATTATTTTCATTGCAGTTATAATAAAGAATTAGAAAGTTCTAATAGACAAAGCAATTAATTTAAGTGAAGTAACAAATGCATTAATAAAATTCTGATTCTTAGTTACAGTAACGTTCATGAAAACTGGTAACACTCATGACAAGCGATAAGACTCATCTTGCAGCAAACAGCTTTTTTGTAACAATATGTATAAAAAAAGATTTTTAAAAGTTTAAACTATAATTTGTGTAAAATAGATAGTCCTTTGAAAATTATTTATTAAGAATTAAAATTTGAATCTTAAATAGCACTTACAAAACACGTGTGCAGACATGAAAATCCTGTTACAATTTTTAAATAATTAAAAATATACATAATATGACAAAATCTATCCCTGAATCATAAATCTATTATAATCATAACCTAAATCTTACACATGATTTATAGTTTTAGAATTACTTAATTTCTTTTCCCATGAGTGTTACTTTTTCCAAGTAACACTCATGTAAGGTAACACTCATGTACGGTAACACTCATGACATTTATTAAGGAATTCTTCACTAAAATAAATTCTAACTGTTTTATTAAAATTTTAGTTTGGTTTATTGATTCCTGAACAAAAAATACAGCATTCCCTAACTTAACATTTTTATACGTTAAAAAAAAATAATAAATAAATGGGTAACACTCCTGTAAGAAAATAAAAATACTCACCATGTTGAAATAAACATTCTGATAAATAGCAATTATAGAACAGAATTATCGCGCTCTAAATAAGCGCACTGTAAAGAAGAAACAACATCGTTTTCTCACTACCATTGCCAACTGCAATATACAAATATTTTGAAAACAAATAATATTAACTTCCCTAAAGTAACACTCATGTTCTACATATGCGGACACAAAATACATTTAAATTTTTAACTCTTAGATACTAATTTTAAATATATAAACTATCTATTTGTTTAATTAACACAGGATATTTTACTTTTAATCCCTATATAAAATTTTTAAAATGTTTGGAAGCATAAAAAAATATTGAAATTTTGCGAGTTTTTTTATTCAGGACAAGTAAATTCCCATTACTTGCTAACTAAAGTACAAAAAAAAGATCACTATTTCACAACTCTGAAAAAATCTAATGAATGCATTGAATTAAGCATAAAAAGATGTGCTACTACCTGATTTTAGAATATCAAAAAATAAATTTATTAATATGAAATTTAGATTTAAACATCAGGACATCAAACTGGCAGTTCATGTGAAATTCACCCATTTTTGAATGAATTGAGTTATGCTTCTAAAAATGTTGATTGAGAATTAAAAAATTAACCGACTTCATAAGCTAAGCAAAATGATAGCGAAACAGATATTTTGGTTTAAAAGAAAAACTGTTTAAAACACAATATAAGCTAAAAATAAGTTTATGAACTTTAAAAACTTTATCCTTTATACGAAGATATATCAATCTAAATATAAGAGATATTCAAAAACCTAAACTCTGGTATAAATTAATTTAAAGGTTTAAAACCCTTTCCGCACAGTGGTCCCATTCCCCGGCACACTTAATTTTAATGCCAAACTCCATACGGCAACAAGAATATTTTAATACAATTTTGGTTTTTACAGTGAAAGGAATTAAAGAATTCTTAATTTCTAAAAAAGTCTTTTGTAAATTCCGGTGTCAGTCAATAATTTCTCATTTTACGAACAGAATTTATCTGTGCCGGAAAGGGTTAAATATACTGTAGAAAAAAGTCACGTGAACAAGTATCATGATTACATTTTAATATTTTTAAATGATTAATTTTTTATAGGATAGATGAAGACGATCTTTAAGAGAGCTAGTTTTTAATTTTACGATTTTGGTTCCAGACTTTTTTTTTTTTTTTTTTCAGTATTAAGACACAGAGAAACTTCCATGTGCGACCACCTTCCTGAATGACATTTTTCATGGAACGAAATTAATTCCATAGGCCCAATTTCTTTCCATTCAGAAACCATCCCACTTGAACTCCCTCCATGAGCGACCAATTTCTTTGAAGAAAATGAAACAAATTCGGATTTTTTTTTTTCCAGGTTGCTTCAAGAAGGTTTTATTAGAAAAAAAAAAAGAATTTTGGAGAGCACATTATTCATCAAACTTCTAAACTAAGTTTTTTTCCCCGATAATTTTTAAGTATTTAAATCCCTCTATGCACTGTAAAACATTTGTGTAACGTTACTCCATAAAACTGGTGGCAGCCTTGCTGCCTCCAATTTGGTGGAGTATTTTAACCGATATAATCGGTGTAACATTGCAATGTTACACCAGTAATGCATGCTTTTATTACACCATTATGTAAGTGAAAAATTACTCAGTGAAGTGTAAATCGTAGCTGCCACCATTTTTATGGAGTAACGTTACCACAAATGTTTTTCAGTGTGCCATTTTAGGAAGTGAATTTAATTCTGATTACGAATTTAGAATGATGGTCAATAAACTCTCCTGCCCCGTTCTGCAAGGAAACTCTCAAAGAAACAGATAAAGTAATGAAATCTTCAATATTTGTTCCCATCCAGAAAAAATTGCCTTTATTTACTGAACTTCGAAAGGACTTGGTTGAATAAAAGTTATAAAAGATAAATCAGTAAAATCAAAGCAAATGTAAATATACTCCTTTTTTAAACCCTGTAGTAATTAACTTATGTAATTTATTTTTGTATTGATGTTTAATTTTTTAAATTTTTTTTTAAGGTGAAAAATAAATTTTACTAACATTGTTGCCTTTTTTCAGCAATTAAAATCTAGATTTAAACAAGGCCTTCATTAAGAGACCACTTCTCAGAGGCGACCAATTTTTATTAGAATGGAATGTATTCGCTTTAGGGAGGTTTTACTGTAGTATCAATTTCAGCACCGATAACAAACGGTTCCAAAATTATTATTATTATTATTATTATTATTATTATTATTATTATTATTATTATTATTATTATTATTATTAATCTGAAACTGAAATAAAAAAAGTGAAAACTAGCTCCCTTATGAATCCTCCTCAGCTGTCCTAAATGAAAAATTAATCATTTAACAATATTAAAATGCAATCGAGATACTTATGAATATAACGTTCCCACATAATTAACATTAGCTTCCGAAAAATATCATATAACCACGAACGGAAATTTACTGTGACCTCTTCCAAGTTAACCATGTCTTTTATCATCCGAAATCGTTCTTTATCTTCAGGAACTTCAGCAAACGATAGTTTTCTAAGAATTAAAAAACTATCGGTTAAGTTCGGTATAAAGTTATTAAAAAAAAAAAAAAAAAGTAGCGGGGATTTTCGAAAACACTGCCGAGTGCTCCTTATAGTGCATTATAATCTGTTTTCTCAACATTGACCGTCAGTTATCCGTCATTTTTCCGATACTATCCATGTTGAACACCTTGAAGCATATTTCATAGAAAAACATGATGAATGAACAGCATTAACATTAATTTTATTTTGTAACGCATTTAAAAATGTTAATTTATAATTGATTAGCATCTTGAAAGTCGATATCCTGGTTTGAGAAAACTGATTAGTACACTACAAAAACTACCCAGAAACATATCTGAAAGTCGGTGGCTACAAAAGAAACACTGGTTTTATAAATGGTTTTCTCAACTCGAAAATATGTTGGTTTCCGTAGTTTCTAAAGATAAAGAAAGCTCTTTGGAATTTGTGGTTTTTTTTTACAATGTATATTTTGCCATACATAAATTATGTTTAAGAACTTTCAGTAAAACAGATTTTTTTTTTTTCAATCTAGAACTCAAATCTAAATTCGCTGTTTTTTTTTTTTTTTTTGGGGGGGGGGGGGGACACATTTTCGAAATTTTTTTATTGGCAAATGCAACAAATTTGCAAGCATTATTGTTCAAGATGTAAGAAATCGATTAAAATCTTCCCATGTTTCTACAAAAATGATGAATCTTTTAGAAAATAACATCAGAATTAACTTTCTGGGTAAATCTAGGGAATTTGACAATTACGGAAGTTTGATCCACTGGAAGCAATTCAGTACATTTCAAGATGTTCCGAATTTATCAGGAAACTTGTGATATTTGATTTATAGGCATCTGAATCTTAAAACTGGTATTTTCATTTGAAGCAAATGTGAAAGACTCGCGAAAATGTCAGAAAGCTTATCACTGTTGAGTGAGGAAAAATAAAAATTTAGAATACCCTGATCGTCAAATCCCATATTAACTTATGGGGAAATTTAATTAGGTGATTAACTCATTACTGTTTTCATCATGAAGACGTAACATGTCGAAGTAATTCATTTTTAAATATTGCCTTCTTAAATTAAATTATTTTTAAGAAGTTGATAAAATATTTGCAAATTCCCCTCAAATAGAAATTTCAAAGTTTATAGACTTTTTTAGAATACTTAAAGTTTAGGGAGAATTTTCTTTAAAAAAACTCATAATGTCGGAAATTGACTTCTATTTTCAAATGGTGGAAACCATTTTTTGGTAATCATATTATTTAATAAGTAATTATCTAAATTTACATAATACTTAGAGATCAAAAAGAGAAAAAGTTATTTCGGAAAAGCATCTTCTTAACTATTTAATTGAATAATATTTTTGAAAAAAAAAATCTTTCAAATAATACCCATTTTTCATGTCTTTTACAGAATTTTTAATCTTTTATCACCGGTTTTTAAAAACAGAAATTTTTACTAAAACAAATCAGATAAATGCTCGGATTAAATAATGTAAAATTTACAATAAAAATTAACTGATGAGAAATAAATCATGATTGCAATATGGATGCCCGTATGTAATACGAGCAAACCAGGAAGCAGTAAACTGACTTCTACAACTTACTCTAGTCATCCATTGTTTTCGCCAGCCCTTCCTAGCAGGTTTGTATAATTTCCCCGTCGCATAGACCATCTTCACTAAAATTCAAAAAGGGACGTAATCCGTATCTCAGTACAAAATGCACTCATCTGGTCTTTAGGCGAGTGTCAAAGCAAACCCCCAACACTTCTGGGTGCACAGAAAAGAGATGATGTCTCCCGGCGGAGGCACTTATCATCCAGTAGACAGATTAGTTCCTTCTGCCGTAATAGACACCTTATGTCAGTTAGCTCCCCGTGTTCCTGGATGCCCCCATTTAATTGGAAGATGGAGATGGCTGCCAAGATCTTTCCCCGCGTGTGAATTAAGGCCAGTTCGAAATTCAATCAGTATGACCGGATTACTCCCCTTCTTACCTTAACAAGTTGAGCCTAAGATAATATAGAATCGTATTACTTTCCTGTTCACTTTTATTATGAATTTAATATACGGATGTTCATGAATTGATTACTGGATAAAGAGTTATTACAAATAAATTATTTACAAAAAAAGTCCTACTCGAACTTTCTTCAACTATTCGCAGATTTTTCAGAAATATATTACAACATGAAATGCATATAGTGCACTTCACTGTGAACATTTTTTATTTGCAAGGAAAATATGCCTCTCGATTTCATTTACTGTTCGTGTTGATTTATTCCCCTTGACTGACCGAGATGTCAAACCGCGTCTCGAATGCACTGAACAAAATTACTTTTATTTAACAAGGCAACACAGAAAACTGGTTATTGGCTTCAAAATTTCCTACAATTTTAATTTTATCGGAAGAGGGGGAGTTTCTCGTCTCTATATCCATCTCCCATTTACCGATATCCCTTCATACTACTGATTTTATATGCAAATATAGGGAAGCTAAAAGCAATGACATGTTCTCGGATGATCACCTTTAACTACTATCCTTCACCACAAGAACAAATGCTTAACAACATGTCTGCCAAATAATTTGTAATTTATGAGCACTAAGTTTCATCATTCATGATCTATGGAATCTAAATATTCCACAGATCATGAATAACGGTTCAATGGAATACATGGAGATCATGGTGCTCGATGATTAATGGACATATAGTGTATATATAATCTTTTTAAAAACATCTAATTTGACAAGTATTTTTAAAAATGCTTTAACTCAGAGCCGGCAAGCTATGACAACGCGAGTCATCGAGTGGACCATTTCGTTATTTCAAGTGACCCACTTCAGGTCCGACAAAAAAATACAATATGTAAAAACATGTTTTAAAACATAAGTATGAAACGAACACTGGAAAGATACATAAAAATAAACTGAAATCAAATAATAATAACATGGGCGCGGCAAAAGGCAGCGGCAAATCTCTGCCTTCGACGCTTTTGTCTTTTGTCCAATCAAGTCAGCTTGAGCTACTAATGCATTTTGTCGGTTAAGAGCCTTAGTTCTCGCATTTATAGTTAGTGAAGTAATTGCCATTATTAAAACAAATAATTACCACGGACAAACAATAAGCAAAAAAGAAAGTATATCACGATGTGTGTAAAGGGCAGATCTATCGAAAATGGGGATATTTTGAGCTTTATGCACATTGTATTTACACTGGTGTACAAAATTTAAGGACGAGTCCCAAAATGCCAATTTTCAATAGACTTTCAAGCGATAATTTTCACGCGAATATTCAAAAGGAAGAAATATAATTCGAATAATTACTACCCCTGCTTAACAGATAGTCCATATAACATCTCATTCAGGTCACACATGGTCACATAAGTCACAGTCACTACGGCGAAACAAAAAATAGGAAATTCCAAACGTTACTTTTATGAGTCTCAAATGACTACTGTATGTGACTCCACTAACAGGTCATTGTGACTGCTGCTTTGTGGCGAGTCACCAGGTGACTTTACAATGTCGTTTCATTGAGACTCTCGCGTGACCTCTCATCTGGAGACTCAATTTCAAAGTCATTGTGAATGTTGCATTATGATAAATCACCAAAAGTCACATTAAAGTCACATGGTGACTCTCTGTCACATGACTTTGTGAAATGGTGACAGAGACCCTACTGTGAAGTAACCACAGTGAAAAGTGGTGAAAAGTCACCGTGCCACTGTAATGGGGAATTATTTGGTAATTTATCATAATGCAACGTTCACAATGACTTTGAAACTGAGTCTCCAAATGACAGTCACATGAGAGTCTCAATAAAACGACATTGTTAAGTCACCTGGTGACTCGACACAAAGCAACAGTCGCAGTGATCTGTCGGTGGAGTCACATATAGTAGTCATTTGAGACTCATAAAAGAGACGTATTGAATTTCCTATCTTTTGTTTCGCCGTAGTGACTGTGACTCTTGTGACCATGTGTGACCTGAATGAGAAGTTATATGGACTAGCTGTTAAGAGCCCACAATAGTCACAGAAAAAGTACGCAAAAAGACCCGGATGATTATGTAAAGTCTATGGGAGCGTTCTTTTCTAATATCTCGCTCAAATTTTAATATTTTTACATAATTTTTTTGCATAGGCTAGCTTAGGACGATCTACAACCGGGCTAGTTTTTACTTTTTCGATTTTGGTTTCAGATTTTTTAAAAAAATATATTTTAACTTTCAAAACCGGTTTAAACCGGTTCTGAAATTGAAACTATCATAATATAAAAAATATATGAGCAAAATCGAAAAAGTAAAAACTAGCCCGGTTGTAGATCATCCTAAGCTAGCCTATGCAAAAAAAAATCATGTAAAAATATTAAAATTTGAGCGAGATATTAGAAAAGAACGCTCCCATAGACTTTACATAATCATCCGGGTCTTTTTGCGTACTTTTTCTGTGACTATTGCAGAGATGGTAATTATTTGAATTATATTACTTCCTTTTGAATATTCGCGTGAAAATTATCGCTTGAAAGTCCATTGAAAATTGGCATTTTGAAACTCGTCCTTAAATTTTGCACACCAGTGTATATTGATATACTTTATGCGCAGGTGTAATTACCACCAGAACTTACAATACTGAATAACACTTTTCTCAAAATATAAAAATGTGAAAAAATATCAAATGTACAAAAATCTGAATCCAATACTAAACGTGTATTAGGTTATGGAAAACATAATAAATTCTTAAATCGTCTTATTACCAGCCACAATCACGCTGGTACAGACCCGAATTTTTGGAAAAGAGCATTCATAAATTGTTCTGAACACTTATTTAATAACTTTGGAAATAAAAAATTAGATAACTGTGGGTAGTAAAAGAAATATATGGCCAGTTAGGTCGTTCAACGTCGCATTGAAGATATGGCCGAAAATATTGATGTTCTCGTGATATAATTATCATTGCACTCGACGACAGTTCCAATATAAATAGTAATAAGTAGGTTACCATTTTTTATTTGATGTGTTTCAATAAATATTAAATAGTTCAAAAGCTAATGAAGAATTTTGTGTTCTTGCATGTAATGAATGATACGGCCAAAGGCACTGGCATTTTTCGTCAATTACAAGAGTTTACTAAATAGGCATGTATTGGATTAAAAAAGTAAATAAACTTTTAACTTATGTTACCGGTCTCACAGACCACTGCTTTTTTCAATTTTTTATAGTTTAACTTGTAATTTTTAGTTTAACTACAAACATTACCAAAATTTTGTTTCGTTTGGAACTTTAGTACTACAATCCTTGGCAAAAAGTTTCGGGTCAGTGTTATCAAATTTATGATTTTTGCATTTCGAAGCATATATTTCGCTATTCCTGACTATAGGGGCGTTTTACAATAGACCAAATAAAAAGCACGTATTAAATTATAACTGAAAAGTGAATTCAATATAACAATCATATAATTTATAATTATACTGCAGGCGGAAAAATTTCCTCGCGAGAAAAAAAATATTCCTTCAAGACGGAAGTTGGAAAATAATAATCGGAGTTGAGAAAACAAGTTTGAAATTTGCATATTGAAGAGAGATAAGAGTGCCTGCGCATGTGTACAATATCTGAATCCTATTTTAGAAGAAGAAATCTTCCAGCTGCCAAATCAAAAGCTGCTCTGAAATGTTGAACAATGGTTTATGTGAAAAACCTGTCTCGCGATTTAAAAATCCGTATGATTAAATTGTTGCAAGAGGGAAATTAAAAAAAAAAGTGGTTGCTTTATTAAATTGTGCTCAAAGTACGATATGCGACATTTGGAAAAAAATATCAATGGACTTACAGCGTAAGAAATTTACCTCGAAGTGGACGTCTACGAATGAAAACGCCTAGGGGGGGGGGGCAGAAAACTTGTGGAAATAGCGAAAAGAAAGCAGCGAGCAAGCTCAAACCAGCTCAATGCCGAATGGTCTAAGCATAACGTAAAGATATATTACCTTTATGTACGTAATCGTCTAAATGCAGCAGGATTTAAATTCTGTAAAACTAAAACGAAACCTTGCTTGACAAAAAAGCATAGAAAACAGCGCTTGCAATGGTGTAAAAACATGTTGGGGAGAGGGGAACATCTTTGAACAATTTTTCAGAAAATCAATATATTTCTTACTTGAATTATATTTTTTGAGTTTTAAATTTTACATAATAAAAACAACGCATTTCTCTATTATATGAACCATAAATTAAACATTTTCCAAAGAAATTAAATAAGTTGTGAGAATTTAAAAAATTGAAATTTTTTTGTTCAAGCCTGCCCCATGTAGGGGTACCTTTGAACAAATGAATAAAATATGAAAATATTAAGTTTTTATTAAAAAAAAAAAAAAAAAAAAAAAAAGTTGCATATGTTATACAGAAATATAAAGTAATATGAATAAAAATAAATAACTACATTTTGTTGAAATTACTAATTTTTTTATTATTTAACCAAACTTAAATCCATCAAAGTTGATGTCAAAACTCATTTTTGATAAAACACAAAGTGTCCTTCCAGTTGTGTTTCGTTGTGAAAACTTTTTTACAATATCCTTGAAATACACCAATAGAATATCTGATGCTTCTGGAAAATTAAATTTTTTCAATCGCTATTTTTTTTTTTTAAGAGACCTGATAGAAAATTTCGTTTTAGCCGTTAGGGAAACCTGAAATAATGTTTGGAAACCTTTTTAATCATCAATTATTATTTTGTATCCAGGATTTGCGATTATCAAATAAATAAATTTAGATTTGAAACTTCCCATCACTGATACATACAGAGGTTGGAACCTATGTGTGCAGTACAGTGTTGCCAGTGGGCTACTTTTTTTTAAATTCAGATTTTTTGACTGGCACCACTTTTTTGAAACGTTAAATCACCTTTTGTTTTCGCCTTAGCTATCATGTCATTGAATAAGGCACATTTTATCATTTGTAAAAAGTGGTGCCAATCAAGAATTTGAATTTTAAAAAAGTTACCCGTCTAGCAACACTGGTGCAGTAAGGGGAATTGTTAGCAGTATGTCAATGTTCTTTGACATTCTTAACCCCTTTTCACATAAAAGAAATTCAGAAATAATAATATTTAGACACATTAACATCATTACTTAATAGTTTTAAGTGTTCTCTTCAAATTATTTCATTTATTATTTATCACCAGTTTATTCGCTGTTCAAAGGTGCCCCATTACATGGAGTTCAACATTAAAGCGGTTTACTCAATTCGGCTAAAGAATTTGAATAAAACAAAAGTTATAAACTAAAGCTAACATCTTTGTGTAAGCATTGAACAATAAATTAAAATTTTAGGGATATAAGTTTGTAAACAAAAATCTTACAACTTTGTTTTCTTAAGTTTAGATTCAAGATGGAGAAAAATACATATCTTGTTTAAAAAGTGCTGTTCATACAAAATGATACAGCTTTGTATAATTATTCCCTTGAAGTAGAAGTAATGTATTGCCATATACATTTTTTTTTATAATTTATTTAAAAGAAAATATTTAGAGTGTTCAAAGGTGCCTTCATTTCAAATGTGCCCCCCTCTCCCCTACACTGGTCACTTGATGAATGAAACAAAATTATTTTTAGAGATGAATCTCGCATATCTCTCGGAGCAGGTCATAACCATGGAACATTTGTTTTGAAGAAAATTGGTGAAAAGTTCAATGATAAGTGTGTCAATACAAGGACTAAATTTTCACCTGCATTTATTGTTTGGAGTTGTATGACATCACAAGCGTCGGCAAGTTGTATATTGTGTTATGTACAATAATCTCTGAAGTTTATATTGACATTTTAGAGAATATTTTGTTTCCTAGGTCAATGGTTAGGGGATCAAAATTACTTTTTATTTCAAGATGACAACGCAGCTCTCCATCGCATCAAATCAGTGAAGAAATTTCCACAAAATGTAGGCAATAATCCAATTAAAATCATGACTTGTCCGCTCAATAGTCCGGATCTTATTCCCATCGAAAATCTGTGGAATATGTTAAAAAGAAAAATCGATTTTCGAAGGATCACAAATGCCATAGAACTATGCAAAGCTGAGGGGAATGCTGGTGTGAAATTACATCCAATGAGTGTAAAAAGCTTACTGAGTCCCTTCTACGAAAAATGTCGGCTGTCATTCGAGTTACAAGTAGATTTACTATACAGTGTGTCCACTCTCAAAGGTGGCCAATGGCTAATTTTTAAATTGTTAGTCATAGACATATAGTTCCAATTGCAAAAATGCTTTAAAAAAGGTGAAGAAGTGTTTTTTTAAGCGATTTGGGTTAACAAACATTTTTATTAAAAAATTAGGATAAGGATTAATATTCAAGCGCTTCACAGCATTTTTTGAAAAAAAAAATATCAAAATGCAGAGATTTGCTGTTACATTCGGAAATATGATGATTAAGTCGAGACAAAGTTCTTAAGAGATTTATAAAATGATTTGAGATACAAAAATTCCTTTCTGTGGAATCGAAGAACATAATCGCGGACTCAATCTAATGAATGGTTTTTAAGACTTTAGTTCTAAACTGACATAATGAATCATCATAATAATTTCAACGTACAACTCAAAAGAAATAATCACACAATTTTGAAAATGTACAAGGAATGGAAGAGTTCACTTCTAAATTAATAAACAGACATAAAAAAGATGCTAAAAGGGCAATAGAAAGAAGTAAATGTTGATGAGAAAAATCTTAATATGTTTGAAATTTGGATATTGTGCATTAAAAATAAAGTTGAAAGTCGATTTAATTTTTTTAAGAAGCACGGTAAAATGTTTACTTTTATAATTAAAGTCAAAGAAACAGAAGAAAATTTTTTAGTTTGCCTTGTTTTTTAAATACTTTAAACTTGACCATTTTAATTTAGAAATGGTTAATTTTAGAAGTTCAGCGTAATGGAATAATAAATTCAAGACATTATGGAAAGATTTGGAAGAATTAGAAGATCAGGATCCTTTAACGATATCAATGTGTTGGGCATCACTTTCTGTAAAGTTTTCAATTCTGAAGAATAAATTTTTTTGCCAATTTGTTCACTTTTAGTTCAACATATAAATGTGATCAAACATTTTAATATTTGAAATTTATATTAAGTAAGAAAGAAGCAACTTAACTATTAAAAATTCAGATGCGTGTATTGGTCTTAAGACAACTACCTGTAAGCCGGCGTCATAAGATCAGCGTCAGTCAGGAGGCACTGATATCGAAGAGAAACGTAAAGTTTATTCAGTTATATTTATTTTTATAATAAACATGCGTATTTATAATTATAATTTTTCTGTTTAAAGTTTAAAAAAGCATTATAAAATATTGTAATTATTTTATTGGTAAAAATTATGTTATTATTACCTATAAAGACCAGAAAATAACTACTGATCCGAAACGCTTTCTTAATACACACATTTTGGTTGATTGTAAACCGCAGCAGAAAAAAAAAAAAAAAAAAAAAAAAAAAGATTGCTAACCGCTGCTTTAACTTATTATTTTTTTTAATCTCAGATAATTACACAATTCATTTACAAAATCAAACTGCCTGTATTTTTTAATCTTATTTTTTATTTTTTAAATGAAATATACATGAAAGAAGATAAAGTAGACAAACTAATGTTCGTGCACCAAGAAAATGCTTCGTTTTCAATTTTCAGGATAGTTTCTGAATGGCAAATCAAAGAATTGGATAAATGGTCACCTATGTATGATAATTTTTGGGAGTATGATTTCAGTAGTTTTAAGCCTGTTTTTGGCTGAACTAAATTTCAACTTAGTGTGTTATGTTACGTAATATATAAAAATCTATAGGTAATATAAAAGGCTACACAAAAGGATTCAAGTATTTTTCCATCTATTGGTATAAATTGCTGAAGATGATTTTTTAACTATGTTATGCTTTTTCTTACTCTACCAAATTTTAGCATATTGCATAAAATGTGCATAAAGAATGTAGAATATATAAAACATATACAGAGTTGCACAAAAGAATTAAAGTACTCTCTGGATACCGACGATACTTATTGGAATCTGATTTTAAAATGTACTATGTATTTCTAAAATATTTTCTTGGGTATCTTATTTATAACGTTAAACGGCGAAGTTCTGTTAAACTATTTTGAATGTGCTTGAAAGCGTTTCGCAATAAATTGCTGGAGAGTACGTTTTAAAATTCAGTATGCGTTTTTAAATTTAATTAGTTTTTTGCATACTACTCTTTATACATAAATTCTATACCTCATATACAGGGCTGCACAAAAATATTCGCATACCATTCTCTTTAGAGAAAATTGCTGAAAGGGAAAATTCTAAAATGCATGTATCTCTTAAATTGACTAAATTTTGGAATGCATGTTGTTAATAGATACAAATCTCTAGATCATATACATGGCTGCTAAAAAATTCGGATAATTTTCCGATTGTAGATAGAAACAGCTGAAATTAAGTTTTTAAATGCGTTATATATTTCCATATGGTGAAATGAGACGTAATGTTTTATTTTTTAAAACGGTGCGCTTTTGTTACATTATTCTGAAAGCATTGTAAAGTGCTTCATAATCTACGCTTGACGTATGATTTTTTTCTTTCTTGTTTATATACGGAAAGGTCTCATGCGAATTCCGGATTACAACTCAGCTAGTTATTATTAACAGATTTCATGCATAGAATTCCACGTTCTTTTTTTGGTGTAACTATCTCAATAAAATAGCATCAACAAACAATAGCTACTGTAACCCATCACTTTCTTGAAAAACAATTCTCTCCAGCTAATTGCTCCTGCCACAACTAGCAATTAAGTCCGACTACATTGATGGCTAATTTAACAAAATACGAAAGCTCGACATACACAGCACAAGTCTTTCTTCTAAATGATCATCTTCTTGCTTTTTCAAAGCCAAAGGGTTACATCTCCTCATTGTCTCTCATTAAGATAAATGGTTAGAAAGTGGAAAATGTTGCCAGTAGTTCTTTTTGTTATTGTTGTTGTTGTTTTTGAACGGCATCTTTTAGTTAATAAAGTTGACACCTATCATGTTAGTAGTGTTCATGAGTATATTTTGCCAAGATCTTCGATAGGTGCTGAAAAAGCATGCAAAACTGCCCTTGGCGACGAAATCTTTTGGCCTTGCCTCAGATTTCATCTGTCAGTTACGGATACATCTGTGTTTACATACGGTGACACTGAACTGTTTCAGAGTGAAACCAGTCTTTTCCAAGATTAACAGAACAATGAAAAAAGACCTCGCTATATTTTAAAGCTTATGTTGTGTTTTCCTAAATGAAAAACGTATGTAATGATACTTTAACTCCTTCGGGACGAGTGTCACATATACATGACACACAAGGTGCTCAGAATCTTTGATTATTTCCCAGTTATTTTTTATTGTAAATTTTGCTTTTTTTAATTAGGACATTTTCCCCAATCAACAAGCCAAATATTTATGTTTTGAAAAACTGGCAATAAAAGATTAAACAAGTAAGAAAAATCATGCGTTAAGCATAGATTATGAAACACTTTCCAACGCTTCCTGAAATCTTTAACAAAACTTTGTTATTTGGGGAAATAAGATGCTACTGTCCATAGCCAAATATGTATTGAAATACTTTTGAACAGCTCTGTATTTGATCCGTCGGTTGATATGTATATGTATATATATATATACAATATAATTGGAAAATTTACTTTAGCAAGAAAATGCCTAACTGGCTAAAATTTCTCTTGCAGCACTTTATTCTAATAGATGGAAAATACTTCAATATTTTTGTTCAGCCCAATAATTTATCTAGTATCTTTTCTACACTTTAGTATTTTGTTAAAATTTAGTTCGAACAAACACATTCTTAAAGTTACTGAAATCACATTTGCAGAAATTATCACATATGGGTGACCATATAGCTACTTCTTTGCGTGACCCTGTATATCATTTTATCTATATTCTACAAACATTTCTTAGTAAACTGAAAGCAGTTCAACGTATAAATGCATAACTACTACCTTTAAGTTAATTACTCTCATATTCAATAACCTTTGTGAGATCTTTTGTGTAACCCTGTATATCAATTATAACATTTATATTCACCATATAATTTGCAGACATTTTGTAAAATTTAAAAGCGCATATCATAACTGAAAATGCATTTCAACCATCCATCAGCTATCATCGATAATACACAGTATTTCGGATAAAAATATAAGACTTGAAATATTTTGTGTGTCCTTGTAAAAGCTATGCACTTCATATTATGCGTTAAATATTAAGTCTGAACGGCATATATCCATTTTATGGTACTTGAAACCGTTTAACATTATTAAAATATGTCGCAAACAATTCCCCCCTTTATTATTGTGTAATGGGATTATTTTGAGTGGCCCTGTAAATGAATAATAACTATTATTTTGACAGCATATTTTACAGAATGTGTATTTTAGTGCACTTTGCGAATCCACGTAAATTTGAATAATTTTAACAGGGTGTAACATCTTTAAAATTTATTTGAAACTATTTTTTCCCATAGGCCGTAATGTATTCGAAAACTTTTGACTATCCCTGTAAATAAAGTAATCATGGTAGAAACCTCATTTTCAATAGGGTTCGTGCTATAGTAAACATCAACATATAAAAATTTCAAAGCAATCCGAGTATATTTACGGGAGTTAGAGCGCGGACAGACGGCCAGACAAACCAAATACATAAACACTTTTCAACTTTGTTGGAAAGTGTTAATAAAAAGATTAAAAGACACCCGTCACGAAGGGTTTAACACTAAATATACCATTTTAAGTTTTATAAAAATATTTCCTACAATTTTTTTTTTTTCATTTAAAACTACTTAACTTTTTAACTCAATTTATATATTTGCGATTTATATTTTATTATTTACATTTTTATGATTTATGTTAAAAAATTTCTGACTGCTTTTTTTTTTTTTTTTTTTTTTTTGTGATTTTTATGCGTATTAAATGACATATTCTTAGTAAAATTTATATTGATGAATTTGCATACCAATGGCTAAGATATAGAATATACTAAATTTCAGAAATATGTAAAAAATTGTTTTAAATGGTAACGCTGCATTTTTAAATGAACATCTATTAGACGTAAGCAGAGTTATTCATTAGGATATGGGAACCAATAAAATACATATTTAATATTGCACCTAGACACATACTTCCATTTGCAAAGTAAGATGAAAAAAATGCAAAATTTAGAGTCTATTTGAGAAAAAAAAAAAAATGCAAACAATTTTTTTTTTTTTTTTTTTTTTTTTTTTTTTTTTTTTTTTTACAGCCTTACTATAGGATGAAATTTCCAATTATGAAAATAATAATGAATGATAAATAATTATTCATTTTTTGAATGAAAAGAAAAAAAATATGTACCGTAAAATGGAGTGGATCGGAACATTTTTCAATTTTAACGTTAAAAAAAAGCAACAATTGATTTTTTTATTTTTTTTATTTTTCTACTAGAAACTTCGGTCTTGTTTTGTTCTTTACTTTTTAAGCAAAAACGAAACATTTTTACTGTTTATATACGTATTATTTTTTTTTAATGGTGTTTCGATTCATCCTGCAGATAGGGGTGAATCGGAACAAATGAATAATCTTTATTTATTCCGATTCAAACTTTAATAGGGTTAATAAAAACAGGTAATAATGATAAGGGAGGAATAGGGCCACGTAGTTACTGTAAAACCAAGCCTTTATTTTATATACAAGTAAAGATATGCTATTTTAAAAATTAGAAAACAACTCTGAAATCAAGAAAAGTTAAAATTTATTTTAAGAAATTATATTCGAACTAGTATATAACCCCGTCAAAAATGAAGGAATTTTCCTAATACTTCATGCAAACAAACGGAATGAAGATTTTATTATTGAAGAGTTTGTATTGTAGAAAAGCACATTTTTAAGATAGCAATAAATTTCTACAAATACAAATAATAAAATCTTTTTTTTTTTTTTTAATTTGATTTTTATGGCGATCACTTAAACATTTTAAATTTTTTCTCCTGAAAAAAAGGGGGGCTCCACCCCCCCAAGACATAGTGTAAATTATTCATTTTTTATATTTACAAAAATGGAATTTTTCAGGAGTTTTGAAAGTGATCGCTGTATTTGAAAACGAGTTTCTCATGCAGTTTCAGTTTGCCGATCGTTTTCGAAAACGGCTTTTTGGCGCGAAAAAAAATCGCTAAGTTTATGGTACACATCTATAAGTCATCTGTTCCATATCATGCACTATATATATTAATTATATCAAAGCAGATAAAATTTTGATTTAAGAGGATGTGAAAAAATAATTTTCAATTATACTAATGCAGCTATGATAAATGTGATACATCCATTACAACTTGAAGGGGGAAAAAGCTTATTTTATTTATAATAGAAAACAAAATTTAAAAAATAAGTGTCTTATGCTAGCATCTTAAAAAAATTAATAAAACTAAATTTAAAAAGTCCGCAATAGCTAAGTAGCACAATGGTTTAAAAACAGGTTTGCGAGTCCTTTGTTAGGTCATAGATGGCAGCACTAAAGTTTTGTGAGATCAGAGAAAAACGGCGCTTTGAGCCGATAATATACAATCATATTTTTAAATGATTAAAAACTTATCAGTTCACACTTCCACTGTTATCTTTATGTATTATAATTGGGTTTTATATGAAAATATGCTGAACAAACATTATTTCAAATGGAAGAAATTTTAAAACAATCATTTTAGCATTTGTTTTCAGCTAAGCCTAGAGTGGCGTTTAGCTGCAGTCGATATCCAAATCGGAGTGATTCATGCCGGAAGCGTTCCTACAGTCTCTGAAATCGTTTTTTATTATAAGTAGATTGCAGAAGTAGAATTTAATAAAAATTCAGCCCTGTTCTATGTTAACCTTTACTAGTAGTCATTGGGTAAGTGAATCTATTGAGTAGCCCCAATCGCTGCATATACGATCTACAAAAACGCCCTCATCCCAGGCCCTTAGTACTGTTTGCGTCCCTCTCTTTTTTAATTGGTTTTCCATTTTGAGATGTTTGTGTAATGTTGTGAATGTCAGAGAATAATTCTGTGCAGCTTTTCTAACTAATTTGCTATTTTTAAATTCTTTTATTGTGTGTTCAATGTCTGTTCGATTAGGCGTTGACCTTTTTTGTTTAACCAAGTAATTTCTTGGCACCTTTAAACTCCTCAAGTAATTAGAACAAACAAAATATTGTTACAATACATATTCATACATATGTTTTCATATATTACATGAAACTATTACTATATAGAAAAATAAACCATAAGAGAAAACGTGTTCCGATTCACCCCGTAAATGTTAAACTTCTGATGTTACAACTCATTTTCCTTTTTTTTTTCATTATGTACTTTAGAAATAAGTAGAATTTAATACAGCATATCGTTTACAGGTCTATCCTTAATTAAAAATCCCCTCTCTTAGGTTTGGAAAATACGAAAAATATTGAAGTTACATACAAAGTTTTGAAGACGTTGAAAAAATGAGGTTTTTAAGGATCCTCTTGAAGTTTTTTTATATACCCCAGTAGTGGTGCAAACATGTCAAAACTGAATTTCCCAACTCTTAATCTTATTACCTTCTTATAAAAAAAACTAGCGCACCCGACAGACGTTGTCCTGTCACCGACAGACATTGTCCTTCTTGGCACCGACTCCAGAAAATAAAATAAATGTACGTAAATATGGTAATACGCAGAAAAAACACTACGCTCTTAATTTAATTTCTTATTACAATAATGTAAGGAAAGTATTTTTTACTCTTCATTAGTTTTTGAAGTCGGTTCAATTTTTGATAGAAAAGTTTATTTTTCTCTTTTTAGTTAAAAGTTAACGATTGTCTGAAGTCGGTTAATCAAAATTATAATACAGGAAATATTATTGTAAAGCAGACACACGTTTGTCAGCAGTGGGGTTCGAACACATCTCTTTCTTCGAGAAGCTGTCCGCACTCCATTCATCGAACTTATTCAACACTTTTAATTAGCGAAAAATCACTAACTATTAGTTTTTGCCTAATTACAAAAAGAGTACTGAATCAAATTCGATGAAATGTGAATCTAAACCATTCTCAAATCCACTGGAACACACACACAAAATTTCATTAAAATCGGTCCAGTCGTTTAGGAGGAGTTCAGTGACATACACACGCACAGAAGATTTTTATATATAAAGATAAGCATTGGAAATTTCAGGTTTTTGCGCCGAAGACATCGCCAAATTAGGAAAATGTGAATTATCTCAGGAACTACTGGATTTAAACGAATTTGCTTAGTACCATTCGATTCAGAATGAGAGAATGCACTAAAATATGTTATCAGTTGAAAAATGACTATAAAAGCCGATTTTTAAGGAAATTTTTAAAAGTTCGTTCTTTTTTCTACTCATCGTAGGGGTGGAATTTTCAAAAATCCATTTTTAGCGGCACTCGATGTTATAAGAAGTATTTTTACCCTAATTTTCAAGATTTTTGGTATGATAGATTTTTTTGTGCTATGATTAATACGAAATCCTGACTTTCTTTAATATATATAGCACTTTTAATTAGCGAAAAATCACTAACTATTAGTTTTTGCCTAATTACTAAAAAAGTACTGAATCAATTTTGACGAAATGTGAATCTAAACCATTCTCGAATCTACTGGAACGCACACACAAAATTTCATCAAAATCGGTCCAGTCGTTTAGGAGGAGTTCAATTACATACACACGCACAGAAGATTTTTATATATAAAGATTGGCAACTAAAAATATCATCTCATGTATTTATAATGAATTTATTTGTATGACCGAGAAGTTTCGTTCCTGTTCACCCCATTTTACGGTGCCTTGATATCTCCAAAATTCATTTCTTTCTTTTTTTTTTTTTTTTTTTTTTTTTTTTGATATTTCACAAATTTTCTATTAATTTGAAAAGGAAAAAAAAAATATATTAAGCTGATATTAAACAACATTAAAAAGTTTTAATGTTACATTTTAGTTTCTTCAATTTTCAATCACTCAAATATAAATAAACTCAGCTATCCTCAATTTATTTATTTTGTGTATTTTTAATTAGAATCTCATTCAGTGCCGTGCCGAAAATATTTTTCCACGTGTGATACGCATCCTCTTTAATCTGGAATAATTGATGGGTGGGAATTCTGATTTATTGTGACAAATTTGAAAGTAAATGTTGAAAAATTAAAGATCGTTTTCGTTTTTATATGGAAGTAGTCCAGCATGAGAACATTTAAACTATCATTTAAAAGTGAATGTTATTCTCAATATATTGGCATTTGTATTTTTTTAATTATTACTTATCTGACAATAGGTAGAATATAATAATGTTCTTCACAAATATGTACAATGTACCATTCTCTCCTCTTTAAAATAATAATAATAATAATAATAATAATAATAATAATAATAATAATAATAATAACAATAACAGTATAACTTCTAAGCATTATTTGACGCAACGTAACTTTTATCCAAATTCGATATTAATTTTATTTTTATCATAAAGTTAAAACTTGTCTTTTCGCTGACAGATTTTAGTTTAGTGTAGAATTAGTTTTAAGGTTAATCAGATTTTACAATTAATCTATCACCTTTTTAGGTGCGTTCGTAATTATATAATACGTAGCACCTATAGTGGTCGTTCAGTCCGTCCGTCTGTCTGTCCGTCCGCATATAACAACGCAAAAACTACCCAACCGAATCGTTTGAAATTTAAAATACTTAATTATTGCATAATTTTGTCGAGTCATTTCAAATTTTATGAGAATCGGATGGATAGATCAATTACAGGGACGATCAAAAGTATTCCATTACATTACGGTAATGGGGAAAAAAGTTTCAAATGCATTTTAATCGTTTGAAATTTAAAATACGCAATTATTACATAATTCTGTCGAGTTATTTCAAATTTTTTGATAATCGTGTGCATAGATCAATTACAGGGGCAATCAAAAGTATTCAATTACATTATGGTCAATGGGGAAAAAGTTTCAAATATATTATATATGTTTGAAATTTAAAATACATAATTATTACATAATTTTTTCGAGTTATTTCAAATTTTATGAAACTCGGATGCATAGATCAATTACAGGGGCAATCAAAAGTATTCCATTGCATTACGATCAATGGGAAAAAATGTTTCAAATGCATTTTAATCGTGTTACACTCATGCGAACTTAATAAAATTTATATGCAATTATAAAGTACATATTATAATATACAACTTACATAATTTGTGGTGCAAAGAACATTTGTTATTGATTTACAAGGCCACACAAGAGTATTCCATTCCATTACATAATGGTATAGGGAGAACATTGTTTGATGAGCGTTTTAATTGTAATTCACTATTTACAATGTTATGAGATTGATATATGAAAGTAATATTTTTAAAACTTCGTTATCGTTCGAACGCACCTAATTTGCTACGCTTCACGTGCAATTTCCAACTTGTTTTTTTTTTTTCTTTTTAATTTCTTCTAGATAATCAGTTGCCAATTGTATAAATTTTATCACTATTCACAATATTGTAGGGAAAAAAAAAAAAAAAAAAAAAACGGTTTATAAATGTGAGATAAGTTTGCAAAAAATCATAGCTGTAAATCATGAAAAAAAAAATCATTAAATGGATCACTATATTAGAGCAACAATTTTCAAAGAAATTTCATGAACGATAAAAGTGAAAAAGATAGTGTCACACATTGATATGCATTTATAGCAATAGCAACAAGGTTTTGACAAACATTCAAAAGTGGATTACAGTTTTTAAATTATGACAAAAAGAAGAAAAAAATGTAGTGAAAGAAACAGGTCTTGTTGAATTGCAATTTCTAAGAAGAACAGTGAGGTCATAATTTTTGATTGAGAAGATTTAGTTAATAAAAATGCAGAATGACATTAATCATAAAAGACGATTTTCTTTTCATTTTCAAATGGTTGATGATAAAGACAGTTGTTCTGAGAATGGATAATTGGAGGCGTTTTCATTTAGTGCGAAATACTGAATTAAATTGCATTTAGAAAAAAGCTAATGTTTATTATGAGCATTTCGGAAGATGAAAATTTCAACAAAACTTCCTGAATCAACCCATTTATAAAAGCCTTCATTGTCTGGCAGAGTGCGATAATTAATAATGGCAGTACAAAGGCTAATTTGAGAGAGAAATGAATAAAATAATTCTTTCTCTCAAATGAGAATGAAAGGATTGTAGCCTTGCACTGCCGATGTGTCAGGATAAATAGGATAGCGAACAAGTTGCCAGTTTAAAACCGACACCTGTTGTATTTTTGACAGGGCGGGAATACGTTTGCCAAGATCGTGTTCAAGATGCGATAAGATAATAGCATGTCCTTGTCTCACAGATCTTGTTAGATTAACTACTCGAAGAATCACAACTCTTTTCAGATGAGATGCACAAAATAATGTCATGAATGTAATGAAGTGCATTTTGCACGCTAAAAATGCACTTCAATTTTGAAATTGTTGTAAAACTTAATAGAATGGAAAAACTTCTTATACGTAACATAAAAAATCAAACACGTACAACAGTCCTGCACACCTTTTCGAAGTATTTTCATCTTTATATATTTTATTATTTTTGTTATTATAATTTTTTTTTCTTTTTTTGCGTGTATAGCCGAAAAGTCTAAGTCAAAATAAACTTTCAATTCTTTCATTTATTCTATTATCTGATCAAATTCGAAATTTGTTGTCATTTTTTATGAAATTATTACATGTTACATAACAATTTTTGCAGAAATATCATAATTGGGAAAGTGAGGAATTCTTCAAAACATTTTTCCATTGCCTAAAAAAATGAAAGATATTTAACTAATTTATATTTCCCTGATCCTTTTTTCGTTTTGGAAAAAGAACAGAAAAGAAACTCTATCAAATTTTGACGGATAAAACAAAATGAATTATTTTTCTCATTTGTCATATTGAACTGCATTCTTGCTAATGGATTTAGTTTCCAGTTTTCATACATTTTCTAAGAATGTAGAGTTATCATTATGACATGCTTTATCTTTTGCATCGTCATCTGTATCATAATCAACAAATTATTATAAGTGATAATAATACAGTTGAAATGTTTTATTAATAATAGCTCTTTCTTAAATGTGATATTTCTATTTTTTAAATTTTTACTCTTAAACTACCCCATCTTTTCGGAATTTTTGTGGATTAATTCCCCATAGCAATATATTTAGTCGTTTTATTATGTTGTAGTTATTATGATTATTATTGTTATTATTATTACTATTATTATTATTTTAATGGAACAAATTCTCGAACCAAACTCAACTGTCCCTTTTGTTTTCTTTAAATTCCAGAACTGAACCGAGATTGTTTATTTGTTTTAAAACTGAAATATTAAATATATATTATAACTATCTCAATTATTTTAAAGATAGGTGCAATCCATTGATATCAAATAACTATCGTCTTTAGCTTTCTCATAAAATGTATCAGAAAAGTTAAATAAGAAATTGTGTATTTTGAAACAAAATTAACAGTCGAAGCGGAAAAATATTTAAAGGTATTTTTTTTTCTTTTTTTGCATTTTTTAATTATTATTTTATATTAATGCACAACATCTTAAGATTATTCTGTGAAAATTTGAAAGCAATTGAAGTAAAACTGACGGAGATATACACTTGTAAGTCTCCGCCCTCCGATTTCACACTGAGGAATGTGACCGCAACAATCAGCTACCAAGTAGCTGCTACTGCTTGACCAGGTTTCAAAGGCCTGTCCTGGCATACTGCCAAAAAAATGGACCTTTCTGAAGGTACACGTACACGTGTGTACACGATGCATTGATGATTCTGTGTAAGTATATGAACAAAGCAGTAATTTACAAATATCTATTTCGACAAAAACGTCTGTGAAACTTTAAATGTGTTTTTCTAACACTTCGCTTTTTCGAAGCCGGTGAACTCCGTAGCTCAAAATCTACTGAACCGATCTTTTTAAAATTTTACTCACTCTTTCTTTATATAAATTACGAGATAACGCTGTCGAGTTTTTTTTTTTTTTATTTATTTTTTTTTTTTTTTAAATTTTAACTTACTTTTAAAAAACAAAATATCAGATTTTTTTTATGAAAAATCAGTATTTTGACTTCCGAGCCTTGTAAAAAATTGAAAAATCAATAATAAAAAAAAAAACTCGACAGCGTTCCCCGAGGAAACTTATCAACTAATTAAAACAATTTGGTTTTTTAATTTCAGTTGATCCAGTCATGAGTTATGCGGTTCACCGCGAATCAACTTTTTTTTGGGACGTCTTCGAAGATTCGCTGTCATCGGCTTATTTTTTAATATTTCTTAATGAAAATTTCACAGAATACTCTTTAAATGACATATAATTATACTATAATTATACAAATAAATAAATATTATTTGTATCCTTACAAATAATGATAGAAAATATGCTTTTTTTTCCTCGAATTAACCTTACTACCTCCTTAAGTATGATCATTCTCATCGCAACGTATGTGCATATTTTACGCTGCTCAAAAAAATTAGCGGAGCAAGCAAAACGTGCGAGGCAGTCAAGTATTGGCATAAAATGGATAGTATACGCGTATCAATGCGCAATACAGAAAAAAAAACCGCAAACAAATTTGTAATTAAGCTTTAATTCTTTGAAAAGACGGGAAAAAAAACATGAAACGGTAATTTAGGATAACAATTTTGTTACATGTAAATGATAATAATAATAAAAAAAGTATTGCTTAGAAATGATGCAAGATTTTTAATATCCTCGTACTTGGTCTCCACGAACACCAAAGACTGCTGCGTACCTGTTTTCCATGGATGCGATGATGTTATTGATAAGACTTTGGGGGATATTGTTCCACTCCTCAAGAAGTGCAATCTGCAAGTCTCGGGCAGTAAAAGGAGGCTTTGGTCTCGCAGCAATGCGTCGTCCGAGCATGTCGCAAACATGCTCGATCGGATTCAGGTCAGGAGAGCACGTTGGCCATTCCATACGCTGTTTAATCTTCAAGCATGTTCCCGACAAGACGAGTTGTATGCGGTCTGGCACATTATCATGCTGGAAAACAAAGGAATCTACAATGTCAGCGTAAGGTATAATAACATGACGTCTCATATCTGGTATGCATACTTTTAAACCGTCAAAGTACCATTCCGAATTATATGTTGGTTCGTTCGTCCACCTATGCTGATTCCACCCCATACCATCAAACCACATCGTCTGTATTGTGACCTTTCGCGAACGAATGTGGGGCTATTTTGAGTACCCCTTTCCCTCCATACCAAAACACGTCGGACGTCTCACTCCAGACTAAATCGGGACTGGAATAAACAGCACTTGGCTCCAATCATGTTGCTCCCAATCTCGATGTTCAACAGCCCATCTTCTTCGGGCCACATGGTGGCTTGAGAACAACGGAATGCAGACCATTGGCCTACGTACATAAAGAACTACCTGATGATGAAGCGTGTTGCGTACTGTTTGACTACACCCTAGGCCTGTTGCCAAGAGCAACTGTCTTTGCAGCTGGGCAGCATTGTCTGTTCTGTTTCGACGAGTTGTTAACATTATATACCGGCCATCAGTTGAAGTAGTGGCGCGTGGCCGACCTTGGCTTGGTTGACGTCTAACATTCCCTGTTTCTTGGAATCGATTCCGTAGCCTTGCAACGACACTTCTGGCGACGCTAACAGCGTCCGCGACACATCGTTGAATTTGCCTAGATTCAAGGCTTTCTATAATATGCCATGCCAAAGATTCTGGCAAATCACATTGTTGAGACATTTTCAAGTCACCCTTTCTCAAAAACATTAACTTGAGCAATCGAATTTCACAGTTAAGGCAGTGAAACAGACGTTTCTGCAACACCCCGATTTCTACCCTTTATGTTCTTTTCTGGTTTTTGACGTCAATAACTTTGATTTTGAATAAAGTTTTCTTCTGCTGTTTCCTGCTAGGCTTTAAATTATGGATAAATTATTTTACGTTACTTATCGGTGTAAGTACTTACTTAATTTCGTTAAAACCCTGCGCTCTCCTAACAGTTTTTAGCTGTGTAAATTATCAAATTATTATTAAGGTATCTCTAATAGTGTATCTTTAAAATGTATGATTTAGAATAAATGAACATAATGCTAAACCAACTAAGAATAATGAAAACACCGATTGCTGGAATTCTAGATATACAAGGTGACAATATTTAAACAGACAATACTCAGAGTGTTTGTTCTGTAGTGCGATCTAACTCAAAGAATGACACCAAATTTTGTGGAGGGATTAAACAAGACGGGGGAGGGTGAATTCCGCGAAAAAAGTTCCAAAAGCCACCGCTAGGGGAATATGTGGCGCAGTGTAATAAGAAAGTTTTCAAAAATGCAAAATCAATACTGAAATAAAATTACCTTTTATTTACACATTAAAATCAGGTGCAATATGGCCGCCGTTTTTGTGGACCACATTGCATTCTGTTAACAACACGCACAATAGCAGAAAATAAGATGCCCGCAAATATCTCCCGTACCCTCCGTGTTATGTTATCCTTCAACGAAACCAGGTCCAAGACAAAATTCCATGACATAACTTGGATTTTAAGTAACCCTACAGCCAGAAGTTGCGGGATAATATCATGGGATTGAATTGGTCATAGAATTCCAGTTGAAAAGCAGTGGCTAATGACTCTTTTTTGTTGTGCATAGTAGTTGCTGTATCTGCAAAGCAGTGTGTAGAAGGACTCTATCTTGTATGAAAATGGTTTTATCCAGGCATCGTCTTTGATGAAATGCCCTATTGACAAAGTTGTTTAACCCTTTCCTGCACAATGGACACACTTTCCTCTCCGGACACTCCTAATTTTAATTCCAAACTTACAAGCGGCACCGAGAATATTTTATTAAAATTTTGCTTCTACAATGAAACTTTAAACCAAGGAGTTCATAATTTTTAAAAACGTCGTTTGTAAATCCCAGTGTCGGTGAATAATTTCTCATTTTACGAATATAATTCATCTGTGCCGGAAAAGATTTACATTTGGCGATATTTATTTCTGGTAATCGAACAGAATATGGATCCTGTCGGGGTAACATTCTCAAACAAGAATACACCATGATCATTTCCGACGTGAAATCACACCAGACAGTTACAATTGGTGAATGTAAGGGAATTTCTTTGAAGGCGTTTGGTGATTTGTTATCCCAAATGCGGCAGTTCTGGGTATTTACAGTTCCATTCAGGTAAAAATGGACGACACCTCTCCGTAAGATTTTCCACGGCCAAGCATCATTCATCCTGATTCCGGCAGGAAAAGAGAGATCTAAAGTCTCTCCTTATCATGTTCGGTGAGACATAACTCTTGTATACACGGCTGATCTTGCAAGGATAGAAATGGTTAAACTTTCGTAATACTTTCCATATGATACTATAAGGTATAACCAGATTCCGAGCTATCCCAGAAATACTGGAAATGACAGTAATATTGTGTTGTGCTGTGTCAAGAATCGCCGTTACAACTTCTTAAATTGTATCCTGGAAGTATGGGTTTTCGTCCTCTGCCTGACAGAATCTTCAGAGAACCTGTTTTCTCAAACTGCTAGATTCTTCTGTTATAATAGATTATTCTGTGATTCCGCCGCTAATTTTGACTGATCCTTTATTTCATACATAAGTAGTTTAATTAGTATTTTTTTCAAAAAATTCTGAGTATGCCCACTATTGAGACCTTCCTTGTGAGTGGTCAAGTTAATAGCTTAGATTTTCGCAAATCGTCAGTTCAAATCCCAGTTCGCTAAGTATTACTTGTTTACTGTACATTGAATCAAATGGTGCATTACTCCTCTTGATGTAGATGTATCTTTCAAAACTTGTAACAGAAATTGAGAAGAAAAAAAAATCGAGAACTATAGAAATAATACCAGCATGTCAAATTCCGTATTTTTCAAAATTTTATTTTACAATGTATTTTTTCAAATTATACTGATTATATTCATAAATAATATGACTATATTATTTTAGGGCTTCAAAAGAACTTTAGCAGAGAATGACATACAATAAATATAATTTCAAACGATCTTTTTTTTTTTTTTTTTTTTTTTTTGAAAATTAATATAACACTAATTTGCGGTCTAAAAATTAATCTGCTGGAAAGAAAAAAAACATACGGGTTCGGGCTTCATGCAATTTATTTATTTTATTTTATTTTATTTTATTTTATTTTATTTTGTGACCATGAGAATATTTAGTTCAAAATTTACATTCCAAACTACAAGGTTTTGTACTATGAGCACAAAATGCATCTTTTTTGTATATTACACAGATATATGCGTGCTCATGTGCAATTTACACGTTAAAAAGAGTATTTCAGAGCTATCTGATGCCATTTTCAGAGGCAGATCCAAGGAGCTGGATCATGACCTATCTCCCCCCCCCCTTCTAAATGAAAAAAGTTTCTAAAGGACATTTAAAAAATGAAATATATATTAAATTCCTTCAGAATTTTCCCTTCTTCATCAATAATAATCTTTCTGACTCTTTGAAGCTCCCCTTAAATCCAAAGTAGGTAATTTCTGACGCACTCATAAAATAATTTTTAATCTCAGATGAAGACAATTGCAACTGCCCTTATTCAGAACAAGTGTGATGATTGAATAGTTTTTTCCCTTTTTCGATAAAGTCAAAAAGTTTTTCTGGAATTCTCGGTAAAATGAGGCATTTTAAGCTGAATTTCAAACAGCGACAGCCAATTGTTCCCTCATGAAGGTACTTTTGTAATTTTCAAGTCCTAAGAATTGGCTTAAATTGCTCCATTTCTGAAAGCATTTCTCTGCAGAAGCTATTATTTATATAGAAGAAGAATTATAAATGCTGCACACTTCAATTTCAACATCGAAAATGTCATGGTAAGTCACAGTAACATACATTAGTTTCTTGAAAATCTAACATATTTACGCGAGTTTGATCACAGACGGATTAATCCAATTAATAAATACTTTTCAACTATTTTGGAAAATGTTAATAAAATAGCTCAAAAAAAGAGAAAGTTCATATTCTAATTTTTGAATCGATTCTCTTTTAATAGCGAAGTCTGGCAAACAAAACATGTGTTACTATTATTTGTACTCCAGCTTTTGCAGATTCTAAATATAAAAGCTAATTTAACCCTTTCAGGTCTTAATTTTTTTCCCATTTTGAGAACAAAAATAATTTTAATTCAGTAACGTTAACCGTAGCTATCCAAATAGACTTATTGATGTTTAAAGATTGTCTGTTTGCCTGTAATCTAACGAATGTACTTATTTTGTGTACAACTAGCAAAAGCCATGCTTTGTTTGGATTCGCGAAGCATTATTTTATAAAACAGATATTTGAAAGTAAAAATATTTTTTAATATTATTTTTGCATCTTTATTAAACAAAAATGTTATTTTATATTTTGGCGCATTTTAATGTTTTATTTATGATGTAAGACTGGCATAATAAAATATTTTCGAAGCAAACTTTTACAAAATATTTTTAAATTTTCAACTAAAAGCTCTTTTAAAGATGTTTTTGCAATTTCCATTAACCACTGGTGTTTTTTAAAGTTGTTTGAAATATGCATGTTTCCAATCTTTGTAATTAACATCAAATAATCTTTGATAGCTATTTTAGAATAATATATTTGAAGAGAGCTTGAAGAAAGTTACTTCGTCAAAATCCTATTTTCTGGAAAAATATTTGAAATCTGCTCTCGTTGATACTATGAATTTTTAACTGTAAAACTTTTTTTTCCTCTAATTTCTTCGTTTTTACAGATGCTAGCGTATCAGAATTTTTGATATTGTAGAATTTTTCGTAAGGAAAATTTCCTATTGAATGCTTAATTTTGAAGGATTTTCACTCTCGACAACGTTACGTACGTTTTTAAGCCAATCGGTGTCTATATATCCTCAATCTCTATAACTGCTTCATCTAATGTTAAACCTTGGGATTTATGAATTGTAACAGCAAAAGCTAACTGCAGAAGAAATTCTTTCCTTGAGCAATTTATGCTTCCATTTTTCTAGAATTTAATTATTGGGGGAATAGGTACGCACCAATTCTTATAAGTTAAATTATTGTAATATTCAAATTTATCCATGATTATTCGCGATATCTGGTCTGGTGGCTTGTGATTTTCTTTATTACGTGCAACAAAGTCTAAAGTCCCGTTCACTAAATCTTTTTCGGTCTACAAATAAGAACGTAACATTACTTTAGATCCAAATGATAAAGTAAGAAATGGTTATTAAAGTCAATTTGTCGTTTCTGAATCGGCCAATTTTGCTTTAGTACATTTATAAAGACCTTGAATCGAGGCAACAACTTCACGCTTCAATTCTTTTAATTTTTCATTCATATAACAAACTTAAGAATTAATTTTATTTGTTTACAATTCTTTTGTTGCCACTTTACAAAAAAAAAAAAAAAAAAAAAAAAAAAAAATTCCACAATACAATTTTTTTTTAATCTTTAAGTGTCATCAGTGCAAACGATTTTGCTGAATAATGAAAACATATTTTATTTATTAAATTATTCATGATTCTATCTATTATTCCTTACTCCATGATTTATATTTTTTCTGAAAATATACGCGTTTCATTTTTTATTTATTTGCTAAAATGCGTCTGTATTGGAAATGCATGTAAAATAAATTAATTAAAATAACAATTTTTTTTAACGTTTTACTGTAAAAAAAATTATATTCTGCAAATCTACAGATGATAATTTATTTTTGTGTTTAATTTGAAGTTAAAATATCGAATAGTTTTTTTATAAAGTGTACGACAAAGTGTAATTTGAGTGGCCTAGTAGAGGATTCGCTTCGCTCATCCTAATTAAATTCATATGTAAATATGAAATTAGGTTAAGAAAGAGTTTTCGAAGACATTTGGAAAATGACACATTAAAACATGATTTGAGAGGGTATTGCAAGATTTTAATGTTTTTTGAGTTTTATCACACAAGACTGGCTCTGAAAAGCAACTTATATTTTAAGTTTAAAGTGAGAAATATATATATAAACTAAAGGAATCGCCAGCAACGCAAAGAGAATTAAGTAAACTTTTATTATTATTGTTATTACCAAATGCCAAAACATAAATTATGTCATAATAAGAAAGACATAACCATATACTATTATTTCTATGTGTCGAAAGTAACTAAGTAATTGTTCAGGCAAACTAATACTCGATGAAAACACATGTACTATAAATAGTACACCAGACTCGAAAGGGTTAAAATGGATTAAGTAATTTTTCATGCAAATCACACACACACACATGTCGTGGAAAAATAAGCGGGGCTTCAGAAAGGACAATTAGTACTGTTTATCCCAAGTTGCATCTTCCAGAGATAATGACACCTGTCGCATCTCTTCTTTGGAAATCATCTTGCCAAGTTTGAGGCCAAGGCCGAAAGAGATAACTTTGGATTTGATTACTTGATAGACTCTCTCTTCGTTTGATAGTGATGGATTAAATTAGAATGTAAAAGCAGAGAAACCCTCTTTCTATTTCAACTTGGACTTTTTTCGAACGAAAATCGTTTAATTTGTTTCCTGGATCCAGTACAGTTACCTTATGCATTTTTTAGATGCGTTTGTAATTACATAAATACGTCGCACCTATAGTCGTCGCCTGATCCCTTTGTCTGTTTGTCTGTCTGTTTGCGTATAGCAGCGAAAAGATTACCCAAGCAAAAAGTTTAGAATTTAATAAATATGACCGCTACAAAATTTTGTCGAGTCATTTCAAATTTTATGAAAATCAAATCAAAAATTAACAAGTAAGAAAAATGATGCGTTAAGCATAGATTATGAAACACTTTCCAAAACTTCGTTATTTAGGGAAATAAGGTATTACTGCTCAAAGCAAATCATGTATTCCAATATTTTTGAACATTCCTGTATTTGATGTGTCGGTAGATATATTTACTACATAGTAGGGAAATTTAGTTTAACAAGGTTGAAATTTCTCTTTCAACAATTTATACAAATAGATGAAAACATACTTAAATACTTTTGTTCAGCCCTGTAGTTTACCTAGTACCTATATTACATGCCAATATCTAGCAAAAATTTACTTCAAACTAAAGCATTCTTAAAATTACTTAAATCACATTTCCAGAAACTACCATCTATAGGTGACAGATCATGTATCCAATTCTTTGCTTGATCCTGTTTATCATCTTTATATATAAAAATCTTCTGTGCGTGTGTATGTAATTGAACTCCTCCTAAACGACTGGACCGATTTTGATGAAATTTTGTGTGTGCGTTCCAGTAGATTCGAGAATGGTTTAGATTTACATTTCGTCGAAATTGATTCAGTACTTTTTTAGTAATGAGGCAAAAACTAATAGTTAGTGATTTTTCGCTAATTAAAATTGCTATATATATTAAAGAAAGTCAGGATTTCGTATTAATCATAGCACAAAAAAATCTACCGATCCAAAAATCTTGAAAATTGGGGTAAAAATACTTCTTAGAACATCGAGTGCCGCTAAAAAGGGATTTTCCAAAATTCCACCCCTAAGATGAGTAGAAAAAAGAACGAACTTTTAAAAAATTCCTTAAAAATAAGCTTTTGTAGTTATTTTTCAACTGATAACATATTTTGGTGCATTTTTTCATTCTGAATCGAATGGTACTAAGCAAATTCGTTTAAATCCAGTAGTTCGTGAGATAATTCACATTTTCCTAATTTGGCGATGTCTTCGGCGAAAAAACCTGAAATTTTCAATGCTTATCTTTATGTATAAAAATCTGTGCGTGTGTATGTAACTGAACTCCTCCTAAATGACTGGAACGATTTTAATGAAATTTTGTGTGTGATTTCCAGTGGATTCGAGAATGGTTTAGATTCACATTTCATCGAAATTGGTTCAGTTTTTTTTTAGTAATCAGGCAAAAACTAATAAGTGATTTTTCGCTAATTAAAAGTGCCATATATATAAAAGAAAGTCATGATTTCGTATCAAACACAGCACAAAAAAATCTACCGATCCAAAAATCTTGAAAATTGGGGTAAAAATACTTCTTAGAACATCGAGTGCCGCTAAAAAGGGATTTTCCAAAATTCCACCCCTAAGATGAGTAGAAAAAAGAACGAACTTTTAAAAAATTCCTTAAAAATAAGCTTTTGTAGTTATTTTTCAACTGATAACATATTTTAGTGCATTCTCTCATTCGGAATCGAATGGTACTAAGCAAATTCGTTTAAATCCAGTAGTTCCTGGGATAATTCACATTTTCCTAATTTGGCGATGTCTTCGGCGCAAAAACCTCAAATTTTCATTGCTTATCTTTATATATAAAAATCTACTGTGCGTGTGTATGTCACTGAACTCCTCCTAAACGACTGGACTGATTTTAATGAAATTTTGTGTGTGTGTTCCAGTGGATTTGAGAATGGTTTAGATTCACATTTCATTTAATTTGATTCAGTACTTTTTTTGTAATTAGGCAAAAACTAATAGTTAGTGATTTTTCGCTAATTAAAAGTGTTGAATAAGTTCGATGAATGGAGTGCGGACGGAATGTCGGAGCGGTCTAAGGCACCAGATTTAAGCTCAGCTTCTTGAAGGAAGAGATCGCGTGTTCGAACCCCACTGCTGACAAACGTGTATGCTTTACAATAATATTTCCTGTATTATAACTTTGATTAACCGACTTCAGACAATCGTTAACTTTTAACTAAAAAGAGAAAAATAAACTTTTCTATCAAAAATTGAACCGACTTCAAAAACTAATGAAGAGCAAAAAATAATTTCATTACATTATTGTAATAAGAAATTAAATTAAGAGCGTAGTGTTTATTCTGCGTATTACCATATTTACGTACATTTATTTGATTTTCTGGAGTCGGTGCCAAGAAGGACAACGTCTGTCGGTGACAGGACAACGTCTGTCGGTGACAGGACAACGTCTGTCGGGTGCGCTAGTTTTATGTATATTCTACAAATATTTTTATTAAAATGAATTCAATTCAGCGTAAATATGCATAATTCATTTTAAAACCACCTTTCAGTGAATTACGCTCATAATTAGTAACCTTTACGAAATCTTTTGAGTAGCCCTGTATATCAACTATAGCATTTATACAATCTATAATATAATTACATTCGCTGAAACTTAAAAATACATATCATAATTAAAAATGCGTTTTATCCATCCATCAGTTCTCATCGATAATATACAGTAATCGGATAGAATAAACTATTTGAAATCTTTTGTGTGTCTCTGTAAATGCTATGCATTTCTGAAGTAACTAATGTTAGCCGCAGCGACATACATCAATTTTATTATGCATGAAATAGTTTACCAGATTCATAATAGGTGGTAATGTAATAAAAAAAACTTTTAAGTGTTCCTGTAAATAAATTAATCATGCTAGAAATTTCATGTGCAATAGGGTAAACGTCAATAACATCCAAAGATTTCATGGCAATCCTTGTATTTTGGGTATAACATCTCTAATATATCTTCTATATTTTCTGGTATAATTACAAGTATTATACCTGAGTTAGAGCCAGCCAGACTGACAGACGGACAGATAAACCGAAAGCATAAATATTTTTCAACTTTTCGGAAAATGTTAAAAAGATATTAATAAATGTTTCTTCATTCTATTAAATCTCATCGTATACGTAATTAATTTAATGATATCCCATGGCAGGGCATCATTCTAGGTTGTCATGGTGATTGCGTCCTGCTTAAGATGGTATCATGTTATTTTCGTGTTGCTGAATTTAATAAATATAAGCACGTTAAATTTTGTATTCACGCATTTTTGCATAAGGGAGGAATAACTATTGCACCAAGATCTGAATATTTATAAAAACTAGTTATAGTACGAACGTACCTCATTTGCCTCATTTGATGTAAATTTGTCTTGTTGCCTTTTCTTTTCTTTTGCTTTATTTAACAAACAAGAATTCGAAATACTCGATTTTACTTAAAACTTTGCATTTAAACTGTACACAACTTGTTTATAACGGTACAGAAAATCTATAAATGATATTACAATAACATTAAAATGAACTAAAAATCTACTTTTCGAACCACATCCGCGATCATCATAGGGATAAAAGATGTAAAATCAAGCCTAAAATTCAAAAACGGGCAGAAACATATGAAAGTACAGAAGAATATTTGATGGCGATCGCGGATACGATTTGAAATTTCGCGAATTCATTTTAATGTTTTTGCAATTTTATACGTAGGTTCTGTGTACCATTAAGCAAAATGTATATAGTTTAACCGCAAAATTTTTAAGCAGATTTTATGATCAATGTGTATGTATTTCAAATTCAATATTTATGTGCATGCGTTTCACAAATACATTTAAGTTTAAACACATTCCAACATGTTACTCATTTTATCTTTTTCCCTTCTTGTTTCAAAATATCGATTCCCCTGACATTGGCTAGAGAACACAGGTTGCTAATATTAGCAACGAATTAGTTTAGAGGTCAGTGTGTCAAAACAGATATCCATTTTTCGAAAACTTTCAACGTGCATGTATGCATGCACAATTAATTACGCAGAGAGTGGCAATTTTTAGATAAGTACAAATGCAGTTGAATTCAAACACATTCCAACATGCCACAAGCTTTAATCGTTTCCCCCTCTTGTTTAAAAACGTCAATTCCTCTGACATTGGCTAGATCGCACAGGTTACTATTATTAGTAACGTGTTAGTTTAGAGGCCAGTGTATTAAAATTAGGTCTCCATCTTCTGGAAACTTTGCATGTGTATGTTTTTCCGTTCTTATTTTAAATTTTCAATTCCTTGACATTGACTTCTCATTAGGTCACTATTGACAAACGTCATAGATTTATTTATCTCTAAAATTAGTATCTACTTGCTGCAGTTCTGGCAATACGAAGCGCTAAACCCACACGTAATATGTGCTTGCGGAGACATCCATGAACAAGTGGGTTGTAGTCATATGAGTATCGTTTGTCGCTGACTTTGAGCAAATGCTCAGCTGGATCAGCAAAGGGTTTTTGCCAAATACTATCAAGGTATAATGAATCATTTGCATCGCATAACATGCAACAATAAGGGATGCAATGTATCTTCCTCGATCGATGGTGTATCTTGGCAGTAACGTAGTGTGAAGGCGGTTATGATGCAACGCCGCGAGTAATTAAAGAGCTAATTACGAATTCTAATATCAGGGCTCAAAATATACCGGAACAAATTCGAACAATATTCCGCTTCGTAAAATTATGGCAAATGTTGTAATGGCTCGTGAAATTATGGTAAACATCATTTCGGTTCATGCAATTATTAAAAGTACAGTTTTATATGTATAAATTTTTGTGCTTTTCTGTAATTATTTTTTTTTTAATTCAGAATTTCGAATCTATTTTTAAATAGTTTTTATATGGTTAAATAAATTTGTCTATGCTTTTTTTTTTTGTTGTTAACATTAAATTTGAAATAACATTCCAGTTCTTGCATTTTTCCCTTTCGAGTCCTGTCTTAAATATTATAAAAATAAAAGCTCACAGACGATAAATTTCTAACGAAAGATTAGTTATTACCTTTGTTTGTTGGAAAAGTTTTGTTAAAAAAAATTATAGAACACACTCAGATTATAAAAGATTTCTAAATTTAAATGTAGGGTCACGTGGGGCAACTGGGCCATGATTTTACAATACGGCAAAGCAGATTCGGTCAATTCAGCTTCCAAAAGCTAATTCTCATTTGAATTAAAGTTTGGACCTCTGTTAATGTGTTCAGTTAGATACTTTCTATCAGACATAAATTTTAATGTCTAAAAAAAAAAAAAAAAAAAAAAAAAAAAATTGTGTGCTTAAGGGTTTTTTTTTTCGTGGATCCGATTGCCCCATAAAAATGAGCAACTAGACTAGCAGGGTCTGTGATCCACACACTTTTGTGTTTTTTAATCTGGTGTATCAGATCCTGTTTGAAAAAGTGTAAACAACTTTTAAAAAAACTAAATTAGGCAGATCATGTAAATTATACATCAACTAAAGAGTTTTGTAAGGAAAACTTTGCTGTCATGGTGTCTAAAATGTGCACTAAATGTGAAATTATTAGATTTATTTATGCCAAAAGCATAGGAATTAAGTGAGTGCTTGTGCACTTTAATTTTGGAAATAAGTATTAAAATTAAATGGATATATTTAAGGGAAAAAATGATGAGATAAATCTATGAACAAACGCATACGTAAATACCTCATTCTTTTTTTTTATTATTTGCTCCAATTGAAGAGCGATATGTCCAATAAACCTGCGGAGAATGTAACCATGTTTTTACATCAAACAGAGCTATTTTTTTATTGGCTTCCGTAATTTTCTAATAAGGTTACTTAGTCTTATGTAACCTCTTCATTTGTATCGTAAAATTTTAAAGTTTGGAAATTTTACTTAAGAAATTTGTTTTGATAATCACAATATGCTGTTTAAAATTTTTATTATGTAATTTCAATAAGATATTACATAATTTTCTTCCTTGTAAGTAAAAAAAAGAAAAAAAACAACGGACAAAATAATTTATCATTGTAAGAGAAACTCAAAAAAACTATTTATAACTATTGGAGCAACTGGATCCAACATGATCCAGTTACCCCTAATTCATGTCCTCGCTACACCACTCTTGAAAAAATGATGGGATAACTGAGATACCGGCTTTGCATTTGAAACATGAATTTAATATGTGTGGATACCTATTAATATTACTGCAATTATATGTCTAACGTTTAGAAAAAAAATGATTGCTTAATAAATGTACTTGCATTATTTTAATATAAAACCAATTAAGTTCAACGAAACTGATGTTGTAAAAAAAAAAAAGGCCTAAATTTCCGACAACTTATTACAGCCAAGTTATAGTTATATGATTGATTTGACACACGTTGTTTTAAGCATAGATTAGGGGGCATTGTTCACAAAAACTAAAACTGAAAAGGCGTCAACGGATTTTTATAAAACAGCCTATGGCCCAGTTACCTCATGAGTCCAATTGCCCCAGCTAACTTTTATCTTTCAAATTCAAACTCATTTTCTTTTAGATTATCTTCATTGTGAGAGGTGAAAACAGAACTCATCAAGCAGTAGAAGCCCCACTAAATTTTTCTAAACTATTTAAGGAAAAAGAAAATGTATCGTAAATGACAAATAAAATAACAATTAAAACTACTTATTTTTTTAAATGCATCTTGAGCATTAGCAAATAACTTTTAATATGTACCCACCCCCATTAATTAAAAAATAAATTTAAAAAAACTGGCAAATTACATTTGATTTCTGAACACTTTACAGTATACGTAGGTTCAAATAACAGTAATATAAATGGCACGTACAAAATCTATGGCACGTACAATTCTGAAATGGTTTTCTGAAGATAGTCCAATACCTCACCTAATGCACCTGAGACTCAAAATTTTAATTTTCAAATAATTAGCTGAGATATTAATTAAAAACTTATCAAAAAGCCCAATTTAAAAACTTATTTATTTCCTATAGATTTGAATCGCGCACGATTGTCCATCCAAAACGCTTCACTCGAAAACTTATTATGTGAGACCAGTAGCGCCGAAACCTGGGTCTGCGGATCTGCCGCGCAGACTCTGAAAAATTGCTGCAGACCGTGCATTATCTTGGCAGATCCTGAAAAATGCAGGTATGAGATTTTTCCGAGAATTCGCGATTTTCCGTATTTTTTTTCGCTATTTTTGCCGTTTTTCGCGGGAGTGATTTGTTCCGAAATTTAAGAAAGTAAGTCATTAATCCGAAAATTCGGAGATAAGATCACGAAAAAACTCAATTCTGTCAAAAGTTTGCGTAATAAACTTGAACAATGTCAAAAAGTAGCGGGGAAAATTTGCCATTTTCATCAAAAGATCGCGGAAAAACACCAATTTCGTCAAAAGGTCGCGAAAAAACATAAATTTTGTGAAAGGATCGTAGAAAAAACACGAAAATCATCAAAAGATCGCGGAAAATTTCGTCAAAAAATAATGTGAAAAACACACATTCTGTCAAAGAATCACGGGAAAAATGCGAAATTTGTTCTAAGATAGTGGAAGGAAACGCAAATTCTGTCAAAGAATCGAGAGATAAATGCGAATTTTCGCAAAAGATTGCAAAAAATTACGAATTTCGCAAGTAATAGCGGGAAAAACGGGGATTCTTTTAAGGAATCGCAGAAAAAACGCATATTCTGCCGAAAAATCACGAGAAAATTGCGAATTTTGGAATAAAGTTAAAAAAAATAGCGGTAAAGACGCGAAATTTGTCAAAAAATAGTGATGAAAACGCAAATAATCGCGGAAAAAACTTTAATTACGTTTAAAGACAGCAGGAAAAAAGAAAATTCTGTCAGAGGAGAGTGGGAAAAACGCGAAATTCGGCAAAAGATCGCGGGGAAAAAACGCGAATTTCGGCAAAAGATTACGAAGAAAAATGCAAATTTCCAAAAATCACAATTCTTAGCAAAATAAAGTAAAAAACTCGAATTTTGCTCAAAGATAGCAGCGAAAAAGCAGAAATAAAATAAAAATAAGATAAAACTTGAATAATTTAATTTACTGTAATTCATACTTCTATCTTCTATGTAATTTGTATATTGCATTATATTCTGTATTGTATCATATTCTTTGACCTTTTTAAAAATTTCTTTTAATATACTTTTATTTGACATTTATTCTTGAGATGATTGAGCAACTGATATAATAAACTAAAATTTTTGTCTCAATTTTTCTGCAATTTATGTGTTAAACTAGGGATGCGCAACCTGTGGCGCGTGATGGGTTAACGTATCGACCGCGAATTTCGTCAGTTTACAACTGAAAAAAATTGCAATATTTGTGCATATATTGCAGAAAAAATTGTAAATTTCATCACTTTATCGGGGAAAATATAAAATTTCGTCGCTTAAGAATCGCAAATTTCATTGATCGGCACTGAAAAATCGCGAAATTCATTGATCATGGGTGGAAAAAGCGAACTTTGTCGATATGGCTCTTGAAAATCGCAAGTTTAGCTCATCAGATATGGAAAAATCGCGAATTTTGCCAATGAGGCTCGGAAAAAAATAACAAATTTCCTCGATCGGGTAAGGAAAATTCGCGAGTTTTGTAGATCAGACACTTAAAATTCGCGAATTTTGTCAGTCGGACGCGAAAAATCGCACATTCCATTGATCAGGCAAGAAAAAAATCTTCAATTGTTTATGATGACCGAAAAAATTCCAAATTAAATTCATCGGTGCAAAAAAAAAAAAAAAAAAAAAAGAGAGAGAGCATGTTTTTTCGGTTTATAGCGAATTTCGTTGACCGAACACAAAAAAAAATTGTCAAAGTTTGTCGATCAGGGGAAAAAAATCGCAAATTTCGTTGATAAGGCACGGAAAATCTCGAATTTCACGATGTCGCTCAGAAAAATTTTAAATTCCGTTGTTCTTGTAGCGTAATAGAAAGCAGTTTTCATCAGATATAGTACAAAAACAGTGAATTTCGTTGATCGGACTCGGAAAATTGCGTATTTCGTCAGTTAAGGGTGGAAAAAGCGCGAATTTTATTGATTGGATTCCAAACAATCGCAAATTTCGTCGGTCTGATATGAGAATATTGCGAGTTCTGTTGATCACACATGGAAAATTGCTAAATACATCAATCAGGCTCAAGAGATGTATTGTAATGTAAATGTATGTTTTGTAAAAAAAAAATTTAATAAAAAAAATAAGATGGTAGAGTACAAAACTGACTAAATTTATTTTGGCATTGCACAATGTTATGACTACCCATGCTAAATATTTTATACCAACTGTAAATTCAATACATAGTGGTAGTAGTAATGCATTTCCGATTCTCCCTCTATTCTGAACATTTTTGGTCTGTCCCATGAGTGTTCGGAATAGAGAGAGTCCACTGTAGTATAATCTTAACTTTTGAAAGAGGAATTCAGCAATCTAATTATTTATTTGCTATTGGTAAAATAAATGCTTTTTTCCAGCGGAAAATTATTTAAATGTCCACTTTTCTTTATTATTTCGCATTATTTTAAATTCAATTTTTTTAAAGAAGGTCTTTTAAAAAGAGGAGAATTGAATTTCAGTATGATAGAGATGCTTTGCTTTGGGAAATTTTTCATATGAATTTGAGATCTCCATGTAATTACATTCAAACTTAAGATTCGTTTAAAGCCCTGTCCCGGACAACGCCAGGTGGATCAACTAGTACGATACAAAAATTTCCCTGAAATTTACCAGATGAATAAAACTTTTCATGACGATCGATCAGTTTTTACGGACGTATATCATACAATATAAAAAAATTGAAAAATGGGGCATAGATTTTGAATCACTTACCAACATGAACAATTTTATTTTCTTATAACTAAATGAGATATATAAATAAAAAATTAAAATACAAAAAACACGTAATACAGTAAAAAACCATTTTCAAAAGTTGTAGGCCATATCCGATAATGTGTGCGAATTCTTTTGTATACAGAGTCCTGTAAATGGCCTATACATATTATACATGCTACATAATACACCAAAAATCGAACCACAATCGAAAACGCATGTCCAGCGATTATCGATCATAGTCAATTCTTTAACGGAATATTTTGTGCGTCTCTGTAAATGAACGATAAATGCTATACACTCCATGATGTGTAGTTTCATTATGTTTGTATTACTGCAACTTCATTAAAATACACTGCAAACGATATTTTCCTTTTGATCATGATGAAATGGAATTAATTTACGTTTTCCTGTATGCAAACTATCATAGTTATTACAGATTTCACAGAAAGCATGTTATAGTGCATTTCAGTGATGCATATATATCAATTTCATTCTGTTTGAAATGTCCTGATATAATGTTAATGTTGATCCAACGAAATTCAAGTTTTCAACATAAATCATAATATAATAAAATATTTTGTATGTCCCACAAGTTATCACAATTTTAGTTGATGAATGAACTACCGCATATTCTATATCCGCGTATAAGCCGATTTGTGTATAAACTGAGTATACGATTTTTCAGTGAAAAATCGCCCAAAACCGGAAACCCATATATAAACCGATGTTAAAAGAAAAAAAAAATCGGCTGGTTAATACTGTTTTCTACATAGATAATAATAAAAAAAATAAAAATAAAAATAAATAAATGCGCTCTCCGAAATTATTAATGTCTCCCATTTTGTTCTGGCCATAGTGCTCAATTTGTTTAAATGGGTCCCCCTCATTCAGTTAAGACTTGCTCGTTCATAATAGTCCAAGAGCCGATAGTACAAAAATCTAAAGTATCGAGCACAAGAAAAAGAAAAATATTTTATGGAAGAATAGTATTAGAGGAATCTAATGATTGGTGTCAGCCGGAAATGGAATTGTGCATAAGCCAAAAATTTATTATTGTTGACTCGTAAGTTTATCATTGTGTTTGTCTTACAGTCAAAGTTATGAAATGATGTACCTCAAGATCTACATCGATCATTTTCATATTTTTAATATCCTCTTAATGGACATAGATTGCCATTAAATTTTGGCACTGCGGCAGCGAATTTTGAAGTTCTAACATGTATGAGATAGAAGAAAGGTTTGAGACTGACCCATTTGACTAGTTCATATTGTTGTAATTTTTCGTTTCCTTTCGGCTAGTGCATTTAAGAAATTAGAAACAATAGGATTATCTGCGCCCAAGTACCACTTCCACAGTTATTTGATTGAAGAAAGTCCACATAAAAAACATGCTTCTGCAAGAAACTGATTAAAAAAATCTTTTAGTACTTGAATTAAACGGACAAAAAACAGAAAAAAACAGTATAGTTGAAATTGTTTTGTATTTAAAAAAGCACTTAAGGACAGTGGGATATTTTATATATTATTTAATTTAATCAAGAAATAAACCCAAATTTTCGAACAAAATTTTAATTTAAGGACTTTGAGGGAAAAAGCTTAAAAATCATGTGTTTTCATTTTCAATTTTTTTTTTTTTTTTTTTTCGAACGTTTTGTTCTAAATACAACATTACAGTAACACAATTGTTTGTTCCTAAAAGGGTTGTAAAGTTAAATTTCTTTTAAAATTTTTATTCAGATTGGATGAATCACTGTTAAATGGAGAGCGATCAAAATAACCCGTAGAGTAGAAAATTCAAAATGCAAAAAACATCGTCTCTCAAGGACTATAGACAATTAGCATATGAATATATATTATGCATACTTTTTTGTGTCATTGGTTTCAGATGAAAAAACTCAATGATTTCCTTGGCTTTGTGAAATGCTATAAGATGCGCAATATCTTGGAAAAGCATATCCAAAAGAAGCGTTTTTTAACACAAATTAATAAAAATTAGCATATTTTAAATCTTTTCTTAATGTCAAAAAATAATTTCATAAAACATGTTTGTGTCTTCTTAATACTGAAACATTCCTGTATGCCCCTAAATTAGATTGCATTTTTCTAATAAAATCTGGTATTTAGCTACTGATTACATATGTCCGTGTAATATTCAACAATACTGATTAAGTACAGATGTAATTAGCAAAGCAAACGCATTCAATCACGTGACAGGAAAAGACTAAATTAGGATTCATTAAATAAACCATGTGACAAGCTGATAAATGCAAATACTACTGTGACACTGTGACCGTCACATAATGTTTCCGTATATCATTCTAAAATGTTGATTTGGATGGTACTTTTTATTTTAAATGTGTCAAAATATTTACAACACACAAACATAAACTACGAAAAATTCTAAGAAAGACACCAACAACTTTTGAAATAAATTGTTTCTAAATTTGTTACGTTCAAAATAGCCTTTAACACTAGAAGAAAAAATAGAATTAAATCTAAATTTATTCTACCACGTGGCTATAATCAGTTTTAAAAATTAGTTTTCGAGATATACTAAGAAAGGAACCATTGCCAAGTTGAAACTTTTACAAGGAAATAATGTACGCCGCCGTTTAAGTAGAATTTCTTTTAACCATCTAAAGGATAAGAAAAAGCAGAAGTTGATTCGTTATTCGCAAATTAACTAGTGATGTTGATATTTTAAGTGTATATATTTTTCATTCAAAACAGATTCATTTTCAAAACAAACCATAAATCTGTGTTATTGTCCAACTTTCCGGAATGAATTAGAGGTAAATTCAGTTCCAAAATCTAAGAAACATATTAGATGCCTTTGCCAGAAAAAGACACGAGTTCGGTTAATTATATGAAAAAGAAAATACAATAAAACAGAAACAGAAAGAAAGCGATTTCTCTAAGATTGATTAAACAGACATTATCACAGATACAAAGAGGAAGGAGGAAAAAGAAAACGGAAGAAGAAAAGTTTTTTTCCTTGCACAAATTAACGAGGGTGTTCATTATTTAAATATTAATCTTTTCTTTTTTTTCTTTCTCTTTTTCAAAATAACTGACATTCAAAAAAAAAATTTATATAAAAAATTAGAATACTTAATTATGTATATATGTAATAATATATAAGAGGGCTAGAGGTCTGCACGGGCCCGGGCTTGGCCCGTGGCCCGTACCCGACCCGGCGAAATCGTTTGGAATTTACTAATGGGCCGGGCCGGCAGAATTAGAATGTTTTTTTCAACGGGCCGGGCCGATATAAAAATTTTCTGGCCTACGGGCCCGTTTTGAAGATTTAAACATAAACGATAAAATATAAACCTATTTTCAACGAAAATGGTTTTAACGAGAATAAATATAAATGTGCGTCACGAGAAGAGATGTAAATTTTCCGGAAAAATAAAAGTGGCGGAAAAAAACTGGTTTTTTACCGGTTTTTTTTTCGGAAAAAAACGGAAAAATTGGAAAAATGGATTTTTTCATGACTGTTTCTCCCAAATAAATTATATTTTCTTAGAGAATATTCAATAATAAACATTTTTTCTCATTTATATGTATTAAATGAAAATTATTTTCACTTTATATTACAAAATAAAAAGAAAGTAGCAAAGCCTGCTTTTAAAAGTTTAGTTTTTTTTTTTCCACAGCCTAAGAATTTTTGCCCCACCAGTGGCCAAGAGGTTCGGACCTCTCAACTGGTAGACGGCAGGTGCTGGGTTCGAACCCAATCGCGGCTGTCGGCCTAACCGTTCGGAGTTTTCCGTGGTTTTCTTCGAACCTTGCGTAAATACGGGTTAGGTTCCCTTAGAAAGACCCCCACGGAGGGCACTCCCCCTGGTCCTATATCCCATTAGCGTAGATAATCGGACGACAAAAATCAATCAATCAACCTAAGAATTTTTATTAAACGCTATTGTTTGTTATATCTCTGTTGAAATGATTTTTCAGTTACATGTTTAACTACCAATTGACCTTATGTAAAAACCTGAACCAATATGTCTGCAGTTTGGAATGAAATAAATTATGCATTCCATTTACATAAGTATAGTTTTTAAGTAAATGATACTAGTTTAAAGAAATTATTGCAGTTTTGTCATTATTATGAATATCAGTATTCAAAAATTCCATTGTTTGTTTAAAAAATGTATATTTTTACATTATTACATTTTTTTCTTAGAATTATAATTTTATTTCCTTTATAAAATATGTTTAGTTTTGGTATAGCTTTCCAATCTCAACTCAAAAAAGTTTTGATTTAGTTTTATAATCTAAATTCAAACAAAACTAAGTTTTACTTTGGCTTACTCAGGTCTGCAACTAAAAAATAGCACAGGATTTATTGACTGTTAGATTTTTACTCACTGAAATCAGAAAAATGTAATGTTTTTGTTTTTACCCTAAAATCTGATATTCTATTCTTGAATAAGAAACCATATTCAATAAAATTTTCACATGGTAATTTTATATTTCTAAGAGTGGAACTCAAAAGTTATGAAAACAGAATACTACAAATAGAAAATGCTCACTATTTGAGGAATTAACAAAAGCAGTTACATACAGAGATAAACTTCTACTGTGCTTTAGAAAACTACAAAAATTCAAAGTCTAATCAAGAGGGAAATTATAATTTGGAACATAGTTACTTGTAATAAAATATGGGGGGTTTTTTTCATCGCAGTTGTACTTTCCTAATGCAAACTGCCCATGTTTTTGCAACATAACTGTACATTATGGAGGTAAAATGAAGGTCATTTTTAGATTCAACGCCTTGAAAAAACATTCAATTAATCAGCTATAATGAAATCTTGAAAAATACAGTATAGTAGTGCCACCTATAGGGCAATTTACACCAAAAACTAAACAACATTAATATATATCAGAAACTGTCTGAAGCTGTAGTTTAAAAAAAAAAAAAAAAAAAAAAAAAAAAAAAAAGTCCTTGAGGTAAAGCTATTGTGATAATCATGAATAATGCAGCATAGCAGCAGCATCTGTTGAGCAATTTACACCAAAAAGTAATGAGCATGAAGTTATGTCAAAGATTAACTTAATATGAAATTTTATAAATATACATACATTAGTTTGAGATAGAACTATTGTGGAAATTATGAATAATGCAGCATAGCAGTGCCATCGGTTTGGCGATATACACTAATAACTAAACATCTCGAGTTTATATCAAAGTGTAGCTGAATCTAAAGTTTTGTGAAATTATGTGCATCAGTTTTTGAGATAGAGTGCCCATAAAATTTGTCACATACAGATTCACAGAGTGACAGATATTTTCCAAAAACCATCAAAACGTGTTCAGGACCTTCTAAAACATTTAAATACACCAAAAACTGGAAGTCAAATTTTTCACGAATTCAATACTTACTTCTTGAAAAGATAGATTAAAGTAATAAATGCATACTTCAAAATTTTATGTTGAATTTTTAATTTTATCATTTCCATTAATCAGCATATTATTACAATAATTTTACACATGAATTAATTTTTAAAAAGAGAAGTTGCATTTATTTACATATCTAGATTTTTTTCATGTAATCAAGTTTTTGTGAAATTGTGAACTTTTTGTATATACTTCTACAAAATATATTCAGAATTTTTGAATAAGAAATTATTATTATATTTAGGTTCCTATTTAGACATTTTTAATAAAGTTATTTACATACATATAAGCAACTTAATCAGATTCAGCTGCTGTATGGCTATGGCATGAGATTTTTTTTTCTTCAATCACTGCACTTGCGAAAGATTCCATTTGTTGATTAAACTTTTTCTGAAATGTCTATTTTCAAGAGAAATTTTGCAAAGGGTCTTGTGTTTCAAACAAGAAAAAAAAATGTGATGGATCCTTTCAAGTCTTCTCAAACAGATTTCTGCTCAGAGATCAGATTACCCACATTAAAATTTTTATGTGAGACATTCAACATAAAAGTAAATAAAATAAAAAGTATGAGAATGTAGCTATTATAAAATTTTCACCATATTATTTCATAAATGAAATTTCAATTTTTCCAGTTCGGAAAAATTGAAAAATAAGCCTTCGGAAAAAAACCGAAAAAAACTGGGTTTTTTTCCCAATTTTTCCGGGTTTTTTCCGAGCATTCCCATCTCTAGTCACGAGTCATACTAGTTTCACAGCATCAATATAAAAATGTAACTTGTGCAGTGTAGGGATCGGCATCGGACAGTTACATTGTGTGTAACCCGTTTTAATATTTTTTAAATTGACTCGTGCAAGGCCAAGATCAAAATTGGAGTTCAAGGCATTATTTTTCTACATATAGACTTGCCAGACCGAAAGAAGACTTAATTGTTCTCAAGATCTGTAGGGCAGACAACATAATTTGTAAAATTATGAACAGAGATAAAGAACTTATGTTTGTTAGCTTAATCTTTGGATACATACTTCTTGATGGTTTTTAAATTAATTTTTCAATAACGCGAAAGTTTGACATATTTTTACATTAATTTTTAATTGTAAAAATATAAAAGTGATAAGCTTGACTATTGAAGGGATTTAAAATCGAATAGCATTTTTCATTTTTGGTAAATAAAATACTTGTATAACCTTGATGAGATACAATAGTTTCTCAAATGGTTGCAGGTTTTTCTCCCTTCCCATGCTATCGCTTCCGGAAATTCTATTCAAAACGCTAACTATGACAATATTTTATTTGCTTGCAGTGTTCTTAAATTGCTTGTATCAAAAAATGGATAACGCCATTCGATTATATAGTTTCTGAATAAAGACACCTGCTAATCTTATGCATTTCTGAGAAAAAAATGAATTTAGAAATGTATCAGAAAGGAGCTTCTTTGAACTAACGTATGAATTTGGATTTAAAATCTTTAATAAAATGATATAGAAATATTTTTATAAATCGTCCTTTATTAAACAGCTTCAAAAGTTACGATGTTTTTAAATTTCTTTTTTTTTTTTTTTTTTTCTTTTATTCTAAGCCATATTAATTTTTTTATGAATCTTTATTTGAATGTTGAAAGCCCAAGAATCTTAGTAATCATTAATGTTACTAATGTGTATTTCCTGTAAAATATACTGTATAATCATTCCATAGATATGTATGCAGTACTCTTTTAAAAAATCTTAATTATATGACAAAAATCTGAATTTTTTAGAAATCTTAGAAATTGCAACGGGCCAAAACGGGCCGGGTCTGTTTTCCCTGATTTCTCTACGGGCCGGGCCGAAAATATAAAAAATTGAACGGACCTGGCCGGGCTCGGGCCGAACTTTTGAGTTTTACAACGGGCCGGGCCGGGCCGAAAATCTTTTCCTACGGGCCGGGCTAGGCCCGGGCCTGGAAATTCCGGCTCGTGCAGACCTCTAAAGAGGGCCAAAATTTCAAAATTCTTCTTATCCAGAAATTCAAATGTTGGGAAATCGCAATAAAAACTCTAGCGTCATCCATTGATTTTCATAGTAAACCATAGTGTAAATTAAGAATTGAATAAAAAACCGCGACCATATAACATAAATTATATATAATAGTGTCTCCATTGCACAAAATGAAATTTGATTGTACAAAATACAATGTTAAAGAAATAACGAGAATGAACGCGTCAAAATTTGCCGTTAAAAAAAAGTTTAAAATGCCTTCATCAGTCATTCTTAATTTCAATTTTATTTCTTCTGAAACGAAAGCATTGTTTTAAGCTAATTCATTTTTAAGTAAAAATGGAGAAAATATTTTTCCATAATATTAGGACAATTTGCAGATGAAACAGAACTTTAATGCTTTTAACTGATAACTTCTTTGCATAGTTTCCTCGTTCCCTTTCCATAATCGGGATGGCTGCCCCACTTCCACAAGCGGGGATACTTTCCTTTTAAGCTATTGCATAGCTTTTATCGCGGGCTTTGAGCGCGGTGACCGAATCCAAAAATTCCGTAACGCGAAAAATCGTAACACATCCGTAACGAAAAAACCTAACACTCGGCTAACGTCGTTTCCGTTCGGAAAACTTCGGGACGGTATCCTTCGGTAGACTTCGGCAGACATTGACGTGATATTTTTCAGATATTAGGATATCAAGTCTCAAACTTATGTTTCTTATGATCTAATTTTCATAGCGCGGCCAAATTTTGTTTGGTAATTTATTTTGAGACAGTGTTTATTTTGGTGGTCTTATTTATTTTGGTGACAGGAGACCCCCCCGTGAGGGTCGAAAAATTTAAAATGCTTATAACTCGCGATCTAACTTTCGTAGCGCGGCCAAACTTTGTTTGGTAATTTATAATGAGGCAGTGTTAATTTTTGGGGACATTAGAACCCCCACGGTGAGGGTCGAAAAATTTAAAATGCTTATAACTCGCTATCTAATTTTCGTAGCGCGGCCAAATTTTGTTTGGTAATTTATTATGAGGAAGTGTTAATTTTTGGGGACATTAGACCCCCCCCCCACGGTGAGGGTCGAAAAATTTAAAATGCTTATAACTCGCTGTCTAATTTTCGTAGCGCGGCCAAATTTTGTTTGGTAATTTATTATGAGACAGTGTTAATTGTTGGTGACAGAAGACACCCCACGGTGAGGGTCGAAAAATTAAAAATGCTTATAACTCGCGATCTAATTTTCGTAGCGCGGTCAAAGTTTGTTTGGTAATTTATTATGAGGCAATGTTAATTTTTCGGGACATTAGACCCCCCCCCCCCCTACGGTGAGGGTCGAAAAATTTAAAATGCTTATACCTCACGATCTAATTTTCGTAGCGCGGCCAAATTTTTTTTTGGTAATTTAATATGAGACAGTTAAATTTTGGTGACAGGAGATCCCCCACGGTGAGGGTCGAAAAATTTGACATGCTTATAACTCGCGATCTAATTTTCGTAGCGCGGCCAAATTTTGTTTGGTAATTTATTATGAGACAGTGTTAATTTTTGGGGACAGAAGACACCCCACGGTGAGGGTCGAAAAATTAAAAATGCTTATAACTCGCGATCTAATTTTCGTAGCGCGGGCAAATTTTGTTTGGTAATTTAATATGAGACTGTTAATTTTTGGTGACAGGAGACCCCCCACGGTGAGGGTCGAAAAATTTAAAAGGCTTATAACTCGTGATCTAATTTTCGTAGCGCGGCCAAATTTTGTTTGGTAATTTGTTATGAGATAGTGTTAATTTTTGGGGACATTAGACCCCCCACGGTGAGGGTCGAAAAATTTAACATGCTTATAGCTCACGATCTAATTTTCGTAGCGCGGCCAAATTTTGTTTGGTAATTTATTATGAGAGAATGTTAATTTTTGGGGACATTAGACCCCCCCACGGTGAGGGTCGAAAAATTTAAAATGCTTATAACTCACGATCTAATTTTCCTGGCGCGGGCAAATTTTGTTTGGTAATTTAATATGAGACTGTTAATTTTTGGTGACAGGAGACCCCCCACGGTGAGGGTCGAATAATTTAAAAGGCTTATAACTCGCGATCTAATTTTCGTAGCGCGGCCAAATTTTGTTTGGTAATTTATTATGAGACAGTGTTAATTTTTGGGGACATTAGACCCTCCCCCCACGGTGAGGGTCGAAAAATTTAAAATGCTTATAACTCACGATCTAATTTTCCTAGCGCAGGCAAATTTTGTTTGGTAATTTAATATGAGACTGTTAATTTTTGATGACAGGAGACCACCCACGGTGAGGGTCGAAAAATTTAAAAGGCTTATAACTCGCGATCTAATTTTCGTAGCTCGGCCAAATTTTGTTTGGTAATTTATTATGAGACAGTGTTAATTTTTGTTGACAGGAGACCCCCACGGTGAAGGAAGAAAAACTTAAAATGCTTATAACTCACGATCTAATTTTCGTAGCGCGGCCAAATTTTGTTTGGTAATTTATTATGGGTCAGTGTTAATTTTTGGTGACAGGAGACCCCCCCCCCCCCACGGTGAGGGTCAAAAAATTTAAAATGCTTATAACTCGCGATCTAATTTTCGTAGCGCGGCCAAATTTTGTTTGGTAATTTTTTATGATGCAGTGTTAATTTTTGGTGACTGGAGACCCCCCCACCGTGAGGGTCGAAAAATTTTAAATGCTTAGAACTCGCGATCTAATTTTCGTAGCGCGACCAAACTTTGTTTGGTAATTTATTAAGCTATTGCATAGCTATTATCGCGGGCTTTGAGCGCGGCGACCGAATCTAGGAATTCCGTAACGAGAAAAAATCCTAACACTCCGGCTAACGACGTTTGAGTTTGGCAGACTTCGGCGGGGTATCCTTCGATAGACTTCAGCAGACATTGACGCGGTATTTTTGCATAAGTTGATAAAAAATGCTATGCAATAGCTTTACCGCGGCAGTCCCCGAGTGCCACACATATTTTTTTTTTTATATAAAGTAACATATCCAATGGATCCTTAACCCCTTGGGAACGAGCGACACGTATGCGTGCCACAAATAGGCTTAAGAATCCTTGCTTATCGCCACCAGTAAAATTATACCGTAAATGTTGCCTTATTTAATCGGAGCATTTTCTCGATTTAAAAAGTTACAAATTTCTGATTTTTAAAACCGGTGACAAAATATTAAAAATTTCGTAAAAGGTTCCCGTCGCGAAAGGGTTAAACAGGAATGAAATATAATTCACATCATAATCTGATTCAAAACATATTCCAAGCAATTTGACATGATACTAATTTTGTGTAATCTGAATATCTGTCTTTTTAGTTAGCAGATTTCTGGTTAGTGACAAAATACTGCATTCTATAGATGAATCTAATCTTATGTTTTATCGATTTATTTACTTTTTTTTTTTTTTTTTGTTTCAACTTTTTAAGTTGATTGAATAGATTTGAAAAATAGGCTTGAAAATAATTTGAAATATCCCTAAAATGAGAGTCAGTTTTCAAATAAATGTCATCGTAAAGTTAATTTTATTCCGTTTTATCATGTAACAACTGAAATTGTATAGTATTTAAATTTAAAAGTAATGTAAATACGATAAAAATGAAAGCGAAAGCTCTGTTCATTGTCATCATCGTAATGCATTTCTAAAAATTGTAATTGAATTTTGGTTGCAATTCAAAAGTAGACTACTATTTTTTTTTTTATGACAACAAAAAACTCTACAATGACAGAAAAGGGACTTTATCGATAATAAGGAACTGTTAAACGAATGTACAAAAAACCATTAAAAATTATTTCTATAGAATATAAGCCTTACATCAAGTCTTTTTTTTTTCAACTATAAAGCCATTTTTTATTAATTTTAATTTTCCAAAAATTCGTTGCTTTTTTGAACTATTTATTAAAAAATTAATATATCTTACCTAAAATTTATTTTTTTTAAAGCGAGGGAGAACATGTAATCAAGATGAAATAATAAATAAAGTTTTCAGTTATCATCTTTTACAATCCAGAAATAAAAAATCAGTGTAAATTACCTCTTTTGACACCATCATATCATTTTTAGGTGCTTACGTAATTATGCAAATATGTAGCACCTATAGTCGTCGTTCAGTCCGTCCGTCTGTCTGCATATAACAAAGTAAGAACTAGCCAACCGAATCGTTTGAAATTTAAAATACATAACTGTTGCATAATTTTGTCAAGTCATTTAAAGTTTTATTAAAATCGGATGTATAGTTTGATTATAGGGACAATCAAAATTATTCCGTTACCAATACGGTCAACGGGGAAAAAAATGTTTTAAGTTCATTTTAATGGTGTTACAGCTTTTCAAACAGGATACAAACAGGCATTTACTGAAGTGTAATAAAATATACATTCTGCGCAATATGAGGTGCAAAAACAATGTTTATTATTATTTATATAGGGCTACACAAAAGAATTCAGATACATAATGATATATATGAAAACATTGTTTTCGACGTATTTCAATCATGTTAAATTACTTTATGTATAATAACTTTATGGATATATATTGCTGAGATTTATTACATTCCTGTATAATAGAAAGTTCTAACAGTACTTATACAAGCACTCACAAAAGATTTCGAATACTATACTGTACCAGAAATACTATATTTTACAGATTTTTGCTGGAGGTGCATTTTTAGTTGTGATATGAGTTTTTAAGTTTAACTACATTTTTACATAGTATGTTGTGTGTATAAATTCTCTAAGTCATATAAAAGGTAACACAACAGAATCTTTAAGAGTTACAGAGTATGAATGAAAATTGCTTAAAAATGGCTTTCGAATGAGATACATATTTTTACGATATTTTACGATAGGTAATGATTCTAGGTTTGCCATGTTGATCACGTCCTATTTAAGATAAGGCCCTATTATTTTCGTATTACTGAATTGGAGATAGATAATGGTATCAAAATTTGTATCATGCATTTTTGCTCATGAGTTTAACAATTAATGCATCAAGTTATGAACATTTATTAAAATAATTAGTACGAACACACCTCATTTGTCATGTTTGACGTTCAATTTCCAACTTGTTTCTCTTTACATGTGTCAAATTAAAAATGCATTTTAATTTAAGTATTTAGTCACTTTCACCGAAAAAAAACCTCTTCACACGTACTTTACATCCCTATTTTTATACTTAACCAGCATGTAAAAAGCAAAAACACATTTTCTATTTCACTGTAATAAAAAAAAATGGTATCAGTAAAATTAAAATGTATAAAGATAAAATAAAATCAATAAACAATATTCTCGAGACATCAGAGTAAATATGAATGTCTATTTGCTTATCAAAATAAAATACACGTGTATAAATATTTTTTTATCAAAATTTAATTTGCATGTAAAAAAAATACGTTCAAAAAGAAATGTGTCTGATTATTTTTCATTATTTTTTTTTTCTTTTCGGCAGTAGAAGTAATCCAATTGACACTGTTTTGAAGAAATTTCACAAAAAAACTTTTAAAATGGAAATAAATTTAAAAAAATAGCTAGAAAATGGGCACATCTATGTATGGGAACTGCTTTCATTTAAAATAATAATAATAATCATTAAAATCGGCTCAATTGGAAGCACAGGGCTGGTGACTAAAAAAACAGCCTGGTCTTTTAAATATACAGATAGTCAAGTAAAGTTAAAAAATTATTATACATATTTTATTTTATTTTTAGAAAAAATACTCAAAATTAATTTTTACTAACCAACTTTATAAAATTTTATTAAATTTTTAAAACTGTATTTATTTTAAAATTTGAACAAAGGCACGCTGTCATTCTTTTGTATTTTCTTCAAAAAGCAAAAAATAGTAATAATAAAAGTGCTTTGTATCTACTATGCACTAGTTATTTTATTCTACTTATCAAACACGTTTTCTTGTTCAAATTACATTTTATTTGATTTGAAAAATAAGAAAAGGTTGGATACTATACTTTTAAAAAAATTGGTAAGTTGATGAATACTTAAAAAAAATTTGAAAACCCTGTATCCATGAATTTTTGCTCTTATATGGAATCGCACTGAAGTTTGATTAAATGCAATAATAAATTTTGAACAAGAATTTCAACATCAATCCTTATATGTGAAGTAAACAGATCAAACTTATTTTCATATTACTGGAAATGCAAAATCTTCTTTAAAATACATTTTGATTTATTCCACAACTCCCTTAGGATGATTTTCGTAAAAATGCCTGCAATTTTAAAAATTAAATGCATTTTTCTTTCTAAAAATTGTTTCGTCATAATAATACATTTTATCTGAAAGCACCAATATTATCAAGTAGTAAGATAGCATTATATACGTTGAAGCTGAAATTTACCCAGGTGCTTCGTAATTCCAAATGAAAACTCCGAATACGTTGTCTATCGGAGTCTTACTGATGGTTATATCGGCGGTGTCAATTGGTGGTAGGGTTGCCAGATTTCTGTCAGAAAAAGAACGTAAGATTTTGATTGGCACCAATTAATTCTGTCTTTATCCCGTCATTTTTTACACCAAGCTGTTGAACTATGCTGAATATGCCTGTATTGTTTTCGGTAAAAAAAATTGTTTAAAAAAGGATATTAATAAATCGATTTACCATGGGAAATGTTCCAATTATATTTGGATTATATTATTCTATCAATATTGATTAACTAATTTTCCAGTCCCGCATCACATTAAGAATAAAAAATAATTGTATTATTGTAAGAACAAAAATAAATCACAACTTCCTAAAATTCAATTATGATCATGAAAATTTTTACTATGGACACATTCTAAAAATATTCCTATTTAAGTATAAAAAGGGATAATAAATCAAACAAAACATTACAAATTAAGACGCAGATGTACTATATTAAAAATTTTATAATATAGATATTTTAGTACATAATAAAGTCACGTTCAGATGATATAATGCATAGGTTCCCAACGGGGGCGGTACCGCCCCCCAGTGGGCGCTGGAACCTTCCAGGGGGGCGGTGACGGGTCCAGACGCAAATGGGGGGCGTTGAGACAGTCAAAGGGGGCGTTGCCGTGGCGTATCTAGCAATTTAACCCCTTCGCGACTGGAGCCTTTTACGAATTTTTTAATGTTTTGTCACCGGTTTTAAAGAACAGAAATTCCTTTCCTTATTAAATCGAGAAAATGCTCCGATTGAATAATACAAATTTTACAGAATAATTTTACCGGTGGGAATAAACAAGGATTCTTAAGCCTTTTTGTGGCATGTATACGTGTCGGAAATCCCCAAGGTGTTAAGATATGTGTAGTAAATCTAGTTTACCTCCATGGTGTTATTTGAGACCGTGATAAAAATTTGAAATCTAACTTTACATGAAAAACTATACAATTGAATTTAGAGCTGGGTCCGAAAATTCTGATTTCTTTTACGAAAGTCTAAAAATTTTGTCTGTTATCATTGATGGTTCTCCAGCAATTACGGATCATAAAGAGTGCATTTAAAACAACAGAGTGACGAGTGGTCACGGTAAAACCGAATCAAAAAGGGTGTTGTATACCAGTATTTTGTCAAAGAAAAATTCATCATGTTTAATCTTTTATATTATTTAAAGTATTTTCTGTTAGGAAAATACTAATAGTGTCTTTTTTTATTACTTAATTTAATAATTAATTTATTTTTTGACTGAATTTTTTCCCGATTATTTGTCAACAAGCAGTATCATTTGCACTCGATGTACATTGTTCATCGTCAGCCATTGGTTACAAAATAATTTAATGAAGGACTGCATACGTCACTTCAGTACATTATTAAGGTAGTCGATAAAATTAAAAGCATTTTATTGCATGACAAATTATTTTTTTTTAACTTTGTAGTTAAAATGATGGATATTACTATCACTGACTATTGCACACAGAATTGCATCGATTAACGATAGATATTTGAATCGTGTTTCAATCCATTTTGACTCGATACTTGACTTCTTTGAAAACATAGACGAAAAATAGAGCAGAAACTTGATCACATCCAAAAATGACATAGCTTATTTAACAGACTTAGGGGAGACTGGGGATGAAAGGGGCATTCAGGAAAAAAATAAAATGTACAAAGTTTCAACTTTGGCTCAATTGATCGCAATGCTTGTTTTACCTTAATAATCCTTACAACTAACGCTCGGAATTGAAGCATTGTATGTGCTTAAAGCAAAACCTGTTTTTGATATAAAAATATATTTTATATCAAAATGTTTATTTTTTTCTCTAAAAATTGATATTAAGTTTAACATTATAATATTTATGCTGTTTAGCCGTGTAAAGTATGTACTTTATGTGATTACCAGTATATTTTGTCAGATAAAATACTGACATGCCTGAATACATTTCTAATTTCGCCAGGTGGGTATGGGATTGAAAGGGACAAAAACCGAGGGAGTTAAAAGGGACATAAAAACACAGTCAAAAAATGTGTAAAATACCAATATTTTATTAAAGAAAAATGCGTGTTCTTTAATTCCTTTATGTTATTGCAAGTGTTTTCTATAAGAATATACTGGTAGCATCCCTTTTTTTTTACTGTGTTTTTCTTTGATCACTTCCCACCCTATTAATATATTTTGATGAAGTTCCCTTTATCTATAACTGGTGATGAGATACTTGTTTTTATTTTATTAAATGTTGCAATATATTTTATTTTCATTTGTATAGTACAGTAAAACCTCCATAACGGACACTCCCGAATAGCGGACACCTCTATTTGACGGGGTGCGCGGAAAAAAGGTCAACGGAAAAAACGTCAACGGAAAAAAGGGCAACGGAAAAAAGGGCAACGGAAAAAACGTCAACGGAAAAAAAGGCAACGGAAAAAAGGGCAACAGGTAAAAGCTTATGTATAAAGACAGCAACTTTCATATCTTTATGTAAACTTTGACCAAAAATATTCTTTAAGTGACGAAAAGGGGCAAACGTGAAAAAAAAATACAGGTATATATATTTTTAATAGGGTGGAAAAAAGACACAAAAAAACTTGTTGTCTTGATATTTGGAATGTTCAGACGGATAGCAGAAAAAGAGTCGAAATTTTAAAATTTGGTACACGAAACTCAATTTGGCAACATGCAGCATAAACCATTTAAAATAAAATTTAAAATATAACGAAATTTGTTATGGTGGTTCTATTAATAGAAATAATTACAAGGCAAGAAAGAGACAAGGTTGGAAGAAAAACATGGAAAACTCGGAACTATTTGGCCGACGGATGCGATTGGGTTCGAACCCAGCACCTCCCGTCTACCAGCTTCGAGAGCACAACCTCTTAGCCACTGGTGGGGCGGATTTGACAAGGGGGGGGTCTTATTTAGAAACCATAAAGTCGAGTAATGGTTTCATTTTTTCGATAATACTTGTAGAAGAAGAATAAGAAATGAATAAAAATTTATAATATTTAATAATTAATAATATTTAAATAATAATTAAATATTCATTAATAATTTTATATTTAATTTATATTTATATATTATTATATATTTTTATTATGTTATTATATTAATTATTATGTGTTATACTGTATATTATATATATTATAATATATAAATATAAAAAATTAAATATAAAATATAATAAATATTAATAACAATAATGTAGTAATAATAATATAGTATATAAATATTAAATATAATAATTATTTTAAATAATATTAAAAAATATAAAATATATAGATATAAGTAAATTTATAAAATTATAAAATTATATAAGTATAATAAAATATTAATCTATGATTCAATCATTATTACATTATATTTATATATGCTCATGTTTTTACCGGTCCTTTTTTTTCCAGGCACTTTTTTTTCGTTTACCGATTTGGAAATGGCAAGGATTGTTATTGTTGTTACTTCCGATTATCTGCCCGGGGTATATAGGCCTTGTAGGAGAGCCCTCAGTGGAGGTCTTTCTAACTGTATTTACGCAAGGTTACCCAAGGTTAGAAGAAAATCATGGAAAACTCCGAACGATTTGGCCGACGGATGCGATTGGGTTCGAACCCAGTACCTTCCGTCTACCAGCTTCGAGAGCCACAACCTCTTAGCCACTGGTGGGGCAGATTTGACAAGGGGGGACTTATTTAGAAACCATAAAGTCGAATAATGTTTTCATTTTTCGATAAATGCAGGTGGCCTTCCAGAAAATGCGGTCCAAAATGGTGTTTTCGACAGAATTTTCGCACGCGAAAGCCTGATAAAGGTCATCGTGAGAAAACACTACCTTATTACAAAATGCAATTCACTTGTCGAAAAATGAAATAATATGTTTATACATACAGTTTTTTATTCAATTATTATTATTTTTATTATTATTATTACTATAATCAATAGAGTCACCATAACAAATTTCATTATTTTTTAAATTTAAATGGTTTATGCTGCTGTATCCAAAATTGAGTTTTCTTCTGCCAAATCTCCACATTTCGACTCATTTTCTGTTATCCCCCTTAACATTCTAATAACATAATTAAATATGAAGAAAACAAAAAAAATAAAATAAAAAAAAATAAAAATAAAAATAAAAAATAAATAAAAAAAATTGCCATTTTTTCCACCTTATTTAAAATGTATTTGTACCATTTTTTTTTTTTTTCATTGCCTGTTTTAAACTTTTTTTTCACTTCAAAGAATGTCCTTGGTCAAAGTTTGAATAAAGGTATGAAAGTCGCTGTTTTTATACGTAAGCTATTCATCAATCGAGTTGAAATAACCGATACACGTGTACTAACCGATACACTTGTATGCTTACTTGAAACATAGAATCGGTATAATTAATATAATTAATTTTTATAATATAATTAATTTTAATTAATTTTTTTTTATATTCTATAACTTAAGATACATCCCTTAATAACTAATGTATATCAACTTTCGATTTATTGAAGAACTGACATTTATTACTATTTTTATATTATTGTTGCCGTTTTTATGTGTTGCCCTTTTTTCCGTTGCCCTTTTTTCCGTTGCCGTTTTTTCCGTTGCCTTTTTTTCCGTTGACGTTTTTTCCGTTGCCTTTTTTTCCGTTGACCTTTTTTCCTAAATTCATTTGACGGACAGTTTTCCAATCCCCACTTCCAAAACCTAAATTTTCGTCTGTTTAACCTCTGAATAACGGACATTCCAAATAGCGGACACTATTTTCGGTGATAAAGAATGAAAAAATTACTTTTTAACTAGAAAAAAATGAAAAAAAAAGTAAAAATGTCTCTAAATTTATCAGGGCAATGTGTCACAAATTTTGTGATCACAGATAAATGTAGAGGGTGGGCTGAGGAAATTTCTCCGTCACGTTCTCTGTTAAATTCAGGGAGTTGTCAAAGAGGGACAGCTCCCAGAGTATTAAAATGTCTATGTCCCCCCCGGAAGATTTTATGTTTTTAATGATCAAAAAGTGTAATCCCTATATCCCCGCTCGGACCAATAACATCACATTGAAAAACAAATTACACGCAATTGAAAGCAAAAATAAACTTTTGTAACAGTTTTTTTTTTTTTTTTTTTTTTTTTTTTTTGGTATGTAAGAATGTAATAAACAGCAGTTAAAGTTGTGCACCTATTTTATTTAAATTTTTTTGCCTAAAAAATAATTTTAATTTCTTATTAATCTTGAGGTTTCAGAACATATAAATGTCAATTAATGAAATACTAAGCATTTCTTAGCGATTTTTGTATTTCTGAGGTTTTCCCAATAGCGGACGCCTCCGAATAGCTGACAATTTTTGCATTCCAGAGATGTCCGTTATTTAGAGGTTTTACTGTATTATCTTTTATTTTTTAATACTGTAATCGCAAACAGAAAGACAATATTTTCTTAGAAGCGTTTTATTTGTGTGTGTCCTTTTCAACCCCTACACTGTGGTTAAAAGTAATATTTCTCCCAATTTTTATAAACGCGTACAGAATTACAGAACGCGTACAGCCACTTGGGGATAAGAGGTTTTACTAGTATCAAAGTCCAGGTTTTAGACCAGAATTAGGCGCAAATATGAGAATGTTATCTTTTAATTTCATTTTTTATAAGCTTATAAAGTCGAAATATCCCTTTCACTCTCACTTCCCTCTGTTAAGAATATTTAATGAACTCAATTTAATTAAAACAAAAGTCATAGCTGCTTTTCTAGAAAAACTTCTGCTAAAACGAAATGTACATAGACGTAAGTACAAGCACCTTCCTGCATTTTTAGCAGTCTCTTCAAAACAGGAATATTTATTTGCATGCTGCTATCATTTGGACGTCTTCATGCTGATTTTCAGGAGCGATTCCAGGATATTTCAAATATGAATATTCCGAGTTGGCTTTTAGATCTATTCTCAAATGTAGATACAGTAAAATCATTAAGTTTAGTGGAGGAACTCGTAGAACTCACAACTTGCGAAATGGTTATCAAGAGTTCTAGTTTCAAATACCAATACTTACAAGCTCTTTACTCTGAACTGTGGGAATGAGTACTGACATTCTTAGTCGCCAAAAAGTTTTTCTTCAGCATATTTGTCTGAGCAAGAATTAGCTAATTTATTGTCTGAGAAAAGAAACAGACTGCACATGACTGAACGTGGCAATTTGCGACTGATTTTAACAAAATCGGATCCCAGTATTAACGAATTGTTAGAAGACTACCGGTCTCATCATCTCATTTTATTTCTTACTGCTTTCGCGTTTATTAGTAAATATATATTTTTAAATACTACATTTGATTGTCGTTTAAATTAATTTTTACGTTGTGACTCTTAATATAAAAAGATAAAATTCGATATAGATAATTGCAATCATATTTTTATAATTATTACGGAAGAGGGGGGGGGGGGCGTTGAAATTTTTTTTCTTGTAAAGGGGGGGCGGTGGTTCAGAAAAGGTTGGGAACCTATGATATAATGCTACAGTCAATACTGTGGCAAAGAGCTAATTCCAAAAGTTCTCATATGCTCAATTAATATTACACATATCTCCCAAGATTTTTCTTATTTTGACCGGAAACAAGCTCTTTTACATTTGAAGTGCGTATATGTAATTTTTTTTTCCGCAAAAGACAGAATGTAAAAAAAAAAAAAAAAAAAAAAAAAAAAAAAAAAAAAAAAAAAAAACTTGAAATTATTAGAAGTAAAGATGCGGTACAAAATCGGAAGAAATCGCAAAAACGTATAACTTATGGGAAAAACGTACAACCCGGCAACTCTAATTAATGGTTACATATTTATAATCTGGCGATTAAAAATAAAAATTGTAACCTTTTTCAATAGTTCGAAATTAAATTGCGATCTTATATTTAATTGTGATCTTATAATGGTTCCGTTTTCAGGCGCGTTCGTAATTATATAAAAACCTAGCACTTATAGTCGTCGTTCGGTCCGTCTGTCCGTCCATTTGTCCGCATATAACAACGCAAAAACTACCCAACCGAATCGTTTGAAATTTAAAATATAAGACTGTTGCATAATTATGATGAGTCATTTCAAATTTACGAAAATCAGGTGCATAGTTCAATTACAGGGACAATCGAAAGTATTCCATTACATTACGGTCAATGGGAAAAAATAGTTTCAAGTGCATTTTAATGATGTTACATATGATAAAATTGGTATGCGATGAAGTATAGTCTTAAATATACGTTCTGTACACGCTTTTGTGAAAAGAATACTTTTTATTAGCTTACAGGGTCACACAAAATTATTTCGTTCCATAATGGTATAAGGGGAAACACTGTTTGGGGCGCGTTTTAATTATATTAAACTATTTTTCATTTTTTGATAATGATATATATTTTTGAGGTTTACTACAAGTTACTTACTGTATAACAGAAAGCAGACAATAATTACAGAGACACACAAAAGATTTCGGACCATATCCGAAGTACTGTATGCTACTACATCAAGATTTAAATAATTTTAAAACTCCATTACGGTACGAACGCACCTCACTTTTTAAGTTTAACGTACTATTTCCTTTTTTTTTTTTTTTTTTTTTTTTTTTTTTTTTTTTTTTTTAAGTAGGGGGGAGTAGGGATACTTGAGCCACCCCTATTATCTCTACAGTTGCTTAATTTTTCTTTCTAAAATTGGCAATATGGTAACATATTTATAGTTCTGAACATGTAAAAAAGAAATCCCACATTTTGGTATCACTTTGAAAATATGATTAATAGTTGTTTTTTCCCTATCTGAAGTAAATATTTAGGTGCATGTTTTCTTTATTTTTTTGTAATCAAAGTTTTGTTTAAAGTTGGAACTATATACATAAATTTAATGAGTATAATTTCAATTGTATTTTGAATCTAAAATAGTTCTAATAGCTGCATGCTTTATTTAGTAAATCTCTGATAAAGAAAAATAGTGGTAGTGGGGATATTTGAGCCAGTGAGATTGGAGATACTTGAGCCATGGCTCAACCATCCCTACTAGGAAATTAGACATGGGTGAAACAAACAAAATATAAAATTACATTCTTATATTCACTAATAGATTTTTTTCTTGATAAAAGTGAGAATAATTTTTCATTTTATTTATTTTTACTAAAAAAAATAACAACCTAAAAAAAGTTTAAAAATATTTTTTTTTAATGAAAATATCCATTTTATTTTTTTCATTTTGGCTAACAAAATAGCCTGTCTAGATAAATGTAAACATAGTTTTCAATTTAACTTTTATTAAATTAAAATAACTTTTTTAATCTGTTTTACAGGTTATAATCTCTAATACTTTAATAAGTTAGGTCCAACATATTAAAATATTCATTTTTTAATATAATATATTAAGATTAATATTTTATATTGAAATTGTAATCTCTGTTGCTGTAACTTTTTTTTAACTAAGATAATTGAAGAAGAATTGGCAAGAAGAGCGCACAAAATACAAGAAAAGCAACAAAAATCGCAATTCAAACTTACCTGCATGGAACCAAAAGGGAAGACAAAATCTTTTCCTGTGAAATCTTAAAAGTGTTTGATATAGTAGTTTGATACATCTGGCTTAGATTACGACAGCTACTCAATTAAAAGCATGAGTTCGACAATATCATTAGAGGAAAAATTCTGTCAATGATGGTGATGATATGAAAAGAAAACATTCTATTGATGATTCGTTACTAATAAAATATGCCAGAAAGAAAACTGTAAAAAGATTTGTTGGACATAAGTTTGGTGCTTAATATTTTGAAAATGAAATTTGCCCGAATAATTGCAGATTCCAAATTTAAATGGATCTGAACTGAGGATGTTTCTACCATCGGCATAACTCAAGTTTGAAATGATCCTTCGACCACAAATTCTAACAACAAAAAATTATCGTATTACTAGCTTTGTTTTCTAAATTGGTTTTGAAGGACTTTATGTATCATAATTTATCATTCTATAAAATGTTTGCGCAAAATTAAAGCGAAAAAAATTACTTTTGTAGGTATTTTTCAATATTGGCTCAAGTATCCCCCTCATGGGGATACTTGAGCCACGATGTAAGAAAAAAAAAAAACAATTTTTATTAGACATAGAAAAATAGTTCAAAATTAATTAAAAGTGGTTTTCAGTTGAATAAAAAATATCAAATTTTCATTTTCAATATTTTATTTTATTCTAAGAAATTATAAACAATTTTTAAAAAAATTAAAATTAAAAAATGGCTCAAGTATCCCCATCTTCCCCTACACGAAAAAGGAAGAATGTTTCCTTCCTTTTTCGCTCTTTCCTTTTTCCTTAAAAAAAGCTGAATTCTTGGAAATTGAATGAAGATACTGGAAACATATTAAATATAGCGATAGGGTGAAAAGTTACCCCTTATTTGGGATTTGAAAAATGTTGCTTATATTCTAAATCCGCGATTCCTAACTTGGAGCGGCATATGAGTATACCCCACACGAGAGACATTCAGTTTTAAGAGAGAGAAGATTGTAGATATGTTAACTATGAGGGTTTTTATTCAGATTTTATATTCGGCTCAAATGCCTTTTTTTGGAAACATATTTTGAAATATATTCTTACTTTATTAAAAAATCGACCAATACGGCCCATTACACAGTTCCTAAATAACAAAAAAACTGTCAATTGAATGCGTTTGAGAGCAAAATTCAATTTAAAAATGAGTCATAAAATAACCAATTTGTTATTTGTATCCATTCACAATTCTTTAATCAAGATCGCTTTGGGAAATTTTGTGCGAAGTGCCTACTTTGACAGCTTCTTTTATATATATATATTTAGCCTTTATCAAAAAACTGACCAATACGGCCCATCACACAGTTCCTAAATAACAAATAACTGTCAATTAAATGCGTTTGGGAGCAAAATTGAATTTAAAAATGAGTCATAAAATAACCAATTTGATATTTAAATGTATTCTCAATTGTTTATTCATGATCGCTTTGAGAATTTTTTTTTATGAAGTGCCCACTTTGACAGCTTTTTTAAAAGTATATTAAGCCTTTATCAAAAAATTGATGACTACGCACATTATATAGTTTCTAAATAACAAAAAACTGTCAATTGAATGTGTTTGAAAGCAAAATTGGATTTAAAAATGAGTCATAAAACAACCAATTTGTTATTTGAATGCATCCTCAATTCTTTAATCATGATCGCTTTGGGAAATTTTGTGCGAAGTGCCCAATTTGGCAGCCTTTTTTGAAATATATTCTGCCTTTATCAAAAAACTGGCCAATCCGTCCCAATAAAAGGACCTAAATAAAAGGACCTGTAAATTGGATGCATTTGAGAACTAAAATGGATTTAAAAATGACTCAGAAAAAACGCAATTTGTTATACTTCCTCAATTTTTCAATCACTATTACTTCGGGAAATTCTGTTCAAAATATCCTTTTTGGCAGCCTTTTTAAAAATATATTCTGCCTTTATCAAATCATTGGCCAATATGTCACATTATATAGTTCCTAAATAAGAGGATCTGTCATTTGGATGCATTTAAAATAAAAAATGAATTTAAAAATGAGTCAGAATATAAGCAGTTTGAATTTGAGATTTTTTTCCAACTCCTATTTTTGTTTAATTTGTTTTTGCTATAAGAATTGGTCTTATGAAAAACTTGTCAATATAAAAGTTGTAGATATTATTAAGAAGATGTAAAATAAATTTCATTAGATTTGTTTGCTTAAGAATTGAGTAAGTTATGGATTTTTTTCTTTTTCCTCCCCCCTTTTCCTCTTCATTTTTAATTTTTTTCATCGGTAAAAGTTGGTCCTATCAAAAACTTGTAAATACAAAGGTTTTAGATAATGTTAAGTACATTTATAAAAAATTTATTTGAATTTGATATCTTGAGAATTGACGAAGTTATGAATTTTTTTCTCCCTAAAACCCTGGTTTTTTTTTTTCGCCCCTTGAGCCCATTTTTAACTTTATCAAATATCTGTCATGCATAAACTTTTAGCCCATTTTTTAGAAGTAATATAAACTTTAAACTGATTCTATATCTATTTTAATTAAGAAGTTATCGCATTTTTTCAGTTTTCACAAAAATCCTCCCTATTTACACCCCCTTGGTCCGATTTTGCCCATTAACGAACTCGACCGAGATTTTATGCCTCTTGATTTTATGTAAAAGTTTGAAGAAGATCTTAGCATAATTATAGAAGTTATCGTGTCTAGAAGAAAGTGAAATATATATATATATACCGGGTGATTATAATTAAAGTCCCGATTTTAAAAATCGATAATTTTAAAACTACTGGTCAGAATGACTTGATATTTTAGCAGTACAATCGTAAGGCAATGGAATTTTGTTTGGCGAAGGAAAACAAATAGTTCCAAAATGTGCCGATAGATGGCGCTGTCCGGGTAATATCAGGAGGAAAGACCAAAAATGTATTCGTTAAACACAGAAATGTTGTTAGCCAAAAGAAAAAAATTAGAGTTCAGGGATTTACTAAAGATTTATTAGCGAAAAGACTAGAATACAGCGACAACAGCGATTATGACAAAAAAAAAAGAGCTTCATGGAATCAACACCTTGCTGATGATTAAAGCATAAGTTGTTCGATATGCCCTCCGCCTTGTTCCGCTACTAATTGGAAGCGCAAAACGGCATGCTCCACAACAGATCGGAGGGTATCTGTACTGATGCAATGGATGTGGTATGTGATGCTTGCCTTCAAGTCGGCTAGATTCTGAATCCTCCCGCTGTAAACAACATTCTTCAGGTACCCCCAAAGCCAGAAATCACACGGGTTTAAGTCGGGGGAACGTGGCGGCCACGTTGTTGGAAAATGACGGCTTATGATCCGGTCATCTCCGAAATTAGCACTCAGTAGCTGCTTCATAGGAGTAGCAATGTGCGGAGGAGCGCCATCTTGCATGAATATTGTGCGATCCACACACTGACGCTGCTGAAGTGCCGGAAGGACATGGTTACGCAAAAGTGTTTCATCCGCTTGCCAGTAACGGTGCAGGTAACGAGACCCGCAGGTCTGATCTCCTGGAAGAAAAACGGACCAACAATAAACGCTGCCGTTATTCCACACCACACAGTAAGCTTTTCAGACTGAAGAGGTAATGGCTGTAGCTGGGACGGATTCTCGGTCGCCCATATCCAGCAATTTTGCGTATTTACAGAACCTTGCAAATGAAAGTGGGCTTCGTCAGACCACAGAATGTTCCATAGCCATCCGTTGTCCACTTCCATCCGGGCAAGAAATTGCAGTGCAAAAGATTGACGTGCTTCCAGGTCAGCAGGTAGCAACTCCTGCACATGAGTTATCTTGTACGGATAACAGCTCAAGATCTTCCGTAGGATTTTACGCACTGTGCTGTTCGGCATATCCAGCATTCGGCCAATTCCCCGTGCACTGCTGATTCCAACATCACTGTTAGTCTGTTCTTGTAATGCTGTAGCCACATCTTCCACTGCCGCAGCCGAAACTGGTTTCCTTCCTCTACCCCGTTTAACGTCAAATGAACCGGTCTCTTCGAATTTAGCAATCATTTTTCGCAGACCTTTTGTGGTTATTGGACCTAATTTAATGGATTTTAATATCCGAAACTTCCTAATAGCTGTAAATGCACAGTCATCGTTCTTATAAAAAAGCTTCAACAGCAGAGCGCGATCCTTCATAGTCAGAGTCATGATGAAGCATTTAGGCAAAAAGCTGGTGCTCTGCATTTTTATGGCAGCTAAGTCTCATGTGCGCATGTCACGTATTAGTAATTTGCATAAATCTAGACAATGTGCATGAGTTATCTTATACGGATAACAGCTCAAGATCTTCCGACACTGACAGCACCATCTGTCGGCACATTTTGGAACTATTTTTTTCCTTCGCCAAACAAAATTCCATTGCCTTACGATTGTTCTGCTAAAATATCAAGTCATTCTGACCAGTAGTTTTAAAATTATAGATTTTTAAAATCGGGACTTTAATTATAATCACCCGGTATATATATATATGTATATATATTAGATAGATAGATATATAAACTTTTTTACTGATGGTAGTTTTGGGGTCCAGGAGTCATTATCGGTGTAGATCTGCAAAAATTTTTTAGAAATTCCAACATGGGAGAGAATGCAATAGGTAGTATTTCATACGAAATCTACCTAATAATAACAAAAAATTGTTAATCTTTTTTTATTATTTGGCTGCATGCATAGTCGAAAGCGAGCATTTTGGACATAAGCTCATTAATTAATTTCATTCTTAAAGTTTAGTAAATGTATCATGATAAATTATCCATGCGAGATCTTTATTTTTCTTTATGATGAAGATATAACATCAGATTCATAAAAATCAATTTGAAATATTTTTTTTTATACTCAAACAAAGACTGAAAAATTGTGTTTGATATGTAGAAACTTTGTTGAAGTTTGCTACGAATTTACTCACAAATATTTCGAAAACCCCACAATTATCTAGAAATAATTTGGATAAATAAAAAGATTTTAAACTGAAACTTTGTTGAAAAAAGTGTGTTCGTGAAACATATTAAAAGTAATCCACCTGTTTTTAAAAACAACAATTGGATGCAATTGCACACAACTCGAATTCGCTCAAGTTAAAATAAAGAATGTCCAGAATAGTTAAGAAAATTTAAAAATATGCAGGGGCATTTCTATAAATATTCATGATATAACCAGAAATTTCAATAATCGCATGAAATCGATAATTTCAATATATGTTGCTATAACTGAAAATTTTCATTAGTAGACAGTAGCCATCAACAAATATTTTTTTAATAGCCCCTTTTTCACATTTAATAGCTCTGGGGCCGGAGGCTAGCGTTTATTTTGTCCTTTAATTTTATAGTTCTTGAAAATATAAGTGCAAGAAATTTTACTCTGTGGACATTTTTTTTTTTCCGCATACACAATGTGTATTTAACCCTTTGTTGCATACTGTCCACTACAGTGGACAAAAATTCATTCCCAAATGCTAATAAATTTAATTCCCAAATGCCACATTGGCACCGGAATTTTGGTTTAAAAAAAATTGGTTTACTAAATTTCTGCAAAATAGCTTTTTCTTGTTTACAAATAATGCTGTTTTCAAATTCCGGTGTCAGTCATCAATTTCAACACTTAAGCAATGAATTTTCTCTGCGTTAAGCCTATGCAACAAAGGGTTAAAAATAAATCAGGAGAATCTGGAAATTATTCCTATGCCAGATCAATGCCCAATGCCCATAGCTAACATATCTTAATTAATTATGATTTTTTTTTTCATAATATTATATTGTAAATAATTGTGTTCTTCCATGATTGGTTTTATAAAAAGTAACAATTACAACATAAAAGAAAATGCAGATATTAGGATTACAGAATTACTAACACATTTTTATATAATTTTGAGTACGGTTTAAATTTTTAAAAGTTCAGTTTGTGTTTAAGCCTGTTTGTATTTTTATTTTAACTTATTTTTCATTACATTTGCCAAAGCATTCTCGCTCAAGTTAAAATAAAGAATGTCCAGAAATCCAGTCCCACTTTTTTTACAGATTTATTTTATTTAATAAAAATCGTAAAAATTTTATGGTGCGCATTTTCATTTTTTTCAATGAATAGTTTTAAAATTTTTGTATGTATTTTTGTTTGCTTGTTTGTTTGTTTTTTAAAATGTTGTATTTTTAATAAAAAGTTTTCATTTTGTGCGATAGTCATCAAATTTAATCTCTTTTTTTATTTTCGATAATGTGGCCCGCGGCTGCACATTGCTTTTGGCCCGCGGTGATAGACGAGTTTGACATGCCTGCTGTATATGATATGATCTATATATTTATCATATAATACTGGTACGCTAAATTTCAATTCAGTTAGGAAATGCATAAAACAGTTGAAAATGCTCCTTCACCAATATCCATCATAAAAAGAAAATGTACTTTGTGCCGCCCTGCATATTATCATTGGAATTGGAATTCATACAAACTAAATAATATAAGAAAATAGTTAAATAATTAATCGTATTCCACAGCGGAAAATGCACTTCCAGCTATTATTGTTCATAGATAGTATTGCAAATAAATTATTTTGTGCGTCCCTGCTTATAAAAGATAGATGCTATATACAGATCATATTCTATAGTAAGTCTGGCAGTGTACATCAGAAATGTATACCAGTTTTATATGTTTGAAACAGAGTAACACGAATAAAATACAGACTGCTGGACGGACAGACAAACCCAATTCATAAACATTTTCAACTATGTTGGAAAGTGTTGAAAAAAGCTAGTTCTAAATGAAAGATTGAAATATAAAAATTAATTTGCATTGTTTAAAAAAAGACATTTTTTCCCGCTATGAAAGTTTTACCCAATAGTTATAACATGCATCATAAAATATTTACTTTAAAATTTCAAAAATCAGGTTATACACGTCAGTCAACTGTTTGATTAACTATATGGAGAGAAATGTCCATTAACAGAGAAATGAAAAGAGAGAGAAAGAAAAATGGCTACCTAAAATGAATAAAGAACAGATATTATAGTCGAAAAATATACCATCTGTTTTTAATATAGTACTTGCAAAATGTATCAATTCTAGCGTTGAAGTCATACACTTATACTCCGGGAGGGATTTCTGGGGCTCCAGGTGTGTATATGGGGAGGGGTTGGTCTTTGTAAAGTTCCGGGGAGGGATTGCACTGTTTGACTCTTGAAAACACAAAATCTCAAATATTCCGGAGGAAATGTCATTGGCCCAAGGGGTAACCCCTCCTCCCTCCCCCCCGCCTTCGGGGCCACCCCCTGAATTCAACACTGCTATCACAATATCACATCATTGCTGTCAAATTTTTTGTCAAATGTGATGGTCTCTTCAAGAAATTTTGTGAAAATACCTATTTGTTGTATAATTTAGCAGTTTTGTTATTTTTATTCAATCACAAAGATAAATTTGCGAGAAGCAACAAGACTCTTTCCGATCTAAAGATTAAGATGGCTTATTAATTTTTTCTTATAGATGTTAAAAATACATTTGTGAATCAAATTTTAGGTGTTTAGTAACATTAAGATTTTTAAGGTGACATGTCATTAAAAAAAAAAAAAAAAAAAAAAAAAAAAAAAACAGTGGAGGGAGCAGCATAATTTTATACATATTTATGTGAAACATGATGTTAAAAAAACAAAAATAAAGAAAAAACACTCCTCTAAACTTTTTTATTTTTTTTTAAAAAGTGATTTGCAAATTAAACTATAAGTGTGATTTCAAATTCAAAATCGCACATATTAAATGCAAATGTCAATGACAGAAAAAAAAAGAACACAGATGTGCAACTACAACACTGCACCATAAAATTGACCCTTTTAACTGTTGCATTAGATGTTCGTACTATTTATAATAGGAAAAGTTGGAGGAGTATGATTTCAAAAGTACTGATAGGTAGTTTTTGGTTTATCAGTTCGAGTTTTTGAAGCATTCAAATCCTCCCAATCTTCAATTTTTCTTTAATATCTCACTTTTTTAATGGATCTTTTTATTTTGGATTTTTATTGCAAATTTTGTAGAAACCTTCCTGGTAGGGAATTTTTGTTGTTAAAACCTATCACAAGCTTTTTTTTTTCTTTTTTCTTTTAAGGTACAGTGGTAGTCGTGGATATTCTAATATAACATTTTTATTTTAGAGTATTTGGATATTAATATTATTATTTGAATATAATTTGAAACGGGTAAGTTTTTAATCGTCGCGCTGGAAATATAACAATGGTCCTGAATGATTTTCTTGCATTTTTAACGAATACGTGTTCAAAGGAAATATTTTGAATGTATATCGGACTTCATAAAATAAATTATTGTCTTTGTTTTTCTTATTTACTACAGATGGAAAAGAACATCCAGTGTCCCGATTTGGTTTGTTTGGCGCAGCATATCCGTAACGCGATTTTGTGACATAAAACCCTTTACAACCAACCCAATTTGGTGTGTAAAATTTGTATTGAATCTTTACGCTTATGGGCAATAATAATAAAAATAAATAAATAAATACAGTGCACTAATAACATAAATCGAATCCTCAAACAGTCTTTCTATTTTTTTTTCTCTCTTTTTCTTTATATGACTATATTTTAAATTTTTGTGAAGTCGCTCTTGTATATTATTTCATGATCAAGTATTTACATATAGAATAAGTAAACAAAGATACAAAATATTTTCTTAACTTTATGATAGTGTGCATACATTTCTTAAAAATGAATTTGTTATTATTTTACTTTTAGAAAAATAAGTAAATGATGAAGCTTTTTATTAAACACTTTTGTATGCATCCTCAGTATTTCAATATCATCTGTCGTAGTTTATTATAAGTCCGGCTTTTCTAAATTGATGCAGTGCCAAATTCTTTTCGTAGACGTTTTTATCTAAACAGGAAGAGTTTCAGGTTCTTGAACGAACGTACTTTGCGCGGTAACAAAATATGTATGTATATATATATACATAGATTTTTTTTTTTTTTCAAAACGTGATTTAAGAAACTGCATTTACATCTTAGTCCTGAAAAAGATGCAATAACATTCCGATTTCTGACTGTTATGTCATATTATGGGTTTCTCTGTTTTTAAAGAATCGATTATTATGGGTTCTTTATTATACAGTATTTTTTAAAACATACGTTGTGAATTAAATTCTAAATATCTTACTTTAAAAAACAGAAAAGGACGAATTTGCATTTTCAATAATTGACTACCTTCTTTTGTTATTTTTGGATTCATATACTGGGAAGAAAAAAATGGTGAAGATAGAAAAGTAATTGCAATGATACTTTTGCTCTGTAGAGTAATAACATTTTCCTCAAAACTAAATGATTAATTTATAGTGCAATCGTACAAGACAATGTATGATATAGTGTAAAGACATGAACCTTAAATTTCCCTCTAAAGGAAACACCTTTATAACGAAGATTAGAAAGTGCATTAAAGTTGGAAAAAGTTAAAAATTCAAGAATATGCATTAAATCATACAAATGAAACAAGATGTTCACATATGATAAACTTAGACGAAAAAATATAATACATTTAGAAAGTGTGGTCAGTGAGCATGAGTAGTAGGAAAACGACAGTACGGGGACAGCCGGAGGCGGCACTGCGGCACCGTGCCGCCTGCTCCTCCGGCTGCCCCACCTGCGGCCCCTCAGCATCCCTCCGCGCCCCTCCGCATCCCTCCGCGTCCCCCCTGCGGTGCCGCCTGTGGTACCTCCTGCCCCCACCATACATCCCCCTCCACAAACGCCCCCTAGTGGAAAAAAGGAACATTCTATTCTAACAGGATAGGTGAACAACCTTCCCTAATTAAAAATATTATCAATCACATCTCAACATTGAATCATACTATAAGATGAAGATTAAATTTGTATTTGAATTTTAAACAACCGTAATTTTAATGAGTATTATTAATTAAGCGAAACAATTAAAATTTCAGTTTTTAACCATTTTATTTAGATTTCTTCAACTACAAGATGAGATTATCAATTTAACTCAAGAAAGTTAAACATATATTTGAATTTTGCTTGATAGACATCTTAATGAGTAGTATTAATTAAGTAAAAACAATAGAAAATATCCAGTTTTATAGAAAAAGACTGATTTCTTACGATTTTTATCAACTATATGATCAATGTAACACTTAAAAGTTGAAAGTTAAACATGTATCCTAGTTTTTCAACAGCTATAGCCTTAATGAGTATCGTTAATTAAGTAAAAAAACAATGGAAAATATCAAGTTTTATGGAAAAAGACTGATCTCTTACGATTTTTATCAACTTAAGAGAGAAAACTTAAACACACATTTCAGTTTTTCAAACGCTATAACCTTAATGAGTAGTATTAATTAAGTAAAAACAATAGAAAATATCCAGTTTTATAGAAAAAGACTGATTTCTTACGATTTTTATCAACTATATGATCAATGTAACACTTAAAAGTTGAAAGTTAAACATGTATCCTAGTTTTTCAACAGCTATAGCCTTAATGAGTATCGTTAATTAAGTAAAAAAACAATGGAAAATATCAAGTTTTATGGAAAAAGACTGATCTCTTACGATTTTTATCAACTTAAGAGAGAAAACTTAAACACACATTTCAGTTTTTCAAACGCTATAACCTTAATGAGCATTCATAATTAAGTAAAAAACAATGGAAAATATCGATTTTTATAGAAAAAGACTGATTTCTTACGATTTTTATCAACTGCAAAAGAAATTTAAGCATGCATTCCAGTTTTGGACAACCATTTCCTTCATGAACATTATTAATTAAGCAAAACAACAGAAAATATTAAATTTTTAACTGATTTCTTCATATTTATTTTTTTTTTTTTTTTTATATATATATATAAAATCAGAATACACAACTTAAAATAGAAATTTAAACATATTTTTTAATTTTTGAACAGTCGTTACCTCAAAGAGTTTCAATAATTAAACAATTAACAAAGGAAACTAATGATTTTTTAACGAAAAAAGACGAATTAAACGAATTTGGTTAACTTTTACTCTAAATGGAAATTTCATCATACTTTTATATACTAACTAAGTAGAATTTTAATGCATAAACGAACACATTTCAGTAAATATTCAACGCACACGCAAATATGAAAACAACACCTGCTTCTTGTGACGTCATATTGAAACCAAAAGTTATTCCTCCGAAGTCCCTCACCATACCTTTTCACCCCCATCTCCCCCAATTTTTTACCTTAGGTAGGGAAATGGACAATGCAATGACCTCTCATTCTTGTATATTTAGAAGTCTGGGAGAAAAAAAGAGAAATTTTATACACTCCAATTTCATAACAGTTACCGCAATATCCCAAAATTTTAATTTTGGAAGACATAATCAGTATAATTAATTAAACAAAATAATAAAAATATTATTTTTTAAGATGAAAAGGTGAATTTAAGCGAATTTGATTAGTTTTACAATAGTCTTTTGAACAACAACTTAGAAATATAGATTTCTAACAGAAGAATTAAACGTATATTTTAATTTTAACAACAAAAACTTAACAAGTATCATTAATTCAACAAAAATAAATATCAATTTTAAAGAAAAGACGAATTTGAATAATTTTACACTAGTATTTTCAAAAGCAACATAGAAATATCAATACTTATTCACATATTTCACTTATTCACTGTATTCAGTACTATATTTAATAAATATGGATACAATTTAAGAATTTTCTAATCTATAATTAAATATTAGCTGTATATTTAATGTTACCCATGTTTTCAACATTAGTTCATAAACGTGAATTTTGTATTTTAAATACCATGTATTCAGGTTCAGATTATTTTCACTTGAAAACATACAGAATTTTTTAACAGAGTTTGTTTTTGAAATCATTGAAGCAACTGTATTTAATATTTTTAACACCAATTTTCTAAGATTTTCTAACATTTTCCGATTATACATTCTTCAGAAGTACATTTCTAAATGTTACAATCACTTTACATATCGAAAAGATATCATTGAAGCAACTGTATTTAATATTTTTAATACCAATTTTCTAAGATTTTTTAACATTTTCCGGTTATACATTCCTCAAAAGTTATTATTACGTATTCTAAACAATAGAAAATATTAATTTTAAGAATAAAAAGACGAATTTAAACAAATTTTATTAGTTTTACACTATTTTTTCTCACCTCCAACACGGATATATCAATTTTAACAGAAGAATTAAACGTATATTTTAGTTTTTAACAACAAAAATGTAATAAGTATCATTAATTAAACAAAAATAAATATCAATTTTCAAGAAAAGACAATTTTTTACACAAATTTTCAACTTTGAAATACATTTGCTTACATATATTGTTACAGTATATTACTAAACTTAAACTTTTTAAAAAGTTTGAATGTCTTTACAAAGGTTCATACTTATATTTTTCACGTCTTGACTGCATTCGAAATCTTACAATAAAAGTATACTTTTATTATTATTATTATTATTATTCTAGAAAACCTAAAAAATCGTTTCTTGCTGCTTTAGACACTTGACATATTAAAACTACTCTACCCATATAATTAATAAAATTAGGACATGATTCATCTTACACTTCAAAATTTCTGAATTTTTACAATACTTATTTTCATCAAACTTTATTCTTGATCCTATATATTTTAATAGCACAGAATTTTAACATCTGTTTTTATCTACTTATCAAAAAATTATTAAAACACCCAACAACATTTTCCAAATATGAATATTATCTTTACAATTTAATAATGCAAAACATACACGAATACAAAGTTTAATTTTTACAAACATTTCATATTTCAAATCAAACTATTCGAAATTTTCACAACATAAGAGCAAACATTAGACGAACTTTTTAACATTAATATTGCTTACATCTTTTCATCATAACTTTTAACTATGATAATTATCCATTTTTAGGTTGATTGTCGAAAAACTGTAACTGAAATTACATAAACTTAATGTAAAAAACCATGTTCTCACACAATTTCTTGAAATTCAACAAAGAATTGACTATTACTCCAATACTTATCTACTTCAATCTCGACTCTCGATAGTATATAGATATTGCATCATTACATACTTACAACTCTTTTCAAACGTTTATCAGAAAATCAAGTCAATCAAAGTCTAGTAGTTATTACATACCTGTTCCTCAGAAATATTACTATCATATGAAACAGTAAAGAAAATTAATAGATATTTAATATTTAATAACTTCATACGTGAAATTACTGCTGAATAAGAATACTAATAATCAAAAAAATCAACTGTTGGACAAAAAAATAGTACAGATTACCGAAAATTCAACTACTTAACAATTACTACTTAACAATTTTCTACAAAAATTACAAAAATTAACAAATGAATGACAAGTTAGAGAAATAACTAAAAAAAAAAAAAATAATGAACATATTTACAAATTTATTAAAATCACACCTTTTTCTGGATTACAAACCACAATTTCTTGAAAAATTTAACACCGAATTTGTAAGATTTTAATCCTAGTATTACATACACTCAATAAATATTCAAAATTAAAAAAAAATAATTTTTTAGTCTCATTAATAAGCAGAAATTCTATATTAAAAGAATATTTTCATAGTAGTACTTATAAAAATGAGAGTTTACAAACTGATTTTCATAATTTTATCACATTTAAACTTAATATTTTACATAAAACATTATTTAATCAAATTTTATGCTTTCTAATTCAGTAAAATTCAATACTTTTTTAGTTTTTAAACCAATACCACAATATTTATTTACATCAAACTTGATTCTTCACCTTTTATATTTCCACATTACACACGTGAGATAAATACTAACTTGGATCAGGAGTTGAAGTCAATTGATTCCATTCGATTTTCATCATGTACGCATTGCTCCTACACGAAATTTCTTACTGCTATAATCATCTAATGTATTAAAACTAATCTACTCATATTTTTAATCAATTCATCAGATGTTTCATCTCGCACTTCTGAATTATCGTGCATCAAGTTGCTTAAAATATAAATACTATCTTTATAGTTTTAATGATATATAGTATACATGGTTTATCTTGAGTTAGCACTTCCATAGTATTAATCAAATTATATGTTTCATCTTGCACTTGATCTTAATGTTTTCATCTTGCATCTGAATTATCGTCCATCGAGTTTTTTAAATAATAATATATTTATAGTTTTTGATTATACATAGCATGTACAAATACAATCTTTAATTTTAACATTTCATATTTCAAATAACCTATTTCCGAAACCAAGCTATGTGAATTTACCACAATGCTTATTATCATAGAATAATTTGTGTTTCACACTTTTCTAAAAATTATCAGATATGTACCCCTCAGAGAAATTACTATCATATGAATAAATGAAGAAAATTTAATTTATATTAAATGTACACGAAATTGATTGCAATATACATGTATTTAATAAAAATAAATAGGCGATTATTTATACATTAAACCTTTACTAAATATATATTTCTTTCATTATACAGATGTTTCAACAAGATGAACCAAAACAGCAGCAAACTTCAGAAATTAATGATCCAAATGATTCATCCCTAGCACATGTAGCGTTAACGAATAACACATATGTGAGTACTTATATGAGAAATACTAGAATTCGTATATGAAACGTAATTAGAGTAAATACAAAATGATTTGTCTTACTACCTACACTTTAACAAGTGCTTTTTACCTATATTATTGAAGAGAATCCTGTGTCCATTTATTTCTACTACAGATGTGCTCTATTTGCTACAAACACTTCTTAAGTAAATAGAATTTAACAGAACATACAAAAATCTATACAGATGGAAAACCTTACACTTGGAAAGATTACCATAAATGCTGTTTTCAAGGAGACGTGAATAAAAAATGCACACATCATCATATAAAGCATCGTCAGATATATGTAAACTTAGCGAAGATATTCAAAAATTAGTCAGACTTTTGTAGAATTTAGAAATAAAGGAAGATATTTAGGCTATTTATCCATCATATTTTCACAACACCTACCACAATATCTCAAACTTAAAATTTGGAAGACATACACACTGCTGAAAAGTAATTTTGTTATTCTTCTAACCGATATGAATGTATAGATATTATTTTGCAGTGTATTCTTTGAATGCTCACATTAAATATTCTTTTATATGCATATATCGTTGTGTTTATTTTTCTAATACCTATTACATTAATGAAATACATAACATTTTAAGTGAAATAACACTCCCACAACTTAAAAAATGCATAAGAACATACAAAAAATAATCAGATGTATGAAAAAATATACAAGTTTACAAAATAATTTCATTGTTTTCTAGAAATATTAACAAAAAATATTTACAATATGAAAAAATTGCAAAAGTGAAAAGAAAAAACACAAATGTAAAAACAAAAACCACAAAGTGAAAAACTCATAACAAAGTTTTTGAAAAAAAATATTTACAACAAAATTTTTTTTTTACAAAAACCAAAACTTCCAAAAATATTTTTTTCAAAAATTTTTTTTTTCAAAAACATTTTTTACAAAAAATTTTTTTTTGAAAATAAGTTTTTACAAAAGTAAAAAATAAAAAATCACAACGTTAAAAATATGAAAAATTTTAGTTAAAAAAAGTGTAAAAAAAATTGCAAAAAAAGTTGCAAAAATTTCAAAAAAAGTTACGAAAAAAGTATCAAAATTTTTGTTCTTTTTAATACAGTATGCAATGGTGAAACCATTGTATTTGCTATTAAAAAGAACAAAAATTTTGATACTTTTTTCGTAACTTTTTTTTGAAATTTTTGCAACTTTTTTTGCAATTTTTTTTACACTTTTTTTAACTAAAATTTTTCATATTTTTAACGTTGTGATTTTTTATTTTTTACTTTTGTAAAAACTTATTTTCAAAAAAAAATTTTTTGTAAAAAATGTTTTTGAAAAAAAAAATTTTTGAAAAAAATATTTTTGGAAGTTTTGGTTTTTGTAAAAAAAAAATTTTGTTGTAAATATTTTTTTTCAAAAACTTTGTTATGAGTTTTTCACTTTGTGGTTTTTGTTTTTACATTTGTGTTTTTTCTTTTCACTTTTGCAATTTTTTCATATTGTAAATATTTTTTGTTAATATTTCTAGAAAACAATGAAATTATTTTGTAAACTTGTATATTTTTTCATACATCTGATTATTTTTTGTATGTTCTTATGCATTTTTTAAGTTGTGGGAGTGTTATTTCACTTAAAATGTTATGTATTTCATTAATGTAATAGGTATTAGAAAAATAAACACAACGATATATGCATATAAAAGAATATTTAATGTGAGCATTCAAAGAATACACTGCAAAATAATATCTATACATTCATATCGGTTAGAAGAATAACAAAATTACTTTTCAGCAGTGTGTATGTCTTCCAAATTTTAAGTTTGAGATATTGTGGTAGGTGTTGTGAAAATATGATGGATAAATAGCCTAAATATCTTCCTTTATTTCTAAATTCTACAAAAGTCTGACTAATTTTTGAATATCTTCGCTAAGTTTACATATATCTGACGATGCTTTATATGATGATGTGTGCATTTTTTATTCACGTCTCCTTGAAAACAGCATTTATGGTAATCTTTCCAAGTGTAAGGTTTTCCATCTGTATAGATTTTTGTATGTTCTGTTAAATTCTATTTACTTAAGAAGTGTTTGTAGCAAATAGAGCACATCTGTAGTAGAAATAAATGGACACAGTTAGGATTCTCTTCAATAATATAGGTAAAAAGCACTTGTTAAAGTGTAGGTAGTAAGACAAATCATTTTGTATTTACTCTAATTACGTTTCATATACGAATTCTAGTATTTCTCATATAAGTACTCACATATGTGTTATTCGTTAACGCTACATGTGCTAGGGATGAATCATTTGGATCATTAATTTCTGAAGTTTGCTGCTGTTTTGGTTCATCTTGTTGAAACATCTGTATAATGAAAGAAATATATATTTAGTAAAGGTTTAATGTATAAATAATCGCCTATTTATTTTTATTAAATACATGTATATTGCAATCAATTTCGTGTACATTTAATATAAATTAAATTTTCTTCATTTATTCATATGATAGTAATTTCTCTGAGGGGTACATATCTGATAATTTTTAGAAAAGTGTGAAACACAAATTATTCTATGATAATAAGCATTGTGGTAAATTCACATAGCTTGGTTTCGGAAATAGGTTATTTGAAATATGAAATGTTAAAATTAAAGATTGTATTTGTACATGCTATGTATAATCAAAAACTATAAATATATTATTATTTAAAAAACTCGATGGACGATAATTCAGATGCAAGATGAAAACATTAAGATCAAGTGCAAGATGAAACATATAATTTGATTAATACTATGGAAGTGCTAACTCAAGATAAACCATGTATACTATATATCATTAAAACTATAAAGATAGTATTTATATTTTAAGCAACTTGATGCACGATAATTCAGAAGTGCGAGATGAAACATCTGATGAATTGATTAAAAATATGAGTAGATTAGTTTTAATACATTAGATGATTATAGCAGTAAGAAATTTCGTGTAGGAGCAATGCGTACATGATGAAAATCGAATGGAATCAATTGACTTCAACTCCTGATCCAAGTTAGTATTTATCTCACGTGTGTAATGTGGAAATATAAAAGGTGAAGAATCAAGTTTGATGTAAATAAATATTGTGGTATTGGTTTAAAAACTAAAAAAGTATTGAATTTTACTGAATTAGAAAGCATAAAATTTGATTAAATAATGTTTTATGTAAAATATTAAGTTTAAATGTGATAAAATTATGAAAATCAGTTTGTAAACTCTCATTTTTATAAGTACTACTATGAAAATATTCTTTTAATATAGAATTTCTGCTTATTAATGAGACTAAAAAATTATTTTTTTTTAATTTTGAATATTTATTGAGTGTATGTAATACTAGGATTAAAATCTTACAAATTCGGTGTTAAATTTTTCAAGAAATTGTGGTTTGTAATCCAGAAAAAGGTGTGATTTTAATAAATTTGTAAATATGTTCATTATTTTTTTTTTTTTTAGTTATTTCTCTAACTTGTCATTCATTTGTTAATTTTTGTAATTTTTGTAGAAAATTGTTAAGTAGTAATTGTTAAGTAGTTGAATTTTCGGTAATCTGTACTATTTTTTTGTCCAACAGTTGATTTTTTTGATTATTAGTATTCTTATTCAGCAGTAATTTCACGTATGAAGTTATTAAATATTAAATATCTATTAATTTTCTTTACTGTTTCATATGATAGTAATATTTCTGAGGAACAGGTATGTAATAACTACTAGACTTTGATTGACTTGATTTTCTGATAAACGTTTGAAAAGAGTTGTAAGTATGTAATGATGCAATATCTATATACTATCGAGAGTCGAGATTGAAGTAGATAAGTATTGGAGTAATAGTCAATTCTTTGTTGAATTTCAAGAAATTGTGTGAGAACATGGTTTTTTACATTAAGTTTATGTAATTTCAGTTACAGTTTTTCGACAATCAACCTAAAAATGGATAATTATCATAGTTAAAAGTTATGATGAAAAGATGTAAGCAATATTAATGTTAAAAAGTTCGTCTAATGTTTGCTCTTATGTTGTGAAAATTTCGAATAGTTTGATTTGAAATATGAAATGTTTGTAAAAATTAAACTTTGTATTCGTGTATGTTTTGCATTATTAAATTGTAAAGATAATATTCATATTTGGAAAATGTTGTTGGGTGTTTTAATAATTTTTTGATAAGTAGATAAAAACAGATGTTAAAATTCTGTGCTATTAAAATATATAGGATCAAGAATAAAGTTTGATGAAAATAAGTATTGTAAAAATTCAGAAATTTTGAAGTGTAAGATGAATCATGTCCTAATTTTATTAATTATATGGGTAGAGTAGTTTTAATATGTCAAGTGTCTAAAGCAGCAAGAAACGATTTTTTAGGTTTTCTAGAATAATAATAATAATAATAATAAAAGTATACTTTTATTGTAAGATTTCGAATGCAGTCAAGACGTGAAAAATATAAGTATGAACCTTTGTAAAGACATTCAAACTTTTTAAAAAGTTTAAGTTTAGTAATATACTGTAACAATATATGTAAGCAAATGTATTTCAAAGTTGAAAATTTGTGTAAAAAATTGTCTTTTCTTGAAAATTGATATTTATTTTTGTTTAATTAATGATACTTATTACATTTTTGTTGTTAAAAACTAAAATATACGTTTAATTCTTCTGTTAAAATTGATATATCCGTGTTGGAGGTGAGAAAAAATAGTGTAAAACTAATAAAATTTGTTTAAATTCGTCTTTTTATTCTTAAAATTAATATTTTCTATTGTTTAGAATACGTAATAATAACTTTTGAGGAATGTATAACCGGAAAATGTTAAAAAATCTTAGAAAATTGGTATTAAAAATATTAAATACAGTTGCTTCAATGATATCTTTTCGATATGTAAAGTGATTGTAACATTTAGAAATGTACTTCTGAAGAATGTATAATCGGAAAATGTTAGAAAATCTTAGAAAATTGGTGTTAAAAATATTAAATACAGTTGCTTCAATGATTTCAAAAACAAACTCTGTTAAAAAATTCTGTATGTTTTCAAGTGAAAATAATCTGAACCTGAATACATGGTATTTAAAATACAAAATTCACGTTTATGAACTAATGTTGAAAACATGGGTAACATTAAATATACAGCTAATATTTAATTATAGATTAGAAAATTCTTAAATTGTATCCATATTTATTAAATATAGTACTGAATACAGTGAATAAGTGAAATATGTGAATAAGTATTGATATTTCTATGTTGCTTTTGAAAATACTAGTGTAAAATTATTCAAATTCGTCTTTTCTTTAAAATTGATATTTATTTTTGTTGAATTAATGATACTTGTTAAGTTTTTGTTGTTAAAATTAAAATATACGTTTAATTCTTCTGTTAGAAATCTATATTTCTAAGTTGTTGTTCAAAAGACTATTGTAAAACTAATCAAATTCGCTTAAATTCACCTTTTCATCTTAAAAAATAATATTTTTATTATTTTGTTTAATTAATTATACTGATTATGTCTTCCAAAATTAAAATTTTGGGATATTGCGGTAACTGTTATGAAATTGGAGTGTATAAAATTTCTCTTTTTTTCTCCCAGACTTCTAAATATACAAGAATGAGAGGTCATTGCATTGTCCATTTCCCTACCTAAGGTAAAAAATTGGGGGAGATGGGGGTGAAAAGGTATGGTGAGGGACTTCGGAGGAATAACTTTTGGTTTCAATATGACGTCACAAGAAGCAGGTGTTGTTTTCATATTTGCGTGTGCGTTGAATATTTACTGAAATGTGTTCGTTTATGCATTAAAATTCTACTTAGTTAGTATATAAAAGTATGATGAAATTTCCATTTAGAGTAAAAGTTAACCAAATTCGTTTAATTCGTCTTTTTTCGTTAAAAAATCATTAGTTTCCTTTGTTAATTGTTTAATTATTGAAACTCTTTGAGGTAACGACTGTTCAAAAATTAAAAAATATGTTTAAATTTCTATTTTAAGTTGTGTATTCTGATTTTATATATATATATAAAAAAAAAAAAAAAAATAAATATGAAGAAATCAGTTAAAAATTTAATATTTTCTGTTGTTTTGCTTAATTAATAATGTTCATGAAGGAAATGGTTGTCCAAAACTGGAATGCATGCTTAAATTTCTTTTGCAGTTGATAAAAATCGTAAGAAATCAGTCTTTTTCTATAAAAATCGATATTTTCCATTGTTTTTTACTTAATTATGAATGCTCATTAAGGTTATAGCGTTTGAAAAACTGAAATGTGTGTTTAAGTTTTCTCTCTTAAGTTGATAAAAATCGTAAGAGATCAGTCTTTTTCCATAAAACTTGATATTTTCCATTGTTTTTTTACTTAATTAACGATACTCATTAAGGCTATAGCTGTTGAAAAACTAGGATACATGTTTAACTTTCAACTTTTAAGTGTTACATTGATCATATAGTTGATAAAAATCGTAAGAAATCAGTCTTTTTCTATAAAACTGGATATTTTCTATTGTTTTTACTTAATTAATACTACTCATTAAGGTTATAGCGTTTGAAAAACTGAAATGTGTGTTTAAGTTTTCTCTCTTAAGTTGATAAAAATCGTAAGAGATCAGTCTTTTTCCATAAAACTTGATATTTTCCATTGTTTTTTTACTTAATTAACGATACTCATTAAGGCTATAGCTGTTGAAAAACTAGGATACATGTTTAACTTTCAACTTTTAAGTGTTACATTGATCATATAGTTGATAAAAATCGTAAGAAATCAGTCTTTTTCTATAAAACTGGATATTTTCTATTGTTTTTACTTAATTAATACTACTCATTAAGATGTCTATCAAGCAAAATTCAAATATATGTTTAACTTTCTTGAGTTAAATTGATAATCTCATCTTGTAGTTGAAGAAATCTAAATAAAATGGTTAAAAACTGAAATTTTAATTGTTTCGCTTAATTAATAATACTCATTAAAATTACGGTTGTTTAAAATTCAAATACAAATTTAATCTTCATCTTATAGTATGATTCAATGTTGAGATGTGATTGATAATATTTTTAATTAGGGAAGGTTGTTCACCTATCCTGTTAGAATAGAATGTTCCTTTTTTCCACTAGGGGGCGTTTGTGGAGGGGGATGTATGGTGGGGGCAGGAGGTACCACAGGCGGCACCGCAGGGGGGACGCGGAGGGATGCGGAGGGGCGCGGAGGGATGCTGAGGGGCCGCAGGTGGGGCAGCCGGAGGAGCAGGCGGCACGGTGCCGCAGTGCCGCCTCCGGCTGTCCCCGTACTGTCGTTTTCCTACTACTAGCATGTCCACAGAATGAAAGAAGAGTGCCTTCCAAAAAACTTTGTCTCCAAAGGAAGACGAAGGAGGGGGCAGAAAAAGAATGACATGGAAAAATTCTAACCCGATAGCTCAGAGTTTGATTCAAATTGAGAAGCTTTCTACAGGCCAGAGGTTGAAATCGTTGTAAGAGGAAGAAACCATTACAGTATCTCTTTATTGCCGTTTTTGTAGTTTCTGTGATGGAAACTTTTGTTTATTTATTTATTTTTTATGTTTGCTAGTTTTCAAAATTCTAAAATGTGAACACAATTAATCCCTACGAGACCGGCATTCCATACATGAAGTTTATTTGTTTTTCTTAAACAGTTGGATTTACTTATGTAATGCAACTGAAAATGTTCTACCTAAATAAAGCACATTTTACTTTTTTGCATTGCTAACACCTCAAAAACTAATCCTATATGTACTTTTGAAGGACCATCTATATAAAGTTATTGTACATTTTTAAATAATTGCATTATAAAATGTGTAAAATATATATTTACATGCGTATAAAATATATTTCCGTTTTCTTTTTTATAATAAGGTATCAGTTTATTTCATAACTCCCGGGGTAAAAAGGCATTATAACTTGCCTTGAACTTTTTCAGCTGGCGAGGATGCTTAAAAACCCTCAATTAAAGTAACAGTTTTATCATTTTATCATTTTAAAATATTCGAATTTTAATGGTAGTTTAAAACTCAAAAGCTGGCGGCAGACAAATATTTTTACATCATAATAGAGGTCTTACATGGTTGGGTCTTTTTTTTTTTTCTTTCTTTCTTTTCTCATGAGACTCGAGCCGAGCCGTGACCTTCTACAATAATACTATTGCACCAATATATGTTGCGAATAAAAACGTATATTTTCATAAAACTGTATGTTTTTATCTGATTGAAAAAATAGAGACATATTCTTAATCAGAATGAAAATTTACATCGGATTTCGAAAAAATCCGAACTCAAAAATCGATATTTAAAAAATATATATTGTTTCCCGTGCAAAAATTCATTTTTAACCTCACCAGTGCACCTGTTTTACCGACTGAGACTGACATTGAAATTGAAGCGGCAAAGAAAATGAATTTTTAAGATTTCGATAAAAATTCATAGATTGGATTCTAATTGGGCTACGAACACGACTTTTAGAAAATATGAAAGTAGATTTTTTTCTACTTCTAGGAGTGCAAGTTTCGAATTTCTGAGATGCATAGAAAAAAAAAAATACAGCCCCCCTCAAAAATCTCCTAGTAACAGATGTCAGGTGATACCGCAGCTGCGGTAAAAGTTTGATAATCTTGCAGTTTGATTTCATCTCCTTTTAGACATTGCGTTTACGTACAGATTGAAAAAATTAATGAAACAAGACGAATTTTAATCGATTTTTAAGGATATTTCGAGATATAATCAGGCTGTAAAATTAAATTTAAAAATTTCGGAAAGCTCTTTCAATTTCACGTTCGCTCGTGCAACTTGCGTGTTCGTGGCTTTTTCAGAATGAAAGATATCGCCTTTTAAAAATTTCCCTACACTGTAAAAAAAATCTGTAACCTTAGTAATCTAAATTAACCGAAATCTCTTATGCTTACTAAAATTTTATGTGTACACTGTACAAGAAAATGATGTCAATCTACAAAACTTGTAAGCAAAACTAAAACCATCTGTAACTTTACAAAAGAATTTACTAAAATTTTGGTAACTTTACTAAAATTTTATCTATAATGCTCGTTATCGTCACTTAAAAAGTTCTTGGAATACGATTTCCCAAAAAAATTCTTAGTAACCTTAAAATTTGATTGATTCAAAGTGCAAATCTGTATCTGTTACATGAATTTTTATTGTTGCCGTTACATAAAAAGTTCTTGGAATACAATTCTACTAGAAAAAATTTTGTAATTCTCCCAATTTTTTTTTACAGTATACTACATAAATTCTGTTAAATAGATACCTGCTTTTGATCCAATTAAGTTGAAAATCATTAAAAAATGAGATTTTTAATTAATTTGTCGCTAATTACAGCCGGATTTTTTTTTTTCGAGACAGCCATATTTGGGTGCCTCGAAAAATTAGCTTTATATATCATCATCATCATCAACTGTTTTCGATCCACTGCTGGATGTAGGTATGTATATCTTTGTGTATATATATATGGATGTATTTATGTATCTATGTACCTATATATATATATGTATGTATATTATTTGTATGTACCTTTATGATTTGAATGCAGGTGTGATTTTCGTATGTATGTGTGAAAAAATCAGCAAAAGTTTAGACAATGATCGATTACGCTTCTATATTCAGATGTATATACCGAATGTTTGTAACTCATCTGTCATACATTACTTGTGACTTATCCTTTATTCACAAACAATAAATTTTGAATTTTACCATTTAGATAAAATATAATGACAAAAAATGAAATTAACATTGTGGCAAAAGTATAGACAATTTGTACATTTACAAAAAAATAATTACAAATAACTACAAATTAAAATCGAGTTGCACCCACATTGTTTGCAGTTAGTGCAAGAATGTGACTTTTCATCGAAAAACTAAATGCTGCGTCACTTGGGGGTCTATTTTGTACCATACATGTTCAACAGCAGCTCGAAACTCATTAAAAGAAAAGTATAGCAAAAATTTGCATAAACATTACACTGTAAAAAGTTTTGCAGCAAAGTAACCAGTCTGTCGAGCGTTTGTATAGAAAAAGGTTACAGAACCGTAATTTAACTGTGCTCTGGCCATATAATGGTTGATATGAGGGTCATAATACAATTAAATTACGGTTGTATAACCGTTTTCAATAAAAACGGTCGATAGACTGGTTACTTTGCTGCCAATTTTTTACAGTGTACGACATATGATGTTACAAAGGTTTTCGATTGGCTCTGGATCAGAACTACACGCCGCGCCGGCCAGTTGAGATCAGTAGTATTTTCAGAGTTAAACGAAGTTCTTCTTTTGTATGCAACATGGATAGACACATTATCTTGCTAAAATTCATACTTTAGATCAAATAAAAGTTCCCCAAATGACTAAAAATTAATCTCCAACGTATATACGTAGTCTTGTGTTGCTTGGCAACCAATGAATAACTCCATAGATACTCGAGCATTAAAGCAAAGTGAGGACCAAATCATTAAAAAGTCACCTTCTTGTTGTCGACTTAAGAAAGTCCCAGGCTCTTTACGCAAGTCGTACCAATATTATGCCCACCCGTTTGGGCCATTCAAATTTCACTTTTTCTTTCGTTTACTGAATATAATAGCGTACCATTTGGGTCCATATGACTTATGTTTGCAAGTTCATTGCATTCTGGCCAATTTGTAACGAGATTTTAAAGTTGATTATTTTATCATTTTTATATAAATTGATTTACCTGTTTCTTTAATTCATTTACGAAACATATCCGTCGACACAGAAAGTTCTGACTTATTTTTTATCTGATTAGCAATCATTATTTGTGTAAATGTCAGTTTCTGGATCCATTTGTCATCTCATTTTCTCGTCACACAAGGTCTTCCAGATTATGTTTTGTTTTGAAGGAGTCATTCTTAGAATACTTCATAAAGAGACCACTTTGGACGATTCAATGCTGCTGGAATTCCTGCAACAGTCTTGATTTTCCATTTCAGCTTTCCTACTTCAATTTTCTCATCTAACTGAATATCTTTAGCTCGCGGCATCTTCACTAACTGATGTTATATCGAGGTACAATTAAATACTTCAGTCATGTAACATCATAACTTGGAAATTTGCATTTTTCCATGAACAACTGGCTAAAAATCAAAAAGGTGTCTAAACTTTTGTAATATGCAAATTTTACTTTTTTCAGTTAAATTAAATGTTATCTTATATTATAATCATTTTTTTTTATTCTATATTATTTAAAATATATTTGAAAATAAGTATAGCCATTTGTAAAACTCACGTGTTCGTATTTTTTATTTAAAGGTTAAAAAACACCAGTGTCTAAACTTTTGCTGAGCACTGTATATATTTTAGATCAATGAAATGATAAATCTATTCACCGTTGTCTCGTCATCCAAGACTATCTTAATGTGGCTGATGACTTTCCCCAACTTGGTTTATTAGTGGGAAATTGTAGACTCAGGTATCGGCCGGAGTAGCTTATATAGTGGTTAGAGCAAGAGCCTGGAATACTGAGGTAGAGGTCTGCACGGGCCGGGCTCGGGCCGATTTTCAATAATGGCATTCGGGCCGGGCCAGGCTCGGGCCTTACTTCTGAAGACTTGGGCCGGGCCGGGCCTAGTCACTAATCCTTTCGGGCCGGGCCTAGTCACTAATCTTTTCGGGCCGGGCTGGGCTCGGGCCTTAATTTTTTTGCTGAAGTATCGGTCCTGGCCTAACTTTTTTTTCCGTACGAAGCCGAGACTGACTCCATTCTTCCTAGTTTTCATGGACCAAAATAATCAGTTCCTATTGAATCTTCCTATATGAAAATCCTTTTATCGACTTTTTATAGATCAGTAATATTTGGCTTTGTCCAAAAATTTCTGCAAAAAAAGCATATACTTTTAAGCCGTCATTATTCTACAATTAAACGTTAGAATTTATTCCTTTTACAGAATCGTAGATTATTAGGCGTTTTAAAATAGAATTAAACACACACACACAAAAAAAAAAATGGTTATGAAGGATTTTTTTTTAAACTGAAAACTGAAAGTTTCTTTTAAAATGTTCATTCATGCAAAATGAATAAAACAATACGGGAGAAAAAAAAATATATTAAACATTTACACCTGTTAAGAAGGGAATGCATTTTTTTTCGTTCCAAAGTGATTTCGTCTTTGGAAATTTATACCATATACCGCTTTTTCGATTTTTTGTCTCCATTACAGGGAGTATGGATTAATAATACTAGTGATAACTAATACATTTACATACAACAAACAAAGATTCATTTAAAAGCATAAATATCGCAGCCTACAGCACTTCTGCATAAATGGAGATTATAAACATGGAAAAAAAAAAGACTAATATAATTTTTTTTGGTCAGAACTCTTCCATAAGATTAAAGATCAATGTTCTGTAGAAATTCACTCGAGCCGGGCCGGGTTCGGGCCGAATTTTAAACTTTTCCGGACCGGGCCGGGTCGGGCCAATATTTCTTTCGTTCGGGCCGGGCCGGGCCGAAGTTTTAACTTTCGGGCCGGGCCCGGGCCTGGAAATTTCGGCCCGTGCAGACCTCTATACTGAGGTTCGGGGTTTGATTCACGGCTCCGGCTAATTTTTCATTCCAGTTGGGTTTATTATATATATGTATGTATGTATATTATTTGCATGTACCGTTATGATTTGAATGCAGGCGTTATTTCTGTGTGTGTGTTTTAATATATATATATATTTCGCGTCTTTCTGAGTCAAATAGAAAAAGCATACATAAACAGATGTATACGACTATTAATAGAACAGAAGATGTAGAATGATTTCTATCTACGAAAGTCATTCTAGACTATCTCTCAAGAACCATCCATATAGATTGGTCACTATCATGTCTATCTTTGTTTTTGTACTTTTCATAAAACTGAATTCATGCCTTCAAAATAAGTGAAATGTATTTTCACATCTTAAAAGAAACTTAGCATATAGCATAAGAAACTTTAATTTGCATGTTTATTTTTGTTGTTTTTGTTATTATATGCGCGATTAATGTTTCCAGCATCTTACCCTACCAAAATTGAATTCAGACACTTTTCTCCGGGAGACTTCTGTGGCTCCGGGAAGGGGGCATATTGCAGTTCCAGGGGTAACACTTTTTGACCATTGAAATCGCAAAGTTTCACATTTTCCGGAGGGAGGGGGCATTTCATTGCTCCGAGGGGGGAAAGTCTCAACCCGTGCCATTCCCTGAATTCAACATTGTAACCCTGCAAATATTTTTGAGATGGACCTGTCATAACAAAATGTATTAGTTTAAAATAATGCATGTATACATCAGGACCGTAGGGCCTTTTTTCTACCGCTGAAAGATTCATTTGCATTACGTTAAAACACGCATGTATACTAAAATTGTGCGATAGTATTGCTGCATGTTTTAATTTTAGTAAACATTTTATATTACTTAAGAAAGAGTTAAACATTATATTAAAAACAAGCTATTTTTGACATGTTTCGGTTCCAATCAAGATAAGAATCATTATCCTAATTTAAGAATACAAATCGTCTCACGGTCAATACAAATGACACACGAGAATGAGATGTACATAAAAACACCCGCTGTATTGTGAAATATTAAATTAAAAATTAGATTATGATTTACAATTATTTTCCTGTCTGGCTTCTTAAGCTTCTTAAGTCTTCTCTTAAGATTTTAAAAATCTAATTGATTTAAAAAACTTTTTAGCAAGTTTTTAGTCCCGTGAATAATGGCGTCCTTCATTAAATCAATGCCAAGAGCTGAGTTGCACCCATGCTTGTTAACAGGTTGGATAGGCCTGCTTTACTTGTATAAAATACAAAGAAAACTTTTTAAAGAACGGCCAAAAAATTAAATGTTACACGAGAAATAAATGACTTTTCTATCTGTAAGATTTTTTTCCGATTTAAAAAAAATAAATCCGGTTTAGTTTCGGTTCCGATGATGCCTGATTTTTGAGGTTACACTGTATATACACATTTATACAGTACGCATATTTTTGTTAAATATTACCAGAATAATTAGATTAACAATATATATATATATATATATATATATATAGATATTGTTATGCAAATTTCGCAATTCGGTACTTAAGTATTTCTCGGGTCAGGAGATCGATCGCCAAAAACAGTTTGTTATCTATTTTTATGAAAAGACAAATTTATTATTAAAACCATTAAAAGAGAATACAATTATTTTATTTTTTAATAATATGAAGTACCCCAAAGTTTGGGATTCCTATTATAATGTTATATTGCACATAATCAGCTGTTGGAGAAATTAGATATGAAGCATGTTTGAAATTACACTTACATTTATTAGTAAAATAACGAAATAAAATGCTATTACCCGTTTTATTTATAAGAAGTTCTTCCTATCTCCCAATTCAGAAGACAAGTGAAAAAAAAAAATATATATATATTATTGTTTAACGCATTATGGAAAAAAAGCTATTATTAAATACTTTTTAAAAGTAATTATCCTTCTATAGTAAAAAAAAAACTAGCCTTAAAAGGAATGACTCCTGGAATGATGCTGATGTGGAAGATTTCCGGAACTAACGAATCCGGTTTGTCCACTCCTTCCATGAGTCGAATAGACCAATCAGGAAAGGACTCCGTCTATGCATCGCCGTATGGGTTACCATAAAGAGAAGAAAGGTTACCATCGCCAACAATCGCCAAGTTTGTCGCCAACTTGGCGATATATCGCCAAATTTGGCGACCAAAATTAGTTGTCAAAAGTGACGCCAACTTGGCGATAACTGTAATATTTCGCCAAATTTTTAATTTCTTTACAACACCAGTCGTTTGATGCATCATTTGAGAGGTTTGCAACTGCTTATTCATATAATGGATGTCTTGTGTGTTATCCCCCATTCTGCTCCCCAGGGGGGACACATTTTTAATTTCTTTACAACACCAGTCGTGTTACACAATATTTGAAAGGTCTGCAACTGCTTATTCATATTATGGGTGTCTTGTGTGTCACCCCCATACTCTGCTCTCCCCAGGGGGGGGGGTCACATTTTTAATTTCTTTACAACACCAGTTGCGTGACACATCATTTGAAAGGTCTGCAACTGCTTATTCATATTATGGATGTGTTGTGTGTCATCCCCCACTCTGCCCCCCTGGGGGGCACATTTTTTTTTCTTTACAACACCAATTGTGTGACACATCATTTGAGAGGTCTACAACTGCTTATTCATATTATGGATATCTTGTGTGTAACCCCCCTCTGTCCTCAGAGGGGTCTCATTTTGTAATTTCTTTACAACACCAATTGTGTGACACATCATTTGAAAGGTCTGCAACTGTTTATTCATTTTATGGATGTCTTGTGTGTCCCCCCACTCTGCCCCCCCAGGGGGCACATTTTTAATTTCTTTACAACACCAGTCGTGTGATATATCATTTGAGAGGTCTGCAGCTGCTTATTCATATTATAGATATCTTTTGTGTCACCTCCCACTCTGCCCCCCAGGGGGGTACATTTTTAATTTCTTTACAACACCAGTCGTGTGACACATCATTTGAAAGGTCTGCAACTGCTTATTCATACCATGGGGTATTGGCGAGCGCAGCAAGCAGGGGTAGCCAATAATTTGGAATCGCGAAGCGATTACGCGGGGGGTTGGCGAACATAGCGAGCAGGGGGGCGGGGCCCCCCTAGTATCTTTTAATTTTAATTGATATAAATTTGCTCCATATATGATAATGATATTTTATTAATTTCTTATTATTTAAACCAATGAAGTAACAATAAATGTATATAGACATATATATTGCAAATGTATAAAATAGAAAAGAAAGAAAAAATAAAAAGCTTTTTAGATACTAATGAAATACCATTAAGACAGGGAAGGGTTGAAGAATGATAACATATGAATTCATAAACGCGGGATGGGGTCCAAAATTACTATAAAGTTGATAACATTATGTATTTAGTCTTTTAAAAGAAATATTTAGGTTCTACTTTTTGCTTGTGATCGAGCAAAGCATTTTATATGGAAAGTAAAATCTGCTTTTATTGATATAAGGGTTAAATATATTTTACATTAAATGTTCTTTAGTGGTACTTGAAAGTGCTGTTGGACCATAAAGATTTAAAACCTTTTGTAAGCACTGTTTAAAATGGTGCATTTTTAATTATTGGTTAATTGATGCATTTTTAGTCATAACTACTGATGAACCACGTTTGAGAGGAACCTGGACAGAACTGCGCATGGGCGAAAAGAGCGAGTCCATGTCAAAAATGGGGAAGTTAGTACCATCTCGAGATGAGTTTGTTTATTAAACATCCTAGATATGTCGAATTTTTTCGGCGAATACCTTTTTGTTTCTCTAATTCAATTATCTGTTTCTAAAAATTACATTGTAATTCAGTTACACTAAAATAATTTTAAAACAAGTTGGAAATTGCACGTCAAGCGTAGCAAATGAGGTGCGTTCGTACGATAACGAAGTTTTAAAAATATTAAGATCTTGCTGTTATAATGGACAGTACTTCGGATACAGTGTAGATGTCGAAATATTTTTTGTGTTCTTGTAAATATACAGGAATAGTAACTTTTATTACACCTTAGCGACGTATATCATATTCATGAAATGTGAAATAGTTTACTATAATTAAAACGCGCACCGAACAATGTTCTCCCTATACCATTATCTAATGCAATACTTTTGTGTGGCCTTGTAAAACAATAACAAAGGTTCTTTGCACCACAGTTTGTGCAAAATGTATATTATAATATGTATTTCATAGATTCATATCAATTCTATTATGCTCGAATGAGTGTAAGACCATTAAAATGTACTTAAAATTTTTTCTACATCTAGCGTAATGTAACGGAATACTTTTGGTTGTCCCTGTAATTGATCTATGCATCCAATTTTCATAAAATTTGATATGACTCAACAAAATTATGTAATAATTACATATTTTAAATTTTTAACGATTCGTTTGGGTAGTTTTCGTGTTATTATATGCGGACGGACGGACTGAATGGCGACAATAGGTGCTACACATTCGCATAATTACGAACGCACCTAAAAAATGCTATTGAAACCATTTTTTCTCGTTGACCCTAATGTAACGGAATAATTTTGATTGTCCCTGTAATTGATCTATGTATCCGATTTTCATAAAATTTGAAATGACTCGACAAAATTATATAATAATAATTATATATTTTAAATTTCAAACGATTAAAATGCATTTGAAACTTTTCTCCCCATTGACCGTAATGTAACGGAATACTTTTGATTGTCCCTGCAACTTATCTATGTATCCGATTTTCATAAAATTTGAAATGACTCGACAAAATTATATAATAATAATTGTATATTTTAAATTTCAAACGATTAAAATGCATTTGAAACTTTTCTTCCCATTGACCATAATGTAACGGAATACTTTTGATTGTCCCTGTAACTGATCTATGTATCCGATTTTCATAAAATTTGAAATGACTCGACAAAATTATATAATAATAATTATATATTTTAAATTTCAAACGATTAAAATGCATTTGAAACTTTTCTCCCCATTGAACGTAATGTAACGGAATACTTTTGATTGTCCCTGTAACTGATCTATGTATCCGATTTTCATAAAATTTGAAATGACTCAACAAAATTATGTAATAATAATTATATATTTTAAATTTCAAACGATTAAAATGCATTTGAAACTTTTCTCCCCATTGACCGTAATGTAACGGAATACTTTGATTGTCCCTGTAACTGATCTATGTATCCGATTTTCATAAAATTTGAAATGACTCAACAAATTTATGTAATAATAATTATATATTTTAAATTTCAAACGATTAAAATGCATTTCAAACTTTTCTCCCCATTGACCGTAATGTAACGGAATACTTTTGATTGTCCCTGTAACTGATCTATGTATCCGATTTTCATAAAATTTGAAATGATTCGACAAAATTATGTAATAATTATATATTTTAAATTTCAAATGATTCGGTTGGGTAGTTTTTACGTTGTTATATGCGGACAGACAGACGGACTGAATGGCGACTATAGGTGCTACACATTCGCATAATGACGAGAACGCACCTAAAAAATGCGATTGAAACCATTTTTTCTCGTTGACTATAATGTAATGAAATACTTTTGGTTGTCCCCGTAATTCAACTACGCATCCGATTTTCATAAAATTTGAAATGACTCGACAAAATTATGTATCAATTATATATTTTAAATTTCAAACGATTCGGTTGCGTAGTTTTTGCGTTGTTATATGCGGACAGACAGACGGACTGAATGGCGACAATAGGTGCTACACATTCGCATAATTACGAACGCACCTAAAAAATGCGATTGAAACCATTTTTTCTCGTTGACCCTAATGTAACGGAATACTTTTGATTGTCGCTGTAATTGATCTATGTATCCGATTTTCATAAAATTTGAAATGACTCGACAAAATTATATAATAATAATTATATATTTTAAATTTCAAACGATTAAAATGCATTTGAAACTTTTCTCCGCATTGACCGTAATGTAACGAAATACTTTTGATTGTCCCTGCAACTTATCTATGTATCCGATTTTCATAAAATTTGAAATGACTCGACAAAATTATATAATAATAATTATATATTTTAAATTTCAAACGATTAAAATGCATTTGAAACTTTTTTCCCTATTGACCGTAATGTAACGGAATCCTTTTGATTGTCCCTGTAATTGATCTATGCATCCGATTTTCATAAAATTTGAAATAACTCGAAAAAATTATGTAATAATAATTATATATTTTAAATTTCAAACGATTAAAATGCATTTGAAACTTTTCTCCCCATTGACCGTAATGTAACGGAATACTTTTGATTGTCCCTGTAACTGATCTATGTATCCGATTTTCATAAAATTTGAAATGACTCAACAAAATTATGTAATAATAATTATATATTTTAAATTTCAAACGATTAAAATGCATTTGAAACTTTTCTCCTTATTGACCGTAATGTAACGGAATACTTTTGATTGTCCCTGTAACTGATCTATGTATCCGATTTTCATAAAATTTGAAATGACTCAACAAATTTATGTAATAATAATTATATATTTTAAATTTCAAACGATTAAAATGCATTTCAAACTTTTCTCCCCATTGACCGTAATGTAACGGAATACTTTTGATTGTCCCTGTAACTGATCTATGTATCCGATTTTCATAAAATTTGAAATGATTCGACAAAATTATGTAATAATTATATATTTTAAATTTCAAATGATTCGGTTGGGTAGTTTTTACGTTGTTATATGCGGACAGACAGACGGACTGAATGGCGACTATAGGTGCTACACATTCGCATAATGACGAGAACGCACCTAAAAAATGCGATTGAAACCATTTTTTCTCGTTGACTATAATGTAATGAAATACTTTTGGTTGTCCCCGTAATTCAACTACGCATCCGATTTTCATAAAATTTGAAATGACTCGACAAAATTATGTATCAATTATATATTTTAAATTTCAAACGATTCGGTTGCGTAGTTTTTGCGTTGTTATATGCGGACAGACAGACGGACTGAATGGCGACAATAGGTGCTACACATTCGCATAATTACGAACGCACCTAAAAAATGCGATTGAAACCATTTTTTCTCGTTGACCCTAATGTAACGGAATACTTTTGATTGTCGCTGTAATTGATCTATGTATCCGATTTTCATAAAATTTGAAATGACTCGACAAAATTATATAATAATAATTATATATTTTAAATTTCAAACGATTAAAATGCATTTGAAACTTTTCTTCGCATTGACCGTAATGTAACGAAATACTTTTGATTGTCCCTGCAACTTATCTATGTATCCGATTTTCATAAAATTTGAAATGACTCGACAAAATTATATAATAATAATTATATATTTTAAATTTCAAACGATTAAAATGCATTTGAAACTTTTTTCCCTATTGACCGTAATGTAACGGAATCCTTTTGATTGTCCCTGTAATTGATCTATGCATCCGATTTTCATAAAATTTGAAATAACTCGAAAAAATTATGTAATAATAATTATATATTTTAAATTTCAAACGATTAAAATGCATTTGAAACTTTTCTCCCCATTGACCGTAATGTAACGGAATACTTTTGATTGTCCCTGTAACTGATCTATGTATCCGATTTTCATAAAATTTGAAATGACTCAACAAAATTATGTAATAATAATTATATATTTTAAATTTCAAACGATTAAAATGCATTTGAAACTTTTCTCCTTATTGACCGTAATGTAACGGAATACTTTTGATTGTCCCTGTAACTGATCTATGTATCCGATTTTCATAAAATTTGAAATGACTCAACAAATTTATGTAATAATAATTATATATTTTAAATTTCAAACGATTAAAATGCATTTCAAACTTTTCTCCCCATTGACCGTAATGTAACGGAATACTTTTGATTGTCCCTGTAACTGATCTATGTATCCGATTTTCATAAAATTTGAAATGACTCAACAAATTTATGTAATAATAATTATATATTTTAAAATTCAAACGATTAAAATGCATTTCAAACTTTTCTCCCCATTGACCGTAATGTAACGGAATACTTTTGATTGTCCCTGTAACTGATCTATGTATCCGATTTTCGTAAAATTTGAAATGACTCGACAAAATTATGTAATAATTATATATTTTAAATTTCAAACGATTCGGTTGGGTAGTTTTTACGTTGTTATATGCGGACGGACAGACGGACGGACTGAACGACAACTATAGGTGCTACGTATTTACATAGTTACGAACGCACCTAAAAAGACAAATATAATAAAAAAGATGATTTAAAGGTATGGTTATAACTTTTTCCCTCGCAATATAGCGTAACTTAATCTTTTTAGAATTAACGCCTGAATGGTGTGATTTTAAAACTTGCCAGATTAGCAATTTTTTAAAATTATTTCGCTACATTATTGTGTACATTAGTTATTTATATTATTTGCATACATTGGATATGAAAATGAGAAATGACGCAGATATCATATACGCGCAAGGTTTGGTAAAAAAAAATTTCTAACGTCAATTTGGCGAAAACCTCATTTTCGAATGCTGGTTAAATATACATTTTTAAATTATTTTTTATTATTAAAAAAAATAGCAATAAATGAAACAATTTTTAAATATAATAAATTTTAAAAACAAATAACAATAGAGCAAAAAACATTTTATATAATTAAAAAAAATTAAAGTAAATAAACAATTTATCAAAAAATAAACACTATCAGGGTTGCCATATTAGGTAAAATAACGCCATTCTGGCGCCAAGTAAATCCCAGTGAGTATATGACACACAAGTGCCCTGAATATTTAGATTGTTAGAATTGGCGAATTTCTTGCATAGCCGCCAAGACAGATGCCAAGCAGTCGTTAAAACTGCATTTTAGCCATAAATATAAATGAAAAAAAAAAAAAAAAAAAAACATGTTTTTATTAAAATTCCCAAAAATGTAGGAGAAATATATATATTTTGGAAAGGTTATTCCGAGAACTACTAATAGGTCCACAATCTATTTATTTTAAAATAAAATTTCACTCGGAACAAAAAATAGAAAACAATATTTAATATCATTTCTCGGCCTCATAGGCTATTACCCCCAAAGTCCGAATGGAATCGGCTTGGCATTCTACCAAGTGAAGACCTTACAAAGCTGGTACATCAGTAACGCAAATAAAATATTTTTTTAATTATGCACAAAAAATACTGTTCTTTCAAGAATTTTTTGTTTTCAAAAATATACTTAAAAAAATACCACATGATTTTTTTAAATATTACGCTCGGAAAGGGGAAAAACTGAAAATAATAATAATAATAATAATAATAATAATAATAATAATAATAATAATAAGTACTGCAATGGAAATAATTTGCACACAGATTAAAAAAATCTGCAACATGTGTCTCCCGTCTCACATTTCCTGCTAGCTCCGATAATATGAAATGACAACAAACACTTACGTATGTTCCGTAATAGGCCATTATCCTTTATTCCAGGTTCAAGTCCTGTCACCGAACACACATGAGATGAATTGAGAAAAAGACACTCTCCCAACAACATGAAGACAGATCCGACACTTCCTCCACACTTGGCAAGTATCCCGTGTGTTGTAGGGATCTTGCCGGGCTCAATGCTGCGACCGTGGCAGGCCTGTGGGCGTACAAGTTTCGCTTGGCTATAAGGCTCTAATTTTAGAGAGCAGAAAGGACTCCTCTTTTTCACTTCCTCCTCAAACAAACAGAGGGAGGTAGAATTATGATTTTGTCTCTATAATTGAGAGGGATCCGGTGACAAAAGGCAACAGATATTGCTTCAAATGAACAAAAGTCAAGAGCTAGTGATTTTATGCTCAGATAAATCATTTAAACATCTTAAGAGCCCACAATAGTCACAGAAAAATTAATCAAAAAGACCCGGATGACCATGTAAAGTCTAAGGGAGCGTTTTTTCTAATACCTCGCTCGAATTTTAATATTTTTACATGATTTTTTTTGCATAGGCTAGCTTAGGACGATCTACAACCGGGCTAGTTTTTACTTTTTCGATTTTGGTTTCAGATTTTTTTTTTTTTTTAAATATTTTAACTTTCAAAACCGGTTCTGAAATTGAAACTATCATAATATAAAAAATATATGAGCAAAATCGAAAAAGTAAAAACTAGCCCGGTTGTAGATCTTCCTAAGCTAGCCTATGCAAAAAAAAAAAAAAAAAAAAAAAAAAAATCATGTAAAAATATTAAAATTTGAGCGAGATATTAGAAAAGAACTCTCCCATAGACTTTACATAATCATCCGGGTCTTTTTGCGTACTTTTTCTGTGACTATTGTGGGCTCTTAAAGTCACATTCGGGACCCGTTTTAAGGGGGTCCGGGACACATGTTGTCCGGGACACAAATGTTTATTTATTGAGTTAAAATTTTGAATTTTTTGTGATGCTTAACCATATTATTTGAAAACAAAATTACGTGATAAAACTTCTCGCAATTTGTTTAAATATATATATATATATATATTTAAAATTTATTAAAAAAGTGGGGTAATTTAAAATTTTTATAACTTAAATTATTATTTGTAGACTTTTTTTTTTTTTTTTTTTTTTTTTTTTTTTTTACATTAAGAGCCTTTATTTTGAAAATCAGACAAAGTGTGATAGTTGTATTTTTTGATTTGCTTGATTTTTTATATGTTGAAGTAGATCGTATTTGATGAATAATGTGCAATTTTGA